>JAQPPZ010001468.1:0-2500000 GCA_028583015.1 Wollemia nobilis
GCCCTCAGAGGTTAAACAATGGTCTTAACCACTTTCATAGCAATTTTGTAAGGTCAAGAAGCAATTTGGCACACTTGGACACTTTGCCCAGTATTCGTCTCACCCAGGGACGAATTCAAAATAGAATCCGTCCCACCCCAGGACAAATTCTGAATCCGTCCCTGGGTGGGACGAATTCTAAGCTTAACGGGCAAAAAGACAAATGGTGCCAAGTGGCAGCCCAGAACAGTCAGTTGATGACTCTTGCCTTGCACGCGTGTGTAGGTGGACAGAGGGGCCGTTAGAAGACTATCACAAAAGGCATTTATCAAAGCCCAAGTCAACGGAGGACTCCCCTCCCTCATGGGAAGACAAGACCGCCACATGGCGCCTATGACCAACACATGGCATTTGTGCTTCCCTCCCAAAAGAGACCCCATGGGTCTATAAAAGGTGGGACTTTTCTCACCCAAGATATACAGGTTGAAGGAGTTTTCAAGCAACGAAGTGTCGCCGAGTTGAAGACCCACTTGCATCCCTTTTGGTTCACCTTCCCACATCCACCAATCTCTTTTGCAAGGGAGGTTGTTGGGTGGCTTTTGGAAGCTTGAACCTGACCCAAATCCAACACATGGACACCGGAACCAACCAATTCGCCGACCCCCCCAATCCTAAGAGGTTTTGGGCCCATCCCTAGTGGATTGGCACCGGAATCAAGTGCCAACGGTGGGAGGCCCACTTGGGCACCCCCGCACTTTCTAGGTTTTAGAGCATTCTAGATTACTTTTTCAGGTTGCATTTTGTGTTATTATGTTTGGTTAACTCACAGCTGCAATTTCGTAACTTTTGGTCAGATTCTAGTATGTTTTGTGTCGCTTTGTTGTTTCACTGACTTGCAGGTGGCGAGATCAAATTCCCGAGGGTAGAGGCCAAATTGGGAGAATCCGACCATCTGGGTCGTCCCAAAATGGCCCCAATTACATAACCCCCTTGTTTGTAGGCATTTTGTAGGTCTCGGGAATCGACATTGGAGCAGCAGCAGGTCGGCTTCTTCAACACAGAAGAATTCGTCCCACCCAGGGACGAATTGCAGTCAGAGATCGTCCCACCCAGGGACGAATTGCAGTCAGAAATCATCCCACCCAGGGACGAATTCCAGTTGAAGGCATATTGGCCACTGTCTCAGTGGCAATGGCCTTCTGGTAACATTTTATGTCTTCTGTCAAGTTTTCAAGCTGTTTAGAATCATTTTGTTTACTTGTTTTAGATAAATGTTTGCATGCATATTTTGATGATTTTAGAAGAACGAACACTTTTCACTTGCAGCAGGTGCTACTGACATATTCGTTGTTTCTTTGTTCGTAGGAGGAGCAGCAGAGGTAAGGACTCATCCGTAAGCGACGGCATCGTCTTGGCCCGTCCATTCAAACGTGGGCACGCGGAAAGAGGAAGACTAAGTCACATATTGTAACAAATACGAATTTAACGCTCCTAGCCCCCAAAAAGGGAGGAGACGTCTATGTAACCGAGGATAAGATATTTGAATAAAGAGGGCTATGATTTCTTTACATCTTTTCTTTCATTTTCAAATTGTCTCCTTTCTTCATTTTTGTGCATAGGATTAAAGCGTTACATTTCGTCTTATGTTGCATAATTAGTGCTCCCTCTGCCCGAAATCTCGTGCTTTCAGTGGCGATCACGGTGGGACCTGTTCCCTGTTTTTAAAATCATAGAAACTGATTAAATTTTTGTGTTTTGTGCTTGACAGGTACATTTTTTTGTTGCAGACTGCTATTCGTCTCTGGCAGGGATGAATTCTATTCTGAAATTCGTCTGACCCTGGGACGAATTCAAATTCATCTCTGGGAGGGACGAATTCTGTTCTGCAATTCGTCTCCCAGAGGGACGAATTCCTGCCTACGGATTTTCAGAGCAGAAATTCAGAAGCAACTGGAGCAGGCAGAGAAGAGGTAGGGATTTTTATAATCTCTGTTAAAATTTCTGTTTCTGTTTCTGTTTCTTTGACTGTTTTCATTTTTATCCTGCATTGCATAGGAAAAGTCATTCATGCTTGTTTCATTTTCGTTAAATAAAATGAATCCCACACACTTCACGCAACAATTTTAAACCAAGGAGCTGGTCGTAAGACCCCAGCCCTTGATCAAGACCATCGGTGGATTTCATCACCACCTTGGCTTAGCTTTGCATCCATTTCCTGATTGTCAACTCGTTGTTAGGCGTAAATCCTGACGAAGACAGACCGAGTGTCGCTGGGGTGATTCCCATGCGCACGAGGATAAGTTTTCTATGGTAGGTGCCATTAACAGGACAATCCCCCTTCCGTACCGCCTACGTACCACGTACCTTCCGCTCTCATGTACCTATAGTCTCCCTCTCGTAAGGGCGGGTATATAGAGAGGTTGGTATATCGGCCCGGTTGGTATATTGAAGGGGCTACCATTTTGGGAGTTATATGAGCCGTCATAATGCATTTAAACGATCTTCAAAACCTACAAAAACAAAACAAAACACCAAAATGCACTAAACCACTTTAGGGCACACCAATAATCCTTAAAAGAGATAATCACGGTTTTGTGAATGTGTGTGCTTAATTCTGCTTAGTGTAGACAAAAAAAAATCATAAACGAGATAAAAACTTATTTAGATAGCATAGAAGCACCGCAATGGTGTACACCCGCAGTCAAGCCCAATCAAGGGCAGAAGCTCCGGAAGGTACACAAAAAGTAGGCACAAGTCGCCTTCACTTCAGTCCTGAGGATTTGGTCATACCGCCTTATAGGTCTAACCTACAAAAGAATCCAATTCGGAATCCTCGGTGGGGTATGCCTATTCAAAGCAAGCCCCTTTCGGGAAGATGCCTTACATGTAGACCTTGACATAAATAGAGAATCACCTCTTGAAGTTAGGCATGAGTGGCCACCGCGCGATGAAGCGCTAGACAGGCACACCGTCCATTTGGAGGGGCAACATGGATATGGCGTCCCTTCTTTACCTATCATCAGAACAGAGAGACCAAATCCGGAGCGCAGGGCTCCTTACATAGGGCGACCTAACTCCGCCCACCCCCTTTACACCCATGAAAGGGAGTACGAGGAAAGCCATCGCATTCCTCGAGGGCAACAAACAATGCGGGAACCTTGCATTTCCGCACCAAACAGGATATCATGATCACCCCTTGAGGCCGAAACCTCGAGCACATACCGCTTACCTCGACAGAGGGAAGCGACCCATTGAAACCTTAGACCAGCAAACTCGAGGTAAACACATAGAAGAAACATTCGAACCTCCTGAGCAAAATAGGGTAGACCAAATTGACCCAGCGATCGCCAGATATACCGCCCGTCAAGCCCAAATCATGCGGCTTAAACAAAGTCATCAGGAGATAGAGTATCGACACCGCTTGGATAGAGAGCGCATGCAACGTGAAGCGGATGAGTTACGCTATGAAATACCCGAGAGGGGGCCAACCCCTCGCATCCAAAGAGCTGAACAAAGATGAGAGGTGTAATCCGTTGGTGCAGGACAGGTCTCCACGACCTCGTCAAGCTCGGCCTCCAAGACCTCATAGATTCGAGAGGGAGGCAACTCCCCGAAACAATGATGGGTACCTTCAGCAAGAGCTTGATCAGGGTCATAGGTTTCGCCCAGAGACTCCTCAAGAATTTTACGAGGAGTATGAACCATAAGAGGAATATGTTGAAACTCCCCATCAAGGTAGGAAGGATGCCATTCGTCCACCCCTCCATAGGCCTCCAGTTTACCGTAACTTGCAACAAGAGCGAACAAGAGAGGAAGAAATAAAATCTTTCGATGCATACCAAGCGCTATTGGAGCGTTTGGAGTCTCGTGGAGACAAAAGCTGATGGGCATCAAAAACCCACATTACGTCTACTCCGTAGTAATCCGGTGCATCCCTCAATGCCTACACCTCTTTACCCCGAACACTTCAAGTTGCCTCAATTGGCAGTTTTTAAAGGTGAAGAGGACGCACAGGAACACGTTACACGATTTCTAAGCCAATGCTTCGGCATCCAAGATAATGACGCATTGTTGCTTAGAACATTCATAACCACATTCGCAGGCCCCGCCTCGGATTGGTTCACACAATTGCCCAAACACAACATAAGCAATTTAGATCAATTAGTAGACGCGTTTCTTGAACGCTTTGCCTTCAACACAAGGAAGAAGGCATCACTAAGTGATTTAGCGAGCCTCAAGCAATTTGAAGAGGAAACAATGGCAACGTACGGGAATCGATGGAGAGCTTTGCTTTCTAGGTTACCCTACCGTCCTCCTATGTCTGATCTCACGCAGATGTTCGCAAAAAGTTGCTTAAAATCAATCTCTGGTCTATTGTTACTGTGACAATACGACAGCTTAGAAGAAGCTTTGGCGCAAGCCAGAGTCATAGAAGAGATTAAGATAGGCGAAGGCGCAATTGCCAAGCCTAAGAAGAAAGAGTGGAATAAAACCACTAAAACTGGGACAACGCAACCACAACACGCTGCAATCAACCAAGTTGCGATAAATGTTCCCGCGCTTGTGCAAGAAACGCAGCCTCAAAAGGCTAACTACCAGGCAGTGCCTCCTGCTTATGAAAGAGATAATAGAAGACAGGAGCAAAATTACCCGCGTCGCCCTAGGCAAAATTTCACCCCATATGCGGAGTCTAGGGACTCCTTATTTGACCGCTTGTCAGCGGCAAATTTAGTCACTCTACCGGAAATCCAAATTATAGACCCTAACATTCCCAAGCCTAGGGGGTACAGAGAGGAATTGTATTGTAGATTCCATAGGCGCAGAGGACATGACTTGAATGGGTGCTGGAAATTCAAAGACCTAGTCCAGGATTTGATCGACAACATAACATTGGTTGTGGACAACCCCATCGCACCAAACAACCAGCAAATGGGGGTATTCAAGGACCCCTTGCCAGCCCACGAGGCACAAACAAAACCACTCCAAATTAACGAGGTGCGACAAGATCTTCCCACACAGGGATTTGTGGGAATGATTAGCATAGTAACAAGGAACAGAAGGTACCCGATAGCTGCCCCTGAGGTAGCTACGAAGGAAGTTTCGGCAACATCGCATCCTCAACAACACCCAACGCAGCTACTCTCCGCCTAGACCTGAGGTCACGATACGAACCAAACTCACGCAGAGTTTGCGGACCACGTCGGCTAGGTTGTCCATCTACGAGCTTATTCAACAATCACCTCCCCATAGAGAAGCTCTTATGGACATTTTAAAAGCCATTGAATTACAACCCCACGAGGCAAATTCTTTCAACGCCTTCGTGGGACATGTGAAACAATGTACGGAGCCGGTCATCACATTCAGATAAGATGAGGTCAAAACGATATCAAATGACATGGCAGATCCACCCCTGCACGTTATCGCGCGGGTCAACGGGATTCCGTACAAGAGAGTGCTGATAGATACTGGCTCGTCCAAAGAACATCATAACCACTGCAGCCTTGAAGCATTTGAAGTTGCCAACCTCTCACATCACAGCCTCCACGTACACACTGCGAGCTTTTAATGATGCAATATGCTCGACGATCAGACAAGATACTCCGCTACCCGTGTAGGACAAAAGTCAATACCTACACTCTGCCATGTGCTGGAAGGTGAAATGGCTTATAATATACTCGCTAGGGCGGCCTTGGATCGTGGATATGAAATGTGTCCCTTCGATCGCCCACCAGTGCTTGAAGTATGCTTATGAAGGAGAAATACATGTAGTCCCAATGGACTTAGAGCCCTTCAAGTATTGCAATGTGGTACAATTCATACCTCAATCGACCCTCCCTTCAACGCATTTGGATTTCCAATTAAATCCATCTAAACAAGGTCCAATACCGCAGGCACCACTGGTGGCCAACAAGGCAAAATCCCAACCAGGTGAGACTTCATCATCGGCTCCTTCATCATCAACGCCACCTATCATGGCCCAATATAAGGACAAGGGAAAACAAATCATGGAAGAGGTTAAGCCCTTAGAAGAAAGGTTGCCCACAATTTCAACAATAACAATAGAGGAAGCGCCCAACGCAACGGAAACCAAGATTCCTGAACCACCAAACATGGAATGGACTCAGGAAGGACTACCGTTTCCTCCCACCCAATCATCAAAAATCACCGTTGAAATGGCCAAGACAGGCCTGGGGGAATACTTAGTGCAAAATGTTGTGGCAACCCCCACACTGGAGTCAAGTACAAGACATGGGAAGACCTCGCCTTCCCATTGGAACAATCGTCCCTCTAGGCTACCCACCGAACTAGAAAAATTTTGTGTATGGGGGCTTTGATCATGGTCTTGAACCATGCCAACAAAAGGAAACAGACGAAGAGCCTTTTGTTGAAAACATCAATTATCTGTCAAACCCAGAATTTGCCCTAAAATTTCTCGGCCAATGCAATTGGCATGGATACGGGCTCGACAGATATGAGCAAGGGATGCGGATCCTTTGCCAACCAAGATATCGATGCCATATGACAAGTCGAGGGGTAGGGTTCAACCATCCCCTGCCATTAGACATCTTGGTTGAAAATATGCAAGGCCTAGAAATAGGCAACAAGGGGGGATTGGCATTGGGTCCTTATGCCAATCCGAATACAGAATACACATTGGGAGACTACCTCCCATGGTCAACAAACACCCCTGGCAGCAATAGTAATCCCTCTTCTTTGCTAGAGAGAGGCGAAAGTTCAGAGATTAATCCTCAAAGAGAACATCAACGGCTGCCAGACATCTTTCTGAAACTGTTCCCCTTAGAGGTTCCAGATGAAATAACACAGTCTCAAGAGAATCAAGTCCCTCCACTAAGAGTGGAACAACCGCAATGGGACCAGATTAATTCACTGGAATAGGAAGAGTCCTCAACGTCGCAAGCAACAGATGCTAAAGAGGATGAACAATTTTGGATCTATGAAAGCGATTCAGAAGATGAAACTGAAATGGACTATCTCAGACATGCGCGACGACATCACCGTGCTCTAACTCATGAAGATCTAATGGGACAGATGGGCATACTGTTAGGGCATGAATGGCACGTAGACCCAACGAGGTGGGGACCAAGTGTTGGATCCATGGCTCCAAATTCAAGATGAGCATCGTCCACCTCGAGATCCCATCATGACAGCAGTGCCGAGGGAAGACCCTGCCCTCCTTTTCGCAAAATTTGCACCTAGGAAAGATCCATTCGTGCCCGTACCTCTAGAGCCAGATCCGGAGTGCAAAGACCATCAAGCTGGGGGTACCTCTATCCCCTAAAGAACCATAATTCAAACCCAAAATGCTCCAAGGATTATCGCAATCTCTTGGTCACTCCAAAAAGCTCCAAGGATTATCGCAATCTCTTGGTCAACCCAAAAAGCTCCAAGGATTATCGCAATCTCTTGGTCAACCAAAAGCTCCAAGGATTATCGCAATCTCTTGGTCAACCCAAAAAGCTCCAAGGATTATCGCAATCTCTTGGTCAACCCAAAAAGCTCCAAGGATTATCGCAATCACTTGGTCACCCAAAAAGCTCCAAGGATTATCGCAATCTCTTGGTCAACCCAAAAAGCTCCAAGGATTATCGCAATCTCTTGGTCAACCCAAAAAGCTCCAAGGATTATCGCAATCTCTTGGTCACCCAAAAAGCTCCAAGGATTATCGCAATCTCTTGGTCAACCAAAAAGCTCCAAGGATTATCGTAATCTCTTGGTCACCCAAAAAGCTCCAAGGATTATCGCAATCTCTTGGTCAACCCAAAAAGCTCCAAGGATTATCGCAATCTCTTGGTCACCAAAAAGCTCCAAGGATTATCGCAATCTCTTGGTCAATACAAAAAGCTCCAAGGATTATCGCAATCTCTTGGTCAACCCAAAAAGCTCCAAGGATTATCGCAATCGCTTGGTCAAAAAATCAAGAAATTCAAAAAAACAACAAAAATCATCAAAAACAACAAATATTTGCATCTCAATTCTAGGCATACTCAAATTCATCAAAAAATTCATATTCTCGCACCTCATCTTCACCTTCACCAAAAACAATCCATCAAAATTACAAAAATATGTAGCTGCATTAAGCATTGCATCCATACATTGCATATTTGTAGTCAGACGAGTCAAAGGCACCATAGGCTGTAATTGCTCTGATAGACCATCTTGTTCCACACTGTTCCATTTTACAAAAACAACAAAAACACCATGCATAACTTTTACCACACTAGAGTCAGTGGTCTGTAAATGTACCAAGAGTTTCAATGATTCAGTCATCATTTTCCTCTTTAGCCATGTAATGTATCAAGTCGAACAGATTTTACGAAGGTAGAGTCATACTTGAAATACACCTTGTTACGTAACATCCCAACACAAATCAAACACATTAAACAATTCCCAAGTTGTGTGAACGAAAGATGAAACCTACAAAGTAATCCAGGTCACCACAAGCGAAACGGTTATCTTGCTCATCCCCCCGTGCGAATGACCCCAAGAATGCAGAGAGTTGGCAAAAGGACAAGCATCCTCCCTACCCAATTCCCTAAGAATCCCTAAAGTTCTCAATAATTGCAAAACATCAAAAAATTTGCAAAACGTCAAAACTCCAAAATTTGACATCCTACAGTGCACACATCAAAAGGCACAAACAATAGTGATTTTCGTCACTCCATATCCCCAATCCCTTTCTCAAAAGAAAAACAAATCAAAATAAACAAGTGATCTCATCACTACAAATGAGCAAGTATCCCAATACAATTGAAGAAAAGAAGGGAGTTGAACTTGAATCCCTGGAACTCTCAGCATTCTAATAGGTCATGAGGCAAGCCTCGATACCGATTTGGTTGATAGCCTATCGGTAACTAGCGGTAAACCTCTCGCATGACGATATATCTGTCACATTAACTTGCGTACAGATCAATGTTTGCATGTGGATGAGCTAGCTTATGGCATCCTGGATTACACCGCAGATTAATCTTAGTACATACAACAAAGGAATTCGTGGAGCTAATTAGGTGATCCTCAATAAAGGTCGGTTGAAAGCCCATCCGGCACTCGGCGGTATCCCGACAAATACCACATAAATGAACTCAATTGCACACACAGGGATGTGAAATAACTTGGTCAAAAACAAGTCCGATTCATACCTTGTTCAAAAGTCTTGTAAGATAAAGTACAATCATGGCTAGTGAGTTAAAACCGATCGAGTCTCGTAAAACCTTAGCTACATTTCTAAACCAACCCAAGAAAATAAATGCAACACAAAAAGCAATAAACATTGCCATACACAAGTGCTCTTGCACTTAACCTCTTGGCATAGCAAAATTGATATCGAGGTTTACATTGTCACTATCCTACTCCCTAAGAAGGCTACCATAGCCGAACCCTCCACGAAGACGTATTTTTGAAAATTTAATCCCCAAATGGTGTCACAAAAAAAACAACAAAACAACAAAAAATGCAACACAAAACCAACAATAAACATTGCCAGACACAAGTGCTCTTGCACTTAACCTCTTGGCATAGCAAATCGACATCGGGGTCACAAATTATCACTATCCTACTCCCTAAGAAGGCTACCATAGCCAGACCGCTCCACGGAAGACAAATTTTCAACAATTTAATCCCCAAATGGTGTCACAAAAAAACACAAACAACAAAACAACAAAAAATGCAACACAAAACCAACAATAAACATTGCCAGACACAAGTGCTCTTGCACTTAACCTCTTGGCATAGCAAAATTGATGTCGGGGTTTACATTGTCACTATCCTACTCCCTAAGAAGGCTACCATAGCCGGACCGCTCCACGGGAGGACAGATTGCCAACAATTTAATCACCAAATGGTGTCACAAAAACAACAAAAACAACAAAAAATGCAACACAAAAACAAAAAGCAATAAGCATTGCCGGACATAAGTGCTCTTGCACTTAACCTCTGGGCAAAGAAAATCGATGGCGAGGTTCAAATTATCTCTCTCCTACTTCCCCAAGAAGGCTAACATAGCCGGACCGCTCCACGGGAAGTTAGGTTTTCGATGATTTCACCTCATTACGGCATCACCAAAAGGGTTAACACCCACCAAAAATAGGTCCAAATGTTGGAAAAATTGCACACGCTTAACGGTAAACCCTTTAAAGGCACCCTTGCACAAGTCATCTTGGGTCAAGCGACTCGTCGCTTCTCTCACGAAGGTCATTCCCTCATCGATTCGTCGCTTGAGGGGGTAGTCACACTTAGTCACCAACCAACAATCACACACCCAATTAAGGAAAATGACATGCATTCAAAGAATCATTGACAAAGACAATCACGCTCCCCGCTTGGGGCAGTAAACAAGCAACAATCAAATCAATCAAACACTTGGCATTTCGTGAATCATGAACACAAGGTTCCCCCTGAGGATAAAAACGCCCTTTGCTCTGCTCATGACTGATCAATGTCTAAGTTCAAGTCACACCTCAACAAAACAAGTTAATACTTGAAATCAAATTCCTTAGCTCGTCAGAAGCAAGGATTCAAGAATGCATGCCCTTTCCATACTTGGGGCATCAAAATTTGGTTAGGTTACCAAGAAACCCTAATCATTAGTGCTTTGGTTATCTATTTTTGCTCAGGATCGCGTCACCCGCAGTCGCTTCCCAAAAAGGGGCATCTCGTAGACACCAAAACAGCACCAATCCGATTATGTGACTGCAAACACTGATCGCTTTGACAAACACAGCCCCCAGGGCAGCCCTCAGAGGTTAAACAGTGGTCTTAACCACTTTCATAGCAATTTTGTAAGGTCAAGAAGCAATTTGGCACACTTGGACACTTTGCCCAAGTATTCGTCTCACCCAGGGACGAATTCAAAATAGAATCCGTCCCACCCAAGGACGAATTCTGAATCCGTCCCTGGGTGGGACGAATTCTAAGCTTAACGGGCAAAAAGACAAATGGCGCCAAGTGGCAGCCCAAAACAGTCAGTTGATGACTCCTGCCTTGCACGCATGTGTAGGTGGACAGAGGGGCCGTTAGAAGACTGTCACAAAAGGCATTTATCAAAGCCCAAGTCAACGGAGGACTCCCCTCCCTCATGGGAAGACAAGACTGCCACATGGCGCCTATGACCAACACATGGCATTTGTGCTTCCCTCCCAAAAGAGACCCCATGGGTCTATAAAAGGTGGGACTTTTCTCACCCAAAATATACAAGAGTTGAAGGAGTTTTCAAGCAACGAAGTGCTGCCGAGTTGAAGACCCACTTGCATCCCTTTTGGTTCACCTTCCCACATCCACCAATCTCTTTTGCAAGGGAGGTTGTTGGGTGGCTTTTGGAAGCTTGAACCGGACCCAAATCCAACACATGGACACCGGAACCAACCAATTCGCCGACCCCCCCAATCCTAAGAGGTTTTGGGCCCATCCCTAGTGGATTGGCGCCGGAATCAAGTGCCAACGGTGGGAGGCCCACTTGGGCACCCCCGCACTTTCTAGGTTTTAGAGCATTCTAGATTACTTTTTCAGGTTGCATTTTGTGTTATTATGTTTGGTTAACTCACAACTGCAATTTCGTAACTTTTGGTCAGATTCTAGTATGTTTTGTGTCGCTTTGTTGTTTCACCGACTTGCAGGTGGCGAGATCAAATTCCCAAGAGTAGAGGCCAAATTGGGAGAATCCGACCATCCGGGTCGTCCCAAAATGGCCCCAATTACATAACCCCCTTGTTTGCAGGCATTTTGCGAGTCTCGAGAATCGACATTGGAGCAGCAGCAGGTCGGCTTCTTCAACACAGAAGAATTCGTCCCACCCAGGGACGAATTGCAGTCAGAAATCGTCCCACCCAGGGACGAATTCCAGAATTCGTCCCACCCAGGGACGAATTGCAGTCAGAAATCATCCCACCCAGGGACGAATTCTAGTTGAAGGCAGATTGGCCAGCTGTCTCAGTGGCAATGGCCTTCTGGTAACATTTTCTGTCTTCTGTCAAGTTTTCAGGTTGTTTAGAATCATTTTGTTTACTGTTTTAGATAAATGTTTGCATGCATCTTTTGATGATTTTAGAAGAACGAACACTTTTCACTTGCAGCAGGTGCTACTGACATATTCGTTGTTTCTTTGTTCGCAGGAGGAGCAGCAGAGGTAAGGACTCATCAGCGTAAGCGGCGGCATCGTCTTGGCCCGTCCATTCAAACGTGGGCACGCGAAAAGAGGAAGACTAAGTCACATATTGTAACAAATACGAATTTAACGCTCCTAGCCCCCAAAAAGGGAGGAGACGTCTATGTAACCGAGGATAAGATATTTGAATAAAGAGGGCTATGATTTCTTTACATCTTTTCTTTCATTTTCAAATTGTCTCCTTTCTTCATTTTTGTGCATAGGATTAAAGCGTTACATTTCGTCTTATGTTGCATAATTAGTGCTCCCTCTGCCCGGAATCTCATGCTTTCACCAACCTCTCTATATACCCGCCCTTACGAGAGGGAGACTATAGGTACGTGAGAGCAGAAGGTACGTGGTACGTAGGCGGTACGGAAAGGGGATTGTCCTATTAATGGCACCTACCATAGAAAACTTATCCTCGCACGCATGGGAATCACCCCAGTGACACTCGGTCTATTTTTGTCAGGATTTACGCCTAACAACAGTTGACAATCGAGAAATGGATGCAAAGCTAAGCCAAGGTGGTGATGAACCCACCGTTGGTCTTGCTCAAGGGCTGGGGTCTTACGACCAAATCCTTGGTTTAAAATTGTTGTGTGGAGTGTGTGAGATTCATTTTATTTAACGAAAATGAAACAAGCATAAATGAATTTTCCTATGCAATGCAGGATAAAAATGAAAACAGTCAAAGAAACAGAAACATAAACAGAAATTTTAATAGAGATTATAAAAATCCCTACCTCTTCTCGCTCGCTCCAGCTTGCTTCTCGAATTTTTGCTCCGAAAATCCGCGAGCCGGAATTCGTCCCTCCGGGAGACGAATTACGTAACGTAATTCGTCCCTCCCGGAGATGAATTTGAATTCGTCTCGTGGTAAGACGAATTTCGTAATAGAATTCGTCCTTGCTGCGAGACGAATAGCGATCTGCAAAAAAAAAAAATGTACCGTCAAGCACAAAACACAAAAATTTAATCAGTTTCTATGATTTTAAAAACAGGGAACAGGTCCCACCGTGATCACCACTGAAAGCACGAGATTCCGGGCAAAGGAAACACTAATTGCGATGCAACCAAAATCAAATGCGCTTAAGTCCTAGAAACGTAAAGTGCATGAAATGGAAAAGAAACGCATTGGAAGAGACACAAGCAAATGGAGAAGACACAGCCCCTTTCATTAATATCCCTTGATCTCTGTTACAATGACGTCTCCTCCCTTTTCGGGGGCTAGGAGCGTTAAAAGAATTTGATTACAATCACTCAATGTTCCTCTTTTCGTGTGCCCACGATTGCAATGGGCGGGCCAAGATGATGCCGCCGCTGATGTCGATGAGTTCTTCACCTCCGTTGCTTCTCCTGCAAACAAAGAAACAACCGAGATGTCAGTAGCACCTGCTACAAATGAAAGGTGTTTGTTCTTTAAAATTAACGAAATATGCATGCAAACATTTATCTAAAACAGTAAACAAAATGATTCTAAACAGCCTGAAAACTTGACAGAAGACAGAAAATGTTACCAGAAGGCCATTACCACTGAGACAGCTGGCCAATCTACCTTCAACTGGAATTCGTCCCTGGGTGGGATGATTTTTGACTGCAATTCGTCCCTGGGTGGGACGACTGGAATTCGTCCCTAGGTGGGACGATTTCGATCGCACTCGTCCCCGGGTGGGACGAATTCTTCCGTGTTGAAGAAGCCGACCCGTCGCTGCTCCAATGTCGATTCCCCGAGACTCGCAAAATGCCTGCAAACAAGGGGGTCATGTAATTGGGGCCATTTTGGGATGACCCAGATGGTCGAATTATCCCAATTTGGCCTCTACTCTCGGGAATTTGATCTCGCCACCTGCAAGTCAGTGAAACAACAAAGCGACACAAAACATACTAGAATCTGACCAAAAGTTACGAAATTGCAGCTGTGAGTTAACCAAACATGATAACACAAAATGCAACCTAAAAAAGTAATCTAGAATGCTCTAAAACCTAGAAAGTGCGAGGGTGCCCAAGTGGGCCTCCCACCGTTGGCACTTGATTCCGGCACTAATCCACTAGGTATGGGCCCAAAACCTTTTAGGATTGGGGGGTCGGCGAATTGGTTGGTTCAGGTGTCCATGTGTTGGATTTGGGTCAGGTTCAAGCTTCCAAAAGCCACCCAACAACCTCCCTTGCAAAAGAGATTAGTGGATGTGGGAAGGTGAACTAAAAGGGATGCAAGTGGGTCTTCAACTCGACAGCACTTCGTTGCTTGAAAACTCCTTCAACCTGTATGTATTGGGTGAGAAAAGTCCCACCTTTTATAGACCCATGGGGTCTCTTTGGGAGGGAAGCACAAATGCCATGTGTTGGTCATAGGCGCCATGTGGCAGTCTTGTCTTCCCATGAGGGAGGGGAGTCCTCCATTGAATTCGTCCCGGGGTGAGACGAATACTGGGCAAAGTGTCCAAGTGTGCCAAATTGCTTCTTGACCTCACAAAATTGCTATGAAAGTGGTTAAGACCACTGTTTGACCTCTAAGGGCTGCCCTGGGGGCTGTGTTTGTCAAAGCGATCAGTGTTTGCAGTCACATAATCGGATTGGTGCTGTTTTGGTGTCTACATTTGGTGGCATTGATTAATAAACTAATAATTGTACACATTCATGAACTAAATGATAAAATAACTAGCAAAATAACCAACACTACACATAATTTAAAGTTTCAATAATATAAAATATGGGGTCATGTAAGTTTTAAAATAATTGTTAAATTTTCATAATAAAGAATTTGTGAGATGCTTGATAGGTATAAAAATAAAGGTGAAAAAATAATATTTAGTTTTATGGACTTTAAATTATATAAATATAGGTTCGAGGTGTAGACCAATTGGTTCATCCAAACCCCATAAGGGGGGCAGAGGCCCAAGGTTCAAATCTCGGGCCTCGTCGGACTGAACGCTTGTCCCTTTCCTGGTGCTTTCAATGGCATAAAAGGTTTAAAATGATTGTGGCGTGGTGGTTATAAGGGTGGACTGCGCGAAGATCTGTGTGGCGACTTATGGGGTGGACAGCGCAGAATAATGTGGCGGCCATAAAAGCTGGACAGCCTTCCCAGATTCATGGCGGCTACCGATTCCACCATGTAAATACAAAAAAAAAAAAAAATTATATAAATATAAAATAGTAAATAAATATAAATAATATAATTTTTCTTATAAATAAAATTATGGTAACTATAAATAATAGAAATACTTTTTATATTAATAATATGTTGAGGGTCATCCATTTATTTTTCTTAATGTTTTTTAAGATTGTTTACGTGTATGTTGTGTTTAATACATAAAAACTTTAAAATATATTAATTTTAATTTATGAAAAATAAGAAACTCAGTACGGATGAACTACGTCCCAGTATAATTGATCAAATATATAGGAAACTAAATGGATTCAAAGAAGAAAAGAAACTTACATATTCCTTATACTAGGTATCTAGCTCATTATATAATTGAAAAAAACATTGGCATCCAACCCTTGACAAAGTAGGAGTGAACGATAAGCCTCTTTTAGTGTTTGAATACATAAATTTACCATATTGAGAAGCGAACAAGTCCTCCGGATCCTACCACATCCATGAGAAGGTGTATGGGATCATCGTAGAAACATTTAGGGGTAAGGTATCAAGGCTAAGGTATCAAGGCTACCATACAAGGTATGATAGTTGATCAAGTCAATAGAATGACCCTCCATAGAGACTTTTGTCTAGGGAGGACATAGTCATCCATGTGCCTTTATTGATTTTCATCCATGTCATGTGGGTTGTCTAGGGAGGTCATTAGCTATGGCATCTTTATTATTTTTTATTCTTTTTTCAATGTTAGAGGGTCTACCTCTCCTTTTCTCACTACCTGTATTTGTGGTGGATGCATGTTTGGGTGACACCTACGATGGGGAGGAAGAAGGGATTGGATGGGTTGAGGCTCCTAAGGCAAGTCTTGAGGAGGATTTTGGTGACGGAGGGCTGTGAGAGACTTCCTGAATAGAAATAGGGATGGAAAGGGAGAGGCAGCCAGATTCAGAAGGCAGTTGGGGGATGTGGGGATTAGAGGTGAGGGAGAGGGTCTCAATGGCGCAAAAGGACTAACACCAACACCATCAGGACCAACTGAGAATGGTACAGAGGGCAAGGGGGAGTGGATGGGAAGGTCCAAAGTGGGAAGGAGATGAGGGCTCGCTTTGCAGCACACTTTTGCCATAAAGAGGGGAGATGGGGATGGAATCTTCAACTGAGAGATAGGATTTTTTATTAACTAGTAATATGTTAATTTAATATTTGTTAAGATATGTGTCATTGTAATGAAAGGAATATCTATACTTCATCACATTGATCCATTATTATAGTGCATAGTCATTATTTTATTATTAGCTATAGGCTTCCTATTTTTTAAAGTTATTTCATTGTATATTTGTATTATGATCATTTTTAACAATACGTTGATTATTTGTGTCCTTCCCTTCTTATAATGATATGTTGAGAAGCTTGGCCATGTGAAAAAAGTATTGAATATTTTATAAACATAAATGATCATTATGTTAAAAAAATTACATTTTCCAAGCACATATACTTTTTATGTTCACATGTAAATCAAGATAATGCTTGGATATATTATTAAAATATTCATATAGTGCAAGTAATTACCATAGGTTATATATTTAACATCCACACGAACAAAATCAGTTTAAGACATTCGTAAATATCTGACACCATAAAATATGATTAAATCTACCAAAAACCATAAATAGTTGATGTCATCACTTGTTTCATGATACAACCAATACTACTAAAATTTAAACAGTAAACTTGTTTTTTTTAATATACATATTATCTTAAATAACTATTTATATGTACGAAGAGTTATTTAACCAATAAATGATCAAACATTCAAATTAGCCAAAATTAAAATATCATTATATAACTACTTTAACAATATTATTAATAATATAAAATTTTTAAATAAAAATAATAAATATAATAAAAAATAAAATCATATTTAATATATATAAATAAAATCGATATATAATTAAATTGTTGACAGGCAGTTGTCCTAGTGACTAAGATGATGGTTGTTTCTTAAGTGATTTTGTGTTCAAACCCTTGAGAGTGGTTGTTGATGTAATTTGTAAACGTTCTCCTTTTATATATATATATATATATATATATAATTAAATTACCCTAAAAATTGAAATAAAATAAAACAATTTAACATTAAAAATAATTTGATCCTTAGGTTTACACAACCTTTTCTAAGGCTGGCAAGAAATTTGGCGTCGCTTTCTATTATTTTCCATTTTCATTAAAAGTACAAAATACAAAAGCCACGAGGAGATCCTTTTTCATTTCGACGCACACTAGGCGAAGATGACAATCGTCGATTCGGTGATTTTACCTTTTCAATCTTAATTAGGTCAATGATGTGATTTGTTATTTATACTGGGACCTAGAAAGTGCTGTTGGGTTCTTTGAGTTTCTTGAGGGTGTTTTGGTGCTTTCCGGAGATCCTCGTTCGTCCATTTACTGGGGGTGAGAATTCCTTCGTCCCCCACTAGAAGAAAATGGCAGCAGAAGCGGAATCAGGGAATGGTAAGGAATGTGGTGGACGGCTTCAAATAATGGCGTGCAGAGGCAAGAATTTACTGGGGGTGAGAATTCCTTCGTCCCCCACTAGAAAATGGCAGCAGAAGCGGAATCAGGGAATGGTAAGGAATGTGATGGACGGTTTCAAATCCCTCTCGAAAAAGCTGCAAGGTGCGAAGAATACACTCTTAAATCTGCTGGCAGAAAGGTTGGAGCTCCAACCGTTCTTTCTTAACCACGTAAAAGCACTTACATACGGACAAGACAAAACGGCAGAACAACACGCCGTTGTCAGAGGGGCCATCTTGTCTCCCATGCTCGGCTGGGACTTGAAAATGCAGAAGAAGACCATTGTTCTAGATTTGGATGAAACCCTAATTCACTCCAGCGACGAACCTCCCAAGTGCTACGACTTCGCTGTTGAAGTGGTTACAGAGGGCGAGCCCGAGACCTATTATGTGTTAAAGAGGCCCGGCGTCGACGAATTGTTGAAGGAACTCGCCGATAAATATGAACTTGTACTCTTCACCGCAGCAGTTAGGGAGTACGCCGATGTCGTTCTGGATCGGATCGATCCTCATCGGGCGATCAGGTATCGATTATATAGGGACTCCTGCACTGAAATGTCGAGGAAGTTTGTCAAGGATCCATCATCGCTAGGGCGCGATTCAAGCGGGTTGTCATAGTTGATGACAACCCTAATGCATATTTGCTTCACCCTCAGAACGCAATTCCAGTAAGTTCCTTCGTGGATGATCTGTATGAAAGCATGAGATTCCGGTCAAAGGAAACACCAAGTTCGATTGCATTCAAAATTAAGCACGCCTAAGTCCTAGAAATATAAATTACATGAAACGGAAAAGAGACATGTTGTAAGAGACGCAATCAGATAAAGAAAAATAGCCCTTTCATTAATTTCTTTCGATCTCTGTTACAATAATGCCTCCTCCCCTTTTCGGGGGCTAGGAGCGCAAATAAGGTTTGATTACAATCGCCGAATGGTTCCTCCTTCCGCGTGCCCACGATTGCAATGGGCGGGCCAAGATGATGCCGCCGCCGATGTTGATGAGTTCTTCGCCTCTCGCTTGCTTCTCCTGCGAACAAAGAAATGATCAAGACGTTAGTAGCACCTGCCGCAAATGAAAAGCATTCTCTCTCTAAAACTAACAAAATATGCATACGAATATTTGCCTCGAAACCATGAAAACAATGAATCCAAATTGCTTCAAAACTCGACGGAAGGTAAGAAAAGTCACCGGAAGGCCACCGCCACCGAGGCAGCTGGCCAATCCACCTTAAACTGGAATTCGTCCCTGGGCGGACGAATCTCGACTGTAATTCGTCCCTGGGTGGGACGAATTCTTTTGAGTAGGAGAAATCGACCTGTTGCTGCTCCAATGTCGGATCCCAGGACCTGCAAAACTCCTGCAAACAAGGGGGTTAGGTAATTGGGGCCATTTTGGGACGACCCAGATGGTCGGATTTTCCCAATTTTGCCTCCACCCTCAGGAATTTGACCTTGACACCTGCAAGTTAGCGAAACGACAAAACAATACAAAACACCCTAAACTCTGACCAAAAGCTACAAAATTGCAATTATGGACTAATCAGACCTAGTAACACAGAATGCAATCTAAAAAATAATCTAAAGTGCTCAAAAACTAAAATTAGAACTTGGGGGTGCGGGGGTGCCCAAGTGGGCCTCCCACCGTTGGCCCTCGATTTTGGAGCCAATCCACCAAGGATGGGCCCAAAACCTTTTAGTATTGGGGGGTCGGCGAATTGGTAGGTTTAGATGTCCATGCGTCGGATTTGAGTAAGGTTCGAGCTTCCAAAGGCCACCCAACAACCTCACTTGCAAAAGAGATTGATGGATGTAGGAAGGTGAACAAAGGGGGATGCAAGTGAGTCTTCAATTCGGAAGCACTCCGTTGCTTGAACACTCCTTCAACCTGTCTCTTTTGGGTGAGAAAAGTCCCACCTTTTATAGACCCAAGGGGTCTCTTTTGGGAGGGAAGCACCAATGCCAAGTGTTGGCCATAGGCGCCATGTGGCAGTCTTGTCTTCCCATGAGGGAGGGGAGTCCTCAATTGACTTGAACTTTGATAAATGCTTCTTGTAATAGTCCTCTAACGGCCCCTCTATCCACTTACACATGCGTGCAAGGCAGGAGCCCTTAACTGACTGTTCTGGGCTGCCACTTGGCACCATTTGCCTTTTTGCCCGTTAAGCTTGGAATTCGTCCCACCCAGGGACGGATTTAGAATTCGTCCTGGGGTGGCACGGATTCTATTTTGAATTCGTCCCGAGGTGAGACGAATACTGGGCAAAGTGTCCAAGTGTGCCAAATTGCTTCTTGACCTCACAAAATTGCTATGAAAGTGGTTAGGACCACTGTTTAACCTCTCAAGGGCTGCCCGGGGGTCGTGTTTGTCAAAGCGATCAGTGTTTGCAGTCACATAATCGGATTGGTGCTGTTTTTGGTGTCTACAAATGCCCCTTTTTGGGATGCGCTCGCGGTGACGCAGATGTCGAGCAAAAATAGATAACCAAAGCACTAATGATTAGGGTTTCTTGGTAACCTAACCAACTTTTGATGCCCCAAGTATGGAAAGGGCATGCATTCTTGAATCCTTGCTTCTGACGAGCTAAGGAATTTGATTTCAAGTATTAACCTATTTTGGTGAGGTGTGACTTGAACTTAGACATTGATTAGTCATGAACAAGTGAAGGGCGTTTTTATCCTCAGGGGGAACCTTGTGTTCATGATTCACGAAATGCCAAGTGTTTGATTGATTTGATTGTTGCTTGTTTATCGCCCCAAGCAGGAGCGTGATTGTCTTTGTCAATGATTCTTTGAATGCATGTCGTTTTCCTTAATTGGGTGTGTGATTGTTGATTGGTGACTAAGTGTGACTACCCCCTCAAGCGACGAATCGATGAGGGAATGACCTTCATGAGAGAAGCGACGAGTCGCTTGACCCAAGATGACTTGTGCAAGGTTGCATTTAGAGGGTTTACCGTTAAGCGTGTGCAATTTTTCCAACATATGGACCTATTTTTGGTGGGTGTTAACCCTTTTAGTGATGTCATAATGAGGTTAAATCATCGAAAACCTATTTCCCGTGGAGTGGTCCGGCTATGATAACCTTCTTGGGGAACTAGGAGAGTGATAATTTGGACCTCGAAATCGATTTTCTCTGCCTAGATGTTAAGTGCATGAGCACTTATGCCTGGCAATGTTTTTGTGTGTTTTTGTTGAATTTTGTACTATTTTTTTGTTGTTTTTGTGACACCATTTGGTGATTGAATTGTCGGCAATCCGTCCTCCCGTGGAGCGGTTCGGCTATGGTAGCCTTCTTCGGGAGTAGGATAGTGACAATGCAAACCCCGACATCAATTTTGCTATGCCAAGAGGTTAAGTACAAGAGCACTTGTGTCTGGCAATGTTTGTGTTTTTGTTGAATTTTGTACTGTTTTTGTTGTTTTTTGTGACATCATTTTTGGGATTAAATTTTCAAATTATGTTTTCCCCTGGAGTGGTCCGGCTATGGTAGCCTTCTTAGGGAGTAGGATATTGATAATTTGTGACCCCGATGTCGATTTTGTATGCCCATGTTGTCAGTTGCATTTGCAATCCTGTCAGGCAGTTTTATTGTCTGTTTTTAGTGCATTTTTAGTCATTTTTCTTGATTTTTTTTGTGTTGGCCTGAATTCGTCCCTGGGTGGGACGAATTCCAGCTGGAGAATTCGTCCCTGGGTGGGACGAGCGCTGATCAGAGTGCTCATCCCAGTCAAGGATGAATTCCAGTGCAAAAGGCCTATTTAAGGGCCAAAACTTGATTTTGGCCTCATTTGTGTCATTTTTTTTCTTGTGATTTTGGAGCTGCGGGAGGAGGAGGTAATTCGCGAGCGAAGCGCTCGCTGGAATTCTCTCTCGCCATCATGAGTGCACAGATCGGTCTCGAGCGGCGGAGCCGAGATGAGACTCGTAAGTGACCCTAGGGTTTATTTGTTTTAACTGAATGCATTGTTTTTGTGTTGCGCTTTTCAAAATTTTAAGATTTTTTGTGATGTTTTTTGTTTAACAACTAAGGTTAGAAACCCTATAATTGAAAATTTTATCTTTTTCATTTTTTTATTTATTATTTTTTTTGTTTGCTTGCAGGTTGTTAGGAGCCGGTACCGTGTACCCGCTGCCTTTACTGAGGCGCGGTTGGCCTTGACTGGTGGTGACTGGGAATGGCTTGATGCCCTTGGGCTCAAGCAGGTGGATCGACTGGAGCCTGTGGTTTTGGATCAGGCCTATCTGACGACACTGATCAAGCTTTGGGATCCGCGGACCAATACTTTCCATCTCCCGACAGGGGAGATGGAATCTTCGACTGAGAGATAGGATTTTTTATTAACTAGTAATATGTTAATTTAATATTTGTTAAGATATGTGTCATTGTAATGAAAGGAATATCTATACTTCATCACATTGATCCATTATTATAGTGCATAGTCATTATTTTATTATTAGCTATAGGCTTCCTATTTTTTAAAGTTATTTCATTGTATATTTGTATTATGATCATTTTTAACAATACGTTGATTATTTGTGTCCTTCCCTTCTTATAATGATATGTTGAGAAGCTTGGCCATGTGAAAAAAGTATTGAATATTTTATAAACATAAATGATCATTATGTTAAAAAAATTACATTTTCCAAGCACATATACTTTTTATGTTCACATGTAAATCAAGATAATGCTGGATATATTATTAAAATATTCATATAGTGCAGTAATTACCATAGGTTATATATTTAACATCCACACGAACAAAATCAGTTTGAGACATTCGTAAATATCTAACACCATAAAATATGATTAAATCTACCAAAAACCATAAATAGCTGATGTCATCACTTGTTTCATGATACAACCAATACTACTAAAATTTAAACAGTAAACTTGTTTTTTTTAATATACATATTATCTTAAATAACTATTTATATGTACGAAGAGTTATTTAACCAATAAATGATCAAACATTCAAATTAGCCAAAATTAAAATATCATTATATAACTACTTTACCAATATTATTAATAATATAAAATTTTTAAATAAAAATAATAAAATAATAAAAAATAAAGTCATATTTAATATATATAAATAAAATCGATATATAATTAAATTGTTGACAGGCAGTTGTCCTAGTGACTAAGATGATGGTTGTTTCTTAAGTGATTTTGTGTTCAAACCCTTGAGAGTGGTTGTTGATGTAATTTGTAAACGTTCTCCTTATATATATATATAAATATATATATATATATATATATATATAATTAAATTACCCTAAAAATTGAAATAAAATAAAACAATTTAACATTAAAAATAATTTGATCCTTAGGTTTACACAACCTTTTCTAAGGCTGGCAAGCAATTTGGCGTCGCTTTCTATTATTTTCCATTTTCATTAAAAGTACAAAATACAAAAGCCACGAGGAGATCCTTTTTCATTTCGACGCACACTAGGCGAAGATGACAATCGTCGATTCGGTGATTTTACCTTTTCAATCTTAATTAGGTCAATGATGTGATTTGTTATTTATACTGGGACCTAGAAAGTGCTGTTGGGTTCTTTGAGTTTCTTGAGGGTGTTTTGGTGCTTTCCGGAGATCCTCGTTCGTCCATTTACTGGGGGTGAGAATTCCTTCGTCCCCCACTAGAAGAAAATGGCAGCAGAAGCGGAATCAGGGAATGGTAAGGAATGTGGTGGACGGCTTCAAATAATGGCGTGTAGAGGCAAGAATTTACTGGGGGTGAGAATTCCTTCGTCCCCCACTAGAAAATGGCGAAGAAGCGGAATCGGGGAATGGTAAGGAATGTGATGGACGATTTCAAATCCCTCTCGAAAAAGCTGCAAGGTGCGAAGAATACACTCTTAAATCTGCTGGCAGAAAGGTTGGAGCTCCAACCGTTCTTTCTTAACCACAGAAAAGCACTTACATACAGACAAGACAAAACGGCAGAACAACACGCCGTTGTAAGAGGGGCCATCTTGTCTCCCATGCTCGGCTGGGACTTGAAAATGCAGAAGAAGACCATTGTTCTAGATTTGGATGAAACCCTAATTCACTCCAGCGACGAACCTCCCAAGTGCTACGACTTCGCTGTTGAAGTGGTTACAGAGGGCGAGCCCGAGACCTATTATGTGTTAAAGAGGCCCGGCGTCGACGAATTGTTGAAGGAACTCGCCGATAAATATGAACTTGTACTCTTCACCGCAGCAGTTAGGGAGTACGCCGATGTCGTTCTTGACCGAATCGATCCTCACCGGCGATCAGGTATCGATTATATAGGGACTCTTGCACTGAAATGTCGGGGAAGTTTGTCAAGGATCTGTCACTGCTAGGGCGCGATCTGAAGCGGTTTGTCATAGTTGATGACAACCCTAATGCATATTTGCTTCACCCTTAGAACGCAATTCCAGTAAGTTCCTTCGTGGATGATCTGTATGAAAGCACGAGATTCCGGTCAAAGGAAACACCAAGTTCAATTGCATTCAAAATTAAGCACGCCTAAGTCCTAGAAATATAAATTACATGAAACGGAAAAGAGACATGTTGTAAGAGACGCAATCGGATAAAGAAAAACAGCCCTTTCATTAATTTCTTTCGATCTCTGTTACAATAATGCCTCCTCCCTTTTCAGGGGCTAGGAGCGCAAATAAGGTTTGATTACAATCGCTGAATGGTTCCTCCTTCCGCGTGCCCACGATTGCAATGGGCGGGCCAAGATGATGCCGCCGCTGATGTTGATGAGTTCTTCGCCTCTGTTGCTTCTCCTACGAACAAAGAAATGATCAAGACGTTAGTAGCACCTGCTGCAAATGAAAAGCATTCTCTCTCTAAAACTAACAAAATATGCATACGAATATTTGCTTGAAACCGTGAAAACAGTGAATCCAAATTGCTTCAAAATCTGACAGAAGGTAAGAAAAGTCACCAGAAGGCCACCGCCACTGAGGCAGCTGGCCAATCCACCTTAAACCGGAATTCGTCCCCGGGCGGGACGACTCGACCGTAATTCGTCCCTGGGTGGGACGAATTCTTTTGAGTAGGAGAAATCGACCTGTTGCTGCTCCAATGTCGGATCCCGGGACCTGCAAAACTCCTGCAAACAAGGGGGTTAGGTAATTGGGGCCATTTTGGGATGACCCAGATGGTCGGATTTTCCCAATTTTGCCTCCACCCTCAGGAATTTGACCTTGACACCTGCAAGTTAGTGAAACGACAAAGCAATACAAAACACCCTAAACTCTGACCAAAAGCTACAAAATTGCAATTATAGACTAATCAGACCTAGTAACACAGAATGCAATCTAAAAAATAATCTAAAGTGCTCAAAAACTAAAATTAGAACTTGGGGGTGCGGGGGTGCCCAAGTGGGCCTCCCACCGTTGGCCCTCGATTTTGGAGCCAATCCACCAAGGATGGGCCCAAAACCTTTTAGGATTGGGGGGTCGGCGAATTGGTAGGTTTAGATGTCCATGCGTCGGATTTGAGTAAGGTTCGAGCTTCCAAAGGCCACCCAACAACCTCCCTTGCAAAAGATATTGATGGATGTAGGAAGGTGAACAAAGGGGGATGCAAGTGAGTCTTCAATTCGAGCAGACTCCGTTGCTTGAACACTCCTTCAACCTGTCTCTTTTGGGTGAGAAAAGTCCCACCTTTTATAGACCCAAGGGGTCTCTTTTGGGAGGGAAGCACCAATGCCAAGTGTTGGCCATAGGCGCCATGTGGCAGTCTTGTCTTCCCATGAGGGAGGGGAGTCCTCAATTGACTTGAACTTTGATAAATGCTTCTTGTAACAGTCCTCTAACGGCCCCTCTATCCACTTACACATGCGTGCAAGGCGAGGAGCCCTTAATCGACCGTTCGGGCTGCCACTTGGCACCATTTGCCTTTTTGCCCGTTAAGCTTGGAATTCGTCCCACCCAGGGACAGATTTAGAATTCGTCCTGGGGTGGCACGGATTCTATTTTGAATTCGTCCCGGGGTGAGACGAATACTGGGCAAAGTGTCCAAGTGTGCCAAATTGCTTCTTGACCTCACAAAATTGCTATGAAAGTGGTTAGGACCACTGTTTAACCTCTGAGGGCTGCCCTGAGGGTTGTGTTTGTCAAAGCGATCAGTGTTTGCAGTCACATAATCGGATTGGTGCTATTTTGGTGTCTACAAATGCCCCTTTTTGGGAAGCGCTGCAGGTGACGCAGTGCTGAGCAAAAATAGATAACCAAAGCACTAATGATTAGGGTTTCTTGGTAACCTAACCAACTTTTGATGCCCCAAGTATGGAAAGGGCATGCATTCTTGAATCCTTGCTTCGACGAGCTAAGGAATTTGATTTCAAGTATTAACCTATTTTGGTGAGGTGTGACTTGAACTTAGACATTGATTAGTCATGAACAAGTGAAGGGCGTTTTTATCCTCAGGGGGAACCTTGTGTTCATGATTCACGAAATGCCAAGTGTTTGATTGATTTGATTGTTGCTTGTTTACTGCCCCAAGCTGGAGCGTGATTGTCTTTGTCAATGATTCTTTGAATGCATGTCGTTTTCCTTAATTGGGTGTGTGATTGTTGATTGGTGACTAAGTGTGACTACCCCCTCAAGCGACGAATCGATGAGGGAATGACCTTCATGAGAGAAGCGACGAGTCGCTTGACCCAAGATGACTTGTGCAAGGTTGCATTTAGAGGGTTTACCGTTAAGCGTGTGCAATTTTTCCAACATATGGACCTATTTTTGGTGGGTGTTAACCCTTTTAGTGATGTCATAATGAGGTTAAATCGTCGAAAACCTATTTCCCGTGGAGCGGTCCAGCTATGATAGCCTTCTTGGGGAACTAGGAGAGCGATAATTTGGACCTCGACATCGATTTTCTCTGCCTAGATGTTAAGTGCATGAGCACTTATGCCTGGCAATGTTTTTGTGTGTTTTTGTTGAATTTTGTACTATTTTTTTGTTGTTTTTGTGACACCATTTGGTGATTGAATTGTCGGCAATCCGTCCTCCCGTGGAGCGGTTCGGCTATGGTAGCCTTCTTCGGGAGTAGGATAGTGACAATGCAAACCCCGACATCAATTTTGCTATGCCAAGAGGTTAAGTACAAGAGCACTTGTGTCTGGCAATGTTTGTGTTTTTGTTGAATTTTGTACTGTTTTTGTTGTTTTTTGTGACATCATTTTTGGGATTAAATTTTCAAATTATGTTTTCCCCTTGAGTGGTCCGGCTATGGTAGCCTTCTTAGGGAGTAGGATATTGATAATTTGTGACCCCGATGTCGATTTTGTATGCCCATGTTGTCAGTTGCATTTGCAATCTTGTCAGGCAGTTTTATTGTCTGTTTTTAGTGCATTTTTAGTCATTTTTCTTGATTTTTTTTGTGCTGGCCTGAATTCGTCCCTGGGTGGGACGAATTCCACTGGAGAATTCGTCCCTCGGGTGGGACGAGCGCTGATCGAGTGCTCATCCCAAGTCAAGGACGAATTCCGAAGCAAAAGGCCTATTTAAGGGCCAAAACTTGATTTTGGCCTCATTTGTGTCATTTTTTTTCTTGTGATTTTGGAGCTCTGGGAGGAGGAGGTAATTCTGCGAAGCGAAGCGCTGCTGGAATTCTCTCTGCCATCATGAGTGCACAGACTGGTTCAAGCGGCGGAGCCGAGACGAGACCTGTAAGTGACCCTAGGGTTTATTTGTTTTAACTGAATGCATTGTTTTTGTGTTGCGCTTTTCAAAATTTTAAGATTTTTTGTGATGTTTTTTGTTTAACAACTAAGGTTAGAAACCCTATAATTGAAAATTTTATCTTTTTCATTTTTTTTGTTTATTATTTTTTTTGTTTGCTTGCAGGTTGTTAGGAGCCGGTACCGTGTACCCGCTGCCTTTACTGAGGCGCGGTTGGCCTTGACTGATGGTGACTGGGAATGGCTTGATGCCCTTGGGCTCAAGCAGGTGGATCGACTGGAGCTTGTGGTTTCGGATCAGGCCTATCTGACGGCCCTGATCAAGCTTTGGGATCCGCGGACCAATACTTTCCATCTCCCGACCGAGGAGATGATCTGTGACTCTTGAGGACGTCTATCGGTTGCTTCGGATTCCGATAGATGGTCTGCTTATTAGGACATCTCCGTTCGATCAGCGGACTGCTATACTCACGATATGTTTTGGGCATGGGGGGGATCTGGGCGTAGCAGACCCAGTGGAGACAGCCGAGGCGGATTGCCAGGCTGGCGGGATTTTGGTTGGCTGGTGGAAGGAGAGGGGGGTGTTAGGAGTGAGGCACGCATTCTTAATGGGCCTCATTTCTAACATTCTTCTCCCCGATTCGTCAAGCGCGAGGTTCCCGTGGAACCTGCCTGGAATTGGTGTGGCGATTGGCGAGTGTCCGATAGAGGCACCATTGATCCTGGGATGGGGACAGACATTGTTAGCGCAGCTTTACGGAGAGCTGTATGGAGTCCGTTGTCGACAGCGAAAGGGTGTCAGTTGTAGCTTTTTGTTGCAGTGCTGGGGTTGGCAGCACATAGCTTTTGAGAGGCCTACCGGGTTACCGTGGACGACTCGGGCGGTGATGGAGGATGATGAGATTGGTTATGCAACTTTGTGGCGACGGTCTACGGAGTAGGGGCAGAGTCGGCGATGGGCGGGTGCAGTTGATCACTACATTGATGCCTTTTCGTGGCTCACTCCAGGGGAGGTGTTTTGGCGTCCCTATCGGGACTGGCTCCGACCCGGCCTCGAGGCCGGAGAGTGGCTCCGACGGGTACGAAGGGAGCGATGGTTGACTAGGCGGAACGGGACGGAGCACGAGTTCTTTCCATACCGCCGGGTTACATGACAGTTTGGGGTGCGCCAGGGGTTGCCTGGTGAGCCCGTTGGCTATCACCGTCGGGGAGATGAGAGGGATCTGGAGCCACCTGTCCTCGTGCCATTGGGAAAGGAATCAGATGCGGCGATTGAGGTGTTGGATGTGGATGACGTAGGTACTACCACTGAGTATGACTCGTGGTGGGTTTTGCGGCGCTGGAGAGGTGAGGGTCCATTGGGAGGCGTAGAGGCGGTAGTGGAGGATGCTGAGGCGGCAGGGGGTGATTGGGGAGGGCCGATGGATGATGCAGACATGGTGGATGTGGGAGATACGGATGTGGCCTTGGGTGTTCCGGATCAGCCGGACCTGCAGGATGTGGAGGAGCAGTTGGAGCCTGTGCAGGCTACTGTCTCCGCGAGTCCTATGCGTCCGGTAGATATGGAGGGGGTGGGGTCGGATGTAGGCGATGAGGTTGCACGGCTTACAGAGCTGCTACGGATGCGGGATCTGGAGAAGGATCTTCTGTGGGCTCAGTTGGCAGAGCGGGATAGATTTTTGGTGCAGTGCGATGATGCATTGTCTATCTATCATCGGCGGGAGGCAGAGTGGTGTCTGTACCAGATAGACTTGGATAGGGAGGTCATCCGCCTTGGCGGGCGGCTCCCTGAGCCTTCGATCAGCAGATCTTCTCGACGGACGAGGGATAGTCGGCGAGCGATCAGCATCATCTCGCCGCAGGCGGTTAGATGAGGGGGGTGGTAGTAGGCATGATGCGGGGGCTAGCAGTAGCCGCCCTGTAGGGTCTCGTAGGACCCACACCATAGGGGGTAGTTCCCGTCGCACCGATCCTTCGTGATCATGGTGGCCGACGCCTTAGGTTGGGTTTTGGATATGATTGCGGGGTCTGAGGACCTGTTTTGTAGCCTGCGGGCATCTTTTTGACGATATATATATATATACACCGGTTTTATTTTTGGATTTGTACATGTGATGATGTGATTTTTGTTATGCATGTTTATTTATTTGATGAATGCAGATGTTATGATGAATTGAAGTGTTTTAGATGTCTATGTGATATGCAAATGGATGAATGATATTTTTATTTATCTGGTTTTTCTTTGTTGTTTTTGTATTTTCTGATAGTATCATAAGGATGATAAGTAGCGCAGATGGTTTTGGGATGAATGTAAGATTTTCTGAGATTCAGATAGCTTTAACTCACTATCCATGACTGTACTTTATCTTACAAGACTTTTGAACAAGGTATGAATCAAACTTGTTTTTGATCGAGCTATTTCACATCCCTGTGTGTGCAATTGAGTTCATTTAGTGGTATTTTTTAGGATATCGCCAGTGTCAGATGGGCTTTCAACCGAACCTGTACTAAGGATCACCTAATTAGCTCCACGAATTCCTTTGTTGTATGTACTAAGATTAATCCGCGGTGTAATCCAGGATGTCATAAGCTAGCTCATCCACATGCAAACATTGATCTGTACACAAGTTAATGTGACAGATATATCGTCATGCGGGAGGTTTACTTATTACCGAATTGGTATTGAAGCTTGCCTTATGACCTACGAGAATCTTCGAGAGTTCCAGGGATTCAAGGTCAACTCCCTTCTTTTTTTTTCAATTGTATTGGGATACTTGCTCTTTTGTAGTGATAAGATCACTGTTTATTTTGATTGATTTTTCTTTCGAGCAAGGGATTGGGGATATGGAGTGACGAAAATCACTGTTGTTTGTGCCTTTTGATGTGTGCACTATAGTTTGTCAAATTTTTGAGTTTTGACATTTTGCAAATTTTTGTGTTTTGCAACTATTGAGAACTTTAGGGATTCTTAGGGAATTGGGTAGGGAGGAAGCTTGTCATTTTGCAAACTCTCAGCATTCTAGGGGTCATTCACACAGGGGGATGAGCAAGATAACCGTTTCACTTTTGTGACCTAGATTATTTTGCAGGTTTTGTCTTTCGTTCACACAATTTTGGGAATTTTAGTGTTTTGATTTGTGTTGGGATGTTACGTAACAAGGTGTATAAGTATGACTCTACCTTTGTAAAATCCGTTCGACTTGGTACACTACATGGCTAAAGAGGAAAATGATGACTGAATTACTGAAACTCTTAGTATATTCCCAGACCACTGACTGTAGTGTGGTAAAATTTATGCATGGTGTTGTTATTGATTTTGATGAATTCGATTATGCCTAGAATTGAGATGCAAATCTTTGTTGATTTTGTTTATTTTTGTTGAATTTATTGATTTGTTTGACCAAGAGATTGCAATAATCCTTGGAGCTTTTTGGGTTGATCAAGAGATTGTGATAATCCTTGGAGCTTTTTGGGTGACCAAAAGATTGCGATAATCCTTGGAGCTTTTTGGGTGACCAAGAGATTGCGATAATCCTTGGATCTTTTTGGGTGACCGAGAGATTGCGATAATCCTTGGAGCTTTTTGGGTTGACCAAGAGATTGCGATAATCCTTGGAGCTTTTGGTGACCAAGAGATTGCGATAATCCTTGGAGCTTTTTGTATTGACCAAGAGATTACGATAATCCTTGGAGCTTTTTTGGGTTGACCAAGAGATTGCGATAATCCTTGGAGCTTTTTTGGGTTGACCAAGAGATTGCGATAATCCTTGGAGCTTTTTGTATTGACCAAGAGATTGCGATAATCCTTGGAGCTTTTTTGGGTTGACTAAGAGATTGCGATAATCCTTGGAGCTTTTTGGGTGACCAAGAGATTGCGATAATCCTTGGAGCTTTTGGGTTGACCAAGAGATTGCGATAATCCTTGGAGCTTTTTGTTTGTTTGTTTTTGTTGAGATATATATATATATATATTTTTTTTTGGTACATGGCTGTCTTAGATATGAAATGGTCACAAATGACTGATATTCAAGGGTTCTGTTTCCTTGATACCGTCAAGAGAAGCTAGCCTGTACGTTCCTGGTCCTATTTTGCTATCAATGACATAAGGACCTAACCAATTTGCCGCGAATTTGTCCCTCATATGGGACGGCAAATTAGAGTTTTGTTGGTTTTCCTTCAAAACCAGATCACCAACCCGAAAGTCTCTTGGGTGAACTTTCATGTTGTAAGCTCTCTTAAGCCGCTCTTGATAGATACGTAAGTGCTCGAGAGCATTAACGCGTCTTTCATCAAGCAACGTAAGTTGGTCTAATCGGGCCTACCGCGCAGTGTCATCATCGATGAATTCCTGCATTGATATGCGGAGGGAAGGAATTTCCAACTCGAGAGGCATTACTGCCTCTGAGCCATACACTAGTGAAAATGGAGTTGCCCCAGTGGGCGTCCGAATGCTAGTGCGATAGGCCCAAAGGGCAAGTGGGATTTGTATGTGCCAATCCTTATGACTATCTGCGACGGTATTTTTAAGGATGGCGACTAGCATTTTGTTTGATGCCTCTGCTTGCCCATTTGCTTGCGGATAATAGGGTGTTGAAAAACTATGCTAAATTTTGTACTTTGTGGTTAAAGCACGCACATTTTTTTTCTTGAATGATGGCCCATTATCCAAGATTATTTTGGATGGAATACCAAAATGACATATGATGTAATGCAAAATGAACTCCGCAATGCGGGGTCCTGTCGTAGAGGTTAACGGAATTGCTTCCACCCATTTGGTAAAGTATTCTGTAGCCGTTATGATAAACGTGTGACGGCCTGACGATGAAGGGGAGATCTTTCCGATTAGATCGAGGCCCCACTACGAAAATGGCCAAGTAGACTGGACTGTCTATAGGGCCTGGGAAGGTGCGTGCATCAGATTGGCATGATGTTGACATTTTACACACCTCTTGACATACGCGCAACAATCTCGCTCTAAAGATGGCCAATAATAGCCCATGCGAAGAATGCGCTTTGCAATGGCCATACCACTGAAATGGCCGCCACATGTACCGTCATGCGCTTGGGTGGTTGCCCAAGTGGACTCTTGCTGGTCCAAGCAACGAAGAAGAATTCCATCGTAGCTGCGACGATACAAAATGTCTCCTATCAAGACATATTTTGCCGCTTTCTGTTTAAATGTTCGTTTTGCGGCTTGCGTCAATCCAAAGGGTAGATTACCTAACTTGAGGTAGTCTCTTATGGGTAAATACCAGTCCCGTTGATCAGATACCTCGACGGTTTGAACGACCAATCCCTTTTGGAGTTCTTCCCTAACAAATGCTGATTGGGATAGAACTTGTAAGAATAGCGTTGTGTTGCTATTAATGGGAGTGGGGGAGAATAAAGACCCCAGTTGGCATGTTTCGAGATAGTCTCGATTCGAAAGAACTTATCCGAAGATGGTTCGATCTGGATCATGTGGATTCCTCGGCGTCGAGTCCGAGCTTGCGCGCTCCATCGCGGGTTGCGATAAGGTTTTGACTTGAATGGTTGTTACATCACCGGAAAGGTCTTGCAGGATTAGTGACCCTAAGGAGGCCATTGTGTCCGCAAAATGATTCGATGATCGAGGGAGTGCCTCGATGTCATACCACTCAAGTTTTGCCGGGAATTTATCCACGAGGGCTTTATAGGCCTTCAGAACTGGGCATTTGCATTGATATACCCCTTTGACTTGATTGACGATTAACAACGAATCGCCAAAGATGTTCAGTCTTTTGATGTTCATGGCGATTGTTGTCTGAAGACCTAGGAGCAAGGCTTCATATTCGGCATTGTTGTTGGTGCACTGGAAGTTTAATTTAAATGACAGGGGCATTGGAGCACCCTGCGGTGTGAAGAATACAATTCCTGCGCCACCACCTTGCTCGCATTTAGAACCATCAAAAAATAAGGTTATGTCGGCCTGAGACTCAGGCTCTTTAGAATCTGGCGATTCTGAGACATGGAAGACCTCATCATCGGGTAGTTCTATGACCAGAGGCTGATCGTCTTCAAGAGGAGCCTCTGCTAGTTGATCGGCTATGACTTGTCCTTTTATAGATTTTTGCCCAATAAACTCAATGTCAAATTCCGTCAACAACATGATCCATTTCGCCGTGCGGCTACTATGATAAGTACGACTCATCATGTATCGCAATGGATTCTCCTTAGACACAACATACGTCATGTTGCTCAGCATGTAGTGGCGTAGCCTTTTGGTGGCAAACACCACTGCCAAGCAGAGTTTCTCAACGTATGCATAGTTAAGTTCGTAACTGACCGGGGTGTGGCTAAGATAGTAAGTAGCCTGTTCTTTGTGAAGTTCATTCTTACGGGCTAGCATTGCGCCCGATGCCACCTCGATGAGTTGAGATGTATAAGTAGAACGACACACCTGGTCTAGGCGGTGCCAATACTGGCGGTGAAGCCAAGTATTGTTTGATCTTGTCAAAGGCTGACTGGCACTCGTCATCCCAATGAAATGTGACCCCCTTGTGCAATAATTTGTTCATTGGTCAGCATTTGTCAGATAATTGTGCTATGAAGCGTTTAATCGACGCGACATTTCCTTGCAGACTTCTGAGCTGCTTGATAGTGGTTGGGGGGGTCATTTCAAGGATTGCCTTGACTTTGTTTGGGTCCACTTTGATGTCTCTTTTGGAGACTATAAAACCCAAGAGTTTTCCAGATGTGACGCTGAACACGCACTTCTTGGGATTCAGTCTGACCTTATGCTCTATGAGGCGATCGAGAATCTTGCTTAAGTCACCGAGATGATCTGAGCACAAGATAGACTTGGCTAACAAATCATCCATGTAATATTCCAAAGTTTTGTGCATGTAATCGTGGAAGATATAAGTCATAGCATGTTGGTATGTAGCGCCAGCATTTTTAAGGCCAAAAGGCATGACCTTATAACAAAATGTCCCCCAAGGCGTTGTGAATGCCATTTTGAGTTGGTCTTCAGGATTGATACGAATTTGATTGTATCCTAAGAAACCGTCCATTAGGGAGAGCATTTCGTGACCTACTATAGCGTCTACCAATGCGTCGATGCTTGGCAAGGGGAAATCATCCTTAGGACTCGCTTTGTTTAGGTCTCGAAAGTTGGTGCATATGCGAATCCTCCCATCGGGCTTCTTGATGGGAACCATGTTGGACAACCATGGCGGATAATCCACGTAGATGACAAATTGTGCATCCAACAGCTTTTGCAATTCATCTTTGACCATCAAGGCCACTGTTGGGTGCATCTTTCTTAGTTTTTGCTTTACTGGCTTGATTTTCGGATCAAGCATTAAATTGTGCATGACTAGCTGCGGGTCTAGTCCTGGCATATCTTTGTATGACCATGCAAAAACTTCCTTCTTCTCTTTGAGAAGGGCAATGTAATCGGCTTGCTCTTCGGGGGAAAGGCTTACCCCCAGCTTGAGAATCCGTGGATTCATTGGATATGTGCCGATGTCTACGTCAGTCGTCTCTTCGACTGACATGTGAGATCCGTCCTCCAACTGATGTGGAGTTGGGATTAAATGGATATCATCAGCTGAGTTAAGATCTGCGTTTGGGACCTCGGGTCCCTCTTCAGCCTGAAAAATATCTTGAGTTGTCCTTGGGGTAAAATGAAACATTTCACCGAAATGCCAGTACTCTGATGGTGACAATGGTGAATTGACGTGATCCCAGTCAATGGCATCCATGTTTAGATGCAATGATTGAGATGGATCGGTCGGATTGCGGATGGGTGTGGTCAAATCGATGGAGATCATGTGGATGGAATGAATTTGGTCTCCAGAACCACGGGTGTGACGACTTGATTCTTTCAGATGTTCTCTACATTCTGGGTCTGGCTCTACGGGAACAGGCACGAATGGATCCTCTCTAGGTGCAAATTCGTCTCTATGTGCGAAAAGGAAGGCGAGGTCTTCCCTCGGTACTGTTGTCCTGATGGGATCATGAGGTGGACGATGCTCATCTTGAATTTGGAGCCATAGGCCTAACACTTGGTCCCACCTCGTTGGGTCTAAGTGCCATTCGTGTCCTAACCGTATACCCATTTGTCCCATTAGATCTTCATGGGTTAGAGCGCGGTGATGTCATCGCGCATGTCTGAGATAGTCCATTTTAGTTTCGTCTTCAGAATCGCTTTCATAGATCCAAAATTGCTCATCCTCTTCAGCATCTGTTACTTCCAACATTGAGGACTCTTCCTGTTCCAGTGAATTAATCTGATCCCATTGCGGTTGTTCCACTCTTAGTGGAGGGACCTGATTCTTTTGAGACTGTGTTATTTCATCTGGAACCTCTAAGGGGAACAGTTTCAGAAAAATGTCTGGAAGTCGTTGTTGTTCTTTTTGATGACTGTTCTCTGAACTTTCACCTCTCTCTAGCAAAGGAGATGGATTATTGCTATTTCCAGGGGTGTTTATAGACCATGGGAGATAATCCCCCAATGTGTATTCTGTGTTTGGATTGGCGTACGGGTCTTGTGCCAATCCCCCCCTATTGCCTATTTCTAGGCCTTGCATGTTTTCAACCAAGATGTCTAATGGTAGGGGATGGTTGAACCCTACCCCCGACTTGTCGTATGGCATCTGATATCTTGGTTGGCAAAGGATCCACATCCCTTGCTCGTATCTGCCTAGCCCATACCCATGCCAATTGCATTGTTCAAGATATTTTAGGGCAAATTCTGGGTTCGACAGATAATTGATGTTTTCGACAAAAGGTTCTTCATCTGTTTCCTTTTGTTCGCATGGTTCAGAACCATGATCAAGGCCCCCATACACAAAATTCGTTTGGTTCGGTGGGTAGCCTAGAGGGACGATTGTTCCAATGGGAAGGCGAGGTCTTCCCATGTCTTGTACTGACTCCAGTGTGGGGGTTGCCATAACATTTTGCACTATGTACTCTCCCAGGCCTGTACTGGCCATCTCAACAGTGATTGTCGATGATTGGGTAGGAGGAAACGGTAGTCATTCCTGAGTCCATTCCATGTTTGGTTGTTCAGGAATCTTGGTTTCTGTTGCATTGGCTGCTTCCTCTGTTGATATTGCTGAGATCGTGGGCAACCCCTCTTCTAGAGGCTTAACCTCCTCCATGATTTGCTTTCCCTTGTCCTTCTGTTGGACCACGATAGGTGGCATTGATGATGAAGGAGCCGATGATGAAGTCTCACCTGGCTGGGATTTTGTCTTATTTGCCACCAGTGGCGCCTGCGGTATCGGACCCTGTTTAGATGGATTTAAATGAAAATCCAAATGCGTTGATGGTAGGGTCGATTGAGGTATAAATTGTACCGCATTGCAATACTTGAAGGGCTCTAAGTCCATTGGGACTACATGTATTTGCCCTTCATAGGCATACTTCAAGCACTGGTGTGCGATCGAGGGGACACACTTCATGTCCACCGATCCAAGGCCGCCCTAGCAGTATGTTATAAGCCATTTCGCCTTCCAACACATGGCACAGTGTGGGTATTGACTTTTGTCCTACCCGTATAGGCATAACAACCGTGCCGACTGTCGAGCAAATTGCATCGTTAAAAGCTCACAGTGTGTACGTGGAAGCTGTGATGTGAGAGGCTGGCAGTTTTAAATGCTTTAATGCTGTAGTGGTTATGATGTTACTGGACGAGCCAGTATCTATAAGCACTCTCTTGTACGGGATCCCGTTGACCTACGCGATAACGTGCAGGGGTGGATCCGGCATGTCATTCGATATTGTTTTGACCTCATTTTCTTTTAATGTGATGACAGGCTCCGTACATTGTTTCACATGTCCCACGAAAGCGTTGAAAGAATTAGCTTCGTGGGGTTGTACTTCAATGGCTTTTAAGATGTCCATAAGAGCTTCTCTATGTGGAACTGATTGTTGAATAAGCTCGTAGATGGACAGCCTAGCTGACGTGGTCCGTAAACTCTGCGTGAGTTTGTTTCGTATCATGACCTCAGGTCTAGGTGGAGGTAACTGCGTTGGGCATTGTTGAGGCTGCGATGTCGACGGAACTTCCCTCGCAGGTACCTCGGGGGCAACTGCTGGGTATTTTCTGTTCCTTGTTACAATGCTAATCATTCCCACAAATCCTTGTGCGGGAAGATCTTGTCACACCTCGTTAATTTGGAGCGGTTTTGTCTGTGCCTCATGGGCAGGCAAGGGGTCCTTGAATACCCCCATTTGTTGGTTGTTAGGTGCGATGGGGTTGTCCACGACCAATGTTCGGTTTTCGATCAAATCCTGGACTAGTTCTTTGAATTTACAGCACCCATTTAGGTCATGTCCTTTGTGTCTATGAAATCTGCAATACAAGTCCTCCCTATACCCCCTAGGCTTGGGAACGTTAGGGTCAAAATTTTGGATTTCTGGCAGAGTAATTAGATTTGCCGCTGATAAGCGGTCAAATAAGGAGTCCCTAGACTCTGCATACGGGGTGAATTATCGCCTAGGGCAACGCTGCTGATACTGTTCCTGTCTCCTGTTATCTCTTTCGTAAGCAAGAGGGACTGCCTGGTAGTTAGCCTTTTGAGGCTGCGTTTCTTGCACAGGCGCGGGGACATTTATCGCAACTTGGTTGATTGCAGCGTGTTGTGGTTGCGTTGTCCCAGTTTTAGTGGTATTATTCCACTCTTTCTTCTTAGGCTTGGCAATTGCGCCTTCACCTATCTTAATCTCTTCTATGACTCTGGCTTGCGCCAAAGCTTCTTCTAAGCTGTCATATTGTCGCAGCAACAATAGACCAGAGATTTATTTTAAACAACTTTTCGCAAACATTTGCGTGAGGTCCGACATGGGAGGACGGTAGGGTAACTTAGAAAGCAAAGCTCTCCATCGGTTCCCGTACGCTGCCATTGTTTCCTCCTCAAATTGTTTAAGGCTAGCAAGATCACTAAGTGATGCCTTCTTCCTTGTGTTGAAGGCGAAACGTTCAAGAAACGCATCTACTAGCTGATCTAAGCTGCTTATGCTGTGTTTGGGCAGCTGTGTGAACCAATCCGAGGCGGGGCCTACGAATGTGGTTATGAATGTTCTAAGCAATAACGCGTCATTATCTTGAATGCCAAAGCATTGGCTTAGAAACCGTGTAACATGTTCCTGTGCGTCCTCTTCACCTTTAAAAACTGCCAATTGAGGCAACTTAAAGTGTTCGGGGTAAAGAGGTGTAGGCACTGAGGGATGCACCGGATTATTGCGGAGTAGACGTAATGTGGGTTTTTGATGCCCAGCAACTTTTGTCTCCACCGACTCTAAATGCTCCAATAGCGCTTGGTATGCATCAGAAGATTTTATTTCTTCCTCTCTTGTTCGCTCTTGTTGCAAGTTGCGGTAAACTGGAGGCCTATGGAGGGGTGGCCGAATGGCATCCTTCCTACCCTGATGGGGAGTTTCGATATACTCCTCTTCCGGTTCATACTCCTCGTAAAATTCTTGAGGAGTCTCAGGGCGAAACCTATGACCCTGATCAAGTTATTGCTGAAGGTACCCATCATTGTTTCGGGGAGTTGCATCCCTCTCGAATCTATGGGGTCTTGGAGGCAGAGCTTGACGAGGTCATGGAGACCTGTCTTGTGCCAACATATTACGCCTCTCATATTGTTCAGCTCTTTGGATGCGAGGGGTTGTCCCCCTCTCAGGTATTCCATAGCGTAACTCATCTGCTTCGCGTTGCATGCGTTCTTTATCCAAGCAGTATTGATACTCTATCTCTTGCTGACTTTGTTTAAGTCGCATGATTTGGGCTTGACGGGTGGTATATCTGGCGACAGTCAGATCAATTTGTTCTACCCTATTTTGTTTAGAAGGTTCAAATGTTCCTCCTATGGGTCTACCTCGATTTTGATGCTCTAAGGTTTCAATGGGTCGCTTCCCTCTGTCGAGGTAAGCGGTATGTGCTCGAGGTTCTGGCCTCAAGGGGTGATCATGATATCCTGCTGGTGCGAAAATGCAAGGTTCTCGCATTTTTTGTTGATCTCGAGGAATGCGATGGTTTTCCTCATACTCCCTTTCACGAGTGTAAATGGGATGGGCGGAGTTAGGTCACCCTATGTAAGGAGCCCTGCGCTCCGGATTTGGTCTCTCTGTTCTGATGATAGGTAAAGAAGGGACGCCATATCCACGTTGCCCCTCCAAATGAACAGTGTGCCTGTTTAGCGCTTCATTGCGTGGTGGCCACTCATGCCTACCTTCAAGAGGTGATTCTCTATTTATGTCAAGGTCTACATGTAAGGCATCTTCCCGAAAGGGGCTGCTTTGAATAGGCATACCCCACCGAGGATTCTGAATTGGATTCTTTTGTAGGTTTGACCTATAAGGCGGTATGACCAAATCCTCAGGATTGAAGTGAAGGCAACTTGCACCTGCTTTTTGTGTACCTTCCGGAGCTTCCGCCCTTGATTGGGCTTGACTGCGGGTGTACACCATTGCGGTGCTTCTATGCTATCTAAATAAGTTTTTATCTCGTTTTTATGTTTTTCTTTTTTTTTTTGTCTACACTAAGCAGAATTAAACACACACATTCACAAGATCGTGATTATCTCTTTTAAGGATTCTTGGTGTGCCCTAGACTGGTTTAGTGCATTTTGATGTTTTTTTTTGTTTTTGTAGATTTTTTAGAACGTTTAAATGCATCATGTAGGCTCTTATAACTCCAAAAAGGTCGCCCCTTCAATATACCAGCTAGGCCGATATACCAACCTCTCTATATACCCGCCCTTACGAGAGGGAGACTATAGGTACGTGAGAGCAGAAGGTACGTGGTACATAGGTGGTATGGAAGGGGGATTGTCCTGTTAATGGCACCTACCATAGAAAACTTATCCTCACACGCATGGGAATCACCCCAGCTACGCTCGGTCTGTCTTCGTCAAGATTTATGCCTAACAACAGTTGACAATCGAGAAATGGATGCAAATCAAGCCAAGGCGGTGATTAAATCCACCAATGGTCTTGATCAAGGGCTGGGGTCTTACGACCAGCTCCTTGGTTTAAATTTGTTTCGTGATGTGTGTGGGATTCGTTTTATCCAACAAAAATGAAACTAGCATACATGACTTTTCCTAATGCAATGCAGGATTAAATGAAAACAATTAAAGAAACAGAAACAAAAACAAAAAATTTAACAGAGATGATAAAAATCCCTACCTCTTCTCTGCTCGCTCCAGTTGTTTCGAATTTACGCTCCGAAAATCCTGAGACGAGAATTCGTCCCTCTGGGAGACGAATTGTAGAACAGAATTCGTCCCTCCTAGAGATGAATTTGAATTCGTCCCAGGGTCAGACGAATTGCAGAGAAGAATTCGTCCCTATCAGAGACGAATAGCAGTCTGCAACAAAAAAGTGTACCTGTCAAGCACAAACACAAAACTTTGATCAGTTTCTATGATTTTAAAAACTAGGGAATAGAGTCCCACCGTGATCGCCACTGAAAGCACGATATTCCGGTCAAAGGAAACACCAAGTTCGATTGCATTCAAAATTAAGCACGCTTAAGTCCTAGAAATATAAATTACATGAAACGAAAAAGAGACATGTTGTAAGAGATGCAATCAGATAAATAAAAACAGCCCTTTCATTAATTTCTTTCGATCTCTGTTACAATAATGCCTCCTCCCTTTTCAGGGGCTAGGAGCGCAAATAAGGTTTGATTACAATCGCTGAATGGTTCCTCCTTTCGCGTGCCCACGATTGCAATGGGCAGGCCAAGATGATGTCGCCACTGATGTTGATGAGTTCTTCACCTCTGCTGCTTCTCCTACGAACAAAGAAATGATCAAGATGTTAGTAGCACCTATTGCAAATGAAAAGCATTCTCTCTCTAAAACTAACAAAATATGCATACGAATATTTGCCTGAAACCGTGAAAATAGTGAATCCAAATTGCTTCAAAATCTGACAGAAGGTAAGAAAAGTCACCAGAAGGCCACTGCCACTGATTCAGCTTGCCAATCCACCTTAAACTGGAATTCATCCCTGGGCAGGACGAATTCTGACTGTAATTTGTCCCTGGGTGGGACGAATTCTTCTGAGTAGAAGAAATCGACCTGTTGCTACTCCAATGTCGGATCCCAGGACCTGCAAAACTCCTGCAAACAGGGGGGTTAGGTAATTGGGGCCATTTTGGGACGACCCAGATGGTCGGATTTTCCCAATTTGGCCTTCACCCTCAGGAATTTGACCTTGACACCTGCAAGTTAGCGAAACGACAAAGCAATACAAAACACCCTAAACTCTGACCAAAAGCTACAAAATTGCAATTATAGACTAATCAGACCTAGTAACATAGAATGCAATCTAAAAAATAATCTAAAGTGCTCAAAAACTAAAATTAGAACTTGGGGGTGCGGGGGTGCCCAAGTGGGCCTCCCATTGTTGGCCCTCGATTTTGGAGCCAATCCACCAAGGATGGGCCCAAAACCTTTTAGGATTGGGGGGTCGACGAATTGGTAGGTTCAGATGTCCATGCGTCGTATTTGAGTAAGGTTCGAGCTTCCAAAGGCCACCCAACAACCTCCCTTGCAAAAGAGATTGATGGATGTAGGAAGGTGAACAAAGGGGGATGCAAGTGAGTCTTCAATTCGGCAGCACTCTGTTGCTTGAACACTCCTTCAACCTGTCTATTTTGGGTGAGAAAAGTCCCACATTTTATAGACCCAAGGGGTCTCTTTTGGGAGGGAAGCACCAATGCCAAGTGTTGGCCATAGGCGCCATGTGGCAGTCTTGTCTTCCCATGAGGGAGGGGAGTCCTCAATTGACTTGAACTTTGATAAATGCTTCTTGTAACAGTCCTCTAACGGCCCCTCTGTCCACTTACACATGCGTGCAAGGCGGGAGCCCTTAGCGAGCGTTCCGGGCTGCCACTTGGCATCATTTGCCTTTTTGCCCGTTAAGCTTGGAATTCGTCCCACCCAGGGATGGATTTAGAATTCGTCCTGGGGTGGCACGGATTCTATTTTGAATTCGTCCCGGGGTTAGACGAATACTGGGCAAAGTGTCCAAGTGTGCCAAATTGCTTCTTGACCTCACAAAATTGCTATGAAAGTGGTTAGGACCACTGTTTAACCTCTGAGGGCTGCCCTGGGGGCTGTGTTTGTCAAAGCGATCAGTGTTTGTAGTCACATAATCGGATTGGTGCTGTTTTGGTGTCTACACTGTATGATACGGAACTGGCGAGTGTGGTAAGATTTTTTAAGTTTAAGGTTGTGGAGCATTATGAAGATCTGAGGGAAGCCATACGCTATTATGTTGCAAAGGAATATCCACAAAAAATGTCCTGGGAAACCACGTTTTTTCAGGTTTTGACAGTTCCAGTTGTTCATCAAAATCTTGATTCAGGGTTATAAAGCTGTAGTGATGATATTCTTTGAGATATGAATGGAAATAATTGTAATTTATCAAAATTATTTGTTATTATTTTTATTTCCTTAAAGATTATTATTTATTTGGCAAAAATTTGATTAAGTATATTGGACTTATGTTATATTAACAATTTGTTAACAAACATTTTTTTTTCTCTTAAGAATTATTTTTTCTTTTATTTTATTTTGGGTTAGTAATTAAACATCTTGGATTTATGTTATATTATCACTTTGTTAACAAGTTAGGTAAGTTGTAAGCATAATATTTGACATTTCTAGATTGTTTTTATATTTATTATATTTTTTAAATAAAACATAAATTCTTAATTTGAAGTTTAAAATATCATATAGTTTTTTGTTAGTTGAATGTAATTTATGCAATCTCTAAGAAAAAAAAAATCAAATGAATCCATAAAATCAAATGAATCCATTAGACATGGCATTGGATAGATTATTGTTTGAAGTGCAAATATTATTAGAAGTAAATATGACTTTTTTATTGGGTTATATTCAATTGAAACAAATCTTACCTATATTACATCAACAACAAAGTTTGGATTTTATCTTTGTGCTGTTTGACAAGAAATATCGAAAAATTTAACTTATCATTACCCCATAGTAGTATACAACAAAGTTTGTATATTATCCATGTATTATTTGATAAGATTAAAATATGAAAAAATTTAACCGATTAAGCTAATATCATTTGATATTAGAAGTATATTGTTATAAATCATTGTAACGAAAATATTGTTACCTAAATTCATTATAGATTATAATTTTGGTTAAGCTTACTCTTACATTCAGGTCATTGCTTTGAAAAACTATTAGTAATCTTTATGCATATCATCCACTTGATGTCCTTTAGGGAGCCAACTTGATGTAAATGAGCCTATGATGAGGATGATATCAAATAATATTATTATTACTTAAATAAAATATAATATACATTTTTAGGATGTGTATTTTTATTTTTTTATTCTAAATATATTTTATAAATAAACAATTATTAAGATAGTTTTAAATTTTTTTTATTATGTTTTAAGGATTCTTATTAAAGATAATTAGAATATATTTTCATAATATTTTATTAATTTTTTATTTTTTTTTTAAGTAATACTTCTTATACACATCAACCATGGGGATTGAACCCGATCACATCATAGATAATGTAAGTGGTGTCCTTTCATATGAAGTATTTACTCAATAAAAAAAATTATTATATTAAATCATTTTTAAAATTATTAAAAAATAATTGGTAAGAAATTAATATGTTTTCATTAAATTAAAATTATTAATATAGTTATCGTCCAGTAACGAAAAATAAGTGATGGTGGAAAAATAAGTGATGGTGGAATAAAGCATATACAATAAGATAATTTGCTCAAATAATTATATTACTACTAGTACCTAATTTGATATTATTATGTGATATAAAAATAAGAGGATAAAATAAATTAAAACAAAGATTATACAACAACAAAAAAGTAATAAATTAGATATATTTGGATCATATGTAAAAAATAAATAAAAAATTAAAATATAATCAATGCATAGTAAATCAATATAGAAACATAAGAGAAATATCAAACTTTGTATGGAAAGTAACCAAAGTAATGGAAATGGTGAATGCCCAAGATAATTGGAAATTGATGTAGGGGTATGGAAGTGGTTCATAAATATATTTAAAATAATATTAATTGTGATAATGGTTTGAAATTATGGGTTGAGAAATATAATTTTCAAACCATTAGTTTTGTGCACATGGTTATGGTTTTTTTTTTGGGAAGATTATACAACAACAAAAAAGTAATAAATTAGATATATTTGGATCATATGTTAAAAATAAATAAAAAATTAAAATATAATCAATGCATAGTAAATCAATATAGAAACATAAGAGAAATATCAAACTTTGTATGGAAAGTAACCAAAGTAATGGAAATGGTGAATGCCCAAGATAATTGGAAATTGATGTAGGGGTATGGAAGTGGTTCATAAATATATTTAAAATAATATTAATTGTGATAATGGTTTGAAATTATGGGTTGAGAAATATAATTTTCAAACCATTAGTTTTGTGCACATGGTTATGGTTTTTTGCACATAATTTTGGTTTCATGCACATGGTTATGGTTTTATGCATATAGTTTTGGTTTTGTGCACATGGTTTGGTTGTACATGATTTTTGTATCTTCTTATTTATCTATAAATAAGTGTAAAATATGAAGAGATAAAGATAAGGTGAAGAGGAATTTAGAATTTAAGAATTTGTGGTGCTCTATGGAGAGAGTTTGTGGTAACTGTGGTTGTTGTGGAACTATGTAATGGTTTATGTTAAAGTTAGTATATAAAACGAGTATTCTATTTTCATTTTTAACTATGTCATTTTTGTTGTTATTTTGTACTCATATCTCACTAGTAAAGGTATGTTTAATTGTGTTATTTTACTATTGTTGCATACACTTATATCGCAACTTAAATATTATTAATAAACTTTAAAAAAATCCTACTATCAACTTTATTTTACTATGCCAATTGGTATCATAAGCAATTTTATTCCTAGTACTTTGAAATAGAATGAAGGAAGATATCAAGTTGTGCCACCTATGTATAGATGAGTAGGCCCTATGAATACTAGAAATACAAAATTGTTAGAAGCAACTAGAGATTTACAAGCTCAAATGGAAGCTATGGGAAGTACCCAAAGATAAAGGAGGAAGAAACAAGTCACTCTGAAGATATTGAAGAATAAAAACATGAAGAGGAATACAAACCACAAGAACGAGTACTTAAGGCAATCACAAAGATTGAGCACAAGCTAAATATGGATATAGATCTAGATGGTAATCTAGATCTAGAGAAATTAATATATTGGATATCAAAGATGGATATTTTTATCTCGAATAGTTTAAATACCCTAAAATGGTTAAGATAGTTATTACATATATAAAGGGGGTGCATCCTTATGATCAGATCAACAACAACAAAAAAAAACCATTTCAAGAAAGAGAAAATATAATGACTTGAGATTGAATGGTGAGCAAGTTAAAGAGAGAACTCCTATTGATTTATTATTCAATAATATTATTTATTAATAAACCATTAGGATTTATCCCTCAAAAGAAACCATAGAAATTATTTCAAGATATATCAATGGATTGAAGTTGGCAATAAAAAATGATATTTAGGTTGTATATTTAAATAGTCAAAGAAGCCTATTAATATACCTTGAAGGAAGAAGATGGGAGAGGATATAATTGAACCCATAACACTCAAAACTAGAGAACACTTTGGTTCAAATAATATTGGTAGCTTCATGAGAGCAAAAAGAGGATCCAAGGCAAAGCACAAGTATATTTAAGACCAGGTGTAAGTACAAATTGAAGTGTTGTATAATGATAGTTGATAGTGGTAGCACTATTAATTTTGTCTCAACTAAGATGGTGGAGAAGCTGGCACTGAAGAGTATGGACCATCCAAAGCCCTAAAATTTTTCATGGTTACAGAAGGGTCATCAAGTAATGGTGATAGAAAAATATAAAATTAATTTTAAAATTGGTCCTTACTATGAAAAAGTATGGTGTGATGTGATTTCGATAGATGCTTGTCATGTTATTTTAGGAAGACCATGGAAATATACGAATAGAGTGTAATCCATGAAGAAGAAAATAATACCAACACAATATCTATATATGACGAAGAGATAGACGAGACTAGAAGTGGAATAGTAATATGGACTAGTAAGCAATTCTTAAAGGAATCCAAGGAGACTCAGGTATTTTTTAAACCAACCTGAATGGGGTGGGGACCAACGAATAGAAACACATAAATTCGAAGCTGGTGGGGGTCTTAACAACAAATTTTGGGTGGCCATAAGTCATAGAAGGAATGGAGTCTTTCGATGCCGCCAAAATATTTTCTACCACATTCCAAATAATCCTCTGGCTTAAATAAAAAAATTCACCCTTGTAGTTTTTAAACACTCGCATTTCGCTCCTTCCATACACCCCATAGAATATGTGGGAGAAAAAAATTCCAAAAATGTTTTAAATGGGGAGAAGAGAAAGGTGATGACCAATGATTGACAAACTCATAAATAGAATCCGACAAGACCCAAACGACACCAATCTACCGAAGGGAATAATAAAAAAAAATTCTAAAAGACTTTGCACTTAAGAAACATATGAGGAGTAGATTCCTAGTCTTGTTTACATAGAAAGCAACAATTTAGCAAATTAAAACACCTCCTATGCTTTATCCTTTTCATTGTACATCAATTTACACATATAGATAGAAAAATGAGATAATAATTTAGGTTTTAACTATCAAAATTTTGAAGTTTATATGATAATTAAAAGTTTATAAAAATAAACTACCATTATATTTATAATAGTCATTTAATGTCATATAAAATACTTTTTTATACATGTTTGGTGGCATTGATTAATAAACTAATAATTGTACACATTCATGAACTAAATGATAAAATAAATAGCAAAAAAACCAACACTACACATAATTTAAAGTTTCAATAATATAAAATATGGGGTCATGTAAGTTTTAAAATAATTGTTAAATTTTCATAATAAAGAATTTGTGAGATGCTTGATAGGTATACAAATAAAGGTGAAAAAATAATATTTAGTTTTATGGACTTTAAATTATATAACTATAGGTCCGAGGTGTAGACCAATTGGTTCATCCAAACCCCATAAGGGGGCAGAGGTCCAAGGTTCAAATCTCGAGCCTTGTCGGACTGAACGCTTGTCCCTTTCCTAGTGCTTTCAACGACGTAAAAGATTTAAAATGATTGTGGCATGTTGGTTATAAGGGTGGACTGCGTGAAGATCTGTGTGGCGGCTTATGGGGTGGACAGCGCAGAATACTATGGCGGCCATAAAAGCTGGACAGCTTGCCCGAATTCGTGGTGGCTATCGATTCCACCATGTAAATACAAAAAAAAAATATTATATAAATATAAAATAGTAAATAAATATAAATAATATAATTTTTCTTATAAATAAAATTATGGTAACTATAAATAATAGAAATACTTTTTATATTAATAATATGTTGAGGGTCATCCATTTATTTTTCTTAATGTTTTTTAAGATTGTTTACGTGTATGTTATGTTTAATACATAAAAACTTTAAAATATATTAATTTTAATCTATGAAAAATAAGAAACTCAGTACGGATGAACTACGTCTACAGTATAATTGATCAAATATATAGGAAACTAAATGGATTCAAAGAAGAAAAGAAACTTACATATTCCTTATACTAGGTATCTAGCTCATTATATAATTGAAAAAAACATTGGCATCCAACCCTTTAACTGGACAAAGTAGGAGTTCTTTACCACGTGATGTGTGGGGTTCTTTTTATTTTGCAAAATGGAAACAAGAAAGCGGTAAAGGAAAACTTTCCCTAAGCAAGCAAGTACCTTAAAACAGAAAAACTGAAGACAGAAATAGATTAGAAAAATTCAGAATCCTTACCTCGTCTCTGCCCAAATCTGTCGGTTTTGAGTTTCTGCCCGAAGACTGCACAGACAAAAATTCATCCCAGGGGGGAATGAATTACAGAATTGTATTCATCATAGGGTGGGGCAAATTCCAATTTGTCCCTGGATAAGACGAATTACAGCTCTGTATCTGCATCCTGATGGAACGAATAGCAGTCAATGTGTGAAACTCGGCACCTGCAAGCAAAAAAACAAACAAGTTCAGATCATATCTCTGATCTTAAAAGTAGAGGACAAGGTCCCACCATGATTTCCACTAAAATAACAAGGATATAGAAACAATAAAGGAAAGACTCCAAGCACGATGCAAAAAATGAAGCTAAGCTTAACACTGAATCCTACGAATTAAAAATGCATGAAATGGAGAAAGCAGGAATTGAAACCCAAATGAAATAATAGCCCTTATATTTTATTGATGTATTTCACAACTTGGTTACAATTCGCATCCTCCCTTTTCAGGGGTGAGGAGCGTTAAATCCGTCTCTTGGTTACATCCATGGATAGCATTCCTTCTTCTACGTGCCCACATGTAAGATGGGCGGACCAAAACATCGCCGCTACTTGTGTCTGTGAATTTTAATTCCTTGCTGCTCCTCCGATGTTCTAATCCTATGTTCAAGGGAACAATAAATAGTTAGTAGCACCTGCGGACGAAACAAAACATGCAATCCCCAAGCCTACGATAAGCGAATGAGAAAAATGAATTAAACTATGACTAAAATGAATCCAAATGCTCTAAAAATTTTATAGGGACATCAAGGCATCACCAGGAGGGCACTCCAAAAATAACAGTTAGAAAATTCCTCACCGATTTTAATTCACTCTAGGGCGGGACGAATTCACCTACAACAAAATGCTGAAAAGGTACTGTCCCAAATGTCTAGCCTAGAGAGCTCTAAAATACCTACAAACTTGGGGTTAGCTAATTGGGGGCATTTTGGGAAGACCCAGATGGTCATATTTTCCCAATTTGGCCTCCATTAGCAGTAATATGGTGATGCTACCTACAAGTTAGTGAAAGCGAACGAATATAGAAACACGATCAAAATTATTCAAAACGAGACAAAATTTAAATGAAAACCTATCTAAGCATCATAGAATTGAATGCAAAAAACAAAAATGATAGAAAGCAAAATCTACCATAGATTCCCAATCGTTCCTAAAAGGGACAATCAGGCCTGTAGCAGTGTGGGGCGCCCGGGCGGGCCACCCACCGTTTGGGGCCCGATTTCGACACCAATACACTTGGGATGGGTCCAAAATCTCTTACAAGGTGTTGTCGACAAATTGGGTGGTATTCTATGGCCAAATTTTGGGTTTTGGGCTCAATATTCTACCTTCCAATAGTCACCCAAAGACCTCCTCTCTAAAAGAGATGAAGGATGTAGAAGGCACAAATCGCACAAGGATGTATGGGGAAATAAAATGGCAGCACTTCGTTGCTCCAAATTTCTCTTACTCTGTCTATCTTGGGATGAGGAAAACTCATCAATTTGTAGACCTGGAGGTCTCTTGGGATGAGCATGCAGAGGCGCCACATGGCAACCATGCCCTTCCAGGGGAGGGAAGATTCCTCCCTAATTAGGGGCTTCATGACTGCCCCTATAACAGCCTCTAACACTCGAAAACGCTCACCTATACTCCCATGCAATGAAGGAAGCGTTAAGTGGCAGATCCGAGCTGCCATTTGCCAAGATTGACTTTTTTCCCGTCAAACCTGCAATTCGCCCCACCCTGGGGAGGATTTGGAATTTGTCCCGGGGTGGGGCGAATCCCAGTTTGAATTCGTCCCTGGGTGGAACGGATATTGAGAAAAGTGCCTGAAGGTGCCAAAATGATTTTTGACCTTCCAAAACTGCTATGAGAGTGGTTAGGACCATTGTTTAACCTCTGGGGGCTGCCCTTGGGGCTGTGTTTGCCAATGTGATCAGTGTTTGCAGTAACATAATCGGATTGGTTCTATTTTGGTGTCTATAGTTTTAATTATCAAAATTTTGAAGTTTATAAAAATAAGCTACCATTATATTTATAATAGTCATTTAATGTCACATAAAATACTTTTTTATACATGTTTGGTGATATTGATTAATAAAATAATAATTGTACACATTCATGAACTAAATGATAAAATAACTAGCAAAAAAAACCAACACTACACATAATTTAAAGTTTCAATAATATAAAATATGGGGTCAAGTAAGTTTTAAAATAATTGTTAAATTTTCATAATAAAGAATTTGTGAGATTCTTGATAGGTATAAAAATAAATGTGAATAAATAATATTTAGTTTTATGGACTTTAAATTATATAAATATAGGTCCGAGGTGTAGACCAATTGGTTCATCCAAACCCCATAAGGGGTGCAAAGGTCCAAGGTTCAAATCTCGAGCCTCGTCGGACTGAACGCTTGTCCCTTTCCTGGTGCTTTCAGCGGCGTAAAAGGTTTAAAATGATTGTGGCATGGTGGTTATAAGGGTGGACTGCACGAAGATCTATGTGGCGGCTTACGGGGTGGACAGCGCAGAATAATGTGGCAGCCATAAAAGTTGGACAGCCTACCCGGATTCGTGGCGGCTATCGATTCCACTATGTAAATACAAAAAAAAATTATATAAATATTATAGTAAATAAATATAAATAATATAATTTTTCTTATAAATAAAATTATGGTAACTATAAATAATAGAAATACTTTTTATATTAATAATATGTTGAGGGTCATCCATTTATTTTTCTTAATGTTTTTTAAGATTGTTTACCTGTATGTTATGTTTAATACATAAAAACTTTAAAATATATTAATTTTAATCCATGAAAAATAAGAAACTCAGTGATGAACTACGTCCACAGTATAATTGATCAAATATATAGGAAACTAAATGGATTCAAAGAAGAAAAAAAACTTACATATTCCTTATACTAGGTATAGCTCATTATATAATTGAAAAAAACATTGGCATCCAACCCTTTAACTGGACAAAGTAGGAGTGAACGATAAGCCTCTTTTAGTGTTTGAATACGTAAATTTACCATATTGAGAAGCGAACAAGTTCTCCGGATCCTACCACATCCATGAGAAGGTGTATGGGATCATCGTAGAAATATTTAGGGGTAAGGTATCAAGGCTACCATACAAGGTATGATAGTTGATCAAGTCAACAGAATGACCCTCCATAGAGACTTTTGTCTAGGGAGGACATAGTCATCATATGTCTTTATTGATTTTCATCCATGTCATGTGGGTTGTCTGGGGAGGTCATTAGCTATGGCATCTTCATTATCTTTGATTCTTTTTCTAATGTTAGAGGGTCTACCTCTCCTTTTATCATTACCTGTATTTGTGGTGGATGCATGTTTGGGTGACACCTGCGATGGGGAGGAAGAAGGGATTGGATGGGTTGAGGCTCTTGAGGCAAGTCTTGAGGAGGATTTTGGTGACAGAGGGTTGTGAGAGACTTCCTGAATAGAAATGGGGATGGAAAGGAAGAGGCAGCCAGATTCAGAAGGCAGCGGGGGATGTGGGGATCATAGGTGAGGGAGAGGGTCTCAATGGCGCAAAAGGACTAACACCAACACCATCAGGAGACCAACTGAGAATGGTACAGAAGGCAAGGGGGAGTGGATGGGAAGGTCCAGAGTGGGAAGGAGATGAGGGCTTGCTTTGCAGCACACTTTTGCCACAAATAGGGGAGATGGGGATGGAATCTTCGACTGAGGGATAAGATTTTTTATTAACTAGTAATATGTTAATTTAATATTTGTTAAGATATGTGTCATTGTAATTAAAGGAATATCTATACTTCATCACATTGATCCATTATTATAGTGCATAGTCATTATTTTATTATTAGCTATAGGCTTCCTATTTTTTAAAATTATTTCATTATATATTTGTATTATGATCATTTTTAACAATACGTTGATTATTTTTGTCCTTCCCTTCTTATAATGATATGTTGAGAAGCTTGGCCACGAGGAGATCCTTTTTCATTTCGACGCACACTAGGCGAAGATGACAATCGTCGATTCGGTGATTTTACCTTTTCAATCTTAATTAGGTCAATGATGTGATTTGTTATTTATACTGGGACCTAGAAAGTGCTGTTGGGTTCTTTGAGTTTCTTGAGGGTGTTTTGGTGCTTCCCGGGAGATCCTCGTTCGTCCATTTACTGGGGGTGAGAATTCCTTCGTCCCCCACTAGAAAATGGCAGCAGAAGCGGAATCAGGGAATGGTAAGGAATGTGGTGGACGGCTTCAAATAATGGCGTGCAGAGGCAAGAATTTACTGGGGGTGAGAATTCCTTCGTCCCCCACTAGAAAATGGCAGCAGAAGCGGAATCAGGGAATGGTAAGGAATGTGGTGGACGGCTTCAAATAATGGCGTGCAGAGGCAAGAATTTACTGGGGGTGAGAATTCCTTCGTCCCCCACTAGAAAATGGCAGCAGAAGCGGAATCAGGGAATGGTAAGGAATGTGATGGACGGCTTCAAATCCCTCTCGAAAAAGCTGCAAGGTGCGAAGAATACACTCTTAAATCTGCTGGCAGAAAGGTTGGAGCTCCAACCGTTCTTTCTTAACCACAGAAAAGCACTTACATACAGACAAGACAAAACGGCAGAACAACACGCCGTTGTCAGAGGGGCCATCTTGTCTCCCATGCTCGGCTGGGACTTGAAAATGCAGAAGAAGACCATTGTTCTAGATTTGGATGAAACCCTAATTCACTCCAGCGACGAACCTCCCAAGTGCTACGACTTCGCTGTTGAAGTGGTTACAGAGGGCGAGCCCGAGACCTATTATGTGTTAAAGAGGCCTGGGGTCGACGAATTATTGAAGGAACTCGCCGATAAATATGAACTTGTACTGTTCACGGCGGCAGTTAGGGAGTACGCTGATGCCGTTCTTGACCGAATCGATCCTCACCGGGCGATCAGGTTCGTTATATGGTCTATAATTCGGGGTTTGTGCTATCGATTATATAGGGACTCCTGCACTGAAATGTCGGGGAAGTTTGTCAAGGATCTGTCACTGCTAGGGCGCGATCTGAAGCGGGTTGTCATAGTTGATGACAACCCTAATGCATATTTGCTTCACCCTCAGAACGCAATTCCAGTAAGTTCCTTCGTGGATGATCTGTATGATACGGAACTGGCGAGTGTGGTAAGCTTTTTTAAGCTTAAGGTTGTGGAGCATTATGAAGATCTGAGGGAAGCCATACGCTATTATGTTGCAAAGGAATATCCACAAAAAATGTCCTGTGAACAACCATGGAAACCACGTTTTTTCAGGTTTTGACAGTTCCAGTTGTTCATCAAAATCTTGATTCAGGGTTATAAAGCTGTAGTGATGATATTCTTTGAGATATGAATGGAAATAATTGTAATTTATCAAAATTATTTGTTATTATTTTTATTTCCTTAAAAATTATTATTTCTTTGGCAAAAATTTGATTAAGTATATTGGACTTATGTTATATTAACAATTCGTTAAAAAACATTTTTTTTTCTCGTAAGAATTATTATTTCTTTTATTTTATTTTGGGTTAGTAATTAAATATTTTGGATTTATGTTATATTATCACTTTGTTAACAAGTTAGGTAAGTTGTAAGCATAATATTTGACATTTCTAGATTGTTTTTATATTTATTATATTTTTTAAATAAAACATAAATCTTAATTTGAAGTTTAAAATATCATATAGTTTTTTGTCAGTTGAATGTAATTTATGCAATCTCTAAGAAGAAAAAAATCAAATGAATCCATAAAATCAAATGAATCCATTAGACATGGCATTGGATAGATTATTGTTTGAAGTGCAAATATTATTAGAAGTAAATATGACTTTTTTATTGGGTTATATTCAATTGAAACAAATCTTACTTATATTACATCAACAACAAAGTTTGGATTTTATCTTTGTCTTTGTTTGACAAGAAATATCGAAAAATTTAACTTATCATTACCCCATAGTAGTATACAACAAAGTTTGTATATTACCCATGTATTATTTGATAAGATTAAATATGAAAAAATTTAACCGATTAAGCTAATATCATTTGATATTAGAAGCATATTGTTATAAATCATTGTAACGAAAATATTGTTACCTAAATTCATTATAGATTATAATTTTGGTTAAGCTTACTCTTACATTCAGGTCATTGCTTTGAAAAACTATTAATAATCTTTATGCATATCATCCACTTGATGTCCTTTAGGGAGCCAACTTGATGTAAATGAGCCTATGATGAGGATGATATCAAATAATATTATTATTACTTAAATAAAATATAATATACATTTTTAGGATGTGTATTTTTATTTTTTTATTCTAAATATATTTTATAAATAAACAATTATTAAGATAGTTTTAAATTTTTTTATTATGTTTTAAAGATTCTTTTTAAAGATAATTAGAATATATTTTCATAATTTTTTATTAATTTTTTTTTTTTTTTTTAAGTATTACTTCTTATACACATCAACCATGGGGATTTAACCCCGATCACATCATAGATAATGTAAGTGGTGTCCTTTCATATGAAGTATTTACTCAATAAAAAAAATTATTATATTAAATAATTTTTAAAATTATTAAAAAATAATTGGTAAGAAATTAATATGTTTGCATTAAATTAAAATTATTAATATAGTTATTGTCCAGTAACGAAAAATAAGTGATGGTGGAATAAAGCATATACAATAAGATAATTTGCTCAAATAATTATATTACTACTAATACCTAATTTGATATTATTATGTGATATAAAAATAAGAGAATAAAATAAATTAAAACAAAGATTATACAACAACAAAAAAGTAATAAATTAGATATATTTGGATCATATGTAAAAAATAAATAAAAAATTAAAATATAATCAATGCATAGTAAATCAATATGGAAACATAAGAGAAATATCAAACTTTGTATGGAAAGTAACCAAAGTGATGGAAATGGTGAATGCCTAAGATAATTAGAAATTGATGTAGGGGTATGGAAGTGGTTCATAAATATATTTAAAATAATATTAATTGTGATAATGGTTTGAAATTATGGGTTGAGAAATATAATTTTCAAACCATTAGTTTTGTGCACATCGTTATGGTTTTTTGCACATAATTTTGGTTTCATGCACATGGTTATGGTTTTATGCATATAGTTTTGGTTTTGTGCACATGGTTTGGTTGTACATGATTTTTGTATCTGCTTATTTATCTATAAATAAGTGTAAAATATGAAGAGATAAAGATAAGGTGAAGAGGAATTTAAAATTTAAGAATTTGTGGTGCTCTATGGAGAGAGTTTGTGGTAACTGTGGTTGTTGTGGAACTATGTAATGGTTTATGTTAAAGTTAGTATATAAAACAAGTATTTTATTTTCATTTTTAACTATGTCATTTTTGTTGTTATTTTGTACTCATATCTCACTAGTAAAGGTATGTTTAATTGTGTTATTTTACTATTGTTGCATACACTTATATCGCGGCTTAAATATTATTAATAAACTTTAAAAAAATCCTACTATCAACTTTATTTTACTATGCCAATTGGTATCATAAGAAATTTTATTCCTAGTACTTTGAAATAGAATGAAGGAAGATATCAAGTTGTGCCACCTATGTATAGACGAGTAGGCCCTATGAATACTAGAAATACAAAATTGTTAGAAGCAATTAAAGATTTACAAGCTCAAATGGAAGCTATGGGAAGTACCCAAAGATAAAGGAGGAAGAAAAAAGTCACTCTGAAGATATTGAAGAATAAAAACATGAGGAGGAATACAAACCACAAGAACATGTACTTAAGGCAATCACAAATATTGAGCACAAGCTAAATATGGCTATAGATCTAGATGGTAATCTAGATCCAGAGAAATTAATATATTGAATATCAAAGATGGATTTTTTTATCTTGAATAGTTTAAATACCCTAAAAGGGTTAAGATAGTTATTACATATATAAAGGGGGTGCATCCTTACGATCAGATCAACAACAACAAAAAAAAAACCATTTCAAGAAAGAGAAAATATAACAGCTTGAGATTGAATGGTGAGCAAGTTAAAGAGAGAACTCCTATTGATTTGGGGCAGAGGCCTAAGGTTCAAATCTCGGGTCTCGTCGGACTGAATGCTTGTCCCTTTCTTGGTGCTTTCAATGGCGTAAAATGTTTAAAATGATTGTGGCGTGGTGGTTATAAGGGTGGACTGCGCGAAGATCTGTGTGGCGACTTACGGGGTGGACAACACAGAATAATGTGGTGGCCATAAAAGCTGGACAGCCTGCTCGAATTCGTGGCGGCTACCAATTCCACCATGTAAATACAAAAAAATATATATATATTATATAAATATAAAATAGTAAATAAATATAAATAATATAATTTTTCTTATAAATAAAATTATGGTAACTATAAATAATAGAAATACTTTTTATATTAATAATATGTTGAGGGTCATCCATTTATTTTTCTTAATGTTTTTTTAAGATTGTTTACGTGTATGTTATGTTTAATACATAAAACTTTAAAATATATTAATTTTAATCTATGAAAAATAAGAAACTCAATACGGATGAACTACGTCTACAGTATAATTGATCAAATATATAGGAAACTAAATGGATTCAAAGAAGAAAAGAAACTTACATATTCCTTATACTAGGTATCTAGCTCATTATATAATTGAAAAAAACATTGGCATCCAACCCTTTAACTGGACAAAGTAGGAGTGAACGATAAGCCTCTTTTAGTGTTTGAATACATAAATTTACCATATTGAGAAGCGAACAAGTCCTCCGGATCCTACCACATCCATGAGAAGGTGTATGGGATCATCGTAGAAACATTTAGGGGTAAGGTATCAAGGCTACCATACAAGGTATGATAGTTGATCAATTTAACAGAATGTGAAAGCACGAGATTCCGATCAAAGGAAACACCAAGTGCGATTGCATTCAAAATTAAGTACGCTTAAGTCCTAGAAATGTAAATTGCATGAAACGGAAAAGAGACACATTGGAAGAGACACAATCAAATAGAGAAAACACAGCCCTTTCATTAATTTCCCTTGATCTCTGTTACAATGATGTCTCCTCCCTTTTCAGGGGCTAGGAGCGCAAATAGAGTTTGATTACAATCACTGAATGATTCCTCTTTCCGCGTGCCCACGATTGCAATGGGCGGGCCAAGATGATGCCGTCGCTGATGTCGATGAGTTCTTCGCCTCTGCTGCTTCTCCTGCGAACAAAGAAATGACCAAGACGTCAGTAGCACCTGCTGCAAATGAAAAGCGTTTGCTCTCTAAAACTAACGAAATATGCATGTAAATATTTGCCTAAAACAGTGAATACAGTGAATCCAAATTGCTTCAAAACTTGACAGAAGGTAAGAAAAGTTACCAGAAGGCCACTCGCATCGAGGCAGCTGGCCAATCCACCTTCAAGCTGGAATTCGTCCCTGGGCAGGACGAATTTTGACTATAATTCGTCCCTGGGTGGGACGAATTCTTCTGTGTTGAAGAAACCGACCTGCTGCTGCTCCAATGTCGGATCCCGAGACCTACAAAATGCCTGCAAATAGGGGGTTATGTAATTGGGGCCATTTTGGGACGACCCAGATGGTCGGATTTTCCCAATTTGGCCTCCACCCTCGGGAATTTGACCTTGACACCTGCAAGTTAGCGAAACGACAAAGCAATACAAAACATCCTAGAATCTGACCAAAAGTTACAAAATTGCAATTATGGACTAATCAGACCTAGTAACACAGAATGCAATCTAAAAAATAATCTAAAATGCTCAAAAACTAAAAATAGGACTTGGGAGGTGCGGGGGTGCCCAAGTGGGCCTCCCACCGTTGGCCCTCGATTTTGGAGCCAATCCACCGGGGATGGGCCCAAAACCTTTTAGGATTGGGGGGTCGGCGAATTGGTAGGTTCAGGTGTCCATGCGTTGGATTTGGGTAAGGTTCGAGCTTCCAAAGGCCACCCAACAACCTCCCTTGCAAAAGAGATTGGTGGATGTGGGAAGGTGAACCAAGAGGGATGCAAGTGGGTCTTCAATTCGGCAGCACTTCGTTGCTTGAAAACTCCTTCAACCTGTATATTTTGGGTGAGAAAAGTCCCACCTTTTATAGACCCAAGGGGTCTCTTTTGGGAGGGAAGCACAAATGCCATGTGTTGGCCATAGGCGCCATGTGGCAGTCTTGTCTTCCCATGAGGGAGGGGAGTCCTCCATTGACTTGAGCTTTGATAAATGCTTTTTGTAACAGTCTTCTAACGGCCCCTCTGTCCACTTACACATGCGTGCAAGGCAGGAGCCCTTAACTGACTGTTCTGGGCTGCCACTTGGCACCATTTGCCTTTTTGCCCGTTAAGCTTAGAATTCGTCCCACCCAGGGACGGATTCAGAATTCATCCTGGGGTGGGACGGATTCTATTTTGAATTCGTCCCTGGGTGAGACGAATACTGGGCAAAGTGTCCAAGTGTGCCAAATTGCTTCTTGACCTTACAAAATTGCTATGAAAGTGGTTAAGACCACTGTTTAACCTCTGAGGGCTGCCACTGGGAGCTGTGTTTGTCAAAGCGATCAGTGTTTGCAGTCACATAATCGGATTGGTGCTTGTTTTGGTGTCTACGGATGCCCCTTTTTGGGAAGCGCTATGGGTGACGCAGATGCTTGAGCAAAAATAGATAACCAAAGCACTAATGATTAGGGTTTCTTGGTAACCTAACCAACTTTTGATGCCCCAAGTATGGAAAGGGCATGCATTCTTGAATCCTTGCTTCGACGAGCTAAGGAATTTGATTTCAAGTATTAACCTGTTTTGGTGAGGTGTGACTTGAACTTAGACATTGATCGAGTCATGAACAAGTGAAGGGCGTTTTTATCCTCGGGGGGAACCTTGTGTTCATGATTCACGAAATGCCAAGTGTTTGATTGATTTGATTGTTGCTTGTTTTCTGCCCCAAGCGGGAGCGTGATTGTCTTTGTCAATGATTCTTTGAATGCATGTCGTTTTCCTTAATTGGGTGTGTGATTGTTGATTGGTGACTAAGTGTGACTACCCCCTCAAGCGACGAATCGATGAGGGAATGACCTTCGTGAGAGAAGCGACGAGTCGCTTGACCCAAGATGACTTGTGCAAGGTTGCCTTTAGAGGGTTTACCGTTAAGCGTGTGCAATTTTTCCAACATATGGACCTATTTTTGGTGGGTGTTAACCCTTTTGGTGATGTCATAATGAGGTGAAATCATCGAAAACCTATTTCCCGTGGAGCGGTCCGGCTATGATAGCCTTCTTGGGGAAGTAGGAGAGCGATAATTTGGACCTCGACATCGATTTTCTTTGCCTAGAGGTTAAGTGCATGAGCACTTGTGTCCGGCAATGATTTTCGTTGTGTTTTTGTTGAATTTTGTACTGTTTTTGTTGTTTTTTGTTTTTTTGTGATGCCATTTGGGGATTAAATTATCGAAAATCCGTCTTCCCGTGGAGCGGTCCGGCTATGGTAGCCTTCTTAGGGAGTAGGATAGTGACAATGTAGACCCCGACATCAATTTTGCTATGCCAAGAGGTTAAGTGCAAGAGCACTTGTGTCTGGCAATGTTTATTGCTTTTGTTGTTTGAGGATATTTGCTATTTTTGTTGTTTTGATTTTCTTGTTGTTTTTGAGTGGGCTTTGACCCTTTTGTGACATCGTTTGGGGATGAAATTGTCGAAAATCCGTCTTCCCGTGGAGCGGTCCGGCTATGGTAGCCTTCTTAGGGAGTAGGATAGCGACAATGTAGACCCCGACATCAGTTTTTCTATGCCAAGAGGTTAAGTGCAAGAGCACTTGTGTCTGGCAATGTTTATTGCTTTTTGTGTTGTTTTTATTTTTTTGTTGTTTTTGAGTGGGCTTTGACCCTTTTGTGACGTCATTTGGGGATGAAATTGTCAAAAATCCGTCTTCCCGTGGAGCGGTCCGGCTATGGTAGCCTTCTTAGGGAGTAGGATAGTGATAATTTGTGACCTCGATGTCGATTTGCTATGCCAAGAGGTTAAGTGCAAGAGCACTTGTGTCTGGCAATGTTTATTGCTTTTTTTGTTTGTTTTGATTTTTTTGTTGTTTTGATTTTCTTGTTGTTTTTGAGTGGGCTTTGACCCTTTTGTGATGTCATTTGGGGGTGAAATTGTCGAAAATCCGTCTTCCCGTGGAGCGGTCCGGCTATGGTAGCCTTCTTAGGGAGTAGGATAGCGACAATGTAGACCCCGACATTAGTTTTGTTATGCCAAGAGGTAAAGTGCAAGAGCACTTGTGTCTGGCAATGTTTATTATTTTTTTGTGTTGTTTTGATTTTCTTGTTGTTTTTGAGTGGGCTTTGACCCTTTTGTGATGTCGTTTGGGGATGAAATTGTCGAAAATTCGTCTTCCCGTGGAGCGGTCCGGCTATGGTAGCCTTCTTAGGGAGTAGGATAGTGACAATGTAGACCCCGACATTAGTTTTGTTATGCCAAGAGGTTAAGTGCAAGAGCACTTGTGTCTGGCAATGTTTATTGCTTTTTGTTTTTGTGTTGCATTTATTTGTTGTTTTTGTTGTTTTGATTTTCTTTGATCTTGTGCATGATGGTTGATGAATATGGATGTATGCATGTTGATTTATTTTGATGGATGCATATGCTATGATGAATGCAAATGGTTTTGATTTATATGTGATATGCAGATATGAAATGGATGAATGGGGTTTGTGATGTTTGGCTATGGCACCAAGGACTGTTTAGAACTCTGTTATTTTGTTTTTAGGCGATTGTTGTGATGCATGACTTTGTATGTATACATGTGGTTTTTCTTTTTTGTATTTTTTTGATGGTATTGTAAGGATGAAAAGTAGCGCAGTTGGTTTAGAAATGTAGCTAAGGTTTTCTGAGACTCAGACGATTTTAACTCACTAGCCATGATTGTACTTTATCTTACAAGACTTTTGAACAAGGTATGAATCGGACTTGTTTTTGACCGAGCTATTTCACATCCCTGTGTGTGCAATTGAGTTCATTTAGTGGTATTTGTTAGGATACCGCCAGTGCCAGATGGGCTTTCAACCGAACCTAGTATTGAGGATCACCTAATTAGCTCCACGAATTCCTTTGTTGTATGTACTAAGATTAATCTGCGATGTAATCCAGGATGCCATAAGCTAGCTCATCCACATGCAAACATTGATCTGTACGCAAGTTAATGTGACAGATATATCGTCATGCGGGAGGTTTACTCCTGTTACCGATAGGCTATCAACCAAATTGGTATTGAAGCTTGCCTTATGACCTACAGAATGCTGAGAGTTCCGGGGATTCAAGGTCAACTCCCTTCTTTTCTTCAATTGTATTGGGATACTTGCTCATTGTAGTGATGAGATCACTGTTTATTTTGATTTGTTTTTTTTTTTTCTTTTGAGCAAGGGATTGGGGATATGGAGTGACGAAAATCACTGTTGTTTGTGCCTTTTGATGTGTGCACTATAGTTTGTCAAATTTGGAGTTTTGACATTTTGCAAATTTTTTGTTTTTTGCAACTGTTGAGAACTTTAGGGATTCTTAGGGAATTGGGTAGGGAGGATGCTTGTCCTTTTGCCAACTCTCAGCATTCTAGGGGTCATTCGCACAGGGGGATGAGCAAGATAACCGTTTCGCTTGTGGTGACCTAGATTATTTTGCAAGTTTCGTCTTTCGTTCACACAATTTGGGAATTTTAGTGTTTTGATTTGTGTTGGGATGTTACGTAACAAGGTGTATTTCAAGTATGACTCTACCTTCGTAAAATCTGTTCGACTTGATACACTACATGGCTAAAGAGGAAAATGATGACTGAATCACTGAAACTCTTGGTACATTCCTAGACCACTGACTGTAGTGTGGTAAAAGTTATGCATGGTGTTTTTGTTGTTTTTGTAACATGAGACAATGCGGAACAAGATGGTCTATCAGAGCAATTGCAGCCTATGGTGCCTTTGACCTGTATGACTACAAATATGCAATGTATGGATGCAATGCTTAATGCAACTATGTATTTTTGTAATTTTGATGGATTGTTTTTGGTGAAGGTGAAGATGAGGTGCGAGAATATGAATTTTTTTTGATGAATTTGAGTATGCCTAGAATTGAGATGCAAATCTTTGTTGTTTTTGATGATTTTTGTTGTTTTGTTTTTTTGAATTTCTTGATTTTTTTTGACCAAGCGATTGCGATAATCGTTGGAGCTTTTTGGGTTGACCAAGAGATTGCGATAATCCTTGGAGCTTTTTGGGTTGACCAAGAGATTGCGATAATCCTTGGAGCTTTTTGGGTTGACCAAGAGATTGCGATAATCCTTGGAGATTTTTGGATTGACCAAGAGATTGCGATAATCCTTGGAGCTTTTTGGGTGACCAAGAGATTGCGATAATCCTTGGAGCTTTTGGAGTGACCAAGAGATTGCGATAATCCTTGGAGCTTTTTGGGTTGACCAAGAGATTGCGATAATCCTTGGAGCTTTTTGGGGTGACCAAGAGATTGCGATAATCCTTGGAGCTTTTTGGGTGACCAAGGGATTGCGATAATCCTTGGAGCTTTTGGAGTGACCAAGAGATTGCGATAATCCTTGGAGCTTTTTGGGTGACCAAGAGATTGCGATAATCCTTGGAGCTTTTTGGGTGACCAAGAGATTGCGATAATCCTTGGAGCTTTTTGGGGTGACCAAGAGATTGCGATAATCCTTGGAGCATTTTGGGTTTGAATTATGGTTCTTTAGGGGATAGAGGTACCCCCAGCTTGATGGTCTTTGCACTCCGGATCTGGCTCTAGAGGTATGGGCATGAATGGATCATCCCTATGCACGGAGATGAGGACAGGGTCCGCCCACGGCACTGATGTTGCTATGATGTCTCTTGGTGGAAGTTGCTCTTTGTGTGCCCAAAGTTGTGGATGTAATGCTTGGTCCCACTGCGGTGGGTTAACACGCCACTCATGCCCTAGTATTATGTTTATTTGTTGACATGCTTCTTCAAATTTTATGGGATGCCGATGTTGTCGCATGTGATTGTTGTGGGCTATCTCTATTTCATCCTCACCTTCGAACAATGTGTATAGCTCATCAGAATCTGGAGATTCTGAGACATGGAGGACTGCATCATCAGGTAGCCCTATGGTTAAAGGTTGATCCTCTTCGAAAGGAGCCTTATGTAAGTTGGGCCTTGGGAGCTCCAAAATCTTGGCCTCTACCAACTCTAAGTGCTCTAGTGCTTTGCATGTATTGGGAGATTTGAACTCCTCCTCTTTGGTTGGTTCTTGTTGAGGAACTTGGGGCTTATGGAGGGGTGGCCAGATGGCACCCCCATGCCTTGGTAGGGCAGTTCATCCCGCTCTTCTTCGCGCTCTGATTCCTTAGAGGCTTCTTGATGAATTTCTAAGGGTGGCTCATAAGCCTGGGTGGATGTCTGAGGAAGGCACCCGTCATTGGTTATAGGAGCGGCCTCCCATTCATGTCTAGGAGGCATCGGGGGTGGTGCTTCAGGAATCGGGAGAGTAGCTTCCCGCTCCTGTCTAGGAGGTGTTGGGGGTAGCTTTTGATGAGGTCGCGATGACCTATCTTCCCCCCATGGGTTGTGCCACTCAAAATATTTTGTCTTATGCATGTGAGGGGTTGGAGTCCTTTCTTGCATAGTGTGTTGGAATAGCTCATCCTTCTGGTGCTGAAGGTGCTCTTCGTTAATATGGTATGGTTCCTCTAACGGTAGTCGTTCGAGCTCAAGTTGCGTGAGTTGCTTGAGATGTGTGATATATTCGGCAGATTCTACGATAGTTGGTCCCACCGCCTCATGTCTAGAAGGCCTAGATGCCTCTCTTAGATAAAAATCTCGGTCGTAGTGATCCAAGATCTCTATAGGACACATCCCTCTGTTAGGGGTAGCAGCATTCTCTCGGGGCTTTGGCCTCAGTGAGTGGTCCTGATAGATAGCAGGTGCGAAGGCGTATTGCTCCCGCACGGTATATTGCTCTCGAGGAAGGTAGATGTCTTCCTCGTGCTCTCTTTCATAAGTGAAAAGGGGGTGGACGGAGCTATCTCGCCCTGCCCGAAGAGCCTTGTGCTCTGGATTTGTCTTTGTAGTCCTGACAACTAGTGGGGGTGGAGGGGTAATGTAATCATGTGGTTCCTCCCATCGAACCCTATGTTGACCTAGCACTTCATCATGCGATGACCGCTCATAGCGAGCATCTAAGGGATCTCTCTTACGACTATACCCCTCATGGAAGGGTGTGTGTTGAATGCTATGCTGAATAGGAGTGCTCCTCGAAGAGGTGTCCCTGTAGTCCCTTTCCTTTAAGGTGTGGAGGGGACTGCATTGTGTGTTAGGTCACCAAGGTGGTATGACCAAATCCTTGGGATTGTAACGGAGGTGACTCATGCCTCCTGGGACATCCCCCATAGCCTTCGCCCGTGATTGGGCTTGGCTACGGGTTAGCACCATGACGATGTCTCTCTAAAAACCTTAAAAATTGAAATGAGTCAGATGGGGCCCAAAATCGGTGTGCGCATCCCTCTTATAGTAGATAAGACAAAAATGAAGTTTCAAGTCCTAGCTCTAAATACATTAGGATATATTGACATCCGAACAGCTCAAAAAGTGCATAGAATTGCGTGTCCAATTTTAAAACCTAATTTCGAGGCACTAGATGATGGAATTTGGCCTCGAAAACTGAATTTTCTGGGCAAATAGGATTCTAGGACATGGCATTTATGCAATGTCAGTTGAATGTAATTTATGCAATCTCTAAGAAGAAAAAAATCAAATGAATCCATTAGACATGGCATTGGATAGATTATTGTTTGAAGTGCAAATATTAGTAGAAGTAAATATGACTTTTTTATTGGGTTATATTCAATTGAAACAAATCCTACCTATATTACATCAACAATAAAGTTTGGATTTTATCTTTGTCTTTGTTTGACAAGAAATATCGAAAAATTTAACTTATCATTACCCCATAGTAGTATACAACAAAGTTTGTATATTACCCATGTGTTATTTGATAAGATTAAAATATGAAAAAAATTAACCAATTAAGCTAATATCATTTGATATTAGAAGTATATTGTTATAAATCATTGTAACGAAAATATTGTTACCTAAATTTATTATAGATTATAATTTTGGTTAAGCTTACTCTTACATTCAGGTCATTGCTTTGAAAAACTATTAGTAATCTTTATGCATATCAAGTCATATTTGCTTCACCCTACTCTTACCTAAATAGCTGATGTCATCACTTGTTTCATGATGCAACCAATACTACTAAAATTTAAACAGTAAACTTGTTTTTTTTAATATACATATTATCTTAAATAACTATTTATATGTACGAAGAGTTATTTAACCAATAAATGATCAAACATTCAAATTAACCAAAAGTAAAATATCATTATATAACTACTTTAGTAATATTATTAATAATATAAAATTTTAAAATAAAAATAATAAATATAATAAAAAATAAAATCATATTTAATATATATAAATAAAATCAATATATAATTAAATTGTTGACAGGCAGTTGTCCTAGTGACTAAGATGATGATTGTTTCTTAAGTGATCTTGTGTTCAAACCCTTGAAAGTGGTTGTTGATGTAATTTGTAAACTTTCTCCTTAAATATATATATATATATATATATATATATATATAATTAAATTACCATAAAAATTGAAATAAAATAAAACAATTTAACATTAAAAATAATTTGATCCTTAGGTTTACACAACCTTTTCTAAGGCTGGCAAGCAATTTGGCGTCGCTTTCTATTATTTTCCATTTTCATTAAAAGTACAAAATACAAAAGCCACGAGGAGATCCTTTTTCATTTCGACGCACACTAGGCGAAGATGACAATCGTCGATTCGGTGATTTTAACTTTTCAATCTTAATTAGGTCAATGATGTGATTTGTTATTTATACTGGGACCTAGAAAGTGCTGTTGGGTTCTTTTAGTTTCTTGAGGGTGTTTTGGTGCTTCCCGGGAGGTCCTCGTTCGTCCATTTACTGGGGGTGAGAATTCCTTCGTCCCCCACTAGAAAATGGCAGCAGAAGCGGAATCAGGGAATGGTAAGGAATGTGGTGGACGGCTTCAAATAATGGCGTGCAGAGGCAAGAATTTACTGGGGTTGAGAATTCCTTCGTCCCCCACTAGAAAATGGCAGCAGAAGCGGAATCAGGGAATGGTAAGGAATGTGATGGACGGCTTCAAATCCCTCTCGAAAAAGCTGCAAGGTGCGAAGAATACACTCTTAAATCTGCTGGCAGAAAGGTTGGAGCTCCAACCGTTCTTTCTTAACCACAGAAAGCACTTACATACAGACAAGACAAAACGGCAGAACAACACGCCGTTGTCAGAGGGGCCATCTTGTCTCCCATGCTCGGCTGGGACTTGAAAATGCAGAAGAAGACCATTGTTCTAGATTTGGATGAAACCCTAATTCACTCCAGCGACGAACCTCCCAAGTGCTACGACTTCGCTGTTGAAGTGGTTACAGAGGGCGAGCCCGAGACCTATTATGTGTTAAAGAGGCCTGGGGTCGACGAATTATTGAAGGAACTCGCCGATAGATATGAACTTGTACTGTTCACGGCGGCAGTTAGGGAGTACGCTGATGCCGTTCTTGACCGAATCGATCCTCACCGGGCGATCAGGTATCGATTATATAGGGACTCCTGCACTGAAATGTCGGGGAAGTTTGTCAAGGATCTGTCACTGCTAGGGCGCGATCTGAAGCGGGTTGTCATAGTTGATGACAACCCTAATGCATATTTGCTTCACCCTCAGAACGCAATTCCAGTAAGTTCCTTCGTGGATGATCTGTATGATACGGAACTGGCGAGTGTGGTAAGCTTTTTTAAGCTTAAGGTTGTGGAGCATTATGAAGATCTGAGGGAAGCCATACGCTATTATGTTGCAAAGGAATATCCACAAAAAATGTCCTGTGAACAACCATGGAAACCACGTTTTTTCAGGTTTTGACAGTTCTAGTTGTTCATCAAAATCTTGATTCAGGGTTATAAAGCTGTAGTGATGATATTCTTGGAGATATGAAGGGAAATAATTGTAATTTATCAAAATTATTTGTTATTATTTTTATTTCCTTAAAAATTATTATTCCTTTTTTGCAAAAGTTTGATTAAGTATATTGGACTTATGTTATATTAACAATTCGTTAACAAACATTTTTTTTTCTCTTAAGAATTATTATTTCTTTTATTTTATTTTGGGTTAGTAATTACATATCTTGGATTTATGTGAAAACACGAGATTCCGGTCAAAGGAAACACCAAGTGCAATTGCATTCAAAATTAAGCACGCCTAAGTCCTAGAAATATAAATTACATGAAACGGAAAAGAGACACATTGGAAGAGACGCAATCAGATAAAGAAAACACAGCCCTTTCATTAATTTCCTTCGATCTCTGTTACAATAATGCCTCCTCCCTTTTCAGGGGCTAGGAGCGCAAATAGGGTTTGATTACAATCGCCGAATGATTCCTCCTTCCGCGTGCCCACGATTGCAATGGGCGGGCCAAGATGATGCCGCCGCCGATGTCGATGAGTTCTTCGCCTCGTCGCTTCTCCCGCGAACAAAGAAATGATCAAGACGTTAGTAGCACCTGCCGCAAATGAAAAGCATTCTCTCTCTAAAACTAACAAAATATGCATACGAATATTTGCCTCGAAACAGTGAAAACAAGTGAATCCAAATTGCTTCAAAACCCGACGTAAGGTAAGAAAAGTTACCGTAAGGCCATCGCCACTGAGGCAACTGGCCAATCCACCTTAAACTAGAATTCGTCCCTGGGCAGGACGAATTCTGATCGTAATTCGTCCCTGGATGGGACGAATTCTTCTGAGTAGGAGAAACCGACCCGCCGCCGCTCCAATGTCGGATCCCGGGACCTCGCAAAACTCCCGCAAATAGGGGGTTAGGTAATTGGGGCCATTTTGGGACGACCCAGATGGTCGGATTTTCCCAATTTGGCCTCCACCCTCGGGAATTTGACCTTGACACCTGCAAGTTAGCGAAACGACAAAGCAATACAAAACACCCTAAACTCTGACCAAAAGCTACAAAATTGCAATTATAGACTAATCAGACCTAGTAACACATAATGCAATCTAAAAAATAATCTAAAGTGCTCAAAAACTAAAATTAGGACTTGGGAGGTGCGGGGGTGCCCAAGTGGGCCTCCCACCGTTGGCCCTCGATTTTGGAGCCAATCCACCAAGGATGGGCCCAAAACCTTTTAGGATTGGGGGTCGGCGAATTGGTAGGTTCAGATGTCCATGCGTCGGATTTGAGTAAGGTTCGAGCTTCCAAAGGCCACCCAACAACCTCCCTTGCAAAAGAGATTGATGGATGTAGGAAGGTGAACAAAGGGGGATGCAAGTGAGTCTTCAATTCGGCAGCACTTCGTTGCTTGAACACTCCTTCAACCTCTATGTTTTGGGTGAGAAAAGTCCCACCTTTTATAGACCCAAGGGGTCTCTTTTGGGAGGGAAGCACAAATGCCAAGTGTTGGCCATAGGCGCCATGTGGCAGTCTTGTCTTCCCATGAGGGAGGGGAGTCCTCCATTGACTTGAACTTTGATAAATGCTTTTTGTAACAGTCCTCTAACGGCCCCTCTGTCCACTTACACATGCGTGCAAGGTAGGAGCCCTTAACTGACTATTCTGGGCTGCCACTTGGCACCATTTGCCTTTTTGCCCGTTAAGCTTGGAATTCGTCCCACCCAGGGACGGATTCAGAATTCGTCCTGGGGTGGGACGGATTCTATTTTGAATTCGTCCCTGGGTGAGACGAGTACCGGGCAAAGTGTCCAAGTGTGCCAAATTGCTTCTTGACCTTACAAAATTGCTATGAAAGTGGTTAAGACCACTGTTTAACCTCTCGAGGGCTGCCCCGGGGGCCGTGTTTGTCAAAGCGATCAGTGTTTGCAATCACATAATCGGATTGGTGCTGTTTTGGTGTCTACAGATGCCCCTTTTTGGGAAGCGCTGAGGGGTGACGCAGTTGTCGAGCAAAAATAGATAACCAAAGCACTAATGATTAGGGTTTCTTGGTAACCTAACCAACTTTTGATGCCCCAAGTATGGAAAGGGCATGCATTCTTGAATCCTTGCTTCCGACGAGCTAAGGAATTTGATTTCAAGTATTAACCTGTTTTGGTGAGGTGTGACTTGAACTTAGACATTGATCACCATGAACAAGTGAAGGGCATTTTTATCCTCGGGGGGAACCTTGTGTTCATGATTCACGAAATGCCAAGTGTTTGATTGATTTGATTGTTGCTTGTTTATCGCCCCAAGCAGGAGCGTGATTGTCTTTGTCAATGATTCTTTGAATGCATGTCGTTTTCCTTAATTGGGTGTGTGATTGTTGGTTGGTGACTAAGTGTGACTACCCCCTCAAGCGACGAATCGATGAGGGAATGACCTTCGTGAGAGAAGCGACGAGTCGCTTGACCCAAGATGACTTGTGCAAGGTTTGCCTTTAGAGGGTTTACCGTTAAGCGTGTGCAATTTTTCCAACATATGGACCTATTTTTGGTGGGTGTTAACCCTTTTGGTGATGTCATAATGAGGTGAAATCGTCGAAAACCTATTTCCCGTGGAGCGGTCCGGCTATGATAGCCTTCTTGGGGAACTAGGAGAGCGATAATTTGGACCTCGACATCGATTTTCTTTGCCTAGAGGCTAAGTGCATGAGCACTTGTGTCCGGCAATGTTTTTGTTGTGTTTTTGTTGAATTTTGTACTGTTTTTGTTGTTTTTGTGACACCATTTGGTGATTGAATTGTCGGCAATCCGTCCTCCCGTGGAGCGGTCCGGCTATGGTAGCCTTCTTCGGGAGTAGGATAGTGACAATGCAAACCCCGACATCAATTTTGCTATGCCAAGAGGTTAAGTGCAAGAGCACTTGTGTCTGGCAATGTTTATTGCTTGTTTTGTGTTGCATTTTTTTGTTGTTTTGTTGTTTTTTGTGACACCATTTTGGGATTAAATTGTCAAAATCTGTCTTCCCTTGGAGCGGTCCGGCTATGGTAGCCTTCTTAGGGAGTAGGATAGTAATAATTTGTGACCCCGATGTCATATTTGTATGCCCATGTTGTCAGTTGCATTTGCAATCCCGTCAGTGCGTTTTATTGTCTGCTTTTTAGTGCATTTTTAGTCATTTTTCTTGATTTTTTTGTGCTGGCTCGAATTCGTCCCCGGGTGGGACGAATTCCCAGCTGGAGAATTCGTCCCCGGGTGGGACGAGCGCTGATCGAGCGCTCGTCCCGACCAAGGACGAATTCCAAGGCAAAAGGCCTATTTAAGGGCCAAAACTTGATTTTGGGCTCATTTGTGTCATTTTTTTCTTGCGATTTTGGAGCTCGGGAGGAGGAGGTAATTCTGCGAAGCGAAGCGCCGCTGGAATTCTCTCTGCCATCATGAGTGCACAAACTGGTTCGAGCGGCGGAGCCGAGGCGAGACCTGTAAGTGACCCTAGGGTTTATTTTGCTTTAACTTAATGCATTGTTTTTGTGTTGCGCTTTTCAAAACTTTAAGATTTTTTTTGTGATGTTTTTGTTTAACAACTAAGGTTAGAAACCCTAGAATTGAAAATTTTATCTTTTTCATTTATTTATTTATCATTTTTTTTTTTTGTTTGCTTGCAGGTTGTTAGGAGCCGCTACCGTGTACCCGCTGCCTTTACTGAGGCGCGGTTGGCCTTGACTGATGGTGACTGGGAATGGCTTGATGCCCTTGGGCTCAAGCAGGTGGCTCGACTGGAGCCTATGGTTTCGGATCAGGCCTATCTCGACGGCCCTGATCAAGCTTTGGGATCCGCGGACCAATAATTTCCATCTCCCGACAGGGGAGATGACCGTTACTCTTGAGGATGTCTATCGGTTGCTTCGGATTCCGATAGATGGTCTGCCTATTAGGACATCTCCGTTCGATCAGCGGACTGCTATACTCACGAGATGTTTTGGGCATGGGGGGGAGCTGGGTGTAGCAGACCCAGTGGAGACAGCCGAGGCGGATTGCCAGGCTGGCGGGATTTTGGTTGGCTGGTGGAAGGAGAGGGGGGTGTTAGGAGTGAGGCACGCATTCCCGATGGGCCTCATTTCTAACATTCTTCTCCCCGATTCGTCGAGCGCGAGGTTCCCGTGGAACCCGCCGGATTTGGTGTGGCAGCTGGCGTAGTGCCCGATAGAGGCACCGTTGATCCTGAGATGGGGACAGACTTTGTTGGCGCAGCTTTACGGGGAGTTGTATGGGGTCCGCCGTCGACAGCGGAAGGGTGTCAGTTGCAGCTTTTTGTTGCAGTGCTGGGGTTGGCAGCACATAGTTGTTGAGAGGCCTACCGGGTTACCGTGGACGACTCGGGCGGCGATGGAGGATGAGGAGATTGGTTATGCAGCTTTGTGGCGACGGTCTGCGGAGCAGGGGCAGAGTCGGCGATGGGCAGGTGCAGTTGATCACTACATTGATGCCTTTTCGCGGCTCACTCCAGGGGAGGTGTTTTGGCGTCCCTATCGGGACTGTCCAGCTTGGCCTGAGGCTGGAGAGTGGCTCCGACGGGTACGGAGGGAGCGATGGTTGACTGGGCGGCACGGGACGGAGCATGAGTTCTTTCCGTACCGTCGGGTTACACGATAGTTTGGGGTGCGCCAGGGGTTGCCTGGTGAGCCCGTTGGCTATCGACATCGGGGAGATGAGAGGGATCTGGAGCCACCGGTCCTTGTGCCATTGGGCGAGGAGTCGGATGTGGTTATTGAGGTGTTGGATGTGGATGACGTAGGTACTACCACTGATTATGACTCGTGGTGGGTTTTGCGGTCGCTGGAGAGGAGAGGGTCCACTGGGAGGCACGGAGGCGGCAGTGGAGGATGCTGAGGCGGCAGGGGGTGATTGGGGAGGGCCGTTGGATGATGCAGACATGGTGGATGCGGGAGATGAGGATGTGGACTTGGGTGTTCCGGAGCAGTCGGACATGCAGGATGTGGAGGAGCAGTTGGAGCCTGAGCAGGCTACTGTCCCCGTGAGTCCTATGCGTCCGGCAGATACGGAGGGGGTGGGGTCGGATGTAGGCGATGAGGTTGCACGGCTTACAGAGCTGCTACGGATGCGGGATCTGGAGAGGGATCTTCTCGCGGGCTCAGCTGGCAGAGCGGGATAGAGTTTTGGCGCAGCGCGATGATGCATTGTCTATCTATCATCGGCGGGAGGCAGAGTGGTGTCTGTACTCGGATAGACTTGGAGAGGGAGGTCATCCGCCTTGGCGGGCGGCTCCCTGAGCCTTCGATCAGCAGATCTTCTCGACGGACGAGGGATAGTCTGACTGAGCAGTCAAGCATCATCTCGCCGCAGGCGGTTAGATGAGGGGGGTGGTAGTAGGCATGATGCGGGGGCTAGCAATAGCCGCCCTGCAGGGTCCCGTAGGACCCACACCATGGGGGGTAGTTCCCGTCGCACCGATCCTGCGTGATCATGGTGGCCGACGCCTTAGGTTGGGTTTTGGATATGATTGCGGGGTCTGAGGACCTGTTTTGTAGCCTGCGGGCATCTTTTTGACGATATATATATATATATACCGGTTTTATTTTTGGATTTGTACATGTGATGATGTGATTTTTGTTATGCATGTTTATTTATTTGATGAATGCAGATGTTATGATGAATTGAATTGTTTTAGATGTCTATGTGATATGCAAATTGAAATGGATGAATGATATTTTTATTTATCTGGTTTTTCTTTGCTGTTTTTGTATTTTCTCGATGGTATCATAAGGATGATAAGTAGCGCAGATGGTTTTGGGATGAATGTAAGATTTTCTGAGATTCAGACAGTTTTAACTCACTATCCATGACTGTACTTTATCTTACAAGACTTTTGAACAAGGTACGAATCGGACCTATTTTTGACCGAGTTATTTAACATCCCCGTGTGTGCAATTGAGTTCATTTAGTGGTATTTGTTAGGATACCGCCAGTGCCAGATGGGCTTTCAACCGAACCTGTACTGAGGATCACCTAATTAGCTCCACGAATTCCTTTGTTGTATGTACTAAGATTAATCCGCGGTGTAATCCAGGATGTCATAAGCTAGCTCATCCACATGCAAACATTGATCTGTACGCAAGTTAATGTGACAGATATATCGTCATGCGGGAGGTTTACTTCTATTACCGAATTGGTATTGAAGCTTGCCTTATGACCTACAGAATGCTGAGAGTTCCAGGGATTCAAGGTCAACTCCCTTCTTTTTTTTCAATTGTATTGGGATACTTGCTCTTTTGTAGTGATAAGATCACTGTTTATTTTGATTGATTTTTCTTTTGAGCAAGGGATTGGGGATATGGAGTGACGAAAATCACTGTTGTTTGTGCCTTTTGATGTGTGCACTATAGTTTGTCAAATTTTTGAGTTTTGACATTTTGCAAATTTTTGTGTTTTGCAACTATTGAGAACTTTAGGGATTCTTAGGGAATTGGGTAGGGAGGAAGCTTGTCCTTTTGCCAACTCTCAGCATTCTAGGGGTCATTCGCACAGGGGGATGAGCAAGATAACCGTTTCGCTTGTGGTGACCTAGATTATTTTGCGGTGTTTCATCTTTCGTTCACACAATTTTGGGAATTTTAATGTTTGATTTGTGTTGGGATGTTACGTAACAAGGTGTATTTCAAGTATGACTCTACCTTTGTAAAATCCGTTCGACTTGGTACACTACATGGCTAAAGAGGAAAATGATGACCGAATCACTGAAACTCTTAGTACATTCCCAGACCACTGACTGTAGTGTGGTAAAATTTATGCATGGTGTTTTTATTGATTTTGATGAATTCGAGTATGCCTAGAATTGAGATGCAAATCTTTGTTGATTTTGTTGATTTTTGTTGTTTTGTTTTTGTTGAATTTATTGATTTGTTTGACCAAGAGATTGCGATAATCCTTGGAGCTTTTTGGGTTGACCAAGAGATTGCGATAATCCTTGGAGCTTTTTGGGTTGACCAAGAGATTGCGATAATCCTTGGAGCTTTTTGTATTGACCAAGAGATTGCGATAATCCTTGGAGCTTTTTGTATTGACCAAGAGATTGCGATAATCCTTGGAGCTTTTTGGGTTGACCAAGAGATTGCGATAATCCTTGGAGCTTTTTGGTTGACCAAGAGATTGCGATAATCCTTGGAGCTTTTTGGGTTGACCAAGAGATTGCGATAATCCTTGGAGCTTTTTGGGTGACCAAGAGATTGCGATAATCCTTGGAGCTTTTTGGGTTGACCAAGAGATTGCGATAATCCTTGGAGCTTTTTGGGTTGACCAAGAGATTGCGATAATCCTTGGAGCTTTTTGGGTTGACCAAGAGATTGCGATAATCCTTGGAGCTTTTTGTTTGTTTGTTTTTGTTGAAATTTTTTTTTTTTTTTTTTTGGTACATGGCTTTCTTAGATATGAAATGGTCGCAAATGACTGATATTCAAGGGTTCTGTTTCCTTGATACCGTCAAGAGAAGCTAGCCTGTACGTTCCTCGTCCTATTTTGCTATCAATGACATAAGGACCTAGCCAATTTGCCGCGAATTTGTCCCTCATATGGGACGGCAAATTAGAGTTTTGTTGGTTTTCCTTCAGAACCAGATCACCAACCCGAAAGTCTCTTAGGTGAACTTTCATGTTGTAAGCTCTCTTAAGCCGCTCTTGATAGATACGTAAGTGCTCGAGAGCATTAACGCGTCTTTCATCAAGCAACGTAAGTTGGTCTAATCGGGCTCTGCCGTGCAGTGTCATCATCGATGAATTCCTGCATTGATATGCGGAGGGAAGGAATTTCCAACTCGAGAGGCATTGCTGCCTCTGAGCCATACACTAGTGAAAACGGAGTTGCCCCAGTGGGCGTCCGAATGCTAGTGCGATAGGCCCAAAGGGCAAGTGGGATTTGTATGTGCCAATCCTTATGACTGTCTCGCGACGGTCTTTTTAAGGATGGCGACTAGCGTTTTGTTTGACGCCTCTGCTTGCCCATTTGCTTGCGGATAATAGGGTGTTGAAAAGCTGTGCTGAATTTTGTACTTTGTGGTTAAAGCACGCACGTCTTTGTTCTTGAATGATGGCCCATTATCCGAGATTATTTTGGATGGAATACCAAAACGACATATGATGTAATGCAAAATGAACTCCGCAATGCGGGGTCCCGTCGTAGAGGTTAACGAAATTGCTTCCACCCATTTGGTAAAGTATTCTGTGGCCGTTATGATAAACGTGTGACGGCCTGACGATGCAGGGGAGATCTTTCCGATTAGATCGAGGCCCCACTACGAAAATGGCCAAGCGGACTGGACTGTCTGTAGGGCCTAGGAAGGTGCGTGCATCAGATTGGCATGATGTTGACATTTTACACACCTCTTGACATACGCGCAGCAATCTCGCTCTAAAGATGGCCAATAATAGCCCATGCGAAGAATGCGCTTTGCAATGGCCATACCACCGAAGTGGCCGCCACATGTACCGTCATGCGCTTGGGTGATCGCCCAAGTGGACTCTTGTCTGGTCCAAGCAACGAAGAAGAATTCCATCGTAGCTGCGACGATACAAAATGTCTCATATCAAGACATATTTTGCTGCTTTCGTTTGAATGTTCGTTTTGCGGCTTGCGTCAATCCAAAGGGTAGATTACCTAACTTGAGGTAGTCTCTTATGGGTAAATACCAACTCTGTTGATCGGATACCTCGACAGTTTGAACAACCAATCCCTTTTGGAGTTCTTCCCTAACAAATGCTGATTGGGATAGAACTTGTAAAAATAGCGTTGTGTTGCTATTAATGGGAGTGGGGGAGAACAAAGACCCCCAGTTGGCATGTTTCAAATAGTCTCGGATTCGAAAGAACTTATCCGAAGATGGTTCGATCTCGGATCATGTGGATTCCTGGCGTCAAGTCTGAGCTTGCGCGCTCCATCGCGGGTTGCGATAAGGTTTTGACCTGAATGGTTGTTACATCACCGGAAAGGTCTTGCGGGATTAGTGACCCTAAGGAGGCCATTGTGTCCGCAAAACGATTCGATGATCGAGGGAGTGCCTCGATGTCATACCACTCAAGTTTTGCCAAGAATTTATCCACGAGGGCTTTATAGGCCTTCGTAACTGGGCATTTGCATTGATATACCCCTTTGACTTGATTGACGATTAACAACGAATCGCCAAAGATGTTCAATCTTTTGATGTTCATGGCGATTGCTGTCTGAAGACCTAGGAGCAAGGCTTCATATTCTGCATTGTTGTTGGTGCACTGGAAGTTTAATTTAAATGACAAGGGCATTGGAGCGCCCTGCGGTGTGAAGAATACAATTCCTGCGCCACCACCTTGCTCGCATTTAGAACCATCAAAAAATAAGGTTATGTCGGCCTGAGACTCAGGCTCTTCGGAATCTGGCGATTCTCGAGACATGGAAGACCTCATCATCGGGTAGTTCTATGACCAGAGGCTGATCGTCTTCAAGAGGAGCCTCTCGCTAGTTGATCGGCTATGACTTGTCCTTTTATAGATTTTTGCCCAATAAACTCAATGTCAAATTCCGTCAACAACATGATCCATTTCGCCGTGCGGCTACTATGATAAGTACGACTCATCATGTATCGCAATGGATTCTCCTTAGACACAACATACGTCGTGTTGCTCAGCATGTAGTGGCGTAGCCTTTTGGTAGCAAACACCACTGCCAAGCGAGTTTTTCAACGTATGCATAGTTAAGTTCGTAATCGACCAGTGGTGCGGCTAAGATAGTAAGTAGCCTCGTTCTTTGTGAAGTTCATTCTTCCGGGCTAGCATTGCGCCCAGTGCCACCTCGTAGCCGAGATGTATAAGTAGAACGGCACACCTGGTCTAGGCGGTGCCAATACCGGCGGCGAAGCCAAGTATTGTTTGATTTCGTCAAAGGTCGATCGGCACTCGTCATCCCAATGAAATGTGACCCCCTTGTGCAATAATTTGTTCATTGGTCGGCATTTGTCGGATAATTGCGCTATGAAGCGTTTAATCGACGCGACCTTTCCTTGCAGACTTCGAGCCGCTTGATAGTGGTTGGGGGAGCCATTTCAAGGATTGCCTTGACTTTGTTTGGGTCCACTTCGATGCCTCTTTTGGAGACTATAAAACCCAAGAGTTTTCCGGATGTGACGCCGAACACGCACTTCTTGGGATTCGACTCGACCTTATGCTCTATGAGGCGATCGAGAATCTTGCTTAAGTCACCGAGATGATCTGAGCGCAATTTAGACTTGGCTAACAAATCATCCATGTAATCTTCCAAAGTTTTGTGCATGTAATCGTGGAAGATATACGTCATAGCACGTTGGTATGTAGCGCCAGTGTTTTTAAGGCCAAAAGGCATGACCTTATAACAAAATGTCCCCCAAGGCGTTGTGAATGCCGTTTTGAGTTGGTCTTCAGGATTGATACGAATTTGATTGTATCCTGAGAAACCGTCCATTAGGGAGAGCATTTCGTGACCTGTCGTAGCGTCTACCAATGCGTCGATGCTTGGCAAGGGGAAATCATCCTTAGGACTCGCTTTGTTTAGGTCTCGAAAGTCGGTGCATATGCGAATCCTCCCGTCGGGCTTCTTGACGGGAACCATGTTGGACAACCATGGCGGATAATCCACGCAGATGACAAATTGTGCATCCAACAGCTTTTGCAATTCGTCTTTGACCATCAAGGCCACTAGTTGGGTGCATCTTTCTTAGTTTTTGCTTTACAGGCTTGATTTTCGGATCAAGCGTTAAGTTGTGCATGACTAGTCGCGGGTCTAGTCCTGGCATATCTTTGTATGACCATGCAAAAACTTCCTTCTTTTCTTTAAGAAGGGCAATGTAATCGGCTTGCTCTTCGGGGGAAAGGCTTACCCCCTGCTTGAGAATCCGTGGATTCATTGGATCTGTGCCGATGTCTACGTCAGTCGTCTCTTCGACTGACATGTGAGATCCGTCCTCCAACTGATGTGGAGTTGGGATTAAATGGATATCATCAACTGAGTTAAGATCTGCGTTTGGGACCTCGGGTCCCTCTTCAGCTTGAAAAATATCTTGAGTTGTCCTTGGGGTAAAATGAAGCATTTCACCGAAAGGCCAGTACTCTGATGGTGACAATGGTGAATTGACGCGATCCCAGTCAATGGCATCCATGTTTAGATGCAATGACCGAGATGGATCGGTCGGATTGCGGATGGGTGTGGTCAAATCAATGGAGATCATGTGGATGGAATGAATTTGGTCTCCAGAACCACGGGTGTGACGACTTGATTCTTTCAGATGTTCCCTATACTCTGGATCTGGCTCTACGGGAACAGGCACGAATGGATCCTCTCTAGGTGCAAATTCGTCTCTATGTGCGAAAAGGAAGGCGGGGTCTTCCCTTGGTACTGTTGTCCTGATGGGATCTCGAGGTGGACGATGCTCAACTTGAATTTGGAGCCATAGGCCTAACACTTGGTCCCACCTCTGTCTACATGCCATTCATGTCCCAACCAATACCCATTTGTCCCACCGTGATCGCCACTAAAAGCACGAGATTCTCGGCAAAGGAAACACCAAGTGCGATTGCATTCAAAATTAAGCACGCCTAAGTCCTAGAGATGTAAATTACATGAAACAAAAAAGAGACATATTGGAAGAGACGCAATCGAAATGAGAAAAACACAGCCCTTTCATTAATTTCCTTCGATCTCTGTTACAATAATGCCTCCTCCCTTTTCAGGGGCTAGGAGCGCAAATAGGGTTTGATTACAATCGCTGAATGATTCCTCCTTCCGCGTGCCCACGATTGCAATGGGCGGGCCAAGATGATGCCGCCACTGATGTCGATGAGTTCTTCGCCTCTGCTGCTTCTCCTGTGAACAAAGAAATGATCAAGACGTTAGTAGCACTCGCTGCAAATGAAAAGCATTCTCTCTCTAAAACTAACAAAATATGCATACGAATATTTGCCTGAAACAGTGAAAACAGTGAATCCAAATTGCTTCAAAACCTGACAGAAGGTAAGAAAAGTTACCAGAAGGCCACTGCCACTGAGGCAGCTGGCCAATCCACCTTAAACTGGAATTCGTCCCTGGGCAGGACGAATTCTGACTGTAATTCGTCCCTGGGTGGGACGAATTCTTCTGAGTAGGAGAAACCGACCTGCTGCTGCTCCAATGTCGGATCCCGGGACCTGCAAAACTCCTACAAACAGGGGGGTTAGGTAATTGGGGCCATTTTGGGATGACCCAGATGGTCGGATTTTCCCAATTTGGCCTCCACCCTCGGGAATTTGACCTTGACACCTGCAAGTTAGCGAAACGACAAAGCAATACAAAACACCCTAAACTCTGACCAAAAGCTACAAAATTGCAATTATGGACTAATCAGACCTAGTAACACAGAATGCAATCTAAAAAATAATCTAAAGTGCTCAAAAACTAAAATTAGGACTTGGGAGGTGCGGGGGTGCCCAAGTGGGCCTCCCACCGTTGGCCCTCGATTTTGGAGCCAATCCACCAGGGATGGGCCCAAAACCTTTTAGGATTGGGGGGTCGGCGAATTGGTAGGTTCAGGTGTCCATGCGTCGGATTTGAGTAAGGTTCGAGCTTCCAAAGGCCACCCAACAACCTCCCTTGCAAAAGAGATTGGTGGATGTGGGAAGGTGAACAAAGGGGGATGCAAGTGAGTCTTCAATTCGGCAGCACTTCGTTGCTTGAACACTCCTTCAACCTCGTATGTTTTGGGTGAGAAAAGTCCCACCTTTTATAGACCCAAGGGGTCTCTTTGGGAGGGAAGCACAAATGCCAAGTGTTGGCCATAGGCGCCATGTGGCGCTCTTGTCTTCCCATGAGGGAGGGGAGTCCTCCATTGACTTGAACTTTGATAAATGCTTTTTGTAACGAGTCCTCTAACGGCCCCTCTCGTCCACTTACACATGCGTGCAAGGCAGGAGCCCTTAACCGACCGTTCGGGCTGCCACTTGGCACCATTTGCCTTTTTGCCCGTTAAGCTTGGAATTCGTCCCACCCAGGGACGGATTCAGAATTCGTCCTGGGGTGGGACGGATTCTATTTTGAATTCGTCCCTGGGTGAGACGAGTACTGGGCAAAGTGTCCAAGTGTGCCAAATTGCTTCTTGACCTTACAAAATTGCTATGAAAGTGGTTAAGACCACTGTTTAACCTCTGAGGGCTGCCCCTGGGGCTGTGTTTGTCAAAGCGATCAGTGTTTGCAGTCACATAATCGGATTGGTGCTGTTTTGGTGTCTACATTATGTTATATTATCACTTTGTTAACAAGTTAGGTAAGTTTTAAGCATAATATTTGACATTTCTAGATTGTTTTTATATTTATTATATTTTTTAAATAAAACATAAATCTTAATTTGAAGTTTAAAATATCATATAGTTTTTGAAAGCACGAGATTCCGGGCAAAGGAAACACTAATTATGCAATGTAAGACGAAATGTAACGCTTTAACCTTATGCACCAAAACAAAGGAAAGAGACAATTTGGAAAGGAAAGAAAAGATGTAAAGAAATCACAGCCCTCTTTATTCAAATATCTTATCCTCGGTTACATAGACGTCTCCTCCCTTTTTAGGGGCTAGGAGCGTTAAATTTGTCTTTGTTACAATGTGTGACTTAGTCTTCCTCCTTCCGCGTGCCCACGATTGCAATGGGCGGGCCAAGATGATGCCGTCGCTGATGTCGATGAGTTCTTAACCTCCGCCGCTTCTCCTGCGAACAAAGAAACAACCAAGATGTCAGCAGCATCCGCCGCAAATGAAAAGTGTTTGTTCTCTAAAACTAACGAAATATGCATGTAAACATTTGCCCGAAACAAGTAATTACAAGTGAGTCCAAATGGCTTCAAAACTTGACAGAAGATAAGAAAAGTTACCAGAAGGCCACTGCCACCGAGACAGCTGGCCAATCTACCTTCAACCGGAATTCGTCCCTGGGCAGGACGAATTCTCGACTGCAATTCGTCCCCGGGTGGGACGAATTCTTCTGTGTTGAAGAAACCGACTCCGTCGCCGCTCCAATGTCGGATCCCGAGACCCGCAAAACGCCTGCAAACAAGGGGGTTATGTAATTGGGGCCATTTTGGGACGACCCAGATGGTCGGATTCTCCCAATTTGGCCTCCACCCTCAGGAATTTGACCTCGACACCAGCAAGTCAGCGAAACAACAAAGCAACACAAAACATACTAGAATCGACCAAAAGTTACAAAATTGCAGCTATGGGTTAATCAAACCTAATAACACAAAATGCAATCTGAAAAGTAATCTAAAATGCTCTAAAACTTAAAATAGGACTTGGGAGGTGCGGGGGTGCCCAAGTGGGCCTCCCACCGTTGGCACTTGATTTTGGAGCCAATCCACCAGGGATGGGCCCAAAACCTCTTAGGATTGGGGGGTCGGCGAATTGGTTGGTTCAGGTGTCCATGTGTTGGATTTGGGTCAGGTTCGAGCTTCCAAAGGCCACCCAACAACCTCCCTTGCAAAAGAGATTGGTGGATGTGGGAAGGTGAACCAAAAGGGATGCAAGTGGGTCTTCAACTCGAAAGCACTTCGTTGCTTGAAAACTCCTTCAACCCGTATATTTTGGGTGAGAAAAGTCCCACATTTTATAGACCCATGGGGTCTCTTTTTGGAGGGAAGCACAAATGCCATGTGTTGGTCATAGGCGCCATGTGGCGCCTTGTCTTCCCATGAGGGAGGGGAGTCCTCCATTGACTTGAGCTTTGATAAATGCCTTTTGTGACAGTCTTCTAACGGCCCCTCTGTCCACCTACACACGCGTGCAAGGCAGGAGTCATTAACTGACTGTTCTGGGCTGCCACTTGGCACCATTTGTCTTTTTGCCCGTTAAGCTTAGAATTCGTCCCACCCAGGGACGGATTCAGAATTCGTCCTGGGGTGGGACGGATTCTATTTTGAATTCGTCCCCGGGTGAGACGAATACCGGGCAAAGTGTCCAAGTGTGCCAAATTGCTTCTTGACCTTACAAAATTGCTATGAAAGTGGTTAAGACCACTGTTTAACCTCTGAGGGCTGCCCTGGGGGCTGTGTTTGTCAAAGCGATCAGTGTTTGCAGTCACATAATCGGATTGGTGCTGTTTTGGTGTCTATAGATGCCCCTTTTTGGGAAGCGCTGCGGGTGACGCAGTGCTGAGCAAAAATAGATAACCAAAGCACTAATGATTAGGGTTTCTTGGTAACCTAACCAACTTTTGATGCCCCAAGTATGGAAAGGGCATGCATTCTTGAATCCTTGCTTCTGACAAGCTAAGGAATTTGATTTCAAGTATTAACCTGTTTTGTTGAGGTGTGACTTGAACTTAGACATTGATCAGCCATGAACAGGCAAAGGGCGTTTTTATCCTCAGGGGGAACCTTGTGTTCATGATTCACGAAATGCCAAGTGTTTGATTGATTTGATTGTTGCTTGTTTACCGCCCCAAGCAGGAGCGTGATTGTCTTTGTCAATGATTCTTTGAATGCATGTCGTTTTCCTTAATTGGGTGTGTGATTGTTGGTTGGTGACTAAGTGTGACTACCCCCTCAAGCGACGAATCGATGAGGGAATGACCTTCGTGAGAGAAGCGACGAGTCGCTTGACCCAAGATGACTTGTGCAGGTGTGCCTTTAGAGGGTTTACCGTTAAGCGTGTGCAATTTTTCCAACATTTGGACCTGTTTTTGGTGGGTGTTAACCCTTTTGGTGATGCCGTAATGAGGTGAAATCATCGAAAATCTAACTTCCCGTGGAGCGGTCCGGCTATTGTAGCCTTCTTGGGGAAGTAGGAGAGCGATAATTTGGACCTCGACATCAATTTTCTTTGCCTAGAGGTTAAGTGCAAGAGCACTTATGTCTGGCAATGTTTTTCTGTATTTTTGTTGAATTTTGTACTATTTTTGAGTGGGCTTTGACCCTTTTGGTGATGTCGTTTGGGGATGAAATTGTCTAAAATCCGTCTTCCCGTGGAGCGGTCCGGCTATGGTAGCCTTCTTAGGGAGTATGATAGTGACAATTTGTGACTCCAATGTCGATTTTGTATGCCCTTGTTGTCAGGTGCAGTAGAAATCCTGTCGGGCAATTTTATTGTCTGTTTTTAGTGCATTTTTAGTCATTTTTGTTGATTTTTTTGTGTTGGCCTGAATTCGTCCCTGGGTGGGACGAATTCCAGCTGGAGAATTCGTCCCTGGGTGGGACGAGCGCTGATCAGAGTGCTCGTCCCAGTCAAGGACGAATTCCAATGCAAAAGGCCTATTTAATGGCCAAAACTTGATTTTGGGCTCATTTGTGTCATTTTTTTCTTGCGATTTTGGAGCTCTGGGAGGAGGAGGTAATTCTGCGAAGCGAAGCGCTGCTGGAATTCTCTCTCGCCATCATGAGTGCACAAACCGGTTCGAGCGGCGGAGCCGAGGCGAGACCTCGTAAGTGACCCTAGAGTTTATTTTGCTTTAATTTAATGCATTGTTTTTGTGTTGACGCTTTTCAAAACTTTAATATTTTTTTTGTGATGTTTTTGTTTAACATTTAAGGTTAGAAACCCTAGAACTGAAAATTTGATCTGTTATTTTTTTTTTTTTTTTTGCAGGTTGTTAGGAGCCGGTACCGTGTACCCGCTGCATTTACTGAGGCGCGGTTGGCATTGACCGATGATGACTGGGAATGGCTTGATGCCCTTGGGCTCAAGCAGGTGGCTCGACTGGAGCCTGTGGTTTCTGATCAGGCCTATCTGACGGCCCTGATCAAGCTTTGGGATCCGCGGACCAATACTTTCCATCTCCCGACAGGGGAGATGACTGTGACTCTTGAGGACGTCTATCGGTTACTTCGGATTCCGATAGATGGTCTGCCTATTAGGACATCTCCGTTTGATCAGCGGACTGCTATACTTACGAGATGCTTTGGGCATGGGGGGCAGCTGGGTGTAGCAGACCCAGTGGAGACAGCCGAGGCGGATTGCCAGGCTGGCGGGATTTTGGTTAGCTGGTGGACGGAGAGGGGGGTGTTAGGAGTGAGGCACGCATTCTTGATGGGCCTCATTTCTAACATTCTTCTCCCTGATTCGTCAGGCGCGAGGTTCCCGTGGAACCTGCTAGATTTGGTGTGGCAATTGGTAGAGTGCCCGATAGAGGCACCATTGATTCTGAGATGGGGACAGACTTTGTTGGCACAACTCTACGGGGAGCTGTATGGGGTCCGCTGTCGACAGCGGAAGGGTGTCGCTGTTTTTTGTTGCAGGTCGAGGTTGGCAGACATAGTTATTGAGAGGCCTACCGGGTTACCGTGGATGACTCAGGCGGTGATGGAGGATGAGGAGATTGGTTATGCAGCTTTGTGGCGACGGTCTGTGGAGCAGAGTCGGCGATGGGCAGGTGCCGTTGAGCACTACATTGATGCCTTTTCTCGGCTCACTCCAGGGGAGGTGTTTTGGCATCCCTATCGGGACTGTCCAGCCTGGCCTGAGGCTGGAGAGTGGCTCCGACGGGTACGGAGGGAGCGATGGTTGACTGGGCGGCACGGGACGGAGCATGAGTTCTTTCTGTACCATCGGGTTACACGATAGTTTGGGGTGCGCCAGGGGTTGCCTGGTGAGCCCGTAGGCTATCGACGTCGGGGAGACGAGAGGGATCTGGAGCCACCGGTCACCGTGCCATTGGGCGAGGAGTCGGATGCGGTGATTGAGGTCCCGGATGTGGATGACGTCGGTACTACCACTGAGTATGACTCGTGGTGGGTATTGCGGCGCTGGAGAGGAGAGGGGCCACTGGGAGGCGCGGAGGCGGAAATGGAGGATGCTGAGGCAGCAGGGGGTGATTGGGGGGGGCCGTTGGATGATGCAGATATGGTGGATGTGGGAGATGAGGATGTGGGCCTGGGTGTTCCGGAGCGGCCGGACATGCAGGATGTGGAGGCGCAGTTGGAGCCTCGGCCGCCCCCGGGGGCCCCCCCCCCGGGGGGGGGGGAGAGGCAGAGTGGTGTCTCGTACCGGATAGACTTGGAGAGGGAGGTCATCCGCCTTGGCGGGCGGCTTCCCGAGCCTTCGATCGCAGATCTTCTCGACGGACGAGGGATAGTTTGATCGAGCACAGATCATCTCGTCACAGGCGGTTAGATGATGGGGGGGGTAGCAGGCATGATGCGGGGCTAGTAGTAGCCGCCCGGCAGGGTCCCGTAGGACCCACACCACGGGGGGTAGTTCCCGTCGCACCGATCCTGCGTGATCATGGTGGTCGACGCCTTAGGTTGGGTTCTTGGATATGATTGCGGGGTCTGAGGACCGGTTTTGTAGCCTGCGGGCATCTTTTTGACGATATATATATATATACCTGTTTTATTTTTGGTTTTGTACATGTGATGATGTGATTTTTTTGTTATGCATGTTTATTTATTTTGATGAATGCAGATGTTATGATAAATGTATATGTTTTTGATGTCTATGTGATATGCGAGGTGAAATGGATGAATGACATTTGTGATGATTGCACTATTATTGTTTAAGAAGCTCTTTATTTACATGGTTTTTCTTTTTTTGTATTTTCTGATGGTATCATAAAGATGATAAGTAGCGCAGATGGTTTTGGGATGAATGTAAGATTTTCTGAGATTCAGTCAGTTTTAACTCACCATCCATGACTGTACTTTATCTTACAAGACTTTTTGACCAAGGTATGAATCAGACTTGTTTTTGACCCAGTTATTTCACATCCCCGTGTGTGCAATTGAGTTCATTTAGTGGTATTTGTTAGGATACCGCCAATGCCAGATGGGCTTTCAACCGAACCTGTACTGAGGATCACCTAATTAGCTCCACGAATTCCTTTGTTGTATGTACTAAGATTAATCTGCGGTGTAATCCAGGATGCCATAAGCTAGCTCATCCACATGCAAACATTGATATATATGCAAGTTAATGTGACAGATATATCGTCATGCGGGAGGTTTACTTCTGTTACCGATAGGCTATCAACCAAATTGGTACTGAAGCTTGCCTTATGACCTATAGAATGTTGAGAGTTCCAGGGATTCAAGGTCAACTCCCTTCTTTTCTTCAATTGTATTGGGATACTTGCTCATTGTAGTGATGAGATCACTGTTTATTTTGATTTGTTTTTCTTTCGAGCAAGGGATTGGGGATATGGAGTGATGAAAATCATTGTTGTTTGTGCCTTTTGATGTGTGCACTCGTAGTTTGTCAAATTTTGAGTTTTGACATTTTGCAAATTTTTTGTGTTTTGCAACTATTGAGAACTTTAGGGATTCTTAGGGAATTGGGTAGGGAGGATGCTTGTCCTTTTGCCAACTCTCAGCATTCTAGGGGTCATTCGCACAGGGGGATGAGCAAGATAACCGTTTCGCTTGTGGTGACCTAGATTATTTTGCAGTTTTCGTCTTTCGTTCACACAATTTGGGAATTTTAGTGTTTTGATTTGTGTTGGGATGTTACGTAACAAGGTGTATTTCAAGTATGACTCTACCTTCGTAAAATCTGCTCGACTTGATACACTACATGGCTAAAGAGGAAAATGATGACTCGAATCACCGAAACTCTTGGTACATTCCCGCACCACCGACTGTAGTGTGGTAAAAGTTATGCTTGGTGTTTTTGTTGTTTTTGATGAATTCAAGTATGCCTAGAATTGAGATGCAAATCTTTGTCGTTTTTGATGATTTCTTGTTTTGTTTTTTATTTTTTTTTTTTTTTGACCACGATTATATTTTGAGCTTTTTGGGTTGACCAAGAGATTGCGATAATCCTTGGAGCTTTTTGATGGATTATAATTGATTGTGATAATCCTTGAGCTTTTTGACCAAGAGATTGCGATAATCCTTGGAGCTTTTTGGGTTGACCAAGAGATTGCGATAATCCTTGGAGCTTTTGGAGTGACCAAGAGATTGCGATAATCCTTGGAGCTTTTTGGTTTGACCAAGAGATTGCGATAATCCTTGGAGCTTTTTGGGTTGACCAAGAGATTGCGATAATCCTTGGAGCTTTTTGGGTTGACCAAGAGATTGCGATAATCCTTGGAGCTTTTTGTATTGACCAAGAGATTGTGATAATCCTTGGAGCTTTTTTTTTTTTTTTTTTTTTGGTATATGGCTTTCTTAGATATGAAATGGTCGCAAATGACTGATATTCAAGGGTTCTGTTTCCTTGATACCGTCAAGAGAAGCTAGCTCGTACGTTCCTCGGTCCTATTTTGCTATCAATGACATAAGGACCTAACCAATTTGCCACGAATTTGTCCCTCATATGGGATGGCAAATTAGAGTTTTGTTGGTTTTCCTTCAAAACCAAATCACCAACCCGAAAGTCTCTTAGGTGAACTTTCATGTTGTAAGCTCTCTTAAGCCGCTCTTGATAGATACGTAAGTGCTCGAGAGCATTAACGCGTCGTTCGTCAAGCAACGTAAGCTGGTCTAATCGGGCCTACCGCGCAGTGTTATCATCGATGAACTCTTGCATTGATATGCGCAGGGAAGGAATTTCCAACTCGAGAGGCATTACTGCCTCTGAGCCATACACTAGTGAAAACGGAGTTGCCCCAGTGGGCGTCCGAATGCTAGTGCGATAAGCCCAAAGGGCAAGTGGGATTTGTATGTGCCAATCCTTATGACTGTCTGCGACGGTCTTTTTAAGGATGGCGACTAGCGTTTTGTTTGACGCCTCTGCTTGCCCATTTGCTTGCGGATAATAGGGTGTTGAAAAGCCGTGCTGAATTTTGTACTTTGTGGTTAAAGCACGCACGTCTTTGTTCTTGAATGATGGCCCATTATCCGAGATTATTTTGGATGGAATACCAAAACGACATATGATGTAATGCAAAATGAACTCCGCAATGCGGGGTCCTGTCGTAGAGGTTAACGGAATTGCTTCCACCCATTTGGTAAAATATTCTGTGGCCGTTATGATAAACGTGTGACGGCCTGACGATGCAGGGGAGATCTTTTCGATTAGATCGAGGCCCCACTGCGAAAATGGCCAAGCAGACTGGACTGTCTGTAGGGCCTGGGAAGGTGCGTGCATCAAATTGGCATGATGTTGACACTTTACGCACCTCTTGACATACGCGCAACAATCTCGCTCTAAAGATGGCCAATAATAGCCCATGCGAAGAATGCGCTTTGCAATGGCCATACCACTGAAGTGGCCGCCACATGTACCGTCATGCGCTTGGGTGATCGCCCAAGTGGACTCTTGCTCGGTCCAAGCAACGAAGAAGAATTTTGTCGTAGCTTCGACGATACAAAATGTCTCCTATCAAGACATACTTAGCCGCTTTTTGCTTGAATGTTCGTTTTGCGGCGTGCGTCAATCCAAAGGGTAGATTACCTAACTTGAGGTAGTCTCTTATGGGTAAATACCAGTCTTGTTGATCAGATACCTCGATAGTATGAACAGCCAATCCCTTTTGGAGTTCTTCCCTAACAAATGCTGAATGGGATAGAACTTGTAAGAATAGCGTTGTGTTGCTATTAATGGGAGTGGGGGAAAATAAAGACCCCTAGTTGGCATGTTTCAAATAGTCTCGGATTCGAAAGAACTTATCCGAAGATGGTTCGATCTGGATCATGTGGACTCCTGGGCATCAAGTCTGAGCTTGCGCGCTCCATCGCGGGTTGCGATAAGGTTTTGACCCGAATGGTTGTTATATCACCGGAAAGGTCTTGCGGGATTAGTGACCCCAAGGAGGCCATTGTGTCCGCAAAATGATTCGATGATCGAGGGAGTGCCTCGATGTCATACCACTCAAGTTTTGCCAGGAATTTATCCACGAGGGCTTTATAGGCCTTTAGAACCGGGCATTTGCATTGATATACCCCTTTGACTTGATTGACGATTAAAAGTGAATCGCCAAAGATGTTCAGTCTTTTGATGTTCATGGCGATTGTTGTCTGAAGACCTAGGAGCAAGGCTTCATATTCTCGCATTGTTGTTGGTGCACTCGGAAATTTAATTTAAATGACAGGGGCATTGGAGCGCCCCACGGTGTGAAGAATACAATTCCCGCGCCACCACCTTGCTCGCATTTAGAACCATCAAAAAATAAGGTTATGTCGGCTCGAGACTCGAGCTCTTCGTAATCCGGCGATTCCTGAGACATGGAAGACCCCATCATCGGGTAGTTCTATGACTAGAGGCTGATCGTCTTCAAGAGGAGCCTCTGCTAGTTGATCGGCTATGACTTGTCCTTTTATAGATTTTTGCCCAATAAACTCAATGTCAAATTCCGTCAACAACATGATCCATTTCGCCGTGCGACTACTATGATAAGTACGACTCATCATGTATCGCAATGGATTCTCCTTAGACACAACATACGTAGTGTTGCTCAAGCATGTAGTGGCGTAGCCTTTTGGTAGCAAACACCACTGCCAAGCAGAGTTTTTCAACGTATGCATAGTTAAGTTCGTAACTGACCAGGGTGCGGCTAAGATAGTAAGTAGCCTGTTCTTTGTGAAGTTCATTCTTCTGGGCTAGCATTGCGCCCGTGCCACCTCGCAGCCGAGATGTATAAGTAGAACGGCACACCTGGTCTAGGTGGTGCCAATACTGGCGGCGAAGCCAAGTACTGTTTGATTTCGTCAAAGGTCGACTGGCACTCGTCATCCCAATGAAATGTGACCCCCTTGTGCAATAATTTGTTCATTGGTCGGCATTTGTCAGATAATTGCGCTATGAAGTGTTTAATCGACGCGACCTTTCCTTGCGGACTTCGAGCCGCTTGATAGTGGTTGGGGGAGCCATTTCAAGGATTGCCTTGACTTTGTTTGGGTCCACTTCGATGCCTCTCTTTGAGACTATAAAACCCAAGAGTTTTCCGGATGTGACGCCGAACACGCACTTCTTGGGATTCAGCTCGACCTTATGCTCTATGAGGCGATCGAGAATCTTGCTTAAGTCACCGAGATGATCTGAGCGCAAGAGAGACTTGGCTAACAAATCATCCATGTAATCTTCCAAAGTTTTGTGCATGTAATCATGGAAGATATACGTCATAGCACGTTGGTATGTAGCGCCAGCGTTTTTAAGGCCAAAAGGCATGACCTTATAGCAAAATGTCCCCCAAGGCGTTGTGAATGCCGTTTTGAGTTGGTCTTCAGGATTGATACGAATTTGATTGTATCCCGAGAAACCGTCCATTAGGGAGAGCATTTCGTGACCTGTCGTAGCGTCTACCAATGCGTCGATGCTTGGCAAGGGGAAATCATCCTTAGGACTCGCTTTGTTTAGGTCTCGAAAGTCGGTGCATATGCGAATCCTCCCGTCGGGCTTCTTGACGGGAACCATGTTGGACAACCATGGCGGATAATCCACGCAGATGACAAATTGTGCATCCAACAGCTTTTGCAATTCGTCTTTGACCATCAAGGCCACCGTTGGGTGCATCTTTCTTAGTTTTTGCTTTACAGGCTTGATTTTCGGATCAAGCGTTAAGTTGTGCATGACTAGCTGCGGGTCTAGTCCCGGCATATCTTTGTACGACCATGCAAAAACTTCCTTCTTCTCTTTGAGAAGGGCAATATATTCGGCTTGCTCTTCGGGGGAAAGGCTTACCCCCAGCTTGAGAATCCGTGGATTCATTGGATCTCGTGCCGATGTCCACGCTAGCCGTCTCCTCGACCGACATGTGGGATCCGTCCTCCAACCGATGTGGAGTTGGGATTAAATGGATATCATCACCGAGTTAAGTTCTACGTTTGGAACCTCGGGTCCCTCTTCAGCTTGAAAGATATCCCGAGTTGTCCTTTGGGTAAAATGAAGCATTTCACCGAAAGGCCAGGACTCGATGGTGACAATGGTGAATTGACGCGATCCCGGTCGATGGCATCCATGTCTAGATGCAATGACCGTGATGGATCGGTCGGATTGCGGATGGGTGCGGTCAAATCAATGGAGATCATGTGGATGGAATGAATTTGGTCTCCAGAACCGCGGGTGTGATGACTTGATTCTTTTAGATGTTCCCTATACTCTGGATCTGGCTCTACGGGAACAGGCACGAATGGATCCTCTCTAGGTGCAAATTCATCTCTATGTGTGAAAAGGAAGGCGGGGTCTTCCCTTGGCACTGCCGTCATGATGGGATCTCGAGGTGGACGATGCTCATCTTGAATTTGGAGCCATAGGCCTAACACTTGGTCCCACCTCGCCGGGTCTACGTGCCATTCATGTCCTAACCGTATACCCATTTGTCCCATTAGATCTTCATGAGTTAGAGCGCGGTGATGTCGTCGCGCATGTCTGAGATAGTCCATTTCAGTTTCATCTTCTCGAATCGCTTTCATAGATCCAAAATTGTTCATCCTCTTCAAAGATCTCGTTGCTTGCGATGTTGAGGACTCTTCCTGTTCCAGTGAATTAATCTGGTCCCATTGCGGTTGTTCCACTCTTAGTGGAGGGACCTGATTCTTTTGAGACTGTGTTATTTCGTCTGGAACCTCTAAGGGGAACAGTTTCAAAAAAATGTCTGGAAGCCGTTGTTGTTCTCTTTGAGGATTGCTCTCTGAACTTTCACCTCTCTCTAGCAAAGGAGAGGGATTATTGCTATTTCCAGGGGTGTTTTTAGACCATGGGAGATAATCCCCTAATGTGTATTCTGTGTTTGGATTGGCGTACGGGTCTTGTGCCAATCCCCCCTTGTTGCCTATTTCTAGGCCTTGCATATTTTCAACCAAGATGTCTAATGGCAGGGGATGGTTGAACCCTACCCCAGACTTGTCATATGGCATCCGATATCTTGGTTGGCAAAGGATCCGCATCCCTTGCTCATATCTCGCCTAGCCCATACCCATGCCAATTGCATTGTTCGAGATATTTTAGGGCAAATTCTGGGTTCGACAGATAATTGATGTTTTCGACAAAAGGCTCTTCATCTCGCTTCCTTTTGTTCGCATGGTTCGGAACCATGATCAAGGCCCCCATACACAAAATTCGTCCGGTTGGGAGGGTAGCCTAGTGGAACAATTGTCCCTATGGGAAGGCGAGGTCTTCCCATGTCCCGCACCGACTCCAATGTGGGGGTTGCCACAACGTTTTGCACTAAGTACTCCCCTGTGCCCGTATCGGCCATCTCAACAATGATTGTTGATGATTGGGTAGGAGGAAACGGTAGTCCTTCCCGAGTCCATTCCATGTTTGGTTGTTCAGAAATCTTGGTTTGTGTTGTGTTGGGTGTTTCCTCCGTTGATATCGTTGAAATCGTGGGCAACCCCTCTTCTAGAGGCTTAACCTCTTCCATGATTTGCTTTCCCTTGTCCTTCCGTTGGGCCACGATAGGTGGCGTTGATGATGAAGGAGTAGGTGATGAAGTCTCACCCGGCCGGGATTTTGCCTTGTTGGCCACCAGTGGTGCCTGCGGTATTGGACCCTGTTTAGATGGATTTAATTGAAAATCCAAATGCGTTGATGGGAGGGTCGATTGAGGTATGAATTGTACCGCATTGCAATACTTGAAGGGCTCTAAGTCCATTGGGACTACATGTATTTGCCCTTCATAGGCATACTTCAAGCACTCGTGTGCGATCGAGGGGACACACTTCATGTCCCCGATCCAAGGCCGCCCTAGCAAGTATATTATAAGCCATTTCGCCTTCCAAAGACATGGCACAAGTGTGGGTATTGACTTTTGTCCTACCCGGATAGGCAGTAACAACCGTGCCGACCGTCGAGCAAATTGCATCGTTAAAAGCTCGCAGTGTGTACGTGGAAGCGGTGATGTGAGAGGTCGGCAGCTTTAAATGTTTCAACGCTGCCAGTGGTTATAATGTTACCGGACGAGCCAGTATCTATCAACACTCTCTTGTACGGGATCCCGTTGACCCGCGCGATAACGTGCAGGGGTGGATCCGGCATGTCATTTGATATCGTTTTGACCTCGTCTTCTTTGAATGTGATGACAGGCTCCGTACATTGTTTCACATGTCCCACGAAGGCGTTGAAAGAATTTGCTTCGTGGGGTTGTACTTCAATGGCTTTTAAAATGTCCATAAGAGCTTCTCTATGGGGAGCCGATTGTTGAATAAGCTCGTAGATGGACAGCCTAGCCGACGTGGTCCGCAAACTCTGCGTGAGTTTGGTTCGTATCGTGACCTCGGGTCTAGGCGGAGGTAACTGCGTTGGGCGTTGTTGAGGCTGCGATGTCGACTGGAACTTCCCTCGTAGCCTACCTCGGGGGAAACTTTCGGGTACCTTCTGTTCCTTGTTACAATGCTAATCATTCCCACAAATCCTTGCGCGGGAAGATCTTGTCGCACCTCGTTAATCTGGAGCGGTTTTGTCTGTGCCTCGTGGGTAGGCAAGGGGTCCTTGAATACCCCCATTTGTTGGTTGTTTGGTGCGATGGGGTTGTCCACGACCAATGTTCTGTTATCGATCAAATCCTGGACTAGTTCTTTGAATTTCCAGCACCCATTTAGGTCATGTCCTCTCGCGCCTATGGAATCTCGCAATACAATTCCTCCCTATACCCCCTAGGCTTGGGAATGTTAGGGTCAAAAATTTGGATTTCTGGCAGAGTAACTAAATTTGCCGCCGACAAGCGGTCAAATAAGGAGTCCCTAGACTCCGCATACGGGGTGAATTGTCGCCTAGGGCGACGCCGCCGATATCGCTCCCTGTCTTCTCGTTATCTCTTTCGTAAGCGGGAGGCACTCGCTCGGTAGTTAGCCTTTTGGGGCTACGTCTCTTGCACAAGCGCAGGAACATTTATCGCAACTTGGTTGACTGCAGCGTGTTGTGGTTGCGTTGTCCCGGTTTAGTGGTTTTATTCCACTCTTTTTTCTTAGGCTTGGCAATTGCGCCTTTGCCTATCTTAATCTCTTCTATGACTCGGCTTGCGCCAAAGCTTCTTCTAAGCTGTCGTATTGTCGCAGTAACAATAGACCAGAGATTGATTTTAAGCAACTTTTTGCGAACATTTGCGTGAGGTCCGACATGGGAGGACGGTAGGGTAACTTAGAAAGCAAAGCTCTCCATCGGTTCCCGTACGCTGCCATTGTTTCCTCCTCAAATTGTTTAAGGCTAGCAAGATCACTAAGTGATGCCTTCTTCCTTGTGTTGAAGGCGAAACGTTCAAGAAACGCATCTACTAGCCGATCTAAGTCGCTTATGCCGTGTTTGGGCAGCTTGTGTGAACCAATCCGAGGCAGGGCCTGCGAATGTGGTTATGAATGTTCTAAGCAATAATGCGTCATTATCTTGGATGCCGAAGCATTGGCTTAGAAATCGTGTAACGTGTTCCCGTGCGTCCTCTTCACCTTTAAAAACTGCCAATTGAGGCAACTTGAAGTGTTCGGGGTAAAGAGGTGTAGGCACTGAGGGATGCACCGGATTATTGCGGAGTAGACGTAATGTGGGTTTTTGATGCCCAAGCAGCTTTTGTCTCCATAGACTCCAAACGCTCCAATAGCGCTTGGTATGCATCGGAAGATTTTATTTCTTCCTCTCTTGTTCGCTCTTGTTGCAAGTTACGGTAAACTGGAGGCCTATGGAGGGGTGGCCGAATGGCATCCTTCCTCGTCTTGATGGGGAGTTTCAACATATTCCTCTTCTCGGTTCATACTCCTCATAAAATTCTTGAGGAGTCTCTCGGGCGAAACCTATGACCTTGATCAAGCTCTTGCTGAAGGTACCCATCATTGTTTCCGGGGAGTTGCCTCCCTCTCGAATCTATGAGGTCTTGGAGGCAGAGCTTGACGAGGTCGTGGAGACCTGTCTTGCACCAACGGATTATGCCTCTCATACTGTTCAGCTCTTTGGATGCGAGGGGTTGGCCCCCTCTCAGGTATTTCATAGCGTAACTCATCCGCTTCGCGTTGCATGCGTTCTTTATCCAAGCGGTATTGATACTCTATCTCTTGCTGACTTTGTTTAAGCCGCATGATTTGGGCTTGACGGGTGGTATATCTGGCGACAGCCGGGTCAATTTGATCTACCCTATTTTGTTCAGAAGGTTCAAATGTTCCTCCTATGGGTTTACCTCGGTTTTGATGCTCTAAAATCTCAAGGGGTCGCTTCCTCCGTCGAGGTAGGCGGTATGTGCTCGAGGTTCCGGCCTCAAGGGGTGATCATGATATCCTACTCGGTGCGGAAATGCAAGGTTCCCGCATTGTTTGTTGCCCTCGAGGAATGCGATGGCTTTCCTCATACTCCCTTTCACGGGTGTAAATGGGGTGGGCGGAGTTAGGTCGCCCTATGTAAGGAGCCCTGCGCTCCGGATTTGGTCTCTCTGTTTTGATGATAGGTAAAGAAGGGACGCCATATCCACGTTGCCCCTCCAAATGGACGGTGTGCCTCGTCTAGCGCTTCATCGCGCGGTGGCCACTCATGCCTAACTTCAAGAGGTGATTCTCTATTTATGTCAAGGTCTACATGTAAGGCATCTTCCTGAAAGGGGCTGCTTTGAATAGGCATACCCCATCGAGGATTCTGAATTGGATTCTTTTGTAGGTTAGACCTATAAGGCGGTATGACCAAATCCTCAAGACTGAAGTGAAGGCGACTTGTGCCTACTTTTTGTGTACCTTCCGGAGCTTCTGCCCTTGATTGGGCTTGACTGCGGGTGTACACCATTGCGGTGCTTCTATGCTATCTAAATAAGTTTTTATCTCGTTTATGATTTTTTTTTTTTTGTCTACACTAAGCAGAATTAAGCACACACATTCACAAAATCGTGATTATCTCTTTTAAGGATTAAATGGTGTGTCCTAAACTGGTTTAGTGCATTTTGATGTTTTGTTTTGTTTTTGTAGGTTTTGAAGATCGTTTAAATGCATTATGACGGCTCATATAACTCCCAAAACGGTAGCCCCTTCAATATACCAACCAGGCCGATATACCAACCTCTCTATATACCCGCCCTTACGAGAGGGAGACTATAGGTACGTGAGAGCAGAAGGTACATGGTACATAGGCGGTACGGAAGGGGGATTGTCCTGTTAATGGCACCTACCATAGAAGACTTATCCTCGCGCGCATGGGAATCACCCCAACGACACTCGGTCTGTCTTCGTCAGGATTTACGCCTAACAACAGTTGACAATCGAGAAATGGATGCAAATCAAGCCAAGGTGGTGATGAAATCCACCAATGGTCTTGATCAAGGGCTGAGGTCTTACGACCAGCTCCTTGGTTTAAAATTGTTTCGTGATGTGTGTGGGATTCGTTTTATTCAACAAAAATGAAACAAGCATACATGACTTTTCTTATGCAATGCAGAACAAGATGAAAACAATCAAAGGAACAGAAACATAAACAAAAAATATAACAGAGATCATGAAAATCCCTACCTCTTCTCTGCCTGCTCCTGTTGTCTCTGAATTTCTGCTCTGAAAATCTGCAGGCAGGAATTCGTCCCTCTGGGAGACGAATTGCGTAACATAATTCGTCCCTCCCAGAGACGAATTTGAATTCGTCCCAGGGTCAGACGAATTGCAGAAAGAATTCGTCCCTGTTAGAGACGAATAGCAGTCTGCAACAAAAAAATGTACCTGTCAAGCACAAACACAAAACTTTGATCAGTTTCTATGATTTTAAAAACAGGGAACAGGTCCCACCGTGATCGCCACTGAAAGCACGAGATTCCGGGCAAAGGAAACACTAATTATGCAATGTAAGACGAAATGTAACGCTTTAACCTTATGCACCAAAACGAAGGAAAGAGACAATTTGGAAAGGAAAGAAAAGATGTAAAGAAATCATAGCCCTCTTTATTCAAATATCTTATCCTCGGTTACATAGACGTCTCCTCCCTTTTTAGGGGCTAGGAGCGTTAAATTTGTCATTGTTACAATGTGTGATTTAGTCTTCCTCCTTCCGCGTGCCCACGATTGCAATGGGCGGGCCAAGATGATGCCGCCGCTGATGTCGATGAGTTCTTAACCTCCGCCGCTTCTCCTGCGAACAAAGAAACAACCAAGATGTCAGTAGCATCTGCCGCAAATGAAAAGTGTTTGTTCTCTAAAACTAACGAAATATGCATGTAAACATTTGCCTGAAACAATAATTACAATGAGTCCAAATGGCTTCAAAACTTGACAGAAGATAAGAAAAGTTACCAGAAGGCCACTGCCACTGAGACAGCTAGCAAATCTACCTTCAACCGGAATTCGTCCCCGGGCAGGACGAATCTCGACCGCAATTCGTCCCCGGGTGGGACGAATTCTTCCGTGTTGAAGAAACCGACCTCGTCGCTGCTCCAATGTCGGATCCCGAGACCTGCAAAACGCCTGCAAATAGGGGGGTTATGTAATTGGGGCCATTTTGGGACGACCCAGATGGTCGGATTCTCCCAATTTGGCCTCCACCCTCGGGAATTTGACCTCGACACCTGCAAGTCAACGAAACAACAAAGCAACACAAAACATACTAGAATCTGACCAAAAGTTACAAAATTGCAGCTATGGGTTAATCAAACCTAATAACACAAAATGCAATCTGAAAAGTAATCTAAAATGCTCTAAAACTTAAAATAGGACTTGGGAGGTGCGGGGGTGCCCAAGTGGGCCTCCCACCGTTGGCACTTGATTTTGGAGCCAATCCACTAGGGATGGGCCCAAAACCTCTTAGGATTGGGGGTCGGCGAATTGGTTGGTTCAAGTGTCCATGTGTTGGATTTGGGTCAGGTTCGAGCTTCCAAAGGCCACCCAACAACCTCCCTTGCAAAAGAGATTGGTGGATGTGGGAAGGTGAACCAAAAGGGATGCAAGTGGGTCTTCAACTCGGCAGCACTTCGTTGCTTGAAAACTCCTTCAACCCGTATATTTTGGGTGAGAAAAGTCCCACCTTTTATAGACCCATGGGGTCTCTTTTGGGAGGGAAGCACAAATGCCATGTGTTGGTCATAGGCGCCATGTGGCACTCTTGTCTTCCCATGAGGGAGGGGAGTCCTCCATTGACTTGAGCTTTGATAAATGCCTTTTGTGACAGTCTTCTAACGGCCCCTCTGTCCACCTACACACGCGTGCAAGGCAAGAGTCATTAACTGACTGTTCTGGGCTGCCACTTGGCACCATTTGTCTTTTTGCCCGTTAAGCTTAGAATTCGTCCCACCCAGGGACGGATTCAGAATTCGTCCCGGGGTGGGACGGATTCTATTTTGAATTCGTCCCTGGGTGATACGAATACCGGGCAAAGTGTCCAAGTGTGCCAAATTGCTTCTTGACCTTACAAAATTGCTATGAAAGTGGTTAAGACCACTGTTTAACCTCTGAGGGCTGCCCTGGGGGCTGTGTTTGTCAAAGCGATCAGTGTTTGCAGTCACATAATCGGATTGGTGCTGTTTTGGTGTCTACAGTTTTTTGTCAGTTGAATGTAATTTATGCAATCTCTAAGAAGAAAAAAATCAAATGAATCCATAAAATCAAATGAATCCATTAGACATGGCATTGGATAGATTATTGTTTGAAGTGCAACTATTATTAGAAGTAAATATGACTTTTTTATTGGGTTATATTCAATTGAAACAAATCCTACCTATATTACATCAACAACAAAGTTTGGATTTTATCTTTGTGCTGTTTTACAAGAAATATCGAAAAATTTAACTTATCATTACCCCATAGTAGTATACAACAAAGTTTGTATATTACCCATGTATTATTTGATAAGATTAAAATATGAAAAAATTTAACCGATTAAGCTAATATCATTTGATATTAGAAGTATATTGTTATAAATCATTGTAACGAAAATATTGTTACCTAAATTCATTATAGATTATAATTTTGGTTAAGCTTACTCTTACATTCAGGTCATTGCTTTGAAAAACTATTAGTAATCTTTATGCATATCATCCACTTGATGTCCTTTAGGGAGCCAACTTGATGTAAATGAGCCTATGATGAGGATGATATCAAATAATATTATTATTACTTAAATAAAATATAATATACATTTTTAGGATGTGTATTTTTATTTTTTTATTCTAAATATATTTTATAAATAAACAATTATTAAGATAGTTTTAAATTTTTTTTATTATGTTTTAAGGATTCTTATTAAAGATAATTAGAATATATTTTCATAATTTTTTATTTATTTATTTTATTTTTTTTAAGTAATACTTCTTATACACATCAACCATGGGGATTGAACCCCGATCACATCATAGATAATGTAAGTGGTGTCCTTTCATATGAAGTATTTACTCAATAAAAAAAATTATTATATTAAATAATTTTTAAAATTATTAAAAAATAATTGGTAAGAAATTAATATGTTTGCATTAAATTAAAATTATTAATATAGTTATTGTCCAGTAACGAAAAATAAGTGATGGTGGAATAAAGCATATACAATAAGATAATTTGCTCAAATAATTATATTACTACTAATACCTAATTTGATATTATTATGTGATATAAAAATAAGAGGATAAAATAAATTAAAACAAAGATTATACAACAACAAATAAAAAGTAATAAATTAGATATATTTGGATCATATGTAAAAAATAAATAAAAATTTGAAATATAGTCAATGCATAGTAAATCAATATGGAAACATAAGAGAAATATCAAACTTTGTATGGAAAGCAACCAAAGTGATGGAAATGGTGAATGCCTAAGATAATTTGAAATTGATGTAGGGGTATGGAAGTGGTTCATAAATATATTTAAAATAATATTAATTGTGATAATGGTTTGAAATTATGGGTTGAGAAATATAATTTTCAAACCATTAGTTTTGTGCACATGGTTATGGTTTTTTTTGCACATAATTTTGGTTTCATGCACATGGTTATGGTTTTATGCATATAGTTTTGGTTTTGTGCACATGGTTTGGTTGTACATGATTTTTGTATCTTCTTATTTATCTATAAATAAGTGTAAAATATGAAGAGATAAATATAAGGTGAAGAGGAATTTAGAATTTAAGAATTTGTGGTGCTCTATGGAGAGAGTTTGTGGTAACTGTGGTTGTTGTAATGGTTTATGTTAAAGTTAGTATATAAAACGAGTATTCTATTTTCATTTTTAACTATGTCATTTTTGTTGTTATTTTGTACTCATATCTCACTAGTAAAGGTATGTTTAATTGTGTTATTTTACTATTGTTGCATACACTTATATCGTAGCTTAAATAATATTAATAAACTTTAAAAAAATCCTATTATCAACTTTATTTTACTATGCCAATTGGTATCATAAGCAATTTTATTCCTAGTACTTTGAAATAGAATGAAGGAAGATATCAAGTTGTGCCACCTATGTATAGACGAGTAGGCCCTATGAATACTAGAAATACAAAATTGTTAGAAGCTATTAGAGATTTACAAGCTCAAATGGAAGCTATGGGAAGTACCCAAAGATAAAGGAGGAAGAAACAAGTCACTCTGAAGATATTGAAGAATTAAAACTGTAGACACCAAAACAGCACCAATCTGATTATGTGACTGCAAACACTGATCGCTTTGACAAACACAGCCCCTAGGGCAACCCTCAGAGGTCAAACAATGGTCCTAACTACTTTCATAGCAATTTTGTAAGGTCAAGAGGAAATTTGGTACATTTAGACACTTTGCTCAGTATTCGTCTCACCCAGGGACGAATTCTGAAATCGTCTCTGGTAGGGATGAATTCCAAGTTTAACGGGCAAAAAGAAGAATGGCGCCAAGTGGCAGCCAAAGACAGTCAGTTGATGACTCCTACCTCGCATGCGTGTGTGGGTGGGCAAATAGGCCGTTAGAGGACTGTCACAAGGGCAGTTATGAAAGCCCAAGTCATGGAGGACTCCCCTCCCTCATGGGAAGACATAACTGCCACATGGCACCTATGACCAACACATGGAACTTATGCTTCCCTCTCAAAAGAGACCCCATGGGTCTATAAAAGGTAGGACTTTTCTCACCCAAACAGGGACAAATTGGACGCGATTTTAAGCAACGAAGTGCTATCCGATTGAATACACACTTGCATCCTTTTGATTCACCTTCTCACATCCACTAATATCTTTTGCAAGAGAGGTTATTGGGTGGCTTTTGGAGGCGTGGATCCAACCCAAATCCAACATTTGACCACCTTACACCACCAATTCACAGACATCCCAATCCTAAGAGGTTTTGGGCCCATCCCTAGTGGATTGGCGCCGGAATCAAGTGCCAACAGTGGGAGGCCCACTTGGGCACCCCCGCACTTTCTAAGTTTTATTCTAAAGCATTCTAGATTATTTGTTCATATGGAATCTTATGTTATTCTATCTGGTTAACTCATAGCTTCAATTTCATAACACTTTGATCAGATTTTATCATGCCTTTTGTCGCTTTGTTGTCCTACTAACTTGTAGGTGGCGATATCGAATTATCGAGGATAGAGGCCAAATTGGGAGAATCCGACCATCTGGGTCGTCCCAAAATGGCACCAATTACATAACCCCTCTGTTTATAGGTGTTTTGGAGGTCTCGGGAGTCGACATTGGACCAGGTGCACAATTCAGAATCCTTACCTCAACTACAAGTATATTTAAGACCAGGTGCAAGTACAAATTGAAGTGTTGTATAATGATAGTTGATAGTGGTAGCACTATTAATTTTATCTCAACTAAGATGGTGGAGAAGTTGGCATTGAAGACTATGGCCCATCCAAAGCCCTAAAATTTTTCATGGTTATAGAAGGGTCATCAAGTAATGGTGATAGAAAAATGTAAAATTAATTTTAAAATTGGTCCTTACTATGAAAAAGTATGGTGTGATGTGATTTCGATAGATGCTTGTCATGTTATTTTAGGAAGACCATGGAAATATACGAATAGAGTGTAATCCATGAAGAAGAAAATAATACCAACACAATATCTATATATGACGAAGAGATAGATGAGACTAGAAGTGGAATAGTAATATGGACTAGTAAGCAATTCTTAAAGGAATCCAAGGAGACTCGGGTATTGTTTAAACCAACCTGAATGGGGTGGGGACCAACGAATAGAAACTCATAAATTTGGAGCTGGTGGGGGTCTTAACAACAAATTTTGGGTGGCCATAAGTCATAGAAGGAAGGGAGTCTTTCGATGCCGCCAAAATATTTTCTACCACATTCCAAATAATCCTCTAGCTTAAATAAAAAAATTCACCCTTGTAGTTTTTAAACACTCGCATTTCGCTCCTTCCATACACCCCATAGAATATGTGGGAGAAACAAATTCCAAAAATGTTTTAAATGGGGAGAAGAGAAGGGTGATGACCAATGATTGACAAACTCACAAATAGAATCCGACAAGACCCAAACGACACCAATCTACCGAAGGGAATAATAAAAAAATTTCTAAAAGACTTTGCACTTAAGAAACATATGAGGAGTAGATTCCTAGTCTTGTTTACATAGAAAGCAACGATTCAGCAAATTAAAACACCTCTTATGCTTTATCCTTTTCATTGTACATCAATTTACACATATAGATAGCAAAATGAGATAATAATTTAGGTTTTAATATCAAAATTTTGAGGTTTATAAAAATAAGCTACCATTATATTTATAATAGTCATTTAATGTCATATAAAATACTTTTTTATACATGTTTTGTGGCATTGATTAATAAACTAATAATTGTACACATTCATGAACTAAATGATAAAATAACTAGCAAAAAAACCAACACTACACATAATTTAAAGTTTCAATAATATAAAATATGGGGTCATGTAAGTTTTAAAATAATTGTTAAATTTTCATAATAAAGAATTTGTGAGATGCTTGATAGGTATAAAAATAAAGGTGAAAAAATAATATTGAGTTTTATGGACTTTAAATTATATAAATATAGGTCCGAGGTGTAGACCAATTGGTTCATCCAAACCCCATAAGGGGGGCAGAGGCCCAAGGGTCAAATCTCGGGCCTCATCAGACTGAACGCTTGTCCCTTTTCTGGTGCTTTCAATGGCATAAAATGTTTAAAATGATTGTGGCATGGTGGTTATAAGGGTGGACTGGACGAAGATCTGTGTGGCGACTTATGGGGTGGACAGCACAGAATAATGTGGCGGCCATAAAAGCTGGACAGCCTGCCCAGATTCATGGCGGCTACCGATTCCACCATGTAAATACAAAAAAAAAATATTATATAAATATAAAATAGTAAATAAATATAAATAATATAATTTTTCTTATAAATAAAATTATGGTAACTATAAATAATAGAAATACTTTTTATATTAATAATATGTTGAGGGTCATCCATTTATTTTTCTTAATGTTTTTTAATATTGTTTACGTGTATGTTGTGTTTAATACATAAAAACTTTAAAATATATTAATTTTAATCTATGAAAAATAAGAAACTCAGTTAGGATGAACTACGTCTACAGTATAGTTGATCAAATATATAGGAAACTAAATGGATTCAAAGAAGAAAAGAAACTTACATATTCCTTATACTAGGTATCTAGCTCATTATATAATTGAAAAAAACATTGGCATCCAACCCTTTAACTCGACAAAGTAGGAGTGAACGATAAGCCTCTTTTAGTGTTTGAATACATAAATTTACCATATTGAGAAGCGAACAAGTCCTCCGGATCCTACCACATCCATGAGAAGGTGTATGGGATCATCGTAGAAACATTTAGGGGTAAGGTATCAAGGCTACCATACAAGGTATGATAGTTGATCAAGTCAATAGAATGACCCTCCATAGAGACTTTTGTCTAGGGAGGACATAGTCATCCATGTGCCTTTATTGATTTTCATCCATGTCATGTGGGTTGTCTAGGGAGGTCATTAACTATGGCATCTTCATTATCTTTGATTCTTTTTCCAATGTTAGAGGGTCTACATCTCCTTTTCTCATTACCTGTATTTGTGGTGGATGCATGTTTGGGTGACACCTGCGATGGGGGAGGAAGAAGGGATTGGATGGGTTGAGGCTCCTGAGGCAAGTCTTGAGGAGGATTTTGGTGACGGAGGGCTGTGAGAGACTGCCTGAATAGAAATGGGGATGGAAAGGGAGAGGCAGCCAGATTCAGAAGGCAGTGGGGGGATGTGGGGATTAGAGGTGAGGGAGAGGGTCTCAATGGCGCAAAAGGACTAACACCAACACCATCAGGACCAACTGAGAATGGTACAGAGGGCAAGGGGGAGTGGATGGGAAGGTCCAGAGTGGGAAGGAGATGAGGGCTCGCTTTGCAGCACACTTTTGCCACAAAGAGGGGAGATGGGGATGGAATCTTCGACTGAGGGATAGGATTTGTTATTAACTAGTAATATGTTAATTTAATATTTGTTAAGATATGTGTCATTGTAATGAAAGGAATATCTATACTTCATCACATTGATCCATTATTATAGTGCATAGTCATTATTTTATTATTAGCTATAGGCTTCCTATTTTTTAAAGTTATTTCATTGTATATTTGTATTATGATCATTTTTAACAATACGTTGATTATTTGTGTCCTTCCCTTCTTATAATGATATGTTGAGAAGCTTGGCCATGTGAAAAAAGTATTGAATATTTTATAAACATAAATGATCGTTATGTTAAAAAAATTACATTTTCCAAGCACATATACTTTTTATGTTCACATGTAAATCAAGATAATGTTGGATATATTATTAAAATATTCATATAGTGCAGTAATTACCATAGGTTATATATTTAACATCCACACGAACAAAATCAGTTTGAGACATTCGTAAATATCTGACACCATAAAATATGATTAAATCTACCAAAAACCATAAATAGTTGATGTCATCACTTGTTTCATGATACAACCAATACTACTAAAATTTAAACAGTAAACTTGTTTTTTTTAATATACATATTATCTTAAATAACTATTTATATGTACGAAGAGTTATTTAACCAATAAATGATCAAACATTCAAATTAGCCAAAAGTAAAATATCATTATATAACTACTTTAACAATATTATTAATAATATAAAATTTTTAAATAAAAATAATAAATATAATAAAAAATAAAATCATATTTAATATATATAAATAAAATCGATATATAATTAAATTGTTGACAAACAGTTGTCCTAGTGACTAAGATGATGGTTGTTTCTTAAGTGATTTTGTGTTCAAACCCTTGAGAGTGGTTGTTGATGTAATTTGTAAACGTTCTCCTTATTTATTTATATATATATATATATATATATATATATATATATATATATATATATATATAATTAAATTACCCTAAAAATTGAAATAAAATAAAACAATTTAACATTAAAAATAATTTGATCCTTAGGTTTACACAACCTTTTCTAAGGCTGGCAAGCAATTTGGCGTCGCTTTCTATTATTTTCCATTTTCATTAAAACTACAAAATACAAAAGCCACGAGGAGATCCTTTTTCATTTCGACGCACACTAGGCGAAGATGACAATCGTCGATTCGGTGATTTTACCTTTTCAATCTTAATTAGGTCAATGATGTGATTTGTTATTTATACTGGGACCTAGAAAGTGCTGTTGGGTTCTTTGAGTTTCTTGAGGGTGTTTTGGTGCTTCCCGGGAGATCCTCGTTCGTCCATTTACTGGGGGTGAGAATTCCTTCGTCCCCCACTAGAAAATGGCAGCAGAAGCGGAATCAGGGAATGGTAAGGAATGTGGTGGACGGCTTCAAATAATGGCGTGCAGAGGCAAGAATTTACTGGGGGTGAGAATTCCTTCGTCCCCCACTAGAAAATGGCAGCAGAAGCGGAATCAGGGAATGGTAAGGAATGTGATGGACGGCTTCAAATCCCTCTCGAAAAAGCTGCAAGGTGCGAAGAATACACTCTTAAATCTGCTGGCAGAAAGGTTGGAGCTCCAACCGTTCTTTCTTAACCACAGAAAAGCACTTACATACAGACAAGACAAAACGGCAGAACAACACGCCGTTGTCAGAGGGGCCATCTTGTCTCCCATGCTCGGCTGGGACTTGAAAATGCAGAAGAAGACCATTGTTCTAGATTTGGATGAAACCCTAATTCACTCCAGCGACGAACCTCCCAAGTGCTACGACTTCGCTGTTGAAGTGGTTACAGAGGGCGAGCCCGAGACCTATTATGTGTTAAAGAGGCCTGGGGTCGACGAATTATTGAAGGAACTCGCCGATAAATATGAACTTGTACTGTTCACGGCGGCAGTTAGGGAGTACGCTGATGCCGTTCTTGACCGAATCGATCCTCACCGGGCGATCAGGTATCGATTATATAGGGACTCCTGCACTGAAATGTCGGGGAAGTTTGTCAAGGATCTGTCACTGCTAGGGCGCGATCTGAAGCGGGTTGTCATAGTTGATGACAACCCTAATGCATATTTGCTTCACCCTCAGAACGCAATTCCAGTAAGTTCCTTCGTGGATGATCTGTATGATACGGAACTGGCGAGTGTGGTAAGCTTTTTTAAGCTTAAGGTTGTGGAGCATTATGAAGATCTGAGGGAAGCCATACGCTATTATGTTGCAAAGGAATATCCACAAAAAATGTCCTGTGAACAACCATGGAAACCACGTTTTTTCAGGTTTTGACAGTTCCAGTTGCTCATCAAAATCTTGATTCAGGGTTATAAAGCTGTAGTGATGATATTCTTCGAGATATGAATGGAAATAATTGTAATTTATCAAAATTATTTGTTATTATTTTTATTTCCTTAAAGATTATTATTTCTTTGGCAAAAATTTGATTAAGTATATTGGACTTATGTTATATTAACAATTTGTTAACAAACATTTTTTTTTCTCTTAAGAATTATTATTTCTTTTATTTTATTTTGGGTTAGTAATTAAACATATTGGATTTATGTTATATTATCACTTTGTTAACAAGTAAGATAAGTTGTAAGCATAATATTTGACATTTCTAGATTGTTTTTATATTTATTATATTTTTTAAATAAAACATAAATCTTAATTTGAAGTTTAAAATATCATATAGTTTTTTGTCAGTTGAATGTAATTTATGCAATCTCTAAGGAAAAAAAAATCAAATGAATCCATAAAATCAAATGAATCCATTAGACATGGCATTGGATAGTTTATTGTTTGAAGTGCAAATATTATTAGAAGTAAATATGACTTTTTTATTGGGTTATATTCAATTGAAACAAATCTTACCTATATTACATCAACAACAAAGTTTGGATTTTATCTCTGTGTTGTTTGACAAGAAATATCGAAAAATTTAACTTATCATTACCCCATAGTAGTATACAACAAAGTTTGTATATTATCCATGTATTATTTGATAAGATTAAAATATGAAAAAATTTAACCGATTAAGCTAATATCATTTGATATTAGAAGTATATTGTTATAAATCATTGTAACGAAAATATTGTTACCTAAATTCATTATAGATTATAATTTTGGTTAAGCTTACTCTTACATTCAGGTCATTGCTTTGAAAAACTATTAGTAATCTTTATGCATATCATCCACTTGATGTCCTTTAGGGAGCCAACTTGATGTAAATGAGCCTATGATGAGGATGATATCAAATAATAATATTATTACTTAAATAAAATATAATATACATTTTTAGGATGTGTATTTTTATTTTTTTATTCTAAATATATTTTATAAATAAACAATTATTAAGATAGTTTTAAATTTTTTTTATTATGTTTTAAGGATTCTTATTAAAGATAATTAGAATATATTTTCATAATATTTTATTAATTTTTTATATATTTTTTAAGTAATACTTCTTATACACATCAACCATGGGGATTGAACCCCGATCACATCGTAGATAATGTAAGTGGTGTCCTTTCATATGAAGTATTTACTCAATAAAAAAAATTATTATATTAAATAATTTTTAAAATAATTAAAAAATAATTGGTAAGAAATTAATATGTTTTCATTAAATTAAAATTATTAATATAGTTATTGTCCAGTAACGAAAAATAAGTGATGGTGGAAAAATAAGTGATGGTGGAATAAAGCATATACAATAAGATAATTTGCTCAAATTATTATATTACTACTAGTACCTAATTTGATATTATTATGTGATATAAAAATAAGAGGATAAAATAAATTAAAACAAAGATTATACAACAACAAAAAAGTAATAAATTAGATATATTTGGATCATATGTAAAAAATAAATAAAAAATTAAAATATAATCAATGCATAGTAAATCAATATAGAAACATAAGAGAAATATCAAACTTTGTATGGAAAGTAACCAAAGAAATGGAAATGGTGAATGCCCAAGATAATTGGAAATTGATGTAGGGGTATGGAAGTGGTTCATAAATATATTTAAAATAATATTAATTGTGATAATGGTTTGAAATTATGGGTTGAGAAATATAATTTTCAAACCATTAGTTTTGTGCACATGGTTATGGTTTTTTTGCACATAATTTTGGTTTCATGCACATGGTTATGGTTTTATGCATATAGTTTTGGTTTTGTGCACATGGTTTGGTTGTACATGATTTTTGTATCTTCTTATTTATCTATAAATAAGTGTAAAATATGAAGAGATAAAGATAAGGTGAAGAGGAATTTAGAATTTAAGAATTTGTGGTGCTCTATGGAGAGAGTTTGTGGTAACTGTGGTTGTTGTGGAACTATGTAATGGTTTATGTTAAAGTTAGTATATAAAACAAGTATTCTATTTTCATTTTTAACCATGTCATTTTTGTTGTTATTTTGTACTCATATCTCACTAGTAAAGGTATGTTTAATTGTGTTATTTTACTATTGTTGCATACACTTATATCGCAACTTAAATATTATTAATAAACTTTAAAAAAATCCTACTATCAACTTTATTTTACTATGCCAATTGGTATCATAAGCAATTTTATTCCTAGTACTTTGAAATAGAATGAAGGAAGATATCAAGTTGTGCCACCTATGTATAGATGAGTAGGCCCTATGAATACTAGAAATACAAAATTGTTAGAAGCAACTAGAGATTTACAAGCTCAAATGGAAGCTATGGGAAGTACCCAAAGATAAAGGAGGAAGAAACAAGTCACTCTGAAGATATTGAAGAATAAAAACATGAAGAGGAATACAAACCACAAGAACGTGTACTTAAGGCAATCACAAAGATTGAGCACAAGCTAAATATGGATATAGATCTAGATGGTAATCTACATCTAGAGAAATTAATATATTGGATATCAAAGATGGATATTTTTATCTCGAATAATTTAAATACCCTAAAAGGGTTAAGATAGTTATTACATATATAAAGGGGGTGCATCCTTATGATCAGATCAACAACAACAAAAAAAAACCATTTCAAGAAAGAGAAAATATAACAGCTTGAGATTGAATGGTGAGCAAGTTAAAGAGAGAACTCCTATTGATTTATTATTCAATAATATTATTTATTAATAAACCATTAGGATTGATCCCTCAAAATAAACCATAGAAATTATTTCAAGATATATCAATGGATTGAATTTGGCAATCAAAAATGATATTTAGGTTGTATATTTAAATAGTCAAAGAAGCCTATTAATATACCTTGAATGAAGAAGATGGGAGAGGATATAATTGAACCCATAACACTCAATACTAGAGAACACTTGATGGTTCAAATAATATTGGTAGCTTCATGAGAGAAAAAAGAGGATCCATGGCAAAGCACAAGTATATTTAAGACCAGGTGTAAGTACAAATTGAAGTGTTGTATAATGATAGTTGATAGTGGTAGCACTATTAATTTTGTCTCAACTAAGATGGTGGAGAAGTTGGCACTGAAGACTATGGCCCATCCAAAGCCCTAAAATTTTTCATGGTTCTGGAAGGGTCATCAAGTAATGGTGATAGAAAAATGTAAAATTAATTTTAAAATTGGTCCTTACTATGAAAAAGTATGGTGTGATGTGATTTCGATAGATGCTTGTCATGTTATTTTAGGAAGACCATGGAAATATACGAATAGAGTGTAATCCATGAAGAAGAAAATAATACCAACACAATATCTATATATGACGAAGAGATAGATGAGACTAGAAGTGGAATAGTAATATGGACTAGTAAGCAATTCTTAAAGGAATCCAAGGAGACTCGGGTATTGTTTAAACCAACCTGAATGGGGTGGGGACCAACGAATAGAAACACATAAATTCGGAGCTGGTGGGGGTCTTAACAACAAATTTTGGGTGGCCATAAGTCACAGAAGGAAGGGAGTCTTTCGATGCCGCCAAAATATTTTCTACCACATTCCAAATAATCCTCTGGATTAAATAAAAAAATTCACCCTTGTAGTTTTTAAACACTCGCATTTCGCTCCTTCCATACACCCCATAGAATATGTGGGAGAAAAAAATTCCAAAAATGTTTTAAATGGGGAGAAGAGAAAGGTGATGACCAATGATTGACAAACTCACAAATAGAATCCGACAAGACCCAAACGACACCAATCTACCGAAGGGAATAATAAAAAAAAATTCTAAAAGACTTTGCACTTAAGAAACATATGAGGAGTAGATTCCTAGTCTTGTTTACATAGAAAGCAACGATTCAGCAAATTAAAACACCTCTTATGCTTTATCCTTTTCATTGTACATCAATTTACACATATAGATAGAAAAATGAGATAATAATTTAGGTTTTAATTATCAAAATTTTGAAGTTTATAAAAATAAACTACCATTATATTTATAATAGTCATTTAATGTCATATAAAATACTTTTTTATACATGTTTGGTGGCATTGATTAATAAACTAATAATTGTACACATTCATGAACTAAATGATAAAATAACTAGCAAAAAAACCAACACTACACATAATTTAAAGTTTCAATAATATAAAATATGGGGTCATGTAAGTTTTAAAATAATTGTTAAATTTTCATAATAAAGAATTTGTGAGATGCTTGATAGGTATAAAAATAAAGGTGAAAAAATAATATTTAGTTTTATGGACTTTAAATTATATAAATATAGGTCCGAGGTGTAGACCAATTGGTTCATCCAAACCCCATAAGGGGGGCAGAGGTCCAAGGTTCAAATCTCGAGCCTCGTCGGACTGAACGCTTGTCCCTTTCCTGGTGCTTTCAACGACATAAAAGGTTTAAAATGATTGTGGCATGGTGGTTATAAGGGTGGACTGCGTGAAGATCTGTGTGGCGGCTTATGGGGTGGACAGCGCAGAATAATATGGCGGCCATAAAAGCTGGATAGCCTGCCCGAATTCGTGGCGGCTATCGATTCCACCATGTAAATACAAAAAATATATATATTATATAAATATAAAATAGTAAATAAATATAAATAATATAATTTTTCTTATAAATAAAATTATGGTAACTATAAATAATAGAAATACTTTTTATATTAATAATATGTTGAGGGTCATCCATTTATTTTTCTTAATGTTTTTTAAGATTGTTTACGTGTATGTTATGTTTAATACATAAAAACTTTAAAATATATTAATTTTAATCTATGAAAAATAAGAAACTCAGTACGGATGAACTACGTCTACAGTATAATTGATCAAATATAAAGGAAACTAAATGGATTCAAAGAAGAAAAGAAACTTACATATTCCTTATACTAGGTATCTAGCTCATTATATAATTGAAAAAAACATTGGCATCCAACCCTTTAACTGGACAAAGTAGGAGTTCTTTACCACGTGATGTGTGGGGTTCTTTTTATTTTGCAAAATGGAAACAAGAAAGCGGTAAAGGAAAAATTTCCCTAAGCAAGCAAGTACCTTAAAACAGAAAAACTGAAGACAGAAATAGATTAGAAAAATTCAGAATCCTTACCTCGTCTCTACCCAAATCTGTCGGTTTTGAGTTTTTGCCCAAAGACTGCACAGACAAAAATTCATCCCAGGGGGGAATGAATTACAGAACTGTATTCATCATAGGGTGGGGCAAATTCCCATTTGTCCCTGGATAAGACGAATTACAGCTCTGTATCTGCATCCTGATGGAACGAACAGCAGTTAATGTGTGAAACTCGGCACCTGCAAGCAAAAAAACAAACAAGTTCGGATCATATCTCTGATATTAAAAGTAAAGGACAAGGTCCCACTGAAAGCAGGAGATTTCGGGCAAAGGAAACACTAATTGCGATTGCATTCAAAATCAAATGCGCTTAAGTCCTAGAAACGTAAAGTGCATGAAATGGAAAAGAAACGCATTGGAAGAGACACAAGCAAATGGAGAAAACATAGCCCTTTCATTAATATCCCTTGATCTCTGTTACAATGACGTCTCCTCCCTTTTCGGGGGCTAGGAGCGTTAAAAGAATTCGATTACAATCACTCAATGTTCCTCTTTCCGCGTGCCCACGATTGCAATGGGCGGGCCAAGATGATGCCGCCGCTGATGTCGATGAGTTCTTCACCTCCGCTGCTTCTCCTACGAACAAAGAAACAACCAAGATGTCAGTAGCACCCGCTGCAAGTGAAAAGTGTTCGTTCTTCTAAAATCATCAAAAGATGCATGCAAACATTTATCTAAAACAGTAAACAAAATGATTCTAAACAGACCGAAAACTTGACAGAAGACAGAAAATGTTACCAGAAGGCCATTGCCACTGAGACAGCTGGCCAATCTGCCTTCAACTAGAATTCGTCCCTGGGTGGGACGATTTCGACTACTATTCGTCCCTGGGTGGGATGAATTCTTCCGTGTTGGAGAAGCCGACTCGTCGCTGCTCCAATGTCGATTCCCGAGACCTCCAAAACGCCTGCAAACAAGGGGGTTATGTAATTGGGGCCATTTTGGGACGACCCAGATGGTCGGATTCTCCCAATTTGGCCTCTACCCTCGGGAATTTGATCTCGCCACCTGCAAGTTAGTGAAACAACAAAGCGACACAAAACATACTAGAATCTACCAAAAGTTACGAAATTGCAGCTATGAATTCACCAAACATAATAACACAAAATGCAACATGAAAAAAGTAAACTAGAATGCTTTTGACTAAAACTTAAGAAAGTGCGGGGGTGCCCAAGTGGGCCTCCCACCGTTGGCACTTGATTCCGGCGCCAATCCACTAGGGATGGGCCCAAAACCTCTTAGGATTGGGGGGGTCGGCGAATTGGTTGGTTTAGGTGTCCATGTGTTGGATTTAGGTCCGATTCAAGCTTCCAAAAGCCACCCAACAACCTCCCTTGCAAAAGAGATTGGTGGATGTGGGAAGGTGAACCAAAAGGGATGCAAGTGGGTCTTCAACTCGGCAGCACTTCGTTGCTTGAAAACTCCTTCAACCTGTATATTTTGGGTGAGAAAAGTCCCACCTTTTATAGACCCATGGGGTCTCTTTTGGGAGGGAAGCACAAATGCCATGTGTTGGTCATAGGTGCCATGTGGCAGTCTTGTCTTCCCATGAGGGAGGGGAGTCCTCCGTTGACTTGGGCTTTGATAAATGCCTTTTGTGACAGTCTTCTAACGGCCCCTCTGTCCACCTACACATGCATGCGAGGCAGGAGTCATCAACTGACTGTTCTGGGCTGCCACTTGGCGCCATTTGTCTTTTTGCCCGTTAAGCTTAGAATTCGTCCCACCCAGGGACGGATTCAGAATTCATCCTGGGGTGGGACGGATTCTATTTTGAATTCGTCCCTGGGTGAGACGAATACTGGGCAAAGTGTCCAAGTGTGCCAAATTGCTTCTTGACCTTACAAAATTGCTATGAAAGTGGTTAAGACCACTGTTTAACCTCTGAGGGCTGCCCTGGGGGCTGTGTTTGTCAAAGCGATCAGTGTTTGCAGTCACATAATCGGATTGGTGCTATTTTGGTGTCTACAGATGCCCCTTTTTGGGAAGCGTTGTGGGTGACGCAGTGCTGAGCAAAAATAGATAACCAAAGCACTAATGATTAGGGTTTCTTGGTAACCTAACCAACTTTTGATGCCCCAAGTATGGAAAGGGCATGCATTCTTGAATCCTTGCTTTCGACGAGCTAAGGAATTTGATTTCAAGTATTAACCTATTTTGTTGAGGTGTGACTTGAACTTAGACATTGATCAGTCATGAACAGGCAAAGGGCATTTTTATCCTCAGGGGGAACCTTGTGTTCATGATTCACGAAATGCCAAGTGTTTGATTGATTTGATTGTTGCTTGTTTACTGCCCCAAGCAGGAGCGTGATTGTCTTTGTCAATGATTCTTTGAATGCATGTCGTTTTCCTTAATTGGGTGTGTGATTGTTGGTTGGTGACTAAGTGTGACTACCCCCTCAAGCGACGAATCGATGAGGGAATGACCTTCGTGAGAGAAGCGACGAGTCGCTTGACCCAAGATGACTTGTGCAAGGGTGCCTTTAGAGGGTTTACCGTTAAGCGTGTGCAATTTTTCCAACATTTGGACCTATTTTTGGTGGGTGTTAACCCTTTTGGTGATGCCATAATGAGGTGAAATCATCGAAAACCTATCTTCCCGTGGAGCGGTCCGGCTATGTTAGCCTTCTTGGGGAAGTAGGAGAGTGATAATTTGAACCTCGACATCGATTTTCTATGCCAAGAGGTTAAGTGCAAGAGCACTTATGTCCGGCAATGTTTTTTGTTGTTTGTTTTTGTTGAATTTTGTATTGTTTTTGAGTGGGCTTTGACCCTTTTGTGATGTCGTTTGGGGATGAAATTGTCTAAAATCCGTCTTCCCGTGGAGCGGTCCGGCTATGGTAGCCTTCTTAGGGAGTAGGATAGTGACAATTTGTGACCCCGATGTCGATTTTCTATGCCAAGAGTTTAAGTGCAAGAGCACTTGTGTCTGGCAATGTTTATTGCTTCTTGTTTTTTGTTGCATTTTTTGTTGTTTTGTTGTTTTGATTTTCTTTGATCTTATGCATGATGGTTGATGAATATGGATGTATGCATGTTGATTTATTTTGATGGATGCATATGCTATGATGAATGCAAATGTTTTTGATTTATATGTGATATGCAGAGGTGAAATGGATGAATGACATTTGTGATGATTGCACTATAGGCTGTTTAAGAAGCTCTTTATTTACATGGTTTTTTTTTTTTTTTGTATTTTTTGATGGTATCATAAGGATGATAAGTAGCGCAGATGGTTTTGGAATGAATGTAAGGTTTTTTGAGATTCAGTCAGTTTTAACTCACCATCCATGACTGTACTTTATCTTACAAGACTTTTTGACCAAGGTATGAATCAGACTTGTTTTTGACCAAGCTTATTTCACATCCCTGTGTGTGCAATTGAGTTCATTTAGTGGTATTTGTTAGGATACCGCCAGTGCCAGATGGGCTTTCAACCGAACCTGTACTGAGGATCACCTAATTAGCTCCACTAACTCCTTTGTTGTATGTACTAAGATTAATCTGTGGTGTAATCCAGGATGCCATAAGCTAGCTCATCCACATGCAAATATTGATCTGTACGCAAGTTAATGTGACAGATATATCGTCATGCGGGAGGTTTACTTCTGTTACCGATAGGCTATCAACCAAATTGGTACTCGAGGCTTGCCTTATGACCTATAGAATGCTAAGAGTTCCAGGGATTCAAGGTCAACTCCCTTCTTTTCTTCAATTGTATTGGGATACTTGCTCATTGTAGTGATGAGATCACTGTTCATTTTGATTTGTTTTTCTTTTGAGCAAGGGATTGGGGTTATGGAGTGACCAAAATCACTATTGTTTGTGCCTTTTGATGTGTGCACTGTAGGATGTCAAATTTTGGAGTTTTGACATTTTGCAAATTTTTTATGTTTTGCAACTATTGAGAACTTTAGGGATTCTTAGGGAATTGGGTAGGGAGGATGCTTGTCCTTTTGCCAACTCTCAGCATTCTTGGGGTCATTCGCACAGGGGGATGAGCAAGATAACCGTTTCGCTTGTGGTGACCTAGATTATTGTGCAGGTTTCATCTTTCGTTCACACAACTTGGGAATTTTAGTGTTTTGATTTGTGTTGGGATGTTACGTAACAAGGTGTATTTCAAGTATGACTCTACCTTCGTAAAATCTGTTCGACTTGATACACTACATGGCTAAAGAGGAAAATGATGACCGAATTATCGAAACTCTTGGTACATTCCTAGGACCACCGACTCGTAGTGTGGTAAAAGTTATGCATGGTGTTTTTGTTGTTTTTGTAACATGAGACAATGCGGAACAAGATGGACTATCGTAGCTGATTGCAGCTTATGGTGCCTTTGACCCTTATGACTACAAATATGCAATGTATGGATGCAATGCTTAATGCAACTATGTATTTTTGTAATTTTGATGGATTGTTTTTGGTGAAGGTGAAGATGAGGTGCGAGAATATGAATTTTTTTGATGAATTTGAGTATGCCTAGAATTGAGATGCAAATCTTTGTTGTTTTTGATGATTTTTGTTGTTTTGTTTTTTTTGAATTTCTTGATTTTTTTTGACCAAGCGATTGCGATAATCGTTGGAGCTTTTTGGGTTTGACCAAGTGATTGCGATAATCCTTGGAGCTTTTGGGGTGACCAAGAGATTGCGATAATCCTTGGAGCTTTTTGGATTGACCAAGAGATTGTGATAATCCTTGGAGCTTTTTGGTGACCAAGAGATTGCGATAATCCTTGGAGCTTTTTGGGTGACCAAGAGATTGCGATAATCCTTGGAGCTTTTTGGGTTGACCAAGAGATTGCGATAATCCTTGGAGATTTTTGTATTGACCAAGAGATTGCGATAATCCTTGGAGCTTTTTGGGTGACCAAGAGATTGCGATCATCCTTGGAGCTTTTTGGGTGACCAAGAGATTGCGATAATCCTTGGAGCTTTTTGGGTGACCAAGAGATTGCGATAATCCTTGGAGCTTTTTGGGATTGACCAAGAGATTGCGATAATCCTTGGAGCTTTTTGGGTTGACCAAGAGATTGCGATAATCCTTGGAGCTTTTTTGGGTTGACCAAGAGATTGCGATAATCCTTGGAGCATTTTTTTTTTTTTTTTTTTGGGATATGGCTTTCTTAGATATGAAATGGTCGCAAATGACTGATATTCAAGGGTTCTGTTTCCTTGATACCATCAAGAGAAGCTAGCCGGTACGTCCCGGGTCCTATTTTACTATCAATGACATAAGGACCTAACCAATTTGCCATGAATTTGTCCCTCATATGGGACGGAAAATTAGAGTTTTGTTGGTTTTCCTTCAAAACCAAATCACCAACCCGAAAGTCTCTTAGGTGAACTTTCATGTTGTAAGCTTTCTTAAGCCGCTCTTGATAGATACGTAAGTGCTCGAGAGCATTAACGCGTCGTTCGTCAAGCAACGTAAGTTGGTCTAATCGGGCCTGCCATGCAGTGTTATCATCGATGAACTCCTGCATTGATATGCGTAGGGAAGGAATTTCCAACTCGAGAGGCATTACTACCTCTGAGCCATACACCAGTGAAAACGGAGTTGCCCCAGTGGGCGTCCGAATGCTAGTGCGATAAGCCCAAAGGGCAAGTGGGATTTGTATGTGCCAATCCTTATGACTGTCTCGCGATGGTCTTTTTAAGGATGGCGACTAGCGTTTTGTTTGATGCCTCTGCTTGCCCATTTGCTTGCGGATAATAGGGTGTTGAAAAGTTGTGCTGAATTTTGTACTTTGTGGTTAAAGCACGCACGTCTTTGTTCTTGAATGATGGCCCATTATCCGAGATTATTTTGGATGGAATACCAAAATGACATATGATGTAATGCAAAATGAACTCCGCAATGCGGGGTCCTATCGTAGAGGTTAACGGAATTGCTTCCACCCATTTGGTAAAATATTCTATGGCCATTATGATAAACGTGTGACGGCCTGACGATGCAGGGGAGATCTTTCCGATTAGATCGAGGCCCCACCGTGAAAATGGCCAAGCAGATTGGACTGTCTATAGGGCCTGGGAAGGTGCGTGCATTAAATTGGCATGATGTTGACATTTCATGCACCTCTTGACATACGCGCAACAATCTCGCTCTAAAGATGGCCAATAATAGCCCATGCAAAGAATGCGCTTTGCAATGGCCATACCACTGAAGTGGCCACCACATGTACCGTCGTGCGCTTGGGCGACTTCCCAAGTGGACTCTTGCTGGTCCAAACAACGAAGAAGAATTCCGTCATAGCTGTGACGATACAAAATGTCTCCTATCAAGACATATTTTGCCGCTTTCTATTTGAATGTTCGTTTTGCGGCGTGCGTCAATCCAAAGGGAAGATTACCTAACTTGAGGTAGTCTCTTATGGGTAAATACCAGTCCTGTTGATCAGAAACCTCGACAGTATGAACAACCAATCCCTTTTGAAGTTCTTCCCTAACAAATGCTGATTGGGATAGAACTTGTAAGAATAGCATTGTGTTGCTATTAATGGGAGTAGGGGAAAACAAGGACCCCCAATTGGCACGTTTCAAACGATCTCGGATTCGAAAGAACTTATCCGAAGATGGTTCAATCTGGATCATGTGGACTCCTGGCGTCAAGTCTGAGCTTGCGCGCTCCATCGCGGGTTGCGATAAGGTTTTGACTTGAATGGTTGTCATATCACCGGAAAGGTCTTACGGGATTAGTGACCCCAAGGAGGCCATTGTGTCCGCAAAATGATTCGATGATCGAGGGAGTGCCTTGATGTCATACCACTCAAGTTTTTCCAGGAATTTGTCCACAAGGGCTTTATAGGCCTTTAGAACTGGGCATTTGCATTGATATACCCCTTTGACTTGATTGACGATTAACAACGAATCACCAAAGATGTTCAATCTTTTGATGTTCATGGTGATTGTTGTCTGAAGACCTAGGAGCAAGGCTTCATATTCTGCATTATTGTTGGTGCATCGGAAGTTTAATTTAAATGACAGGGGCATTGGAGCGCCTCGCGGTGTGAAGAATACAATTTCCTGCGCCACCACCTTGCTCGCATTTAGAACCATCAAAGAATAAAGTTATGTCGGCTCGAGACTCAGGCTCATCAGAATCTGGCGATTTCGAGACATGGAAGACCCCATCATCGGGTAGTTCTATGACCAGAGGCTAATCGTCTTCAAGAGGAGCCTCTGCTAGTTGATCGGCTATGACTTGTCCTTTTATAGATTTTTGCCCAATAAACTCAATGTCAAATTTCGTCAACAACATGATCCATTTTGCCGTGCGACTACTATGATAAGTACGACTCATCATGTATCGCAATGGATTCTCCTTAGACACAACATACGTAGTGTTGCTCAGCATGTAATGGCGTAGCTTTTTGGTAGCAAACACCACTGCCAAGCAGAGTTTCTCAACGTATGCATAGTTAAGTTCGTAACTGACCAGGGTGCGGCTAAGATAGTAAGTAGCCTGTTCTTTGTGAAGTTCATTCTTCTGGGCTAGCATTGCGCCCAGTGCCACCTCAGTAGCTGAGATGTATAAGTAGAACGACACACCTGGTCTAGGTGGTGCCAATACTGGTGGCGAAGCCAAGTATTGTTTGATTTCATCAAAGGCTGACTGGCACTCGTCATCCCAATGAAATGTGACCCCCTTGTGCAATAATTTGTTCATGGGTCGGCATTTGTCAGATAATTGCGCTATGAAGCGTTTAATCGACATGACCTTTCCTTGCAGACTTCTGAGCTGCTTGATAGTGGTTGGGGGAGCCATTTCAAGGATTGCCTTGACTTTGTTTGGGTCCACTTCGATGCCTCTCTTTGAGACTATAAAACCCAAGAGTTTTCCAGATGTGATGCCGAACACGCACTTCTTGGGATTTAGTCTGACCTTATGCTCTATGAGGCGATCGAGAATCTTGCTTAAGTCATCGAGATGATCTGAGCGCAAGAGAGACTTGGCTAACAAATCATCCATGTAATCTTCCAAAGTTTTGTGCATGTAATCATGGAAGATATACGTCATAGCACGTTGGTATGTAGCGCCAGCATTTTTAAGGCCAAAAGGCATGACCTTATAGCAAAATGTCCCCCAAGGCGTTGTGAATGCCGTTTTGAGTTGGTCTTCAGGATTGATACGAATTTGATTGTATCCTGAGAAACCATCCATTAGGGAGAGCATTTCGTGACCTGTTGTAGCGTCTACCAATGCGTCGATGCTTGGCAAGGGGAAATCATCCTTAGGACTCGCTTTGTTTAGGTCTCAAAAGTCGGTGCATATGCGAATCCTCCCGTCGGGCTTCTTGACGGGAACCATGTTGGACAACCATGGCGGATAATCCACGCAGATGACAAATTGTGCATCCAACAACTTTTGCAATTCATCTTTGACCATCAAGGCCACCTGTTGGGTGCATCTTTCTTAGTTTTTGCTTTACGAGGCTTGATTGTCGGATCAAGTCGAAAGCACGAGATTCCGGGCAAAGGAAACACTAATTGCAATATAACCAAAATCAAGTACGCTTAAGTCCTAGAAACGTAAAGTGCATGAAATGGAAAAGAAACGCATTGGAAGAGACACAAGCAAATGGAGAAAACACAGCCCTTTCATTAATATCCCTTGATCTCTGTTACAATGACGTCTCCTCCCTTTTCGGGGGCTAGGAGCGTTAAAAGAATTCGATTACAATCACTCAATGTTCCTCTTTCCGCGTGCCCATGATTGCAATGGGCGGGCCAAGATGATGCCGCCGCTGATGTCGATGAGTTCTTCACCTCTCGTCGCTTCTCCTGCGAACAAAGAAACAACCAAGATGTCGTAGCACCCGCTGCAAAATGAAAAGTGTTTGTTCTTCTAAAATTATCGAAATATGCATGCAAACATTTATCTAAAACAAGAAACAAAATGATTCTAAACAGCCTCGAAAACTTGCCGAAGACATAAAATGTTACCAAAGGCCATTGCCACCGAGACAATCGGCCAATCTACTTTCAACCGGAAATCGTCCCTGGGTAGGACGATTTCTCTAAATCGTCCCTGGGTGGGACGATTTCTTCTGTGTTGGGGAAGCCGAACTGACACGCTCCAATGTCGACTCCCGAGGTCTCCAAAACACCTGCAGACAAGGGGGTTATGTAATTGGGGCCATTTTGGGACGACCCAGATGGTCGGATTCTCCCAATTTGGCCTCTACCCTCGGGAATTTGATATCGCCTCCTGCAAGTTAGTGAAACTACAAAACGACACAAAACATACTAGAATCTGATCAAAGGTTACGAAATTGCAGCTATGAATTCACCAAACATAATAACACAATATGCAACATGAGAAAATAATCTAGAATGCTTCTGAAATAAAACTTAAGAAAAGTGCGGGGATGCCCAAGTGGGCCTCCCACCGTTGGCACTTGATTTCGGCGCCAATCCACTAGGGATGGGCCCAAAACCTCTTAGGATTGGGGGGTCGGCGAATTGGTTGGTTCAGGTGTCCATGTGTTGGATTTGGGTCAGGTTCAAGCTTCCAAAAGCCACCCAACAACCTCCCTTGCAAAAGAGATTGGTGGATGTGGGAAGGTGAACCAAAAGGGATGCAAGTGGGTCTTCAACTCGGAAGCACTTCGTTGCTTGAAAACTCCTTCAACCTCTGTATATCTTGGGTGAGAAAAGTCTCACCTTTTATAGACCCATGGGGTCTCTTTTGGGAGGGAAGCACAAATGCCATGTGTTGGTCATAGGCGCCATGTGGCAGCCTTGTCTTCCCATGAGGGAGGGGAGTCCTCCATTGACTTGGGCTTTCATAAATGCCTCTTGTGACAGTCCTCAAACGGCCTATTTGTCCACTCACACACGCGTGCGAGGCAGGAGTCATCAACTGACTGTTCTGGGCTGCCACTTGGCCTCATTTGTCTTTTTGCCCGTTAAACTTGGAAATCGTCCCACCCAGGGACGATTTCAGAAATCGTCCCTGGGTGAGACGATTTCAATTTAGCAATCGTCCCTGGGTGAGACGATTACTAGGCAAAGTGTCTAAGTGTGCCAAATTGCTTCTTGACCTCACAAAATTGCTATGAAAGTGGTTAAGACCACTGTTTGACCTCTGAGGGCTGCCCTGGGGGCTGTGTTTGTCAAAGCGATCAGTGTTTGCAGTCACATAATCGGATTGGTGTTGTTTTGGTGTCTACGGATGCCCCTTTTTGGGAAGCGCTGCGGGTGACGCAATGGTCGAGCAAAAATAGATAACCAAAGCACTAATGATTAGGGTTTCTTGGTAACCTAACCAACTTTTGATGCCCCAAGTATGGAAAGGGCATGCATTCTTGAATCCTTGCTTCTGACGAGCTAAGGAATTTGATTTCAAGTATTAACCTATTTTGGTGAGGTGTGACTTGAACTTAGACATTGATCAGCATGAACAGGCAAAGGGCGTTTTTATCCTCAGGGGGAACCTTGTGTTCATGATTCACGAAATGCCAAGTGTTTGATTGATTTGATTGTTGCTTGTTTACCGCCCCAAGCAGGAGCGTGATTGTCTTTGTCAATGATTCTTTGAATGCATGTCATTTTCCTTAATTGGGTGTGTGATTGTTGGTTGGTGACTAAGTGTGACTACCCCCTCAAGCGACGAATCGATGAGGGAATGACCTTCGTGAGAGAAGCGACGAGTCGCTTGACCCAAGATGACTTGTGCAAGGGTGCCTTTAGAGGGTTTACCGTTAAGCGTGTGCAATTTTTCCAACATTTGGACCTATTTTTGGTGGGTGTTAACCCTTTTGGTGATGCCGTAATGAGGTGAAATCATCGAAAACCTAACTTCCCGTGGAGCGGTCCGGCTATTGTAGCCTTCTTGGGGAAGTAGGAGAGCGATAATTTGGACCTCGACATCGATTTTCTTTGCCAAGAGGTTAAGTGCGAGAGCACTTGTGTCCGGCAATGTTTTTTTTTTGTTTGTTTTTGTTGCATTTTTTTTTTTATTGTTGTTTTTTTTTTTTTTTTTTTGTGACACCATTTGGGGATTAAATTTTCGAAAATCCGTCTCCCGTGGAGCGGTCCGGCTATGGTAGCCTTCTTAGGGAGTAGGATAGTGATAATGTAAACCCCGACATCAATTTTCTATGCCAAGAGTTTAAGTGCAAGAGCACTTGTGTCTGGCAATGTTTATTGCTTTTTTTTTTGTTTTGATTTTCTTGTTGTTTTTGAGTTGCTTTTTTTTGTGACACCATTTGGGGATTAAATTTTCAAAAATCCGTCTTCCCGTGGAGCGGTCCGGCTATGGTAGCCTTCTTAGGGAGTAGGATAGTGATAATTTGTGACCCCGATGTCGATTTTCTATGCCAAGAGGTTAAGTGCAAGAGCACTTGTGTCAGCAATGTTTATTGTTTTTTTGTTGTTTTGATTTTCTTATTGTTTTTGAGTGGGTTTGACCCTTTTGTGACCGTCTTTGGGGATGAAATTGTCAAAAATCCGTCTTCCCTGAGCGGTCCGGCTATGGTAGCCTTCTTAGGGAGTAGGATAGCGACAATGTAGACCCCACATCGCTTTTGCTATGCCAAGAGGTTAAGTGCAAGAGCACTTGTGTCTTGCAATGTTTATTGCTTTTTGTTTTTGTGTTGCATTTATTTGTTGTTTTTGTTGTTTTGATTTTCTTTGATCTTGTGCATGATGGTTGATGAATATGGATGTATGCATGTTGATTTATTTTGATGGATGCATATGCTATGATGAATGCAAATGTTTTTGATTTATATGTGATATGCAGATATGAAATGGATGAATGGGATTTGTGATGTTTGGCTATGGCACCATAGACTGTTTAGAACTCTGTTATTTTGTTTTTAGGCGATTGCTGTGATGCATGACTTTGTATGTATACATGTGGTTTTTTTTTTTTTGTATTTTTTTGATGGTATTGTAAGGATGAAAAGTAGCGCAGTTGGTTTAGAAATGTAGCTAAGGTTTTCTGAGACTCAGACGGTTTTAACTCACTAGCCATGACTGTACTTTATCTTACAAGACTTTTGACCAAGGTATGAATCGGACTTGTTTTTGACCAAGTTATTTCACATCCCCGTGTGTGCAATTGAGTTCATTTAGTGGTATTTGTTAGGATACCGCCAGTGCCGATGGGCTTTCAACCGAACCCGTACCGAGGATCACCTAATTAGCTCCACGAATTCCTTTGTTGTATGTACTAAGATTAATCTACGGTGTAATCCAGGATGCCATAAGCTAGCTCATCCACATGCAAACATTGATCTCGTACGCAAGTTAATGTGACAGATATATCGTCATGCAGGAGGTTTACTTTCGTTACCGATAGGCTATCAACCAAATTGGTACTGAAGCTTGCCTTATGACCTATAGAATGCCGAGAGTTCCAGGGATTCAAGCTCAACTCCCTTCTTTTCTTCAATTGTATTGGGATACTTGCTCATTGTAGTGATGAGATCACTGTTTATTTTGATTTGTTTTTCTTTCGAGCAAGGGATTGGGGTCATGGAGTGACGAAAATCATTGTTGTTTGTGCCTTTTGATGTGTGCACTGTAGTTTGTCAAATTTTGGAGTTTTGACATTTTGCAAATTTTTTGTGTTTTGCAACTATTGAGAACTTTAGGGATTCTTAGGGAATTGGGTAGGGAGGATGCTTGTCCTTTTGCCAACTCTCAGCATTCTAGGGGTCATTCGCACAGGGGGATGAGCAAGATAACCGTTTCGCTTGTGGTGACCTAGATTATTTTGCAGGTTTCATCTTTCGTTCACACAATTTGGGAATTTTTAGTGTTTTGATTTGTGTTGGGATGTTACGTAACAAGGTGTATTTCAAGTATGACTCTACCTTCGTAAAATCTGTTCGACTTGATACACTACATGGCTAAAGAGGAAAATGATGACCGAATCATCGAAACTCTTGGTACATTCCTAGACCACTGACTGTAGTGTGGTAAAAGTTATGCATGGTGTTTTTGTTGTTTTTGTAACATGAGACAATGCGGAACAAGATGGACTATCAGAGCTATTGCAGCCTATGGTGCCTTTGACCCGTATGACTACAAATATGCAATGTATGGATGCAATGCTTAATGCAGCTATGTATTTTTGTAATTTTGATGGATTGTTTTTGGTGAAGGTGAAGATGAGGTGCGAGAATATGAATTTTTTGATGAATTTGAGTATGCCTAGAATTGAGATGCAAATCTTTGTTGTTTTTGATGATTTTTGTTGTTTTGTTTTTATTTTTTGATTTTTTTTTTTTTTTGACCAAGCGATTGCGATAATCGTTGGAGCTTTTTGGGTTTGACCAAGTGATTGCGATAATCCTTGGAGCTTTTTGGGTGACCAAGAGATTGCGATAATCCTTGGAGCTTTTTGGATTGACCAAGAGATTGCGATAATCCTTGGAGCTTTTTGGTTGACCAAGAGATTGCGATAATCCTTGGAGCTTTTTGGATTGACCAAGAGATTGCGATAATCCTTGGAGCTTTTTGGATTGACCAAGAGATTGCGATAATCCTTGGAGCTTTTTGGGTGACCAAGAGATTGCGATAATCCTTGGAGCTTTTTGGGTGACCAAGAGATTGCGATAATCCTTGGAGCTTTTTGGTTGACCAAGAGATTGCGATAATCCTTGGAGCTTTTTGGGTGACCAAGAGATTGCGATAATCCTTGGAGTTTTTTTTTTTTTTTTTTGGATATGGCTTTCTTAGATATGAAATGGTCGCAAATGACTGATATTCAAGGGTTCTGTTTCCTTGATACCGTCAAGAGAAGCTAGCTGGTACGTCCCGGGTCCTATTTTACTATCAATGACATAAGGACCTAACCAATTTGCCATGAATTTGTCCCTCATATGGGACGGCAAATTAGAGTTTTGTTGGTTTTCCTTCAGAACCAAATCACCAACCCGAAAGTCTCTTAGGTGAACTTTCATGTTGTAAGCTTTCTTAAGCCGCTCTTGATAGATACGTAAGTGCTCGAGAGCATTAACGCGTCGTTCGTCAAGCAACGTAAGTTGGTCTAATCGGGCTTGCCGCGCAGTGTTATCATCGATGAACTCCCGCATTGATATGCGCAGGGAAGGAATTTCCAACTCGAGAGGCATTACTGCCTCTGAGCCATACACTAGTGAAAACGGAGTTGCCCCAGTGGGCGTCCGAATGCTAGTGCGATAAGCCCAAAGGGCAAGTGGGATTTGTATGTGCCAATCCTTATGACTGTCTGTGACGGTCTTTTTAAGGATGGCGACTAGCATTTTGTTTGACGCCTCTGCTTGCCCATTTGCTTGCGGATAATAGGGTGTTGAAAAGCTGTGCTGAATTTTGTACTTTGTGGTTAAAGCACGCACGTCTTTGTTCTTGAATGATGGCCCATTATCCGAGATTATTTTGGATGGAATACCAAAACGACATATGATGTAATGCAAGATGAACTCCGCAATGCGGGGGCCTGTCGTAGAGGTTAACGGAATTGCTTCCACCCATTTGGTAAAATATTCTGTGGCCGTTATGATAAACGTGTGACGGCCTGACGATGCAGGGGAGATCTTTTCGATTAGATCGAGGCCCCACTACAAAAATGGCCAAGCAGACTGGACTGTCTGTAGGGCCTGGGAAGGTGCGTGCATTAAATTGGCATGATGTTGACATTTCACGCACCTCTTGACATACGCGCAGCAATCTCGCTCTAAAGATGGCCAATAATAGCCCATGCGAAGAATGCGCTTTGCAATGGCCATACCACTGAAGTGGCCGCCACATGTACCGTCATGCGCTTGGGCGACTGCCCAAGTGGACTCTTGCTGGTCCAAGCAACGAAGAAGAATTCCGTCATAGCTGCGACGATACAAAATGTCTCCTATCAAGACATATTTTGCCGCTTTCTGTTTGAATGTTCGTTTTGCGGCGTGCGTCAATCCAAAGGGAAGATTACCTAACTTGAGGTAGTCTCTTATGGGTAAATACCAGTCCTGTTGATCGGATACCTCGACAGTATGAACAGCCAATCCCTTTTGGAGTTCTTCCCTAACAAATGCTGATTGGGATAGAACTTGTAAGAATAGCGTTGTGTTGCTATTAATGGGAGTGGGGGAAAACAAAGACCCCAGCTTGGCACGTTTCAAACAGTCTCGGATTCGAAAGAACTTATCCGAAGATGGTTCGATCTCGGATCATGTGGACTCCTCGGCGTCAAGTCCGAGCTTGCGCGCTCCATCGCGGGTTGCGATAAGGTTTTGACCTCGAATGGTTGTTATATCACCGGAAAGGTCTTGCGGGATTAGTGACCCCAAGGAGGCCATTGTGTCCGCAAAATGATTCGATGATCGAGGGAGTGCCTCGATGTCATACCACTCAAGTTTTGCCAGGAATTTGTCCACGAGGGCTTTATAGGCCTTTAGAACTGGGCATTTGCATTGATATACCCCTTTGACTTGATTGATGATTAACAACGAATCGCCAAAGATGTTCAATCTTTTGATGTTCATGGCGATTGTTGTCTGAAGACCTAGGAGCAAGGCTTCATATTCTGCATTGTTGTTGGTGCACTGGAAGTTTAATTTAAATGACAGGGGCATTGGAGCGCCCTGCGGTGTGAAGAATACAATTCCTGCGCCACCACCTTGCTCGCATTTAGAACCATCAAAAAATAAGGTTATGTCGGCCCGAGACTCAGAGCTCATCGTAACCGGCGATTCCGAGACATGGAAGACCCCATCATCGGGTAGTTCTATGACCGGAGGCTGATCGTCTTCAAGAGGAGCCTCCGCTAGTTGATCGGCTATGACTTGTCCTTTTATAGATTTTTGCCCAATAAACTCAATGTCAAATTCCGTCAACAACATGATCCATTTCGCCGTGCGACTACTATGATAAGTACGACTCATCATGTATCGCAATGGATTCTCCTTAGACACAACATACGTAGTGTTGCTCAGCATGTAGTGGCGTAGCCTTTTGGTAGCAAACACCACTGCCAAGCAGAGTTTCTCAACGTATGCATAGTTAAGTTCGTAACTGACCAGGGTGCGGCTAAGATAGTAAGTAGCCTGTTCTTTGTGAAGTTCATTCTTCTGGGCTAGCATTGCGCCCAATGCCACCTCAGTAGCTGAGATGTATAAGTAGAATGGCACACCTGGTCTAGGTGGTGCCAATACTGGCGGCGAAGCCAAGTATTGTTTGATTTCGTCAAAGGCCGATCGGCACTCGTCATCCCAATGAAATGTGACCCCCTTGTGCAATAATTTGTTCATTGGTCGGCATTTGTCGGATAATTGCGCTATGAAGCGTTTAATCGACGCGACCTTTCCTTGCAGACTTCTGAGCCGCTTGATAGTGGTTGGGGGAGCCATTTCAAGGATTGCCTTGACTTTGTTTGGGTCCACTTCGATGCCTCTCTTTGAGACTATAAAACCCAAGAGTTTTCCAGATGTGACGCCGAACACGCACTTCTTGGGATTCAGTCTGACCTTATGCTCTATGAGGCGATCGAGAATCTTGCTTAAGTCACCGAGATGATCTGAGCGCAAGAGAGACTTGGCTAACAAATCATCCATGTAATCTTCCAAAGTTTTGTGCATGTAATCGTGGAAGATATACGTCATAGCACGTTGGTATGTAGCGCCAGCGTTTTTAAGGCCAAAAGGCATGACCTTATAGCAAAATGTCCCCCAAGGCGTTGTGAATGCCGTTTTGAGTTGGTCTTCAGGATTGATACGAATTTGATTGTATCCTGAGAAACCGTCCATTAGGGAGAGCATTTCGTGACCTGTTGTAGCGTCTACCAATGCGTCGATGCTTGGCAAGGGGAAATCATCCTTAGGACTCGCTTTGTTTAGGTCTCGAAAGTCGGTGCATATGCGAATCCTCCCGTCGGGCTTCTTGACGGGAACCATGTTGGACAACCATGGCGGATAATCCACGCAGATGACAAATTGTGCATCCAACAACTTTTGCAATTCATCTTTGACCATCAAGGCCACTGTTGGGTGCATCTTTCTTAGTTTTTGCTTTACAGGCTTGATTTTCGGATCAAGCGTTAAATTGTGCATGACTAGCTACGGGTCTAGCCCTGGCATATCTTTGTACGACCATGCAAAAACTTCCTTCTTCTCTTTGAGAAGGGCAATATATTCGGCTTGCTCTTCGGGGGAAAGACTTACCCCCAACCTGATAATCCGTGGATTCTTTGGATCTCGTGCCGATGTCTACGTCAGTCGTCTCCTCGACTGACATGTGGGATCCGTCCTCCAACTGATGTGGAGTTGGGATTAAATGGATATCATCAGCTGAGTTAAGATCTACGTTTGGAACCTCGGGTTCCTCTTCAGCTTGAAAAATATCCTGAGTTGTCCTTGGGGTAAAATGAAGCATTTCACCGAAAGGCCAATACTCTGATGGTGACAATGGTGAATTGACGCGATCCCAGTCGATGGCATCCATGTCTAGATGCAATGACCGTGATGGATCGGTCGGATTGCGGATGGGTGCGGTCAAATCAATGGAGATCATGTGGATGGAATGAATTTGGTCTCCATAACCGCGGGTGTGATGACTTGATTCTTTTAGATGTTCCCTATACTCTAGATCTGGCTCTATGGGAACGGGCACGAATGGATCCTCTCTAGGTGCAAATTCATCTCTATGTGTGAAAAGGAAGGCGGGGTCTTCCCTCGGCACCGCTGTCATGATGGGATCTCGAGGTGGACGATGCTCATCTTGAATTTGGAGCCATAGGTCTAACACTTGGTCCCACCTCGCTGGGTCTACGTGCCATTCATGTCCTAACAAGTATACCCATCTGTCCCATTAGATCTTCATGAGTTAGAGCACGGTGATTTTGTCGCGCATGTCTGAGATAGATCATCTCAGTCTCATCTTCTGAATCACTTTCATAGATCCAAAATTGTTCATTCTCTTCAAGCATCTCGTTGCTTGCGACGTTGAGGACTCTTCCTGTTCCAGTGAATTAATCTGGTCCCATTGCGGTTGTTCCACTCTTAGTGGAGGGACCTGATTCTCTTGAGACCGTGTTATTTCATCCTGGAACCTCTAAGGGGAACAGTTTCGTAAAAATGTCTGGCAGCCGTTGATATTCTCTTTGAGGATTAATTTTTGAACTTTCGCCTCTCTCTAGAAAAGAAGAGGGATTACCGTTTCTGCCAGGGGTGTTTGTTGACCATGGGAGGTAGTCTCCCAATGTGTATTCTGTATTCGGATTGGCATAAGGACCCAATGCCAATCCCCCCTTGTTGCCTATTTCTAGGCCTTGCATATTTTCAACCAAGATGTCTAATGGCAGGGGATGGTTGAACCCTACCCCCGACTTGTCATATGGCATCTGATATCTTGGTTGGCAAAGGATCCGCATCCCTTGCTCATATCTCGCCGAGCTCGTATCCATGCCAATTGCATTGGCCGAGATATTTTAGGGCAAATTCTGGGTTTGACAGATAATTGATGTTTTCAACAAAAGGCTCTTCGTCTGCTTCCTTTTGTTGGCATGGTTCAAGACCATGATCAAAGCCCCCATACACAAAATTTGTCTGGTTCGGTGGGTAGCCTAGAGGGACGATTGTTCCAATGGGAAGGCGAGGTCTTCCCATGTCTTGTACTGACTCCAATGTGGGGGTTGCCACAACATTTTGCACTAAGTATTCCCCCAGGCCTGTACTGGCCATTTCAACAGTGATTGTTGATGATTGGGTGGGAGGAAACGGTAGTCCTTCCTGAGTCCATTCCATGTTTGGTGGTTCAAGAATCTTGGTTTCCGTTGCGTTGGGCGCTTCCTCTCTTGTTATTGTTGAAATTATGGGCAACCTTTCTTCTAAGGGCTTAACCTCTTCCATGATTTGTTTTCCCTTGTCCTTCTGTTGGGCCATGATAGGTGGCGTTGATGATGAAGGAGCCGATGATGAAGTCTCACCTGGTTGGGATTTTGCCTTGTTGGCCACCAGTGGTGCCTGCGGTATTGGACCTTGTTTAGATGGATTTAATTGGAAATCCAAATGCGTTGAAGGGAGGGTCGATTGAGGTATGAATTGTACCGCATTGCAATACTTGAAGGGCTCTAAGTCCATTGGGACTACATGTATTTCTCCTTCATAAGCATACTTCAAGCACCGGTGGGCGATCGAAGGGACACATTTCATATCCCCGATCCAAGGCCGCCCTAGCAAGATATTATAAGCCATTTCACCTTCCAAAGACATGGCACAGTGTAGGTATTGACTTTTGTCCTACCTGGACTGGCAGAACGACTGTGTCGACTGTCGAGCATATTGCATCATTAAAAGCTCGGAGTGTGTACGTGGAGGCTGTGATGTGAGAGGCTGGCAGCTTCAAATGCTTTAAGGCTGCAGTGGTTATGATGTTACTGGACGAGCCAGTATCTATCAGCACTCTCTTGTACGGAATCCCGTTGACCCGCGCGATAACGTGCAGGGGTGGATCTGCCATGTCATTTGATATCGTTTTGACCTCATCTTCTCCCGAATGTGATGACCGGCTCCATACATTGTTTCACATGTCCCACGAAAACGTTGAAAGAATTTGCCTCGTGGGGTTGTAATTCAATGGCTTTTAAAATGTCCATAAGAGCTTCTCTATGGGGAGCCGATTGTTGAATAAGCTCGTAGATGGACAGCCTAGCCGACGTGGTCCGCAAACTCTGCGTGAGTTTGGTTCGTATCGTGACCTCAGGTCTAGGCGGAGGTAACTGCGTTGGGCGTTGTTGAGGATGCGATGTTGCCGGAACTTCCTTCGTAGCTACCTCAGGGGCAGCTGTCGGGTACCTTCTGTTCCTTGTTACTATGCTAATCATTCCCACAAATCCCTGTGTGGGAAGATCTTGTCGCACCTCGTTAATCTGGAGTGGTTTTGTTTGTGCCTCGTGGGCTGGCAAGGGGTCCTTGAATACCCCCATTTGTTGGTTGTTTGGTGCGATGGGGTTGTCCACAACCAATGTTCTGTTGTCGATCAAATCCTGGACTAGGTCTTTGAATTTCCAAGCACCCATTCAAGTCATGTCCTCTCGCGCCTATGGAATCTACAATACAATTCCTCTCTGTACCCCCTAGGCTTGGGAATGTTAGGGTCTATAATTTGGATTTTCGGTAGAGTGACTAAATTTGCCGCTGACAAGCGGTCAAATAAGGAGTCCCTAGACTCCGCATATGGGGTGAAATTTTGCCTAGGGCGACGCGGGTAATTTTGCTCCCGTCTTCTATTATCTCTTTCATAAGCGTGGAGGCACCGCTCGGTAGTTAGCCTTTGAGGCTGCGTTTCTTGCACAAGCGCGGGAACATTTATCGCAACTTGGTTGACTGCAGCGTGTTGTGGTTGCGTTGTCCCAGTTTTAGTGGTTTTATTCCACTCTTTCTTCTTAGGCTTGGCAATTGCGCCTTCGCCTATCTTAATCTCTTCTATGACTCGGCTTGCGCCAAAGCTTCTTCTAAGCTGTCGTATTGTCGCAAAAACAATAGACCGGAGATTGATTTTAAGCAACTTTTTGCGAACATCTGCGTGAGATCAGACATAGGAGGACGGTAGGGTAACCTAGAAAGCAAAGCTCTCCATCGATTCCCGTACGCTGCCATTGTTTCCTCTTCAAATTGCTTGAGGCTCGCTAAATCACTTAGTGATGCCTTCTTCCTTGTGTTGAAGGCAAAGCGTTCAAGAAACGCGTCTACTAATTGATCTAAATTGCTTATGTCTGTGTTTGGGCAGTTGTGTGAACCAATCCGAGGCAGGGCCTACGAATGTGGTTATGAATGTTCTAAGCAACAATGCGTCATTATCTTGGATGCCGAAGCATTGGCTTAGAAATCGTGTAACGTGTTCTTGTGCGTCCTCTTCACCTTTAAAAACTGCCAATTGAGGCAACTTGAAGTGTTCGGGGTAAAGAGGTGTAGGCACTGAGGGATGCACCGGATTACCGCGGAGTAGACGTAATGTGGGTTTTTGATGCCCAGCAGCTTTTGTCTCCACAGACTCCAAACGCTCCAATAGCGCTTGGTATGCATCGGAAGATTTTATTTCTTCCTCTCTTGTTCGCTCTTGTTGCAAGTTACGGTAAACCGGAGGCCTATGGAGGGGTGGCCGAATGGCATCCCTCCCCGCCTTGATGGGGAGTTTCAACATATTCCTCTTCCGGTTCATACTCCTCGTAAAATTCTTGAGGAGTCTCTCGGGCGAAACCTATGACCCTGATCAAGCTCTTGCTGAAGGTACCCATCATTGTTTCGGGGAGTTGCCTCCCTCTCGAATCTATGAGGTCTTGGAGGCAGAGCTTGACGAGGTCGTGGAGACCTGTCCTGCACCAACGGATTACGCCTCTCATACTGTTCAGCTCTTTGGATGCGAGGGGTTGGCCCCCTCTCAGGTATTTCATAGCGTAACTCATCCGCTTCGCGTTGCATGCGTTCTCTATCCAAGCGGTGTCGGTACTCTATTTCCTGATAACTTGGTTTAAGCCGCATGGTTTGGGCTTGACGGGTGGTATATCTGGCGACAGCTGGGTCAATTTGGTCTACCCTATTTTGCTCAGGAGGTTCGAATGTTTCTCCTATGTGTTTACCTCGAGTTTGCTGGTCTAAGGTTTCAATGGGTCGCTTCCCTCTGTCGAGGTAAGCGGTATGTGCTCGAGGTTCTGGCCTCAAGGGGTGATCATGATATCCTGCTGGTGCAGAAATGCAAGGTTCCCGCGTTGTTTGTTGCCCTCGAGGAATGCGATGGCTTTCCTCGTACTCCCTTTCATGGGTGTAAAGGGGGTGGGCGGAGTTAGGTCGCCCTATGTAAGGAGCCCTGCGCTCCGGATTTGGTCTCTCTATTTCGATGATAGGTAAAGAAGGGACGCCATATCCACGTTGCCCCTCCAAATGGACGGTGTGCCTGTCTAGCGCTTCATCGCACGGTGGCCACTCATGCCTAACTTCAAGAGGTGATTCTCTATTTATGTCAAGGTCTACATGTAAGGCATCTTCCCGAAAGGGGCTGCTTTGAATAGGCATACCCCACCGAGGATTCTGAATTGGATTCTTTTGTAGGTTAGACCTATAAGGCGGTATGACCAAATCCTCAAGACTGAAGTGAAGGCGACTTGTGCCTGCTTTTTGTGTACCTTCCGGAGCTTCTGCCCTTGATTGGGCTTGACTGCGGGTGTACACCATTGCGGTGCTTCTATGCTATCTAAATAAGTTTTTATCTCGTTTATGATTTTTTTTTGTCTACACTAAGCAGAATTAAGCACACACATTCACAAAACCGTGATTATCTCTTTTAAGGATTATTGGTGTGCCCTAAACCGGTTTAGTGCATTTTGGTGTTTTGTTTTGTTTTTGTAGGTTTTGAAGATCGTTTAAATGCATTATGACGGCTCATATAACTCCCAAAACGGTAGCCCCTTCAATATACCAACCAAGGCCGATATACCAACCTCTCTATATACCCGCCCTTACGAGAGGGAGACTATAGGTACGTGAGAGCAGAAGGTACGTGGTACGTAGGCGGTACGAAAGGGGGATTGTCCTGTTAATGGCACCTACCATAGAAAACTTATCCTCGCACGCATGGGAATCACCCCAGCGACACTCGGTCTGTCTTCGTCAGGATTTACGCCTAACAACAGTTGACAATCGAGAAATGGATGCAAATCAAGCCAAGGTGGTGATGAAATCCACCAATGGTCTTGATCAAGGGCTGGGGTCTTACGACCAGCTCCTTGGTTTAAAATTGTTACGTGGAGTGTGTGAGGTTCATTTTATTTAACGAAAATGAAACAAGCATGAATGATTTTCCCTAAGTATGCAGGATAAAAATGAAAACAGTCAAAGAAACAGAAAACAGAAACAGAAAATTTAACAGAGATGATAAAATCCCTACCTCTTCTCTACCTGCTCCAGTTGCCTCTGAATTTCTGCTCTAAAAATCTGCAGATAGAAAATCGTCCCTTGGTGAGACGATTTACAGAACAGAAATCGTCCCTGGCAGAGACGATTTTAAAATCGTCTCAGGGTGGGACGATTTCCAGTAAAGTAATCGTAACAGTCAGAGACGATTAACAGTCTACAAAAAAAATGTACCTGTAAAACACAAAACACAAAAACCCGATTAGTTTTCTGTGATCTTAAAAATAGGGAACAGTCCCACCGTGATCGCCACTGAAAGCACGAGATTCCGGCAAAGGAAACACTAATTGCGAATGCAACCAAAATCAAATGCGCTTAAGTCCTAGAAACGTAAAGTGCATGAAATGGAAAAGAAACGCATTGGAAGAGACACAAGCAAATGGAGAAAACACAGCCCTTTCATTAATATCCCTTGATCTCTGTTACAATGACGTCTCCTCCCTTTTCGGGGGCTAGGAGCGTTAAAAGAATTCGATTACAATCACTCAATGTTCCTCTTTCCGCGTGCCCACGATTGCAATGGGCGGGCCAAGATGATGCCGTCGCCGATGTCGATGAGTTCTTAACCTCTGCTGCTTCTCCTGCGAACAAAGAAACAACCAAGATGTCAGTAGCACCTGCCGCAAATGAAAGGTGTTTGTTCTTTAAAATTAACGAAATATGCATGCAAACATTTATCTAAAACAATAAACAAAATGATTCTAAACAGCCTGAAAACTTGCCAGAAGACATAAAATGTTACCAACAGGCCATTGCCACTGAGACAATCGGCCAATCTGCTTTCAACCGGAAATCGTCCCCGGGTAGGACGATTTCTTGATCCCGGGGGACGATGACGAAATCGTCCCTGGGTGGGACGATTTCTTCTGTGTTGGGGAAGCCGAACTGACACGCTCCAATGTCGACTCCCGAGGTCTCCAAAACACCTGCAGACAGGGGGGTTATGTAATTGGGGCCATTTTGGGACGACCCAGATGGTCGGATTCTCCCAATTTGGCCTCTACCCTCGGGAATTTGATATCGCCTCCTGCAAGTTAGTGAAACTACAAAACGACACAAAACATACTAGAATCTGATCAAAGGTTACGAAATTGCAGCTATGAATTCACCAAACAGGAAACACAATATGCAACATGAGAAAATAAACTAGAATGCTTCTGAAATAAAACTTAAGAAAAGTGCGGGGATGCCCAAGTGGGCCTCCCACCGTTGGCACTTGATTTCGGTGCCAATCCACTAGGGATGGGCCCAAAACCTCTTAGGATTGGGGGTCGGCGAATTGGTTGGTTCAGGTGTCCATGTGTTGGATTTGGGTCCGGTTCAAGCTTCCAAAAGCCACCCAACAACCTCCCTTGCAAAAGAGATTGGTGGATGTGGGAAGGTGAACCAAAAGGGATGCAAGTGGGTCTTCAACTCGGAAGCACTTCGTTGCTTGAAAACTCCTTCAACCTGTATATCTTGGGTGAGAAAAGTCCCACCTTTTATAGACCCATGGGGTCTCTTTTGGGAGGGAAGCACAAATGCCATGTGTTGGTCATAGGCGCCATGTGGCAGTCTTGTCTTCCCATGAGGGAGGGGAGTCCTCCATTGACTTGGGCTTTCATAACTGCCCTTGTGACAGTCCTCAAACGGCCTATTTGCCCACTCACACACGCGTGCGAGGCAGGAGTCATCAACTGACTGTTCTGGGCTGCCACTTGGCCTCATTTGTCTTTTTGCCCGTTAAACTTGGAAATCGTCTCACCCAGGGACGATTTCAGAAATCGTCCCTGGGTGAGACGATTTCAAGTTAGCAGATGTCGATGAGTTCTTAACCTCTGCTGCTTCTCCTGCGAACAAAGAAACAACCAAGATATCAGTAGCACCTGCTACAAATGAAAGGTGTTTGTTCTTTAAAATTAACGAAATATGCATGCAAACATTTATCTAAAATAGTAAACAAAATGATTCTAAACAGCCTGAAAACTTGCCAGAAGACAGAAAATGTTACCAACAGGCCATTGCCATCGAGACAGTCGTCCAATCTGCTTCAACGGAAATCGTCCGGAGGACGCCACGCCCGGGGGACGATTCCGCTTCAACTAGAAATCGTCCCGGGTGGGATGATTTTTGATCGTAAATCGTCCCCAGGTGGGATGATTTCTTCCGTGTTGGGGAAGCCGAACTGACACGCTCCAATGTCGACTCCCGAGGCCTCCAAAACACCTGCAAACAAGGGGGTTATGTAATTGGGGCCATTTTGGGACGACCCAAATGGTCGGATTCTCCCAATTTGGCCTCTACCCTCGAGAATTTGATCTCGCCTCCTGCAAGTCAGTGAAACAACAAAGCGACACAAAACATACTAGAATCTGATCAAAACTTATGAAATTGCAGCTATGAATTAACCAAACATAATAACACAAAATGCAACCTGAAAAAATAATCTAGAATGCTCTAAAACCTAGAAAGTGCGGGGGTGCCCAAGTGGGCCTCCCACCGTTGGCACTTGATTTCGGCGCCAATCCACTAGGGATGGGCCCAAAACCTCTTAGGGTTGGGGGGTCGGCGAATTGGTTGGTTCAAGTGTCCATGTGTTGGATTTGGGTCAGGTTCAAGCTTCCAAAAGCCACCCAACAACCTCCCTTGCAAAAGAGATTGGTGGATGTGGGAAGGTGAACCAAAAGGGATGCAAGTGGGTCTTCAACTCGGCAGCACTTCGTTGCTTGAAAACTCCTTCAACTCTGTATATTTTGGGTGAGAAAAGTCCCACCTTTTATAGACCCATGGGGTCTCTTTTGGGAGGGAAGCACAAATGCCATGTGTTGGTCATAGGCGCCATGTGGCAGTCTTGTCTTCCCATGAGGGAGGGGAGTCCTCCATTGACTTGGGCTTTCATAACTGCCCTTGTGACAGTCCTCAAATGGCCTATTTGTCCACTCACACACGCGTGCGAGGCAGGAGTCATCAACTGACTGTTTTGGGCTGCCACTTGGCCTCATTTTTCTTTTTGCCCGTTAAACTTGGAAATCGTCTCACCCAGGGACGATTTCAAAATCGTCCCTGGGTGAGACGATTTAAGAAATCGTCCCTGGGTGAGATGATTTCAATTTAGCAATCGTCCCTGGGTGAGGGGATTACTAGGCAAAGTGTCTAAGTGTGCCAAATTGCTTCTTGACCTCACAAAATTGCTATGAAAGTGGTTAAGACCACTGTTTGACCTCTGAGGGCTGCCCTGGGGGCTGTGTTTGTCAAAGCGATCAGTGTTTGCAATCACATAATCGGATTGGTGCTGTTTTGGTGTCTACAAATGCCCCCTTTTGGGAAGCGCTGCGGGTGACGCAGATCTTGAGCAAAAATAGATAACCAAAGCACTAATGATTAGGGTTTCTTGGTAACCTAACCAAATTTTGATGCCCCAAGTATGGAAAGGGCATGCATTCTTGAATCCTTGCTTCTGACGAGCTAAGGAATTTGATTTCAAGTATTAACCTGTTTTGGTGAGGTGTGACTTGAACTTAGACATTGATCAGTCATGAACAGGCAAATGGCGTTTTTATCCTTAGGTGGAACCTTGTGTTCATGATTCACGAAATGCCAAGTGTTTGATTGATTTGGTTGTTGCTTGTTTACTGCCCCAAGCAGGAGCGTGATTGTCTTTGTCAATGATTCTTTGAATGCATGTCGTTTTCCTTAATTGGGTGTGTGATTTTTGGTTGGTGACTAAGTGTGACTACCCCCTCAAGCGACGAATCGATGAGGGAATGACCTTCATGAGAGAAGCGACGAGTCGCTTGACCCAAGATGACTTGTGAAAGGGTGCCTTTAGAGGGTTTACCGTTAAGCGTGTGCAATTTTTCCAACATTTGGACCTTTTTTTGGTGGGTGTTAACCCTTTTGGTGATGCCGTAATGAGGTGAAATCATCGAAAATCTAACTTCTTGTGGAGTGGTCCGGCTATTGTAGCCTTCTTGGGGAAGTAGGAGAGTGATAATTTGGACCTCGACATCGATTTTCTTTGCCAAGAGGTTAAGTGCGAGAGCACTTGTGTCCGGCAATGCTTATTGCTTTGTTTTTATGTTGCTTGTTTTGTTGTTTTTGTTGTTTTTTTTTTTGACACCATTTGGGGATTAAATTTTCAAAAATCTGTCTCCCATGGAGCGGTCCAGCTATGGTAGCCTTCTTAGGGAGTAGGATAGTGATAATTTGTGACCCTGATGTCAATTTTCCATGCCAAGAGTTTAAGTGCAAGAGCACTTGTGTTTGGCAATGTTTATTGCTTTTTGTGTTGTTTTGATTTTCTTGTTGTTTTTGAGTGGGCTTTGACCTTTTTGTGACGTCGTTTGGGGATGAAATTGTCGAAAATCCATCTTCCATGGAGCAGTTCGGCTATGGTAGCCTTGTTAGGGAGTAGGATAGTGATAATTTGTGACCCTGATGTCAATTTGCCATGCCAAGATTTTAAGTGCAAGAGCACTTGTGTCTGGAAATGTTTATTGCTTTTTGTGTTGTTTTGATTTTCTTATTGTTTTTGAGTGGGCTTTGACCTTTTTGTGACATCGTTTGGGGATGAAATTGTCAAAAATTCGTCTTCCCGTGGAGCGGTCCGGCTATGGTAGCCTTCTTAGGGAGTAGGATAGCAACAATGTAGACCCCGACATCAGTTTTGATATGCCAAGAGGTTAAGTGCAAGAGCACTTGTGTCTGGCAATGTTTATTGCTTTTTGTTTTTGTGTTGCATTTATTTGTTGTTTTTGTTGTTTTGATTTTCTTTGATCTTGTGCATGATGGTTGATGAATATGGATGTATGCATGTTGATTTATTTTGATGGATGCATATGCTATGATGAATGCAAATGTTTTTTTTATTTATATGTGATATGCAGATATGAAACTATTGAATGGGATTTGTGATGTTTGGCTATGGCACCATAGACTGTTTAGAGCTCTGTTATTTTGTTTTTAGGTGATTGCTGTGATGTATGCCTCTACATGTATACATGGTTTTTCTGTTTTTGTATTTTCTGATGGTATTTGCAAAGATGAAAAGTAGCGCAGTTGGTTTAGAAATGTAGCTAAGGTTTTCTGAGACTCAGACGGTTTTAGCTCACTAGCCACGACTGTACTTTATCTTACAAGACTTTTGACCAAGGTATGAATCGGACTTGTTTTTGACCAAGTTATTTCACATCCCTGTGTGTGCAATTGATTTCATTTATGTGGTATTTGTTAGGATACTCGCCGATGCGGATGGGCTTTCAACCGAACCTGTACTGAGGATCACCTAATTAGCTCCACGAATTCTTTTGTTGTATGTACTAAGATTAATCTGCGGTGTAATCTAGGATGCCATAAGCTAGCTCATCCACATGCAAACATTGATTTGTACGCAAGTTAATGTGACAGATATATCATCATGCGGGAGGTTTACTTCTGTTACCCATTGGCTATCAACCAAATTGGTACTGAAGCTTTCCTTATGACCTATAGAATGCTGAGAGTTCCAGGGATTCAAGGTCAACTCCCTTCTTTTCTTCAATTGTATTGGGATACTTGCTCATTGTAGTGATGAGATCACTTTTCATTTTGATTTGTTTTTCTTTTGAGCAAGGGATTGGGGTTATGGAGTGACCAAAATCACTGTTTTTTGTGCCTTTTGATGTGTGCACTGTAGTTTGTCAAATTTTGGAGTTTTGACATTTTGCAAATTTTTTGTGTTTTGCAACTATTGAGAACTTTAGGGATCCTTAGGGAATTGGGTAGGGAGGATTCTTGTCCTTTTGCCAACACTCAGCATTCTAGGGGTCATTCGCACAGGGGGATGAGCAAGATAACCGTTTCGCTTGTGGTGACCTAGATTATTTTGCAAGTTTCGTCTTTCGTTCACACAATTTGGGAATTTTAGTGTTTTGATTTGTGTTGGGATGTTACGTAACAAGGTGTATTTCAAGTATGACTCTACCTTCGTAAAATCTGTTCAACTTGATACACTACATGGCTAAAGAGGAAAATGATGACTGAATTATTGAAACTCTTGGTACATTCCCAGACCACTAACTGTAGTGTGGTAAAAGTTATGCTTGGTGTTTTTGTTGTTTTTGTAACATGAGACAATGCGGAACAAGATGGACTATCAGAGCTATTGCAGCTTATGGTGCCTTTTCGAGGGCTAGGAGCGTTATAATAATTCGATTACAATCACTCAATGTTCCTCTTTTCGTGTGCCCATGATTGCAATGGGCGGGCCAAGATGATGCCGTCGCTGATGTCGATGAGTTCTTAACCTCTGCTGCTTCTCCTACGAACAAAGAAACAACCAAGATGTCAGTAGCACTTGCTGCAAATGAAAGGTGTTTGTTCTTTAAAATTAACGAAATATGCATGCAAACATTTATCTAAAGTAGTAAACAAAATGATTCTAAACAGCCTGAAAACTTGCCAAAAGACAAAAAATGTTACCAACAGGCCATTGCCACTGAGACAGTCGGCCAATCTGCTTTCAACTGGAAATCGTCCCTGGGTAGGACAATTTTTGACTGTAAATCATCCCTGGGTGGGACGATTTCTTCTGTGTTGCTGCTTTCAACTGGAAATCGTCCCTGGGTAGGACGATTTTTGACTGTAAATCATCCCTGGGTGGGACGATTTCTTCTGTGTTGGGGAAGCTGAACTGACACGCTCCAATGTCGACTCCCGAGGTCTCCAAAACACCTGCAGACAGGGGGGTTATGTAATTGGGGCCATTTTGGGATGACCCAGATGGTCGGATTCTCCCAATTTGGCCTCTACCCTCAAGAATTTGATATCGCCTCCTGCAAGTTAGTGAAACTACAAAACGACACAAAACATACTAGAATCTGATCAAAGGTTACGAAATTGCAGCTATGAATTCACCAAACAGGAAACACAATATGCAGCATGAGAAAATAAACTAGAATGCTTCTAAAATAAAACTTAAGAAAAGTGCGGGGATGCCCAAGTGGGCCTCCCACCGTTGGCACTTGATTCCGGTGCCAATCCACTAGGGATGGGCCCAAAACCTCTTAGGATTGGGGGGTCGGCGAATTGGTTGGTTCAGGTGTCCATGTGTTGGATTTGGGTTAGGTTCAAGCTTCCAAAAGCCACCCAACAACCTCCCTTGCAAAAGAGATTGGTGGATGTGGGAAGGTGAACTAAAAGGGATGCAAGTGGGTCTTCAACTCGGCAGCACTTCGTTGCTTGAAAACTCCTTCAACCTGTATGTCTTGGGTGAGAAAAGTCCCACCTTTTATAGACCCATGGGGTTTCTTTTGGGAGGGAAGCACAAATGCCATGTGTTGGTCATAGGCGCCATATGGCAGTCTTGTCTTCCCATGAGGGAGGGGAGTCCTCCATTGACTTGGGCTTTCATAACTGCCCTTGTGATAGTCCTCAAACGGCCTATTTGTCCACTCACACACACGTGCGAGGCAGGAGTCATCAACTGACTGTTCTGGGCTGCCACTTGGCCTCATTTGTATTTTTGCCCGTTAAACTTGGAAATCGTCTCACCCAGGGACGATTTCAGAAATCGTCCCTGGGTGAGACGATTTCAAGTTAGCAATCATCCCTGGGTGAGACGATTACTAGGCAAAGTGTCTAAGTGTGCCAAATTGCTTCTTGACCTCACAAAATTGCTATGAAAGTGGTTAAGACCACTGTTTGACCTCTAAGGGCTGCCCTGGGGGCTGTTTTTGTCAAAGCGATCAGTGTTTGCAGTCACATAATCGGATTGGTGTTGTTTTGGTGTCTACACAAGCGTTAAATTGTGCATGACTAGCTGCGGGTCTAGTCCTGGCATATCCTTGTACGACCATGCAAAAACCTCCTTCTTTTCTTTAAGAAGGGTAATGTAATTGGCTTGCTCTTCGGGGGAAAGGCTTACCCCCAGCTTGAGAATCCGTGGATTCATTGGATCTGTGTCGATGTCTATGTCAGTCGTATCCTCGATTGACATGTGAGATCCTTCCTCCAACTAATGTGGAGTTGGGATTAAATGGATATCATCAGCTGATTTAAGATCTGCATTTGGAACCTCGGGTTCCTCTTCAGCTTGAAAAATATCCTAAGTTGTCCTTGGGGTAAAATGAAGCATTTCACCGAAATGCCAGTACTCTGATGGTGACAATGGTGAATTGACGCGATCTAAGTCGATGGCATCCATGTCTAGATGCAATGACCGTGATGGATCGATCGAATTACGGATGGGTGCGGTCAAATCAATGGAGATCATGTGGATGGAATGAATTTGGTCTCCAGAACCGCGGGTGTGATGACTTGATTCTTTTAGATGTTCCCTATACTCTGGATCTGGCTCTATGGGAACGGGCACGAATGGATCCTCTCTAGGTGCAAATTCATCTCTATGTGTGAAAAGGAAGGCGAGGTCTTCCCTCGGCACTACTGTCATGATGGGATCTCGAGGTGGACGATGCTCATATTGAATTTGGAGCCATAGGTCTAACACTTGGTCCCACCTCGCTGGGTCTACGTGCCATTCATGTCCTAACAAGTATACCCATCTGTCCCATTAGATCTTCATGAGTTAGAGCGTGGTGATTTTGTCACGCATGTCTGAGATAGATCATCTCGGTCTCATCTTCTGAATCACTTTCATAGATCCAAAATTGTTCATTCTCTTCAGCATCTGTTGCTTGCGACGTTGAGGACTCTTCTTGTTCCAGTGAATTAATCTGGTCCCATTGCATTTGTTCCACTCTTAGTGGAGGGACCTGATTCTCTTGAGACTGTGTTATTTCGTCTGGAACCTCTAAGGGGAACAGTTTTAGAAAGATGTCTGGTAGCCGTTGATGTTCTCTTTGAGGATTAATCTCTAAACTTTCGCCTCTCTCTAGCAAAGAAGAGGGATTACTGTTGCTGCCAGGGGTGTTTGTTGACCATGGGAGGTAGTCTCCCAATGTGTATATTGTATTCGGATTGGTATAAGGACCCAATGCCAATCCCCCCTTGTTGTCTATTTCTAGGCCTTGCATATTTTCAACCAAGATGTCTAATGGCAGGGGATGGTTGACCCCTACCCCTGACTTGTCATATGGCATCTGATATCTTGGTTGACAAAGGATCCGCATCCCTTGCTCATATCTCGCGAGCTCAGTATCCATGCCAATTGCATTGGCCGAGATATTTTAGGGCAAATTTTGGGTTTGACAGATAATTGATGTTTTCAACAAAAGGCTCTTTATCTATTTCCTTTTCTTTGCATGGTTCAAGACCATGATCAAAGCCCCCATACACAAAATTTGTCTGGTTCGGTGGGTAGCCTAGAGGGACGATTGTTCCAATGGGAAGGCGAGGTCTTCCCATGTCTTGTACTTGACTCCCAGTGTGGGGGTTGCCACAACATTTTGCACTAAGTATTCCCCCCAGGCCTATACTGGCCATTTCAACAGTGATTGTTGATGATTGGGTGGGAGGAAATGGTAGTCCTTCCTGAGTCCATTCCATGTTTGGTGGTTCAGGAATCTTGGTTTCCGTTGCGTTGGGCGCTTCCTCTGTTGTTATTGTTGAAATTGTGAGCAACATTTCTTCTAAGGTCTTAACCTCTTCCATGATTTGTTTTCCCTTGTCCTTCTGTTGGGCCATGATAGGTGGCGTTGATGATGAAGGAGCCGATGATGAAGTCTCACCTGGTCGGGATTTTGCCTTGTTGGCCACCAGTGGTGCCTGCGGTATTGGACCTTGTTTAGATGGATTTAATTGGAAATCCAAATGCGTTGAAGGGAGGGTCGATTGAGGTATGAATTGTACCGCATTGCAATACTTGAAGGGCTCTAAGTCCATTGGGACTACATGTATTTTTCCTTCATAAGCATACTTCAAGCACTGGTGGGCGATCGAAGGGACACATTTCATATCCCCGATCCAAGGCCGCCCTAGCGAGTATATTATAAGCCATTTCACCTTCCAAGACATGGCACAGGTGTAGGTATTGACTTTTGTCCTACTCCGGATCGCGTAACGATCGTGTCGATTGTCGAGCATATTGCATCATTGAAATCTCGGAGTGTGTACATGGAGGTCTGTGATGTGAGAGGTCGGCGACTTCAAATGCTTCAAGGCTGCAGTGGTTATGATGTTACTGGACGAGCCAGTATCTATCAGCACTCTCTTGTACGAAATCCCATTGACTCGCGCGATAACGTGTAGGGGTGGATCTGCCATGTCATTTGATATCTTTTTGACCTCATCTTTTCTGAATGTGATGACCGGCTCCGTACATTGTTTCACATGTCCCACGAAGGCATTGAAAGAATTTGCCTCGTGGGGTTGTAATTCAATGGCTTTTAAAATGTCCATAAGAGCTTCTCTATGGGGATCTGATTGTTGAATAAGCTCGTAGATGGACATCCTAGCCGACGTGGTCCGCAAACTCTGTGTGAGTTTGGTTCGTATCATGACCTCAGGTCTAGGCGGAGGTAACTACATTGGATGTTGTTGAGGATGCGATGTTGCCGGAACTTCCTTCGTAGCTACCTCAGGGGAAGCTGCCAGGTACCTTCTGTTCCTTGTTACTATGCTAATCATTCCCACAAATCCCTATGTGGGAAGATCTTGTCGCACCTCGTTAATCTAGAGTGGTTTTGTTTGTGCCTCATGGGCTGGCAAGGGGTCCTTGAATACCCCCATTTGTTGGTTGTTTGGTGCGATGGGGTTGTCCACAACCAATGTTTTGTTGTCGATCAAATCCTGGACTAGGTCTTTGAATTTCTAGCACCCATTCAAGTCATGTCCTCTGCGCCTATGGAATCTACAATACAATTCCTCTCTGTACCCCCTAGGCTTGGGAATGTTAGGGTCTATAATTTGGATTTTTGGTAGAGTGACTAAATTTGCCGCTGACAAGCGGTCAAATAAGGAGTCCCTAGACTCCGCATATGGGGTGAAATTTCACCTAGGGCGACGCGGGTAATTTTGCTCTTGTCTTCTATTATCTCTTTCATAAGCGAGGAGCCTTTGCACGGTAGTTAGCCTTTTGAGGCTGCGTTTCTTGCACGAGCACGGGAACATTTATCGCAACTTGGTTGACTGCAACGTGTTGTGGTTGCGTTGTCCCAGTTTTAGTGGTTTTATTCCACTCTTTCTTCTTAGGCTTGGAAATTGCGCCTTCACCTATCTTAATATCTTCTATGACTCTAGCTTGCGCCAAAGCTTCTTCTAAGTTGTCGTATTGTCGCAGTAACAATAGACCAGAGATTGATTTTAAGCAACTTTTTGCGAACATCTGCGTGAGATCAGACATAGGAGGATGGTAGGGTAACCTAGAAAGCAAAGCTCTCCATCGATTCCCGTACGCTGCCATTGTTTCCTCTTCAAATTGCTTGAGGCTCGCTAAATCACTTAGTGATGCCTTCTTCCTTGTGTTGAAGGCAAAGCGTTCAAGAAACGCGTCTACTAATTGATCTAAATTACTTATGCTGTGTTTGGGCAGTTGTGTGAACCAATCCGAGGCAGGGCTTGCGAATGTGGTTATGAATGTTCTAAGAAACAATGCGTCATTATCTTGGATGTCGAAGCATTGGCTTAGAAATCGTGTAACGTGTTCCTGTGCATCCTCTTCACCTTTAAAAACTGCCAATTGAGGCAACTTGAAGTGTTCGGGGTAAAGAGGTGTAGGCACTGAGGGATGCACCGGATTATTGTGGAGTAGACGTAATGTGGGTTTTTGATGCCCAGCAGATTTTGTCTCCACAGACTCCAAACGCTCCAATAGCGCTTGGTATGCATCGGAATATTTTATTTCTTCCTCTCTTGTTCGCTCTTGTTGCAAGTTACGATAAACTGGAGGCCTATGGAGGGGTGGCCGAATGGCATCCTTCCTCCCTTGATGGGGAGTTTCAACATATTCCTCTTCTGGTTCATACTCCTCGTAAAATTCTTGAGGAGTCTCTGGGTGAAACCTATGACCCTGATCAAGCTCTTGCTGAAGGTACCCATCATTGTTTCGGGGAGTTGCCTCCCTCTCGAATCTATGAGGTATTGGAGGCAGAGCTTGACGAGGTCGTGGAGACCTGTCCTGCACCAACGGATTACGCCTCTCATACTGTTCAGCTATTTGGATGTGAGGGGTTGGCCCCCTCTTAGGTATTTCATAGCATAACTCATCCGCTTCGCGTTGCATGTGTTCTCTATCCAAGCGGTGTCGGTACTCTATTTCCTAATAACTTGGTTTAAGCCGCATGGTTTGGGCTTGACGGGTGGTATATCTGGCGATAGCTGGGTCAATTTGGTCTACCCTATTTTGCTCAGGAGGTTCGAATGTTTCTCCTATGTGTTTACCTCGAGTTTTCTGGTCTAAGGTTTCAATGGGTCGCTTCCCTCTGTCGAGGTAAGTGGTATGTGCTCAAGGTTCTGGCCTCAAGGGGTGATCATGATATCCTGCTGGTGCGGAAATGCAAGGTTCCCACGTTGTTTGTTGCCCTCGAGGAATGCGATGGCTTTCCTCGTACTCCATTTCACGGGTGTAAAGGGGGTGGGCGGAGTTAGGTCGCCCTATGTAAGGAGCCCTGCGCTCCGGATTTGGTCTCTCTGTTCTGATGATAGGTAAAGAAGGGACGCCATATCCACGTTGCCCCTCCAAATGGACGGTGTGCCTGTCTAGCGCTTCATCGTGCGGTGGCCACTCATGCCTAACTTCAAGAGGTGATTCTCTATTTATGTCAAGGTCTACATGTAAGGCATCTTCCCGAAAGGGGCTGCTTTGAATAGGCATACCCCATAGAGGATTCTGAATTGGATTATTTTGTAGGTTAGACCTATAAGGCGGTATTACCAAATCCTCAGGACTGAAGTGATGGCGACTTGTGCCTGCTTTTTGTGTACCTTTCGGAGCTTCTACCCTTGATTGGGCTTGACTGTAGGTGTACACCATTGCGGTGCTTCTATGCTATCTAAATAAGTTTTTATCTCATTTATGACTTTATTTTTCTACACTAAGCAGAATTAAGCACACACATTCACAAAACTGTGATTATCTCTTTTAAGGATTAAATGGTGTGTCCTAAACTGGTTTAGTGCATTTTGATGTTTTGTTTTGTTTTTGTAGGTTTTAAAGATGGTTTAAATCCATTATGACGGCTCATATAACTCCCAAAATGGTCGCCCCTTCAATATACCAACCAGGCCGATATACCAACCTCTCTATATACCCACCCTTACGAGAGGGAGACTATAGGTACGTGAGAGCAGAAGGTACGTGGTATGTAGGCGGTATGGAAGGGGGATTGTCCTGTTAATGGCACCTACCATAGAAAACTTATCCTCGTGCGCATGGGAATCACTCTAGCGACACTCGGTCTGCTTTCATCAGGATTTACGCCTAACAACAATTGACAATTGGGAAATGGATGCAAAGCTAAGCCAAGGTGGTGATGAACCCACCGTTGGTCTTGCTCAAGGGCTGGGGTCTTACGACCAACTCCTTGGTTTAAAATTATTGCGTGAAGTGTGTGGGATTCATTTTATTTAACGAAATGAAACAAGCATAAATGACTTTTCCCTAAGCAATGCAGGATAAAATGAAAACAGTCAAAGAAACAGAAATAGGAACAGAAAATTTAACAAAGATTATAAAAATCCCTACCTCTTCTCTGCCTGCTTCTATTGCTTCTGAATTTATGTTCTGAAAAGTTACAGACATAAATTCGTCCCTTGGTGAGATGAATTACAGAACAGAATTCATCCCTCCCAGAGACGAATTTGAATTCGTCCCAGGGTCAGACAAATTGCAGAACAGAATTCGTCCCTGCTAGAGACGAATAGCAGTCTGCAACAAAAAAAATGTACCTGTCAAGCACAAAACACAAAAATTTAATCAGTTTCTATGATTTTAAACACCAGGGAACAGGGTCCCACCATGATCGACACTGAAAGCACGAGATTCCGGGCAAAGGAAACACTAATTGCGATTGCATTCAAAATCAAATGCGCTTAAGTCCTAGAAACGTAAAGTGCATGAAATGGAAAAGAAACACATTGGAAGAGACACAAGCAAATGGAGAAAACACAGCCCTTTCATTAATATCCCTTGATCTATGTTACAATGATGTCTCCTCCATTTTCGAGGGCTAGGAGCGTTAAAAGAATTCGATTACAATCACTCAATGTTCCTCTTTCCGCGTCCCCACGATTGCAATGGGCGGGCCAAGATGATGCCGCCGCTGATGTCGATGAGTTCTTCACCTCCGCTGCTTCTCCTGTGAACAAAGAAACAACCAAGATGTTAGTAGCACCTGCTGCAAGTGAAAAGTGTTCGTTCTTCTAAAATCATCAAAAGATGTATGCAAACATTTATCTAAAATAGTAAACAAAATGATTCTAAACAGCCTAAAAACTTGACAGAAGACAGAAAATGTTACCAGAAGGCCATTGCCACTGAGACAGTTGGCCAATCTGCCTTCAACTGGAATTCGTCCCTGGGTGGGACAATTTTTGACTGCAATTCGTCCCTGGGTGGGACGAATTCTTCTGTGTTGAAGAAGCCGACCTGCTGCTGCTCCAATGTCGATTCCCGAGACCTGCAAAACGCCTGCAAACAAGGGGGTTATGTAATTGGGGCCATTTTGGGACGACCCAGATGGTCGGATTCTCCCAATTTGGCCTCTACCCTCGGGAATTTGATCTCACCACCTGCAAGTCAGTGAAACAACAAAGCAACACAAAACATACTAGAATCTGACCAAAAGTTACGAAATTGTAGCTATGAGTTAACCAAACATAATAACACAAAATGCAACCTAAAAAAAAGTAATCTAGAATGCTCTAAAACCTAGAAAGTGTGGGGGTGCCCAAGTGGGCCTCCCACCGTTGGCACTTGATTCTGGTGCCAATCCACTAGGGATGGGCCCAAAACCTCTTAGGATTGGGGGGTCGGCGAATTGGTTGGTTCAGGTGTCCATGTGTTGGATTTAGGTCCGATTCAAGCTTCCAAAAGCCACCCAACAACCTCCCTTGCAAAAGATATTGGTGGATGTGGGAAGGTGAACCAAAAGGGATGCAAGTGGGTCTTCAACTCGACAGCACTTCGTTGCTTGAAAACTCCTTCAACCTGTATCTTTCGGGTGAGAAAAGTCCCACCTTTTATAGACCCATGGGGTCTCTTTTGGGAGGGAAGCACAAATGCCATGTGTTGGTCATAGGCGCCATGTGGCAGTCTTGTCTTCCCATGAGGGAGGGGAGTCCTCCATTGACTTGGGCTTTGATAAATGTATTTTGTGACAGTCTTCTAACGGCCCCTCTGTCCACATACACACGCGTGCGAGGCAGGAGTCATCAACTGACTGTTCTGGGCTGCCACTTGGCGCCATTTGTCTTTTTTGACCGTTAAGCTTAGAATTTGTCCCACCCAGGGACGGATTCAGAATTCGTCCTGGGGTGGGACAGATTCTATTTTGAATTCATCCCTGGGTGAGACGAATACTGGGCAAAGTTTCCAAGTGTTCCAAATTGCTTCTTGACCTTACAAAATTGCTATGAAAGTGGTTAAGACCACTGTTTAACCTCTGAGGGCTGCCCTGGGGGTTGTGTTTGTCAAAGCGATCAGTGTTTGCAGTCACATAATCGTATTGGTGCTGTTTTGGTGTCTACACCCACCATGATTGCCACTGAAATAACGAGGATATCGAAACAATAAAGGAAAGACTCCAAACACGATGCAAAAAATGAAACTAAGCTTAACACTGAATCCTACGAATTAAAAATGCATGAAATGGAGAAAGCATGAATTGAAACCCAAATGAAATAATAGCCCTTATCTTTTATTGATGTATTTCACAACTCGATTACAATTCGCATCCTCCCTTTTCAGGGGTGAGGAGCATTAAATCCGTCTCTTGGTTACATCCATGGATAGCATTCCTTCTTCCGCGTGCCCACATGTAAGATGGGTGGACCAAAACATCGCCGCTACTTGTGTTTGTGAATTTTGATTCCTTGCTGCTCCTCCAATGTTCTAATCCTATGTTCAAGGGAACAAGAAATAGTTAGTAGCACCTACGGACGAAACAAAACATGCAATCCCCAAGCCTACGATAAGCGAATGAGAAAAATGAATTAAACTATGACTAAAATGAATCCAAATGCTCTAAAAATTTTACAGGGACATCAAGGCATCACCAAGAGGGCACTCCAAAAATAACAGTTAGAAAATTCCTCACCGATTTTAATTCGCTCCAGGGCGGGACGAATTCACCTACAACAAAATGCCGAAAAGGTACTGTCCCAAATGTCTAGCCTAGAGAGCTCCAAAATACCTACAAACTTGGGGTTAGCTAATTGGGGGCATTTTGGGAAGACCCAGATGGTCATATTTTCCCAATTTGGCCTCCATTAGCGATAATATGGTGATGCTACCTACAAATTAGTGAAAGCGAATGAATATAGAAACACGATCAAAATTATTCAAAACGATACAAAAATTAAATGACAACCTATCTAAGCATCATAGAATTGAATGCAAAAAACAAAAATGATATAAATCAAAATCTACCATAGATTCCCAATCGTTCCTAAAAGGGACAATTAGGCCTGTAGTAGTGTGGGGCGCCCGGGCGGGCCGCCCACCGTTTGGGGCCTGATTTCGACACCAATACACTTGGGATGGGTCCAAAATCTCTTACAAGGTGTTGTCGACAAATTGGGTGGTATTCTATGGCCAAATTTTGGGTTTTGGGCTCAAGATTCTACCTTCCAATAGTCACCCAAAGACCTCTCTAAAAGAGATGAAGGCTATAGAAGGCACAAATCGCACAAGGATGTATGGGGAAATAAAACGGCAACACTTCGTTGCTCCAAATTTCTCTTACTCTGTCTGTATTGGGATGAGGAAAACTCATCAATTTATAGACCTGGAGGTCTCTTGGGATGAGCATGCAGAGGCGCCACATGGCAACCATGCCCTTCCAGGGGAGGGAAGATTCCTCCCTAATTAGGGGCTTCATGACTGCCCCTATAACAGCCTCTAACACTCGAAAATGCTCACCTATACTCCCATGCAATGAAGGAAGTGTTAAGTGGCAGATCCGAGCTGCCATTTGCCAAGATTTGACTTTTTGCCCGTCAAACCTGCAATTCGCCCCACCCTGGGGAGGATTTGGAATTTGTCCCGGGGTGGGGTGAATCCTAGTTTGAATTCGTCCCTGGGTGGAACGAATATTGAGCAAAGTGCCTGAAGGTGCCAAAATGATTTTTGACCTTCCAAAACTGCTGTGAGAGTGGTTAGGACCACTGTTTAACCTCTGGGGGCTGCCCTTGGGGCTGTGTTTGCCAATGTGATCAGTGTTTGCAGTCACATAATTGGATTGGTGCTATTTTGGTGTCTACAATTTTAATTATCAAAATTTTGAAGTTTATAAAAATAAGCTACCATTATATTTATAATAGTCATTTAATGTCACATAAAATACTTTTTTATACATGTTTGGTGATATTGATTAATAAAATAATAATTGTACACATTCATGAACTAAATGATAAAATAACTAGCAAAAAAAGCCAACACTATACATAATTTAAAGTTTCAATAATATAAAATATGGGGTCAAGTAAGTTTTAAAATAATTGTTAAATTTTCATAATAAAGAATTTGTGAGATTCTTGATAGGTATAAAAATAAAGGTGAATAAATAATATTTAGTTTTATGGACTTTAAATTATATAAATATAGGTCCGAGGTGTAGACCAATTGGTTCATCAAAACCCCATAAGGGTGCAGAGGTCCAAGGTTCAAATCTCGAGCCTCGTCGAACTGAACGCTTGTCCCTTTCCTGGTGTTTTTAGCGGCGTAAAAGGTTTAAAATGGTTGTGGCATGGTGGTTATAAGGGTGGACTGCACGAAGATCTGTGTGGCGGCCATAAAAGCTGAACAGCCTGCCGCGATTCGTGGCTGCTACCGATTCCACCATGATTCCACCATGTAAATACAAAAAAAAAAATATTATATAAATATAAAATAATAAATAAATATAAATAATATAATTTTTCTTATAAATAAAATTATGGTAACTATAAATAATAGAAATACTTTTTATATTAATAATATGTTGAGGGTCATCCATTTATTTTTCTTAATGTTTTTTAAGATTGTTTACGTGTATGTTATGTTTAATACATAAAAACTTTAAAATATATTAATTTTAATCAATGAAAAATAAGAAACTCAGTACGGATGAACTACGTCTACAGTATAATTGATCAAATATATAGGAAACTAAATGGATTCAAAGAAGAAAAGAAACTTACATATTCCTTATACTAGGTATCTAGCTCATTATATAATTGAAAAAAACATTGGCATCCAACCCTTTAACTGGACAAAGTAGGAGTGAACGATAAGCCTCTTTTAGTGTTTGAATACATAAATTTACCATATTGAGAAGCGAACAAGTCCTCCGGATCCTACCACATCCATGAGAAGGTGTATGGGATCATCGTAGAAACATTTAGGGGTAAGGTATCAAGGCTGCCATACAAGGTATGATAGTTGATCAAGTCAACAGAATGACCCTCCATAGAGACTTTTGTCTAGGGAGGACATAGTCATCCATGTGCCTTTATTGATTATCATCCATGTCATGTGGGTTGTCTAGGGATGTCATTAGCTATGGCATCTTCATTATCTTTGATTCTTTTTCTAATGTTAGAGGGTCTACCTCTCCTTTTCTTACTACCTGTATTTGTGGTGGATGCATTTTTGGGTGACACCTATGATGGGGAGGAAGAAGGGATTGGATGGGTTGAGGCTCCTGAGGCAAGTCTTGAGGAGGATTTTGGTGACAGAGGGCTGTGAGAGACTGCCTGAATAGAAATGGGGATGGAAAGGGAGAGGCAACAAGATTCAAAAGGCAATGGGGGGATGTGGGGATTAGAGGTGAGGGAGAGGGTCTCAATGGCACCATAGGACTAACACCAACACCACCAGGACCAACTGAGAATGGTACAGAGGGCAAGGGGGAGTGGATGGGAAGGTCCAGAGTGGGAAGGAGATGAGGGCTCGCTTTGCAGCACACTTTTGCCACAAAGAGGGGAGATGGGGATGGAATCTTCTACCGAGGGATAAGATTTTTTATTAACTAGTAATATGTTAATTTAATATTTGTTAAGATATGTATCATTGTAATGAAAGGAATATCTATACTTCATCACATTGATCCATTATTATAGTGCATAGTCATTATTTTATTATTAGCTATAGGCTTCCTATTTTTTAAAGTTATTTCATTGTATATTTGTATTATGATCATTTTTAACAATACGTTGATTATTTGTGTCCTTCCCTTCTTATAAACATAAATGATCATTATGTTAAAAAATTTACATTTTCCAAGCACATATACTTTTTATGTTCACATGTAAATCAAGATAATGCTGAATATATTATTAAAATATTCATATAGTGCAGTAATTACCATAGGTTATATATTTAACATCCACATGAACAAAATCAATTTGAGACATTCGTAAATATCTGACACCATAAAATATGATTAAATCTACCAAAAACCATAAATAGCTGATGTCATCACTTGTTTCATGATACAACCAATACTACTAAAATTTAAACAGTAAACTTGTTTTTTTTAATATACATATTATCTTAAATAACTATTTATATGTACGAAGAGTTATTTAACCAATAAATGATCAAACATTCAAATTAACCAAAAGTAAAATATCATTATATAACTACTTTAATAATATTATTAATAATATAAAATTTTAAAATAAAAATAATAAATATAATAAAAAATAAAATCATATTTAATATATATAAATAAAATCAATATATAATTAAATTGTTGACAGGCAGTTGTCCTGGTGACTAAGATGATGATTGTTTCTTAAGTGATCTTGTATTCAAACCCTTGAAAATGGTTATTGATGTAATTTGTAAACTTTCTCATTAAATATATATATATATATATATATATATATATATATATATATATATATATATATAATTAAATTACCCTAAAAATTGAAATAAAATAAAACAATTTAACATTAAAAATAATTTGATCCTTAGGTTTACACAACCTTTTCTAAGGCTGGCAAGCAATTTGGCGTCGCTTTCTATTATTTTCCATTTTCATTAAAACTACAAAATACAAAAGCCACGAGGAGATCCTTTTTCATTTCGACGCACACTAGGCGAAGATGACAATCGTCGATTCGGTGATTTTACCTTTTCAATCTTAATTAGGTCAATGATGTGATTTGTTATTTATATCTGGGACCTAGAAAGTGCTGTTGGGTTCTTTGAGTTTCTTGAGGGTGTTTGGTGCTTCCCGGGAGATCCTCGTTCGTCCATTTACTGGGGGTGAGAATGGTTTGGTTGTACATGATTTTTGTATCTTCTTATTTATCTATAAATAAGTGTAAAATATGAAGAAATAAAGATAAGGTGAAGAGGAATTTAGAATTTAAGAATTTGTGGTGCTCTATGGAGAGAGTTTGTGGTAACTGTGGTTGTTTTAATGGTTTATGTTAAAGTTAGTATATAAAACGAGTATTCTATTTTCATTTTTAACTATGTAATTTTTGTTGTTATTTTGTACTCATATCTCACTAGTAAAGGTATGTTTAATTGTGTTATTTTACTATTGTTGCATACACTTATATCACAGCTTAAATAATATTAATCAACTTTAAAAAAATCCTACTATCAATTTTATTTTACTATGCCAATTGGTATCATAAGCAATTTTATTCCTAGTACTTTGAAATAGAATGAAGGAAGATATCAAGTTGTGCCACCTATGTATAGACGAGTAGGCCCTATGAATACTAGAAATACAAAATTGTTAGAAGCTATTAGAGATTTACAAGCTCAAATGGAAGCTATGGGAAGTACCCAAAGATAAAGGAGGAAGAAACAAGTCACTCTGAAGATATTGAAGAATTAAAACTGTAGACACCAAAACAGCACCAATCTGATTATGTGACTGCAAACACTGATCGCTTTGACAAACACAGCCCCCAGGGCAACCCTCAGAGGTCAAACAATGGTCCTAACCACTTTCATAGCAATTTTGTAAGGTCAAGAGGCAATTTGGTACATTTAGACACTTTGCTCAATATTCGTCTCACCCAGGGACGAATTCTGAAATCGTCTCTGGTAGGGATGAATTCCAAGTTTAATGGGCAAAAAGAAGAATGGTGCCAAGTGGCAGCCAAAGACAGTCAATTGATGACTCCTACCTCGCACGCGTGTGTGGGTGGGCAAATAGGTCGTTAGAGGACTGTCACAAGGGCAGTTATGAAATCCCAAGTCATGGAGGACTCCCCTCCCTCATGGGAAGACATAACTGCCACATGGCACCTATGACCAACACATGGCACTTATGCTTCCCTCTCAAAAGAGACCCCATGGGTCTATAAAAGGTAGGACTTTTCTCACCCAAACAGGGATAGATTGGAGGCGATTTTAAGCAACGAAGTGTTGTCCGATTGAATACACACTTGCATCCTTTTGATTCACCTTCTCACATCCACTAATCTCTTTTGCAAGAGAGGTTATTGGGTGGCTTTTGGAGGCGTGGATCCAACCCAAATCCAACATTTGACCACCTTACACCACCAATTCACAGACATCCCAATCTTAAGAGGTTTTGGGCCCATCCCTAGTGGATTGGCGCCAGAATCAAGTGCCAACGGTGGGAGGCCCACTTGGGCACCCCCGCACTTTTTAAGTTTTATTCTAAAGCATTCTAGATTATTTGTTCATATGGCATCTTATGTTATTCTGTCTGGTTAACTCATAGCTTCAATTTCATAACACTTTGATCAGATTTTATCATGCCTTTTGTCGCTTTGTTGTCCTACTAACTTGCAGGTGGCGATATCGAATTATCGAGGATAGAGGCCAAATTGGGAGAATCCGACCATCTGGGTCGTCCCAAAATGGCCCCAATTACATAACCCCTCTGTTTGCAGGTGTTTTGGAGGTCTCGAGAGTCGACATTGGAGCAGCATCACCTCGACTTTTCCAACACAGCGGAATTTGTCCCACCCAGGGACGAGGTGCAGTCGAATTCGTCCTGCCAGGGACGAATTCCAGGTGAAGGCAGATTGGCCAACTGTTTCAGTGGCAATGGCCTTCTGGTAATATCTTCTGTCTTCTGTTAGGTTTTTAGGTCATTTGTACTCACTTTACTCACTATTTTAGACAAATGTTTATGTGCATCTTTTGGCGATTTTAGAGAACAGACACTTCCTATTTGCAGTAGGTGCTACTGACATCTTCGTTGTTTCTTTGTTCATAGGAGGAGCATCAGAGGTCAAGGACTCATCAACATCAGCGACGGCATCGTCTTGGCCCGCCCATCTCAAGTGTGGGCACGCGAAAAGAGGAACCTTAAGTCTTGATTGTAATAAAATTCTTTTAACGCTCCTAGCCCCTGAAAAGGGAGGAGGCATCTTTGTAACAGAGATTAAGAGAGTTTAATGAAAGGGCTGTGTTTTCTCCATTTTCTTGTATCTCATTTCAATGCGTCTCTTTCGTTTCATGCATTCTACATTTTTAGGACTTAAGCGTATTTGATTTTGAATGCATCGCAATTAGTGTTTCCTTCACTCGAAATCTCGTGCTTTCAGTGGCGATCACGGTGGGACTCTGTCCCCTATTTTTAATATCACAGAAACTGATAAATTTTTTGTGTTTTGTGCTTGATAGGTACATTTTTTTGTTGCAGACTGTTATTCGTCTCTTACTGTGACGAATTCTTTACTGTAATTTGTCTGACCCTGAGACGAATTCAAATTCGTCTCTGCAGGGACAAATTCTGTTCTGAAATTCGTCTCACAGAGGGACGAATTCCTGCCTATAGATTTTTAGAGCAAAATTTCAGAAGCAACTGGCCCAGGCAGAGAAGAGGTAGGGATTTTTTATAATCTCTATTAAATTTTTTGTTTCTATTTCTGTTTCTTTGATTGTTTTCATTTTATCCTGCATTGCTTAGGGAAAGTCATTTATGCTTGTTTCATTTTTGTTAAATAAAATGAATCCCACACACAACACGTGGTAAATTAAACCAAGGAGCTGGTCGTAAGACCCCAGCCCTTGAGCAAGACCAACGGTGGGTTCATCACCACCTTGGCTTAGCTTTGCATCCATTTCCCGATTGTCATTGTTGTTAGGCGTAAATCTTGACGAAAGCTGACCGAGTGTCGTTGGGGTGATTCCCATGCGTGCAAGGATAAGTCTTCTATGGTAGATGCCATTAACAAGACAATCCCCCTTCTGTACCGCCTATGTACCATATACCTTCTGCTCTCACGTACCTATAGTCTCCCTCTCGTAAGGGCGGGTATATAGAGAGGTTGGTATATCGGCCTCGTTGGTATATTGAAGGGGCGACCATTCTGGGAGTTATATGAGCCTTCATTATGCATTTAAACATTCTTCAAAAACATGAAAAAACAAAAAAAACATCAAAATGCACTAAACTAGTTTAGAACACACCATTAATCCTTAAAAGAGATCATCACGGTTTGTGTATGTGTGTGTTCATTTCTGCTTAGTGTAGACAAAAAGAAAAATCATCATAAACGAGATAAAAATCTACTTAGATAGTAGAGAAGCACCACAATGGTGTACACCCGTAGCCAAGCCCAATCAAGGGCAAAATCTCTGGAAGGTACACAAGAAGCAGGTGCAAGTCGCCTTCGCTTCAGTCCTGAGGACTTGGTCATACCGCCTTATCGGTCTGGCCTACAAAAGAATCCATGTCAGAATCCTCGGTGGGGTATGCCCATTCAAAACAGCCCCTTTCGGGAAGACGCTTTACATGTAGACCTTGATGTAAACAGAGAATCGCCTTCTAAGGTTAGACATGAGTGGCCACAGCATGATGAAGCGCTAGAGAGGCACACTGTCCATTTGGAGGGACAATGTGGATATGGTGTCCCTTCTTTACCTCCCATCAGGACAGAAAGACAAAATCTAGAGCACAGGGCTCCTTACACAGGGCGAGCTAACTCTGCCCACCCCTTACAAACCCGTGAAAGGGAGTACGAGGAAAGCCATCGCATTCCTCAAGGACAACAAACAGCGTGGGAACCTTGCATTTCCGCACTTTCTAGGTATCATGATCATACATCGAGGCCAGAGCCTCGTGTAAATGTCGCCTACCTTGATAGAGGGAAGTGACCCATTGAAATTTTAGATCATCAAGATCGAGGCAAACACATAGGAGAAACATTCGAACCTCCTGAGAAAAATAGGGTAGACCAAATTGACCCGATAGTCGCCAGACATGCCACCCGTCAAGCCCAAATCATGCGGCTTAAACAAAGTCATCAGGAGATAGAGTATCGACACCGCTTGGATAGAGAGTGCATGCAATGTGAATCAGATGAGTTACGCTATGAACTACCTGAGAGGGGGCCAACCCCTCGCACCCAAAGAGCCGAACAATATGAGAGGCATAATCCATTGGTGCAGGACAGGTCTCCACGACCTCATCAAGCTTTGCCTCCGAGACCTTATAGACCCAAGAGGGAAGCCACTCCCCGAAATAATGATGGGTACCTTCAGCAAGGACCCAATCAGGGTTATAGGCCTCGCCCAGAGACTCCTCAAGAATTTTATGAGGAGTATGAACCTGTTGGCATTTTTGCCACATTGATTCTCATTGATTAATGCATTAGTGTATTGTTGAAAATATGACCTTTGATACCAGCTTTGATGCAGCTTTGGAGGAAAAGGAGAAAAAATGAGTAGAAATTGACTAAGTTCAAAAACTGCAGCGATTCGCTGACATGTCACGAAATCGCGGTCAACGTGGTCAACGCAGGCAGGTTGGAAGAACTATCGCGATATCGCGACGATTCTATTTTTGCGGCTTCAAAAGGTCTAAGCAAAAAGTGCAGCGATGCGCTGCATGTCTTAAAATCACGGGCAGTGGTTACAAAAGGGAGTCCAAAGCAAAAAGTGCAGCGACGCGCTGCATGTTCGAGCGAAGGAGAGTTCAAAGCAAGAGTTGCAGCGATGCACTGCAATGTTTCAAAAGCGCGGGGTGGTTTGCAAAAAATTCTAAGAGATGAAAGTGCAGCGATGCGCTGCACACTTGACAAAGAGGAGTAAGTTGTAGCGATTCGCTGCAATATCAACAATAAGGCCAACTGACATGAATATGCAGCGAAATCATGCAAGGGATGAAAATTGATCAAAAAGCATGGAAATGGTAGCAATTCCATGATGCCTCGTTAAAAAAAATGATTAAGTGCTCAAATTGGTAGCGAAATGGAGACAAGGAAGAATTGAAGGCATTCAAGGGCAAAAGGTGTTATGTTTTCGCGGACCGTCAGCAAGGCCGTACAAGGTGCCCGAAACATGTAGCGATATCGCTACATGTTCCAGTTTCAGTGGAGCAAGCGCAAGGAAGAACCAAGAACCAAAGTACGTAGCGATATCGCTACAGGTGCCATTTTTGCAGGTCAAAGGTGGTCAAAGTGTACGGAGTTAAAACATGTCGCGATTTCGTGACCCGTCGCATTTTCGCGACCTCCAACTGTTTTCCGCCAAAGCACAGTGTGAATGGCCGAGGAGATTTTTTTTTTATTTTCGATGATTTAATGCTGACCCGAATTTAATGATTTGCGGATTTCCGAGGCATTCAAAGTAAAAGACGTGCCCAGGCCACCAAGATTGAAGATTTAATGCATTCGAGGCTGCTGTTCATGGATTGTCGTAACGGTTTCATGCATATTTTAAAAAACGAATTTAATGAAGAAGACCGCTAGCGTCTAATTGTATTTAATTTTTGCTGCAACTAAGGGGATCGTGTATGTAATTTCCAATGCACAATTGTAGATCACGAGGAGGGGTGGTGGCACATATTTAATGCTTGCAAAGAGGACGGACCTCTATAAAAACCAATGTAATTCTCATTTACAAGGGTTGGAAAAACTTGCTGCTAGAGACTGGAATTGTATTTGCGAGAATAAAAGGATCAACTTCTAATTTTTCAAGCGTTGCATGGATGAATTTCTTTTCTATTTTTTTGCATTTCTAATAGCATTCATACTCCTGCATTGCTGTTACATTTAAATTCTACATACTGGATTTAAATATTGCGGTCGGGGTACGATTTTTGGAATGTGGGTTTGGAGGGATTTCTTTGCATGTGATTGTGCGAAGATTAAGCTAATTCCTTATGTTACTTGTTGTTGTTACGTTTGTAGTTTCTCTGTTGTTGTTTTTCGATCCCATCACTTCGGCCTGTGGCCATATTTCCCATTTCTTTCTGCAATTTTTCAATTTCTTTCCAGCAACCCTTATCTTAAACCAATTTTAGAATAGTAGAGGGAACCAGCCCACTCTGGAGATTGGTCTGGGAGCCATTTCTTGCTTCCAACCTTTCAATGTTGGCCGGGTCTAGGGCGCACTTGTAAAATCCTTTCCTGTGGCAGATTTTGGACCAACGAGTTTTGGCACGCCGGTGGGATAGACAAGTTTTGTCTCCAAGAATTCATAATCGGTGGGATAAGCATAATTTTCCAAAGTGATAACCCCACCGGTGCCAACAATTTTTGGCACGCCCGGTGGGACAGACTTCTTCTGTCTCACAAAAATCCACATTTATTTTAACACCCGGAGGTCTCAAGATTTGATGAGCTGTCTTGGCCTCACAGCGGAGATTTGTAAGTTCATCTGGCGACTTTGCTGAGTTGAAGATCTGTTCGTGGACGCCTATTTTTTTTTTTTAAATTCAAAGAATGTTCATCTGGCGACTCTGACTTAATGGCGATAGCCGTGATTCCGTAGACCACTACCACAAAGGCGAGGGTTTTTCCTAGATGGGATGATCCTGGCCCTCTGAATCTCCAAGTTCGGCATGAAATTCCCGAAGGTGCCCTGAAGAACCTGGCAAAATATGATGGTACCGAAGGCATGGCTCTGGCACATGTTGAAGACATTGCTACTCTGTCCATGATCCATGTCATAGAACATGAAGATGTCATGATCCAAATTCTGGTTCAATCTTTGGAAGGAAGAGCATTGCAATGGTACAGATTGCTCAAACGTCAAAGCATCAGCTCATGGGACGATCTAGCGGGAGCACTAATCAAAAGATTTGACGAAGATCCTTTCTACAGTTCTTTGGATCTCTACCAATTTTTCATGTACATCAAGAGAGCACCTCAAGAAAGCATCACGGACTTCAATGTCCGATTCTTGATAAGTTGGAAGAGAATTCCAGAGAAGATCCGTCCATCACCCACCCAAGCCCACCTCTTTTATGTTCGAGCTTTTAATTCGGACATAGGTCTCTTTTTGCTGCAGTCAGGTGAACAACGGTTCCCACAAATCTTTGAGGAAGCAGTGCGAGCGGAACAGCTTTTGCTCTTATCGAGAAAGTTACCGTGGGGAGAAACTCCATTACCTTCTCCGATGGTTGCTTGCTCCTGTCTACCCCACACAGTACTTTTCATGCCAGATCCCTTATACCGAGCGAAAACACCGAGATGCGGTCATGTGGAGTTCAAGGGACGGATCTCGTCCAAAGTCAAGGATTGGAACATGCAAGAACTTTTCCGAGCAATGAACAATATGGTTGCTTGCAGTTTTCATCAAGAGATGGGCCAAGTAGAAGAACAAGTTCAAATTCCAGAACCTGAGGAGATCCTAGAATCAGATTTCTCACTTGAAGAGCCCTGTGATCACATCAAGGAGTTAGAGGAGCCTGTACTCAGCCCAAAGCCGATAAAGTCCGCAAAGTGGTGGTGTTGGTTCCGGCCACTACATCCGATGCACTGAAGAAGTCCTCCATGTGGGTACTAGTAAGAAGGATAATCTGCCGCATTGCATCCTATTCGCACCATGGAGAACTTCGGGAAGGAGCCGACCCAATTTCAAGAACCGACTCAAGTATGATTGGATCCGGTCGGGACATTGCGATTTACTCGGATAACTCCTCGAGACTGGGTTTACGGTGGCGACATGCCAATCATGTCGTGAACTATTGTATATAGTATTTTGAAAAAAAAAACCAAAAAAAAAATAGAAAAGAGAAAAAAAAAGAAAAAAAAAGAAAGAGGTATTGTTTTTATTTGTTCATCTCAGCTCTTTTGTTGTCTGCGAGCTGTAGGTGCTTGTTTTTTTCCTTTTGTCTTTCTCCTTTCCCGACAGTTTGGTGGCTTTCTAGAACTTTCTTCTTTTCCCTTCCCTTTTTCTTTCCTTTCCCTTCTTCATCTTCCTTCTTTTACTTCTTTTTCTTCTACAGTTACAAAAATAAGCCACGGCTGTTGTTTCTTTTCCCTTTTTCTATTTTTCCCCGTCCCTTCTTATCCCTTTCCTCTAAGTTCAGTCTTTTATGCATTTATTTCGTAGTCTAGTTCATTTCATTTCATAGCCTTCATACTTTTATTCCCACTCCATAACTTCGTTCATTTTCATTTCATCATTCCATTGCAGTCACCGCTTGCGCAATCGCAGGGTCTCACTCCATCCTACCACTCCATTTGTTTCATAACCCATTATATGCAAGTACTTTCGGTTTCAGATTCGCAGCAGCAATTTTTTTGCAGCAGTCCCTTGAGATGGTTCACAGCAGCCAGCTTCCTGTTCTAATATGACTCTGTGCCCAATGGACTAAGGCCTGGATTCTTGCATACAGCGAGCTGTATACCCCGCGAGCCACCAAGAATGTTGGCATTTTTGCCACATTGATTCTCATTGATTAATGCATTAGTGTATTGTTGAAAATCTGACCTTTGATACCAGCTTTGATGCAGCTTTGGAGGAAAAGGAGAAAAAATGAGTAGAAATTGACTAAGTTCAAAAACTGCAGCGATTCGCTGACATGTCGTGAAATCGTGGTCAACGTGGTCAACGCAGGCAGGTTGGAAGAACTGTCGCGATATCGCGACGGTTCTATTTTCGTGGCTTCAAAAGGTCTAAGAAAAAAGTGCAGCGATGCGCTGCATGTCTCAAAATCGCGGGCAGTGGTTACAAAAGGGAGTCCAAAGCAAAAAGTGCAGCGACGCGCTGCGTGTTCGAGCGAAGGAGAGTTCAAAGCAAGACTTGCAGCGATGCGCTGCAATGTTTCAAAAGCACGGGGTGGTTTGCAAAAAAGTCTAAGAGATGAAAGTGCAGCGATGCGCTGCACACTTGACAAAGAGGAGTAAGTTGTAGCGATTTGCTGCAATATCAACAATAAGGCCAACTGACATGAATATGCAGCGAAATCATGCAAGGGATGAAAATTGATCAAAAATCATGGAAATGGTAGCAATTCCATGATGCCTCGTTAAAAAAAATGATTAAGTGCTCAAATTGGTAGCGAAATGGAGACAAGGAAGAATTGAAGGCATTCAAGGGCAAAAGGTGTTATGTTTTCGCGGACCGTCAGCAAGGCCGTACAAGGTGCCCGAAACATGTAGCGATATCGCTACATGTTCCGTTTTTGTGGGGCAGAGCGCAAGGAAGAACCAAGAACCAAAGTACGTAGCGATATCGCTACAGGTGCCATTTTCATGGGTCAAAGGTGGTCAAAGTGTACGAAGTTAAAACATGTCACGATTTCGCGACCCGTCACATTTTCGTGACCTCCAACTGTTTTCCGCCAAAGCATAGTGTGAACGACCGAGGAGATTTTTTTTTATTTTCGATGATTTAATGCTGACCCGAATTTAATTATTTGTGGATTTTCGAGGCATTCAAAGTAAAAGACGCGCCTAGGCCACCAATATTGAAGATTTAATGCATTCGAGGCTGTTGTTCGTGGATTGTCGTAACGGTTTCATGCATATTTTAAAAAATGAATTTAATGAAGAAGACCGCTAGCGTCTAATTGTATTTAATTTTTGCTCTTGCAACTAAGGGGATCGTGTATGTAATTTCCAATGCACAATTGTAGATCACGAGAGGGGTGGTGGCGCATTTTTAATGCTGCAAAGAGGACGGACCTCTATAAAAACCAATGTAATTCTCATTTACAAGGGTTGGAAAAACTTGCTGCTAGAGACTGGAATTGTATTTGCGGGAATAAAAGGATCAACTTCTAATTTTTCAAGCGTTGCATGGATGAATTTCTTTTCTATTTTTCTGCATTTCTAATAGCATTCATACTCCTGCATTGCTGTTACATTTAAATTCTGCATACTGGATTTAAATATTGCGGTCAGGGTACGATTTCTGGAATGTGGGTTTGGAGGGATTTGTTGCATGTGATTGTGTGAGGATTAAGCTAATTCCTTATGTTACTTGCTGTTGTTACGTTTGTAGTTTCCTGCTTGTTGTTTTTTGATCCCATCACTTCGGCCTGTGGCCATATTTCCCATTTCTTTCTGTAATTTTTCAATTTCTTTCCAGCAACCCTTATCTTAAACCAATTTTAGAATAGTAGAGGGAACCAACCCACTCTGGAGATTGGTCTGGGAGCCATTTCTTGCTTCCAGCCTTTCAATGTTGGCCGGGTCTAGGGCACACTTGTAAAATACTTTCCTGTGGCAGATTCGGTGCCAACAGAACCAGAAATAGAACATGCTGAAACTCCCCATCAAGGTAGGAGGGCTGCCATTAGGCCACCCCTCCATAGGCCTCCAGTCTCCCCTAACTTACAACAGGAGCAAACAAGAGAGGAAGAAATAAAATCTTTAAGCGCTATTAGAGCGTTTAGAGTCTGTAGAGACAAAAGCTGCTGGGCATCAAAAACCCACATTACGTCAACTCCGCAGTCATCCGGTGCATCCCTCAGTGCCCACACCTCTTTACCCTAAACATTTCAAGTTGCCTCAATTGGCAGTATTTAAAGGTGAAGAGGACGCACAAGAACATGTAACAAGATTTCTAAGCCAATGCTTCGGCATCCAAGATAACGATGCATTGTTGCTTAGAACTTTCATAACCACATTCGCAGGCCCTACCTCGGATTGGTTCACGCAATTACCAAAACATAGCATAAGCAACCTAGATCAATTAGTAGATGTGTTTCTTGAATCCTTTGCCTTCAACACAAGGAAGAAGGCATCACTGAGTGATCTGGCTAGCCTCAGGCAATTTGAGGAAGAAAAAATGGTAGCATACGGAAATCGATGGAGAGCTTTGCTTTCTAAGTTACCCTATTGTCCCCCTATGTCTGATCTCACACAGATGTTCACAAAAAATTGCTTGAAATCGATCTCTGGGCTATTGCAGCTACAGCAATACGCCAGCTTAGAAGAAGCTTTGGCGCAAGCCAAAGTTATAGAAGAGATCAAAATTTGCGAAGGCGCAATCACCAAGCCTAAAAAGAAAGAGTGGAATAAAACCACTAAAATCGAGACAACGCAATCACAACATGCTACGGTTAACCAAGTTGCGATAAATGTTCTCGCGCCTGTGCAAGAAATGCAGCCCCAAAAGGCTAATTACCAGGAAGTGCCTCCTGGTTATGAAAGAGATAATAGAAGACAGGAGCAGAATCAGTAGCATCACCCTAGGCGACAATTCACCCCTTACACGGAGTCCAGGGACTCCCTATTTGATCGCTTGTCAGTGGCAAATTTAGTCACTCTGCTAGAAATCCAAACTATAGACCCTAACGCTCCTAAGCCTAGGGGATACAAAGAGGAATTGTATTGTAGATTCCATAGGCGCAAAGGACACGACTTGAATGGATGCTGGAAATTCAAAGAATTAATCCAAGATTTTATCGACAATAGAACATTGGCCGTGGGCAACCCCATAGCGCCAAATAATCAACAAATGGGGGTATTCAAGGACCCTTTGCCTGCCCACGAAGCACAGGAAAAACCTCTCCAGATTAACGAGGTGCGACAGAATCTTCCCATGCAAGGATTTGTGGGAATGATTAGTATAGTGACAAGGAACAAAAAGTACCCAGTAGTTGCCCCCGAGGTAGCTATGAGGGAAGTTTCGACAACATTGCAACCTCAAAAACGCCCAACGCAGTTGCCTCCGCCTAGACCCGAGGTCACGATACGGAGGAAACTCACGCAGATTTTGCGGACCACATTGGCTAGGCTGTCCATTTACGATCTTATCCAACAGTCAGCACCTCATAGAGAAGCTCTTATGGAAATATTAAAAGCCATCGAATTACAGCCTCACAAAGCAAATTCTTTCAACAACTTCATGGGACATGTGAAACGATGTACGGAGCCGGTCATCACCTTCAGAGAAGACGAAGTCAAAACAATATCGAATGACATGGCAGATCCACCCCTGCACGTTATCGCGCGGGTCAACGGGATCCCGTACAAGAGAGTGTTGGTAGATACTGGCTCATCCAGTAACATCATTACCACTCGTAGCCTTAAAACATTTAAAGCTGCCAGCCTCTCACATCACAGCCTCCACGTACACACTGTGACCTTTCAACGATGCAATATGCTCGATAGTCGGCACAGTTTTTCTGCCTATCCAGGTAGGACAAAAGACAATACCTACCTTGTGCCATGTGTTGGAAGGCGATATGGCTTATAATATACTGCTAGGGCAGCCTTGGATCAGGGACATGAAGTGTGTCCCTTCGATCGCCCACCAATGCTTAAAGTATGCTTTTGAAGGAGAAATACATGTAGTCCCAATGGACTTAGAGCCCTTCAAGTATTGCAATGCGGTACAATTCATGCCTCAATCGACCCTCCCTTCAACGCATTTGGATTTCCAGTTAAATCCATCTAAAAAGGGTCCAATACCGCAGGAACCACTGGTGACCAAAACAACAAAATCCCAGCTAGGTGAGCCTTCATCATCTGCTCCTTCATCATCAAAGCCACCTGTCATGGCCAAACAGAAGGACAAGGGAAAACAGATCATGGAAGAGGCTCAGCCCTTAGAAGAAGGGTTGCCCACAATTTCAACGGTATCAACAGAAGAAACACCTCACACAGCAGAAGCGGAGACTCCTAAAATACCGAACATGGAATGGACTCAGGAAGGACTCCCATTTCCTCCCACCCAATCATCAACAATCACTGTCGAAATGGCCAATACGGGCTTGGGGGAGTATTTAGTGCAAAATGTTGTGGCAACCCCCGCATTGGAGTCAGTACAAGACATGGGGAGACCTCGCCTTCCCATAGGGACAATTGTTCCTCTAGGCTACCCACCAAACCAGAAAAATTTTGTGTATGGGGGCCTTGATCATGGTCTTGAACCATGCAAACAAAAGGAAGCAGATGAAGAGCCTTTTGTTGAAAACATCAACTATCTGTCAAACCCAGAATTTGCCCTAAAATATCTCGGCCAATGCAATTGGCATGGATACGAGCTAGGCGGATATGAGCAAGGGATGCGGGTCCTTTGCCAACCAAGATATCAGATGCCATATGATAAGTCAGGAGTAGGGTTCAACCACCCCCTACCCTTAGACATCTTGGTCAAAAATATGCAAGGCCTAGAAATAGGCAACAAGGGGGGATTGGCACCAGATCTTTATGACAACCCGAATACAGAATATACATTGGGAGATTACCTCCCATGGTCAACAAACACCCTTGGCAACAGTAGTAATCCCTCTCCTTTGCTAGAGAGAGGCGAGAGTTCGGAGATTAATCCTCAAAGAGAACATCAACGGCTTCCAGACATCTTTTTGAAGCTATTCCCCTTAGAGGTTCCAACTGAACCAACACAGTGTCAAGAGAATCAGGTCCCTCCACCAAGAGTGGAACAACCACAATGGGACCAGATTAACTTGCTGGAACAAGGAGAGCCCTCAACGTCGCAAGCAACAGTTGCTAAAGAGAATGAACATTTTTGGGTCTCCAAAAGTGATTCAGAAGATGAGACTGAGATGGACTATCTCAGACATGCGCGACGGCATCACCGCCCTTTAACTCATGAAGATCTAATGGGACAAATGGGCATACTACTAGGGCATGAATGGTGGGTAGACCCTGCAAGGTGGGACCAAGTATTGGATCCATGGCTCCAAATCCACGATGAGCACCATCCACCCCGAGATCCCATCATGACATCAGTACCAAGGGAAGACCCCGTCTTCCTATCAACACATAGGGCCGATCCGTTCATGCCCGTCCCTACAGAACCAGATCCAGAGTATAGGGAGCATCTAGAAGAATCAAGTTATCACACCCATGGTAATGGAGACCAAATTCATTCCATCCACATGATCTCCATTGATTTGACCGCACCCATCCGCAATCCGGCCGATCCAAGACGGTCATTGCATCTAGACATAGATGCCATCGATTGGGATCGCGTCAATTCACCTTTATCACCATCAGAGTACTGGCCTTTCGGTGAAATGCCTCATTTGACCCCAAGGACAACTCAAGATATTTTTTAGGCTAAAGAGGGACCCGAGGTTCCAAACGTAGATTTAAACTCAGCCAATGATATCCATTTGATCCCGACTCCACATCAGTTGGAGGAAGGATCCCACATGTCAGTCGAGGAAATGACTGACATAGACATCGGCTTAGACCCAATGAATCCATAGATTCTCAAGCTGGGGGTAAGTCTTTCCCCCGAAGAGCAAGCCGACTACATTGCCCTTCTCAAAGAGAAGAAGGAGGTTTTTGCATGGTCATACCAAGACATGCCGGGACTAGACCCGCAGCTAGTCACGCACAATTTAACTCTTGATCCGACAATCAAGCCTGTAAAGCAAAAACTACGTAAGATGCACCCAACAGTGGCCTTGATGGTCAAAGACGAATTGCAAAAGCTATTGGATGCACAGTTTGTCATCTGCGTGGATTATCCGCCATGGCTATCCAACATGGTTCCCGTCAAGAAGCCCGACGGGAGGATTCGCATATGCACCGATTTTTGAGACCTAAACAAAGTGAGTCCTAAGGATGATTTCCCCTTGCCAAGCATCGACGTGCTAGTAGACGCTACAGCAGGTCACGAAATGCTCTCCCTAATGGATGGATTCTCAGGATACAATCAAATTCGTATCAATCCTGAGGATCAACTTAAAACGGCGTTCACAACGCCTTGGGGGACATTTTGTTATAAGGTCATGCCTTTTGGCCTTAAAAATGCTGGCGCCACCTACCAACGTGCCATGACGTACATCTTCCACGATTACATGCACAAAACTTTGGAAGATTACATGGATGATTTGTTAGCCAAGTCTCTTTTGCGCTCGGATCATCTCGATGACTTAAGCAAGATTCTCGATCGCCTCATAGAGCATAAGGTCAGACTGAATCCCAAGAAGTGCGTATTCGGCATCACATCTAGAAAACTCTTGGGTTTTATAGTCTCAAAATGAGGCATCGAAGTGGACCCAAACAAAGTCAAGGCAATCCTTGAAATGGCTCCCCCAACCACTATCAAGCAGCTCAAAAGTCTGCAAGGAAAGGTCACGTCGATTAAATGCTTCATAGCGCAATTATCTGACAAATGCCGACCCATGAACAAATTATTGCACAAAGGGGTTGCATTTCACTGGGATGACGAGTGCCAGTCAGCCTTTGACGAAATCAAACAATACTTGGCTTCGTCGCCAGTATTGGCACCACCTAGACCAGGAGTGTCGTTCTACTTATACATCTCAGCTACTGAGGTGGCACTCGGGCGCCATGCTAGCCCGGAAGAATGAACTTCACAAAGAATAGGCCACTTATTATCTTAGCCGCACCCTGGTCGAGCTACGAACTTAACTATGCATACGTTGAGAAACTCGCTTGGCGGTGGTGTTTGCTACCAAAAAGCTACGCCACTACATGCTCAGCAACACTACGTATGTTGTGTCTAAGGAGAATCCATTGCGATACATGATGAGTCATACTTATCATAGTAGTCGCACGACGAAATGGATCATGTTGTTGATGGAATTTGACATAGAGTTTATTGGACAAAAATCTATCAAAGGACAAGTCATAGCCGATCAACTAGCAGAGGCTCCTCTTGAAGACGATCAGCCTCTGGTCATAGAACTACCCGATGATGGGGTCTTCCATGTCTCAGAATCGCTAGATTTTGATGAGCCTGAGTCACAGGCCGACATAACCCTATTTTTTGATGGTTCCAAATGTGAGCAAGGTGGTGGCACGGGAATTGTATTCTTCACACCGCAGGGTGCTCCAATGCCCTTGTCATTTAAATTAAACTTCCAGTGCACCAACAATAATGTAGAATATGAAGCCTTGCTCCTAGGTCTTCAGACAACAATCGCCATGAACATCAAACGACTAAACATCTTTGGTGATTCGTTGTTAATAGTCAATCAAGTCAAAGGGGTATATCAATGCAAATGCCCAGTTATGAAGGCCTATAAAGCCCTTGTGGACAAATTCCTGGCAAAACTTGAGTGGTATGACATCGAGGCACTCCCTCGATCATCGAATCATTTTGCGGACACAATGGCCTCCTTGGGGTCACTAATCCCGCAAGACCTTTTCGGTGATATAACAACCATTCAAGTCAAAACCTTATCGCAACCCGTGATGGAGCGCGCAAGCTCAGACTTGACGCCAGGAATCCACATGATCCAGATTGAACCATCTTCGGATAAGTTCTTTCGAATCCGAGATCATCTGAGACGTGCCAACTGGGGGTCCTTGTTTTCCCCCACTCCCACTAATAGCAACACAACGCTATTCTTACAAGTTCTATCCCATTCAACATTTGTTAGGGAAGAACTTCAAAAGGGATTGGCTGTTCATACTGTCGAGGTTTCTGATCAACAAGACTGGTATTTACCCATTAGAGACTACCTCAAGTTAGGTAATCTTCCCTTTGGATTGACGCACGCCGCAAAACAAACATTCAAGCAGAAAGCGGCTAAGTATGTCTTGATAGGAGACATTTTGTATCGTCGCAGCTATGACGGAATTCTTCTTCGTTGTTTGGACCAACAAGAGTCCACTTGGGCAGTCGCCCAAGCACACGACGGTACATGTGGTGGCCACTTTAGTGGTATGGCCATTGCAAAGCGCATTCTTCGCATGGGATATTATTGGCCATCTTTAGAGCGAGATTGTTGCGCATATGTCAAGAAGTGCGTGAAATGTCAACATCATGCCAATTTGATGCACGTACCTTCCCAGGCCTTGCAGGTAGTCCAGTATGCTTGGCCATTTTTGCAATGGGGCTTCGATCTAATTGGAAAGATCTCCCCTGCATCATCAGGCCGTCACACGTTTATCATAACGACCACAGAGTATTTTACTAAATGGGTGGAAGCAATTCCGTTAACTTCTACGACAGGACCCCGCATTGTGGAGTTCATCTTGCATAACATCATATGTCATTTTGGTATTCCATCCAAAATAATCTCGGATAATGGGCCATCATTCAATAACAAAGACGTGCGTGCTTTGACCACAAAGTACAAAATTCAGCACAGCTTTTCAACACCCTATTATCCGCAAGCAAATGGGCAAGCAGAGGCGTCAAACAAAATGCTAGTCACCATCCTTAAAAAGACGGTCGCAGATAGTCATAAATATTGGCACATCCAAATCCCACTTGCCCTTTGGGCTTATCGCACTAGCATTCGAACGCCAACTAGGGCAACTCCATTTTCACTGGTGTATGGCTCAGAGGCAGTAATGCCTCTCGAGTTGGAAATTCCTTCCCTACGCATATCAATGCAGGAGTTCATCGATGATGACACTACGCGGCAGGCCCGATTAGACCAACTTACGTTGCTTGACGAACGACGCGTTAATGCTCTCGAGCACTTACGTATCTACCAAGAGCGGCTTAAGAAAGCTTACAACATGAAAGTTCACCTAAGGGACTTTCGGGTTGGTGATTTGGTTTTGAAGGAAAACCAACAGAACTCTAATTTGCCGTCCCACCTGAGGGACAAGTTCACGGCAAATTGGTTAGGTCCATATGTCATTGATAGCAAAATAGGACCCGAGACGTACCGGCTAGCTTCTCTTGACGGTATCAAGGAAACAGAACCATTGAATATCAGTCATTTGCGACCATTTTATGTATAAGAGAGCCATGTCCCAAAAATGCTCCAAGGATCCATAAAATCGCTTGGTCAAAAACACAAAAGCTCCAAGGATTATCGCAATCACTTGGTCAAAACCCAAAAAGCTCCAAGGATTATCGCAATCACTTGGTCAAACCAAAAAAAAAAAGCTCCAAGGATTATCGCAATCACTTGGTCAAAACCCAAAAAGCTCCAAGGATTATCGCAATCACTTGGTCAAAACCCAAAAATCTCCAAGGATTATCGCAATCACTTGGTCAAACCAAAAAGCTCCAAGGATTATCGCAATCACTTGGTCAAAACCCAAAAAGCTCCAAGGATTATCGCAATCACTTGGTCAAAACCCAAAAAGCTCCAAGGATTATCGCAATCACTTGGTCAAATCAAAAATGCTCCAAGGATTATCGCAATCACTTGGTCACCCCAAAAATGCTCCAAGGATTATCGCAATCACTTGGTCACCCCAAAAGCTCCAAGGATTACCACAATCACTTGGTCAAAACATCAAAAGCTCCAAGGATTATCGCAATCACTTGGTCAACCCAAAAAGCTCCAAGGATTATCGCAATCACTTGGTCACCCCAAAAGCCCCAAGGATTATCGCAATCACTTGGTCACCAAAATGCTCCAAGGATGTCCACAATCACTTGGTCAAAAATAAAAAATAATCAAAAACAACAAAAATTTGCATCTCATTTCTAGGCATACTCAAACTCATCAATAGAGAGCTCTTCTCGCACCTCATATTCATATTCACAAAAATCAATACATCAAAAATACAAAAATATGTAGCTGCATTAAGCATTGCATCCGTACATTGCATATTTGTGGTCGTACAGGTCAAAGGCACCATAGGCTGTAATTGCTCTGCTAGTCCATCTTGTTCCACACTGTTCCATTTTACAAAAACAACGAAAACACCATGCATTGCTTTTTACCACACTAGAGTCAGTGGTCTTTTAATGTATTAAAAGTTTTCGTGATTCAGTCATCATTTTCCTCTTTAGCCATGTAATGTATCAAGTCAGACAGATTTTACGAAGGTAGAGTTAAACTTGAAATACACCTTGTTACGTAACATCCCAACACACATAAAAACACATAAAACAATTCCTAAGTTGTGTGAACGAAAGATGAAACCTGCACAGTAATCCAGGTCACCAAAAGCGAAACGGTTATCTTGCTCATCCCCCTGTGCGAATGACCCCAAGAATGCTGAGAGTTGGCAAAAGGACAAGCATCCTCCCTACCCAATTCCTTAAGAATCCCTAGTTCTCAATAATGGCAAAACATCAAAAATTTGCAAAATGTCAAAAATCAAATATTTGACATCTTACAGTGCACAAATCAAAGGGCACAAACGATAGTGATTTTCATCACTCCATGTCCCCAATCCCTTGCTCAAAAGAAAACAAATCAAAATAAACAGTGATCTTATCACTACAAACGAGCAAGTATCCCAATACAATTGAAGAAAAGAAGGGAGTTGAACTTGAATCCTTGGAACTCTCAGCATTCTAAAAGGTCATAAGGCAAGCCTCAGTACCGATTTGGTTGATAGCCTATCAGTAACTGGTGGTAAACCTCTCGCATGACGATATATCTGTCACATTAACTTGCGTACAGATCAATGTTTGCATGTGGATGAGCTAGCTTACGGCATCCTGGATAACACCGCAGATTAATCTAACTGAATACAACAAAGGAGTTAGTGGAGCTAATTAGGTGATCCTCAGTATAGGTTCGGTTGAAAGCCCATCTGGCACTGGCGGTATCCTGATAAATACCACAATAATGAACTCAATTGCACACACAGGGATGTGAAATAGCTTGGTCAAAAACAAGTCTGATTAATACCTTGTTCAAAAGTCTTGTACGACAAAGTACAGTCATCGCTAGTGAGTTAAAACCGTCTGAGTCTCAGAAAACCTTAGCTACATTTCTAAACCAACTGCGCTACCTCTCATTCTTACAATACCATCAGAAAATACACAAGAAAAGAAAAACCACAGTTACATATACAACGTCATGCATCATAACGATCGCATAAAAACAAAAATAAAAAGCATCCTAAAACAGTCTATGGTGCCATAGCCAAAAATCACAAATTCCATTCATCCATTTTGAATATCACATAAGAATCAAAAACATTTGCATTCATCATTTGCATAAGCATTCATCAAAATAAATAAACATGCATAGTCATTAGCCATCATGCATAAAGATCAAATCATCACATATGCGCAACCAAAACAAAACCGGTATATATATATATATATCATAAAAAAAAAATGCCCGCAGGCTACAAAACTGGTCAAAAGACCCCGCAATCATATAACAAAACCCAACCTAAGGCGTCGACCACCATGATCACGTAGGATCGGTGCGACGGGAACTACCCCCCATGGTATGGGTCCTATGGGACCCTGTAGGGCGGCTACTACTAGCCCCCGCATCACGCCTACTACCACCTCCCTCATCTAATCGCCTGCGACGAGATGATGCTGACTGCTCAGTCGCACTATCCCTCATCCGACGCGAAGATCCACTGCCCGAGGGCTTAGGTAGCCGCCCACCAAGGCGGATGACCTCCCTCTCCAAGTCTAGCCGATGTCGGAACCACTCTGCCTCCCATCGATGATAGTACGATACTACATCATCATGCTGTGCCAAAACCCTATCCCGCTCTGCTAGCTGGGCCCGTAGGAGATCCCTCTCCCGTAGCGTGTCCCCCAGCTCTAGATCTCGCATCCGCAGTAGCTCTCGTCAGTCACGTATTTTCAGCACATATCTCTGACTCCATCTCCTCTGTATCTGCCTAACGAAAAGGACCCTCTAGAATAGCAGCCTGCTCTAGCTCCCACTGCTCCTCCACATCCTGCATGTCCGACTGATCCGGAGCACCAAAATCAACATCCTCATTCCCCACATCCACCATGTCCGCATCATCCAACGGACCTCCCCAATCATCCCCTGCTGCCTCACCACCCTCCACTACCGCCTCTGCGCCTCCTAGTGGCCCCTCCCCTCTCCATCGCCGTAGCACCCACCACGAGTCATACTCAGTGGTAGTCCCGACGTCATCTACGTCCGGGACGTCAATCACCACATCTGACTCCTCGCCCAATGGCGCGGTGACCGATGGATCTAGAGCCCTCTCATCACCCCGACGTCGATAGACCACGGGCTCACCAAGCAACCCCTGGTGCACCCCAAACTATCGTGTAACCCGGCTATATGAGAAAAACTCATGCTCGGTCCCGTGCCGCCCAATCAACCACCGCTCCCTATGTACCCGTCGGAGCCACTCTCCAGCCTCCGGCCAAGCTGGACAGTCCCGATAAGGGTGCCAAACCACCTCCCCTGGAGTGAGCCGAGAGAAGGCATCAGTATAGTGCTCTACAACACCTGCCCATCGTCGACTCTGCCCCTGCTCCGTAGACCGCCACCACAAAACTGCATAGCCTATCTCCACATCATCCATCACCGCCCGAGTCGTCCATGGTAACCCGGTCGGCCTCTCAACTGCTATGTGCTGCCAACCCCAAGACTGCAATAGATAACTGCAGCTGACCCCCTTTCGCTGCCGACAACGGACCCCATACAGCTCCCCGTAGAGTTGTGCCAACAATGTCTGTCCCCATCTCAAAATCAGCGGTGCCTCTATCGGGCACTCTACCAACTGCCACACCAAATCCAGCAGGTTCCACGGGAACCTCGTGCCTGAGGAATCAAGTAGAAGCATGTTAGAAATGAGGCCCATCAAGAATGCGTGCCTCACTCCTAACACCCCCCTCTCCTGCCACCAGCCAACCAAAATCTTGCCAGCCTGGCAGTCCACCTCGGCTGTCTCCACTGGGTTCGTTACACCCAGCCGCCCCCCATGCCCAAAGCATCTCGTAAGTACAGTAGTTCGCTGATCACGCGACGATGTCCTAATGGGCAGTCCATCTATCGAAATCCGAAGCAACCGATAGACATCCTCCAAAGTCATAGTCATCTCCCCTGTTGGGAGATGGAACGTGTTGGTCCGCGGATCCCAAAGTTTGATCAGGGCCGTCAGATAGGCCTGATCCGGGACCATAGGCTCCAGTCGAGACACCTGCTTGAGCCCAAGGGCATCAAGCCATTCCCAATCATCATCAGTCGCTGCACCCCGCACCTCAGTAAAAGCAGCAGGTACACGGTATCGGCTCCTAACCTGCAAAAGAAAACAATTCAACAAAAAAAATTAAAAATCATGGAAAAGAACTGTACAGCATAAAGAGCAAAAATTCAAATAAAAAAAAAAAAAAACAAATCTTCAGTTCCAAGGTTTCTAATCTTAACTGGTTAATTCAAAAACAACATAAAAAGAAAATTCAAAAAAAAAAAAAAAATACGTCTTAGGGTTTTACGTTCCGTTATCCTAGGGTTTAGTCGTAAGAAAAATTATTTACCTAGGTTTTACGTTACGTTTAATTGTACAATAAGTCTTAGTTGTCTTCAATCCAGTTTCAGGATTTAAGTTTTAAAACACATTTTGAAAAATAGCATCACAAAAACAATTAAATAAAACAAGTGCAAATTTAAACAAAAATAAACTCTAGGAGACACTTACAGGTTTCGCTTCGGCTCCGCCGCTCGAACCAGTTTGTGCACTCATGATGGCAAGGAAAATTTCAGCAGCGCTTCGCTTCGCAGAATTACCTCCTCCTCCCAGAGCTCCAAAATCGCAAGAAAAAAATGACACAAATGAGCCCAAATTCAAGTTTTGGCCCTTAAATAGACCTCTGAGCTGGAATTCGTCCTTGACTGGGATGAGCGCTCTGGTTAGCACTCGTCCCACCCAGGGACGAATTCTGCAGGTGGAATTCGTCCCACCCTGAGACGAATTCAGGCCAGAAATTCCAAAAACATCAAAAAAAGATAAAAAATGCACTAAAAACAAACAATAACTATGCCCGATAAGAGTGCTGTTGCACTTGACATCCCGGGCATACAAAATAGACGTTGGGGTCACAAAATTATCATTATCCTACTCCCTAAGAAGGCTACCATAGCCGGACCGCTCCACGGGAAGACGGATTTCCGACAATTTAACCCCCAAATGGTGTCACAAAAAACAACAAAAACAATAAAAAAATGCAACACAAACAAATAGCAATAAGCATTGCCGGACACAAGTGCTCTTGCACTTAACCTCTGGGCAAAGAAATTCGATGTCGGGGTTCAAATTCTCACTCTCCTACTTCCCCAAGAAGGCTACCATAGCCGGACCGCTCCACGGGAAGATGGGTTTTCGATGATTTTACCCCATTACGGCATCACCAAAAGGGTTAACACCCACCAAAAATAGGTCCAAATGTTGGAAAAATTGCACATGCTAAATGGTAAACCCTCTAAAGGCCCCCTTGCACAAGTCATCTTGGGTCAAGCGACTCGTCGCTTTTCTCATGAAGGTCATTCCCTCATCGATTCGTCGCTTGAGGGGGTAGTCACACTTAGTCACCAATCAACAATCACACACCCAATTAAGGAAAACGACATGCATTCAAAGAATCATTGACAAAGACAATTACGCTCCTGCTTGGGGCAGTAAACAAGCAACAATCAAATCAATCAAACACTTGGCATTTCATGAATCATGAACACAAGGTTCCCCTGAGGATAAAAGGTTGCGCCCTTTGCCTAATCATGACTGATCAATGTCCAAGCTCAAGTCACACCTCACCAAAATAGGTTAACACTTGAAATCAAACTCCTTAGCTCGTCAGAAGCAAGGATTCAAGAATGCATGCCCTTTCCATGCTTGGGGCATCAAAAGTTGGTTAGGTTACCAAGAAACCCTAATCATTAGTGCTTTGGTTATCTATTTTTGCTCGATGTTGCGCCATGCACAGCGCATCCCAAAAAGGGGCATCTATAGACACCAAAATAGCACCAATCCGATTATGTGACTGCAAACACTGATCACTTTGACAAACACAGCCCCCAGGGCAACCCTCAGAGGTCAAACAGTGGTCCTAACCACTTTCATAGCAATTTTGTAAGGTCAAGAGGAAATTTGGTACATTTAGACACTTTGCTCAGTATTCGTCTCACCCAGGGACGAATACTAACTGGGATTCATCTCACCCAGGGATGAATTCTGAAATCATCTCTGGTAGGGATGAATTCCAAGTTTAACGGGCAAAAATAAGAATGGCACCAAGTGGCAGCCAAAGACAGTCAATTGATGACTCCTGCCTCGCATGCGTGTGTGGGTGGGCAAATAGGCCATTAGAGGACTTTCACAAGGGTAGTTATGAAAGCCCAAGTCATGGAGGACTCCCCTCCCTCATGGGAAGACATAACTGCCACATGGCACCTAAAAGCACGAGATTCCGGGCGAAGGAAACACTAATTGCGATGCATTCAAAATCAAATACGCTTAAGTCCTAGAAATGTAGAATGCATGAAATGAAAGAGACGCATTGAAATGAGATACAAGCAAATGGAGAAAACACAGCCCTTTCATTAAACTCTCTTGATCTCTGTTACAAATACGCCTCCTCCCTTTTCAGGGGCTAGGAGCGTTAAAAGAATTTGATTACAATCGAGACTTAAGGTTCCCTTTTTCGCGTGCCCACACTTGAGATGGGCGGGCCAAGATGATGCCGCCGCTGATGTTGATGAGTCCTTGACCTCTGCTGCTCCTCCTGCGAACAAAGAAACAACGAAGATGTCAGTAGCACCTGCTGCACATAAGAAGTGTTTGTTCTCTAAAATCGCCAAAAGATGCATGCAAACATTTGTCTAAAACAGTGAGTAAAATGACTCTAAATGACCTGAAAACCTGACAGAGGACAGAAAACATCACCGGAGGGCCATTGCCACTGGAACAGTCGGCCAATCTGGCTTCACCTGGAATTCGTCCCTGGGCGGGACGAATTTCGATCGCAATTCGTCCCTAGGTGGGATGAATTCTACTGTGTTGAAAAAGCTGAACTGACACTGCTCCAATGTCGAATCCCGAGACCTCCAAAACACCTGCAAACAAAGGGGTTATGTAATTGGGGCCATTTTGGGACGACCCAGATGGTCGGATTCTCCCAATTTGGCCTCTATCCTCGGGAATTCGATATCGCCACCTGCAAGTTAGTAGGACAACAAAGCGACAAAAGGCATGATAAAATCTGATCAAAATGTTATGAAATTGAAGCTATGAGTTAACCAAACAGAATAACATGAGATGCAACCTGAAACAATAATCTAGAATGCTTTTGGAATAAAACTTAGAAAGTGCGGGGGTGCCCAAGTGGGCCTCCCACCGTTGGCACTTGATCTTGGCGCCAATCCACTAGGGATGGGCCCAAAACCTCTTAGGATTGGGATGTCTGCAAATTGGTGGTGTAAGGTGGTCAAATGTTGGATTTGGGTTGGATCCACGCTTCCAAAAGCCACCCAATAACCTCCCTTGCAAAAGAGATTAGTGGATGTGAGAAGGTGAATCAAAAGGATGCAAGTGGGTATTCAATCGGACAGCACTTCGTTGCTTGAAATCGCCTCCAATCCATCCTTTTTGGGTGAGAAAAGTCCCACCTTTTATAGACCCATGGGGTCTCTTTTGAGAGGGAAGCATAAGCGCCATGTGTTGGTCATAGGTGCCATGTGGCGGTCATGTCTTCCCATGAGGGAGGGGAGTCCTCCATGACTTGGGCTTTCATAACTGCCCTTGTGACAGTCCTCTAACGGCCTATCTGCCCACCCACACACGCGTGCGAGGCAAGAGTCATCAACTGATCGTCCTGGGCTGCCACTTGGCGCCATTCTTCTTTTTGCCCGTTAAACTTGGAATTCGTCCCTACCGTGAGACGATTTCAGAATTCGTCCCTGGGTGAGACGGATTCCAGTTAGTATTCGTCCCCGGGTGAGACGAATACTGAGCAAAGTGTCTAAATGTGCCAAATTGCCTCTTGACCTTACAAAATTGCTATGAAAGTGGTTAGGACCACTGTTTGACCTCTGAGGGCTGCCCTGGGGGCTGTGTTTGTCAAAGCGATCAGTGTTTGCAGTCACATAATCGGATTGGTGTTGTTTTGGTGTCTACAGATGCCCCTTTTTGGGATGCGCTTGTGCATAGCGCAGCGTCGAGCAAAAATAGATAACCAAAGCACTAATGATTAGGGTTTCTTGGTAACCTAACCAACTTTTGATGCCCCAAGCATGGAAAGGGCATGCATTCTTGAATCCTTGCTTCGACGAGCTAAGGAGTTTGATTTCAAGTGTTAACCTATTTTGGTGAGGTGTGACTTGAGCTTGGACATTGATCAGTCATGATTAGGCAAAGGGCGCAACCTTTTATCCTCGGGGGAACCTTGTGTTCATGATTCACGAAATGCCAAGTGTTTGATTGATTTGATTGTTGCTTGTTTACTGCCCCAAGCAGGAGCGTGATTGTCTTTGTCAATGATTCTTTGAATGCATGTCGTTTTCCTTAATTGGGTGTGTGATTGTTGATTGGTGACTAAGTGTGACTACCCCCTCAAGCGACGAATCGATGAGGGAATGACCTTCATGAGAAAAGCGACGAGTCGCTTGACCCAAGATGACTTGTGCAAGGGTGCCTTTAGATGGTTTACCGTTTAAGCATGTGCAATTTTTCCAACATTTGGACCTGTTTTTGGTGGGTGTTAACCCTTTTGGTGATGCCATAATGGGGTGAAATCATCAAAAACCCATCTTCCCGTGGAGCGGTCCGGCTATGGTAGCCTTCTTGGGGAAGTAAGAGAGTGACAATTTGAACCCCGACATCGAATTTCTATGCCTAGAGGTTAAGTGCAAGAGCACTTGTGTCCGGCAATGCTTATTGCTTTGTTTTTGTGTTGCATTTTTTTTGTTGTTTTTGTTTTCGGGGGGAGGGGGATTTGATTTTTGACTGACATTTGGGGTGAAATTGTCGATAACCCGTCTTCCCGGGGGGCGGTCCGCCTTTGGTGCCCCCCTTATGTCCCCCCCGGCGAGAGTAGGATAGTGACAATGTAAACCCCGACATCAATTTTTCTATGCCAAGAGGTTAAGTGCAAGAGCACTTGTGTCTAGCAATGTTTATTGCTTTTTGTTTGTGTTGCATTTTTTTGTTGTTTTGTTGTTTTGATTTTCTTTGATCTTATGCATGATGGTTGATGAATATGGATGTATGCATGTTGATTTATTTTGATGGATGCATATGCTATGATGAATACAAATGTTTTTGATTTATATGTGATATGCAGAGATGAAATGGATGAATGAGATTTGTGATGTTTGGCTATGGCACCATAGACTGTTTAGAACTCTGTTATTTTGTTTTTAGGCGATTGTTGTGATGCATGACTTTGTATGTATACATGTGGTTTTTTTTTTTGTATTTTTTGATGGTATTGTAAGGATGAAAAGTAGCGCAATTGGTTTAGAAATGTAGCTAAGGTTTTCTGAGACTCAGACGGTTTTAACTCACTAGCCACGACTGTACTTTATCTTACAAGACTTTTGAACAAGGTATGAATCGGACTTGTTTTTGACCAAGCTATTTCACATCCCCGTGTGTGCAATTGAGTTCATTTATGTGGTATTTGTCGGGATACCGCCAGTGCCAGATGGGCTTTCAACCGAACTTGTACCGAGGATCACCTAATTAGCTCCACTAACTCCTTTGTTGTATTTAGTTAGATTAATCTGCGGTGTTATCCAGGATGCCATAAGCTAGCTCATCCACATGCAAACATTGATCTGTACGCAAGTTAATGTGACAGATATATCATCATGCGAGAAGTTTACCGCCAGTTACCGATAGGCTATCAACCAAACCGGTATCGAGGCTTGCCTCATGACCTGTTAGAATGCTGAGAGTTCCAGGGATTCAAGTTCAACTCCCTTCTTTTCTTCAATTGTATTGGGATACTTGCTCGTTTGTAGTGATAAGATCACTGTTTATTTTGATTTGTTTTTCTTTTGAGCAAGGGATTGGGGAGATGGAGTGATGAAAATCACTATCGTTTGTGCCGTTTGATGTGTGCACTGTAAGATGTCAAATATTTGATTTTTGACATTTTGCAAATTTTTGATGTTTTGCAATTATTGAGAACTAGGGATTCTTAGGGAATTGGGTAGGGAGGATGCTTGTCCTTTTGCCAACTCTCAGCATTCTTGGGGTCATTCGCACAGGGGGATGAGCAAGATAACCGTTTCGCTTTTGGTGACCTGGATTACTGTGCAGGTTTCATCTTTCGTTCACACAACTCAGGAATTGTTTTATGTGTTTTTAATTTGTGTTGGGATGTTACGTAACAAGGCGTATTTCAAGTGTAACTCTACCTTCGTAAAATCTGTCTGACTTGATACATTACATGGCTAAAGAGGAAAATGATGACTGAATCACGAAAACTTTTAATACATTAAAAGACCACCGACTCTAGTGTGGTAAAAGCAATGCATGGTGTTTTTGTTGTTTTTGTAAAATGGAACAAGTGTGGAACAAGATGGACTAGCAGAGCAATTACAGCCTATGGTGCCTTTGACCTATACGACCACAAATATGCAATGTATGGATGCAATGCTTAATGCAGCTACATATTTTTGTATTTTTGATGGATTGATTTTTGTGAATATGAAGATGAGGTGCGAGAAGAGCTCTCTATTGATGAATTTGAGTATGCCTAGAAATGAGATGCAAATTTTTGTTTTTATTTTTTTTTTTTGATTTTTTTTTTTGACCAAGTGATTGTGAATCCTTGGAGCATTTTTGGTGACCAAGTGATTGCGATAATCCTTGGAGCTTTTTGGGTGACCAAGTGATTGCGATAATCCTTGGAGCTTTTTGGGTGACCAAGTGATTGCGATAATCCTTGGAGCTTTTGGGTGACCAAGTGATTGCGATAATCCTTGGAGCTTTTTGGGTGACCAAGTGATTGCGATAATCCTTGGAGCTTTTTGGGTGACCAAGTGATTGCGATAATCCTTGGAGCTTTTTGGGTTGACCAAGTGATTGCGATAATCCTTGGAGCTTTTTGGGGGGACCAAGTGATTGCGATAATCCTTGGAGCTTTTGAGTGAACGGTGAAGAGGGACCAAGGGATTGCGATAATCCTTGGAGCTTTTTGGGTGACCAAGTGATTGCGATAATCCTTGGAGCTTTTTGGGTGACCAAGTGATTGCGATAATCCTTGGAGCATTTTGGGGTGACCAAGTGATTGCGATAATCCTTGGAGCTTTTTGGGTGACCAAGTGATTGCGATAATCCTTGGAGCTTTTTGGGTGACCAAGTGATTGCGATAATCCTTGGAGCTTTTGGGGTGACCAAGTGATTGCGATAATCCTTGGAGCTTTTGGTTTGGATTATGGTTCTTCAAGGGATAGAGGTACCCCCAGCTTGATGGTCTTTGCACTTCGGATCTGGCTCTAGAGGTACGGGCATGAACGGATCGGCCCTATGTGTTGATAGGAAGACGGGGTCTTCCCTTGGTACTGATGTCATGATGGGATCTCGGGGTGGATGGTGCTCATCGTGGATTTGGAGCCATGGATCCAATACTTGGTCCCACCTTGCAGGGTCTACCCACCATTCATGCCCTAGTAGTATGCCCATCTGTCCCATTAGATCTTCATGAGTTAAAGGGCGGTGATGCCGTCGCGCATGTCTGAGATAGTCCATCTCAGTCTCATCTTCTGAATCACTTTCGGAGACCCAAAAATGTTCATTCTCTTCAACAACTGTTGCTTGCGACGTTGAGGGCTCTCCTTGTTCCAGCAAGTTAATCTGGTCCCATTGTGGTTGTTCCACTCTTGGTGGAGGGACCTGATTCTCTTGACACTGTGTTGGTTCAGCTGGAACCTCTAAGGGGAATAGCTTCAAAAAGATGTCTGGAAGCCGTTGATGTTCTCTTTGAGGATTAATCTCCGAACTCTCGCCTCTCTCTAGCAAAGGAGAGGGATTACTACTGTTGCCAAGGGTGTTTGTTGACCATGGGAGGTAATCTCCCAATGTATATTCTCGTATTCGGGTTGGCATAAAGATCTGGTGCCAATCCCCCCTTGTTGCCTATTTCTAGGCCTTGCATATTTTCGACCAAGATGTCTAAGGGTAGGGGGTGGTTGAACCCTACTCCTGACTTATCATATGGCATCTGATATCTTGGTTGGCAAAGGACCCGCATCCCTTGCTCATATCTCGCCTAGCCCGTATCCATGCCAATTGCATTGGCCGAGATATTTTAGGGCAAAGTCCGGGTTTGACAGATAGTTGATGTTTTCAACGAAAGGCTCGTTGTCTGCTTCCTTTTGTTTGCATGGTTCAAGACCATGATCAAGGCCCCCATACACAAAATTTGTCCGGTTTGGTGGGTAGCCTAGAGGAACAACTGTCCCTATGGGAAGGCGAGGTCTCCCCATGTCTTGTACTGACTCCAATGCGGGGGTTGCCACAACATTTTGCACTAAATACTCCCCCAGGCCCGTATTGGCCATTTCAACAATGATTGTTGATGATTGGGTGGGAGGAAACGGGAGTCCTTCCTGAGTCCATTCCATGTTCGGCATTTTAGGAGTCTCCGCTTCGCTTATGTGAGGTGTTTCTTCTGTTGATACCGTTGAAATTGTGGGCAACCCTTCTTCTAAGGGCTTAGCCTCTTCCATGATCTGTTTTCCCTTTTCCTTCTATTTGGCCATGATAGGTGGCATTGATGATGAAGGAGCAGATGATGAAGGCTCACCTGGCTGGGATTTTGTTGATTTGGTCACCAGTGGTGCTCGCGGTATTGGACCCTATTTAGATGGATTTAACTGGAAATCCAAATGCGTTGAAGGGAGGGTCGATTGAGGCATGAATTGTACCGCATTGCAATACTTGAAGGGCTCTAAGTCCATTGGGACTACATGTATTTCTCCTTCAAAAGCATACTTTAAGCACTGGGTGGGCGATCGAAGGGACACACTTCATGTCCCTGATCCAAGGCCGCCCTAGCAGTATATTATAAGCCATCTCGCCTTCCAACACATGGCACAATGTAGGTATTGTCTTTTGTCCTACCCGGACAAGCAGAACAACGGTGCCGACTGTCGAGCATATTGCATCGTTGAAAGCTCGCAGTGTGTACGTGGAGGCTGTGATGTGAGAGGCTGGCAGCTTCAAATGTTTTAAGGCTGCAGTGGTAATGATGTTACTGGACGAGCCAGTATCTACCAACACTCTCTTGTACGGGATCCCGTTGACCCACGCGATAACGTGCAGGGGTGGATCTGCCATGTCATTCGATATTGTTTTGACTTCATCTTCTCCGAAGGTGATGACTGGCTCCGTACATCGTTTCACATGTCCCACGAAGTTGTTGAAAGAATTTGCTTCGTGAGGTCTGTAATTCGATGGCTTTTAAAATGTCCATAAGAGCTTCCCTATGGGGTGCTGATTGTTGAATAAGCTCGTAAATGGACAGCCTAGCCGATGTGGTCCGCAAACTCTGCGTGAGTTTGGTCCGTATCGTGACCTCGGGTCTAGGCGGAGGCAATCTGCGTTGGGCGTTGTTGAGGCTGCGATGTTGTCGGAACTTCCCTCGTAGCTACCTCGGGGGCAACTGCTGGGTACTTTTTGTTCCTTGTCACTATACTAATCATTCCCACAAATCCTTGCATGGGAAGATTCTGTCGCACCTCGTTAATCTGGAGAGGTTTTGCCTGTGCCTCGTGGGCAAGGCAAAGGGTCCTTGAATACCCCCATTTGTTGATTATTTGGCGCTATGGGGTTGTCCACGGCCAATGTTCTATTGTCGATCAAATCTTGGATTAATTCTTTGAATTTCCAACATCCATTCAAGTCGTGTCCTCTGCGCCTATGGAATCTACAATACAATTCCTCTCTCTATCCCCTAGGCTTAGGAGCGTTAGGGTCTATAGTTTGGATTTCGGGTAGAGTGACTAAATTTGCCGCCGACAAGCGGTCAAATAGGGAGTCCCTGGACTCCGTGTAAGGGGTGAATTGTCGCCTAGGGCGACGCTGCTGATTCCGCTCCTGTCTTCTATTATCTCTTTCATAACCAGGAGGCACTCGCTCGGTAATTAGCCTTTTGGGGCTGCATTTCTTGCACAGTGCGCGGGAACATTTATCGCAACTTGGTTAACCGCAGCGTGTTGTGATTGCGTTGTCCCGGTTTTAGTGGTTTTATTCCACTCTTTCTTTTTAGGCTTGGCGATTGCGCCTTCGCCTATTTTGATCTCTTCTATAACTCTGGATTGCGCCAAAGCTTCTTCTAAGTTGTCGTATTGTCGCAGCAACAATAGACCGGAGATTGATTTTAAGCAACTTTTTGCGAACATCTACGTGAGATCAGACATAGGGGGACGGTAGGGTAACTTAGAAAGCAAAGCTCTCCATCGATTCCCATATGCTGCCATTGTTTCTTCCTCAAATTGCTTGAGGCTAGCCAGATCACTCAGTGATGCCTTCTTCCTTGTGTTGAAGGCAAAGCGTTCAAGAAACGCATCTACTAATTGATCTAGGTTGCTTATGCTGTGTTTGGGTAGTTGTGTGAACCAATCCGAGGCAGGGCCTGCGAATGTGGTTATGAATGTTCTAAGCAACAATGCGTCATTATCTTGGATGCCGAAGCATTGGCTTAGAAATCTTGTAACATGTTCTTGTGCGTCCTCTTCACCTTTAAAGATTGCCAATTGAGGCAACTTGAAGTGTTCGGGGTAAAGAGGTGTAGGCACTGAGGGATGCACCGGATTACTGCGGAGTTGACGTAATGTGGGTTTTTGATGCCCAGCAGCTTTTGTCTCCACAGACTCCAAACGCTCTAATAGCGCTTGGTATGCATCGGAAGATTTTATTTCTTCCTCTCTTGTTCGCTCCCGTTGTAAGTTATGGTAAACTGGGGGCCTATGGAGGGGTGGCCGAATGGCAATCCTCCTGCCTTGATGGGGAGTTTCAGCATATTCTATTTCTGGTTCGTACTCCTCATAAAGTTCTTGAGGAGTCTCTGGGCGAGACCTATGACCTTGATTGAGTCCTCGCTGAAGGTACCCATCATTGTTTCGGGGAGTGGCCTCCCTCTCGGGTCTATAAGGTCTCGGAGGCAAAGCTTGACGAGGTCGTGGAGACCTGTCCTGCACCAACGAATTATGCCTCTCATATTGTTCGGCCCTTTGGATGCGAGGGGTTGGCTCCCTCTCAGGTAGTTCATAGCGTAACTCATCCGCTTCGCGTTGCATGCGCTCTCTATCCAAGCGGTGTCGATACTCTATCTCCTGATGACTTTGTTTAAGCCGCATGATTTGGGCTTGACGGGTGGCATGTCTAGCAACTATCGGGTCAATTTGGTCTACCCTATTTTGCTCAGGAGGTTTGAATGTTTCTCCTATGTGTTTGCCTCGATTTTGATGATCTAAAGTTTCAATGGGTCGCTTCCCTCTGTCGAGGTGGGCGACATGTACTCGAGGCTCGGCCTTGATGTATGATCATGATACCTAGCAAGTGCGGAAACGCAAGGTTCCCACGCTATTTGTTGTCCTCGAGGAATGCGATGGCTTTCCTCGTACTCCCTTTCATGGGTTTGGAAGGGGCGGGCGGAGTTAGCTCGCCCTGTGTAAGGAGCCCTGCGCTCCGGATTTTGTCTTTCCGTCCTGATGGGAGGTAAAGAAGGGACGCCATATCCACGTTGTCCCTCCAAATGGATAGTGTGCCTCTCTAGCGCTCCATCGCGCTGTGGCCACTCATGTCTAACCTCAGAAGGCGATTCTCTATTTACATCAAGGTCTACATGTAAGGCGTCTTCCCGAAAGGGGCTGCTTTGAATGGGCATACCCCACCGAGGATTCTGAATCGGATTCTTTTGTAGGCCAGACCGATAAGGCGGTATGACCAAGTCCTCAGGACTGAAGTGAAGGCGACTTGTGCCCGCTTCTTGTGTACCTTCCGGAGCTTCTGCCCTTGATTGGGCTTGGCTACGGGTGTACACCATTGCGTTGCTTCTATACTATCTAAGTAGATTTTTATCTCGTTTATGATGATTTTTCTTTTTGTCTACACTAAGCAGAAATGAACACACACATACACAAACCGTGATTATCTCTTTTAAGGATTATTGGTGTGCCCTAAACTGGTTTAGTGCATTTTGATGTTTTGTTTTGTTTTTGTAGGTTTTGAAGAACGTTTAAATGCATTATGACGGCTCATATAACTCCCAAAATGGTAGCCCCTTCAATATACCAACCAGGCCGATATACCAACCTCTCTATATACCCGCCCTTACGAGAGGGAGACTATAGGTACGTGAGAGCAGAAGGTACGTGGTACGTAGGCGGTACGGAAGGGGGATTGTCCTGTTAATGGCACCTACCATAGAAGACTTATCCTCGCGCGCATGGGAATCACCCCAGCGACACTCGGTCAGCTTTCGTCAGGATTTACGCCTAACAACAAGTTGACAATCGGGAAATGGATGCAAAGCTAAGCCAAGGTGGTGATGAACCCACCGTTGGTCTTGCTCAAGGGCTGGGGTCTTACGACCAGCTCCTTGGTTTAAAATTATTGCGTGAAGTGTGTGGGATTCATTTTATTTAACAAAAATGAAACAAGCATAAATGACTTTCCCTAAGCAATGCAAGATAAAATGAAAACAATCAAAGAAACGGAAACAGAAACAGAAAATTTAACAGAGATTATGAAAATCCCTACCTCTTCTCTGCCTGGACCGGTTGCTTCTGAATTTCTGCTCTGAAAATCTGCAGACAGGAATTCGTCCCTCGGTGAGACGAATTACAGAACAGAATTCGTCCCTCCCAGAGACGAATTTGAATTCGTCTCAGGGTCAGACGAATTACAGTAAAGAATTCGCCACAGCCAAGGACGAATAACAGTCAGAAACAAAAAAATGTACCTGTCAAGCACAAAACACAAAAATTTGATCAGTTTTTGTGATCTTAAAAACCAGGGAACAGGGTCCCACCGTGATCGCCACTGAAAGCACGAGATTCCGGGCGAAGGAAACACTAATTGCGATGCATTCAAAATCAAATACGCTTAAGTCCTAGAAATGTAGAATGCATGAAATGAAAGAGACGCATTGAAATGAGATACAAGCAAATGGAGAAAACACAGCCCTTTCATTAAACTCTCTTGATCTCTTGTTACAAATACGCCTCCTCCCTTTTCAGGGGCTAGGAGCATTAAAAGAATTTGATTACAATCGAGACTTAAGGTTCCTCTTTCCGCGTGCCCACACTTGAAATGGGTGGGCCAAGATGATGCCGTCGCCGATGTTGATGAGTCCTTAACCTCTGTCGCTCCTCCTACGAACAAAGAAACAACGAAGATGTCCGTAGCACTCGCTGCAAATAAGAAGTGTTTGTTCTCTAAAATCGCCAAAAGATGCATGTAAACATTTGTCCGAAACAGTGAGTAAAGTGACTCCAAATGACCTGAAAACCTGATAGAGGACAGAAAACATCACCAGAAGGCCACTGCCATCGAGACAATCGGCCAATCTGCCTTCAACTGGAATTCGTCCCTGGGCAGGACGAATTCTAACTGCAATTCGTCCCTGGGTGGGACGAATTCTACCGTGTTGGAAAAGCCGAACCGACACCGCTCCAATGTCGAATCCTGAGACCTCCAAAACACCTGCAAATAGAGGGGTTATGTAATTGGGGCCATTTTGGGATGACCCAGATGGTCGGATTCTCCCAATTTGGCCTCTATCCTCGGGAATTCGATATCGCCACCTGCAAGTTAGTAGGACAACAAAGCGACAAAAGGCATGATAAAATCTGATCAAAATGTTATGAAATTGAAGCTATGAGTTAACCAAATAGAATAACATGAGATGCAACCTGAAACAATAATCTAGAATGCTTTTAGAATAAAACTTAGAAAGTGCGGGGGTGCCCAAGTGGGCCTCCCACCGTTGGCACTTGATCTTGGCGCCAATCCACTAGGGATGGGCCCAAAACCTCTTAGGATTGGGATGTCTGCAAATTGGTGGTGTAAGGTGGTCAAATGTTGGATTTGGGTTGGATCCACGCTTCCAAAAGCCACCCAATAACCTCCCTTGCAAAAGAGATTAGTGGATGTGAGAAGGTGAATCAAAAGGATGCAAGTGGGTATTCAATCGGACAACACTTCGTTGCTTGAAATCTCCTCCAATCCGTATCTTTTTGGGTGAGAAAAGTCCCACCTTTTATAGACCCATGGGGTCTCTTTTGAGAGGGAAGCATAAGCGCCATGTGTTGGTCATAGGTGCCATGTGGCGGTCATGTCTTCCCATGAGGGAGGGGAGTCCTCCATGACTTGGGCTTTCATAACCGCCCTTGTGACAGATCCTCTAACGGCCTATCTGTCCACCCACACACGCGTGCGAGGAAGGAGTCATCAACCGATCGTCTCTGGGCTGCCACTTGGCGCCATTCTTCTTTTTGCCCGTTAAACTTGGAATTCGTCCCTACCAGAGACGAATTCAGAATTCGTCCCTGGGTGAGACGGATTCCAGTTAGAATTCGTCCCTGGGTGAGACGAATACTGAGCAAAGTGTCTAAATGTGCCAAATTGCCTCTTGACCTTACAAAATTGCTATGAAAGTGGTTAGGACCACTGTTTGACCTCTGAGGGCTGCCCTGGGGGCTGTGTTTGTCAAAGCGATCAGTGTTTGCAGTCACATAATCGGATTGGTGTTGTTTTGGTGTCTACAGCACCTATGACCAACACATGGCACTTATGCTTCCCTCTCAAAAGAGACCCCATGGGTCTATAAAATGTAGGACTTTTCTCACCCAAATAGGGATAGATTGGAGGCGATTTTAAGCAACGAAGTGTTGTCCGATTGAATACCCACTTGCATCCTTTTGATTCACCTTCTCACATCCACTAATCTCTTTTGCAAGAGAGGTTATTGGGTGGATTTTGGAGGCGTGGATCCAACCCAAATCCAACATTTGACCACCTTACACCACCAATTCGCAGACATCCCAATCCTAAGAGGTTTTGGGCCCATCCCTAGTGGATTGGCATCGAAATCAAGTGCCAACGGTGGGAGGCCCACTTGGGCACCCCCGCACTTTCTAAGTTTTATTCTAAAGCATTCTAGATTATTTGTTCATATGGCATCTTATGTTATTCTGTCCGGTTAACTCATAGCTTCAATTTCATAACACTTTGATCAGATTTTATCATGCCTTTTGTCGCTTTGTTGTCCTACTAACTTGCAGGTGGCGATATCAAATTCTCGAGGATAGAGGCCAAATTGGGAGAATCCGACCATCTAGGTCATCCCAAAATGGCCCCAATTACATAACCCCTCTATTTGCAGGTGTTTTGGAGGTCTCGGGAGTCGACATTGGAGTAGCATCACCTCGGATTTTCCAACATAGCAGAATTCGTCCCACCCAGGGACGAATTGCAATCGAAATTCGTACTGCCCAGGGACGAATTCCAGGTGAAGGTAGATTTGCCAACTGTTTCAGTGGCAATGGCCTTCTGGTAATATCTTCTGTCTTCTATCAGGTTTTTAGGTCATTTGGACTCACTTTACTCACTGTTTTAGACAAATGTTTATGTGCATCTTTTGGCGATTTTAGAGAACAGACACTTCTTATTTGCAGCAGGTGCTACTGAAATCTTCGTTGTTTCTTTGTTCGTAGGAGGAGCAGCAGATGTCAAGGACTCATCAACATCAGCGACGGCATTGTCTTGGCCTGCCCATCTCAAGTGTGGGCACGCGGAAAGAGGAACCTTAAGTCTTGATTGTAATCAAATTCTTTTAATGCTCCTAGCCCCTGAAAATGGATGAGGCATCTTTGTAACAGAGATTAAGAGAGTTTAATGAAAGGGCTGTGTTTTCTCCATTTTCTTGTATCTCATTTCAATGCGTCTCTTTCGTTTCATGCATTCTACATTTTTAGGACTTAAGCGTATTTGATTTTGAATGCATCACAATTAGTGTTTCCTTCGCCCGGAATCTCGTGCTTTCAAAAACATGAAGAGGAATACAAACCACAAGAACATGTACTTAAGGCAATCACAAAGATTGAGCACAAGCTAAATATGGATATAGATCTAGATGGTAATCTAGATCCAGAGAAAATAATATATTGGATATCAAAGATGGATTTTTTTATCTTGAATAGTTTAAATACCCTAAAAGGGTTAAGATAGTTATTACATATATAAAGGGGGTGCATCCTTACGATCAGATCAACAACAAAAAAAAAACCATTTCAAGAAAGAGAAAATATAACAGCTTGAGATTGAATGGTGAGCAAGTTAAAGAGAGAACTCCTATTGATTTATTATTCAATAATATTATTTATTAATAAACCATTAGGATTGATCCCTCAAAAGAAACCATAGAAATTATTTCAAGATATATCAATGGATTGAAGTTGGCAATCAAAAATGATATTTAGGTTGTATATTTAAATAGTCAAAGAAGCCTATTAATATACCTTGAAGGAAGAAGATGGGAGAGGATATAATTGAACCCATAACACTCAATACTAGAGAACACTTGATGGTTCAAATAATATTGGTAGCTTCATGAGAGCAAAAAGAGGATCCATGGCAAAGCACAAGTATATTTAAGACCATGTGCAAGTACAAATTGAAGTGTTGTATAATGATAGTTGATAGTGGTAGCACTATTAATTTTATCTCAACTAAGATGGTGGAGAAGCTAGCACTGAAGACTATGGCCCATCCAAAGCCCTAAAATTTTTCATGGTTACAGAAGGGTCATCAAGTAATGGTGATAGAAAAATGTAAAATTAATTTTAAAATTGGTCCTTACTATGAAAAAGTATGGTGTGATGTGATTTCGATAGATGCTTGTCATGTTATTTTAGGAAGACCATGGAAATATACGAATAGAGTGTAATCCATGAAGAAGAAAATATTACCAACACAATATCTATATATGACGAAGAGATAGACAAGACTAGAAGTGGAATAGTAATATGGACTAGTAAGCAATTCTTAAAGGAATCCAAGGAGACTCGGGTATTGTTTAAACCAACCTGAATGGGGTGGGGACCAACGAATAGAAACACATAAATTCGGAGCTGGTGGGGGTCTTAACAACAAATTTTGGGTGGCCATAAGTCACACAAGGAAGGGAGTCTTTCGATGCCGCCAAAATATTTTCTACCACATTCCAAATAATCCTCTGGCTTAAATAAAAAAATTCACCCTTGTAGTTTTTAAACACTCGCATTTCACTCCTTCCATACACCCCATAGAATATGTGGGAGAAAAAAATTCCAAAAATGTTTTAAATGGGGATAAGAGAAGGGTGATGACCAATGATTGACAAACTCACAAATAGAATCCGACAAGACCCAAACGACACCAATCTACCGAAGGGAATAATAAAAAATTAATTATAAAAGACTTTGCACTTAAGAAACATATGAGGAATAGATTCCTAGTCTTGTTTACATAGAAAGCAATGATTCAGCAAATTAAAACACCTCTTATGCTTTATCCTTTTCATTGTACATCAATTTACACATATAGATAGAAAATTGAGATAATAATTTAGGTTTTAATTATCAAAATTGTGAAGTTTATAAAAATAAGCTACCATTATATTTATAATAGTCATTTAATGTCATATAAAATACTTTTTTATACATGTTTGGTGGCATTGATTAATAAACTAATAATTGTACACATTCATGAACTAAATGATAAAATAACTAGCAAAAAAACCAACACTACACATAATTTAAAGTTTCAATAATATAAAATATGGGGTCATGTAAGTTTTAAAATAATTGTTAAATTTTCATAATAAAGAATTTGTGAGATGCTTGACAGGTATACAAATAAATGTGAAAAAATAATATTTAGTTTTATGGACTTTAAATTATGTAAATATAGGTCCGAGGTGTAGACCAATTGGTTCATCCAAACCCCATAAGAGGGGCAGAGGCCCAAGGTTCAAATCTCGGGCCTCGTCATATTGAACGCTTGTCCCTTTCCTAGTGCTTTCAACGGCGTAAAAGGTTTAAAATGATTGTGGCATGGTGGTTATAAGGGTGGAATGCGTGAAGATCTATGTGGCGGCTTACGAGGTGGACAGTGCATAATAATGTGGCAGCCATAAAAGCTGGATAGCCTGCCCGGATTCGTGGCGGCTACCAATTCCACCATGTAAATACAAAAAAAAAAAAATATTATATAAATATAAAATATTAAATAAATATAAATAATATAATTTTTCTTATAAATAAAATTATGGTAACTATAAATAATAGAAATACTTTTTATATTAATAATATGTTGAGGGTCATCCATTTATTTTTCTTAATGTTTTTTAAGATTGTTTACGTGTATGTTATGTTTAATACATAAAAACTTTAAAATATATTAATTTTAATCAATGAAAAATAAGAAACTCAGTACAGATGAACTACATCTACAATATAATTGATCAAATATATAGGAAACTAAATGGATTCAAAGAAGAAAATAAACTTACATATTCCTTATACTAGGTATCTAGCTCATTATATAATTGAAAAAGACATTGCCATCCAACCCTTTAACTGGACAAAGTAGGAGTGAACGATAAGCCTCTTTTAGTGTTTGAATACATAAATTTACCATATTGAGAAGCGAACAAGTCCTCCGGATCCTACCACATCCATGAGAAGGTGTATGGGATCATCGTAGAAACATTTAGGGGTAAGGTATCAAGGCTACCATACAAGGTATGATAGTTGATCAAGTCAACAGAATGACCCTCCATAGAGACTTTTGTCTAGGGAGGACATAGTCATCCATGTGTCTTTATTGATTATCATCCATGTCATGTGGGTTGTCTAGGGAGGTCATTAGATATGGCATATTCATTATCTTTGATTATTTTTCCAATGTTAGAGGGTCTACCTCTCCTTTTCTTACTACCTGTATTTGTGGTGGATGCATGTTTGGGTGACACCTGCGATGGGGAGGAAGAAGGGATTGGATGGGTTGAGGGTCCTAAGGCAAGTCTTGAGGAGGATTTTGGTGACAGAGGGCTGTGAGAGACTGCCTGAATAGAAATGGGGATGGAAAGGGAGAGGCAGCAATATTCAAAAGGCAATAGGGGGATGTGGGGATTAGAGGTGAGGGAGAGGGTCTCAATGGCGCAAAAGGACTAACACCAACACCATCAGGACCAACTAAGAATGGTACAGAGGGCAAAGGGGAGTGGATGGGAAGGTCCAGAGTGGGAAGGAGATGAGGGCTCGCTTTGCAGCACACTTTTGCCACAAAGAGGGGAGATGGTCCAATTTGCCCACCTACGTGCGCATGCATAGCAGGCGACAATAACTGACTGTTGTCGACTGCCACTTGTCTCACATCTGCTCTGATGGTTTTAATGTTGCCTCTGAATGCTTTAATTTTGTCTTTGGTTGGTTGAATGTCGCCTCTAATTGATTGACTTCCTCCTCTGATTGATTAAATGTCTGCCTTTGATTGGTTTTAATGGCGCCTTTGATTGGTTGAATGCCGCCCAGGCACAGATGTCGAAGTGTCGTGATATCACGACGGGCACCAAAGTGTCGTGATATCATGACACTTCGGCCAAGGCTTTGCCTTGGGTGCCGAAGTGTCACAATATCATGACACTTCGGCCAAGGCTGTGCCTTGGGCATCGAAGTGTTGCGATATCGTGACGTCGCGATATCGCGACACTTCGACCAAGCCTTTGCCTTGGGCATCGAAGTGTCGTGATATCACGACGTCATGATATCGCGACAATTCAGCCAAGGCTTTGCCTTGGGCATCGAAGTGTCGTGATATCGTGACGTCACGATATCGCGATATCATGACACTTCGGCCAAGGCTTTGCTTTGGGCGCCGAAGTGTCGCGATATCGCGACGTCGCGATATCGTGACACTTCGGCCAAGGCCTTCTTTTGATTAAGGCTTGCTTTGGATTAAGGCTTGCTTTTGCTTAAGGCTTGCTTTTGCTTAAGGCTTGCTTTTGCTTAAGGCTTGTTAAAATGACCAGCTTCTGCTTTGTTTACTTTTCGACCTTCTAAACTGCTATGTAAGTGGCTAGGACCACTATTTGACCTCTGAGGGCTGCCCTGAAAGCTATGTGTGTCAATGCGATCAGTGTTTGTAGTCACATAATCAGATTGGTGCTGTTTTGGTGTCTATAGATGCCCCTTTTTGGGAAGCACTGTGGGTGACGCAGTGCTGAGAAAAAATAGATAACCAAAGCACTAATGATTAGGGTTTCTTGGTAACCTAACCATATTTTGATGCCCCAAGTATGGAAAGGGCATGCATTCTTGAATCCTTACTTCTGACGAGCTAAGGAATTTGATTTCAAGTGTTAACCTATTTTGGTGAGGTGTGACTTGAGCTTGGACATTGATCAATCATGATTAGGCAAAGGGCGTAACCTTTTGTCCACAGGGGAACCTTGTGTTCATGCTTCGGGAATGCCAACTGTTTGATCAATTTGATTGCTGCTTGTTTACTGCCCCAAGCAGGAGCATGATTGTCTTTGTCAATGATTCTTTGAATGCATGTCATTGCTTTGATTGGGTGTGTGCTTGTTGATTGGTGACTAAGTGTGACTACCCCCTTAAGCGACGAATCGATGAGGGAATGACCTTCATGAAAAAAGTGACGAGTCGCTTGACCCAAGATGACTTGTGCAAGGGTGCCTTTAGATGTTTTACCGTTAAGCATGTGCAATTTCCCGACATTTGGACCTATTTTTGGTGGGTGTTAACCCTTTTGGTGATGCCATAATGGGGTGAAATCGTCAAAAACCCATCTTCCCGTGGAGCGGTCCGGCTATGGTAACCTTCTTGGGGAAGTAGGAGAGTGACAATTTGAGCCCCGACATCGATTTTCTATGCCCAGAGGTTAAGTGCAAGAGCACTTGTGTCCGGCAATGCTTATTACTATGTTTTTGTGTTGCATTTTTGTGATGTTTTTGTTGTTTTGATTTTCTTGCTTTGTGTATATGTCATGATTTTATGTTATGCATAATGATTGATGTTGATGGATGCATGCTACTTTATATTGATGTATGCATATGGTATGATAAATGCGATTGTTGTATGTTGATTTATTTTGATGGATGCATATGTCGTGATGAATGCAAATGTTTTCTATTTATATGTGATATGCAGAAATGAAATGGATGGATAAAATTTGTGATGTTTGGCTATGGCACCATAGACTGTTTAGAACTCTGTTATTTTGTCTTTAGGCGATTATGTATGCATGACTTTGTATGTATACATATGGTTTTTATTTTTTTGTATTTTCTGATGGTATTGTAAGGATGAAAAGTAGCACAGTTGGTTTAGAAATGTAGCTAAGGTTTTCTGAGACTCAGAAAGTTTTAACTTACTAGCCATGACTATACTTTATCTTACAATACTTTTGAACAAGGTATGAATCGGACTTGTTTTTGACCAAGCTATTTCACATCCCTATGTGTGCAATTGATTTCATTTATGTGGTATTTGTCAGGATACCGCCAGTGCCAGATGGGATTTCAACCGAACCTATACTAAGGATCACCTAATTAGCTCCACTAACTCCTTTGTTGTATTTAGTTAGATTAATCTATGGTGTTATCTAGGATACCATAAGCTAGCTCATCCTTATGCAAACATTGGTCTACACATACGCAAAGTGAATGTGACAGACATATCGTCATGCGGGTAGGATACCGCCATTGCCAGATAGGCTATCAACCAAACCTGTAATGAGGATCACCTAGATGGTTTTTGAATGCTAAGAATTCCAGGGATTCAAGTTCAGGATATTTTTTGGCTGAATGATTTAGAAATTTGCTCGTCTATATAGTGATGAAAATCACTGTTTATTTTCTATTAATTCTTTTTGAGCAAGGATTTTGAATAGTGGTGATAACCACAGTTATTTGATTTTGTATTTTGAGTATGGTGAGTTTGGGCTTGTGAGTGGCCTTGATCCTTGTGGCCTTGGGGACAACTATGCATCCTTTGAAGGGATGTGTAGTACAAATCCTTACAACATTGGGAACCAAGGGGGTGATGGAGATTATGGAGTAAGTGTGTTGATCTTTTAGGCCTTGGGGATAATTACCCATCCTGGTTAGGGGTAGATAGTACGAATCCTTACAACTTGGAGACCAAAGGTGAATGGAAAGTGTGAGGATGATGATTTGTTGGAATTTTTTTTGTGAATGGTGTTGATCCCTTTAGGTTTTGGGGATGAATACCCATACTTGGCAGGGGCATGTAGTACAAATCCTTACAACTTTGGGAACCAACTATGATTGGGATTTGGTAGTGGTAAAAAACCACTGTTTTATGGAGGTGAATGGATAGGAAAGAGCTCGTCCTTTTGTCAATTCTCAGCATTCTAAAACCATTCGCACAGGGGGATGAGCAAGATAACCGTTTCACTTATGGTGACCTGGATTACTGTACAAGTTTCATCTTTCGTTCACACTTGGGAATTTTTATGTGTTTTAATTTGTGTTGGGATGTTACGTAACAAGGCGTATTTCAAGTGTAACTCTACCTTCGTAAAATCTGTCTGACTTGGTACATGACGTAGCTAAAAAGAAAAATGATGACTGAATTACGAAAACTCTTGATACATTAAAAGACCACTGACTCTAGTGTGGTAAAAAGCAATGCATGGTGTTTTTGTTGTTTTTGTAAAATGGAACAGTGTGGAACAAGATGGACTAGCAGAGCAATTACATCCTATGGTGCCTTTGACCCGTACGACCACAAATATGCAATGTATGGATGCAATGCTTAATGTAGCTACATATTGATGAAGATGAGGTGCGAGAAGAGCTCTCTATTGATGAATTTGAGTATGCCTAGAAATGAGATGTGAAAATTTTTGTTGTTTTTGATGATTTTTGTTGTTTTTGAATTTTCTTGATTTTTGACCAAGCGATTGTGGAAATCCTTGGAGCATTTTTGGATTGACCAAGCGATTGCAAGAATCCTTGGAGCCTTTTTGGGATTGACCAAGCGATTGCAAGAATCCTTGGAGCTTTTTTTTTTTTTGGGATTGACCAAGCGATTGCAAGAATCCTTGGAGCTTTTTTGGAATTGACCAAGCGATTTTATGGATCCTTGGAGCATTTTTGGGTTTTGACCAAGCGATTGCGATAATCCTTGGAGCATTTTTGGGATATGGCTCTCTTAGATATGAAATGGTCACAAATGACTAATATTCAAGGGTTCTGTTTCCTTGATACCGTCAAGAGAAGCTAGCCGGTATGTCCCGGGTCCTATTTTGCTATCAATGACATATGGACCTAACCAATTTGCCGCAAATTTGTCCCTTAGGTGGGATGGCAAACTAGAGTTATGTTGGTTTTCCTTCAAAACCAAATCACCAACCCAAAAGTCCCTCAGGTGAACTTTCATGTTGTAAGCTTTCTTAAGTCGCTTTTGATAAATACGTAAATGCTCGAGAGCATTAACGCGTCATTCATCAAGCAACGTAAGTTGGTCTAACCGGGCCTGCTGCGCAGAGTCATCATCGATGAACTCCTGCATTGATATGTGCAGGGAAGGAATCTCCAACTCTAGAGGCATGACTGCCTCGGAGCCATACACGAGCAAAAATGAAGTGGCCCTAGTGGGTGTCCGAATGCTAGTGTGATAGGCCCATAGGGCAAGTGGGATTTGAATGTGCCAATCATTATGATTGTCTGTGATGGTCTTTTTAAGGATGGCAACTAGCATTTTGTTTGACGCCTCTGCTTGCCCATTCACCTATGGATAATAGGGTGTCGAAAAGCTATGCTGAATCTTGTACTTTATGGTCAAAGCACGCATGTCTTTGTTCTTGAAAGGCGTCCCATTATATAAGACTATTTTGGATGGAATACCAAAATGACATATGATGTTATGCAAAATGAACTCCACAATGCGGGGTCCTATCGTAGAGGTAAGCGAAATTGCTTCCACCCACTTGGTAAAATACTTTATGGTCGTTATGATAAACATGTGACGGCCTGACGACGTAGGGGAGATATTTCCAATTAGATCTAAACCCCACTGTGAGAATGGCCAAGCAGACTGGACTGTCTGTAAGGCCTGGGAAGGTACATGCATCAAATTGGCATGATGTTGACACTTCACGCACTTCTTGACATATGCACAATAATCTCGCTCTAAAGATGGCCAATAATAGCCCATGCAAAGAATGTGCTTTACAATGGCCATACCACTGAAGTGGCCACCACATGTACCATCATGCGCTTGGGCAACTACCCAAGTGGACTCTTGCTGGTCCAAGCAACGAAGGAAGATTCCTTCATAGCTGGGATGATACAAAATGTCTCCTATCAAGACATACTTAGCCGCTTTCTACTTGAGTGCTCGTTTTGCGACATGAGTCAATCCAAGCGGGAGGTTACCTAACTTGAGGTAGTCTCTAATGGGTAAATACCAGTCCTGTTGATCAGAAACCTCGACAGTATGAACAGCAAATCCCTCTTGAAGTTCATCCCTAGCAAATGCTGAATGGGATAGAACCTGTAAGAATAGCATTGTGTTGTTATTAATGGGAGTAGGGGAGAACAAGGACCCCCAGTTGACACGTTTTAGATGATCTCGGATTCGAAATAACTTATCTGAGGATGGTTCAATATGAATCATGTGGATTCCTGGCGTCAAGTCTGAGCTTGCATGCTCCATCGTAGATTGCGATAAGGTTTTGAATTGAATGGTTGTCATATCACTAGAAATGTCTTACGGAATTAATGACCCCAAGGAGGCCATTGTGTCTGTAAAACGATTCGATGATCAAGGGAGTGCCTCGATGTCATACCACTCAAGTTTTGCCAGGAATTTGTCCACAAGGACTTTATAAGCCTACAAAATTGGGCATTTGCATTGATATACCCCTTTGACTTGATTGACTATTAATAGCGAATCACCAAAGATGTTCAGTCATTTGATGTTCATGGCGATTGTTGTCTAAAGACCTAGGAGCAAGGCTTCATACTCTGCATTATTGTTGGTGCACGGGAAGTTTAATTTAAATGATAGGGGCATTGGAGTGCCTTGCGGTGTGAAGAATACAATTCCTATGCCACCACCTTGCTCACATTTAGAACCATCGAAGAATAGGGTTATGTCGGCCTGTGACTCAGGCTCATCAGAATCTAGCAATTCTGAGACATGGAAGACCCCATCATCGGGTAGTTCTATGACCAGAGGCTGATCATCTTCAAGAGGAGCCTCTGCTAGTTGATCGGCTATGACTTGTCCTTTGATATATTTTTGTCCAATAAACTCAATGTCAAATTCCGTCAACAACATGATCCATTTTGCCGTGCGACTACTATGATAGGTACGACTCATCATGTATCGCAATGGATTCTCCTTAGACACAACATACGTAGTGTTTCTCAACATGTAGTGCCATAGATTTTTGGTAGCAAACACCACTGCCAAGCAGAGTTTCTCAACGTATGCATAGTTAAGTTCATAACTGACCAAGGTGCGGCTAAGATAGTAAGTAGCCTGTTCCTTGTGAAGTTCATTCTTCTGGGCTAACATGGTGCCCAGTGCCACCTCAGTAGCTAAGATGTATAAGTAGAATGACACTCCTGGTCTAGGTGGTGCCAATACTGGCGGTGAAGCCAGTTATTGTTTGATTTCGTCAAAGGCTGACTAGCACTCGTCATCCCAATGAAATGTAACCCCCTTGTGCAATAATTTGTTCATGGGTCGGCACTTGTCAGATAATTGCGCTATGAAGCGTTTAATCGACACGACCTTTCCCTGCAGACTTCTGAGCTGCTTGATTGTAGTTGGGGGAACCATTTCAAGGATTACCTTGACTTTCTTTGGGTCCACCTCGATTCCTCGCTTTAAGACTATGAAACCCAAGAGTTTTCCAGATGTGACGCCAAATATGCACTTCTTGGGATTTAGTCTAACTTTATGCTCCATGAGGCGATCGAGGATTTTTCTTAAGTCATCGATATGATTTGAGCGCAAAAGAGACTTGGCTAACAAATCATCCATGTAATCTTCCAAATTTTTGTGCATGTAATCGTGGAAGATATATCATGGCACGTTGGTAGGTGGCACCAGCATTTTTAAGGCCAAAAGGCATGACCTTATAACAAAATGTCCCCCAAGGCGTTGTGAATGCCGTTTTTAGTTGGTCTTCAAGATTGATACGAATTTGATTGTATCTCGAGAAACCATCCATGAGGGAGAGCATTTCGTGACCTACTGTAGCATCTACCAATGTTTCAATGCTGGGAAAGGGGAAATCATCCTTAGGACTCGCTTTGTTTAGATCTCAAAAATCGATGCATATGCAAATCCTCCCGTCGGGCTTCTTGACGGGAACCATGTTGGACAACCATGGTGGATAATCCACGCAGATGACAAACTGTGCATCCAATAGCTTTTGCAATTCATATTTGACCATCAAGGCCACTGTTGGGTGCATCTTATGTAGTTTTTTCTTTACAAGATTGATTGTCGGATCAAGCATTAAATTATGCGTGACTAGCTGCGGGTCTAGTATTGGCATATCCTTGTACGACCATGCAAAAACCTCCTTCTTCTCTTTGAGAAGGGCAATGTAGTCGGCTTGCTCTTCGGGGGAAAGACTTACCCCCAGCTTGAGAATCTATGGATTCATTGGATCTGTGTCGATATCTACATCAGTCGTCTCCTCGACTGACATGTGGGATCCGTCCTCCAACTGATGTGGAGTTGGGATCAAATGGATATCATTAGCTGAGTTTAGATCTGTGTTGGGAACCTCAAGTCCCTCTTCAGCTTGAAAAATATCCTAAGTTGTCTTTGGGGTAAAATGAGGCATTTCACCGAAAGGCCAGTACTCTGATGGTGATAAAGGTGAATTGATGTAATCCCAGTCGATGGCATCTGTGTCTAGATGCAATGACCATGCTGGATCGGTCAGATTACGGATGGGTGCGGTCAAATCAATGGAGATCATGTGGATGGAATGAATTTGGTCTCCATTACCGTGGGTGTGATGACTTGAATCTTCTGGATGCTCCCTATACTCTGGATCTGGCTCTATGGGAATGGGCACGAATGGATTGGCCCTATGTGCCAATAGGAGGACAAGGTCTTCCCTCAGCACTAATGTCATGATAGGGTCTCGGGGTGGACGGTGCTCATCGTGAATTTGGAGCCATGGATCCAACACTTGGTCCCACCCTGCTGGGTCTACCCACCATTCATGCCCTAACCTGATGCCCATCTGTCCCATCAGATCTTCATGAGTTAAAGAGCGATTGTGTCGTCATGCATGATTGAGATAGTCCATCTCAGTCTCATCTTCTAAATCATTTTCGAAGATCCAAAAATGTTCATTCTCTTAAGCAACTGTTACTTGCGACATTGAGGGTTCTCCTTGTTCCAGCAAGTTAATCTGGTCCCATGGTGGTTGTTCCACTCTTGGTGGAGGGACCTGATTCTCTTGACACTATGTTGACTCAACTGGAACCTCTAAGGGGAACAACTTCAAAAAGATGTCCGAACACCGTTTATGTTCTCTTTGGGGATTAGTGTCCGAAATTTCACCTCTCTCTAGCAAAGGAGAGGGATTGCTACTATTTCCAAGGGTGTTTGTTGCCCATGGGAGGTAATATCCCAATGTATATTCTGTATTTGGGTTGGCATAAAGATCTGGTGCCAATCCCCCCTTGTTGCGTATTTCTAGGCCTTGCATATTTTCTACCAAGATGTCTAAGGGTAGGGGGTGGTTGAACCCTACTCCTGACTTATCATATGGCATCTGATATCTTGGTTGGCAAAGGACCCGCATCCCTTGCTAATATCTGCCTAGCCTGTATCCATGCCAATTGCATTGGCAGAGATATCTTAGAGCAAAGTCCGGGTTTGACAGATAATTGATATTTTTAGCAAAAGGCTCTTCGTCTTCTTTCTTTTGCTTGCATGGTTCAAGACCATGATCAATGCCCCCATACACAAAATTTGTCTGGTTTGGTGGGTAACCTAGAGGAAAAACTGTTCCTATGGGAAGGTGAGGTCTCCCCATGTCCTGTACTGATTCTAATGTGGGCGTTGCCACAACATTCTGCACTAAATACTCCCCCAGGCCCGTACTGGCCATTTCAACAGTGATTGTTGATGCTTGGGAGGGAGGGAACGGGAGTCCTTCCTGAGTCCATTCCATGTTTGGTGTTTTAGGAGTCTCAACTTTCGTTGTGCTAGGTATTTCCTCTGTTGATACCATTGAAATTGTTGGCAACCCCTCTTCTAGGGGCTGAGCCTCTTCCATGATATTTTTTCCCTTGTCCTTCTGTTTAGCCATGACAGGTGGCATTGGTAGTGAAGGAGCAGATGATGAAGACTCACCTGGCTAGGATTTTGATGATTTGGTCACCAATGGTGCCTGCGGTATTGGACCCTTCTTAGATGGATTTAACTGGAAATCCAAATGCGTTGAAGGGAGGGTCGATTGAGGCATTAATTGCACCGCATTGCAATACTTGAAGGGTTCTAAGTCCATCGGGACTACATGTATTTATCCTTCAAATGTATACTTTAAGCACTGGTGAGCGATCGAAGGGACACACTTCATGTCCCTGATCTAAGGCCACCCTAGAAGTATGTTGTAAGCCATATCGCCTTCCAACACATGGCACAATGTAGGTATTGTCTTTTGTCCTACCTGGACATGCAGAACAACTGTGTCGACTATCGAGCATATTGCATCGTTGAAAGCTCGCAGTGTGTATGTGGAGGCTGTGATATGAGAGGCTGGCGGCTTCAAATGTTTTAAGGATGCAGTGGTAATGATGTTACTGGACAAGCCAGTATCTACCAACACTCTCTTGTACGGGATCCCATTGACCCGTGCGATAACGTGCAGGGGTGGATCTGCCGTGTCATTCGATATTGCTTTGACTTCATCCTCTTTGAAGGTAATTATCAGCTCCGTACATCGTTTCACATGTCCCACGAAGTTGTTGAAAGAATTTGCTTCGTGAGGTTGTAATTCGATGGCTTTTAAAATTTCCATAAGAGCTTCCCTATGAGGTGTTGACTATTGAATAAGCTCGTAAATGGAAATCCTAGCCGATGTGGTCCGCAAACTCTACGTGAGTTTGGTCCGTATCGTGACCTCGGGTCTAGGCGGAGGCAACTGCATAGGGCATTGTTGAGGCTGCGACGTTGTTGGAACTTCCCTTGTAGCTACCTTGGGGGCAACTGCTGGGTACTTTTTATTCCTGGTCACTATGCTGATCATTCCCACAAATCCTTGCATGGGAAGATTCTATCGGACCTCGTTAACCTGGAGAGGTTTTTCCTGTGCCTCATGGGCAGGCAAAGGGTCTTTGAATACCCCAATTTGTTGATTATTTGGCGCTATGGGATTTTCCACGGCCAATTTTTTATTGTCGATCAAATCTTGGATTAATCCTTTGAATTTCCAACATCCATTCAAGTCATGTCCCCTTCGCCTATGGAATCTACAATATAATTCCTCTCTGTATCCCTTAGGCTTGGGAGCATTAGGATCTACAGTTTGGATTTCTGGAAGGGTGACTAAATTTTTCGCTGACAAGCGGTCAAATAAGGAGTCCCTAGACTCCGCATAAGGGGTGAATTGTCGCCTAGGGTGACGCTGCTGATTCTGCTCCTATTTTTTATTATCTCTTTCATAACTAGGAGGCACTGCCTAGTAATTAGCCTTTTGAGGCTGTATTTCTTGCACAGGCTTGGGAACATTTATCGCAACTTGGTTAACCACAGCGGGTTGTGATTGCGTAGTCCCGGTCTTAGTGGTTTTATTCCAATTTTTCTTTTTAGGCTTGGCGATTGTGCCCTCACCTATTTTGATCTCTTCTATAACTCTGGCTTGTGCCAAAGCTTCTTCTAAGCTAGCGTATTACTGCAGCAGCAATAGCCTAGAGATTGATTTTAAGCAACTCCGTGCAAACATCTATGTGAGATCAGACATAGGGGGAAGTTAGGGTAACTTAGAAAGCAAAGCCCTCCATCGATTCCCATATGCTGCCATTGTTTCTTCCTCATATTGCCTGAGGCTGGCCAGATCACTCAGTGATGCCTTCTTCTTTGTGTTGAAGGCAAAGCATTCAAGAAATGCATCTACTAATTGATCTAGGTTGTTTATGCTGTGTTTTGGTAACTATGTGAACCAATCCGAGGCAGGGCCTACGAATGTGGTTATGAATGTCCTAAGCAACAATGCATCATTATCTTGGATGTCGAAGCATTGGCTTAGGAATATTATGACATGTTCTTGTGCGTCCTCTTCACCTTTAAAGACTACCAATTAAGGCAACTTGAAATGTTCGAGGTAAAGAGGTATGGGCACTAAGGGATGCACTGGATTACTACGGAGTTGACGTAATGTGGGCTTTTGATGCCCAGAAGCTTTTGTCTCCACAGACTCCAAATGCTCTAATAGTGCTTTGTATGCATCGGAAGATTTTATTTCTTCCTCTTTTGTTTGCTCCCGTTGTGAGTTATGAGAGACTGGAGGCCTATGGGGGGTTGGCCGAGTGGCAGCCCTCTTGCCTTGATGGGGCATTTTGGCCCGTTCTATTTCTGGTTCATACTCCTCATAAACTTCTTGAGGAGTCTCTGGGTGAGACCTATGACCCTGATTGAGTCCCCGTTGAGGGTACCCATCATTGTTTCGGGGAGTGGCCTCCCTCTCGGGTCTATAAGGTCTCGGAGGCAAATCTTGACGAGGTCGCGAAGACCTGTCCTACCCCAAAGGGTTATGCCTCTCATATTGTTCTGCTCTTTGGGTGTGAGGGGTTGGCACCCTCTCAGGGAGTTTATATCACAACTCATCCGCTTCGCATTGCATGCGCTCTTTATTCAGGCGATATAAGTACTCTAACTCTTGGTGACCTTACTCAAGCTGCGTAATTCGGGCTTGGCGGGTGGCATGTCTGGTGACTGTCGGATTAACTTGGTCTGCCATATTTTGCTCAGGAGGCTTGAATGTTTCTCCTATGTGTTTGCCTCGATCTTGATGATCTAAAATTTCAATGGGTTGCTTCCCTCTGTCGAGGTAGGCGGCATTTACTTGAGGCTCTGGCCTCGATGTGTGATCATGATATCTAGCAGGTGCGGAAATGTAAGGTTCCTGCACTATTTGTTGTCCTTGAGGAATGCGATGGCTTTCCTCATACTCCCTTTCATGGGTTTGAAAGGGGTGGGCGGAGTTAGCTCGCCCTGTGTGAAGAGCCCTATGCTCTAGGTTTTGTCTTTCAGTTCTAATGGGAGGCAAAGGAGAGATGCCATATCCACGTTGTCTCTCCAAATGAACACTATGCCTCTCTAGCACTTCATCGTGCTGCGGCCACTCAGATCTAGCCTCAAGAGGTGGTTGTCTATTTACATTGAGATCTACATGTAAAGCTTCTTCCCAAAAGGGGCTGTGTTGAATGGGCATACCCCACAGAGGGGGGTCCCAATAATTCCTTCTTGATGTGGCCTGATGTGGACTCTCTTGTAGGCCATACCGCCAAGGCGATATGGCCAAGTCCTTAGGGCTAAAGCGAAGGTGACCAGCGCCCTCTCTTTGTGCACCTTCCATAGCGTCCGCCCTTGATTGGGCTTGGCTACGGGTGTACACCATTGTGGTGCTTCTCTACTATCTAAGTAGATTTTTATCTCGTTTATGATGATTTTTATTTTTGTTTACACTAAGTAGAAATGAACACACACATACACAAATCATGATTATCTCTTTTAAGGATTAAATAGTGTGTCCTAAACTGGTTTAGTGCATTTTGATGTTTTGTTTTGTTTTTGCAAGTTTTGAAGAACGTTTAAATGCATAATGTTGGCTCATATGACTCCCATAAATGGTCGCCCCTTCAATATACCATTGCCGGACCGATATACCAACCTATCTATATACCCGCCCTTACGAGAGGGAAACTATAGGTACGTGAGAGTAGATGGTACATGGAACATAGGTGGTACGGAAGGGGGATTGTCCTGTTAATGAAACCTACCATAGAAGACTTATCCTCGCATGCATGGGAATCACCCCAGCAACACTCGATCAACTTTCATCAGGATTTATGCCTAACAACAGTGACAATCGGAGAAATGGATGCAAAGCTAAGCCAAGGTGGTGATGAACCCACCGTTGGTCTTGCTCAAGGGCTGGGGTCTTACGACTAGCTCCTTGGTTTAATTTACCACGTGATGTGTGTGGGGTTCATTTTATTAAAAAATGAAACAAGCATGAACAACTTTCCCTAAGCAAGTAAAAGTTGACAAAAAAGTAGAAACAAAAAATAATAATAATAAAATTAAAAAAAAAAAAAAAAATGCAGGTACAGCTTTGGAACCTTACCTCCTTTTTTTTTTTTTTGCTCAAATCGGCTGTCTTTTCCGCCCAAATCAGCTGTTTTTGATTCGGCCCGATACCTTTAAGCACAAAAAAATAAATTTCAATCAATTTCTGAATCTAAAAAAAATAGGGGATAGGGTCCCACCGTGATCGCCACTGAAAGCATGAGATTTCGAAAGAAAAAAAGTATTAAGATGTTATGAAAACAGAACTAACTTGCTGCTAAACGAATATGCATGAAATAGAACGCATGTAATCGAATCAACCAAACATAAAGGAGAAAGCAGGAGCACAGCCCTTTTATATTAATTCCATTCGGTTACAATACATCTCCTTCCTTTTCAGGGGCTAGGAGTGTTAGCCTGTCTTGGTTACAATCATGATTAATACTTCTTCTATCTGCATGCCCACATTTGAAACGGGCGGGCCCAAGTGTTGCCGTCGCTTATGTCGATAAATCCTTGCTTCTCGCTGTTTATCCTACATTCAGAGACACAGTGACATGGTTAGTAGCACCTGTTGCAAGGAAGAAAAACTTGTTTTCTAAGAAAAATGATAAAAGATGCACGTAAAATGTTAGCTAAATCGGTGAGCAGAATGATTTTAAACGATCTGCATATTTGACAGAAAATCAAAAACTTCACCAGAACGTTGCCGCCAGCAAAACAATCGGTAACTCCGATCGCTGTTACCTGCACGTTAATGGGATAGCAGAAGCCGCAAAAGCATGATATATTCAATAAAATCTTTCGAAATCCAGATTAGACGTGAAACGTAATGCAGGATATATTTTAACAGAAAACGTAAACTATTTAAACAGCATAAATTAAACTAAAACTAAGAACGTGTGTGGGGTGCCCAAGCGGGCCGCCCCGTTAAAGCTCGACTTCAGCACCAATCCACTAGGGATGGGCCCAAAATCTCAGAGAAAGAGTTGTCGGCAAATTGGTGGTTTACTGTGTCCAATGTCGGGTCTGAAGGTTCGGATTCACCTTCTAACAGCCATCGATAACCTCCCTTGCGAAAGAGATTACAGGTGCAGAAGAATGAATTAGAAAGGAATGCAATCGGGTGTTTGGTTTTGGCAGCACTTCGTTGCTTCGAAATGTCTGTCCACCTCCCTTCTGGGCGAGAAATTTTGTCGTTTTATAGACCCATGGGGTCTCTTTGGAGGGGGCACACAGGGATGCCACATGGCGGCCATGCCTTCTCAAAAGGGAGGAGACTCCGCCTTGACTAGGGCTTACCTAACTGCCTTCGCAACAGTTTGCTAACTGCCAATTTGCCCACCTACGCATGCATGCATAGCAGGCAGCAATAACTGACTGTTCTCGACTGCAACTTGTCTCACGTCTGCTCTGATGGTTTTAATGTTGCCTCTGAACGCTTTAATGTTGCCTTTGATTGGTTGAATGTCACCTCTGATTGATTGACTTCCTCCTTCGATTGATTAAATGTCTGCCTTTGATTGGTTTTAATGGCGCCTTTGATTGGTTGAATGCCACCCAGGCGCAGATGCCGAAGTGTCGCGATATCGCGACACTTCGGCCGAGGCCTTTCTTTGGGTGCTGAAGTGTCGCGATATCACGACGTCGCGATATCGCGACACTTCGGCCAAGGCTTTGCCTTGGGCATCAAAGTGTCACGATATCGCGACACTTCGGCCAAGGCTTTGCCTTGGGCGCCGAAGTGTCACGATATCGTGACGTCACGATATCACGACGTCGCGATATCGCGACATCGTGATATCTCGACACTTCGGCCAAGGCTTTGCCTTGGGCACCAAAGTGTCACGATATCGTGACACTTCGGCCAAGGCTTTGCCTTGGGCGCCGAAGTGTCGCGATATCACGACGTCGCGATATCGCGACACTTCGACCAAGGCTGTATCTTGGGTCTTTGAAGTGTCACGATATCGCGACATCGCGATATCACGACACTTCGGCCAAGGCTTTGCCTTGGGCGTCGAAGTGTCACGATATCGCGACACTTCGGCCAAAGCTTTGCTTTGGGCACCGAAGTGTCGCGATATCGTGACACTTCGGCCAAGGCCTTCTTTTGATTAAGGCTTGCTTTGGATTAAGGCTTGCTTTTGCTTAAGGCTTGTTAAAACGACCAGCTTCTGCTCTGCTAACTTTCTGACCTTCTAAACTGCTATGTTAGTAGCTAGGACCACTGTTTGACCTCTGAGGGCTGCCTTGAAAACTGTGTGTGTCAATGCGATCAGTGTTTGTAGTCACATAATCGGATTGGTGCTGTTTTGGTGTCTACACCGACAAGACCCAAACGACACCAATCTACCGAAGGGAATAATAAAAAAAAATTCTAAAAGACTTTGCACTTAAGAAACATATGAGGAGTAGATTCCTAATCTTGTTTACATAGAAAGCAACAATTCAGCAAATTAAAACACCTCTTATGCTTTATCCTTTTCATTGTACATCAATTTACACATATAGATAGAAAAATGAGATAATAATTTAGGTTTTAATTATCAAAATTTTGAAGTTTATAAAAATAAGCTACCATTATATTTATAATAGTCATTTAATGTCATATAAAATACTTTTTTATACATGTTTGGTGGCATTGATTAATAAACTAATAATTGTACACATTCATGAACTAAATGATAAAATAACTAGCAAAAAAACCAACACTACACATAATTTAAAGTTTCAATAATATAAAATATGGGGTCATGTAAGTTTTAAAATAATTGTTAAATTTTCATAATAAAGAATTTGTGAGATGCTTGGTAGGTATAAAAATAAAGGTGAAAAAATAATATTTAGTTTTATGGACTTTAAATTATGTAAATATAGGTCCGAGGTGTAGATCAATTGGTTCATCCAAACCCCATAAGGGGCGAGAGGCCCAAGGTTCAAATCTCGGGCCTCGTCGGACTGAACGCTTGTCCCTTTCCTGGTGCTTTCAACGGCGTAAAAGGTTTAAAATGATTGTGGCATGGTGGTTATAAGGGTGGACTGCATGAAGATCTGTGTGGCGGCTTCCGGGGTGGACAACGCAGAATAATGTGGTGGCCATAAAAGCTGGATAGCTTGCCCGGATTCATGGCGGCTACCGATTCCACCATGTAAATACAAAAAAAAATATATTATATAAATATAAAATAGTAAATAAATATAAATAATATAATTTTTCTTATAAATAAAATTATGGTAACTATAAATAATAGAAATACTTTTTATATTAATAATATGTTGAGGGTCATCCATTTATTTTTCTTAATGTTTTTTAAGATTGTTTACGTGTATGTTATGTTTAATACATAAAAACTTTAAAATATATTAATTTTAATCTATGAAAAATAAGAAACTCAGTACGGATGAACTACGTCTACAGTATAATTGATCAAATATATAGGAAACTAAATGGATTCAAAGAAGAAAAGAAACTTACATATTCCTTATACTAGGTATCTAGCTCATTATATAATTGAAAAAAACATTGGCATCCAACCCTTTAACTGGACAAAGTAGGAGTGAACGATAAGCCTCTTTTAGTGTTTGAATACATAAATTTACCATATTGAGAAGCGAACAAGTCCTCCGGATCCTACCACATCCATGAGAAGGTGTTTGGGATCATCGTAGAAACATTTAGGGGTAAGGTATCAAGGCTACCATACAAGGTATGATAGTTGATCGAAGTCAACAGAATGACCCTCCATAGAGACTTTTGTCTAGGGAGGACATAGTCATCCATGTGCCTTTATTGATTATCATCCATGTCATGTGGGTTGTCTAGGGAGGTCATTAGCTATGGCATCTTTATTATCTTTGATTTTTTTTCCAATGTTAGAGGGTCTACCTCTCTTTTTCTTACTACCTGTATTTGTGGTGGATGCATGTTTGGGTGACACCTACGATGGGGAGGAAGAAGGGATTGGATGGGTTGAGGCTCCTGAGGCAAGTCTTGAGGAGGATTTTGGTGACAGAGGGCTGTGAGAGACTGCTTGAATAGAAATGGGGATGGAAAGGGAGAGGCAGCCAGATTCAGAAGGCAGTGGGGGGATGTGGGGATTAGAGGTGAGGTAGAGGGTCTCAATGGCGCAAAAGGACTAACACCAACACCATCAGGACCAACTAAGAATGGTACAAAGGGCAAGGGGGAGTATATGGGAAGGTCCAGAGTGGGAAGGAGATGAGGGCTCGCTTTGCAGCACACTTTTGCCACAAAGAGGGGAGATGGGGATGGAATCTTCGACTGAGGGATAGGATTTTTTATTAACTAGTAATATGTTAATTTAATATTTGTTAAGATATGTATCATTGTAATGAAAGGAATATCTATACTTCATCACATTGATCCATTATTATAGTGCATAGTCATTATTTTATTATTAGCTATAGGCTTCCTATTTTTTAAAGTTATTTCATTGTATATTTGTATTATGATCATTTTTAACAATACGTTGATTATTTGTGTCCTTCCCTTCTTATAATGATATGTTGAGAAGCTTGGCCATGTGAAAAAAGTATTGAATATTTTATAAACATAAATGATCATTATGTTAAAAAAATTACATTTTCCAAGCACATATACTTTTTATGTTCACATGTAAATCAAGATAATGCTGAATATATTATTAAAATATTCATATAGTGCAGTAATTACCATAGGTTATATATTTAACATCCACATGAACAAAATCAGTTTGAGACATTCGTAAATATCTGACACCATAAAATATGATTAAATCTACCAAAAACCATAAATAGCTGATGTCATCACTTGTTTCATGATACAACCAATACTACTAAAATTTAAACAGTAAACTTGTTTTTTTTAATATACATATTATCTTAAATAACTATTTATATGTACGAAGAGTTATTTAACCAATAAATGATCAAACATTCAAATTAGCCAAAAGTAAAATATCATTATATAACTACTTTAATAATATTATTAATAATATAAAATTTTTAAATAAAAATAATAAATATAATAAAAAATAAAATCATATTTAATATATATAAATAAAATCAATAAATAATTAAATTGTTGACGAGCGATTGTCCTAGTGACTAAGATGATGGTTGTTTCTTAAATGATCTTGTGTTCAAACCCTTGAGAGTGGTTGTTGATGTAATTTGTAAACGTTCTCCTTTTATATATATATATATATATATATATATATATATATATATATATATATATAATTAAATTACCCTAAAAATTGAAATAAAATAAAACAATTTAACATTAAAAATAATTTGATCCTTAGGTTTACACAACCTTTTCTAAGGCTGGCAAGCAATTTGGCGTCGCTTTCTATTATTTTCCATTTTCATTAAAAGTACAAAATACAAAAGCCACGAGGAGATCCTTTTTCATTTCGACGCACACTAGGCGAAGATGACAATCGTCGATTCGGTGATTTTAACTTTTCAATCTTAATTAGGTCAATGATGTGATTTGTTATTTATACTGGGACCTAGAAAGTGCTGTTGGGTTCTTTGAGTTTCTTGAGGGTGTTTGGTGCTTCCCGGGAGATCCTCGTTCGTCCATTTACTGGGGGTGAGAATTCCTTCGTCCCCCACTAGAAAATGGCAGCAGAAGCGGAATCAGGGAATGGTAAGGAATGTGATGGACGGCTTCAAATCCCTCTCGAATTTTGTGCACATGGTTATGGTTTTTTTGCAAATAATTTTGGTTTCATGCACATGGTTATGGTTTTATGCATATAGTTTTGGTTTTGTGCACGTGGTTTGGTTGTACATGATTTTTTGTATCTTCTTATTTATCTATAAATAAGTGTAAAATATGAAGAGATAAATATAAGGTGAAGAGGAATTTAGAAGTTAAGAATTTGTGGTGCTCTATGGAGAGAGTTTGTGATAACTGTGGTTGTTGTGGAACTATGTAATGGTTTATGTTAAAGTTAATATAGAAAACGAGTATTCTATTTTCTTTTTTAACTATGTCATTTTTGTTGTTATTTTGTACTCATATCTCACTAGTAAAGGTATGTTTAATTGTGTTATTTTACTATTGTTGCATACACTTATATCGCAGCTTAAATATTATTAATAAATTTAAAAAAAATCCTACTATCAACTTTATTTTACTATGCCAATTGGTATCATAAGCAATTTTATTCCTAGTACTTTGAAATAGAATGAAGGAAGATATCAAGTTGTGCCACCTATGTATAGACGAGTAGGCCCTATGAATACTAGAAATACAAAATTGTTAGAAGCAATTAGAGATTTACAAGCTCAAATGGAAGCTATGGGAAGTACCCAAAGATAAAGGAGGAAGAAACAAGTCACTTCGAAGATATTGAAGAATAAAAACATGAAGAGGAATACAAACCACAAGAACGTGTACTTAAGGCAATCACAAAGATTGAGCACAAGCTAAAGATGGATATAGATCTAGATGGTAATCTAGATCCAGAGAAATTAATATATTGGATATCAAAGATGGATTTGTTTATCTCGAATAGTTTAAATACCCTAAAAGGGTTAAGATAGTTATTACATATATAAAGGGGGTGCATCCTTACGATCAGATCAAAAGAAAAACCATTTCAAGAAAGAGAAAATATAACAGCTTGAGATTGAATGGTGGGCAAGTTAAAGAGAGAACTCCTATTGATTTATTATTCAATAATGTTATTTATTAATAAACCATTAGGATTGATCACTCAAAAGAAACCATAGAAATTATTTCAAGATATATCAATGGATTGAAGTTGGCAATCAAAAATGATATTTAGGTTGTATATTTAAATAGTCAAAGAAGCCTATTAATATACCTTGAAGGAAGAATATGGGAGAGGATATAATTGAACCCATAACACTCAATACTAGAGAACACTTGATGGTTCAAATAATATTGGTAGCTTCATGAGAGCAAAAAGAGGATCCATGGCAAAGCACAATTATATTTAAGACCAGGTGCAAGTACAAATTGAAGTGTTGTATAATGATAGTTGATAGTGGTAGCACTATTAATTTTGTCTCAACTAAGATGGTGGAGAAGCTGGCATTGAAGACTATGGCCCATCCAAAGCCCTAAAATTTTTCATGGTTACAGAAGGGTCATCAAGTAATGGTGATAGAAAAATGTAAAATTAATTTTAAAATTGGTCCTTACTATGAAAAAGTATGGTGTGATGTGATTTTGATAGATGCTTGTCATGTTATTTTAGGAAGACCATGGAAATATACGAATAGAGTGTAATCCATGACGAAGAAAATAATACCAACACAATATCTATATATGACGAAGAGATAGACGAGACTAGAAGTGGAATAGTTGTAGACACCAAAACAGCACCAATCCGATTATGTGACTGCAAACACTGATCGCTTTGACACACACAGCCCCCAGGGCAGCCCTCAGAGGTTAAACAGTGGTCCTAACCACTTTTGTAGCAATTTTGTAAGGTCAGAAGGCAATTTGGCACATTCGGGCACTTTGCTCTAGTATCCGTCCCACCCGGGGACGAATTCAAATTGGGATCCGTCTCACCCAGGGACGAATTCTGAATTCGCTCTGGGTCGGGACGAATTCCGGGTTCAACGGGCAAAAAGAAAAATGGTGCCAAGTGGCAGCCGAGGACAGTCAATTAATGCCTCCTGCCTTGCATGCGCGTGTAGGTGGGCAGATTGGGCGTTAGAGGACTGTCACAAGGGCAATCATGGAAGCCCAAGTCATGGAGGACTCTCCTCCCTCTTGGGAAGGCATGGCCGCCACATGGCACTTATGCATGCCCCTCCAAAGAGACCCCTTGGGTCTATAAAATGGTGGACTTTCCCACCCAAAAGGAGACAAGTTGGAGGCATTTTCAAGCAACGAAGTGCTGCCAAATTGAATACCACATTTTACCCTTTTGATTCACCTCTTCCACATCCTTGATCTCTTTCGCAAGAGAGGTTATTGGGTGGCTATTGGAAGTGTGAATCCGGACCCAAAACCCGACATTTGACCACATTGATCTACCAATTCGCCGACAACCCATTACAAGAGATTTTGGGCCCATCCCAAGTGGATTGGTGCCGAAATCAGGTTCTAACGGTGGGCGGCCCGCCTGGGCGCCCGCATTTCTTAGTTTCATTTTAATTTGTTCTTTTGTCACTTGTTTATATTCCATTCCATTTTATGCTGTTTAGATAGTTTATAATTTCGATTTCAGAAGGTTTTGATCAAATCATATCACGTTTTGTCGCTTTTGTTGTCCTCACTAACTTGCAGGTAGCGACGTCAAATTCCCATTGATGGAGGTCAAATTGGGGAAATCCGACCATCTAGGTCATCCCAAAATGCCCCCAATTAGCTAACCCCTATGTTTGCAGGTCTTTTGGAGATCCCGAGATGTGACATTTGGGCAGCATCACTTCGACGCTTTGTCGTAGGCGAATTCATCCTACCCGGGGATGAATTACAATAGAATTCATCCTGCCCAGGGATGAATTACAGTCGAATTCAAATCGATGGTATTTCCTCAACTATTTTGATGGCAGTGGCCCTCTGGTAATGTTCTCTGGTCTCTGTCAAAATTGCAGGTTATTTGGAGTCATTTTATTCACTGGTTTAGCTAATCTTATGCATGCATCCTCCATTGGTTTTTAAGATCAAACGCTTCATATTTTGTCACAGGTGCTACTAAAAATTTGTTGTTTCTTTGAATGTAGGAGGAGCAGCAAGGATCAAGGATTCATCAACACCAGCGACGGCAACACTTTGGCCCGCCCATTTCAAATGTGGGCATGCGGAAGGAGGAACACTAAGTCATGATTGTAACCAAAACTCATTTAACGCTCCTAGCCCCTGAAAAGGGAGGAGGCATCTTTGTAACCGATATTACGAGAGTTAAATAAAAAGGGTTGTGCCTTCTGTACTTTCTTTTATCTCCGTTCAATTCGTCTCTTTCATTTCATGCATTTCACATTTTAGGACTTAAGCGTTTGTTTGATTTTGAATGCGTCGCATTAGTATTTCTTTCTTTCGAAATCTCGTGCTTTCAGTGGCGATCACGGTGGGACTCTGTCCCCTGGTTTTTAAGATCAAGAAACTGATCAAAAATTTGTGTTTTGTGCTTACAGGTACCATTGTTCGAGCTCTGACTGTTATTCGTCTTTGCCTGTGGCGAATACCTTACTGTAATTCGTCTGACCCTGAGACGAATTCTAATTCATCTCAGACAGGGACGAATTCTATTCTGTAATTCGTCTCACATAGGGACGAATTTTTGTCTGTACATTTTTAGGGCCGAGGATCAGAAACAACAAGTTTAGGCAGAGAAAAGGTAAGGGTCCTAAACTGTTCCTGTCATTTTTTGCTTTTTTTGTTTCTGTTTTCTATCAATTTTGCCTTCTTAAGGAAAGTAGTTGCTTCTACCTATTTTAATTTTTAATAAAAAGAACCACACACACATCACGTGGCATTTTTAAACCAAGGAGCTGGTCGTAAGACCCTAGCCCTTGATCAAGACCAACGGTGGGTTCATCACCACCTTGGCTTGATTTTTGCATCCATTTACCCCGATTGTCACTGTTGTTAGGCGTAAATCCTGATGAAAGCTGATCGAGTGTCGTTGGGGTGATTCCCAATGCGTGAGGATAAGTCTTCTATGGTAGGTGTCATTAACAGGACAATCCCCCTTTCGTACCGCCTACGTACCATGTACCATCTGCTCTCACGTACCTATAGTTTCCCTCTCGTAAGGGCGGGTATATAGAGAGGTTGGTATATCGGTCGAGCAATGGTATATTGAAGGGGCGACCATTTATGGGAGTCATATGAGCCTTCATTATGCATTTAAACATTCTTCAAAACTTTCAAAAACAAAACAAAATCATCAAAATGCACTAAAACCAGTCTAGGACACACCATTAATCTTTAAAAGAGATAATCACCGTTTGTGTATGTGTGTGTTCATTTCTGCTTAGTGTAACAAAAAAAAAAAAAAAAATCATAAACAAAAAGATAAAAATCTGCTTAGCTTGTAGAAGAGCACCACAATGGTGTGCACCCGTAGCCAAGCCCAATCAAGGGCAAAAGCTACGAAAAGTGTACAAAGAGCGGGCACAAGTCGCCTTCGCTTTAGCCCTGAGGACTTGGCCATACCGCCTTGGCGGTCTGGACCACAAGAGAGTCCACATCATTCCATGTCAAGGTGGAATTATAGGGACACCCCTCTAGGGGACACGCCCATTCAACACAGCCCCTTTCGGGAAGAAGCTTTACATGTGGCACTCAACGTAAATAGAAGACCGCCTTTAGAGGCTAGATATGAGTGGCCACCATGCAACGAAGTGCTAGAGAGGCACAGTGCCCATGAGGAGAGACAACGTGACTATGGCATCTCTCCTTTGCCTCCCATCATTGTTAGAACTGAAAGACAAAACCCAGAGCGCAGGGCTCTCCACACAGGGCGAGCTAACTCCGCCTGCCCCTTTCACACCCATGAAAGGGAGTACGAGGAAGACCATCAAATTCCTCGAGAGCAATATACAGCATGGGAGCCTTGCGCTTCCGCACCTGCTAGATACCATGGTCACACATCGAGGCCAGAGCCTCAGGTAAATGTTGCCAACCTCGACAGAGGGAAGCGACCCATTGAAATCTCGGATCATCAAGACCGAGGCAAATACATAGGAGAAACATTCAAGCCTCCTAAGCCCAAGATGGTGGACCAAATTGACCTGGCAGTCACCAGACATGCCGCCCGCCAAGCCCAGATCACGCGGCTTGAGCAAGATCATCAGCAGTTAGAGCGCTTATACCGCCTTAACAAAGAGCGCATTCAGCGCGAAGCAGACGAGCTACTTTATAACTTACCTGAGAGGGTTCCAACCCCTCGCACCCAAAAAGTGGAACCATATGAGAGGCATAATCCCTTGGTGCAGGATAGGTCTCCGCGACCTCGTCAAGCTTTGCCTCCGAGACCCCATAGACCCGAGAGGGAGGCCACTCCCCGAAACAATGATGGGTACCCTCCACGGAGACCCACTCAGGGTCAGAGGTCTCGCCCAGAGACTCCTCGAGAAGTTTATGAGGAGTATGAACCAGAAGTAGAGCGGGCCGAAATGCCCTATCAAGGCGGAGGGGGTGCTATCCGGCCACCCCTCCATAGGCCTCCAGTCTCCCATAACTCACAACGGGAGCAAACAAAAGAGGAAGAAATTAAATCTTTCGATGCATACAAAGCGCTATTAGAGCATTTGGAGTCTATGGAAACCAAAGCTTCTGGGCCCCAAAAGCCCATGTTACGCCAACTCCGTAGTCATCCAGTGCATCCGTCAGTGCCCACACCTTCTTACCCCGAACATTTCAAGTTGCCTCAATTGGCAATCTTTAAGGGTGAAGAGGATGCTCAAGAGCATGTGACAAGATTCCTGAGCCAATGCTTTGGCATTCAGGATAATGATGCGCTGTTGCTAAGGACATTCATAACCACATTCGTAGGCCCTACCTCGGATTGGTTCACCCAGTTGCCGAAGCACAACATAAATAACTTGGATCAATTAGTGGATGCGTTCCTTGAACGCTTCGCCTTCAACACCAAGAAGAAGGCATCACTGAGTGACCTGGCCAGCCTCAGGCAATATGAGGAGGAGACAATGGTGGCCTACGGGAATCGATGGAGGGCTCTACTTTCTAAGCTACCCTACCTTCCCCCTATGTCCGACCTCACACAAATGTTTTCACGAAGTTGTCTGAGATCAATCTCTGGGCTATTGCAGCTGCAACAATACGCCACCTTAGAAGAAGCTCTGGCGCAAGCCAGAGTTATCGAAGAGATCAAAATACAGGATGGCAAAATTGCCAAACCTAAAAAGAAAGAGTGGAACAAAAATACAAAGACAGGGACTACGCAACCAAAACCCACTATGGTTAATCAAGTTGCGATAAATGTTCCTAAGCCTGCACAAGAAATACAACCTCAAAAGGCTAATTATCAGGTAGTGCCTCCTAATAATTATGAAAGAGAAAATAAAAAATAGGAGCAAAATCAGCGAGCATCACCCTAAGCGACAATACACCCCTTATACGGAGTCTAGGGACTCCCTATTTGACCGCTTGTCAATGGCAAATTTAATCACCCTTCCAGAGATCCAAACCATAGATCCTAACGCTCCCAAGCCTAAGGGATACAGAGAGGATTTATATTGTAGGTTCCACAGGCGAAGGGGACATGACCTGAACGCATGCTAGAAATTCAAAGGATTGATACAAGACTTGATTGATAATAAAACATTGGCAGTGGACAACCCCATAGCACCAAATAACCAGCAGATGGGGGTCTTCAAGGATCCCTTGCCTGCCCATGAGGCACAAGCAAAACCCCTTCAGGTCAATGAGGTGCGACAGAATTTCCCCATGCAAGGGTATGTGGGAATGATCAGCATAGTGACCAGGAACAAGAAATACCCAGGAGTTGCCCCCGAGGCAGCCACAAGAGAAGTTCCAGCAATGTCGCAACCTCAACAACACCCTATGCAGTTACCTCCGCCTAGACCCGAGGTCACGATACGGACCAAACTCACACAGAGTTTGTGGACCACGTCGGCTAGGCTCTCCATATATGAGCTTATACAACAATCAGCGCCCCATCGGGAGGCTCTCATGGAGATTTTGAAAGCCATCGAGTTGCAGCCCCACGAAGCGAATTCCTTCAATAACTTTGTGGGACATGTAAAATGATGTATGGAGCCAGTCATCACCTTTCGAGAAGATGAAGTTAAATCAGTATCTGATGACATGGCAGATCCACCCCTGCACGTTATCGTGTGGGTCAACGGGATCCCGTATAAGAGGGTGTTGGTAGACACTGGCTCGTCTAGTAACATCATTACTACAGCAGCATTGAAACATCTGAAGCTGCCAGCCTCTCACATCACCGCTTCCACTTACACACTACGAGCATTCAATGATGCGATATGCTCGACAGATTGGCACAATTGTTCTACCCGTTCAGGTAGGACAAAAGATGATACCTACATTGTGCCATATTTTGGAAGGCGAGATGGCATACAACATATTGCTAGGGCGGCCATGGATCAGGGACATGAAGTGTGTCCCTTCGATAGCTCACCAGTGTTTGAAGTATGCATTTGAAGGAGAAGTACATGTAGTCCCGATGGACTTAGAACCCTTCAAATATTGCAATGCGGTGCAGTTGATGCCGCAATCGACCCTCCCATCGACGCACTTGGATTTCTAGTTAAATCCATCTAGACAGGGTCCGATGCCGTGAGCACCACTGGTGACTAATCCATCAAAACCCCAGCCAGGTGCATCTTCATCATCCGCTCCTTCACTACCAATGCCACCTATCATGGCTAAATAGAAGGACAAAGGGAAACAAATCCTGGAAGAGGCTCAACCCCTAGAGGAGGTGCTGCCAACAATATCAACCATCTCAATAGAAGAGATACCTAGCACAATGGAAGCTGAGGCTCCTAGTCCACCCAACATGGAATGGACTCCGGAAGGGCTTCCATTCCCTCCCTCTCAATCACCAACAATTACTATTGAAATGGCCAGTACGGGCCTGGGGGAGTATCTAGTGCAGAATGTTGTAGCAACGCCCATGCTAGAGTCAGTGCAAGACATGGGGAGACCTCGCCTCCCCATCGGGACAGTTGTTCCTTTAGGCTACCCACCGAACCAGACCAATTTTGTGTATGGGGGCCTTGACCATGGTGCTGAACCATGCATGCAAAAGGACGAGGATGAAGAGCCTTTTGCAAAAAATGTCAACTATCTGTCTAACCCGGACTTTGCTCTGAAATATCTTGGCCAATGCAATTGGCATGGATACGGGCTAGGCAGGTATGAGCAAGGAGTGCGTGTCCTTTGCCAGCCAAGATACCAAATGCCTTATGACAAGTCGGGAGTAGGGTTCAACCACCCCCTGCCCTTAGACATCTTGGTGGAAAACATGCAAGGCCTAGGAATAGGCAACAAGGGTGGATTGGCATCAGATCCTTATGCCAACCCAAACACAACATATACATTGGGAGATTACCTCCCATGGTCAACAACCACCCTTGGTAACATCAATAACCCTTCTCCTTTGCTAGAGAGAGGTGAAAGTTTAGGAACTCACTTTCAAGGAGAGCATAAATAGTGTCCAGAAGGATCTTCGAAGGATGAATCAGAACATGAACCAGTGTCATATGTTCCCTTCGAATCCGATAGTGATCACTCACGAGAGATTCCCATGAATAACTAGCAAGAGATATTTTTGAAACTATTCCCTTTAGAGGTTCCAATTGAGCCAGTGTTGTGTCAAGAGAATCAGGTCCCCCCACGAAGCGTGGACCAACAACAATGGGACCAGATTAATTTGCTAGAACAAGGTGAGCCCTTAATCTCGCAAGCAGTTGTTGAAGAAAATGAACATTTTTGGATCTCCGACAGTGATTCGGAAGATGAAACTGAGATGGCCTATCTCAACCACATGCGACAAATGCAACAAAGGCAACAAATGCAACAACGGCGTCCCTTGGAGATTAATGACTTATTTGCACAGATGGGCATACTGCCAGGGCATGAGTGGTACGTAGACCCAGCAGGGTGGGACCAAGTGTTGGATCCATGGCTCCAAGTTTACGATGAGCACCGTCCACCCCGAGACCCTATAATGACATCAGTGCCGAGGGAAGACCCTGTCTTCCTATCAGCACATAGGGCCGATCCATTCATGCCTGTCCCTCTAGAGCCAGATCCAGAACACAGGGAACATCCAGAATGTTTGAGTCATCACACCCATGGTAATGGAGACCAAATTCATTTCATCCACATGATCTCCATTGATTTGACCGCACCCATCCGCAATCCGGCCGATCCAGCATGGTCATTGCATCTAGACATAGATGCCATCGACTGGGATCATGTCAATTCACCTCTCTCCCCATCAGAGTATTGGCCTTTTGATAAAATGCCTCATTTTACCCCAGGGACAACTCAGGATATCTTTCAGGCTGAAGAGGAACCCGAGGTTCCCAACGTAGATTTAAACTCAGCTAATGATATCCATTTGATCCCGACTCCACATCAGTTGGAGGACGGATCCCACATGTCGATCGAGGAGACGATTGACGTAGACATCGGCTTAGATCCAATGAATCCATAGATTATCAAGCTGGGGGTAAGCTTATCCTCTGAAGAGCAAGCCGACTACATTGCCCTTCTCAAAGAGAAGAAGGAGGTTTTTGCATGGTCATACAGAGACATGTCGGGGCTAGATCCGTAGCTAGTCACGCATAATCTAACGCTTGATCCGACAATCAAGCCGGTTAAGCAAAAACTACGTAAGATGCACCCAACAGTGGCCTTGATGGTCAAAGATGAATTGCAAAAGTTGTTGGATGCACAGTTTGTCATCTGCATGGATTATCCGCCATGGCTGTCCAACATGGTGCCCATCAAAAAGCTCGATGGGAGGATTCGCATATGCACTAATTTTTGAGATCTAAACAAAGTGAGTCCTAAGGATGATTTCCCCTTGCCAAGCATCGACGCGTTGGTAGATGCTACAGCAGGTCACGAAATGCTATCCCTCATGGATGGTTTCTCGGGATACAATCAGATTCGTATCAATCTTGAGGATCAACTAAAAATGGCGTTCACAATGCCTTGGGGGACATTTTGTTATAAGGTCATGCCTTTTGGCCTTAAAAATGTTGGCGCCACCTACCAACGTGCCATGACGTACATCTTCCATGATTACATGCATAAAACTTTGGAAGATTACATGGATGATTTGTTGGCCAAGTCTCTTTTGCGCCCAGATCATCTCGATGACTTAAGCAAGATCCTCGATCGCCTCATGGAGCATAAAGTCAGACTGAATCCCAAGAAGTGCGTATTTGGCATCACATCTAGAAAACTCTTGGGTTTCATAGTCTCAAAGCGAGGTATCGAGGTGGACCCAAAGAAAGTCAAGGCAATCCTTGAAATGGTTCCCCCAACTACCATTAAGGAGCTCAGAAGTCTACAGGGAAAGGTCACGTCAATCAAGCGCTTCATAGCATAGTTATCTGACAAGTGCCGACCCATGAACAAATTATTGCACAAGGGGGTTACATTTCACTGGGATGACGAGTGCCAGTCAGCCTTTGATGACATCAAACAATACTTGGCTTCGTCGCCAGTATTGGCACCACCTAGACCAGGAGTGTCATTCTACTTATACATCTCAACTACTGAGGTGGCACTGGGCGCCATGCTGGCCCAGAAGAATGAACTTCACAAAGAATAGGCTACTTACTATCTTAGCCGCACCTTGGTCAGTTATGAACTTAACTATGCATACGTCGAGAAACTCTGCTTGGCGGTGGTGTTTGCTACCAAAAAGCTATGCCACTACATGTTGAGCAACACTACGTATGTTGTGTCTAAGGAGAATCCATTGCGATACATGATGAGTCATACTTATCATAGTAGTCGCACGGCGAAATGGATCATGTTGTTGACGGAATTTGACATAGAGTTTATCGGACAAAAATCTATCAAAGGACAGGTCATAGCCGATCAACTAGCAGAGGCTCCTCTTGAAGACGATCAGCCTCTAGTCATAGAACTACCCGATGATGGGGTCTTCCATGTCTCAGAATCGCCAGATTCTGATGAGCCTGAGTCACAGGCTGACATAACCCTATTTTTTGATGGTTCTAAATGTGAGCAAGGTGGTGGCACGGGAATAGTATTCTTCACACCGTAGGGCGCTCCAATGCCCCTATCATTTAAATTAAATTTCCCATGCACCAACAATAATGCAGAGTATGAAGCCTTGCTCATAGGTCTTTAGACAACAATCACCATGAACATCAAACGACTGAACATCTTTGGTGATTCGTTGTTAATTGTCAATCAAGTCAAAGGGGTATTCCAATGCAAATGCCCAGTTCTGCAGGCTTATAAAGCCCTTGTGGACAAATTCTTGGCAAAACTTGAGTGGTATGACATCGAGGCACTCCCTCGGTCATCGAATCATTTTGCGGACACAATGGCCTCCTTGGGGTCACTAATCCCGCAAGACCTTTTCGGTGATATGACAACCATTCAAGTCAAAACCCTATCGCAATCCATGATGGAGCGTGCAAGCTCTGACTTGACGCTAGGAATCCACATGATCCAGATTGAACCATCCTCGGATAAGTTCTCTCGAATCCATGATCATCTGAAACATGCCAACTAGGGGTCCTTGTTCTCCCCTACTCCCATTAATAGCAACACAATGCTATTCTTACAAGTTCTATCCCACTCAACGTTTGCTAGGGATGAACTTCAAGAGGGATTGGTTGTTCATACTGTCGAGGTTTTCGATCAATAGGACTGGTATTTACCCATTAGAGACTACCTCAAGTTAGGTAATCTCCCGCTTGGATTGACACATGCCGCAAAATGAGCATTCAAGCAGAAAGTGGCTAAGTATGTCTTGATAGGAGACATTTTGTATCATCGTAGCTATGAAGGAATCCTCCTTCATTGCTTGGACCAGCAAGAGTCCACTTGGGCAATCGCCCAAGCGCACGATGGTACATGTGGTGGCCACTTCAGTGGTATGGCCATCGCAAAGCGCATTCTTCGCATGGGCTATTATTGGCCATCTTTAGAGCGAGATTGTTGTGCATATGTCAGGAAGTGCGTGAAGTGTCAACACCATGCCAATTTGATGCATGTACCTTCCCAGGCCTTGCAGACAGTCCAGTTCGCTTGGCCATTTTTGTAGTGGGGCTTCGATCTAATTGGAAAGATCTCCCCTATGTCATCAGGCCATCACACGTTTATCATAACGGCCACAGAGTATTTTACCAAGTGGGTGGAAGCAGTTCCGCTTACCTCTACGATAGGACCCCGCATTGTGGAGTTCATTTTGCATAACATCATATGTCATTTTGGTATTCCATCCAAAATAGTCTCGGATAATGGGACACCATTCAAGAACAAAGACGTGCATGCTTTGACCACAAAGTACAAAATTTAGCATAGTTTTTTGACACCCTATTATCCGTAGGCGAATGGGCAAGCAGAGGCGTCAAACAAAATGCTAGTTGCCATCCTTAAAAATATGGTCACAGATAGTCATAAGGATTGGCACATCCAAATCCCACTTGCCCTATGGGCTTATCGCACTAGCATTCGGACGCCCACTAGGGCCACTCCATTTTCGCTCGTGTATGGCTCCGAGGCAGTCATGCCTCTCGAGTTGGAAATTCCTTCCCTACGCATATCAATGCAAGAGTTCATCGATGATGATGCTGCATGGTAGGCCCGGTTAGACCAGCTTACGTTGCTTGACGAATGATGCGTTAATGCTCTCGAGCATTTACGTATCTATCAAGAGTGACTTAAGAAAGCTTACAACATGAAAGTTCACCTGAGGGACTTTCGGGTTGGTGATTTGGTTTTGAAGGAAAACCAACAGAACTCTAGTTTGTCATCCCACCTAAGGGACAAATTCATGGCAAATTGGTTAGGTCCATATGTCATTGATAGCAAAATAGGACCCGAGACATACCGGCTAGCCTCTCTTGATGGAATCAAGGAAACAGAACCCTTGAATATCAGTCATTTGTGACCATTCCATATCTAAGAGAGCCATATCCCAAAAATGCTCCAAGGATTCATATAATCGCTTGGTCAATCCCAAAAATGCTCCAAGGATTCCATATAATCGCTTGGTCAATCCCAAAATGCTCCAAGGATTCATATAATCGCTTGGTCAATCCCCAAAAATGCTCCAAGGATTCATATAATCGCTTGGTCAATCCCAAAATGCTCCAAGGATTCCATATAATCGCTTGGTCAATCCCAAAAATGCTCCAAGGATTCATATAATCGCTTGGTCAACCCCAAAATGCTCCAAGGATTCCCACAATCGCTTGGTCAAAAATAAGAAATTCAAAATCCAAAAATCATCAAAAACAACAAAAATTTGCATCTCATTTCCAGGCATGCTCAAATTCATCAATAAAAAGCTCTTCTCACATCTCATCTTCATATTCACAAAAATCAATCCATCAAAAATACAAAAATATATAGCTGCATTAAGCATCGCATCCATACATTGCATATTTGTGGTCGTACAAGTCAAAGGCACCATAGGCTGTAATTGCTCTGCTAGTCCATCTTGTTCCACATTTTTCCATTTTATAAGCAATCCAAAAAACAACAAAAATACACCATTTACTACTTTTTACCACACTAGAGTCAGTGGTCTTATAATGTATCAAGAGTTTTCATCTTTCAGTCATAATTTTGCTTTCTAGCCATGTACTGTACCAAGTCAGGCAGATTTTATGAAGGTAGAGTTCTACTTGGATCACACCTTGTTACGTAGCATCCCAACACAAATTAAAACACATAAAAATTCCCAAGTTGTGTGAACGAAAGATGAAACCTGCAAAGCAATCCAGGTCACCATAAGCGAAATGGCTATCTTGCTCATCCCCCTATGCGAATGACCCAAAGAATGCTGAGAGTTGGCAAAAGGACAAGCATCCTCCCTACCCAATTCCCCAAGAATCCCAAGTTCTCAATAGTTGCAAAACATCAAAAATTTGCAAAAGTCAAAACTCCAAAATTTGACATCCCACAGTGCATACATCAAAAAGCACATACAATAGTGATTCTTATCACTCCATATCCAAATCCCTTGCTCAAAAGAAAAACATATAAACAAAAATAAACAGTGATTTTTATCACTACAAAGGAGCAAGTATCCCAATACAATTGAAGAAAAGAAGGGAGTCAAACTTGAATCCCTGGAACTCTCAGCATTTCGATAGGTCATGAGGCAAGCCTCAGTATCGGTTTGGTTGATAGCCTATCGGTCACTAGTGGTAAACTTCCCGCATGACGATATATCTATCACATTAACTTGTGTACAGATCAATGTTTGCATGTGGATGAGCTAGCTTATGGTATCCTAGATAGCACCATAGATTAATCTGACTAAATACAATAAAGGAGTTAGTGGAGCTAATTAGGTGATCCTCAAGTACAGGTTTGGTTGAGAGCCTATCTGGCACTGGCGGTATCTTGACAAATACCACATAAATGAACTCAATTGCACACACAGGGATGTGAAATAACTTGGTCAAAAACAAGTCCAATTCATACCTTGTTCAAAAGTCTTGTAAGATAAAGTACAGTCATGGCTAGTGAGTTAAAACCGTCTGAGTCTCAGAAAACCTTAGCTACATTTCTAAACCAACTGCGCTACTTTTCATCCTTACAATACCATCAAAAAAACCACATGTATACATACAAAGTCATTTACCACAACAATCGCCTAAAAACAAAATCACAAAGTCCTAAACAGTCTATGGTGCCCTAACCAAACAACACAAATTCAATTCATCCATTACATTTTACATATCACATATAAATCAAAAACATTTGCATTCATCATAACATATGCATCCATCAAAATAAATTAACATGCATACATCCATATTCATCAACCATCATGCATAAGATCAAATCATCACATGTGCATAAACAAAATAAAGTCATATATATATATCATCAAAAATGCCCGTAGGCTACAAAGCTGGTCCTCTGACCCCACAATCATACTCAAAACCCCAAGCCTAAGGCGTCGGCCACCATGATCACGTAGGATCGGTGCGATGGGAACTACCCCCCATGGTGTGGGTCCTATGGGACCCCTCAGGGTGGTTGCTGCTAGCCCCCGCATCATGCCTACTCGCCCCCCTCATCTAGTCCCCTGCATCGAGAGGATGTTGACTGCTCGTCTCACTCCCTCTCAGCGCGTGATGATCCACCTATCTAATGTAGGGACCCGCCCACCAAGGTGGCTAATCTCTCCCTCCATCTCTAACCGTCCGAACGACTCCATCTCTCATTGGCGATACGTCGCCAAGTTCTCCTCGCACCTGCCAAAGCCCTATCCCTCTCTACCAGCTATCCATAAGAGATCCCTCTCTCATCGCATTCCCCATCCCATCGAGAGAAGAGCTAATGCATTCTCTCACTCTGCCAACTGCATCCGCAAGAGATCCCTCTCCTGTAAAGCTTCCCCAACTCCTCATCGAGCCTTCGTAGCAACCCCTCCAACCATGCAATCTTCAGACGTACCCTCATCTCCCCATCTGCCCGAGGCATGGGCATCTCTAGAACAAGCCTCTCTGGCTCCCACTACTCCATGATGTCCTGCATCTTCGGCTGATCCGGAGCCCCAAGATCCGCATCCATACCATCCACCTCTACCATATCCGCATCCTCCAAAGGAGCTCCCCAATCATCCCCTGGTGCCTCGGCACCCTCCCCCCCTAGCTACCCCCATGCCTCCCAATGGCCCCTCGCCTCGCCATCGTCGTAGTACCCACCACGAGTCATACTCAGCGGTAGTCCCGACGTCATCCACATCCGGGACGTCGATCACCACATCTGAATCCTCACCCAGTGGCATGATGACCGGTCGGTCTAGAGTCCTCTCATCCCCCGACGTCGATAGACCATGGGCTCACCAAGCAACCCCTGGCGCACCCCAAACTATCGGTGTCACCCATCTATACGAGAAGAACTCATGCTCGGTCCCATGTCGCCCAATCAGCCATCATCCTCTACGTACTCATCGGATCCACTCTCCAGCTTCGGCCAGGCTGGATAGTCCCGATAAGGGTGCCAAACCACCTCCCTAGAGTAAGCCAAGAGAAGGTATCGGCATAGTGCCCTACGACACCTGCCCACCGTCGACTATGCCCCTGCTCCCTAGACCGCCACCATAGAACTGCATAACCTATCTCCCTATCCTCCATCTCTGCCCGAGTCATCCATGGTAACCCAGTTAGCCTCTCCACTACTATGTGCTGCCAAGCCCAGCACTGCAACAAGTAGCTACAACTAATCCCCTTTCGCTGAGCAGTGGACCTCATACAACTCCCCATAGAGCTATGCCAACAGTGTCTGTCCCCATCTCATAATAAGTGGTGCCTCTGTCGGGCACTCTACCAACTACCAAACCAAATCTAGTAGGTTCCATGGGAACCTTGCGCCTGACGAGTCAGGTAACAACATGTTGGACATGAGGCCCATAAGGAATGCGTGCCTCATGCCCAACACCCCCCTCTCCAGCCACCATCGGACCAAAATCCTGCCAATCTGGCAGTCGCCCTCTGCCCTCTCCAGTGGATCCTCCACACCCAGCTCCTCCCCATGCCCGAAGCATCTCGTCAATACAGTTGTCTGTTGATCACGCGGCGATGTCTTGATCGGCAGTCCATCTATCAAAATCCGTAGAAGCCGATAGATATCCTCCAAGGTCACAGTCATCTCCCCTATTGGGAGATGGAAAGTGTTGGTCCATGGATCCCAAAGATTGATCAGGGCCATCAAATAGGCCTGATCCATGACCACAGGCTCCAGTCGAGCCACCTGCTTGAGCCCAAGGGCATCAAGCCACTCCCAATCAGCTACAGTCAGCCCCCCGCACTTCAGTAAAAGTAGTGGGTACACGGTACCGGCTCCTAACAACCTGCAAAAGAAAACAATTCAAAAACATTAAAATCATGGAAAAGAACTGTACAACAATAACATGAATATACCACATTGTATACCAATGTACAAAAAAAACAAACATAAAAATTCAAACAAAAATTAATTTTTCAGTTCTAGGGTTTCTAATCCTAACTGATTAATTTAAAAACAAAAATTCAAAAAACAACAAAAATTACGTCTTAGGGTTTTACGTTTCGTTTATCCTAGGGTTTAGTTAAAAGTAAATAAAAATTCTTCACCTAGGTTGTGCACTTTGTGTACAACTAAGTCTTAGTTGTCTTCAGCTCAGTTTCAGGGTTTAAGTTTTAAAATTTTGAAAAACATCATCACAAAAATAATTGAACAAAACAATTGCAATGTTAAACAAAAATAATAACTCTAGGGAACACTTACTGGTCTCGCTTCGGCTCCGCCGCTCGATCCGGTTTGTGCACTCATGATGGCAGGAAAATCCAGCAGCGCTTCGCTTCGCAGAATTAACCTCCTCCTCCCAGAGCTCCAAATCGCAAGAAAAATCAGATGCAAATGAGCCCAAACCCTAGTTTTGGCCTTTAAATAGGCCTTTTGAGCTTAAATTCATCTTCCCCTAGGATGAGCACTCTGGTTAGTGCTCGTCCCACCCTGGGATGAATTCTAAGCTGGTATTCGTCCCACCCTGGGACGAATTCAGGCCAAAAATTTCAAAAAACATCAAAAATTGAACAAAAATGCACTAAAACAGCTAATAAACTTGCCCGATGAGAGTGTTGTTGCACTTGACATCCCGGGCATACAAAATAGACGTTGGGGTCACAAATTGTCACTATCCTACTCCCTAAGAAGGCTACCATAGCCGGACCGCTCCACGGGAAGACGGATTTTTGCCAATTTCAGCTCCAAAAAGCGTCGCAAAAAGGGTTACCACCCACCAAAAATAGGTCTAAATGTCAAAAAATTGCACATGCTTAATGCTAAACCATCTAAGGGCACCCTTGCACAAGTCATCTTGGGTCAAGCGACTCGTCGCTTTTCTCATGAAGGTCATTCCCTCATCGATTCGTCGCTTGAGGGGGTAGTCACACTTAGTCACCAATCAACAAACACACACCCAATTAAGGAAAATGACATGCATTCAAAGAATCATTGACAAAGACAATTACGCTCCTGCTTGGGGCAGTAAACAAGCAATAATCACAAATTGATCAAACACTTGGCATTCCCGAAGCATGAACACAAGGTTCCCCTATGGACAAAAGGTTGCGCCCTTTGCCTATTCATGACTGATCAATGTCCAAGCTCAAGTCACACCTCACCAAAATAGGTTAATACTTGAAATCAAATTCCTTAGCTCGTCAGAAGCAAGGATTCAAGAATGCATGCCCTTTCCATACTTGGGGCATCAAAAGTTGGTTAGGTTACCAAGAAACCCTAATCATTAGTGCTTTGGTTATCTATTTTTGCTCGGCGCTGCGCCATGCACAACGCATCCCAAAAAGGGGCATCTGTAGACACCAAAATAGCACCAATCCGATTATGTGACTGCAAACACTGATCGCTTTGACACACACAGCCCCCAGGGCAGCCCTCAGAGGTTAAACAGTGGTCCTAACCACTTTTGTAGCAATTTTGTAAGGTCAGAAGGCAATTTGGCACATTCAGGCACTTTGCTCAGTATCCGTCCCGCCCAGGGACGAATTCAAATTGGGATCCGTCTCACCCAGGGATGAATTCTGAATTCGCTCTGGGTCAGGACGAATTCCAGGTTCAACGGGCAAAAAGAAAAATGGTGCCAAGTGGCAGCCGAGGACAGTCAATTAATGCCTCCTGCCTTGCATGCGCGTGTAGGTGGGAAGAGTGGGCGTTAGAGGACTGTCACAAGGGCAGTCATGGAAGCCCAAGTCAGGGAGGAGTCTCCTCCCTCTTGGGAAGGCATGGCCGCCACATGGCACCCCTGCATGCCCCTCCAAAGAGACCCCTTGGGTCTATAAAATGGTGGACTTTCCCACCCAAAAGAAGACAAGTTGGAGGCATTTTCAAGCAACGAAGTGCTGCCAAATTGAATACCACATTTTACCCTTTTGATTCACCTCTTCCACATCCTTGATCTCTTTCGCAAGAGAGGTTATTGGGTGGCTATTGGAAGTGTGAATCCGGACCCAAAACCCGACATTTGACCACATTGATCTACCAATTCGCCGACAACCCATTACAAGAGATTTTGGGCCCATCCCAAGTGGATTGGTGCCGAAATCAGGTTCTAACGGTGGGCGGCCCGCTTGGGTGCCCCGCACTTCTTAGTTTCATTTTAATTTGTTCTTTTGTCACTTGTTTATATTCCATTCCATTTTATGCTGTTTAGATAGTTTATAATTTCGATTTCATAAGGTTTTGATCAAATATTATCATGTTTTGTCGCTTTTGTTGTCCTCACTAACTTGCAGGTAGCGACGTCAAATTCCCGTTGATGGAGGTCAAATTGGGGAAATCCGACCATCCGGGTCATCCCAAAATGCCCCCAATTAGCTAACCCCTATGTTTGCAGGTCTTTTGGAGATCCCGAGACGCGACATTTGGGCAGCATCACTTCGGCGCTTTGTCGTAGGCGAATTCGTCCTACCCGGGGACGAATTACAGTAGAATTCGTCCTGCCCAGGGACGAATTACAGTCGAATTCGAATCGGTGGCGTTTCCTCGACTGTTTTGATGGCAGTGGCCCTCTGGTAATGTTCTCTGGTCTCTGTCAAAATTGCAGGTTATTTGGAGTCATTTTATTCATCGGTTTAGCTAACCTTATGCATGCATCCTCCATTGGTTTTTAAGATCAAACGCTTCATATTTTGTCACAGGTGCTACTAACAATTTTGTTGTTTCTTTGAATGCAGGAGGAGCAGCAAGGATCAAGGATTCATCAACACCAGTGGCGGCAACACTTTGGCCCGCCCATTTCAAATGTGGGCACGCGGAAGGAGGAGCACTAAGTCATGATTGTAACCAAAACTCTTTTAACGCTCCTAGCCCCTGAAAAGGGAGGAGGCATCTTTGTAACCGATATTACGAGAGTTAAATAAAAAGGGTTGTGTTTTCTGTACTTTCTTTTATCTCCGTTCAATTCGTCTCTTTCATTTCATGCATTTCACATCTTAGGACTTAAGCGTTTGTTTGATTTTGAATGCGTCACATTAGTATTTCTTTCTTCCGGAATCTCGTGCTTTCACTTTGCACTTAAGAAACATATGAGGAGTAGATTCCTAGTCTTTTTTACATAGAAAGCAACGATTCAACAAATTAAAACACCTCTTATGCTTTATCCTTTTCATTGTACATCAATTTACACATATAGATAGCAAAATGAGATAATAATTTAGGTTTTAATTAACAAAATTTTGAAGTTTATAAAAATAAGCTACCATTATATTTATAATAGTCATTTCATGTCATATAAAATACTTTTTTATACATGTTTGGTGACATTGATTAATAAACTAATAATTGTACACATTCATGAACTAAATGATAAAATAACTAGAAAAAAACCAACACTACACATAATTTAAAGTTTCAATAATATAAAATATGGGGTCTAAGTAAGTTTTAAAATAATTGTTAAATTTTCATAATAAAGAATTTGTGAGATGCTTGATAGGTATAAAAATAAAGGTGAAAAAATAATATTTTATTTTATGGACTTTAAATTATATAAATATAGGTCTCAGGTGTAGACCAATTGGTTCATCCAAACCCCATAAGGGGACGGAGGTCCAAGGTTCAAATCTCGGGCCTCGTCGGACTGAACGCTTGTCCCTTTCCTGGTGCTTTCAGCAACGTAAAAGGTTTAAAATGATTGTGGCATGGTGGTTATAAGGGTGGACTACGCGAAGATCTGTGTGGCGACTTACGGGGTGGACAACACAGAATAATGTGGCGGCCATAAAAAGCTGGACAGTCTGTCTCGGATTCGTGGCGGCTACCGATTCCACCATGTAAATACAAAAAAAAAAATTATATAAATATAAAATAGTAAATAAATATAAATAATATAATTTTTCTTATAAATAAAATTATGGTAACTATAAATAATAGAAATACTTTTTATATTAATAATATGTTGAGGGTCATCCATTTATTTTTCTTAATGTTTTTTAAGATTGTTTACCTGTATGTTATGTTTAATACATAAAAACTTTAAAATATATTAATTTTAATTTATGAAAAATAAGAAACTCAGTACGGATGAACTACGTCCCAGTATAATTGATCAAATATATAGGAAACTAAATGGATTCAAAGAAGAAAAGAAACTTACATATTCCTTATACTAGGTATAGCTCATTATATAATTGAAAAAAACATTGGCATCAAACCCAAAGTAGGAGTGAACGATAAGCCTCTTTTAGTGTTTGAATACATAAATTTACCATATTGAGAAGCGAACAAATCCTCCGGATCCTACCACATCCATGAGAAGGTGTATGGGATCATCGTAGAAACATTTAGGGGTAAGGTATCAAGGCTACCATACAAGGTATGATAGTTGATCAAGTCAACAGAATGACCCTCCATAGAGACTTTTGTCTAGGGAGGACATAGTCATCCATATGCCTTTATTGATTTTCATCCATGTTATGTGGGTTGTCTAGGGAGGTCATTAGCTATGTCATCTTCATTATCTTTGATTCTTTTTCCAATGTTAGAGGGTCTACCTCTCCTTTTCTCACTACCTGTATTTGTGGTGGATGTATATTTGGGTGACACCTGTGATGGGGAGGAAGAAGGGATTGGATGGGTTGAGGCTCCTGAGGCAAGTCTTGAGGAGGATTTTGGTGACAGAGGGCTGTGAGAGACTGCCTGAACAGAAATGGGGATGGAAAGGGAGAAGCAGCCAGATTCAGAAGGCAGTGGGAGGATGTGGGGATCAGAGGTGAGGGAGAGGGTCTTAATGGTGCAAAAGGACTAACACCAACACCATCAGGACCAACTGAGAATGGTATAGAGGGCAAGGGGGAGTGGATGGGAAGGTCCAAAGTGGGAAGGAGATGAGGGCTCGCTTTGCAGCACATTTTTGCCACAAAGAGGGGAGAGGAGGATGGAATCTTCGACTGAGGGATAGGATTTTTTATTAACTAGTAATATGTTAATTTAATATTTGTTAAGATATGTGTCATTGTAATTAAAGAAATATCTATACTTCATCACATTGATCCATTATTATAGTGCATAGTCATTATTTTATTATTAGCTATAGGCTTCCTATTTTTTAAAGTTATTTCATTATATATTTGTATTATGATCATTTTTAACAATACGTTGATTATTTTTGTCCTTCCCTTCTTATAATGATATGTTGAGAAGCTTGGTCATGTGAAAAAAGTATTGAATATTTTATAAACATAAATGATCATTATGTTAAAAAATTTACATTTTCCAAGCACATATACTTTTTATGTTCACATGTAAATCAAGATAATGCTACATATATTATTAAAATATTCATATAGTGCAGTAATTACCATAGGTTATATATTTAACATCCACACGAACAAAATCAGTTTGAGACATTCGTAAATATCTGACACCATAAAATATGATTAAATCTACCAAAAACCATAAATAGCTGATGTCATCACTTGTTTCATGATACAACCAATACTACTAAAATTTAAACAGTAAACTTGTTTTTTTAATATACATATTATCTTAAATAACTATTTATATGTACGAAGAGTTATTTAACCAATAAATGATCAAAAATTCAAATTAGCCAAAAGTAAAATATCATTATATAACTACTTTAATAATATTATTAATAATATAAAATTATTAATAATATACTTTAATAAAAGCATATTGTTATAAATCATTGTAACGAAAATATTGTTACGTAAATTCATTATAGATTATAATTTTGGTTAAGCTTACTCTTACATTCAGGTCATTGCTTTGAAAAACTATTAGTAATCTTTATGCATATCATCCACTTGATGTCCTTTAGGGAGCCAACTTGATGTAAATGAGCCTATGATGAGGATGATATCAAATAATATTATTATTACTTAAATAAAATATAATATACATTTTTAGGATGTGTATTTTTATTTTTTTATTTTAAATATATTTTATAAATAAACAATTATTAAGATAGTTTTAAATTTTTTTATTATGTTTTAAGGATTCTTATTAAAGATAATTAGAATATATTTTCATAATTTTTTATTAATTTTTTTAAGTAATACTTCTTATACACATCAACCATGGGGATTGAACCCCGATCACATCATCGAATAATGTAAGTGGCGTCCTTTCATATGAAGTATTTACTCAATAAAAAAATTTATTATATTAAATACTTTTTAAAATTATTAAAAAATAATTGGTAAGAAATTAATATGTTTGCATTAAATTAAAATTATTAATATAGTTATTGTCGAGTAACGAAAAATAAGTGATGGTGGAATAAAGCATATACAATAAGATAATTTTCTCAAATAATTATATTACTACTAATACCTAATTTGATATTATTATGTGATATAAAAATAAGAGGATAAAATAAATTAAAACAAAGATTATACAACAACAAAAAAGTAATAAATTAGATATATTTGGATCATATGTAAAAAATAAATAAAAAATTAAAATATAATCAATGCATAGTAAATCAATATGGAAACATAAGAGAAATATCAAACTTTGTATGGAAAGTAACCAAAGTGATGGAAATGGTGAATGCCTAAGATAATTGGAAATTAATGTAGGGGTATGGAAGTGGTTCATAAATATATTTAAAATAATATTAATTGTGATAATGGTTTGAAATTATGGGTTGAGAAATATAATTTTCAAACCATTAGTTTTGTGCACATGGTTATGGTTTTTTTGCACATAATTTTGGTTTCATGCACATGGTTATGGTTTTATGCATATAGTTTTGGTTTTGTGCACATGGTTTGGTTGTACATGATTTTTGTATCTTCTTATTTATCTATAAATAAGTGTAAAATATGAAGAGATAAAGATAAGGTGAAGAGGAATTTAGAAGCTAAGAATTTGTGGTGCTCTATGGAGAGAGTTTGTGGTAACTGTGGTTGTTGTGGAACTATGTAATGGTTTATGTTAAAGTTAATATATAAAATGAGTATTCTATTTTCTTTTTTAACTATGTCATTTTTGTTGTTATTTTGTACTCATATCTCACTAGTCAATGTATGTTTAATTGTGTTATTTTACTATTGTTGCATACACTTATATCGCAGCTTAAATATTATTAATAAACTTTAAAAAAATCCTACTATCAACTTTATTTTACTATGCCAATTGGTATCATAAGCAATTTTATTCCTAGTACTTTGAAATAGAATGAAGGAAGATATCAAGTTGTGCCACCTATGTATAGACAAGTAGGCCCTATGAATACTAGAAATACAAAATTGTTAGAAGCAATTAGAGATTTACAAGCTAATATGGAAGCTATGTGAAGTACCCAAAGATAAAGGAGGAAGAAACAAGTCACTCTAAAGATATTGAAGAATAAAAACATGAAGAGGAATACAAAACACAAGAATGTGTACTTAAGGCAATCACAAAGATTGAGCACAAGCTAAAGATGGATATAGATCAAGATGGTAATCTAGATCCAGAGAAATTAATATATTGGATATCAAAGATGGATTTTTTTATCTTGAATAGTTTAAATACCCTAAAAGGGTTAAGATAGTTATTACATTTATAAATGCATCCTTATGATCATATCAACAAAAAAAAAAAAAAAACCATTTCAAGAAAGAGAAAATATAACAGCTTGAGAATGAATGGTGAGCAAGTTAAAGAAAGAACTCCTATTGATTTATTATTCAATAATGTTATTTATTAATAAACCATTAGGATTGATCACTCAAAAGAAACCATAGAAATTATTTCAAGATATATCAATGGATTGAAGTTGGCAATCAAAAATGATATTTAGGTTGTATATTTAAATAGTCAAAGAAGCCTATTAATATACCTTGAAGGAAGAATATGGGAGAGGATATAATTGAACCCATAACACTCAATACTAGAGAATACTTTATGGTTCAAATAATATTGGTAGCTTCATGAGAGCAAAAAGAGGATCCATGGCAAAGCACAAGTATATTTAAGACCAGGTGCAAGTACAAAAGGAAGTGTTGTATAATGATAGTTGATAGTGGTAGCACTATTAATTTTGTCTCAACTAATATGGTGGAGAAGCTGGCATTGAAGACTATGGCACATCCAAAGCCCTAAAATTTTTCATGGTTATAGAAGGGTCATCAAGTAATGGTGATAGAAAAATGTAAAATTAATTTTAATATTGGTCCTTACTATGAAAAAGTATGGTGTGATGTGATTTCGATAGATGCTTGTCATGCTATTTTAGGAAGACCATGGCAATATACAAATAGAGTGTAAGCCATGACGAAGAAAATAATACCAACACAATATCTATATATGACGAAGAGATAGACGAGACTAGAAGTGGAATAGTAATATGGACTAGTAAGCAATTCTTAAAGGAATCCAAGGAGACTCGGGTATTGTTTAAACCAACCTGAATGGGGTGGGGTCTAACGAATAGCAACACATAAATTCGGAGCTGGTGGGGGTCTTAACAACAAATTTTGGGTGGCCATAAGTCACAGAAGGAAGGGAGTCTTTCGATGTCACAAAAATATTTTCTACCACCTTCCAAATAATCCTCTGTCTTAAATAAAAAAATTCACCCTTGTAGTTTTTAAACACTCGCATTTCGCTCCTTCCATACACCCCATAGAATATGTGGGAGAAAAAAATTCCAAAAATATTTTAAATGGGGAGAACAGAAGGGTGATGACCAATGATTGACAAACTCACAAATAGAATCCGACAAGACCCAAACGACACCAATCTACCGAAGGGAATAATAAAAAAATTTCTAAAAGACTTTGCACTTAAGAAACATATGAGGAGTAGATTCCTAGTCTTGTTTACATAGAAAGCAATGATTCAACAAATTAAAACATGTCTTATGCTTTATCCTTCTCATTGTACATCAATTTACACATATCGATAGAAAAATGAGATAATAATTTAGGTTTTAATTATCAAAATTTTGAAGTTCATAAAAATAAGCTACCATTATATTTATAATAGTCATTTAATGTCATATAAAATATTTTTTTATACATGTTTGGTGACATTGATTAATAAACTAATACTTGTACACATTCATGAACTAAATGATAAAATAACTAGCAAAAATACCAACACTACACATAATTTAAAGTTTCAATAATGTAAAATATGGGGTCAAGTAAGTTTTAAAATAATTGTTAAATTTTCATAATAAAGAATTTGTGAGATTCTTGATAGGTATAAAAATAGTTGGGGGGAGGATTAGACGTTTTTCGCAGGACTGCCCAAACTGCCGAACTCGTTTCGGCCATATCTCACTCATCCAAACTCAGATTGAGTTGAAATTTTGAGGGTAGATGCCTGAAAAACCTTAGAACGTCTCCACCAATTTTCATATCATTTGGAGAAACACAAATCCTAGCACATCCCTATATGTGAACGATATATTTGGCAAGTGGCTATGCGAGGGTTTCATCTGGGTTGAGTGCAAGCAGCTCCAGTGGTTGGTTTTTAGGGCCTTTGGGCGGTTCTTCCTCTTCTCCTTCACATTGATCACCTTCAATATGAAAGTTTTGTTTTTGGGCACATGCTTGTTCCTTGGGGTGATGAGTGCGGCATTTATAGCAAAAATATCTTGATGGTTGATCATTTCTATGAAAGGAATTGTTGCGATATGAGGGACGACTATAAGTTTCACGTCGTGCAGACAACTGATGTCTCTTCTCGGCTAGCTTGGCTATTCTTATACAATCGTTCAGCAATGTTGGATTGTGCATGTCTACCTCTACTCGAATACTTTCTTTCAAACCATTGCAAAAGGCTCCTACCACTGTGTCGGGACTGAGGTCTAAAGTGTATGGTAGTAAACTGGTAAACTCCGAAATGAATTCGCTAACTGACCCTTCTTGTTTAAGAGATAACAATATTACTGTCTATGATGATGTAGCTCCTTCATCAAATCTTTCTAAAAAAGAGGTAGTGAATTTTCTCCAATTAATAGTAGCTCCTTTCTCTCGTTTAAGCCATACAAACCATTGGTAGGCCTCGATGCCAAGTTTTGATGCAGCGAAAGGGACTTTATCAATTTCCTTAATTTGATATAAGTCAAGAATACCTTCCATTTTGGCTATCCAACCATGAGGATCATGACCTTCAAAAGTGGGCATATCAATTCGTGGAAAATTATTATTAGGGCCTCTCGGTTGTTGATAACCCGTGTCCCTTTCTTGATTTTGGTTATACCGCTATCTCTGATAGCGATCCCTGTAATTATCCGAATCACCTCGTTGTTGTTCCCAATCATCATTAGGATCGACATTTTCTTCATTCCTTTGGGCATGGGAGTGATTTTGAGAATTAGTATTGGGATTAGGCTGGTTTTGTGCTTTTACTAGGTTTTTTAGGAGGAGACCAATTTCGTTCATACCCTCTAGTAAGAGGTGAAGAGAATCATCATTGGAAATGACTGAGTTACTTGAGTTTCCTTGTGTGATGTTTTCGTGAGTTGGGGGAGGATTAGTAGCCATAGGATCTACTAGTGGATGATGTGGATTATAACTACCAATTTTAAAAGGAGAAAGAGAATTTTTTGTACCTGGGCTTCGATTAGGTCGCCTTGCATTGTTATTGCTCATTTTCGAGCTTGATAATCGACCGTCAACACCTTTGGTCCACTTTTTGCTCATGCACTTGTTAACATAGCCTGCTTAGGATTTCGCTTCAACTGCCGCTAATTTTGGTTGAATTTAGCAAAAAATTGGGATCCGCTTGAACTGTCACTCCAACTGTGACGCGGATGTGAGTTTGGGTGGCCTCCTTGCCCGCAACCTTCAACCTTCAACCTTCAACCTTCAACCTTTCAGTGACAGCAATGATTCGAACCACGTAACCCACGTTCAGCCGCTTTGAATACACCGCTCAGACCAATGAAACCGTGGCACGCACCCAAATGACACTACGAACTGAAGACACGTCAAACGGACGACCAACGGATGACACGAATAATTCTGAGTCACACGAACGGATGACGCGGAAGACACGCCAATCGGACGACGAATGGATGACACGAATAATTCTGAGTCACACGAACGGACGACGCGGAAGACACGACGACAAGACAAGACGAGCCGAAGACACGACGATTAACGACAAGACGAGCCGAAGACACGATGACTAACGACAAGACGAGCCGAAGACACGAGCGAAAGACACGACGACGAACGACAAGCCGAAGACATGAGCGGAAGACATGACGACAAGACAAGACGAGCCAAAGACACGACGATTAACGACAAGACGAGCCGAAGACACGACGACGAACAACAAGACGAGCGAAAGACACGACAACGAATGACAAGACGAGCCGAAGACACGAGCCGAAGACACGAGTGGAGCTCCAACATACGCAATGTGGGATATTGATCCCCAAAAACTAAAAAAAAATTATAAAAATCATGATGAATACCTTACGTTATGCGTCTAATGTTTTAAACTCGCAATTTGATTGGTTGACGGCTCCTGCGTTTCACAGCTATCGCGGACGGATGTTCTAGGTGATTTAGACTGTGATTTGGGTCGTGATCTCAACGTACGTCTTCAGCAAAAATTCTTTATTGTTTCCAGGTGTTCCTTGAGGTGGAGGAAGTACCGTTGCTTCAGATGGTTATAACATTTTTTGCTCTGTGGCGCTGCCGGGACGTCAGGTATTTCTCAAGGACGCGAACCGAAAGGAAAGAAAGAAAAAAATGAATACAACGGATTTCCGCCTGCTGCCGCCAGTAGCGTGGATGGGCGTGGAATCCCTACCGCCGTCACCGAACCGGTCTCCTGATACCACTTGGAAGGATTTTCCTTCTACTATTTCGTGAACGGAATCACAATTAATATTGAATTCTATAACCAGCACAATTAAATAAATCGAATGCGGAAGCGAGGAGTATAAAATATTTAATAACAAATCGTTTGCCACTAGGAGGGCAGATCCCGCCGTTAAGGCAAATGTAAAAATGCAGAGATAAATTAGCAAAAGATGATATCCGTCAATAAAAGAAAACTACGCTAATAAATATGAATTTTTATTCAATTGGATAACCTAGCCGACTGCTAGGTTTGGTCTCAGAGAAGCTGGCATTGAAGACTATGGCCCATCCAAAGCCCTAAAATTTTTCATGGTTACAGAAGGGTCATCAAGTAATGGTGATAGAAAAATGTAAAATTAATTTTAATATTGGTCCTTACTATGAAAAAGTATGGTGTGATGTGATTTCGATAGATGCTTGTCATGCTATTTTAGGAAGACCATGGCAATATACAAATAGAGTGTAATCCATGACGAAGAAAATAATACCAACACAATATCTATATATGATGAAGAGATAGACGAGACTAGAAGTGGAATAGTAATATGGACTAGTAAGCAATTATTAAAGGAATCCAAGGAGCCTCGGGTATTGTTTAAACCAACCTGAATGGGGTGGGGTCTAACGAATAGCAACACATAAATTCGGAGCTGGTGGGGGTCTTAACAACAAATTTTGGGTGGCCATAAGTCATAGAAGGAAGGGAGTCTTTCGATGCCGCCAAAATATTTTCTACCACCTTCCAAATAATCCTCTGGCTTATATAAAAAAATTCACCCTTGTAGTTTTTAAACACTCGCATTTCGCTCCTTCCATACACCCCATAGAATATGTGGGAGAAAAAAATTCCAAAAATGTTTTAAATGGGGAGAACAGAAGGGTGATGACCAATGATTGACAAACTCACAAATAGAATCCGACAAGACCCAAATGACACCAATCTACCGAAGGGAATAATAAAAAATTTTCTAAAAGACTTTGCACTTAAGAAACATATGAGGAGTAGATTCCTAGTCTTGTTTACATAGAAAGCAATGATTCAACAAATTAAAACATGTCTTATGCTTTATCCTTCTCATTGTACATCAATTTACACATATAGATAGAAAAATGAGATAATAATTTAGGTTTTAATTATCAAAATTTTGAAGTTCATAAAAATAAGCTACAATTATATTTATAATAGTCATTTTATGTCATATAAAATACTTTTTTATACATGTTTGGTGACATTGATTAATAAACTAATAATTGTACACATTCATGAACTAAATGATAAAATAACTAGCAAAAATACCAACACTACACATAATTTAAAGTTTCAATAATGTAAAATATGGGGTCAAGTAAGTTTTAAAATAATTGTTAAATTTTCATAATAAAGAATTTGTGAGATTCTTGATAGGTATAAAAATAGTTGGGGGGAGGATTAGACATTTTTCGCAGGACTTCCCAAACTGCCGAACTCGTTTTGGCCATATCTCACTCATCCAAACTCAGATTGAGTTGAAATTTTGAGGGTAGATGCCTGAAAAACCCTAGAACATCTCCACCAATTTTCATATCATTTGGAGAAACACAAATCCTAGCACATCCCTATGTGTGAACGATATATTTGGTAAGTGGCTATGCGAGGGTTTCATCTGGGTTGAGTGCAAGCAGCTCTAGAGGTTGGTTTTTAGGGACTTCGGGCCCTAGCGGCCAATATTTTTATGGTTTATGCTCAATATTTTAGCAGGAAATTTTGCAGGGGATACAAGATGGGTTAGAAATTTTTCTTTCAACAGATCATACTGTGAACTTGAGTGACAACGGCTTCCAATTTGTTGCACAAAAGAAAAGTGAAAACCATACCTTTCCACGGCGTCTAGGGCAAGGATTAAAGATACCACGAAATAAGTTTCAAGTAGTTGATCAAAAAATGGCTCATATCTCAAGTGAATTTGGTGCTAAGTGTAGACACCAAAACGGCACCAATCCGATTATGTGACTGCAAACATTGATCGCATTGACACACACAGCCTTCAAGGCAGCCCTCAGAGGTCAAACAGTGGTCCTAGCCACTTACATAGCAGTCTTGGAAGGTCAGAAAGTAATTTGGCAGCTCAAGACACTCTGCTTCAAATTCGTCTCACCGCCAGACGAAATGCACTTTGAAGCCTTTGCGCCAGGGTACATGTCTGGCGACCATTCCGCCCTTGTGCCACGTCATGCGATATCGCGACAATCGCAACATTGCATTATAGTAGACTTCATAGTCATCTCAAACATTAATAAGATATTTCTATTTAATTATCCATCTTCTTCTTCTCCACTTAGGTTTATGCCACTCAAGATTCTCAAAACCCTCCATTGTTTGATTAACTAGTTCATGATCTAAGAAAAAAAAAATTGCGACTCTCGCAATACCGCGACAATGCGATGTCACGACCATCGCGATATCGCACGACATGGCGTAAGGGCCAATATCTTAGTTTTTTTTTTCTTAGATCATGAACTAGTTAATCAAACAATGGAGGGTTTTGAGAATCTTGAGTGGCATAAACCTAAGTGGAGAAGAAGAAGATGGATAATTAAGTAGAAATATCTTATCAATGTTTGAGATGACTATGAAGTCTACTCTAATGCAATGTCGCGACTGTCGCGATATCGTGCGACATGGCGCAAAGGCGGAATGGTCGCCAGAAATGCACCCTGGCGCAAAGGCTTCAAAGTGCACTTCGTCCCGCGGTGAGACGAATTTGAAGCAGAGTGTCTGGAGCCGCCAAATTACTTTTTGACTTTCCAAAACTGCTGTGTAAGTGGCTAGGACCACTGTTTGACCTCTGAGGGCTGCCCTGAAGGTTGTGTGTGTCAATGCGATCAGTGTTTGCAGTCACATAATCGGATTGGTGCTGTTTTGGTGTCTACAGATGCCCCTTTTTGGGAAAGCGTTGCGGGTGACGCAGTGTTGAGCAAAAAAATAGATAACCAAAGCACTAATGATTAGGGTTTCTTAGTAACCTAACCAACTTGTGATGCCCCAAGCATGGAAAGGGGATGCATTCTTGAATCCTTGCTTTTGACGAGCTAAGGAATTTGATTTCAAGTATTAACTTGTTTTGGTGAGGTGTGACTTGAACTTAGACATTGATCAGTCATGAATAGGCAAAGGGCGCAACCTTTTATCCACTGGGGAACCTTGAGTTCATGCTTCGGGAATGCCAAGCGTTTGATCGCGTTTGATCGATTTGTGATTGTTGCTTGTTTACTGCCCCAAGCAGGAGCGTGATTGTCTTTGTCAATGATTCTTTGAATGCATGCCATTGCCTTGATTGGGTGTGTGTTTGTTGATTGGTGACTAAGTGTGACTACCCCCTCAAGCGACGAATCGATGAGGGAATGACCGCCATGAGAAAAGCGACGAGTCGCTTGACCCAAGGTGACTTAGGTGAGGGTGCTTCAGATGTTTTTCCATTGAATGTGCAAGCAGTTTTCTGACTTTTGGACCTATTTTTGGTGGGTAAAAACCCTTTTGGTGATGCCATAATGGGGTGAAAGTGTCAACAATCCATCGTCCCGTGGAGCGGTCCGGCTATGGTAGCCTTCTTAGGGAGTAGAATAGTGACCATTTGTGCCCCGACATCGATTTTCTATGCCAAGAGGTTAAGTGTAAGAGTATTGATGTCCGGCCATTGCTTGTGTCCAGCAATGATTGATGGTGATGGATGCATGCTTATGGTAATGGATGTATATGGTATGATAAATGCAATTGTTTTTTATTTATATGTGATATGCAAAATGTAATGGATGAAATGAATTTGTGTTGTTTGGTTAGGGCACCATAGACTGTTTAGGACTTTGTTATTTTGTTTTTAGGCGATTACTGTGGTAGATGACTTTGTATGTATGCATGTGGTTTTTTTTGTATTTCTGATGGTATTGTAAGGATGAAAAGTAGCGCAGTTGGTTTAGAAATGTAGCTAAGGTTTTCTGAGACTCAGACGGTTTTAACTCACTAGCCATGATTGTACTTTATCTTACAAGACTTTTGAACAAGGTATGAATCGGACTTGTTTTTGACCAAGTTATTTCGCATCCCTGTGTGTGCAATTGAGTTCATTTATGTGGTATTCATCAGGATACCGCCAGTGCCGAATAGGCTGTCAACCAAACCTATACTGAGGATCACCTAATTAGCTCCACTAACTCCTTTGTTGTATTTAGACAGATTAATCTGCGTTGCTTTCTAGGATACCATAAGCTAGCTCATCCACATGCAAACATTGATCTGTACACGAGTTAATGTGACAGATATATCGTCGTGCGGGTAGGATACCACCATTGCCAGATAGGCTGTCAACCAAACCTGTAATGAGGATCACCTAGATGGTTTTCGAATGCTGAGAATTCCAGGGATTCAAGTTCAGGTTATTTGTTGGCTGAATGATTTGGGAGACTTGCTCGTCTATATAGTGACGAAAATCACTGTTTATTTTCTATTAATTTTTTTCTTTGAGCAAGGATTTGGGATAGTGGTGATAACCACTGTTAGTTGATTTTGTATTTTGAGCAGTGTTAGTTTGGGCTTGTGAATGGCCTTGATCCTTGTGGCCTTGGGGACGACTACCCATCCTTTGTAGGGACGTGTAGTACGAATCCTTACGACTTTGGGAACAAAGGGGGTGATGGAGATTATGAAGTAAGGGCATTGATCTTTTAGGCCTTGGGGACGACTACCCATCCTGGTTAGGGGCGGATAGTACGAATCCTTACAACTTGGAGACCAAAGGTGAATGGAAAGTGTTAGGATGATGATTTGTTTGAATTTTGTTTGTGAATGGCATTGATCCTTTTGGGTCTTGGGGATGACTACCCATCCTTGGCAGGGACGTGTAGTACAAATCCTTACAACTTTGGGAACCAACTATGATTGGGATTTGGTAGTGGTAAAAACCACTGTTTATTAAGGTGAATGGATAGGAAAGAGCTCGTCCTTTTGTCAATTCTCAGCATTCTGGAACCATTCGCACAGGGGGATGAGCAAGATAACCGTTTCACTTATGGTGACCTGGATTACTATGCAAGTTTCATCTTTCGTTCACACAACTTGGAAATTTTTATGTGTTTTAATTTGTGTTGGGATGCTACGTAACAAGGCGTATTTCAAGTGTAACTCTACCCTCGTAAAATCTGTCTGACTCCGTACATTACGTGGCTAAAGAGCAAAATGATGACTGAATTACGAAAACTCTTGATACATTAGAAGACCACTGACTCTAGTGTGGTAAAAAGTAGTGAATGGCATTTTTGTTTGCTGTTTTATAAAATGGAACAATGTGGAACCAGATGGACTAGCAGAGCAATTACAGCCTATGGTGCCTTTGACCTGTACAACCACAAATATGCAATGTATGGATGCAATGGTTAATGCAGCTATGTATTTTTGTTTTTTTGTATTTTTGATGGATTGATTTTTGTGAATATGAAGATGAGATGCGAGAAGCGCTTTTTATTGATGAATTTGAACATGCCTAGAAATGAGATGCAAAATTTTGTTGTTTTTGATGATTTTATTGTTTTTGAATTTTTTTATTTTTATTTTTGACCAAGCGATTGTGGGGATCCTTGGAGCATTTTGGGATTGACCAAGCGATTATAGGAATCCTTGGAGCATTTTTGGGGTGACCAAGTGATTGTGATAATCCTTGGAGCTTTTGGGGTGACCAAGTGATTGCGATAATCCTTGGAGCTTTTGGGGTGACCAAGTGATTGCGATAATCCTTGGAGCTTTTTGGGTTTTGACCAAGTGATTGCGATAATCCTTGGAGCTTTTGGGGTGACCAAGCGATTGCGATAATCCTTGGAGCTTTTGGGGTTGACCAAGTGATTGCGATAATCCTTGGAGCATTTTGGGATTGACCAAGCGATTTTAGGAATCCTTGGAGCATTTTTGGGATTGACCAAGCGATTTTAGGAATCCTTGGAGCATTTTTGGGATTGACCAAGCGATTTTAGGAATCCTTGGAGCATTTTGGGATTGACCAAGCGATTTTAGGAATCCTTGGAGCATTTTTGGGATTGACCAAGCGATTTTAGGAATCCTTGGAGCATTTTGGGATTGACCAAGCGATTTTAGGGAATCGTTGGAGCATTTTTGGGATATGGCTATCTTAGATATGGAATGGTCACAAATGACTGATATTCAAGGGTTCTGTTTCCTTGATTCCATCAAGAGAGGCTAGCCGGTACGTCCCGGGTCCTATTTTGCTATCAATGACATATGGACCTAACCAATTTGCCGTGAACTTGTCCCTTAGGTGGGACGACAAACTAGAGTTCTGTTGGTTTTCCTTCAAAACCAAATCACCAACCCGAAAGTCCCTTAGGTGAACTTTCATGTTGTAAGCTTTCTTAAGTCGCTCTTGATATATACGTAAATGCTCGAGAGCATTAACGCGTCGTTCATCAAGCAACGTAAGCTGGTCTAACCGGGCCTGCCGTGCAGTGTCATCATCGATGAACTCCTGCATTGATATGCGCAGGGAAGGAATTTCCAACTCTAGAGGCATGACTGCCTCGGAGCCATACACGAGCAAAAACGGAGTAGCCCTAGTGGGCGTCCGAATGCTAGTGCGATAAGCCCAAAGGGCAAGTGGAATTTTGATGTGCCAATCCTTATGACTGTCTGCGACCGTATTTTTAAGGATGGCAACTAGCATTTTGTTTGACGCCTCTGCTTGCCCATTTGCCTGCGGATAATAGGGTGTCAAAAAACTGTGCTGAATTTTGTACTTTGTGGTCAAAGCACGCACGTCTTTGTTCTTGAATGATGGCCCATTATCCGAGATTATTTTGGATGGAATACCAAAATGACATATGATGTTATGCAAAATGAACTCCACAATGCGGGGTCCTATCGTAGAGGTCAGCGGAATTGCTTCCACCCACTTGGTAAAATACTCTGTGGCCATTATGATAAACGTGTGACGGCCTGACGATGCAGGGGAGATCTTTCCAATTAGATCGAAGCCCCACTGCAAAAATGGCCAAGCAGACTGGACTGTCTGCAAGGCCTAGGAAGGTACATGCATCAAATTGGCATGATGTTGACACTTCACGCACTTCTTGACATATGCGCAACAATCTCGCTCTAAAGATGGCCAATAATAGCCCATGCGAAGAATGCGCTTTGCAATGGCCATACCACTGAAGTGGCCACCACATGTACCATCGTGCGCTTGGGCGATCGCCCAAGTGGACTCTTTCTGGTCCAAGCAACGAAGGAGGATCCCTTCATAGCTGCGACGATACAAAATGTCTCCTATCAAGACATACTTAGCCGCTTTTCGCTTGAATGTTCGTTTTGCGGCATGCGTCAATCCAAGCGGGAGATTACCTAACTTGAGGTAGTCTCTAATGGGTAAATACCAGTCCTGTTGATCAGAAACCTCGACAGTATGAACAACCAATCCCTCTTGAAGTTCATCCCTAACAAATGCTGAGCGGGATAGAACTTGTAAGAACAGCGTTGTGTTGCTATTAATGGGAGTAGGGGAGAATAAGGACCCCCAGTTGGCATGTTTCAGACGATCGTGGATTCGAGAGAACTTATCCGAGGATGGTTCAATCTGGATCATGTGGATTCCTGACGTCAAGTCAGAGCTTGCACGCTCCATCGCGGATTGCGATAGGGTTTTGACTTGAATGGTTGTCATATCACCGGAAAGGTCTTGCGGGATTAGTGACCCCAAGGAGGCCATTGTGTCCGCAAAATGATTCGATGACCGAGGGAGTGCCTCGATGTCGTACCATTCAAGTTTTGCCAGGAATTTGTCCACAAGGGCTTTATAAGCCTGCAGAACTGGGCATTTGCATTGGTATACCCCTTTGACTTGATTGACGATTAACAGCGAATCACCAAAGATGTTTAGTCATTTGATGTTCATGGCGATTGTTGTCTGAAGACCTATGAGCAAGGCTTCATACTCTGCATTATTGTTGGTGCATGGGAAATTTAATTTAAATGACAGGGGCATTGGAGCGCCCTGTGGTGTGAAGAATACTATTCCCGCGCCACCACCTTGCTCACACTTAGAACCATCAAAAAATAAGGTTATGTCGGCCTGTGACTCAGGCTCATCAGAATCTGGCGATTCTGAGACATGGAAGACCCCATCATCGGGTAGTTCTATGACTAGAGGCTGATCGTCTTCAAGAGGAGCCTCTGCTAGTTGATCGGCTATGACCTGTCCTTTGATAGATTTCTGTCCAATAAACTCTATGTCAAATTCCGTCAACAACATGATCCATTTCGCCGTGCGACTACTATGATAAGTACGACTCATCATGTATCGCAATGGATTCTCCTTAGACACAACATACGTAGTGTTGCTCAACATGTAGTGGCATAGCTTCTTGGTAGCAAACACCACTCGCCAAGCAGAGTTTCTCGACGTATGCATAGTTAAGTTCATAACTCGACCGGGGTGCGGCTAAGATAGTAAGTAGCCTGTTCTTTGTGAAGTTCATTCTTCTGGGCCAGCATGGCGCCCAGTGCCACCTCGATAGCTGAGATGTATAAGTAGAACGGCACTCCTGGTCTAGGTGGTGCCAATACTGGCGGCGAAGCCAAGTATTGTTTGATGTCATCAAAGGCTGACTGGCACTCGTCATCCCAGTGAAATGTAACCCCCTTGTGCAATAATTTGTTCATGGGTCGGCACTTGTCAGATAGCTGCGCTATGAAGCGCTTAATCGACGCGACCTTTCCTTGCAGACTTTTGAGCTGCTTAATAGTAGTTGGGGGAGCCATTTCAAGGATTGCCTTGACTTTCTTTGGGTCCACCTCGATGCCTCACTTTGAGACTATGAAACCCAAGAGTTTTCCAGATGTGACGCCGAATACGCACTTCTTGGGATTCAGTCTGACCTTATGCTCCATGAGGCGATCGAGGATCTTGCTTAAGTCACCGAGATGATCTGAGCGCAAAAGAGACTTGGCTAACAGATCATCCATGTAATCTTCCAAAGTTTTATGCATGTAATCATGGAAGATGTACGTCATGGCACGTTGGTAGGTGGCGCCAGCATTTTTAAGGCCAAAAGGCATGACCTTATAACAAAATGTCCCCCAAGGCGTTGTGAACGCCGTTTTGAGTTGATCCTCAGGATTGATACGAATCTGATTGTATCCCGAGAAACCATCCATGAGGGATAGCATTTCGTGACCTGTTGTAGCGTCTACCAATGCGTCGATGCTTGGCAAGGGGAAATCATCCTTAGGACTCGCTTTGTTTAGATCTCAAAAATCAGTGCATATGCGAATCCTCCCGTCGGGTTTTTGATGGGCACCATGTTGGACAGCCATGGCGGATAATCCACGGAGATGACAAACTGTGCATCCAACAGCTTTTGCAATTCATCTTTGACCATCAAGGCCACTGTTGGGTGCATCTTACGTAGTTTTTGCTTAACTGGCTTGATTGTCGGGTCAAGCGTTAAATTATGCATGACTAGCTACGGATCTAGCCCCGGCATGTCTCTCGTATGACCATGCAAAAACCTCCTTCTTCACTTTGAGAAGGGCAATGTAGTCGGCTTGCTCTTCGGGGGATAAGCTTACCCCCGACTTGATAATCTGTGGATTCATTGGGTCTAAGTCGATGTCTACGTCGCTCGTCTCCTCGACTGACATGTGGGATCCTTCCTCCAACTGATGTGGAGTCGGGATCAAATGGATATCATTAGCTGAGTTTAAATCTACGTTTGGAACCTCGGGTCCCTCTTCAGCCTGAAAAATATCTTGAGTTGTCCCTGGGGTAAAATGAGGCATCTTACCGAAAGGCCAGTACTCTGATGGGGAGAGAGGTGAATTGACGCGATCCCAGTCGATGGCATCTATGTCTAGATGCAATGACCGTGCTGGATCGGCCGGATTGCGGATGGGTGCGGTCAAATCAATGGAGATCATGTGGATGAAATGAATTTGGTCTCCATTACCGTGGGTGTGATAACTCGAACATTCTGGATGCTCCCTATGCTCTGGATCTGGCTCTGTAGGGACGGGCATGAACGGATCGGCCCTATGTGTTGATAGGAAGACAGGGTCTTCCCTTGGCACTGATGTCATTATAGGGTCTCGGGGTGGACGGTGCTCGTCGTGAACTTGGAGCCATTGATCCAACACTTGGTCCCACCCTATTGGGTCTATGTACCATTCATGCCCTAACCTTATGCCTAGTTGTGCCATCAGTTCTTCATGAGTTACAGGGTGATTGTGTCATCGCGCATGATTAAGATATTCCATCTCAGTTTCGTCTATGTAATCATTGTCGGTAATCCAAAGGCCCTCATTGGCCCCGACAGCTGTCTGTGCCATATTATGCTCATCTTGTTCGAGCAAATTAATCTGATCCCATTGCGGTTGTTCCACACTCGGTGGGGGGACCTGATTCTCTTGACATTGCACTGGTTCAATTGGAACCTCTAAAGGGAACAATTTCGAAAAGATATCCGGACACTGTTTATGTTCTCCTTGGAAGTTAGTGTCCGAACTTTCACCTCTCTCTATCAACGGAGAAGGGTTATTGATGTTACCAAGGGTGGTTGTTGACCATGGGAGATAATCTCCCAATGTGTACGTTGTGTTCGGGTTGGCATAAGGATCTGATGCCAATCCACCCTTGTTGCCTATTACTAGGCCTTGCATGTTTTCCACCAAGATGTCTTAGGGCAAAGGGTGGTTGAACCCTACTCCCGACTTATCATAAGGCATTTGATATCTTGGCTGGCAAAGGACACGCACCCCTTGCTCATACCTACCTAACCCGTATCCGTGCCAATTGCATTGGCCTAGATATCTCAGAGCGAAGTCTGGGTTCGATAGATAATTGACATTTTTGGCAAAAGGCTCTTCGTCCTCATCCTTTTGCTTGCATGGTTCGATACCATGATCAAGGCCCCCATACACAAAATTTGTCTGGTTTGGTGGGTAACCTAAAGGAACAACTGTCCCTATGGGAAGGCGAGGTCTCCCCATGTCCCGCACTGATTCTAGCGTGGGCGTTGCTACAACATTCTGCACTAGATATTCTCCCAGGCCCGTATTGGCCATTTCAACAATAATTGTTGACGATTGAGAGGGAGGAAATGGAAGGCCTTCCTGAGTCCATTCCATGTTGGGTGGATTAGGAGCCTCGCCTTCCATTGTGCTAGGTATTTCTTCTATTGAGACAGTTGATATCGTTGGCAACACCTCTTCTAGGGGTTGAGCCTCTTCCAAGATCTGTTTTCCTTTGTCCTTCTGTTTAGCCATGACAGGTGGCGTTGGTGGTGAAGGAGCAGATGATGAAGATGCACTTGGCTGGGGTTTTGATGGATTAGTCACCAGTGGTGCCCATGGCATCGGACCCTGTCTAGATGGATTTAACTAGAAATCCAAGTGCGTCGATGGGAGGGTTGATTGCGGCATCAATTGCACTGTATTGCAATATTTGAAGGGTTCTAAGTCCATCGGGACTACATGTACTTCTCCTTCAAATGCATACTTCAGACACTGGTGAGCTATCGAAGGGACACACTTCATGTCCCCGATCCATGGTCGCCCTAGCAGTATGTTGTATGCCATCTCGCCTTCCAAAATGTGGCACAATGTGGGTATCGTCTTTTGTCCTACCTGGATGGGTAGAACAATTGTGTCGACTGTCGAGCATATTGCATCGTTGAATGCTCACAGTGTGTATGTGGAAGCCGTGATATGAGAGGCTGGCAGCTTCAGATGTTTTAATGCTATAGTGGTAATGATGTTACTGGATGAGCCAGTATCTACCAACACTCTCTTGTACGGGATCCCGTTGACCCGCGCGATAACGTGCAGGGGTGGATCTGCCATGTCATTCGATACTATTTTAACTTCATCCTCTCTGAAGGTAATGACTGGCTCCGTACATCGTTTTACATGTCCTACGAAGTTATTGAAGGAATTTGCTTCGTGAGGCTGTAACTCGATGGCTTTCAAAATTTCCATGAGAGCTTCTCGATGGGGCGCTGACTGCTGTATAAGCTCATAAATGGAAAGCCTAGCCGATGTGGTCCACAAACTCTGCGTGAGTTTGGTTCGTATCGTGACCTCGGGTCTAGGCGGAGGCAATTGCACAGTGTGTTGTTGAGGTTGCGACGTTGAAGGAACTTCTCTTGTAGCTGCCTCGGGGCAGCTCCTGGGTATTTCTTGTTCCTAGTTACTATGCTGATCATTCCCACATATCCTTGCATGGGGAGATTCTATCGCACCTCATTGACCTGAAGAGGTTTTGCCTGTGCCTCGTGGGCAGGCAAAGGGTCCTTGAATACCCCCATCTGTTGATTATTTGGCGCTATGGGGTTGTCCACTAGCCAATGTTTGATTATCAATCAAATCTTGTATCAAGCCCTTGAATTTCCAACATGCGTTTAGGTCATGTCCCCTTCACTTGTGGAACCTACAATATAAATCCTCCCTGTATCCCTTAGGCTTGGGAGCGTTAGGATCTATGTTTTGGATTTTTGGAAGGGTGATTAGATTTTTCGTTGACAAGCGGTCAAATAAGGAGTCCCTGGACTCCGTATAAGGGGTGAATTGTCGCCTAGGGCGACGCTACTGATTTTGCTCCTATTTTTTATTTTCTCTTTCATAATTAGGAGGCACTGCCTGATAATTAGCCTTTTGAGGCTGTATTTCTTGTGCAGGCCTGGGGACATTTATAGCAACTTGATTAACCTCAACGGGTTTTTGTTGCGCATTCCCTGTCTTGGTGTTTTTGTTCCACTCTTTCTTTTTAGGCTTGGCGATTGTGCCCTCCCCTATTTTGATCTCTTCGATAATTCTGGCTTGCGCCAGAGCTTCTTCTAAGGTGGCATATTGCTGTAGCTGCAATAGCCCAGAGATCGATTTCAAGCAACTTCGTGCAAACATCTGTGTGAGGTCGGACATAGGGGGAAGGTAAGGTAGCTTAGAAAGCAGAGCCCTCCATCGATTCCCGTAAGCCGCCATTGTCTCTTCCTCATATTGCCTGAGGCTGGCCAGATCACTCAGTGATGCCTTCTTCTTGGTGTTGAAGGCAAAGCGTTCTAGGAACGCATCTACTAATTGATCCAAGTTATTTATGCTGTGCTTCGGCAACTATGTGAACCAATCCGAGGCAGGACCTACGAATGTGGTTATGAATGTCCTTAGCAACAGCGCATCATTATCCTGAATGCCAAAGCATTGGCTCAGGAATCTTGTCACGTGCTCTTGAGCATCCTCTTCACCCTTAAAGACTGCCAACTGAGGCAACTTGAAATGTTCGGGATAAAGAGGTGTGGGCACTAACGGATGCACCGGATGACTACGGAGTTGTCGTAACGTGGGCTTTTGGTGCCCAGAAGCTTTAGTCTCCATAGACTCCAAACGCTCTAATAGCGCTTTGTATGCATCGAAAGATTTTATCTCTTCCTCTTGTAACTCGTTCTCGTTGTGAGTTGTGGGAGACTGGAGGCCTATGGAGGGGTGGCCGGATGGCACCCTCCTCTGCCTTGATAGGGCATTTCGGCCCATTCTTCTTCTGTTCATACTCCTCATAAACTTCTCGAGGAGTCTACTGGGCGAGCTCGATGACCCGGGGTGGGCCCCCGCGGAGGGTACCCGTTGTCATTCTTGGGAGTGGCCTCCCTCTCATGTCTATGGGGTCTTGAAGGCAAATCTTGGCGAGGTCTTGGAGACCTATCTTGCACTATGGGGTTATGCCTCTCATACCTTTCTGCCCTCTCGTGTTTGGGGGGTCGAAACCCTCTCAGGCATAGTGGTGCGGAGCAGCTCATTTGTTTGGCGCCGAATGCGCTCTTTGCTAAGGTGATATAACTGCTCTAGCTCGTTGATGATCTTGCTCAAGCCGCGTGATCTGGGCTTGGCGGGCGGCATGTCTAGCAAATGATAAGTCAATTTGATCTGCCATCTTGGTTCTAGGGGGCCTAGTCGCCTCTCCTATGTATTTGCATTGGTCTTGATGATCCAAGATTTCTATGTGGCGCTTCCCTCTGTCGAGGTTGGTGACATTTACTTGAGGCTCTGGCCTTAATGTGTGATCATGATATCTAGCAGGTGCGAAGCGCAAGGCTCCCACGTTGTATGTTGCTCTCGAGGAATGCGATGATCTTCCTCGTACTCCCTTTCATGGGTGTGAAAGGGGCGGGCGGAGTTAGCTCGCCCTGTGTGGAGAGCCCTGCGCTCTGGGTTTTGTCTTTCAGTTCTAACAATGATGGGAGGCAAAGGAGAGATGCCATATTCACGTTGTCTCTCCTCATGGACACTGTGCCTCTCTAGCACTTCATCGTGTTGTGGCCACTCATATCTAGCCTCAAAAGGCGGTCTTCTATTTGCGTTGAGTGCTACATGTAAAGCTTCTTCCCGAAAGGGGCTGTTCTGAATGGGCGTATCCCCCAGAGGGGTGTCCCTATAATTCCACCTAGACATGGAATGATGTGGATTCTCTTGTGGCCCAGACCGCCAAGGCGGTATGACCAAGTCTTCAGGGCTAAAGCGAAGGCGACTTGTGCCCGCTTCTTGTGCACCCTCTGGAGCTTCTGCCCTTGATTGGGCTTGGCTACGGGTGTACACCATTGTGGTACCTTTCTACTAGCTAAGCAGATTTTTATCTTTTTGTTTATGATTTTTGATTTTTTTTTGTTACACTAAGCAGAAATGAACACACACATACACAAACGGTGATTATCTCTTTTAAAGATTAATGGTGTGTCCTAGACTGGTTTTAGTGCGTTTTGATGATTTTGTTTTGTTTTTGAAAGTTTTGAAGAACGTTTAAATGCATAATGAAGGCTCATATAACTCCCATAAATGGTCGCCCCTTCAATATACCAACCAGGCCGATATACCAACCTCTCTATATACCCGCCCTTACGAGAGGGAGACTATAGGTACGTGAGAGCAGATGGTACGTGGTACGTAGGCGGTACGGAAGGGGGATTGTCCTGTTAATGGCACCTACCATAGAAGACTTATCCTCGTGCGTTGGGAATCACCCCAGCAACACTCGGTCAGCTTTCGTCAGGATTTACGCCTAACAACAGTGACAATCGGGGTAATGGATGCAAAATCAAGCCAAGGTGGTGATGAAATCCACCGATGGTCTTGATCAAGGGCGGGGTCTTACGACCAGCTCCTTGGTTTAAAAATATTGCATGAAGTGTGTGTGATTCTTTTTATTTAAAAATGAAATAGGCAACAACCTCTTTCCCTAAGAAGGCAAACATGACAGAAAACAAAAATATCACAGCAAAAAATGACAGGGACAGTTAGAAACCGTTACCTCTTTTCCGCCCAAATCGGCTGTCTTTTCCGCCCAAATCGATTGTTTCTGATTCTCGGCCCGGTACCTGCAAGCACAAAAACATAAATTTCGATCAGTTTCTTGATCTCAAAAATGCAGGGATAGGGTACCTATTTTTTTTTCTTAGATCATGAACTTGTTAATCAAACAATGGAGGGTTTTGAGAATCTTGAGTGGCATAAACCTAAGTGGAGAAGAAGAAGATGGATACTTAAGTAGAAATATCTTATCAATGTTTGAGATGACTATGAAGTCTACTATAATGCAATGTCACGACTGTCACGATATCGCGCGACGTGGCGCAAGGGCGGAATGGTCGCCAGACATGTACCCTGGCGCAAAGGCTTCAAAGTGCATTTCGTCCGACGGTGAGACGAATTTGAAGCAGAGTGTCTTGAGCTGCCAAATTACTTTCTGACCTTCCAAGACTACTGTGTAAGTGGCTAGGACCACTATTTGACCTCTGAGGGCTGCCTTGAAGGCTGTGTGTGTCAATGCGATCAGTGTTTGCAGTCACATAATTGGATTGGTGTTGTTTTGGTGTCTATAGATGCCCCTTTTTGGGAAACGCTACGGGTGATGTAGTGCTGAGCAAAAAAATAGATAACCAAAGCACTAATGATTAGGGTTTCTTAGTAACCAACTTGTGATGCCCCAAGCATGGAAAAGGGGATGCATTCTTGAATCCTTGCTTCTGACGAGCTAAGAAATTTGATTTCAAGTATTAACCTATTTTGGTGAGGTGTGACTTGAACTTAGACATTGATCAGTCATGAATAGGCAAAGGGCACAACCTTTTATCCACGGGGGAACCTTGAGTTCATGCTTCGGGAATGCCAAGCGTTTGATCGTGTTTGATCGATTTGTGATTGCTTCTTGTTTACTACCCCAAGCAGAAGTGTGATTGTCTTTGTCAATGATTCTTTGAATGCATGCCATTACCTTAATTGGGTGTGTGTTTGTTGATTGGTGACTAAGTGTGACTACCCCCTCAAGCGACGAATCGATGAGGGAATGACCGCCATGACAAAAGCGATGAGTCGCTTGACCCGAGGTGACTTAGGTTAGGGTGCCTTCAGATGTTTGTTCGTTGAATGTGTAAGCAGTTTTTCGACTTTTGGACCTATTTTTGGTGGGTAAAAACCATTTTGGTGATGCCAAAATGGGGTGAAAGTGTCAACAATCCATCGTCCCGTGGAGAGGTCCGGCTATGTTAGCCTTCTTAGGGAGTAGAATAGCGACCATTTGTGCCCCGACATCGATTTTCTATGCCAAGAGGTTAAGTGTAAGAGCGCTTGTGTCCGGCCATTGCTTGTGTCCGGCAATGATTGATGGTGATGGATGCATGCTTATGGTATGATAAATGCAATTGTTTTTTATTTATATGTGATATGCAAAATGTAATGGATGAAATGAATTTGTGTTGTTTGGTTAGGGCACCATAGACTATTTAGGACTTTGTTATTTTTTTTATGCGATTGCTGTGGTAGATGACTTTGTATGTATGCATGTGGTTTTTTTTGTATTTCTGATGGTATTGTAAGGATGAAAAGTAGTGCAGTTGGTTTAGAAATGTAGCTAAGGTTTTTTGAGACTCAGACGGTTTTAACTCACTAGCCATGACTATACTTTATCTTACAAGACTTTTGAACAAGGTATGAATCGGACTTGTTTTTGACCAAGTTATTTCGCATCCCTGTGTGTGCAATTGAGTTCATTTATGTGGTATTCATCAGGATACCGCCAGTGCTAGATAGGCTGTCAACCAAACCTATACTGAGGATCACCTAATTAGCTCCACTAACTCCTTTGTTGTATTTAGACAAATTAATCTGCGTTGCTTTCTAGGATACCATAAGCTAGCTCATCCACATGCAAACATTGATCTGTACACAAGTTAATGTGACAAATATATCATCGTGCGGGTAGGATACCACCATTGCCAGATAGGCTGTCAACCAAACCTGTAATGAGGATCACCTAGATGGTTTTCAAATGCTGATAATTCTAGGGATTCAAGTTCAGGTTATTTGTTGACTGAATGATTTGGGAGACTTGCTCATCTATATAGTGATGAAAATCACTGTTTATTTTTTATTAATTTTTTTCTTTGAGCAAGGATTTGTGATAGTGGTGATAACCACTGTTATTTGATTTTGTATTTTGAGTAGTTTTAGTTTGGGCTTGTGAATGGCCTTGATCCTTATGGCCTTGGGGATGACTACCCATCCCTTGTAGGGACGTGTAGTATGAATCCTTATGACTTTGGGAACAAAGGGGGTGATGGAGATTATGAAGTAAGGGCATTGATCTTTTAGGCCTTGGGGACGACTACCCATCCTGGTTAGGGGCGGATAGTATGAATCCTTACAACTTGGAGACCAAAGGTGAATGGAAAGTGTTAGGATGATGATTTGTTTGAATTTTTTTTGTGAATGGCGTTGATCCTTTTAGGTCTTGGGGATGACTACCCATCCTTGGCAGGGACGTGTAGTACGAATCCTTACAACTTTGGGAACCAACTATGAGTGGGATTTGGTAGTGGTAAAAACCATTGTTTATCAAGGTGAATGGATAGGGTAGAGCTCGTCCTTTTGTCAATTCTTAGCATTCTAGAACCATTCACACGGGGGGATGAGCAAGATAACCGTTTCACTTATGGTGACCTGGATTACTGTGCAGGTTTCATATTTCGTTCACACAACTTGGAAATTTTTATGTGTTTTAATTTGTGTTGGGATGCTACGTAACAAGGTGTAATTCAAGTGTAACTCTACCCTCGTAAAATCTGTCTGACTCTGTACATGACATGGCTAGAGAGCAAAATGATGACTGAATTACAAAAACTCTTGATACATTAGAAGACCACTGACTCTAGTGTGGTAAAAAGTAGTGAATGGCATTTTTGTTTGCTATTTTATAAAATGGAACGATGTGGAACCAGATGGACTAGCAGAGCAATTACAGCCTATGGTGCCTTTGACCTATACAACCATAAATATGCAATGTATGGATGCAATGGTTAATGCAGCTATGTATTTTTGTTTTTTTTTTGTATTTTTGATGGATTGATTTTTGTGAATATGAAGATGAGATGTGAGAAGCGCTTTTTATTGATGAATTTGAACATGCCTAGAAATGAGATGCAAAATTTTGTTGTTTTTGATGATTTTATTGTTTTTGAATTTTTTTATTTTTATTTTTGACCAAGCGATTGTGGGGATCCTTGGAGCGTTTTGGGATTGACCAAGCGATTATAGGAATCCTTGGAGCATTTTTGGGGTGACCAAGTGATTGTGATAATCCTTGGAGATTTTGGGGTGACCAAGTGATTGCAATAATCCTTGGAGCTTTTTGGGTTTTGACCAAGTGATTGCGATAATCCTTGGAGCTTTTGGGGTGACCAAGCGATTGCGATAATCCTTGGAGCTTTTGGGGTGACCAAGCGATTGTGATAATCCTTGGAGCATTTTGGGATTGACCAAGCGATTTTAGGAATCCTTGGAGCATTTTGGGATTGACCAAGCAATTTTAGGAATCCTTGGAGCATTTTGGGATTGACCAAGCGATTTTAGGAAACAGAAAAAACTATGTAAGATGCACCCAACAGTGGCCTTGATGGTCAAAGATGAATTGAAAAACATGTTGGATGCACAGTTTGTCATCTGCATGGATTATCCGCCATGGTTGTCCAACATGGTGCCCGTAAAAAAGCCTGACGGGAGGATTCGCATATGCACTAATTTTTGAGATCTAAACAAAGCGAGTCCTAAGGATGATTTCCCCTTGCCAAGCATTGATGTGTTGGTAGATGCTACAGTAGGTCACGAAATTTTATCCCTCATGGATGGTTTCTCAGGATACAATCAGATTCATATCAATCTTGAGGACCAACTCAAAACGGTGTTCACAATGCCTTGGGGGACATTTTGTTATAAGGTCATGCCTTTTGGCCTTAAAAATGCTGGTGCCACCTACCAACGTTCCGTGACGTACATCTTCCATGATTACATGCATAAAACTTTGGAAGATTACATGGATGATTTGTTAGCCAAGTCTCTTTTGTGCTCAGATCATCTCGGTTACTTAAGCAAAATCCTCGATCGCCTCATCGAGCATAAGGTCAGACTGAATCCCAAGAAGTGCGTATTTGGCGTCACATCTGGAAAACTCTTGGGTTTTATAGTCTCAAAGCGAGGCATTGAGGTGGACCCAAAGAAAGTCAAGGCAATCCTTGAAATGGCTCCCCCAACTACTATTAAGCAGCTCAAAAGTCTGCAAGGAAAGGTCACGTCGATTAAGCGCTTCATAGCATAGCTATCTGACAAATGCCGACCAATGAACAAATTATTGCACAAGGGGGTTACATTTCACTAGAATGACGAGTGCCAGTTAGCCTTTGATGAAATCAAATAATACTTGGCTTCATCGCCAGTATTGGCACCACCTAGACCAGGAGTGTTGTTATACTTATACATCTCAGCTATTGAGGTGGCACTGGGCACCATGCTGGCCCAGAAGAATGAACTTCACAAAGAATAGGCTACTTACTATCTTAACCGCACCCTGGTCAGTTACGAACTTAACTATGCATACGTCAAGAAACTCGCTGGCGATGGTGTTTGCTACCAAGAAGCTACGCCACTACATGCTGAGCAACACTATGTATGTTGTGTCTAAGGAGAATCCATTACGATACATGATGAGTCATACTTATCATAGTAGTCGCATGGCAAAATGGATCATGTTGTTGATGGAATTTGACATAGAGTTTATTGGACAAAAATCTATCAAAGGACAGGTCATAGCCGATCAACTAGCAGAGGCTCCTCTTGAAGACGATCAGCCTCTAGTCATAGAACTACCCGATGATGGGGTCTTCCATGTCTTAAAATTGCCAGATTCTGATGAGCCTGAGTCACATGCCGACATAACCTTATTTTTTGATGGTTCTAAGTGTGAGCAAGGTGGTGGTGCGGGAATAGTATTCTTCACACCGTAGGGTGCTCCAATGCCCCTGTCATTTAAATTAAATTTCCCATGCACCAACAATAATGTAGAGTATGAAGCCTTGCTCATAGGTCTTCATACAGCAATCGCCATGAACATCAAACGACTAAACATATTTGGTGATTCGTTGTTAATCGTCAATCAATTCAAAGGGGTGTACCAATGCAAATGCCCAGTTCTACAGGCTTATAAAGCCCTTGTGGAAAAATTCCTAGCAAAAATTGAATGGTACAACATCGATGCACTCCCTTGGTCATCGAATCATTTTGCAGACACAATGGCCATCTTAGGGTCATTAATCCCGTAAGACCTTTCTGGTGATATGAAAACCATTCAAGTCAAAACCCTATCGCAATCTGTGATGGAGCATGCAAGCTTTGACTTGACATCAGGAATCCACATGATCTAGATTGAACCATCCTCGGATAAGTTTTCTCGAATCCACAATCATCTGAAATATGCCAACTGGGGGTCCTTATTCTCCCCTACTCCCATTAATAGCAACACAATGCTGTTCTTACAAGTTCTATCCCACTCAGCATTTGTTAGGGATGAACTTCAAGAGGGATTGGTTGTTCATACTATCGAGGTTTCTGATCAACAGGACTGGTATTTACCCATTAGAGACTACCTCAAGTTAGGTAATCTCCTGCTTGGATTGACGCATGCTACAAAACGAACATTCAAGCAGAAAGCGGTTAAGTATGTCTTGATAGGAGACATTTTGTATCTTCATAGCTATGAAGGGATTCTCCTTCGTTGCTTGGACTAGTAAGAGTCCACTTGGGCAGTCGCCCAAGCGCACGATGGTACATGTGGTGGCCACTTCAGTGGTATGGCCATTGCAAAGCACATTCTTCGAATGGGCTATTATTGGCCATCTTTAGAGCGAGATTGTTGCGCATATGTCAAGAAGTGCGTGAAGTGTCAATATCATGCCAATTTGATGCATGTACCTTCTCAGGCCTTGCAGACAGTCCAGTATGCTTGGCCATTTTTGAAGTGGGGCTTTGATCTAATTGGAAAGATCTCCCCTGTGTCGTCAGGCCGTCACATGTTTATCATAACGGCCACAGAGTATTTTACCAAGTGGGTGGAAGCAATTTCGCTGACCTCTACGACAAGACCCCGCATTGTGGAGTTCATTTTGCATAACATCATATGTCATTTTGGTATTCCATCCAAAATAATCTTGAATAATGGGCCATCATTCAAGAACAAAGACATGCGTGCTTTGACCACAAAGTACAAAATTTAGCACAATTTTTTGACACCCTATTATCCGTAGGCAAATGGGCAAGCAGAGGCATCAAACAAAACGCTAGTTGCCATCCTTAAAAATATAGTCACAGATAGTCATAAGAATTGGCACATCAAAATTCCACTTGCCCTTTGGGCTTATTACACTAGCATTCGGACGCCCACTGGGGCTACTCCGTTTTTGCTCGTGTATGGCTCCGAGGCAGTCATGCCTCTAGAGTTGGAAATTCCTTCCCTGCGCATATCAATGTAGGAGTTCATCGATGATGACACTGCACGGTAGGCCCGGTTAGACCAGCTTACGTTGCTTGACGAAAAACGCATTAATGCTCTCGAGCATTTACGTATATATCAAGAGCGACTTAAGAAAGCTTACAACATGAAAGTTCACCTAAGGGAATTTCGGGTTGGTGATTTGGTTTTGAAGGAAAACCAACAGAACTCTAGTTTGCCATCCCACCTAAGGGACAAGTTCACGGCAAATTGGTTAGGTCCATATGTCATTGATAGCAAAATAGGACCCGAGACGTACCGGCTAGCCTCTCTTGACGGAATCAAGGAAACAGAACCCTTGAATATCAGTCATTTGCGACCATTCCATATCTAAGATAGCCACATCCCAAAAATGCTCCAACGATTCCCTAAAATCGCTTGGTCAATCCCAAAATGCTCCAAGGATTCCTAAAATTGCTTGGTCAATCCCAAAATGCTCCAAGGATTCCTAAAATCACTTGGTCAACCCCAAAAATGCTCCAAGGATTCCTAAAATCGCTTGGTCAATCCCAAAAATGTTCCAAGGATCCCAAAAATTGCTTTGTCAATCCCAAAAATGTTCTAAGGATCCCTATGCTGCTCCTCCTGCGATCAAAGAAACAACAAATATGTTAGTAGCACCTGCTGCAAATAAGAAACGTTTATTTTTTGAAATTAATGAAGGATGCATATAAAGATTCTTCATCATAACGTTAACGTTGAAATAAACAGTACTAGGATGTCCCTAGACGTTCTATTTGTAGTACTATTAATATCAGTATAAGGAATCCATGAAACTGATTATCCTAGTACTGTTTTTCTTATGATCATAATAATAATAAGATGCGAAGTCCTCCCATCCCCCAAAAAAAAAAAAAAAACGTTTGGAGCAGCGAAGCCCTGCCAGTTTATCGCCAAACGTTTTAGCTTTGATTCATGTCATCCACATCTATGATCTCTTCTGCGAGGAAGGTCATCGGGTGTTCATGGAGAACGTGAATCCGGATCCATGGATCCATCCATTCGTTGACAAAACTCAGTGTTCTATTTGTATTTTTTTTGCATAATAATAATACCGAGATTTTATGCGTTATGATTGTGGTTTTATTTTAGTTCATTTTATTTTATTTCTGCAATCCGTTGTTTTAATCAATCTTTATATGCATCCTTCATTAATTTCAGAAAATAAACATTTATTATTTGCAGCAGGTGCTACTAACATCTTTGTTGTTTCTTTGATCGCAGGAGGAGCAGCAAAGGTTAAAGACTCATCAAAACTAGCGGCGAAAACGTTTTGGCCCGCCCATTTCAAATGTGGGCATGCGGAAGGAAGACTACTAGAAACGATTGTAGAAATGTCCCGCATGACGATATCATGAAAACCATGAAGTTAACCCTTTTTATTAATATGATTCCGGTTTTGGTTATATTCCATCTTCGTCCCCTTTACGAGCTAGGAAGATTAGCATGTTCTGGTTACAATCGTTTCTAGTAGTCTTCCTTCCGCATGCCCACATTTGAAATGGGCGGGCCAAAACATTGTCATCGCTGGTGTTGATGAGTCTTTAACCTTTGCTGCTCCTCCTGCGATCAAAGAAACAACAAAGATGTTAATAGCACCTGCTGCAAATAAGAAACGTTTATTTTCTGTAATTAATGAAGGATGAATATAAATATTGATTAAAACAACGAATTGCAGAAATAAAATAAAATGAACTAAAAATAAAACCACCATCATAACGTATAAAATCTCGATATTATTATTATGCAAAAGAAATACAAATAGAACACTGAGCTTTGTCGACGAATGGATGGATCCATGGATCCAGATTCACGTTCTCCATAAACACCCGATGACCTCCCTCGCAGAAGAGATCACGGATGCGGATGACATGAATCAATGCTAAAACGTCTGGCGATAAACTGGCAGGGCTTCGTTGCTTTCAAAGCCCTATTTCCCAAAAAAATAAATGTTTGGAGTAGCGAAGCCCTGCCAGTTTACCGCCAGACGTTTTAGCCTTGATTCACGTCATCCGCATCCGTGATTTCTTCTACAAGGGAGGTCATTGGGAGTTTATGGAGAACGTGAATCCGGATCCATGGATCCATCCATTCGTCGACCAAGCTCAGTGTTCTATTTGTATTTCTTTTGCATAATAATAATACCAAGATTTTATGCGTTATGATTTTGGTTTTATTTTAGTTCATTTTATTTTATTTTTGCAATCCGTTATTTTAATCAATCTGTATATGCATCTTTCATTAATTGCAAAAAATAAACGTTTCTTATTTGCAGCAGGTGCTACTAACATCTTTGTTGTTTCTTTGATTACAGGAGGAGCAGCAAAGGTTAAAGACTCATCAACACCAGCGGCGGCAATGTTTTGGCCCGCCCATTTCAAATGTGGGCATGCGGAAGGAAGACTACTAGAAATGATTGTAACCAGAACATGTTAATATTCCTAGCCTGTAAAGGGGACGAAGATGGAATGTAACCAAAACCGGAATCATATTAATAAAAAGGGCTGTGTTCCTATTTTTCATTATACGTTCGGTTTTGATTCGATTACATTCGCTTTATTTCATGCATTGAGTTAGTTTTGTTTACATTACATCCTAGTACTGTAAACCATCCAACAAAAAAACCGTCCCCTTCCAAACAATAATATTGCGACTGATATTAAATATTATTATGCATAAATAAAAATGTGATGTCGCGACCGTCGTGATATCGCGACTGTCACGACATCGCGTTATCGCGATGTCGTGACCGTCGCGATATCGCGATCGTCACGATATCGCGTGGTCGCGATGTCGTGACCGTCGCGATATCGCGACTGTCACGACATCGCGTTATCGCGATGTCGTGACCGTCGCGATATCGCGACTGTCACGACATCGCGTTATCGCGATGTCGTGACCATCGCGATGTCGCGACGTCGCTATATCGTGACACTAAGAAGAAAATAGGGCACAGGGGGCAGGAGTTGTCGCGACCGTCGCGATGTCGTGACTGTCATGATATCATGACAACTCCTACCCCCTGCGCCCTGTTTTCTTCTTAGTGTCACGATATAGCGACGTCGCGACATCGCGACGTCGTGACATCGTGACAAACTCTCGTCTTGGTGCCTAGGCGGACTTTAAACAATAAACATGGACATCAAACAAATAAACGGGAACATTAAAAAAATAAACGTGGACATCAAACAAATAAACGTGGACATCAAACAAATAAACGTGGACATTAAACAATTAACAGCGGACGTCAAAGTGGATATTAAACAATTTAAAAGTGCACTTTAAACCAATGACAGTGGACTTTAAACAAACGAAAATCACCATTAAAAATGGACATTAAACAATTGGTAGTGGAAGTCAATCAATTACGTGGGCCATTAGAGGACTGTCACAGGGGCATTCATGAAAGCCCAAGTCATGGAGGACTTTCCTCTCTCGTAGGAAGACATGGTCGACACATGGCATCTATGACCACCACATGGCGCTTATGCATGCCTATCCAAAGAGACCCCCTAGGTCTATAAAATGGTAGACTTTTCCCACCCAAAAAAAAAAAGGAAGGAAAACATTTGGAGCAACAAAGCCCTGCCAGTTTACCGCCAGAAGTTTTAGCATTGATTCATGTCATCCGCATCCGTGATCTCTTCTACGAGGGAGATCATCGGGTGTTTATGGAGAACGTGAATTCGGATCCATGGATCCATCCATTTGTCGACAAAGCTTAGTGTTCTATTTGTATTTCTTTTGCATAATAATAATACCGAGATTTTATGCGTTATGATTGTGGTTTTATTTTAGTTCATTTTATTTTATTTCTGCAATCCGTTGTTTTAATCAATCTTTATATGCATCCTTCATTAATTTCAGAAAATAAACATTTCTTATTTGCAGTAGGTGCTACTAACATCTTTGTTGTTTCTTTGATCGCAGGAGGAGCAGCAAAGGTTAAAGACTCATCAACACCAGCGACGACAACGTTTTGGCCTGCCCATTTCAAATGTGGGCACGCGGAAGGAAGACTACTAGAAACGATTGTAACCAGAACATGCTAATATTCCTAGCCCGTAAAGGGGATGGAGATGGAATGTAACCGAAACCAAAATCATATTAATAAAAAGGGCTGTGCTCCTGTTTTTCATTATATGTTTGGTTTTGATTCGATTACATTCGCTTTATTTCATGCATCGAGTTAGTTTTGTTTACATTACATCCTAGTACTATTTTTCTTCCAGAATCTCATGCTTTCAATGGCGATCATGGTGGGACTCTGTCCCCTGGTTTTTAAGATCAAGTAACTGATCCATTTTTGTGTTTGGTGCTTAACAGGTACCATTTTTCAAAAGCAAACTATTATTCGTCTTTGACTGTGACGAATACTTTACTGTAATTCATCTGACCCTGGGACGAATTCCAATTCATCTCAGACCAGGACGAATTATGTTCTGTAATTTGTCTCTGACAAGGATGAATTTTTGTCTGTAAATTTTTAGAGTTGAAGATCAGAAATAGCAAGTTTAGGCAGAGTAAGATAAGGGTTCTGAAACTGTTCCTGCATTTTATGTTTTTTGTTTTTGTGTTCTTTCAAATTTTTCCTTCTTAAGGAAATTAGTTGTTGCTGCTTGTTTTAATTTTAACTAAAATAAACCACACACACATCACGTGGTATCTTTAAACCAAGGAACTGGTCGTAAGACCCCAGCCCTTGATCAATACCAACAGTGGGTTCATCACCACCTTGGCTTGATTTTGCATCCATTTCCCCGATTGTCACTGTTGTTAGGCATAAATCCTGATGAAAGCTGACCGAGTGTCGCTGGGGTGATTCCCATGCACGCGAGGATAAGTCTTCTATGGTAGGTGTCATTAACAGGACAATCCCCCTTTCGTACCGCCTATGTTCCACGTACCATCTGCTCTCACGTACCTATAGTTTCCCTCTCGTAAGGGCGGGTATATAGAGAGGTTGGTATATCGGCCTGGTTGGTATATTGAAGGGGCGACCATTTATGGGAGTTATATGAGCCTTCATTACGCATTTAAACATTCTTCAAAACTTTCAAAAACAAAACAAAATCATCAAAACGCACTAAAACCAGTTTAGGACACACCATTAATCTTTAAAAGAGATAATCATCGTTTGTGTATGTGTGTGTTCATTTTTGCTTAGTGTAACAAAAAAATAAAAAAAATTATAAACAAAATATAAAAATCTATGCATTTTGTCACTCGCTCCAAAAGCTCCAAGGATTCCCGCAATTGCTTGGTCATCCCCAAAATGCCCCAAAGGTTTCCATGAACCCTTTTGTCAACCCAAGAGCACCCCAAAGGTGCCCATAAGTGATGCAGGAGCATCCAACAAAATATGGGAAATCTTATATTTTTCCCTAAATTTTAGTGCATCTTGTCGGGGCCATAACTTCTCAACCGTAGCTTCGATTGAATTGAAATTTTATAGGGAGTCAGTTTTTGGGGCCATAACTTCCCTGGAATTCTATTTGTCCAAAAAAGTCAATTTTCGAGGCCAAATTCCATCATCTAGTGCTCCAAAATTAGGTTTTAAATTTGATAACCTAATTTTTTATGCTTTTTGAGCTGTTCGGAGGTCAATATCTCCTAATGTATTTAGAGTTAGGACTTGAAACTTTATTTATGGCTTATCTATTGTAAGAAGGATGCGCACCCCAATTTTGGGCCCCATATGACTCATTTCAATTTTTAGGGTTTTTAGAGAGACATCATCATGGTGCTCACCCGTAGCCAAGCCCAATCACGGGCGGATGCTATGGGGAATATCCAAGGAGGCACAAGTCACCTCCGATATAGCCCCAAGGATTTTGTCATACCACCTTGGCGGCCTGACACACAAGGCAGACCCCTCCGCGCCCTGACGGAATGGGACTATAGGGGCACCTCTTCGAGGGGCACTCCTGTTCAGCATATCACCCAGCACACACCCTTCCATGAGGGGTACATCCATAGGAGAGCTCCCTTAGATGCTCACTATGAGTTGTCACCACGCGATGAAGTGCTAGGTCAACATAGGGTTTGACGGGAGGAACCACATCATTACACTATCCCTCCTTCACCCCCTCTAGTTGTCAGGACTACAAGGACAAATCCAGAGCACAAGGCTCCTCAGGCAGGGCGAGCCAACTCCGTCCATCCCCTTTTCACTTATGAAAGAGAGCACGAGGAATACCCCTACCTTCCTCAAGAGAAATATATAGTGAGGGAGAAATACGCCTCCACACCTGCTATCTATCAGGACCACTCAGTGAGGCCAAAGCCCCGAGGGAATGCCGCTACCCCCAATAGAGGGAGGCGGCCTATAGAGATCTTGGATCACTACGACCAAGATAGATATGTCAGAGAGGCATCTAACCCTTCTAGACATGAGACGGTAAGACCAACTATCTTAGAATCTATCGAGCATGTCTCCTGCTGGGCGCAACTCACGCAACTTGAGCTAGAACGACAACAGTTAGAGCAATGGTATCTTCTAAATAAAGAGCACCTTCAACACCAGAAGGATGAGTTGTTCCAACACACTATGCAGGAGAGGACTCCAACCCCTCACATGCATAAGACAAAACATTATGAGAGGCACAACCCCTGGGTGAGAGACAAGTCTCCGTGACATTATTGAGCACCACCCTCGATGCCTCCTAGACATGAGCGGGAGGCTACTCCTATAACCAATGATGGGTGCATTCCTCAGGAACCCACTCAGGTTTATGGGGCACCCTTATAAATTCATCAAGAAGCCTCTGAGGAATCAGAGCGAGAAGAAGAGCGGGATGAAATGCCCTACCAAGGCATGGGGGGTGCTATCTGGCCACCCCTCCATAGGCCCCAAGTTCCTCAACAAGAACCAACCAAAGAGGAGGAGCTCAAATACCCTGATATGTGCAAAGTTCTAGAGCACTTAAAGTTGGTAGAGACCAAGATTTTGGATCTCCCAAGGCCCAACTTACATGAGGCTCCTTTCAAAGAGGATCAACCTCTAACCGTAGGGCTACCTGATGATGCAGTCCTCCATGTCTCAGAATCTCTAGATTCAGATGAGCTGTACTCATTGGTCGAAGGTGAGGATAAAATAGATATAGACCACAACAATCACATGCAACAGCATCAACATCCCATAAATATTGATGAAGCACTTCAATAGATAAAAATAATACTAGGGCATGAGTGGTGCGTTAACCCATCGTAGTGGGACCAAGCGTTACATCCGCCACGTTGGGCATACAGAGATCAACTTCCGCCCAGAGATCCCATAGCAATATCAGTATCAATGGTAGACCCTATCCTCCTATCCATGCATAGGGTCGATCCATTCATGCCAATTCCTCCAGAGCCAGATCCGAAGCACAAAGACCATCAAGCTGGGGGTACCTCTATCCCCTGAAGAGCCATATCCCAAAAAAGCTCCAAGGATCCCTAAAATCGCTTGGTCACCCCAAAATTTCCAAGGATTATCGCAATCACTTGGTCACCCCAAAAGCTCCAAGGATTATCACAATCACTTGGTCACCCAAAAATGCCCCAAAGGTGCCTACAAACCCTTTGGTCACACCAAAGGCTCCAAGGATTATCGCAATCTCTTGGTCAACCCAAAAGCTCCAAGGATTATCGCAATCGCTTGGTCATCCCAAAAAGCTCCAAGGATTCCCGCAATCACTTGGTCAAACCCAAAAGCTCCAAGGATTCCTAAAATATCTTGGTCATCCCAAAAATATCCAAGGATTCCCACAATCACTTGGTCAAACCCAAAAGCTCAAAGGATTCCTAAAATTGCTTGGTCATCCCGAAAAGCTCAAAGAATTCCTGCAATCACTTGGTCAAACCCAAAAGCTCCAAGGATTCCTAAAATCACTTGGTCAATCCCAAAATGCTCCAAGGATTCCTAAAATTGCTTGGTCAATCCCAAAATGCTCCAAGGATTCCTAAAATCGCTTGGTCAATCCCAAAATGCTCCAAGGATTCCTAAAATCGCTTGGTCAATCCCAAAATGCTCCAAGGATTCCTAAAATCGCTTGGTCAATCCCAAAATGCTCCAAGGATTCCTAAAATCGCTTGGTCAATCCCAAAATGCTCCAAGGATTCCTAAAATCGCTTGGTCAACCCTAAAATGCTCCAAGGATTCCTAAAATCGCTTGGTCAACCCTAAAATGCTCCAAGGATTCCCATAATCGCTTGGTCAAAAATAAGAAAAGTCAAAATTCAAAAATCATCAAAAACAACAATTTTTTTTTTTTTGCATCTCATTTCTAGGCATGCTCAAATTCATCAATAGAGAACTCTTCTCGCATCTCATCTTCATATTCACAAAAATCAATCCATCAAAAATACAAAAATACATAGCTGCATTAAGCATTACATCCATACATTGCATATTTATGGTCGTACAGGTCAAAGGCACCATAGGCTGTAATTGCTCTGCTAGTTCATCTGGTTCCACATTGTTCCATCTTATAAAACAAACAAACAAACACCATTTACCACTTTTTCTCACACTAAGAGTCAGGGGTCTTCTAATGTATCAAGAGTTTTCGTAATTCAGTCATCATTTTGCTCTCTAGCCACGTAATGTACCGAGTCAGATAGATTTTACGAAGGTAGAGTTACACTTGAAATACGCCTTGTTACGTAGCATCTCAACACAAATTAAAACACATAAAAATTCCCAAGTTGTGAGAACGAAATATGAGACCTGCACAGTAATCCAGGTCACCATAAGTGAAACGGTTATCTTTCTCATCCCCCTGTGTGAATGGTTCTATAATGCTAAGAATTGACAAAAGGATGAACTCTTTCCTATCCATTTACCTTAATACACAGTGGTTTTTACCACTACCAAATCCCAATCATAGTTGGTCCCCAAAGTTGTAAGGATTCGTACTACACGTCCCTGCCAAGGATGGGTAGTCATCCCCAAGACCTAAAAGGATCAATGCCATTCACAAACAAAATTCCAAAAAATCATCATCCTAACCCTTTCCATTCACCTTTGGTCTCCAAGTCATAAGGATTCGTACTATCCGCCCCTAATCAGGATGGGTAGTCATCCCCAAGGCCTAAAAGATCAATGCCCTTACTTCATAATCTACATCATCCCATTGGTTCCCAACGTCGTAAGGATTCGTACTATCCACCCCTAACCAGGATGGGTAGTCATCCCCAAGGCCACAAGGATCAAGGCCATTCACAAGCTCAAACTCACATCGCTCAAAATACAAAATCAAGTAACAGTGGTTATCACCACTATAAAAAATCCTTGCTCAAAAAGAAAAATAAATAGAAAAATAAATAGTGATTTGCATCACTATATAGATGAGCAAGTCTCCCAAATCATTCAGCCAATAAATAACCTGAACTTGAATCTTTGGAATTCTCAGCATTCGAAAACCATCTAGGTGATCCTCATTATAGGTTTGGTTGACAACCTATCTGGCAATGGTGGTATCCTACCCGCATGACCATATGTCTGTCACATTCGCTTGCGTATATGTAGACCAATGTTTGCATAAGGATGAGCTAGCTTATGGTATCCTGGATAACACCACAAATTAATCTAACTAAATACAACAAAGGAGTTAGTGGAGCTAGTTAGGTGATCCTCAGTACAGTTTCGGTTGAAAGCCCATCTAGAACTGGCGGTATCCTGACAACTACCACATAAATGAACTTAATTGCACACACAATAGCTTGGTCAAAAATAAGTCTGATTCATACCTTGTCTAAAAGTCTGGTAAGACAAAGTACAGTCGTGGTTAGTGAATTAAAACCGTCTGAGTCTCAGAAAACCTTAGCTACATTTCTAAACCAACTGCGCTACTTTTCATCTTTGCAATACCATCAGAAAATACAAAAAAAAAGAACCACATGTATACATACAAAGTCATGCATCACAGCAATTGCCTAAAAACAAAATAACAGAGTTCTAAACAGTCTATGGTGCCATAGCCAAACATCACAAATCCCATTCATCCATTTCATTTTGCATATCACATATATATCAAAAACATATGCATTTATCATACCATATACATCCATTACCATAAGCATGCATCCATCAACATCAATCATTGTGCATAACATAAAATAATGACATTTACGCAAAGCAAGAAAATTAGAACAACAAAACAACAAAAACAACAAAAAATGCAACACAAACAAAAAGCAATAAACACTGCCAGACAAGAGTGCTCTTGCACCTAACCTTTTGGCATAGCAAAACTGATGTCGGGGTCTACATTGTCGCTATCCTACTCCCTAAGAAGGCTACCATAGCTGGACCGCTCCACGGGAAGACGGATTTTTGAAAATTTCACCCCCAAACGACGTCACAAAAGGGTCAAAACCCACTCAAAAACAATAAAACAACAAACCACCAAAAACAATAAAAATAACAAAATAAATGCAACACAAAAACCAAGCAATAAACACTGTCAGACAAGAGTGCTTTTGCGCCTGACATTCAATGGCATAGAAAACTGATGTCGGGGTCTACATTGTCGCTATCCTACTCCTTAAGAAGGCTACCATAGCCGGACTGCTCCACGGGAAGACGGATTTTTGATAATGTCACCCCCAAACGACGTCACAAAAGGGTCAAAACCCACTTAAAAACAATAAAACAACAAATCACCAAAAACAATAAAAACAACAAAATAAATGCAACACAAAAACAAAGCAATAAACACTACCAGACAAGAGTGCTTTTGCGCCTGACATTCAATGGCATAGAAAACTGATGTTGAGGTCTACATTGTCGCTATCCTACTCCCTAAGAAGGCTACCATAGTCGGACCACTCCACGGGAAGACGAATTTTTGATAATGTCACCCCCAAACGATGTCACAAAAGGGTCAAAACCCACTCAAAAAAAATAAAACAACAAACCACCAAAAATAATAAAAACAACAAAAAAATAAATGCAACACAAAAATAAACAACAATAAGCATTGTCGGACACAAGTGCTCTTGCACTTAAACCTCTTGGCATATAAAATCGATGTCGGGGCTCAAATTGTCACTCTCCTACTTCCCCAAGAAGGCTACCATAGTCGGACCGCTCCACGGGAAGACGGGTTTTCGACGATTTCACCCCATTATGGCATCACCAAAAGGGATTTTACCCACCAAAAATAGGTCCAAATGTTGGGAAACTGCTTAATGTTAAATCTCCGAAGGAACCCTTGCACAAGTCATCTTGGGTCAAGCGACTCGTCGCTTTTCTCACGAAGGTCATTCCCTCATCGATTCCTCGCTTGAGGGGGTAGTCACACTTAGTCACCAATCAACAAACACACACCCAATTAAGGAAAACGACATGCATTCAAAGAATCATTGAAAAAGACAATTACACTCCTGCTTGGGGTAGTAAACAAGCAATTATCACAAATTGATCAAACACTTGGCATTCCCGAAGCATGAACACAAGGTTCCCCTATGGATAAAAGGTTGCGCCCTTTGCCTAATCATGACTGATCAATGTCCAAGCTCAAGTCACACCTCACAAAAATAGGTTAACACTTGAAATCAAATTCCTTAGCTCGTCAAAAGCAAGGATTCAAGAATGCATGCCCTTTCCATACTTGGGGCATCAAAAGTTGGTTAGGTTACCAAGAACCCTAATCATTAGTGCTTTGGTTATCTATTTTTGCTCGGCGCTGCGCCATGCACAGCGCATCCCAAAAAGGGGCATCTGTAGACACCAAAATAGCACCAATCCAATTATGTGACTGCAAACACTGATCGCTTTGACACACACAGCCCCCAGGATAGCCCTCAGAGGTTAAACAGTGGTCCTAACCACTTTTATAGCAATTTTGTAAGGTCAAAAAGTAATTTGGTAGCTCAAGACACTCTGCTTCAAATTCGTCTCACCGCTGGACGAAATGCACTTTGAAGCCTTTTCACTAGGGTACATGTCTGGCGACCATTCCACCCTTGCGCCACATCGCACGATATCACGACAGTCACGACATTGCATTATAGTAGACTTCATAGTCATCTCAAACATTGATAAGATATTTCTACTTAATTATCCATCTTCTTCTCCACTTAGGTTTATGCCACTCAAGATTCTCAAAACCCTCCATTGTTTGATTAACTAGTTCATGATCTAAGAAAAAAAAACTAAGATATTGGCCCTTGTGCCACGTTGCGCGATATCATGACGATCGCGATATCGTGACGTCACGATATCGCGACCATCGCGACATCACGACATCGCGATATCACGACCGTCGCGACATCGTGACCATCGCGACATCGCGCTATCGTGACATCGCGACCGTCACAACATCGCGACCGTCACGACATCGCGCTGTTGCGACATCGCGCTGTCGCGACATCGTGACGGTCGCAATGTCATGACTGTCGCGATATCACGACAACTCCTGCCCCCTGTGCCCTGTTTTCTTCTTAGTGTCGCGATATCGCGACGTCACGACGTCGCGATATCGCAACATCGTGACAAACTCCTATCTTGGTGCCTAGGCGGACTTTAAACAATAAACGTGGACATCAAACAAATAAACGAGAACATTAAAAAAATAAATGTGGACATCAAACAAATAAACGTGGACATCAAACAAATAAACGTGGACATTAAAAAATTAACAACGGATGTCAAAGTGGATATTAAACAATTTAAAAGTGCACTTTAAACCAATGACAGTGGACTTTAAACAAACAAAAATCACCATTAAAAATGGACATTAAACAATTGGTAGTGGAAGTCAGTCAATTACGTGGGCCGTTAGAGGACTGTCACAGGGGCATTCATGAAAGCCCAAGTCATGGAGGACTTTCCTCTCTCGTGGGAAGACATGACCACCACATGGCACCTATGACCACCACATGGCGCTTATGCATGCCTATCCAAAGAGACCCCCTGGGTCTATAAAATGGTGGACTTTTCCCACCCAAAAAAAAAAAAAAGGAAAACGTTTGGAGCAGCGAAGCCCTGCCAGTTTACCGCCAGACGTTTTAGCATTGATTCATGTCATCCGCATCCGTGATCTCTTCTACGAGGGAGGTCATCGGGTGTTTATGGAGAATGTGAATCCGGATCCATGGATCCATCCATTCGTCGACAAAGCTCAGTGTTCTATTTGTATTTATTTTGCATAATAATAATATCGAGATTTTATGCGTTATGATTGTGGTTTTATTTTAGTTCATTTTATTTTATTTCTGCAATCTGTTGTTTTAATCAATCTTTATATGCATCCTTCATTAATTTCAGAAAATAAATGTTTCTTATTTGCAGCAGGTGCTACTAACATCTTTGTTGTTTCTTTGATCGCAGGAGGAGCAGCAAAGGTTAAAGACTCATCAACACCAGCGACGACAATGTTTTGGCCCACCCATTTCAAATGTGGGCACGCGGAAGGAAGACTACTAGAAATGATTGTAACCAGAAAATGCTAATATTCCTAGCCCATAAAGGGGATAGAGATGGAATGTAACCGAAAGCACGATATCACGATGGTCATGATATCACAACATCGCGATATCGCGCTATCGCGATATCATGGCTGTCGCGACATCGCGGCTATCGCGACATCACAAATGTCGCGACATCGTGACTGTCGCGACATCATGACTGTCGCGACATCACGACAGTCGTGACATCGCACTGTCGTGATATCACGACAGTCACGATTTTTTTTCCTTAGATCATGAACTAGTTAATCAAACAATGGAGGGTTTTGAGAATCTTGAGTGGCATAAACCTAAGTGGAGAAGAAGAAGATGGATAATTAAGTAGAAATATCTTATCAATGTTTGAGATGACTATGAAGTCTACTATAATGCAATGTCATGACTGTCGCGATGCACGACGTGGTGCAAGTGTGGAATGGTCGCCAGACATGTACCCTGGCACAAAGGCTTCAAAGTGCATTTCGTCCGGTGGTGAGACGAATTTGAAGCAGAGTGTCTTGAGCTGCAAAATTACTTTTTGACCTTCTAAGACAATTGTGTAAGTGGCTAGGACCACTGTTTGACCTCTGAGGGCTACCTTGAAGGTTGTGTGTGTCAATGCGATTAGTGTTTGTAGTCACATAATCAGATTGGTGTCGTTTTGGTGTCTACACTAAGGTGCACCCACAAAATAATTCTACTGTGAAAACCCCTATCAAGGGTAAGAATTTTGAAGACTCAGTCCCAAAAATGAATTTTAGGGATTCCCTTCATGGTGGACAGACCTCGACCCAATGCTAATATCAATATTAGGGCTTCTCATAAACCTCTAAGAATGCCTAAGATTGATCCCAGGAAAACAGAGTCAGGATGTCTTAAAGCAAGTGATGGAACTCCTATTGTTAAGCTTGATATGGGTAACATTCAGACTGGCATTGAAGATTTGGAAAAAAGAGGACTAATTTTTTAGTTTGTGGGTTTTCGTCCGAGTCTATCTACTTTCAAAGTCTGGGCTGCAAAAATCTGGAAAACTAAAGGTGAGTTACAAATATCTATTTATCCAAATGGTTATTTTCTTGTTTTATTTGCTAATAATGAATATAGAGAGAAAAATTTTCAAGGGGGTCCTTGGTTTTTTGGAAGGGTAGGGCTTTTCATGAAGCCCTGGCATACTAAATTTAAAGAGGAAGAAGAGATTCCTTCTATAGATCCCATGTGGGTTAGACTCTTTGGCCTCCCTATTGAATTTTGGAATCCTACTATTTTTTCTTCAATTGGAAAGTCTTTAGGAACTTTTATGATGACTGTTGATTGTACTCAAAATTTTGAACATATTATTTATGCTCGAATTTGTGTTTTAAAGGATTTTGACAAACCCCTACCTAAAAAGATCACATTACAATTTGGGGAAGACACTTGGGAGCAAGTAGTGGACTATGAGAACATTCCTTTTTGTTGTAGAATTTGCCATGAATATGGTCATTTGGCTAGTGCTTGCCCAAATAAAATTCCTGATCAAAAGAAAGAAGATATAAACTCAGCATGTTTCCAAATACCTAAGAAGAAGAACACTCAGAAAAAACCAGTAATGAAGGATCAATCAAAGTCATTTGCTAATATGTTTGAAATCCTTTCCACAAATGATGTCCCAAGTGAGGAAGAGGAAATAATGGAAACCGAAATCTTAGAAACACAATTTAAATATGAAGGAAAGAACTTAGAGACAAACCAACAAATCAAAATTTTTCAATAGAAAAAAAGGAGAAAATTTACACAAGAAAAACAATATTTCAAATGTCAAAACTTCAAATAATGCAGGTCCCAATATAGAATCCATTGAACCATCTAGTAAAATTGTGGCTTTGTATGAGCATTCTTCAAGGTTAGAAGCCATCTCAGATTCAATTGGAATAAGTCAAGAAACAGGGAAAAAAAATTGAAGATGGATTCTAATCAAAAAGTAGGTCGCAAGACCAATCAATATCATATGGTAAAAGAAGGTGAAAAGCTTGTAGAGGAAGGTAAGATTAATGCCCTTCCCAACATTTTTAGCCCTGGTATTAATGAATATCATCACTTGGAATATTAGAGGACTCAAAGGGAGTCTTTCAAAACAAAATGAAATTAGAAGAATGATTCAGATAAATCATCCACATCTTGTTTTCCTTCAAGAAACAAAGATTTCAATGGAGGATATGGACTTAATTGCCAATAAAATTTGGCCAGCTAGAAAAGTGGTTTCCCTCAGTTCCCAAGGGACTTCGGGTGGCATTGCTTGTCTTTGGGACCCAAAAGAGGTAGTTATTCACCATATGGCTGGAAGTTGGGGTTTTTTGGCTATAGCTATTCAAAGTAGACATTCCAACCAAATTATGCTCTGCATTATTGTTTATGCCCCGACTTCTTTGGAGGAAAAAAAAAGACAGTGGAAGGATATTACTCATATTATCTCTCATTTTACTAAAGCTTGGATCTTGATCGGAGGAGATTTCAATACCATCCTCTCTCTGGATGAGAAATAGGGGGAAATATAAATTTGGAAAAAAATCCGACCTCATGAGCGAATATATTGCAAACCTCCATCTTGTGGATATCCAACCAGATAATGGCCTTATGACTTGGTCTAACAAAAGGCAAGGCTTAGCTTGTATAATGGAGAGATTGGATAGGAAGGAAGGTAAACCTAGGCATGGGACTAAGATGTTATGTTTTTCCAAAAGACTGCAATACATTAAATCCAAAATCAAGACTTGGAACTAGAAAGAGTTTGGGGATGTTCATAAAAAAAAACATGAAGTTATTGCTCATCTTGAAAATTTGAATAAGAAAATCCGTTTAGATGGCCTCACAGAGAAAAGAAGTGCAGATGAAATTAAACTCACAACTCAGTTAGAGTAATGGGAAAAAAGAGAAGAAATCTTATGGAAGCAAAAATGTAGAATTCAATGGCTCAAAGAAGGAGATTGAAACACAAATTTCTTCCACAAATCTCTTCTAGCTCGAAGATCTCACAACTTTATTTCTTCCTTAAAATCATATTCTGGAGATGTTGTTTATACTTGGGATGGCATGAACTCTATTGTTGTTGATTAATTTTCCAATATTTTTGTCGCTACTCCTCTTGACTCGACTTCACAACAAAATGTTCTTCAAGCAATCCCTTCTCTTATCACTTCTAAGGAGAACTCTATTTTGATCGCTCCTATTACTATCAATGAGCTTCAACAAGTAGTTTTTAAAATGCAAAAAGGGAAAACCCCAGGTCCCGATGGTTTTCCTATTGAGTTCTACCAAGAGTTCTGGGATATCCTTCATGTTGATTTATTAGAGGTGGTGGAAGAAGCCAGGAAATCCAAAGAAATTTTAAAGGTTATCAATAAAACTTATATTACTCTTGTTCCAAAAGCTCAAGAGGTTGATCATATCTCAGCTTTTAGACCTATTGCTTTATGTAATGTTCTTCTCAAAATTATTATTAAAATCATGGCAGAAAGGTTGAAGCCTCTTTTGCATAAGATTATTTCCCCGAGCAAGGGGGATATGTGGAAGGACATCAAATATTAGATGAGATAGTTCCATGGATATGCAAAATTCTCCTTCTATGTTCATCCGGTTAGACTTATCCAAAGCTTATGACAGAGTGGATTGGCACTTCCTTATCAAAGTTTTGAGGCAATTTGGTTTCTCTAAGGATTGGATGGATTGGATTATGGGATGTATCTCTTTAGTTTCCTACTTAGTTCTTATCAATGGCAGGCCTTCTCAGGATTTCCCAGCTTCCAGAGGTATTAGGCAAGGTGACCCGCTATCCCCTTATTTATTCATCATTCTTGTTGAATGCTTGGGTAGGACTATAACCAAAAATAGGGAAAACAAAACCCTTGAAGGAGTTACCATTGCTCATGGTGTAGACACCAAAACAGCACCAATCCGATTATGTGACTGCAAACACTGATCACATTGGCACACACAGCCCCAAGGGCAGCCCCCAGAGGTTAAACAGTGGTCCTAACCACTCTCACAATAGTTTTGGAAGGTCAAAAATCAATTTGGCACCTTCAGGCACTTTGCTCAATATCCGTTCCACCTAGGGACGAATTCAAACTGGGATTCGCCCCACCCCGGGACGAATTCCAAATCCGCCCTAGGGTGGGGCGAATTGCAGGTTTGACGGGCAAAAAGTCAAATCTTGGCAAATGGCAGCTCGGATCCACCACTTAACGCTTCCTTCATTGCATGGGAGTATGGGTGAGCATTTTTGAGCATTAGAGGTTGTTACAAGGGCAGTCATGAAGTCCCTATTCAGGGAGGAATCTCCTTCCCCTTGGGAAGGCATGATTGCCAAGTGGCGCCTCTGCATGCCCATTTCAAGAGACCTCCAGGTCTATAAATTGGTGGGTTTTCTCACCCCAAAAGATATAGAGTAAGAGCAATTTGGAGCAATGAAGTGCTGCCATTTTATTTCCCCATACATCCTTGTGCGATTTGTGCCTTTCACATCCGTGATCTCTTTTAGAGAAGAGGTCATTGGGTGATCATTGGAAGGTCGAATATTGAGCCCAAAACCTGAAATTTGGCCATAGAATACCACCCCAATTTGTCGACAACACCTTACAAGAGATTTTGGACCCATCCCAAGTGGATTGGCACCGAAATCAGGTCCCAACGGTGGGCGGCCTGCCCGGCGCCCCCGCACTGCCATGAGTCTAATCGTCCCTTTTAGGAATGATTAGGAATCTATGGTAGATTATTATTTCTATAATTTTTATCTTGCATTTCATCTTATGCTGCTTAGGTAGTTTGCAATTTCGATTTCGTAATGTTTTGAGCAAATCTTATCATGTTCTATCACTTTTTGTCTTTACTAACTTGCAGGTAGCATCATCAAATTCCCACTAATGGAGGCCAAATTGGGAAAATATGACCATCTGGGTCTTCCCAAAATACCCCCAATTAGCTAACCCCAAGTTTGCAGGTCTTTTGGAGCTCTCTAGATAGGACATTTGGGACAGTACCTTTTCGGCATTTTGTTGCAGGTGAATTCGTCCCGCCCGGAGCGAATTCAAATCGGTGAGGAATTTCTCGACTGTTATTTTTGTAGTGCCCTCCTGGTGATGTCTTGATGCCCCTATCAAATTTTTAGAGCATTTGGATTCATTTTAGTTATAGTTTAATTCATTTTTCTCATTCACTTATCGTAGGCTTGGGGATTGCATGTTTTGTTTCATCCGCAGGTGCTACTAACTATTTCTTGTTCCTTTGAACGCAGGATCGAAACATCGGAGGAGCAGAAAGGAATCAACATTCATAGACACAAGCGGTGGCGACATTTTGGTCCGCCCATCTTACATGTGGGCACGCGGAAGAAGGAAGGCTATCCATGGATGTAACCAAGAGATGAATTTAACGCTCCTCGCCCCTGAAAAGGGAGGATGTGGATTGTAACCGAAATGTGAAATACATCAATAAAAGAGAAGGGCTGTTATTTCATTTGGGCTTCAATTCATGTTTTTCTCCATTTCATGCATTTTTAATTCGTAGGGTTTAGCGTTAAGTTTAGTTTCATTTTTGCATCGTGCTTGGAGCTTTTCCTTTTTTGTTTTCGTATCCTCGTGCTTTCAGTGGCGATCACGGTGGGACCTTGTCCTCTATTTTTAAGATCAGAGATCTGATCCAAACTTGGTTGTTTTTTTCTTGCAGGTGTCGAGTTTCACACGCTGACTGTTGTTCGTTCCATCAGGAGGCGGATACAGAGCTGTAATTCGTCTTACCCAGGGACGAATGGGAATTCGCCCCACCCTATGATGAATACAGTCCTGTAATTCATTCCCCCCGGGATGAATTTTTGTCTGTGCAGTCTTCGGGCAGAAACTCAGAACCGACAGATTTGGGCAGAGAAGAGGTAAGGATTCTAAACTTTTCTTGTCAATTTTTGTCTTTAGTTTTTCTATTTTTAGGGTACTTGCTTGCTTAGGGAAATTATTTTTCCTTTACCGCTTGCTTGTTTCCATTTTGCAAAATAAAAAGAACCCCACACACCACGTGGCAACTTAAAAACCAAGGCGTTGGTCGTAAAACCCCAGCCCTTGATCAAGACCAACGGTGGATTTCATCACCACCTTGGCTTGAATTTTGCATCCATTACCCCGATCGCAACTGTTGCTAGACGTAAATCCTGACGAAAGCTGATCGAGTGTAGTTGGGGTGATTCCTAGTGCATGAGGATAAGTCTTCTATGGTAGGTGTCATAAATAGGGTGATCCCCCTTTCGTACCGCCTACGTTCCACGTACCATCTGCTCTCACGTACCTATAGTTTCCCTCACGTAAGGGCGGGTATATAGAGAGGTTGGTATATCGGCCTGGCAATGGTATATCGAAGGGGCGACCATCTATGGGAGTCATAAGAGCCATCATTTTGCATTTAAACGTTCTTTACAAAAACCTTCAAAAACAAACAAAAAAAACAAAAACAAAAATAAAAAACACACTAAACCAGGTCTAGGACACACTTTCAATCTTTAAACGAGATAATCACTGCTTGTGTGTGTGTATGATCTTTTCTATTTAAGTGTAGCATAAAAAATCATAAAAAGAGATAAAAATCTACATAGCTTGTAGGAAAGCACCACCATGGTGTACACACGTAGCCAAGCCCAATCAAGGGCGGAAGCTATGAAAAGTGTACAAGGGGGCACAAGTCGCCTCCGCTATAGCCCTAAGGACTTAGTCATACCGCCTTGGTGGCCTGACCCACAAGAGAGTCCGCATCATTCCATGTCAAGATGGAATTATAGGGACACCCCTTTGAGGGACACGCCCATTCATCATAGCCCCTTTCGGGAAGAGTCCTTACACGTGGCACTCAACATAGATAAAAAGGCTCCCTTAGAAGCTCGATATGAGTGGCCACCGCATGATGAAGTGCTAGAGCGGCATAGTTTCCATGAGGAGAGGCCACATGATGATGGCATCCCTCCTTTGCCCCCCATCACTATTAGAACCAATAGACAAAATCCAGAGTGCAAGGCCCTTCAAGCAGGGCGAGCTAACTCTGCCCACCCCTTTCACACATATGGAAGGGAGCCCGAGGAAGATGATTACATTCCTCAAGAGCAATATACAGCGTGGGGGCCATGCGCTTCCGCACCAACTAGATACCATGATCACCCACTGAGGCCAGAGCCTCGGGTAAATGCCGCCAACCTCGATAGAGGGAAGCAACCTATTGAGATCTCGGATCATCGGGACCGGGGTAAGTGCATAGGAGAGGCATCCAGGCCTCCTAGGCTCAGGATGGTGGAACAAATTGACCTGGCAGTCGCCAGACATGCCACCCGCCAAGCGTAGATCACGCGGCTTGAGCAAGACCAGCAGTAGCTAGAGCATCTATATCGCCTTAGCAAAGAGCGCATTCGGTGCCAAACAGATGAGCTGCTCCATAACCCGATGCCTAAGAGGGTCCCAACCCCTCGCACCCAAAGAGCGAAACCATATGAGAGGCATAATCCCTTGGTGCGAGATAGGTCTCCGTGACCTTACCAAGTGCTGCCTCCGAGACCTCCTAGACCTGAGCGGGAGGCCACTCCCCGGAACAACGATGGGTACCCTCCGCGGGGACCCACCCAGGGTCATAGGTCTCATCCAGAGACTCCTCAGGAAGCTTACGAGGAGTATGAGCAAGAAGAAGATCGGGCCGAAATGCCCTACCTAGGTGGAGGAGTTGCCATCCGGCCACCCCTTCAGAGGCCTCAAGTCTCCCACAACCCACAACGGGAGCAAACTAAAGAGGAAGAAATCAAATCCTCAGATGCATATAAAGCGCTGCTAGAGCGTTTGGAGTCTGTGGAGACCAAAACTTCTGGGCCCCAAAAGCCCACTTTACGCCAACTCCGTAGTCATCCTGTGCATCCGTCCGTGCCAACACCCCCTTACCCTGAACACTTTAAGCTGCCTCAGTTGGCAACCTTTAGAGGTGAGGAGGATGCTCAAGAGCATGTGACGAGATTCCTGAGCCAATGCTTCGGGATTCAGGACAATGATGCTTTGTTATTGAGAACATTTATAACCACATTCGTAGGCCCTACCTCGGATTGGTTTACTCAGTTACCAAAGCACAACATTAACAACTTAGATCAGTTAGTGGATGCGTTCCTCGAATGCTTCACCTTCAATACCAAGAAGAAGGCGTCACTGAGTGACTTAGCCAGCCTCAGGCAGTATGAGGAGGAGACCATGGCGGCCTATGGGAATCGATGGAGGACATTGCTTTTGAAGCTGCCCTACCTCCCTCCTATGTCCGACCTCACTCAGATGTTCTCCAAGAGTTGTTTGAGATCGATCTCTATGCTATTGCAGCTGCAGCAATATGCCACCTTAGAAGAAGCTCTGGTGCAAGCCAAGATCATTGAAGAGATCAAAATACAGGATGGCGAGATAGCCAAACCTAAGAAAAAAGAGTGGACTAAAAACACTAAAGCTGGGACCATGCAACAAAAACCCGCTATGGTTAACCAAGTTGCTATCAATGTCCCTAAGCCTGCACAAGCAACACAGCCTCAAAAGGCTAACTATCAGGCAGTGCCTCCTAACAACTATGACAGAGAAAATTAGAGGCAAGAACAGAGTCAGCAACGTCGCCCTAGGCGACAATTCACACCCTACACAGAGTCCAGGGACTCCTTGTTTGACCGCTTGTTAGCGACAAATTTGATCAACCTGCCAGAGGTTCAGACTATAGATCCCAACGTGCCCAAGCCTAAGGGGTATAGAGAGGACTTGTACTACAGGTTCCATAGGCGGCAGGGACATGACCTAAATGCCTGTTGGAAATTTAAGGGCTTGGTGCAAGACCTGATTGATAACAAGACACTAGCGGTGGATAATCCCGTCGCACCAAGCAATCAACAAATGGAGGTCTTCAAAGACCCCTTGCCTGCTCATGCTCCATAGGCAAAGACCCTACAAGTTAACGAGGTCACACAGAACTGCCCCATGCAGGGATATGTAGGGATGATCAGTATAGTGACTCGAAACAGGAGGTATCCGAGCACGAATGCTCCTGCGATAGTGGTAGGAGAGGTGCCAACAACTTCGCAACCACAATAGCACCTTGCACAACCTCCTCCGCCTAAGCCGGTGGCCACACTTCGGACCAAACTAACTCAGATTTTGAGGACCACCTCGGCTAGGCTCTCCATATACGAGCTTATACAACAATCTACGCCCCATCGAGAAGCTCTAATGGAGATTTTGAAAGCCATCGAGTTGCAGCCCCATGAGACAAATTCTTTCAACAACTTCGTGGGGCATGTAAAATGATGCACCGAGCCGGTCATCACATTTCGGGAAGACGAATTGAGATCAGTGACTGATGACATGGCAGATCCACCCCTGCACGTTATCGCGTGGGTCAACGGGATCCCATACAAGAGGGTGTTGATAGACACTGGCTCGTCCAGCAACATCATCACAACTATGGCTCTCAAACATCTGAAGTTGCCCGCATCTCACATCACAACTTCCACCTACACTCTGCGAGCATTCAATGACGCAATCTGCTCGACAGTCGGCACAATAGTCCTACCAATCCAAGTGGGACAAAAGACCATACCCACATTGTGCCACGTATTGGAGGGTGAGATGGCCTACAACATCTTGTTGGGCCGGCCATGGATCAGGGACATGAAGTGTGTCCCTTCGATAGCTCACCAATGTTTAAAGTATACATTTGAAGGGGAGGTGCATGTAGTCCCGACGGACTTGGAACCCTTCAAGTATTGTAATGCGGTGCAGCTGATGCCGCAATCGACCCTACCATCAACGCATTTGGATTTCTAGTTAAATCCATCTAAACAGGGTCCGATTTCGTAGGCATCCCCGTTAACAAGTTCTTCAAAATCCCAGTCGGGTTCATCTTCATCGTCTGGTCCTCCACCAACGACACCATCTTTGGGGGCCAAATAGAAGGACAAAGGGAAGGAACCCCTGGAAGAGGCAAAACCTTTGGAAGAGACACTGCCATCAGTGTCAACTATCTCTACTGAGGAGATGCCTAGCCGAATGGAAGTCGAGGCTCCTAGTCCACCCGACATGGAGTGGACTCAAGGAGAACTTCCATTCCCTCCCCCTCAACCGCCAACGATCACCGTTGAAATGGCCAATACGGGCCTGGGGGAGTATCTGGTGCGGAATATTGTAGCAACACCCACACTAGAATCCATGCAGGACATGGGGAGACCTCGACTCCCCATTGGCACTATTGTTCCCCTAGGCTACCCGCCGAACCAGACAAACTTTGTGTATGGGGGCCTTGATCATGGCGTTGCACCATGCACGCAAGAGGACGAAGATGAAGAGCCTTTTGCTGAAAATGTCAACTATTTGTCTAACCCAGACTTTGCTCTGAGATACCTTGGCCAATGCAATTGGCACGGATATGGGTTAGGCCGATATGAGCAAGGGATACGTGTTCTTTGCCAACCAAGATACCAAATGCCATATGACAAGTCGGGAGTAGGGTTCAACCACCCCCTACCCTTGGACATCTTGGTGGAGAACATGCAAGGCCTAGGGATAGGCAACAAGGGGGGATTGGCATCAGATCCATATGCCAACCCTAACACCACATATACATTGAGGGATTATCTCCCATTAACGGCAATCAACCTTGTTGGCTCTAGTAATCCCTTCCCTTCGCTCGAGAGAGGAGAAAGCTCGAGAGCTCATTTTCAAGGAGGGTCTAGACAATGTCAAGAGGGGTCCTCGAAGGATGAGTCAGAGTATGAACCAGCATCATATGACCCCTTCGAATCAGATAGCGATCACTCTCAAGTGATCCCCATGGATGATTATCAAGAAAGCCTCTTGACAATGTTCCCCCTGGATGCTCCCATCGAGCAAGCGCCGCTCCAAGGAAATCAAGTTCCCCCGTAGAGAGCGGAACAACCTAGGTGGGGCCAGATCAATTTGCTTGAGCAAGACGAGCCTGTAATGCCTCAAATAGTTGTCGGAGCCAACGAGGGCTTTTGGATCTCCGATAGTGATTACGAAGATGAGACAGAAATGGCATATCTTAATCACATGCGGTAGATGCAACATCGACACCCCTTGGAGATTAACGACATATTTGAACAAATGAACATAGTGCCAGGGCATGAGTGGTACGTAGACCCAGCACGGTGGGACCAAGTGTTGGATCCGCTACTCTGGGCATACGAAGCATACCTTCCACCCAGAGACCCTATAGTGACATCAGTGTCGAGGGTAGACCCTATCTTCCTATCCGCACATAGGGCCGATCCATTCGTGCCCGTCCCTCTAGAACCGGATCCCAAGCATAGAGAGCATCTAGAATGTCCGAGTAACCACACCCATGGTAATGGAGACCAAAATCATTTCATCAACATGATCTCCATTGACTTAACCGCCCCCATCCACAATCCGGCCGATCCAGCATAGTCATTGTCTCTAGACATAGATGCCATAGACTGGGATCACGTCAATTCCCCTCCATCCCCATCCGAGTACTGGCCTTTTGATGAAATGCTCCATTTTACCCCTAGGCCAACTCAGGATATCTTCCATGCTGAAGAGGGACCCGAGGTTCCTAACGATGATCTAAACTCAGCAAATGATATCCACTTGATCCCAACTCCACATCAGTTGGAAGATGGATCCCACATGTCGGTCGAGGAGACGACTGACGTAGACATCGGCTCAGATCCAATGAATCCATAGATCATCAAGTCAGGGGTAAGTTTATCCCTCGAAGAGCAAGCCGACTACATTGCCCTTCTCAAAGAGAAGAAGGAGGTTTTTGCATGGTCATACAGAGACATGCCGGGGCTAGACCCATAGCTAGTCATGCATAATCTAACGCTTGATCCGACAGTCAAGCCAGTTAAGCAGAAACTACGCAAGATGCACCCAACAGTGGCCTTAATGGTCAAAGATGAATTGCAAAAGTTGTTGGATGCATAGTTTGTCATCTACGTGGATTATCCACCATGGCTGTCCAACATGGTGCCCGTCAAGAAGCCTGACGGGAGGATTCACATATGCACTAATTTTTGAGATCTAAACAAAGCGAGTCCTAAGGATGATTTTCCCTTGTCGAGCATCGACGCATTGGTAGACGCTACAGCGGGTCACGAAATGCTTTCCCTCATGGATGGTTTCTCGGGATACAATCAAATTTGTATCAATCCCGAGGACCAACTAAAAATGGCGTTCACAACGCCTTGGGGGACATTTTGTTATAAGGTCATGCCTTTTGGCCTTAAAAATGTTGGCGCCACCTACCAACGTGCCATGACATACATCTTCCATGATTACATGCACAAGACTTTGGAAGATTACATGGATGATTTGTTGGCCAAATCTCTTTTGTGCCCGGATCATCTCGGTGACTTAAGCAAGATCCTCGATCGCCTCATGGAGCATAGAGTCAGACTGAATCCCAAGAAGTGCATTTTTGGCGTCACATCTGGAAAACTCTTGGGTTTCATAGTCTCAAAATGGGGCATCGAGGTGGACCCAAACAAAGTCAAGGCAATCCTTGAAATGCGTCCCCCAACTACCATCAAGCAGCTCAGAAGCCTGCAGGGAAAGGTCGCATCGATCAAGCGCTTCATAGCACAGCTATCTGACAAGTGCCGACCAATGAACAAGTTGTTGCACAAGGGGGTAGCATTTCACTGGGATGACGAGTGCCAATCAGCCTTCGACGACATTAAACAATACTTGGCTTCACCGCCAGTATTGGCACCACCTAGACCAGGAGTGTCATTCTACTTATACATCTCAGCTACTAAGGTGGCACTGGGAGCCATGTTAGCCCAGAAGAACGAACTTCACAAGGAACAGGCTACTTACTATCTTAGCCGCACCCTGGTCAGCTATGAACTTAACTATGCATACGTTGAGAAACTCTGCTTGGTAGTGGTGTTTGCTACCAAAAAGCTATGCCATTACATGCTGAGCAACAAGACGTATGTTGTGTCTAAGGAGAATCCATTGCGATACATGATGAGTCATACTTATCATAGTAGTCGCACGGTGAAATGGATCATGTTGTTGATGGAATTTGACATAGAGTTTATTGGACAAAAATCCATAAAAGGTCAGGTCATAGCCGATCAACTAGCAGAGGCTCCTCTCGAAGATGATCAACCTCTGACTATAGAACTACCCGATGATGGGGTCTTCCATGTCTCAGAATCACCAGATTTTGACGAGCCTGAGTCACAGGCCGACATAACCCTATTTTTTGATGGTTCTAAATGTGAGCAAGGTGGTGGCACGGGAATAGTATTCTTCACACCGCAGGGCGCTCCTATGCCCCTGTCATTTAAATTAAATTTCCCATGCACCAACAACAATGCAGAGTATGAAGCCTTGCTCATAGGTCTTCAGACAACAATCACCATGAACATTAAATGATTGAATATCTTTGGTGATTCACTGTTAATTGTCAACCAAGTCAAAGGGGTATTCCAATGCAAATGCCTAGTTCTGCAGGCCTACAAAGCCCTTGTGGACAAATTCCTAGCAAAGCTTGAATGGTACGACATCGAGGCACTCCCTCGGTCATCGAATCATTTTGCGGACACTATGGCCTCTTTGGGGTCGCTAATCCCGCAAGACATTTCTGGTGATATGACCACCATTCAAGTCAAAACACTATCACAATCAGTGATGGAGTGAGCAAGCTCTGATTTAACGCCAGGAATCCACTTGATCCAGATTGAGCCATCCACGGACAGGTTCTCTCGAATCCATGATCATCTGAAACATGCCAACTGGGGGTCCTTGTTCTCCCCTACTCCCCTTAATAGCAATACAACGCTATTCTTGCAAGTTCTCTCCCGCTCAGCTTTTGCTAGGGATGAACTTCAAGAGGGATTAGCTGTTCATACCATCGAGGCTTCTGATCAGCAGGATTGGTATTCACCCATCAGGGACTACCTCAAGTTAGGTAACCTCCCACTTGGATTGACGCATGCCACAAAATGTGCATTCAAGCAGAAAGCGGCAAAGCATGTCTTGTTAGGAGACATTTTGTACCATCGTAGCTATGAAGGGATCCTCCTTCGATGCTTGGACCAGCAAGAGTCCACTTGGGCGATCGCCCAAGCGCACGATGGTACATGCGGTGGCCACTTCAGCGGTATGGCCATCGCAAAGCGCATTCTTTGCATGGGCTATTATTGGCCATATTTAGAGCGAGATTGTTGCGCATATGTCAGGAAGTGCATGAAGTGTCAACACCATGCTAATTTGACACACGTACCTTCCTAGGCCTTGCAGCCGATCCAATCGGCTTGGCCATTTTCGTAGTGGGGCCTAGATCTAATCGGAAAGATCTCCCCTGCGTCGTCAGGTCATCACACGTTTATCATCACGGCCATAGAGTACTTCACCAAGTGGGTGGAAGCAGTTCCGCTTACCTCTACGACAGGACCCCGCATTGTGGAGTTCATTTTGCATAACATCATATGTCATTTTGGTATTCCATCCAAGATAATCTCGGATAATGGGACGTCATTCAAGAACAAAGATATGTGTGCTTTGACCACAAAGTACAAAATTCAGCACAATTTTTTGACACCCTATTATCCGTAGGAAAATGGGCAAGCAGAGGCGTCAAACAAAATGCTAGTCGCCATCCTCAAAAATATAGTCATAGATAATCATAAGGATTGGCACATTCAGATCCCACTTGCCCTGTGGGCCTATCGCACTAGCATTCGGACACCCACTGGGGCAACTCCATTTTCGCTCGTGTATGGCTCCGAGGTTGTCATGCCTCTCGAGTTGGAAATTCCTTCCTTACGCATATCAATGCAAGAGTTCATCGATGATGATACTGCGTGGTAGGCCCGGTTAGACCAGCTTACGTTGCTTGATGAACGACGCGTTAATGCCCTCGAGCATTTACGTATCTATCAAGAGCGACTTAAGAAAGCATACAACATGAAAGTTCACTTGAGGGACTTTCAGGTCGGTGACTTGGTCTTGAAAGAAAACCAACAGAACTCTAGTCTGCCATCCCATTTAAGGGACAAATTCATGGCAAACTGGTTAGGTCCCTATGTAATTGATAGCAAAATAGGACCTAGAACATACCGGCTAGCCTCTCTTGATGGAATCAAGGAACTAGAACCCTTGAACATCAGTCATTTATGGCCATTCCATGTTTAGAAGAGCCATAGCCCAAACCCAAATGCTCCAAGGATTCCCATAATCGCTTGGTCAATCCCCAAAATGCTCCAAGGATTTCCATAATCGCTTGGTCAATCCCCAAAATGCTCCAAGGATTTCCATAATCACTTGGTCAATCCCAAAATGCTCCAAGGATTCCCATAATCGCTTGGTCAATCCCCAAAATGCTCCAAGGATTTCCATAATCGCTTGGTCAATCCCCAAAATGCTCCAAGGATTCCTCAATCGCTTGGTCAAAAACAAGAAAATTCAAAAACAATAAAATCATCAAAAATAACAAAATTTGCATCTCATTTCCATGCATGCTCAAAATCGTCACAAAAATAAAGAGCTCTATTTTGCATATCATCTTCATATTCACACAAATCAATCCATCAAAAATACAAAAACATATAGCTGCATTACGCATCACATCCATACATTGCATATTTGTGGTCATAAAGGTCAAAGCGCCATAGATCTGTCATTACTTGGCAAAACCATCATCTTCTACATTTTTCCACTTTATCAATAGCTCATCGCCTATAACCGCCATTCACGTTATTCTCCCCCATCATAGTCAGTTGTTTCCTAATGTATCGAGAGATTTTCATCATTCAGTCATCATTAGCTTTCTAGCCACGTACTGTACCAAGTCAGACAGATTTTACATAGGTAGAATTCTACTTGGATCACACCTTGTTACGTAGCATCCCGACACAAGTTAAAACACATAACAAAATTCCCAAGTTGTGTGAACGAAAGATGAACCCTGCAAAGCAATCCAGGTCACCATAAGCGAAACGGTTATCTTGCTCATCCCCCTGTGCGAATGACCCCAAGAATGTTGAGAGTTGGCAAAAGGACAAGCATCCTCCCTACCCAATTCCCCAAGAATCCCAAGTTCTCAAAAGTTGCAAAACATCAACAATTTGCAAACGTCAAAACTCCAAAAATTTTGACATCACAACCAAAGTGCATACATCAAGAAAAGCACATAAAATAGTGATTCTCATCACTCCATATCCTAATCCCTTGCTCAAAAGAAAAATATAATACAAAAATAAACAGTGATTTTTATCACTACAAAAGAGCAAGTATCCCAATACAATTGAAGAAAAGAAGGGAGTCGAACTTGAATCCCTGGAACTCTCAGCATTCGAAAGGTCATGAGGCAAACCTCAGTACCGGTTTGGTTGATAGCCTATCGGTCACTGGTGGTAAACCTCCCGCATGACGATATATCTGTCACATTAACTTGTGTGCAGATCAATGTTTGCATGTGGATGAGCTAGCTTATGGTATCCTACGATAGCACCGCAGATTAATCTGACTAAACACAACAAAGGAGTTAGTGGAGCTAATCAGGTGATCCTCAGTACAAGTTTGGTTGATAGCCTATCTGGCACTAGCGGTATCCTGACCAACACCACATAAATGAACTCAATTGCACACACAGGGATGTGAAATAACTTGGTCCAAAACAAGTCCGATTCATACCTTGTTCAAAAGTCTTGTGAGATAAAGTACAATCATGGCTAGTTAGTTAAAACATCTGAGTCTCAAAAAACCTTAACTACATTCGAAACCAACTTGCTATATTTTATTCTCGCCATACCAAAAAAAAAAAACACATGTATACATAAAAAGCTATTTACCACAGCCATCGCCTAGGACAAAAAGCCATAAAGTTCTAAACAGTCTATGGTGCGACTACCAAACATCACAAATTCAATTCATCCATTCCATTTGCATATCATATAAATTAGAAACATTTGCACTCATCAACACATATGCATTCATCACTATAACTTAACATGCATACATCCATATTCATCAATCATCATGCATAAAATCAAATCATCACATGCGCATAAACAAAATAAAATCTATATATATATATCATCAAAAATGCTCTGAAGCTACAAGAACCGGTCATTTGACCCCGCAACAAAATCAAAAAGCTCAAAACCCCCAAGCCTAGCTCGGCCACCATGATCGTAGATCGTGCGGAACTACCCCCATGTGTGGGTCCTATTGGACCCTTTAGCCCACATCACATCCTCCAAAGTGACTATCATCTCCCCTATTGGGAGATGGAAAGTATTAGTCCGAGGATCCCACAAGTTGATCGGGCCATCGGTAGGCCCGATCCCCAATCACTAGCTCCACCGAGTCACCTACTTGAGCCCAAGGGCATCAAGCCACTCCCAGTTAGCCATAGCTAGCGCCTCCCATGCTTCAACAAAAATAGTCGGCACACGATACCGGCTCTTCACAACTTTGCAAATGACAACAAAATAAGCACATTAGAATCATGCAAAACAATGTACAGATACAAACATACATCAAACGAAACAAAATTTAATCAAAAAAATTAACAAAATCATAAAAAAAAAAAACAAAACTTAATTTGTCAACCTAGGGTTTTATACTCTCAAATTGATAAATTCGAACAAAAAAACTATAATACAAGAAAATAATAAAGAGGGAGTTCACTTACTGGTCTTGCTTCGGCTCCGCCGCTCGATCCGGTTCATGCACTCATGGTGGTAGAAAAATTTGGTAGCGCTTCGCTTCGCAGAATTGACCTCCTCCTCCTCAGAGCTCCAAATCGCCAAAAAAACAAGTGCAAATGAGCCCAAACCCTAGTTTTGGCCTTTAAATAGGCTTTTTGAGCCTGTAATCATTCCTCCCTAGGATGAGCACTCTGGTTAGCACTCGTCCCACCCTGGAATGAATGCTCAATAGGAATTCATCCCACCCAGGGATGAATACAAAGCAAACATTTCACAAAACAGAAAAAATGCACAAAAATGCACCAAAAACAACAATAAACTTGTCCAATGAGAGTGCTTTTGCACTTGACATTTCGGGCATGCAAAACAGATGTCGGGGTCACAAATCCTCACTATCCTACTCCCTAAGAAGGCTACCATAGCCGGACCACTCCACGGGAAGACGGATCTTCGAGAATTTCATCCCCAAACGACGTCGCCAAAAGGGTCAAAACCCACCCAAAAATAGCAATAGAGTTGCCGAACGAAGGCGCCTTCATGCCTGACATTCTTGGCATCCAAAATAGACGTCGGGGTTATAAATCGTCACCATCCTACTCCCTAAGAAGGCCACCATGGCCGGACCGCTCCACGGGAAGACGAATTTTTGACAATTTCAGCTCCAAAAGGCGTCACCAAAAGGGTTAACACCCACCAAAAATAGGTCTAAATGTCAGAAAACTGCACACACATTCAAAGATAAATCTCTGAAGGCACCCTTACCTAAGTCATCTTGGGTCAAGCGACTCGTCGCTTTTCTCATGTAGGTCATTCCCTCATCGATTCGTCGCTTGAGGGGGTAGTCACACTTAGTCACCAATCAACAAATACACACCCAATCATGGAAATGGCATGCATTCGAAGAATCATTGGCAAAGACAAATCACGCCCCTGCTTGGGGTAGTAAACAAGCAATAATCACAAGCTGATCAATCACTTGGCATTCATGAATCATGAACTCAAGGTTCCCACAGACAAAAGGTTGCGCCCTTTGCCTATTCATGACTGATCAATGTCCAAGCTCAAGTAACACCTCACCGAAAAAGGTTAACACTTGAACTGAGTTCCTTCGCTCGTCAGAAGCAAGGATTCAAGAATGCATGCCCTTTTCATACTTGGGGCATCAAAAGTTGGTTAGGTTACTAAGAAACCCTAATCATTAGTGCTTTGGTTATCTATTTTTGCTCGGCGTTGTGCCTTGCACAATGCATCCCAAAAAGGGGCATCTATAGACACCAAAATAGCACCAATCCGATTATGTGACTGCAAACACTGATCACATTGGCACACACAACCCCAAGGGCAGCCCCCAGAGGTTAAACAGTGGTCCTAACCACTCTCACAGTAGTTTTGGAAGGTCAAAAATCATTTTGGCACCTTCAGGCACTTTGCTCAATATCCGTTCCACCCAGGGACGAATTCAAATTGGGATTCGCCCCACCCCGGGACGAATTCCAAATCCGCCCCGGGGTGGGGCGAATTGCAGGTTTGATGGGAAAAAAGTCAAATCTTGACAAATGGTAGCTCGGATCCGCCACTTAACGCTTCCTTCATTGCATGGGAGTATGGGTGAGCGTTTTCGAGCGTTAGAGGTTGTTACAAGGGCAGTCATGAAGTCCCTATTCAGGGAGGAATCTTCCCTCCCCCTGGGAAGGCATGGCTGCCAAGTGGCGCCTCTGCATGCTCATCCCAAGAGACCTCCAGGTCTATAAATTGGTGGGTTTTCTCACCCCAAAATATACAGAGTAAGAGCAATTTGGAGCAACGAAGTGCTGCCGTTTTATTTCCCCATACATCCTTGTGCGATTTGTGCCTTTCACATCCTTGATCTCTTTTAGAGAGGAGGTCATTGGGTGATTATTGGAAGGTCGAATATTGAGCCCAAAACCTGACATTTGGCCATAGAATACCACCCCAATTTGTCGACAACACCTTACAAGAGATTTTGGACCCATCCCAAGTGGATTGGCGTCGAAATCAGGTCCCAACGGTGGGCGGCCTGCCCGGGCGCCCCGCACTGTCACGAGCCTAATCGTCCCTTTTAGGAATGATTAGGAATCTGTGGTAGATTGTTCTTTCTATCATTTTCTATCTTGCATTTCATCTTATGTTGCTTAGATAGTTTGTAATTTAGATTTCGTAATGTTTTGAGCAAATCTTATCATGTTTCTATCATTTCTTTGTCTTTACTAACTTGCAGGTAGCATCATCAAATTCCCATTGATGGAGGCCAAATTGGGAAAATCTGACCATCTGGGTCTTCCCAAAATACCCCCAATTAGCTAACCCCAAGTTTGCAGGTCTTTTGGAGCTCTCTAGGCAGGACATTTGGGACAGTACCTTTTCGGCATTTTGTTGTAGGTAAATTCGTCCCGCCCCAGAGCGAATTCAAATCGGTGAGGAATTTCTTGACTGTTATTTTTGCAGTGCCCTCCTGGTGATGTCCTGATGCCCCTATCAAATTTTTAGAGCATTTGGATTCATTTTAGTTATAGTTTAATTCATTTTTCTCATTCACTTATCGTAGGCTTGGGGATTGCATGTTTTGTTTCATCCGCAGGTGCTACTAACTATTTCTTGTTCCTTTGAACGCAGGATCGGAACATCGGAGGAGCAGCAAGGAATCAACATTCGTAGACACAAGCGGTGGTGACATTTTGGTCCGCCCATCTTACATGTGGGCACGCGGAAGAAGGAAGGCTATCCATGGATGTAACCAAGAGATGAATTTAACGCTCCTCGCCCCGAAAAGGGAGGATGTGAATTGTAACCGAGTTGTGAAATACATCAATAAAAGAGAAGGGTTGTTATTTCATTTGGGTTTCAATTCATGTTTTTCTCCATTTCATGCATTTTTAATTCGTAGGATTTAGCGTTAAGTTTAGTTCCATTTTTGCATCGTGCTTGGAGTTTTTCCTTTTTTGTTTTCGTATCCTCGTGCTTTCACATGGAGCTAGACCTATCTTTCATCTTCAATTTGTGGATGACTCTACCCTTTTAGGTAAAGCTATAGTTAAGGAAGCTTCTAATATTAAGAAAATCATTAGCTTTTTTTCTAAGGCTACTGGGCAATTGATCAATGAAGACAAATCTAAAGTTATTTTCTTTCACTGCTCCGCTAGACAGGAATCCATGGTCTTGGATAAATTAAGATATAAGAAGACCTCTCTTCCAATCACTTATTTAGGTATTCCCATAAATATTCAAAGGCAGAAAAATAAATATTGGAATTGGTTGTTGGACAAAGTCAAGAAGAAAATTGGAAAGTGGACCAACAAGTGGCTTTCTTCTGGGGGTAGAATCACCTTGGTAAAATCAATCCTTCAAGCTATTCCTATTTATGTTTCTTTCGTTTTGAATATCCCAAAGTTTGTTCTTCGAGAATTGTATCAAATCAATCATCATTTCCTTTGGAGTGGTACTAAGGAGAAAATAAAATGGGCCTTGGTGAAATGGGATACTTTATGTCTTCCTAAGAGTGAAGGGGGGTTAGGATTCCGGTATTCAATTAATAACAACAAAGATTTAGCTGCTAAATTATATTGGAGGATGTTGCATAACCCCAATGCTCTTTGGGCCAATAATCTCCATGCTAAATATGCTGAGAACAAAAGTCCTGAAGACCTTGTTCGCTATCAACTTCCTACCAAAGGTTCTCCCATTTTAGCAGTTCTTAATACTGGTGAGGATTTGATAAAGAAAAAAATATTTTGGATCATTCATAATGGTCAACATGTAAATTTTTGGACAGATTTTTGGGATGGTCACAAGCCTTTGATAACTCAATTTCCCGATTGGAGGCCTTGGATGGAGGAGCTTCACCGAGCTAATTGGATAAATGTGGCTAATTACTATCGGTACCATACTGGTAATTCAAAGGTTGGTAGATATTGGATCCCTATTGAGGATTGGCCTATTCAAATCCTAGAAAGGCAAAGACAAGATATCCAAGGCATCCTTCATATGAGATCCCTCTCTTGGTCCCATGAAAAAGATTTTTTTGGATGGAACAACACTACTAAGGGTGAGTATTCAGTTGCTCAAGGTTATTTGACCTTATGCCATAATAATCCCAACCATTCTTCTGGATATTTTTTCTCAATTGTGGGATCAAAATATTTGGCCTAAGGTGAGGTTCTTTAATTGGCTTTTATTGTGAAAGCACGAGATTTTGGAAGTTTTGAAAGGAAAACTATTGTAATGCATCCAAAATCAAACAAACGCTTAAGTCTTAAAATGTGAAAAACATGATGTTGAGTTGTGTTTTCACCCAATTGTGAAAGCACACTCTCCGGTAGGATCTGAGTCCCAAAATCCTCTGCTTGTAAAGAAATTATGATAGAATAATTTCTCCAAGGTTCCTGTTATGCTGGTTCTTTATTTACCAATGATGTTGTTCAATTGAAATGCTAGGAATACCTTAGGGTTACAAGTGGATGTTAACAAGGGGCCCGGTGATTTATTTTATTTTGAAATACAATGGACTCACAAGTAAGTTAATATAAAAAGATGAATCTATTTGGATTTCAGGCTCTGGTAGATTTTCAATTATTTATTTGAATGATAGTGAAAAAATGCAAGAAAAAATAAAGGATTGAAAATAAAGAAATGCAAATAAAAATGAATGAAACTAAACTACGGCCAGAGTGCTATCATCTTGATTGACAAAACCGAAGATAATGAGGTTTTTGCATGCAACCCAACCTATTGAACCTGCAAATTCGCACAGTCCAGATAAGCTAGGTGCGGGTTTCTGGGGTTTTTACTGTAATTCCAGATTTAGACATTCGCATGAAGCAACCAAGAACACTTGCATTAAACTTCACCTAAAAGCCTAGAAATCTGAAAGGGAAAGATAAAACATTAAATCTTGCATGCAAAATGACTCCTTCTTTCTTATCAATGAGATGCCAACTCTCTGTGTTTCTGTATTAAATAATATATCAGTTACAATGACAGAATGTTCCAGGTTAAACAAATCCAGAACAAATGAAGGAAATTGCTCCAAGTGCAGGTCCCAGAATGCATCGTTTCAAATTCCTTGCCTTTTCATTGCTTTTGATTTTATGCGTGCTGCCGAAACGTTCGATATTCTCTGTTACATGAAACGCTTCTGTAATCCTGACACCTGTATGCCATGTGTTCTGCGTTTCCAGCATGTTTCGTAATGGCCCCATGTAAATCGTGACGTCTTTAGGCATGCAGCTTCGTTCCTTTGCCTTCACCGCGAAAACGTGACATGTCACGATATCGCGACGTTTTCCTGTCAACAGCCTTCTTGCCTTCTTGCCCAACGAAAACGCGACATGTCACGAAATCGCGACGCTTTTCACCTCCGTACACTTTGCCAACTTTTCATCGAAATCGCTACGCTTTTTTGCTTCGGGCTGCTCTTGTTGTATTTGGCAGCAAAAGTGACATGTCGCGAAATCATGACATATTTTCATCCGTACCACTTCGCTGCTTTGGAGCCGCGAAACCGTGACCTGTCGCGATATCGCGACGCTTTTCCTATATCGACTTTTTACTTAGCCTCTTTTCTGTCGCGATATCGCGACGTTTTTCCACTTCGAGCCTCTTTGCCGTTTTGTCGCGATATCGCGACGTTTTTCCACTTCGTGCCTCTTTGCTGATTTTGTCACGATATCGCTACGCTTTTCGTGCCTTGCCCATTTTTTTCCAATATTCGATATCGATTTTTTTTTTTTTTTCCTTTTCGTTTTCCCCTCTCTCGAACTTTTCATTTTTTCGGCAACACGTCGCGAATATCGTGACACTTTTCATTTTCTGCCAGCGACCGCGCAACACGTCGCGAAATCGTGACACTTTTCATTTTCTGCCAGCGACGGAGCGACATGTCGCGATATCGCGACACTTTTTCATACTTGTGCATTTTTTCCTTTTTCTTGATTTTTAGCATCTGGGTCACTGAGATTTTCTTTGAAAACATGCAAAAAAGGTGGGTCCCCAATTTTGGGGTGTGTTGTGGATCAGCCACAACAAATGGTGACTCTGTTGTCAAATGCTCTTGAGCATTTTAGTGAGAACCCAACCTGGAAACATATATAAACTCGAAAACATGTGTTAGCACATAAGCAATATAAACAAATGCCCAAAGATCAGAAGTACATGAATCATCAGAATCATCAAGTATTAGCTCAGTGTGTGCAATGAATTTCATTCCCTATCGTTTGAAATTGATCAACATTCCATTGTCAGTTTTATATGAATGCATATGTGAGATTGTGAATGATTTGTGTAACCTAATGAATATGCTAAGAGATTTTGCTTTTATAAAAGGCATGGTCTTTCTTCTAGTATCATGTACAAACATTCAAGATTGCCAAACCCTCTTAGGATCCACTAATTAATTACTTTATTATATCCCAAAGTTGGTTATGAGTCCCTACTATCTTGAACCCATGTGCAAGTGAATGTGAAATCAGAACTTTGGGGAATCAGACTCCCAACCTAACCAAGATGGGAGTTTAACCCTATCCTTACTATTCTGATTTAGAGTTCATTACCTCACTTTGAGCAAAATAATTTAACCAATTATGGGAGAAATGGTCATGCTAGTCTAACCCTTTGGACAATCAGTGGTCTTGTTTTTTAGACAAGACATGTTGCCATGCATGGGCATACCTAACCCCATAATCCAAGACTTATCTTCATTTCTTTGGACCTTGGGGATGACTACCCATCCTTTGCAGAGGACAAGTAGTACGATCCTTCCAATCCAAAATAAATATGAGATGGGAAAAATTAATTTTTTACTTCTTGGACCTTGGGGATGACTACCCATCCTTGCTAGGGACATGTAGTACGATCCTTCCAATCCAAGCTTTGGAAAAAAAAATGGAAACTATTAATTTATTGCTTAGACCTTGGGGATGACTACCCATCCTTTGCAGAGGACAAATAGTACGATCCTTCCAATCCAAGATTTATCATGAAATGAGACATAAGAGCTTTGGGGAATCAGATTCTCAACCTAAGCGAGATGAGAATTTATGCCCTATCCTTACTACTCCATGTAGGTCAAATCAAAGCTTTGGGGAATTGGATCCTCAACCTAAGTTCGATGAGGACTTAACCCTATCCTTACTACTCCAATTTTAGGCTTTAAGCTTTATGGAAGTGGTCAAAACCATTGTTTTAAGGATCATGTTGCATAATAGGATAGACATGAAAAACTTCTTTCGCCCAACCTTTTCTTCCAAGTTAGGTTTTGATCATTTTGCTCAAGATCCTTTTTAATGTATAAGACGTGCTTGGTTCTAGATATCTCAAGACTCAGTTTCCAACCTTAGGATTTTCTTACATTTATGTTATAACACAACCCTAAGAGGATTTGACATACTTTAATGATTTGTACCTAAGATGCATATGCAACTAAGATGGAATGTATATGTAAAGTGAGATGTAACATGAATGCATTATCTCTTGAATTGCAAATGAAATATTTGCCATACAAAACTGACTCCTTCATGCATCACAAATTTCAAACGATATAACTTAAAATGTTTGTGTGACTTGTGGAGCTTTTACAAGACAATTCCAATATTTCATATTCTCCTAATCTTAAGCATAAGTTGACATCTCAATTTTTTATTATTTTTTATTTTTATTTTATTTTTATTTTTATTTTTATTTTATTTTTTATTTTTTTCAAAATAAACAAAACATGTCAATTGAAATCAAACCCACAACCAAAATCCTAACTAGACTAACAATCCTAAACAATGAAAACAAAATCTAAAAATCCCCACCAAAACCGAAAAGAATAACATCAAAATCTCACAACCTAAGGGCTAAAATAATGCTTTAAAATCTGCCCATTAACCGGTAGCATAAAATATTTCCCTTCTAAAGTTTTTAGCCTGAAGGTATTTTTCCCGAGAATTTCTGAAATCTGATAGGGGCCTAACCAAAGACAATCAAACTTTTGATGATTCCCTTTTTCCTCATGTCTTTTGTCCCATAGTAATACCAAATCTGAAATTCGAAGGACTTAATTTTGGCCCTTCTGTCAAACCATCTCTTGATAACTTCCTGGTGTTTATTCATGTGATTCATGGCTTCTTCTCTCTTTTCATCAAGGTGCAGCAAATGACTTAACCTGGCTTCAACTTGATCATCTGTCCCCAAGTACTCTTGTATGAAATGTAAGGTCTGCAACTTCAAATTTGCAGGAAATATCGGGTCTTGCCCATAGACCAAATGATAGGGAGTATTCCCTATGGATTCTTTTACTCTGGTCCTATCTCGCCCAAAGGGCAAACTTTAATTGGTTGTGCCAATCCCGAGGGTTCTTTTCCAACAATTTCTTAATGGTGTTCAACAAATTTTTATTTGAAGATTCGGCCAAACCATTTCCTTGAGGGTAATAATTAGATGCAAACTTTAAGCTCACTTTGTTGTCATATGCCCAATCTGCAAATTGTGTAGAAATAAAAGCTTTACCATTGTCACTGACAATAGAATCGGGCATTCCAAATCTTGTTATAATATGGTCCTCAAGGAATTTTATTACAACGTCTGTGGTGGCATGTTTAGTAGGAATCGCTTCTGTCCACCTTGTACAGTAGTCTGTAGCTGTCAATATGAATTTATGAGAATCAGAAGAATTTGGGTTGATAACCCCAATGAAATCTAGTCCCCACTATGCAAATGGTCTCATTTCAACTACGGGTTGTAATGGCATGGCTGCATTTCTTTCTCTATTGGCAGCCACTTGATGAGATATGACAAGATCGCACATGGGCATGTGCATCTTTGAAAATATGAGGCCAGTAATATCCTGCTCACAGGATTTGGTGCGCTATAGCATTGGCCGCACCATGACCTGTTCCATGTTTGCCATGAAATTCCTGCAACACCACTGGCAGCTTCTTCTTTGTTCAGGCACCTCAGGTAGATCCCTTCATGATTCTTCCTGTAAAGAACACCAGATTTCATCAGATAATTGACAGACTTAAGCCTTAAAGCTCTTCTCTGGGTTGAATTCAAATTAGAAGGACACTTACCATTCAATAAAAATTGCACAATATCAACATACCAGTCATCCTTAGCAATGTATTCTGTATTCGAGTATTGGCATGTTATTTGCGGATTATTTTCAGCGATCGCCTTCACCAGTCCCTGTCCTCGAACTAGTTTCATAGGTTGGATTTCGAGATCGAATTCTTGGATGGTGGAAATCCATTTCCCTCTTTTCTCACCTAGTTCGTTTTGTAAAAACATGGTCTTAACAGCAGAGTCAGGCACGATGGCAATAACTCTGCTTTGCACAATGTAATGTCTAAATTTTTTTACCATTTTAAAAAGTGCGTACATCTGCTTATCAAGGATGGAATACCTTAGTTGAGCATCTTTTAGAGGGGCACTTAAAAATGCTATGGGGTTTTCTGCACTATCCTCACCTTTTTGGGTTAAGACACTCGCGAAAGAGTGTTCTGATGCGAAAGCATAAATATAGAAAGGTTTGGAATAGTCTGGACTTATGAGGACCGGGGCTCTGGAAATGGCATCTTTGATGTTCTGAAAGGCCACCCTACTTTCCTCGTTCCACTTGACCTCTACATCTTTCTTGAGCATCTTGTTCAGAGGTTTGGCTATCTCGACAAAGCTCGAGATAAACTTCCTCACAAAATTAACCTGCCCAAAGAAAGATCTCAGTTCTTTTTTACTACCTGGGAGAGGTAAATTTTGGATAGCTTGTATCCTTTCTGGATCAATGGATATGCCCTCTTTTGAAATGATGTGACCAAGCAATTTTCCTTCTGTTACTCCGAAAATGCACTTTTTTGGATTTAAGGAAATTCCATGTTCTCTGCATCTTTGAAGCACTTTCTTTAAATCTTTGACATGGTCCTCTCTCTTCTTCGAGAATACTGGAATATCATCCACATACACGATGATACATTTGCCTATGAGCCCTTTGAATGCATAATCCATGGCGCGTTGAAAAGTTGCACCAGCATTTAACGATCCGAACGACATTCTCTTATATGCAAATGTCCCCCACTTGGTGGTGAAGGCTGTTTTCATCCTGTCATTTGGATGTATAAGAATTTGGTTGTATCCAGAATACCCATCAAGAAAGGACATCATTTCAGATCCATTTACCGTTTGTAGAATTTCATCGATTGATGGCAATGGATAATTATCCTTTTGAGAGGCTTTATTAAGATTTCGAAAATCTATGCACAACCTAATCTCTCCACTCTTTTTTCTTATTGGAACGAGGTTAGCAACCCAGGTTGAGTGCCTAACAGGAAAAATGATTTTCGCTTCCAATAATATTTTGACCTCCTTTTCGATCAAAGGCTCCAATAGCGGGTTAACAACTCGTTGTCTTTGCCTAAAAGGCTTGGAGTCTGGCTTCAAAGGGATGGTATGTGTGATGATGTCTTGGTTGTATGTTTTCAGCTCATTGTAATTCCAAGCAATGCAATCTATGTAATGCTTCAATGCCTGTATTATGTTGCTCCTTTCTTCATCTGTACATGCCTTTGCAATGTACACCTCCTTTGGATTGTCTGCACTCCCTAGATTAATCGAATTACATGCATCTTTGGGGAGTGGGACTCTTTTTCCTTTTTTGGTCTTGTATCCCACGTCGAACATTTTCTCCAATGAAACCACGTCTTTAGGTATTTTGTTGGATTGACACGCGGTTTCACTCTCGTTTTCTGTTTCATCTTGCCACCTTTGCTCCTCATCAATCACCTGATTTTCAAAAATACCCGAGTTCGTGACAAATTTGAAGATGTGTCTGTCATTTTCAAAAACCTGGAAATTCTTGACATTATCGGGTATTGATGGACAAGGAACCAATTCAATGGAAAAATTTTTACACCTTTTTATGTCAACCGGATTTAACATGCCCGCGGTGACTGCAAGAGAGTCTGCTATTCGGTTTCCTTTTCTAGAAATAAGGGCTATATTGAATGCGTCGAATTCCTCAATAAGGTCCATAACCCTAGTTCTATAAAGGCTCAGTCTCCTGTCACGGCATGTATATTGTCCTTTGATCTGCTTGACTACTAACTCAGAATCTCCCAATACCTTCAAGCATTTAACTTGCTTGCTCAATGCTAGACGTAAACCAAAGATCAATGCTTCGTATTCTGCCACATTGTTCGTGCAAGGAAATTGCAATCTGTAAGCGGCCAATAATGGTTTACCTCCTGGACCAGGTGAGCTCGACTCCAGCTCCTGCTCCCTGTCTAGATTTTGATCCATCAAACCTGAGCAACCATGTGCAATCATTTTCCTCAGAAGAGCCACCATGACATGTTTCCTCTTTAGGCTCTTCAGTAGCTTCCTCAACATCAAGTGCATAAACCCCTAGTTTTGGCTCAGAAAACTGAACTTCATTCGGCTTGTTAAATTCTGTTATGATCTCTTTAAGCCTCGGTTCATTTTCCACTCTGATTTGATTTGCAATTCCTTTCCAGGGTAGCCACATATGTGAGCAGTCTGTTGAAAAATAGCCATTCAGAGTTTTCATCCAATCCCTTGCAAGTAGCATTCCATATCTACTTGGGATATTAACAACCAGAATGTCGACAACTTGTTGGACCCTGGGTTCAGAATTTAATTGAATTTTGACATCATATAGGGTCCCTACCACATTTACCTCTGATCGGTCCAATTGCAGGACCTTGCATTTGGATGAAACGGGTTGCAGACCTAGCATTTGACATATCTCCGAAGGCATGAGGTTGCTCGTGGCACCCGTGTCCACCAAACAGTTATGCAAATTCTTACCCGCAATTCTCAGAGTCAATAAGAATGGCGGGACATCCCGTCTCTCCTTTCGTAAAATCAGATGGGACTCAACTCCTTTTCCCTTCCACATTTGATCAGGTGAGTTCAGAGCCTTTATCAATGCCTCCTTTTGGCCAGGCAATCTAGCCGCGTCCAAGAACGAAAGGCTAGATTTGGACTTCTTCAGATCCTCCACTATGTCATAGTTTGGCTTTTCGAATTTGACTGTCTTCTGCACGTCATTAGACATTTCTCTTCTGAGTGGAGGAGGAGGATTATTATTTGCCTTAGTATCCGAAGGAAGAATAGAGTTGTTTGGAGGTGTTGATGAGGTTTTAGGGGCTTTAGATTTACTTCTCAAATGGTATCCATGATTCCCCTTTCTAAAATCTCGAAAAGCTTGCACCTCCTGTTCCAAAATTTTGTCTTCTTCTTCCTCACTCTCACCTTCTTGATGATATACAGTTTCCATCACCATAATGTTATCATCTTGATGTTGCGATGAACCCTCATTTGATACCAATTCCAAATCATCAACTTGTGCCTGAAGACAATGAGTGTATCTAGCAATTTCAGGACAATTCCTCTCATTGTGTTCTTTTGTGTTGTGCAACCTACACCCCCTTTCCCACGCCAAATCTGAAAGATTCAAAAGGGAATTGGATTGGCTAGGTCCTGCAGAAGTATCTAGTTGATTAGCAATGGGAGCGGGTACTCCTCCATTGTTTGGCTTTGTGTTCCAATGTCTCCCTCTATTGTTAAAATTTTGATTTGAGTGAGGGGCATGGGATTCATACTTCTACTTCTGAACCATGTCATTGCTCGAGCTTATGAACTATTTTCTTGAGCTCTTCGACCTCTGAATAAATCTCCTTCGATGGAATCACATTGTTGTTAACCCCCGTTGGATTTGCATAATTGGTTGGGTCTTGATTCAACATTTGGGTCGGGTTTTGAGGAATTTGATTCCCGTATGGATTGACACTTTGAATCGGAGTTGGATTTGGGAAAGGAACTATAGCCTGAGAATTAACTTGGCTGGTTCCTTGCATAGTCGATTGACTATTCTGCAAAAATGCGAGAACAGGTGGAATGGATGTAATTGGTTGGATTGGAATGGGTGCATACGCAGGTGTTGGTGGATACGATTGTTGATATGGGAAGGCGTTCATGCTTGGCATTTGCGGTGCCATGATCTGATTTGCCAAGGGAGCTTGACCATATGGAGCATATTGTCCCATCATAGGCATCTGGGGAAATCCATAGCCCTGTGGTGTCATTTGTTGCTCGATGGTCATGGCTTCATTATAGGCTAGAGCGAGCGTGGTGACTTGAGGATTTCGTCTTGCAAACATGGCTGTCATGGGGTCCAATGCCCCAAAATATATCTGCAAAGCCACTGCGGGATCGATGGCAAAATGCCGAACTGCTCTATTATAGCACTTTTGGAATTTCTGATTAAATGTTCTGATTGGTTCCCCCTGGCCCCTTTTGCATGTAATGAATTGATTGTAAATGGTTGCGGGATCCAAAGGTGACCTGAACTGGTTGACAAAAGCATTCTCCATTTGCGTCCATGAAGTGATTGAACCAGTTGGTAAGCATATATACCATTCATATGCTATTGGATCTAAGCTCATGGGGAAAAGTCTGCAAGCCACATCTTCATGTTGGACTTGCAACCTAATTAAAACATCCCTATAGGCTTGGATATGTTCTTCTGCTGTTCTTAGGCCATCTGGTTTGTATTTAGGCAAAAATATTTCTATGTTCTTGGGGATTTCATGGATATCCCCTGCAATGTTCAAAGGAATATTGTTAGCTCCATACCAAGGAGCTGTTGGAGGTTGAGCCATTTGACTCAAAATCGATGAAGACAACCCTACAAGAGCAGTGGAAATATTATTGACAATAGGAACACTAGTGGCAACTGATGTCACTGGTGTAGGTCCACTCGATGTTCCTGGAGAAAAAAGGTCTTTTGTGACTGGTAAGCTTACGACTTGCTTGGTTTTATTCTTGGGAGTACCAGTGAGCGTAAGGTCATGAAAAATGGTTTCCCCGGTTGTTTGGGACCTAGTCGCAATACGACGCGGTGGGTCCAGCCTGCCTGATGAAACCCTCGGTTATTTCCTGCAACAGAAACAAAAACAAATGCTGCAGTTTAGCCGTTTGTGAGATTTAAGATACAATTTCAAAATTAAATAAAAAAGATATCACTTATGCATGAAAATCAAAATAAAGTAAACCAATCGGCCCTCCTTCTAGCGCCAATCTGTTGAGTGGTGTTTTCACCCAATTGTGAAAGCACACTCTCCGGTAGGATCTGAGTCCCAAAATCCTCTGCTTGTAAAGAAATTATGACAGAATAATTTCTCCAAGGTTCCTGTTATGCTGGTTCTTTATTTACCAATGATGTTGTTCAATTGAAATGCTAGGAATACCTTAGGGTTACAAGTGGATGTTAACAAGGGGCCTGGTGATTTATTTTATTTTGAAATACAATGGACTCACAGTAAGTTAATATAAAAAGATGAATCTATTTGGATTTCAGGCTCTGGTAGATTTTCAATTATTTATTTGAATGATAGTGAAAAAATGCAAGAAAAAATAAAGGATTGAAAATAAAGAAATGCAAATAAAAATGAATGAAACTAAACTACGGCCAGAGTGCTATCATCTTGATTGACAAAACCGAAGATAATGAGGTTTCTGCATGCAACCCAACCTATTGAACCTGCAAATTCGCACAGTCCAGATAAGCTAGGTGCGGGTTTCTAGGGTTTTTACTGTAATTCCAGATTTAGACATTCGCATGAAGCAACCAAGAACACTTGCATTAAACTTCACCTAAAAGCCTAGAAATCTGAAAGGGAAAGATAAAACATTAAATCTTGCATGCAAAATGACTCCTTCTTTCTTATCAATGAGATGCCAACTCTCTGTGTTTCTGTATTAAATAATATATCAGTTACAATGACAGAATGTTCCAGGTTAAACAAATCCAGAACAAATGAAGGAAATTGCTCCAAGTGCAGGCCCAGAATGGCTTGCGCCCTGTCCCCCCCCCCCCCCCCCCCCCCCCCCCCCCCCCTCCCCCTTTTTTTTTTCCCCCCCCTCTCCCCCCCCCCCCCCCCCCCCCCTCCCCCCCCCCCCTCCCCTCCCCCCCCCCTTTTTTTTTTTTTTTTTCCCCGTTTTTCCCCCCCCCCGCTCGCTCTTTTTTTCCCCATTAGTGTCTCCCTTTAGGCATGCAGCTTCGTTCCTTTGCCTTCACCACAAAAACGTGACATGTCGCGATATCGCGACGTTTTCCTGTCAACAGCCTTCTTGCCTTCTTGCCCAACGAAAACGTGACATGTCACGAAATCGTGACGCTTTTCGCCTCCGTACACTTTGCCAACTTTTCATCGTGAAATCGCTACGCTTTTTTGCTTCGGGCTGCTCTTGCTGTATTTGGCAGCAAAAACGTGACATGTCGCGAAATCGTGACATATTTTCATCCGTACCACTTCGCTGCTTTGGAGCCGCGAAACCGCGACCTGTCGCGATATCGCGACGCTTTTCCGTTTCGTGCCTCTTTGCCGTTTTCTGTCGTGATATCGCGACGTTTTTCCGCTTCGTGCCCTTTTGCCGCTTTCTGTCGCGATATCGCGACGTTTTTCCACTTCGTGCCTCTTTGTTGATTTTTGTCGCGATATCGCGACGTTTTTCCTCTTCGTGCCTCTTTGCTGATTTTTGTCGCGATATCGCTACGCTTTTCGTGCCTTGCCCTGTTTGACTGGTTTGACCCATGATTTTGCGACATGTCGCGATATCGTGACACTTTTCATTTTCTGCCAGCGACCGCGCAACACGTCACGAAATCGTGACACTTTTCATTTTCTGCCAGCGATCGCGCAACACGTCGCAAAATTGTGACACTTTTCATTTTCTACCAGCGACCGCGCAACACGTCGTGAAATCGTGACACTTTTCATTTTTTGCCAGCGACCACGCAACACGTCGTGAAATCGTGACACTTTTCATTTTCTGCCAGCGACCGTGCAACACGTCATGAAATCACGACACTTTTCATTTTCTACCAGTGACGGAGCGACATGTCGCGATATCGCGACACTTTTTCATACTTGTGCAATTTTGCCCCTTTTTCTTGATTTTTAGCATCTGGGTCACTGAGATTTCCTTTGAAAACATGCAAAAAAGGTGGGTCCCCAATTTTGGGGTGTGTTGTGGATCAGCCACAACACATGAAATGAAAGAGACAATTGAAATGAGATAATAGAAAGTGTAGAAAGCACAACCCTTTTTATTTAACTCTCTTAATCTCGGTTACAAAGACGCCTCCTCCCTTTTTAGGGGCTAGGAGCGTTAAAATGAATTTTGGTTACAATCGTGACTTAGTATTCCTCCTTTCGCGTGCCCACATTTGAAATGGGCGGGCCAAAGTGTTGCCGCCGCTTGCGTTGATGAATCCTTGATTCTTGTTGCTCCTCTTGCATTCAAAGAAACAACAAAGGCGTTAGTAGCACCTGTGACAAAATATGAAACGTTTGTTCTCTAAAACCAATGAAGGATGCATGCATAAGATTAGCTAAACCGGTGAATAAAATGATTCCAAATGACCTGCACATTTGAAAGAGACCAGAAAACATTACTAGAGGGCCACTGCCATCGAAACAGTCGGCCAATTCGCATTCAACTGAAATTCGTCCCTGGGCAGGACGAATTCTACTGTAATTCGTCCCCGGGTAGGACGAATTCGACTGTGATAAAATGCCGAAGTGATGCTGCCCAAATGTCACGCCTCGGGATCTCCAAAAGACCTACAAACATAGGGGTTAGCTAATTGGGGGCATTTTGGGACGACCCAGATGGTCGGATTTCCCCAATTTGACCTCCATCAATGGGAATTTGATGTCGCTACCTGCAAGTTAGTGAGGACAACAAAAGCGACAAAACATGATGATATCTGATCAAAACATTATGAAATCGAAATTATAAACTATCTAGACAACATAAAATGGAATGGAATATAAACAAGTGATAAAAGAATAGATTAAAATGAAACTAAAAAAAGTGCGGGGCGCCCGAGCGGGCCGCCCACCGTTAGAACTTGATTTTGGCACCAATCCACTTGGGATGGGCCCAAAATCTCTTGGAATGGGTTGTCGGAAAATTGGTAGATTAATGTGGTCAAATGTCGGGTTTTGGGTCCGGATTCACACTTCCAATAGCCACCCAATAACCTCTCTTGCGAAAGAGATCAAGGATGTGGAAGAGGTGAATCGAAAAAGGGTGCAATGTGGTGTTCAATTTGGCAGCACTTCGTTGCTTGAAAATGCCTCCAACTTGTCCTTTTTGGGTGGGAAAGTCCACCATTTTATAGACCCAAGGGGTCTCTTTGGAGGGGCATGCAGGGGTGCCATGTGGCGGCCATGCCTTCCCAAGAGGGAGGAGACTCCTCCCTGACTTGGGCTTCCATGACTGCCCTTGTGACAGTCCTCTAACGCCCAATCTGCCCACCTACACGCGCATGCAAGGCAGGAGGCATTAATTGACTGTCCTCGGCTGCCACTTGGCGCCATTCTTCTTTTTGCCCGTTGAACCTGGAATTCGTCCTGACCAAAGACGAATTCAGAATTCGTCCCTGGGTGAGACGGATCCCAATTTGAATTCGTCCCTGGGTGGGACGAATACTGAGCAAAGTGCCCGAATGTGCCAAATTGCCTTTTGACCTTACAAAATTGCTACAAAAGTGGTTAGGACCACTGTTTAACCTCTGAGGGCTGCCCTGGGGGCTGTGTGTGTCAAAGCGATCAGTGTTTGCAGTCACATAATCGGATTGGTGCTGTTTTGGTGTCTACAGATGCCCCTTTTTGGGATGCGCTGTGCATGGCGCAGCGTCGAGCAAAAATAGATAACCAAAGCACTAATGATTAGGGTTTCTTGGTAACCTAACCAACTTTTGATGCCCCAAGTATGGAAAGGGCATGCATTCTTGAATCCTTGCTTCTGACGAGCTAAGGAATTTGATTTCAAGTATTAACCTATTTTGGTGAGGTGTGACTTGAGCTTGGACATTGATCAGTCATGAATAGGCAAAGGGCGCAACCTTTTGTCCACAGGGGAACCTTGTGTTCATGCTTCGGGAATGCCAAGTGTTTGATCAATTTGTGATTATTGCTTGTTTATTGCCCCAAGCAGGAGCGTAATTGTCTTTGTCAATGATTCTTTGAATGCATGTCGTTTTCCTTAATTGGGTGTGTGCTTGTTGATTGGTGACTAAGTGTGACTACCCCCTCAAGCGACGAATCGATGAGGGAATGACCTTCGTGAGAAAAGCGACGAGTCGCTTGACCCAAGATGACTTGTGCAAGGGTGCCTTCGGAGATTTAGCATTAAGCATGTGCAATTTTTCTGACATTTAGACCTATTTTTGGTGGGTGGTAACCCTTTTTGCGACGCTTTTTGGAGCTGAAATTGGCAAAAATCCATCTTCCCGTGGAGCGGTCCGGCTAAGATAGCCTTCTTAGGGAGTAGGATAGTGACAATTTGTGACCCCAACATCTATTTTGTATGCCCGGGATGTCAAGTGCAACAACACTCTCATCGGGCAAGTTTATTATCTGTTTTAGTGCATTTTTGTTCAATTTTTGATGTTTTTTGAATTTTTGGCCTGAATTCGTCCTAGGGTAGGACGAATTCCAGCTTAGAATTCGTCCCTGGGTGGGACGAGCGCTAACCAGAGCGCTCGTCCCAGGGAAAGATGAATTTAAGCTCAAAAGGCCTATTTAAAGGCCAAAACTAGGGTTTGGCCTCATTTGCGTCTGATTTTTCTTGCGATTTGGAGCTCTGGGGAGGAGGAGGTTAATTCTGCGAAGCGAAGCACTGCCGAGATTTTCCCTGCCATCATGAGTACACAAACCGGTTCGAGCGGCGAAGCCGAAGCGAGACCAGTAAGTGCTCCCTAGAGTTTATTTTTGTTTTAAAACTGCAAGTGTTTTGTTTAATTATTTTTGTGATGATGTTTTTCAAAATTTTAAAACTTAAACCCTGAAACTGAACTGAAGACAACTAAAACTTAGTGTACAACTAAACGTAGCGAAAAACCTAAGTAAAGAATTTTTATTGTTTTAACTAAACCCTAGGATAAACGGAACGTAAAACCCTAAGACTTAATGTTTGTTGTTTTTTGAATTTTTGTACTTTTTTAAATTAATCAGTTAGGATTAGAAACCCTAAGCTACCAAAAATTAATTTTTTAAATTTTGTTTCGTTTTATTTTTTTTTTAATTTATCAATTAGGATTAGGAACCCTAGAACTGAAACATTTTTTAATTTTGAATTTTTGTTTTTAAATTAATCAGTTAGGATTAGAAACCCTAGAACTAAAAATTTAATTTTTGTTGGAATTTTTGTGTTTGTTTTTGTTTTAAATTAATCAGTTAGGATTAGAAACCCTAGAACTGAAAATTAATTTTTTATTTGAATTTTTGTGTTTTTTTTTTTGTACCTTTTTTTTTCATGATTTTAATGTTTTTGAGTTATTTTCTTTTGCAGGTTGTTAGGAGCCGGTACCGTGTACCCACTGCTTTACTGAGGCGCAAGGGGTGCTGACTGAGGCTGATTGGGAGTGGCTTGATGCCCTTGGGCTCAAGCAGGTGGCTCGACTGGAGCTTGTGGTCATGGATCAGGCCTATTTGATGGCCCTGATCAATCTCTGGGATCCGTGGACCAACACTTTCCATCTCCCAACAGGGGAGATGACTGTGACTTTGGAGGATATCTATCGGCTTCTACGGATTTCGATAGATGGACTGCCCATCAGGACATCGCCGCGTGATCAGCGGACAACTGTACTGACGAGATGCTTCGAGCATGGGGAGGAGCCGGGTGTGGAGGATCCACTGGAGAGGGCAGAGGGCGACTGCCAGATTGGCAGGATTTTGGTTCGATGGTGGTTGGAGAGGGGGGTGTTGGGCATGAGGCACGCATTCCTTATGGGCCTCATGTCCAACATGCTATTACCTGATTCGTCAGGCGCGAGGTTCCCATGGAACCTACTGGATTTGGTGTGGCAGTTGGTAGAGTGCCCGATAGAGGCACCGCTTATCCTGAGATGGGGACAGACATTGTTGGCACAGCTCTATGGGGAGCTGTATGAGGTCCGCTGCCGACAGCAGAAGGGGATCAGCTACAGCTATCTATTGCAGTGCTGGGGTTGGCAGCACATAGCAGTTGAGAGGCCAACCGGGTTACCATGGATGACTCGGGCGATGATGGAGGATAAGGAGATAGGGTATGCAGTTCTATGGTGGCGGTCCGGAGAGCAGGGACAGAGTCGATGGTGGGCAGGTGTCGTAGGGCACTATGTCGATACCTTCTCTCGGCTCACTCTAGGGGAGGTGATTTGGTGCCCTTATCGAGACTGTCCAGCCTAGCCAGAGGCTGGAGAGTGGCTCCGATGGGTACGTAGAGAGCGATGGCTGATTGGGTGACACGGGACCGAGCATGAGTTCTTCTCATTTAGTCGGGTTACACGATAGTTTGGGGTGCGCCAGGGGTTGCCTGGTGAGCCCGTGGTCTATCGACATCGGGGGGATGAGAGGACTCTAGATCGACCGGTCATCATGCCACTGGGCGAGGATTCAGACATGGTGATCGATGTCCCGGACATGGATGACGTCGGGACTACCGCTGAGTATGACTCATGGTGGGTACTACGGTGGTGGCGGGGAGAGGGGCCACTGGGAGGCACGGAGGCGGTAGCGGGGGGGGGAGGGTGCTGAGGCACCAGGGGATGATTGGGGAGTTCCTTTGGAGGATGCGAAGATGGTAGAGGTGGAGGGTGAGGATGTGGATTTGGGAGCTCCGGATCAGCCGGAGATGCAGGACATGGCGGAGCAGTGGGAGCCAGGGCAGGTTGTTGTTCCGGAGAGTCCCATGCCTCAGGCGGATGCGAAGGAGATGGAGTCTAGGGTACGCGCTGAGAATGCATATTTGGTGGAGCTGCTATGGAGGTGAGACCAGGAGCTAGGGGATGCGCTATGGGAGAGGGATCTCCTACGGGCTCAGCTAGCAGAGCGGGATAGGGTTTTGGCATAGCGCGATGATGCAGTAGCTTACTACCATCGATGGGAGGTAGAGTGGGATCGGGATCAAATTGGTGGCGGCATCGGATGGAGATGGAGGGGGAGATTATCCGCCTCGATGGGTGGCTACCTAAGCCGTCGGGAGGTGGATCTTCACGCCGGACGAGGGACAGTGATACTGAGTAGTCAGCATCATCTCATCGTAGGTGATTGGATGAGGGAGGGGGCAACAGGCATGATGTGGGGGCTAGCAGTAGCCGCCATGAGGGGTCCCATAGGACCCACACCATGGGGGGTAGTTCCCGTCGCACCGATCCTGCATGATCATGGTGGACGACGCCTTAGGCTGGGGGTTTTGTTAGTATGATTGCGGGGTCAGAGGACCAGTTTTGTAGCCTACGGGCATTTTTTTTGACTATATATATATATATCGACTTTATTTTGTTTATGCACATGTGATGATTTGATCTTATGCATGATGGTTGATGAATATGGATGTATGCATGTTAATTTATTTTGATGGATGCATATGTTATGATGAATGCAAATGTTTTTGATTTATATGTGATATGCAAAAATGAAGTGGATGAATGGAATTTGTGATGTTTGGTTAGGGCACCATAGACTGTTTAGGACTCTGTTTATTTTGTTTTTAGGCGATTGCTGTGGTAACTGACTTTGTATGTATACATGTGGTTTTTCTTTATTTTTGATGGTATTGTAAGGATGAAAAGTAGCGCAGTTTGGTTTAGAAATGTAGCTAAGGTTTTCCGAGACTCAGACGGTTTTAACTCACTAGCCATGACTGTACTTTATCTTACAAGACTTTTGAACAAGGTATGAATCGGACTTGTTTTTGACCAAGTTATTTCACATCCCTGTGTGTGCAATTGAGTTCATTTATGTGGTATTTGTCAGGATACCGCCAGGCTAGATGGGCTTTCAACCGAACCTGTACTGAGGATCACCTAATTAGCTCCACTAACTCCTTTATTGTATTTAGTCAGATTAATCTGCGGTGCTATCTAGGATACCATAAGCTAGCTCATCCACATGCAAACATTGATCTGCACACAAGTTAATGTGACAGATATATCGTCATGCGGGAAGTTTACCGCCAGTGACCGATAGGCTATCAACCAAACCGATACTGAGGCTTGCCTCATGACCTGTCGAAATGCTGAGAGTTCCAGGGATTCAAGTTCGACTCCCTTCTTTTCTTCAATTGTATTGGGATACTTGCTCCTTTGTAGTGATAAAATCACTGTTTATTTTTGTTTTATTTGTTTTTCTTTTGAGCAAGGGATTTGGATATGGAGTGACGAGAATCACTATTGTATGTGCTTTTTGATGTATGCACTATGGGATGTCAAATTTTGGTGTTTTGACTTTTGCAAATTTTTGATGTTTTGCAACTATTGAGAACTTTGGGATTCTTAGGGAATTGGGTAGGGAAGATGCTTGTCCTTTTGCCAACTCTCAACATTCTTTGGGTCATTCGCACAGGGGGATGAGCAAGATAGCCGTTTCGCTTATGGTGACCTGGATTGCTTTGCAGGTGTCATCTTTCGTTCACACAACTTGGGAATTTTTATGTGTTTTAATTTGTGTTGGGATGCTACGTAACAAGGTGTGATTCAAGTAGAACTCTACCTTCGTAAAATCTGTCTGACTTGGTACAGTACATGGCTAGAAAGCAAAATTATGACTGAAAGACGAAAACTCTTGATACATTATAAGACCACTGACTCTAGTGTGGTAAAAAGCAGTAAATGGTGTATTTTTGTTGTTTTTTGGACTGCTTATAAAATGGAAAAATGTGGAACAAGATGGACTAGCAGAGCAATTACAGCCTATGGTGCCTTTGACCTGTACGACCACAAATATGCAATGTATGGATGCGATGCTTAATGCAGCTATATATTTTTGTATTTTTGATGGAATGATTTTTGTGAATATGAAGATGAGATGTAAGAAGAGCTTTTATTGATGAATTTGAGCATGCCTAGAAATGAGATGCAAATTTTTGTTGTTTTTGATGATTTTTGGATTTTGAATTTCTTTATTTTTGACCAAGCGATTGTGGGAATCCTTGGAGCATTTTGGGATTGACCAAGCGATTATATGAATCCTTGGAGCATTTTTGGGATTGACCAAGCGATTATAGGAATCCTTGGAGCATTTTTGGGATTGACCAAGCGATTATAGGAATCCTTGGAGCATTTTTGGGATTGACCAAGCGATTATAGGAATCCTTGGAGCATTTTTGGGATTGACCAAGCGATTATATGAATCCTTGGAGCATTTTTGGGATATGGCTCTCTTAGATATGGAATGGGCGCAAATGACTGATGTTCAAGGGTTCTGTTTCCTTGATTCCATCAAGAGAGGCTAGCCGGTACGTCCCGGGTCCTATTTTGCTATCAATGACATATGGACCTAACCAATTTGCCACGAACTTGTCCCTTAGGTGGGACGGCAAACTAGAATTCTGTTGGTTTTCCTTCAAAACCAAATCACCAACCCGAAAGTCCCTCAGGTGAACTTTCATGTTGTAAGCTTTCTTAAGTCGCTCTTGATAGATACGTAAATGCTCGAGAGCATTAACGCGTCGTTCATCAAGCAACGTAAGCTGGTCTAACCGGGCTTGCCATGCAGCGTCATCATCGATGAACTCTTGCATTGATATGCGTAGGGAAGGAATTTCCAACTCTAGAGGCATGACTGCCTCGGAGCCATACACGAGCGAAAATGGAGTGGCCCCAGTGGGCGTCCGAATGCTAGTGCGATAGGCCCATAGGGCAAGTGGGATTTGGATGTGCCAATCCTTATGACTGTCTATGACTGTATTTTTAAGGATGGCAACTAGCATTTTGTTTGACGCTTCTGCTTGCCCATTCGCCTGCGGATAATAGGGTGTCAAAAAACTGTGCTAAATTTTGTACTTTGTGGTCAAAGCATGCACGTCTTTGTTCTTGAATGGCGTCCCATTATCCGAGACTATTTTGGATGGAATACCAAAATGACATATGATGTTATGCAAAATGAACTCCACAATGCGGGGTCCTGTCGTAGAGGTAAGCGGAACTGCTTCCACCCACTTGGTAAAATACTCTGTGGCCGTTATGATAAACGTGTGATGGCCTGACGACGCAGGGGAGATCTTTCCAATTAGATCGAAGCCCCACTACAAAAATGGCCAAGCGGACTGGACTGTCTCGCAAGGCCTGGGAAGGTACGTGCATCAAATTGGCATGATGTTGACACTTCACGCACTTCCTGACATATGCGCAACAATCTCGCTCTAAAGATGGCCAATAATAGCCCATGCGAAGAATGCGCTTTGCGATGGCCATACCACTGAAGTGGCCACCACATGTACCATCATGCGCTTGGGCGACCGCCCAAGTGGACTCTTGTCTGGTCCAAGCAACGAAGGAGGATTCCTTCATAGCTGCGACGATACAAAATGTCTCCTATCAAGACATACTTAGCCGCTTTCTGCTTGAATGCTCATTTTGTGGCATGCGTCAATCCAAGCGGGAGATTACCTAACTTGAGGTAGTCTCTAATGGGTAAATACCAGTCCTGTTGATCGAAAACCTCGATGGTATGAACAACCAATCCCTCTTGAAGTTCATCCCTAGCAAACGTTGAGTGGGAAAGAACTTGTAAGAATAGCGTTGTATTGCTATTAATGGGAGTAGGGGAGAACAAGGACCCCCAGTTGGCATGTTTCAGATGATCATGGATTCGAGAGAACTTATCCGAGGATGGTTCAATCTGGATCATGTGGATTCCTGGCATCAAGTCTGAGCTTGCACGCTCCATCACGGATTGTGATAGGGTTTTGACTTGAATGGTTGTCATATCACCGAAAAGGTCTTGTGGGATTAGTGACCCCAAGGAGGCCATTGTGTCCGCAAAATGATTCGATGATCGAGGGAGTGCCTCGATGTCATACCACTCAAGTTTTGCCAAGAATTTGTCCACAAGGGCTTTATAAGCCTGCAGAACTGGGCATTTGCATTGGAATACCCCTTTGACTTGATTGACTATTAACAGTGAATCACCAAAGATGTTCAGTCATTTGATGTTCATGGTGATTGTTGTCTGAAGACCTATGAGCAAGGCTTCATACTCTGCATTATTGTTGGTGCATGGGAAATTTAATTTAAATGACAGGGGCATTGGAGCACCCTACGGTGTGAAGAATACTATTCCCATGCCACCACCTTGCTCACATTTAGAACCATCAAAAAATAGGGTTATGTCAGCCTGTGACTCAGGCTCATCAGAATCTAGTGATTCTGAGACATGGAAGACCCCATCATCGGGTAGTTCTATGACTAGAGGCTGATCGTCTTCAAGAGGAGCCTCTGCTAGTTGATCGGCTATGACCTGTCCTTTGATAGATTTTTGTCCAATAAACTCTATGTCAAATTTTGTCAACAACATGATCCATTTCGTCGTGCGACTACTATGATAAGTATGACTCATCATGTATCGCAATGGATTCTCCTTAGACACAACATACATAGTGTTGCTCAGCATGTAGTGGCATAGCTTTTTGGTAGCAAACACCACTGCCAAGCAGAGTTTCTCGACGTATGCATAGTTAAGTTCATAACTGACCAGGGTGCGGCTAAGATAATAAGTAGCCTGTTCTTTGTGAAGTTCATTCTTCTGGGCTAGCATGGCGCCCAATGCCACCTCAGTAGCTGAGATGTATAAGTAGAATGGCACTCCTGGTCTAGGTGGTGCCAATACTGGTGGCGAAGCCAAGTATTGTTTGATGTCATCAAAGGTCGATCGGCACTCGTCATCCCAGTGAAATGTAACCCCCTTGTGCAATAATTTGTTCATGGGTCGGCACTTGTCAGATAGCTACGCTATGAAGCGCTTGATTGACGCGACCTTTCCCTGTAGACTTTTGAGCTGCTTAATGGTAGTTGGGGGAACCATTTCAAGGATTGCCTTGACTTTCTTTGGGTCCACCTCGATACCTCGCTTTGAGACTATGAAACCCAAGAGTTTTCTAGATGTGACGCCAAATACGCACTTCTTGGGATTCAGTCTGACTTTATGCTCCATGAGGCGATCGAGGATCTTGCTTAAGTCATCGAGATGATTTGGGCGCAAAAGAGACTTGGCCAACAAATCATCCATGTAATCTTCCAAAGTTTTATGCATGTAGTCATGGAAGATGTACGTCATGGCACGTTGGTAGGTGGCGCCAGCATTTTTAAGGCCAAAAGGCATGACCTTATAACAAAATGTCCCCCAAGGCATTGTGAACGCCATTTTTAGTTGGTCCTCAGGATTGATACGAATCTGATTGTATCCCGAGAAACCATCCATGAGGGAGAGCATTTCGTGACCTGCTGTAGCGTCTACCAACGCGTCGATGCTTGGCAAGGGGAAATCATCCTTAGGACTCGCTTTGTTTAGATCTCAAAAATTAGTGCATATGCGAATCCTCCCATCGAGATTTTTGATGGGCACCATGTTGGACAGCCATGGCGGATAATCCATGCAGATGACAAACTGTGCATCCAACAACTTTTGCAATTCATCTTTGACCATCAAGGCCACTGTTGGGTGCATCTTACATAGTTTTTGCTTAACTGGCTTGATTGTCGGATCAAGCGTTAGATTATGCATGACTAGCTACGGATCTAGCCCCGGCATGTCTCTGTATGACCATGCAAAAACCTCCTTCTTCTCTTTGAGAAGGGCAATGTAGTCGGCTTGCTCTTCGGGGGAAAGACTTACCCCCAGCTTGAGAATCCATGGATTCATTGGATCTATGCCGATGTCTACGTCAGTCGTCTCCTCGACTGACATGTGGGATCCGTCCTCCAACTGATGTGGAGTCGGGATCAAATGGATATCATTAGCTGAGTTTAAATCTACATTGGGAACCTCGGGTTCCTCTTCAGCCTGAAAGATATCCTGAGTTGTCCCTGGGGTAAAATGAGGCATTTTACCGAAAGGCCAGTACTCTGATGGGGATGGAGGTGAATTGGCATGATCCCAGTCGATGGCATCTATGTCTAGATGCAATGACCATGCTGGATCGGCCGGATTGCGGATGGGTGCGGTCAAATCAATGGAGATCATGTGGATGAAATGAATTTGGTCTCCATTACCATGGGTGTGATGACTCAAACATTCTGGATGCTCCCTATGCTCTGGATCTGGCTCTAGAGGGACAGGCACGAATGGATCGGCCCTATGTGCTGATAGGAGGACAGGGTCTTCCCTCGACACTGATGTCATTATAGGGTCTCGGGGTGGACGGTGCTCATCGTAAACTTGGAGCCATGGATCCAACACTTGGTCCCACCCTGCTGGGTCTACGTACCACTCATGCCCTGGCACTATGCCCATCTGTGCAAATAATTCATTAATCCCCAAGGGACGTCGTTGTTGCACTTGTTGCCTTTGTTGCATTTGTCGCATGTGGTTGAGATAGGCCATCTCAGTCTCATCTTTCGAATCACTATCGGAGATCCAAAAATGTTCATTTTCTTCAACAACTGCTTGCGACATTAAGGGTTCACCTTGTTCTAGCAAATTAATCTGGTCCCATTGCGGTTGTTCCACACTTGGTGGAGGGACCTGATTCTCTTGACACAACACTGGCTCAACTGGAACCTCTAAAGGGAATAGTTTCAAAAAGATCTCTGGACACTGTTTATGCTCTCCTTGGAAGTTAGTGTCCGAACTTTCACCTCTCTCTAGCAAAGGAGAAGGGATTATTGATGTTACCAAGGGTGGTTGTTGACCATGGGAGGTAATCTCCCAATGTATATGTTGTGTTTGGGTTGGCATAAGGATCTGATGCCAATCCACCCTTGTTGCCTATTCCTAGGCCTTGCATGTTTTCCACCAAGATGTCTAAGGGCAGGGGGTGGTTGAACCCTACTCCCGACTTATCATAAGGCATTTGGTATCTTGGCTGGCAAAGGACATGCAGTCCTTGCTCATACCTGCCTAGCCCGTATCCATGCCAATTGCATTGGCCAAGGTATCTCAGAGCGAAGTTCGGGTTAGATAGATAATTGACATTTTCTACAAAAGGCTCTTCGTCCTCGTCCTTTTGCATGCATGGTTCAGTACCATGGTCAAGGCCCCCATACACAAAATTGGTCTGGTTTGGTGGGTAGCCTAAAGGAACAACTATCCCGATGGGAAGGCGAGGTCTCCCCATGTCTTGCACTGACTCTAGCATGGGCGTTGCTACAACATTCTCGCACTAGATACTCCCCTAGGCCCGTACTGGCCATTTCAACAGTAATTGTTGATGATTGAGAGGGAGGGAATGGAAGGCCTTCTTGAGTCCATTCCATGTTGGGTGGATTAGGAGCCTCAGCTTCCATTGTGCTAGGTATCTCTTCTATTGAGATGGTTGATATTGTTGGCAGCACCTCTTCTAGGGGTTGAGCCTCTTCCAAGATTTGTTTCCCTTTGTCCTTCTGTTTAGCCATGACAGGTGGCATTGGTAGTGAAGGAGCAGATGATGAAGATTCACCTGGCTAGGGTTTTGATGGATTAGTCACCAATGGTGCTCATGGCATCGGACCCTGTCTAGATGGATTTAACTGGAAATCCAAGTGCGTCGATGGGAGGGTCGATTGAGGCATCAATTGCATCGCATTGCAATATTTGAAGGGTTCTAAGTCCATCGAGACTACATGTACTTCTCCTTCAAATGCATACTTCAGACACTGGTGAGCTATCGAAGGGACACACTTCATGTCCCTGATCCATGGCCGCCCTAGCAATATGTTGTATGCCATCTCGCCTTCCAAAACATGGCACAATGTAGGTATCATCTTTTGTCCTACCTGAACGGGTAGAACAATTGTGCCGACTGTCGAGCATATCGCATCGTTGAATGCTCGCAGTGTGTATGTGGAAGCCGTGATATGAGAGGCTGGCAGCTTCAGATGTTTTAATGTTGTAGTGGTAATGATGTTACTAGACGAGCCAATATCTACCAACACTCTCTTGTACGGGATCCCGTTGACCCATGCGATAACGTGCAGGGGTGGATCTGCCATGTCATTCGATACTGTTTTAACTTCATCCTCTCTAAAGGTAATGATCAGCTCCGTACATCGTTTTACATGTCCCACGAAGTTATTGAAGGAATTCGCTTCGTGAGGCTGCAACTCGATGGCTTTCAAAATTTCCATGAGAGCTTCCCTATGGGGTGTTGATTGTTGTATAAGCTCATATATGGAAAGCCTAGCCGATGTGGTCCGCAAACTCTGCATGAGTTTGGTCCGTATCGTGACCTCGGGTCTAGGCGGAGGCAACTGCATAGTGTGTTGTTGAGGTTGCGACATTGTTGGAACTTCTCTTGTAGCTGCCTCGGGGGCAACTCCTGGGTATTTCTTGTTCCTGGTCACTATGCTGATCATTCCCACATATCCTTGCATGGGGAGATTCTATCGCACCTCATTGACCTGAAGAGGTTTTGCCTGTGCCTCGTGGGCAGGCAAAGGGTCCTTGAATACCCCCATCTGTTGATTATTTGGCGCTATGGGGTTGTCCACTGCCAATGTTTTATTATCAATCAAATCTTGTATTAATCCCTTGAATTTCCAACATCCGTTCAGGTCATGTCCCCTTCGCCTGTGGAACCTACAATATAAATCCTCTCTGTATCCCTTAGGCTTGGGAGCGTTAGGATCTATGGTTTGGATTTCTGGAAGGGTGATTAAATTTGCCGCTGACAAGCGGTCAAATAGGGAGTCCCTAGACTCCGTATAAGGGGTAAATTGTCGCCTAGGGCGACGTCACTGATTTTGCTCCTATTTTTTATTTTCTCTTTCATAATTATTAGGAGGCACTCGCTGATAGTTAGCCTTTTGAGGCTGTATTTCTTGAGCAGGCTTAGGGACATTTATCGCAACTTGATTAACCGTAGCGGGTTTTGGTTGCGTAGTTCCCTGTCTTAGTATTTTTGTTCCACTCTTTCTTTTTAGGCTTGGCGATTTTGCCATCCTATATTTTGATCTCTTCAATAACTCTAGCTTGCGCCAAAGCTTCTTCTAAGGTGGCATATTGTTGCAGCTGCAATAGCCCAGAGATCGATCTCAGACAACTTCGTGAAAACATTTGTGTGAGGTCGAACATAGGGGGAAGGTAGGGTAGCTTAGAAAGCAGAGCCCTCCATCGATTCTCGTAAGCCGCCATTGTCTCTTCCTCATATTGCTTGAGGCTGGCTAGGTCACTCAGTGATGCCTTCTTCTTGGTGTTGAAGGCAAAGCGTTCAAGGAACGCATCTACTAATTGATCCAAATTATTTATGTTGTGCTTCGACAACTGTGTGAACCAATCCGAGGCAGGACCTACGAATGTGGTTATGAATGTCCTTAGCAACAGCGCATCATTATCCTGAATGCCAAAGCATTGGCTCAGGAATCTTGTCACATGCTCTTGAGCATCCTCTTCACCTTTAAAGACTGCCAACTGAGGCAACTTGAAATGTTCGGGGTAAAGAGGTGTGGGCACTGACGGATGCACTGGATGACTGCGGAGTTGACGTAACGTGGGCTTTTGGTGCCCAAAAGCTTTAGTCTCCATAGACTCCAAACGCTCTAATAGCGCTTTGTATGCATCGGAAGATTTAATTTCTTCCTCTTTTGTTTGCTCCCATTGTGAGTTGTGGGAGACTGGAGGCCTATGGGGGGTGGCCGAATGGCAGCCCTCCCGCCTTGATAGGGCATTTTAGCCCGTTCTATTTCTGGTTCATACTCCTCATAAACTTCTTGAGGAGTCTCCGGGCGAGACCTATGACCCTGAGTGAGTCCCCGCTGAGGGTACCCATCATTGTTTCGGGGAGTGGCCTCCCTCTCAGGTCTATGGGGTCTCGGAGGCAAAGCTTGACGAGGTCGCGGAGACCTATCCTGCACCAAAGGATTATACCTCTCATATTGTTCTGCTTTTTGGGTGTGAGGGGTTGGCACCCTCTCAGGTAGTTTATAGAGCAGCTCGTCCGCTTCGCGCTGCATGCGCTCTTTGTTAAGGCGGTATAAGCGCTCTAACTCCTGATGACCTTGCTCAAGCCGCGTGATTCGGGCTTGGCGGGTGGCATGTCTGGCGACTGCCAGGTCAATTTGGTCTGCCATCTTGGGCTTAGGAGGCTTGAATGTTTCTCCTATGTATTTGCCTTGGTCTTGATGATCCGAGATTTCAATGGGTCGCTTCCCTCTGTCGAGGTTGGTGGCATTTACCTGAGGCTCTGGCCTCGATGTGTGACCATGGTATCTAGCAGGTGCGGAAGCGCAAGGCTCCCATGTTGTATATTGCTCTCGAGGAATTTGATGGTGTTCCTCGTACTCCCTTTCATAGGTGTGAAGGGGGCGGGCGGAGTTAGCTCACCCTGTGTGGAGAGCCCTACGCTCTGGGTTTTGTCTTTCAGTTCTAACAATGATGGGAGGCAAAGGAGAGATGCCATAGTCACGTTGTCTCTCCTCATGGGCACTGTGCCTCTCTAGCACTTCGTTGCATGGTGGCCACTCATATCTAGCCTCTAAAGGTGGTCTTCTATTTACGTTGAGTGCCACATGTAAAGCTTCTTCCCGAAAGGGGCTGTGTTGAATGGGCGTGTCCCCCAAGGGGGTATCCCTATAATTCCACCTTGACGTGGAATGATGTGGACTCTCTTGTGGTCCAGACCGCCAAGGCGGTATGGCCAAGTCCTCAGGGCTAAAGCGAAGGTGATTTGTGCCCGCTCCTTGTACACTTTTCGTAGCTTCTGCCCTTGATTGGGCTTGGCTACGGGTGTACACCATTGTGGTGCTCTTCTACCAGCTAAGCAGATTTTATCTCGTTTATGATTTTTTTTTGTTACACTAAGTAGAAATGAACACACACATACACAAACGGTGATTATCTCTTTTAAAGATTAATGGTGTGTCCTAAACTGGTTTTAGTGCATTTTGATGATTTTGTTTTGTTTTTGAAAGTTTTGAAGAACGTTTAAATGCGTAATGAAGGCTCATATAACTCCCATAAATGGTCGCCCCTTCAATATACCATTGCCCGACCGATATACCAACCTCTCTATATACCCGCCCTTACGAGAGGGAAACTATAGGTACGTGAGAGCAGATGGTACATGGTACGTAGGCGGTACGGAAGGGGGATTGTCCTGTTAATGACACCTACCATAGAAGACTTATCCTCACGTGCTGGGAATCACCCCAACGACACTCGGTCAGCTTTCATCAGGATTTACGCCTAACAACAGTGACAATCGGGGTAAATGGATGCAAAAGTCAAGCCAAGGTGGTGATGAACCCACCGTTGGTCTTGCTCAAGGGTTGGGGTCTTACGACCAACTCCTTGGTTTAAAAATGCCACGTGATGTGTGTGTGGTTCTTTTTATTAAAAATTTGAAATAAGCAGAAGCAACTACTTTCCTTAAGAAGGCAAAATTGACAGAAATAGAAACAAAAAAAGCAAAAAATGACAAGAACAAGTTTAGAACCCTTACCTTTCTCTGCCTAGACCTGTTGTTTCTGATCCTCGGCTCTAAAAATTCATAGACAAAAATTCATCCCTCTGTGAGACGAATTACAGAACATAATTCGTCCCTGTCTGAGATGAATTAGAATTCGTCTCAGGGTCAGACGAATTACGATAAAGTATTCGCCATAGGCAAAGACGAATAACAGTTAGAGTTCGAAGAATGGTACCTGTAAGCACAAATCACAAATTTTTGATCAGTTTCTTGATCTTCAAAAACCAGGGGACAGAGTCCCACCGTGATCGCCACTGAAAGCACGAGATTCCAAAATTTGAAAGGAAAACTATTGCGATGCATCCAAAATCAAATATAACGCTTTAAGTCCTATGAATTTGCAATGCATGAAATGAGAGGAAAAGACGAATCGAAACGAAGTAAAAACAAGTGTAGAAAGCACAACCCTCTTTATTTAACTCTCTTAATCTCGGTTACAAAGATGCCTCCTCCCTTTTAGGGGCTAGGAGCGTTAACATGATTTTGGTTACAATCATGACTTAGTATTCCTCCTTCCGCGTGCCCACATTTGAAATGGGCGGGCCAAAGTGTTGCCATCGCTTGTGTTGATGAATCCTTGATTCTTGCTGCTCCTCCTACGTTCAAAGAAACAACAAAGGCGTTAGTAGCACCTGTGACAAATATAAAACATTTGTTCTCTAAAACCAATGAAGGATGCATGCGTAAGATTAGCTAAACCGATGAATAAAATGATTCCAAATGACCTGCACATTTGACAGAGACCAGAAAACATTACCAGAGGGCCACTGCCATCAAAACAGTCGGCCAATTCGCATTCAACTGAAATTCGTCCCTGGGCAGGACGAATTCTACTGTAATTCGTCCCCGGGTAGGACGAATTCGACTGTGATAAAACGCCGAAGTGATGCCGCCCAAATGTCACGCCTCGGGATCTCCAAAATACCTGCAAACATAGGGGTTAGCTAATTGGGGGCATTTTGGGATGACCCAGATGGTCGGATTCTCCCAATTTGACCTCCATCAACGGGAATTTGATGTCGTTACCTGCAAGTTAGTGAGGACAACAAAAGCGACAAAACATGATAATATTTGATCAAAACATTATGAAATCGAAATTATAAACTATCTAGACAGCATAAAATGTAATGGAAGATAAACAAGTGATAACAGAATAGATTAAAATGAAACTAAAAAAGTGCGGGGCGCCCGAGCGGGCCGCCCACCGTTGGAACTTGATTTTGGCACCAATCCACTTGGGATGGGCCCAAAATCTCTTGGAATGGGTTGTCGGCAAATTGGTAGATTAATGTGGTCAAATGTCGGGTTTGGGTCCGGATTCACACTTCCAATAGCCACCCAATAACCTCTCTTGCGAAAGAGATCAAGGATGTGGAAGAGGTGAATCGAAAAAGGGTGCAATGGGGTGTTCAATTTGGCAGCACTTCGTTGCTTGAAAATGCCTCCAACTTGTCCTTTTTGGGTGGGAAAGTCCACCATTTTATAGACCCAAGGGGTCTCTTTGGAGGGGCATGCAGGGGTGCCATGTGGCGGCCATGCCTTCCCAAGAGGGAGGAGACTCCTCCACGACTTGGGCTTCCATGATCGCCCTTGTGACAGTCCTCTAACGCCCAATCTGCCCACCTACACGTGCATGCAAGGCAGGAGGCATTAATTGACTGTCCTCGGCTGCCACTTGGCGCCATTCTTCTTTTTGCCCGTTGAACCTGGAATTCGTCCCGACCAAAGACGAATTCAGAATTCGTCCCTGGGTGAGACGGATCCCAATTTGAATTCGTCCCTGGGTGGGACGAATACTGAGCAAAGTGCCTGAATGTGCCAAATTGCCTTTTGACCTTACAAAATTGCTACAAAAGTGGTTAGGACCACTGTTTAACCTCTGAGGGCTGCCCTGGGGGCTGTGTGTGTCAAAGCGATCAGTGTTTGCAGTCACATAATCGGATTGGTGTTGTTTTGGTGTCTACATATTGCATCGTAGGGTGCTTACTGGTGAGAAACTTATGAAGCGTGGTTTTCATGGCCCTTTTAGATGTGAAATGTGTGAAGAGAATGTAGAAAATATCAACCATATTTTTATTAAGTGTACTTTAGCCTCTGAGCTATGGAGGAGAATGGCAACTTTTCTTGGCTTACAGGTGGTCCAATTTTTTCACTTTTGAACAACTTTGGAGGGATTGGCCTAATCAAGAGGGTGTTGATCATTTTATTAGGCAATTAGTTTGGATGGGTTCTACCATTCTTCTTTGGAATATTTGGAATGAAAGGAACAACCGTATTTTTAATCAAGATAGGAAGGATATTCACTATATTTGGCAAAAGACCATAGCCAACTTAGTTGAATCAGTCCATCAACTCCTTAATCACCCCCAAAACTCCCACCAAATATGGGATCAAGTGATGCAAATATTGAAGATTAAACCTTCTAAGGGCAACCAACTTAAATGGAATGTGAGTATTAGTAATATGGATAGGACTAGAAATTGGCAACCTCCTCATAAGGATTTTGGATAACTTTTGCTGAGAATTTGGGTATTCTTTCCAATAACCTTGCTGAGGGGTATGGTATCCTTAGAGGCCTTCAGGAGGCTACTAAGGTTGGATGGGAAAAAGTGTTAGTTGAGTTTGACTCTCAACTTATGATTAATCTCTTGAAGACTCCTTCTAAGAATCATAAGGTGGATTGGAGAATAAAAAGAATTATTGAGAAGATTCAATTAATACGAGATGGGATTTTTGAAAGTTGATTACAATCATGTGGTCAGAGATCAAAACAAGAGTGCTGATGCTTTAGCTAATTGGGCTTTAGACAAAGGTGATCTTACTTTTTATGGCCACCCTCCTATATGGTGGGCTTCTCAAATTAGGGAAGCTCTTCTTTCTATCATTTCTTTGGATGGCTCCCTCCAGTTCTGAAGGTACCTAGTTTCTTCTTGTTTTTTTTTTTTTCTCTTTGGTTCATTCAATTTTTTTAGTTCCCTAGCTCATTCTATTCTCTATTTTGTTTCCTCTTTTGATTCTTGCATTAATAGTCTTCTGGTCTAGATAGGTCTTTGTTTTGTTCATTTTTTTTTCTTTTGTCTTCTTTGTTTTTTTGTTTAGTTTTTTAAGGTGGGTGGGTTCTTTTGTTTTGTTTTGTTTTTATGTTCTTTGTGTTGTTTTTTGTTGTTCTTGTGTTTTTGTTGTTTTGTTTTTTTTTATGTTTTTTGTTATTGTTCTTGTGTTTTTTTCATTTTTGTTCTTGGGTTTCTCTTTGTTTGTGTTATTTCATTTTTTTATGTGTGAGTGTTTTCTATGTTTTTTTGTTTTTGTTTATTGTCTGTTGTTGGTTGTTTTTATTTTTATTTTTATTTTATTTATTTTATTTTTTAGGTTTTGGTTGTGTTTATTTTTCATGTTTTTTTGGGTTATGTCTTTGTAGTGTTCTGTTGTTTTTGTCTTGTTTGTGTTTTGTTATGTGGTTCTTGTGTTTTTCTATGTGGTTTGTGTTGTGGTTTCTTTTATCTTATTGTGCATGTTTGGTTGTGCTTTTGGTTTTGACACACTCAAGGAGCATGTTTTTTATTTTATTTTATTATTTTTGTTGTTATTTACTTTTTTTAATTTGGTTTTGTGTGTTTGTTTGCTCCTTGAGTATGTCAAAGGTAGTAGTCCAGGTCCGAGTCCTGGGCATTTTTTGCGAAATGGATACCCTTGCCTCCTTGGGTCTTACCCGAAAGTAGCATCCCTTTTGGGATGTTTTCCACAAATAAATAAATAAATAAAGGTGAAAAAATAATATTTAGTTTTATGGACTTTAAATTATATAAATATAGGTCCGAGGTGTAGACCAATTGGTTCATCCAAACCCCATAAGGGGGGTGAAGGTCCAAGGTTCAAATCTCGGACCTCGTCGGACTGAACGCTTGTCCCTTTCCTGGTGCTGTCAGCGATGTAAAAGGTTTAAAATGATTGTGGCATGGTGGTTATAGGGGTGGACTGCACGAAGATCTGTGTGGTGGCTTCCGGGGTGGACAAGCGTGCAGAATAATGTGGCGGCCATAAAAGCTGGACAACCTACCCAGATTCGTGGCGACTACCGATTCCACCATGTAAATACAATATATATATATATATATATATATATATATATATATATATATATATATATATATATATATATAAATATAAAATAGTAAATAAATATAAATAATATAATTTTTCTTATAAATAAAATTATCGTAACTATAAATAATAGAAATACTTTTTATATTAATAATATGTTGAGGGTCATCAATTTATTTTCGTAATGTTTTTTTAATATTGTTTACCTGTATGTTATGTTTAATACATAAAAAATTTAAAATATATTAATTTTAATCTATGAAAAATAAGAAACTCAGTATAGATGAACTACGTCCATAGTATAATTGATCAAATATATAGGAAACTAAATGGATTCAAAGAAGAAAATAAACTTACATATACCTTATACTAGGTATAGCTCATTATATAATTGGAAAAAACATTGGCATCCAACCCTTTAACTAGACAAAGTAGGAGTGAACGATAAGCCTCTTTTAGTGTTTGAATACATAAATGTACCATATTGATAAGCGAACAAGTCCTCTAGATCCTACCACATTCATGAGAAGGTGTATGGGATCATCATAGAAACATTTAGGGGTAAGGTATCAAGGCTACCATACAAGGTATGATAGTTGATCAAGTCAATAGAATGACCCTCCATAGAGACTTTTGTCTAGGGAGGACATAGTCATCCATATGCCTTTATTGATTTTCATCCATGTCATGTGGGTTGTATAGGGAGGTCAGTAGCTATGGCATCTTCATTATATTTGATTATTTTTCCAATGTTAGAGGGTCTACCTCTCCTTTTCTCACTACCTGTATTTGTGGTGGATGCATGTTTGGGTGATACCTAGGATGGGGAGGAAGAAGGGATTGAATGGGTTGAGGCTCCTGAGGTAAGTCTTGAGGAATATTTTGGTGACAGGGGGGTATGAGAGACTCCTTGAATAGAAATGGAGATTGAAAGGGAGAGGTAGCCAGATTCAGAAGGCAGTGGGGGGATGTGGGGATCATAGGTGAGGGAGAGGGTCTCAATGGTGCCAAAGGACTAACACCAACACCATTAGGACCAAATGAGAATGGTACATAGGGCAAGGGGGAGTGGATGGGAAGGTCCTATAGACACCAAAACAACACCAATCCGATTATGTGACTGCAAACACTGATCGCATTGACACACACAGCCCCTAGGGCAGCCCCTAGAGGTTAAACAGTGGTCCTAACCACTCTCACAGTAGTTTTGGAAGGTCAGAGGTCAATTTGGCACCTTCAGGCACTCTGCTCCTTATTCGTTCCACCCAAGGACGATTACAAACTGGTACTCGCCCCACCCAGGGACGATTAGCAGTATTCGCTCCAGGGTGGGGCGAATAGCAGGTTTGACGGGCAAAAAGTCAAATCTTGACAAATGGCAGCTCAGATCCGCCACTTAACTCTTCCTTCATTGCATGGGAGTGTGAGTGAGCATTTTTGAGCGTTAGAGGCAATTACAAGGGCAGTCATGGAGCCCCTAATCAGGGAGGAATCTTCTCCCCCTTTGGAAGGCATGATTGCCAAGTGGCGCCTCTGCATGCTCATCCAAAGAGACCGTCAGGTCTATAAAATGGTGAGTCTTCTCACCCCAAAAATATATAGAGAAGGAGCATTTTGAGCAATGAAGTGCTACCATTTTATATCCTCACACCTTTTGATTTGTGCCTTTCACATCCTTGATCTCTTTTGGAAGGGAGGTCATTGGGTGATTATTGGAAGCGCAAATCCAGAACCAAAACCCGACATTTGGCCATAACATCCTACCAAATTTGCCTGACAACACCCCACAAGAGGTTTTGGACCCATCCCAAGTGGATTGGTGCCAAAATCGGGCCCTAAACGGTGGGCGTCCTGCCCCGGGCGCCCCCACCTTCTTGTAGTTCTAATCGCCCCGCCCTGGAGCGATTAGAAATCTGTAGTAGATTTTTGTTCTACTATTATTTTTGCATCTGATTCTATGCTTCTTAGATAGGTTTGTCATTCAAATTTCACATCGTTTTGAGCATTTTTTATCATGTTTTTATCATTTCCCGCCTTTACTAACATGCAGGTAGCATCATCAAATTCCTGGTGATAGAGGCCAAATTGGGAAAATATGACCTTCTGGGTCTTCCCAAAATACCCCATTTTAGCTAACCCCCAACTTTGTAGGTGATTTGGAGCTTCTCGGATGTGACATTTGGGACAGTGCTATTTGACACTTTGTTGTAGGTCTATTCGTCCCGCCCTAGAGCGAATACGAATCTGTGGTGAATTTTCTGACTGTTCCATTTGTAGTGCCTTCTCGATGATGTTTTTATGCCCCTATCAAGTTTTTAGTTCATTTGGATCTATTTCAGTTATCATTTTATTTATATTTTGCATGTACTAATTGAAGGCGTGGGGATTGCATGTTTCATTTTATCTACAGGTGCTACTGACTATTTCTTGTTTCCTTGAACATAGGGTCTCAACATTAGAGGAGCAGCAAGGATTCAAGACTCATCAACGCAAGTGGCGGCGATGTTTGGTCCGCCCACTTTACATGTGGGCACGCGGAAGAAGGAATAGCATCCATTGATGTGACAAGAACACATTTAACGCTCCTAGCCCCTAAAAAGGGAGGAGGTGAATTGTAACCGAGTTCTAAAGCATATTAATAAAAAGGGCTGTCTTCCATATTGGCTTTCTATTTGGTTTTGATTCGTTTATGCTTCTTTCCTTTCATGCACTTTCAATTCATAGGATTTAGCGTTATCTTTTGTTTCATTTACATCGCATCTTGGATTTTCCTTTTTGTTTTTGTATCCTCGTGATTTCAGTGGTGATCACGGTGGGACCTTGTCCTCTATTTTTGAGATCAGAAATCTGATCAAAACTTGATTGTTTTTGCTTGCAGGTACCAAGTTTTCAAATGCTGGACTGTTGTTCGTTCTAGCCTGTGGCGAATACAGAGCTAGAATTCGTCTTACCCAGGGACGAATGGGCATTCGCCCCACCCTATGATGAATACAGTTCTATTATTCATCCCACCCAGGGATGAATAGCTCTCTATGCAGTTTTAGGATAGAAACTCAGAACCAGCCGATTTGGGCAGAGAAGAGGTAGAGGTCCTAAACACCTTCTGTCATTTTTTGCTTTCTATTTTCTGTTTTCTGGTTATTTGCTTGCTTAGGGAAAGTTTTTTACTGCATGCTTGCTTTCTTTTATGCAAAAATAAAAATAACCCCACACATCACGTGGCAATTTAAACACCAAGGAGCTGGTCGTAAAACCCCAGCCCTTGATCAAGACCAACGGTGGATTTCATCACCACCTTGGCTTGAATTTTTGCATCCATAACCCCGATCGCTACTGTTGCTAGACGTAAATCCTGATGAAAGCTGACCAAGTGTAGCTGGGGTGATTCCCAATGCATGAGGATAAGTCTTCTATGGTAGGTGTCAAAAATAGGGTGATTCCCCTTTCGTACCGCCTACGTTCCACGTACCATCTGCTCTCATGTACCAATAGTTTCCCTCACGTAAGGGCGGGTATATAGAGAGGTTGGTATATCAGCCTGGCAATGGTATATCGAAGGGGCGACCATTTTTGGGAGTCATAAGAGCCATCATATTGCATTTAAAACGTTCTTTACAAAAGCTTTCAAAACAAAAATCAAAACACACTAAACCAGGTTTAGGGCACACCTTTAATCTTTAAAAGAGATAATCATTGCTTTGTGTGTGTGATATTTTCTATTTAGTGTAGCATAAAAATCATAAAAAGAAATAAAAATCTATGCATCTTGTAGGAAAACACCACCATGGTGTACACCCGTAGCCAAGCCCAATCACGGGCGGGAGCTACGGAGAGTGTACAAGGGGGCACAAGTCACCTCCGCTATAGCCCCAAGGACTTGGTCATACCACCTTGGTGGCCCGACCCACAAGAGAGTCCACATCGTGCCATTTTAGAATGGGACTATAGAGGCACCCCTTCGAGGGGCACTCCCATCCAACATAGACCCTTTCAGGAGGAGTCCTTACACGTGGCACTCAATATAAATGGGAAGGCTCCCTTAGAAGCTCGGTATGAGTGGCCACCACGTGATGAAGCACTAGAACAGCATAGGGTCCATGAGGAGAGGCCACATGATTATGTCATCCCTCCTTTACCCCCCATCACTGTTAGGAATAATAAGCCAAATCTAGAGCACAAGGCTCTTCAAACAGGGCGAGCCAACTCTGCCCGCCCCTTTCACATATACGAAAGGGAGCATGAGGAAGACCATTACATTCCTCAAGAGCAATACACAACATGGGAGCAATGCGCCTCCGCACCTGCTATCTACCAGAATCACCTACTGAGGCCAGAGCCTCGAGTGAATGCCGCCAACCTCGATAGAGGGAAGTGACCTATAGAGATCTCGGATCATCATGACCGAGATAAATGCGTAGGAGAGGCATCTAGGCCTCCTAGACTCAAGATGGTAGAACAAATCGACCTGGAAGTTGCCAGACATGCCGCCCGCCAAGCACAGATCATGCAGCTTGAGCAAGACCAACAATAGCTAGAGCATTTATATCGCCTTAGCAAAGAGTGCATTCGGTGCCAAATAGATGAGCTGCTCCATAACACTGTGCCTAAGAGGGTTCCAACCCCTCGCACCCAAAGAGCAGAACCGTATGAGAGGCACAACCCCTTGGTACGAGATAGGTCTCCATGACCTTACCAAGTGCTACCTCCGAGACCTCCTAGACCTGAGCGGGAGGCCACTCCCAAGAACAATGATGGGCACCCTCCGCGGGGACCCACCCATGGTTATAGGTCTCATCCAGAAACTCCTCAAGAAGCCTATGAGGAGTATGAGCAAGAAGAAGAGCGGGCCAAAATGCCCTACCAAGGTAGAGGGGGTGCTATCCGGCCACCCCTCCATAGGCCTCAAGTTTCCCACAACCCACAATGGGAACTAACTAAGGAGGAAGAGATTAAATCTTTCGATGCATATAAAGCACTGCTAGAGCGCTTGGAGTCTATGGAGACCAAGACTTCTGGGCCCCAAAATCCCACTTTACGCCAACTCCGTAGTCATCCTGTGCATCCGTCAGTGCCGGCACCCCCTTACCCTGAACACTTTAAGCTGCCTCAGTTGGCAATCTTTAGAGGTGAGGAGGATGCCCAAGAGCATGTGACTAGATTCTTGAGCCAATGCTTTGGCATTCAGGACAATGATGCTTTGTTGTTAAGAACATTCATAACCACGTTCGCAGGCCCTGCCTCGGATTGGTTCACTCAATTGCCAAAGCACAGCATTAGTAACTTAGATCAGCTAGTGGATGCGTTCCTCGAATGCTTCACCTTCAACACCAAGAAGAAGGCATCACTAAGCGACCTAGCCAGCCTCAGGCAGTATGAGGAAGAAACCATGGTGGCCTATGGGAACCGATGGAGGACTTTGCTTTCAAAGCTGCCCTACCTCCCTCCTATGTCCGACCTCACCCAAATGTTCTCAAAGAGCTATTTGAGATCGATCTCCATGCTATTGCAGCTACAACAATATGCCACTTTAGAGGAAGCTCTGGCGCAAGCCAGAATCATTGAGGAGATCAAGATTCGGGATGGCGAGATAGCCAAGCCAAAGAAGAAAGAATGGTCTAAGAACACCAAAATAGGGACCACGCAACAGAAACCCACTGCGGTCAATCAGGTTGCTATAAACGTCCCTAAGCCTACACAAGCAACACAGCCCCAAAAGGCTAACTATCAGGCGGTGCCTCTTAATAGTTATGACCAAGAAAATTAGAGGCAAGAACAAAATCAGCAGCGTCGCCCTAGGCGACAATTCACACCTTACACAGAGTCCAGAGACTCCCTGTTTGACCGCTTGTCAGTGGCAAACTTGATCAACTTGCCCGAGATTCAACCCATAGACCCCAATGCACCAAAACCTAAGGGCTATAGGGAAGACTTGTACTGTAGGTTCCACAGACGGAAGGGACATGACCTTAATGCATGTTGGAAGTTTAAAGGCTTGGTGCAAGACCTAATAGATAATAAGACATTAGCGGTGGATAACCCTGTGGCACCAAGCAACCAACAAATGGAGGTCTTTAAGGACCCCTTGCCTACCCATGATGCGTAGGCAAAGACCCTACAAGTCAATGAGGTAACACAGAACTGCCCCATGTAGGGGTATGTAGGGATGATCAGTATAGTGACTCGAAACAAGAGGTACCCGAGCACAGCTGCCCCCGTGGTAGCTACAGGAGAGGTGCCAACAACATCACAACCACAACAACACCTTGCACCACCTCCTCTGCCTAGACCAGTGGCCACAATTCGGACCAAACTCACCCAGATTTTGAGGACCACGTCGGCTAGGCTCTCCATCTATGAGCTCATACAACAATCAACGCCCCATCGGGAGGCTCTAATGGAGATACTAAAAGCCATCGAGTTGCAGCCCCATGAAGCAAACTCCTTCAACAACTTTGTGGGACATGTCAAATGATGCACTGAGCCAGTCATCACCTTTCGAGAGGACGAATTGAAATCAGTGGCTGGTGACATGGCGGATCCACCCCTGCACGTCATCGCGCGGGTCAACGGGATTTCATACAAGAGGGTATTGGTGGATACTGGCTCATCCAATAATATCATTACAACAACGGCCTTGAAGCACCTAAAGTTGCCCACATCTCACATAGTGGCCTCCACCTATACACTGTGAGCATTCAATGATGCAATATGCTCGATAGTTGGCACAATTGTCCTACCCATCCAAGTGGGACAAAAGACTATACCTACATTGTGCCACATCTTGGAGGGTGAGATGGCCTATAACATCTTGTTGGGTCGGCCATGGATCAGGGACATGAAGTGTGTCCCTTCGATAGCTCATCAGTGCTTAAAGTATACATTCGAAGGGCAGGTGCATGTAGTCCCGGCAGACTTGGAACCCTTCAAGTATTGCAATGCGGTGCAGCTGATGCCGCAATCGACCCTTCCATCAATGCATTTGGATTTTTAGTTGAATCCATCTAAATAGGGTCCGATTCCGTAGGCATCCCCATTGACAAGTCCATCAAAACCCCAATCGGGTCCATCTTCATCGTCTGGTCCTTCACCAACGATGCCACCTATGGTGGCCACATAGAAGGACAAAGGGAAGAAACCCCTGGAAGAGGCACCGCCATTAGTCTCAACCATATCTACTGAGGAGATGCCTAGCAGAATGGAAGTCGAGGCTCCTAGTTCACCCGACATGGAGTGGACTCAGGAAGAACTTTCGTTCCCTCCCCCTCAACCGCCAACAATCATCGTTGAAATGGCCAATACGGGCCTAGGGGAGTATCTGGTGCGGAATATTGTAGCAACACCCGCACTAGAGTCCATGCAGGACATGGGGAGACCTCGCCTCCCCATCGGCACTATTGTTCCTCTAGGCTACCCACCAAACCAGACAAACTTTGTGTATGGGGGCCTTGATCATGGTATTGAACCATACATGCAAGAGGAAGAAGATGAAGAGCCCTTTGTAGAAGATGTCAACTATTTGTCCAACCCAGACTTCGCTTTGAGATACCTTGGCCAATGCAATTGGCATGGATATGGGTTAGGCAGATATGAGCAAGGAGTGCGTGTTCTTTGCCAACCAAGATACCAAATGCCATATGACAAATCAGGAGTAGGGTTCAACCACCCTCTACCCTTGGACATCTTGGTAGAGAACATGCAAGGCCTAGGGATAGGCAACAAGGGTGGATTGGCATTAGATCCATATGCCAATCCTAACACGACATATACATTGGGGGATTATCTCCCATTGTTGACAACCAACCTTGTTGACCTCAACAACCCTTTCCCTTCACTCGAGAGAGGAGAAAGTTCGAGAACTCACCTACAAGAGGGATATAGACAAGGTCAGGAAGGATCTTTAGAAGATGATTCAGAATATGAGGTAGCACCATGGGACCCCTTCGAATCGGATAGCAATCACTCACAAGTGACCCCCATGGATGATTATCAAGAAAGCCTCTTGGCAATGTTCCCTTTGGATGCTCCAATCGAGCAAGTGCCACCTCAAGAAAATAATGCCCCCCCGTAGAGAGCGGAACAACCCCGATGGGGCCAGATCAATTTTCTCAAGCAAGGCAAGCCTCTAATGTCGCAAACAATTATTGGAACCAACGAAGGCCTTTGGATCTTCGACAGTGATTATGAAGATGAAACTGAGATGGCATATCTCAATCACATGCGACAGATGCAACAACAATACCCCCTAGATATTGACGACATATTTGAACAACTAAACATAAGGCCAGGGCATGAGTGGCACCTAAACCCAGCGCAGTGGGACCAAGTGTTGAATCTGCCACTTTGGGCATATAGAGAGCACCTACCACCCTAGAGAGTCCTCCTATCCACACATAGGGCCGATCCATTCATGCCAATACCTCCAGAGCTAGATCCGGAGCACAAAGATCATCCAGAATGTTCGAGTCACCACACCCACGGTAATGGAGACCAAAATCATTTCATCAACATGATCTCCATTGACTTAACCACCCCCATCCATAATCCGGCCGATCCAACATAGTCATTGTATCTAGACATAGATGCCATAGATTGGGATCACGTCAATTCACCACCATCCCCATCAGAGTACTGGCCTTTCGGTGAGATGCTTCATTTCACCCTAGGGCCAACTCAGGATATCTTCCATGCTGAAGAGGAACCCGAGGTTCCAAACATAGATCTAAACTCAACAAATGATATCCACTTGATCCCAACTCCACACCAGTTGGAGGACGGATCCCACATGTCGGTCGAGGAGACGACTGACATAGACATCGGCTCGGATCCAATGAATCCATAGATAATCAAGCTGGGGGTAAGTCTATCCCTCGAAGAGCAATCCGACTACATTGCCCTTCTCAAAGAGAAGGAGGTTTTTGCATGGTCCTACAAAGACATGCCGGGGCTAGATCTGCAGCTAGTCACACATAATCTAACGCTTGATCCGACAATCAAGCCAGTTAAGCAAAAACTACATAAGATGCACCCAACAATGGCCTTAATGGTCAAATATGAATTACAAAAGTTGTTGGATGCACAGTTTGTCATTTGCGTGGATTACCCACCATGGTTGTCCAACATGGTGCCCATCAAAAAGCCGGACGGGAGGATTCGCATATGCACTGATTTTTGAGATCTAAACAAAGCGATTCCTGTTGAGTGGTATTTTCACCCACTTGTGAAAGTACACTCTCCTTTAGGATTTGGGTTCCAAATCCCCTCTTGCAAAGAAGTTAAACAAACAACTTCTCCAAGGTCTCCGCTGTATTAGCATTTGCAATTGTGTATTAGTAATCTCAAATAAAGATAATCAATTTAAATGCTTGGAACACCTTAGTGATTGCAAGTAACTGTAAACAAGGGGCAATGTTGGTTTATTTCATCATGAAGCTTTAGTGATTGTTCATTGAACCAGAATAACAAATGTGAATCGGCCCAAGAATGAAAATTTCCATTTTCGGATTTTTTAAAGATCTGCAATAAAACAACTTCGGTGAATTTTTTAAAATACTAAACAACTCCGAAAATGAAATTTCAAATTGCGTATTTGAAGTATGAAGTATAACCTACGCAATGGTTACATTATTTTTTTGTATTTTGAAGCTTTTTTTATATTTATTTTAATGTCTAAATATTAAAATAAAGTTAAAATTTCTTGAAGTAAAATGCAAAAAAAATGAAAATGCATTCAGTATGATGCTATCCTATTCTGACAAAACCGAAGATATGAGGTTTTCATGCATGCAACCTAACCTATTGGACCTGCAAAACAAGCACAATCCGGATAAGCTAAGTGCTTGGCTCCTAAGGATTTGAATGAGGTTTTCAGATTTAAGCATTCGCATGCAGCAACCAAGAAAATACTTGCATCAACTACATTTACAAGCCTAAAATCTGAAAAGGGAAAATAGACATTTAATCTTGCATGCAGAAAATGACTCCTTCTTTCTTGCCCATAAAATGCAAATTTTTGAACAATTCTGCATTAAAAATATGTCCTGTTACAATAGCAGAATCTCTGGTTTTTCTCCAAAACCAGCAAAAGGGGAAGAAAAACACTCCACAGCAGGCCCAGAATGGCTAATCACCCTCAACTCTGCAACCCCGCTCACAGCGGTTTTCGACCCTCGTACCAATCTGTGCCTCTACATTTTATACTTGCTGGCAAATTGCTTCTCCTTCCATGACGGTTCGTTTCATTTCCCAGATTGCATCGTTTCATATTCCCCGTCTCATCGTTATCTTTGACTTTCTGTTCGATGTCTTAAACGTTTAATCTTCTCCATGAACTATAACGCCTCTATTGCCCTTACACTTTTATGCCACGTGTTTCGCACTTCTCTGCATGTTCAGTAACTGCCCCTTGTAAATCGTGACCAAAAATAGCATGTCGCGATATCGCGACGCTTTTTTGCATGCAGCTTTGCTCTTCTACCTCATCGCGAAAATGAGACATGTCACGAAATCGCGACATTTTCCTGCCCGCAACCTTGCCTGCCTTCATGCACAACAAAAATGAGACATGTCGTGAAATCGTGACAACTTTCTCCATCCGCGCGCAAATGCAACCGTCACAAATCACGACTTTTTCGCAAGCAACATGTCACAAATTAATTTTACGAGAAATCGACCACTTTCACATCGAAATCGAACTAAATCTGAAAAAACATCTCAAACATGTCGCGATATCGCGACAACTTTTTATTTTCGTCGCGACGGAGCAACATGTCGCGATATCGCGACAACTTTTTCATTTTCGGCTGCGACGGAGCAACATGTCGCGATATCGCGACAACTTTTTATTTTCGGCCGCGACGGAGCAACATGTCGCGATATCGCGACAACTTTTTATTTTCGGCCGCGACGGAGCAACATGTCGCGATATCGCGACACTTTTTCCCTTTTGTGAAATTTTGCTTTTTTTCTTGATTTTTAGCATCTGGGCCACTGCAGTCTTCTTTGAAAGCATGCAAAAAAGGTGGGTCCCCAATTTTGGGGTGTGTTGTGGATCAGCCACAACAAATGGTGACTCTGCTGTCAAATGCTCCTGAGCATTTTGGTGAGAACCCAACCTGAAATATACAAGCTTAGATACAGGCATCAGCACATAAAAGATAAACAAATACCGATAGATCAGAAATACATGAAACATCAGAATCATTAAGTATCAGCTCGGTGTGTGCAATGTGTTTTCATTCCCTATCACTTGAACTTGATCAACATTCCATTGTCAGTTTTACTTATGATTTGTATGCAAGGCTATGAATGATTTGTGCAGGATTTGATGCATGATGAAGATGCTAGAGATGTAACAACCTGCTTTATAAATGCTCAAACCTTCTAATATCATGGACAAACATATTAAAGATGTCAAACCCTCTTAGGACCAAATATATGTCTATTAAATTAATTTCTTAGATCCCAAAGTTGGTTATGTGTCACTACCATCTTGAACCCATGTGCAAGTGTAAGTGAAATCAGAACTTTGGGGAATAGGATTCCCAACCTAAGCGAGATGGGAATTTAACCCTATCCTTACTATTCTGATTTGGAGTTCATTACCTCATCTTGAACAAAATGATTTAACCTGTTATGGATGAAATGGTCAGGCTAGTCTATCCATATGAGCAATCAGTGGTCTTGCTTTTAGGCAAGACATGTTGCCACGCATGAGCATACTTAACCCCATAATCCATGACTTGGCTTTCATTCATTCTTTTCTCTCTCTTTTTTCTTTGGACCTTTGGGATGACTACCCATCCTTGCTAGGGACATGTAGTACGATCCCTCCAATCCAATATTAAGATGAAATGGAAAATATTATCTTTTATCTCTTGGACCTTGGGGATGACTACCCATCCTTTGCAGAGGACACGTAGTACAATCCTTCCAATCCAAGATTGAGATGAAATGGAAAAAATTAGTTTTACTTTTATTGCTTGGACCTTTGGGATGACTACCCATCCTTTGCAGAGGACATGTAGTACGATCCTTCCAATCCAAGCCTTATGATGAAACGGGAAAAATGGAAGCTTTGGGGAATCGGATTCTCAACCTAAGCGAGATGAGAATTAAGTCCTATCCTTACTACTCCATGTAGGTCAAACCAGAGCTTTGGGGAGTTGGATCCTCAACCTAAGTTCGATGAGGATTTAACCCTATCCTTACTACTCTGGTTTTAGGCTTTAAGCTTTTATGGGAGTGGTAAAAACCACTGTTTCAAGGATTATGTTGCATGATAGGACAAACATGAAATATTCTTTTCACCTCACCTTTTCATCCAAGTATGGTTTTGACCATTTTGCTCAAGATTCTTTTTAATGTGCATGGAATGTGCTTGGTTCAAGATAGTTTGGGCAGCGCTTCCCAACCTTAGGATCCTTTTAATATATGTTATGTAATAATCCTAAGAGGATTCAACACCTTCTCAATAATTGCCCATGGAATGAAAATGTAACTGAGATGACATGTATATGCAATGTGGAATATGACATGAGATATGAATGCACTACTTCTTTTGGAATATATCATCTATTTTACCATAATGTGCAAAACTGACAACTTCATGCATCACAAGATTCAAACGATATTATTTAAATGTTTGTGTTACTTGTGGAGCTTTCTACAACACAATTCCAATGTTTCATATTCTCCTGATTTTAGGCATAAGTTGACATCTCAAATTTTCTTTTTTTTTTTTATCAAAACAAACTAAACATGTCAAATGAAATCAAACACACAACTTAAATCCTAATCCAAATAGCAATCCCAAAATGAAACTTGAAAACACAAACCCAAACCAAAACCAAAATCTATATACAATATAGTACAAGATGATGCCAAGCTTGGACTATTACTTTCCTGGATCCCAAACATGATTAGAACATTTCAAAAGACATATGTCACAATACACATGCCAAATGTTGTAGGAATCCAACAACAATAAGATCAAACCAAGCAATGCAACAAATTTCAACTTGCCATGCTCACCATACCAATTTGATTTAGTTCTATTAGCAACATCATAGGTGAGATTCAAATCAAATTGATTAGACAATGGTTGGTATTCAATTTTATTTTGTCTATTCTTTAAAGTGCAAGTTTCATCATTCCATTCATGATTTAGAAGTAGGCTTTCCTTTTCAAATGTGAGATATTGCAAACAAGAGCCTATTTCTAAAAGTCTTGAATTCAAATTATTTTTCGAGATTTTAAAGCAATCAAAATCAATCAAAGCTTGACAAACATCACCAAGATTTGACATTTCATCATCAATGACATTAGCATCCAAAGGGACATCATGTAACCCATCACTTAAAATTTTTGTGGCTACTACCAAAGGTAAAGATTTCACCTTGTCACCCATACTCAACCCATCATGATTAGAATTTATCACAACTTGATGAGTGTTAGTAGCTTTTTCTTTTTCTTCATTGTCTTCTTCATCATCCAACACCTGTTCAAAAACACCAAAGTTAGGCACCCAATCAAACATGCGTCCATATTTTTCAAAACAAGAGCCTAATTTTTCAAGATATGTGTCACGTGACACCTTTCCACGATCAATGGCTTGAGTTGCCTCAAAATCCATATTTTCATTAGGATCATCAATAGTATCAAACCCACACCACCTAGGTTTTGTAATTTCATCATTTTGAGATGGCATAGACATTGTAGAAACAATAGGTGGATCAAGATTTTCTATTTCTTGCCCCTCAAGGGGAACAAAAACAATTGATTCTCCTTCTTCATCCATGGTAGTAAAATCATTATCCTTCTCCAACCTTTGATGAGATTCCAACCCTTCTTCCAAAACATTCTCAGATTGTACAGGACTTGTAATATCCTCATGTGAAAGGGCAATTGTATCATCCCGCATATCAATAGGCACACAAATTTCATCAGAAGGTTTGGAGTGAGCATACTCTTCCCAAGAATCATAATGATCATCTTTCAAAATCAAATTGTGATGCTCAACTATTTCTTCTTCATCTTTTAATTCATCAACATGTTTCTCATCAAATTTATCTTCACCTTCCTTAGATGGTTCAATTACTTCCAAAATTGGGTTATTGCTTGTATTCAAATTGATAAGGCTATCATAATCCACATGTGTAACCCATGATTCACGTTTAACATAATTTGGAAGGTGTGAATTTTCTTGGCCATCATTTTCAACAATGTCATCCAATGTGTCATCCGAAACAGATTCATCCTCATAGAATTCATCTTTTGGTGAGTCAAGGGTTTCCAATCTGTCACATGTTTCAATACTAGTTGGATCTAGTACTCCTCCCTTGCCTAAAATCATATTCTTATGAAAATCATTAAAATTGATTTTAGAAACATCTTTTGAATCAAGATGAGTATTTTGAAGTTGATTCATACTTAAGAAAGATGGTTGATCTTGCATAGTAGGTTGAGGATTTTGAAATTGATTGAAGCTTGGGAATGATTGTTGATTCTGAAATTGATTCACACTTGAACTTGGTTGAGGTGGATAAATCATTGGGTGGGTAAAGGAGGTATTAAATGATTGAAGATTATATGATCCAAAACCCACACCATAATTTTGACAACTCAATTGTTGCTCAATTGCCATTGCTTGAGTATAGGCTTGTGACAAAGATGTGATTTGAGGCATCCCTCGCAAATATGTGGAAATGAGTGGGTCAAGAGCATTTACATATATTTGGAGAGCCATTTCTTCTTGAAGAGCATAAAATGTCACTAATTGAGCATATAATCCAAAGAACCTTTCAGAAAATGACTTCACATTTTCACTTGGTCCTTTTTTAATAGTGAAAAACTCGTCGATACATGCGGATTGGGTCAACTTGCTCTTTGTTGAATTGATTAAGAAATGCTACCTCTAGTCGAGCCCAAGAAGTGATAGACCCTAAGGGCAGACTTGTAAACCAATCATATGCCACTTTGTCCAAGGTGTAAGGGAACATTTTACAAACCACATCATCATACCAAATTGTTAAGTGATTCACAACAAATTTGAATGCTTGAATGTGTTCTCCTGCAGTATTTGTCCCGTTAGACAAAAATCGAGGAAGACATCTCTCAAAACCAACGGGCAAATAATGTTGAACTCCTGGTATGTTCAATGGGCTACCTGTCATCCACGGTGAAAACATAGCCATTAGTGAATCTTAAAGAATATAACTTTAATACCCAAAAAAATTCTTTTTTTTATTTATTTATTACTTTTTTTTTTTTTAAATCAAATCAAATCACATTATTCCTGTATGAACAATCAAAGCGTTAGGAAAGTGCATAGCAATTCATGTCCTCCTTTTGACAGTACAAGGTTGTATTGTTAAAAGAGGGCTAAAGATAATAACCAATAGGGCATGAAATATTCAAAATTTAAATCCCTATAACATTTAAATCACACTGAAATAAACCTATTCATGCCCTCCTTCTAGCGCCAAAATGTTGAGTGGTATTTTCACCCAATTGTGAAAGTACACTCTCCTTTAGGATTTGGGTTCCAAATCCCCTCTTGCAAAGAAGTTAAACAAACAACTTCTCCAAGGTCTCCGCTGTATTAGCATTTGCATATGTGTATTAGTAATCTCAAATAAAGATAATCAATTTAAATGCTTGGAACACCTTAGTGATTGCAAGTAACTGTAAACAAGGGGCAATGTTGGTTTATTTCACCATGAAACTTTAGTGATTGTTCATTAAACCAGAATAAACAAATGTGAATCGGCCCAGCAATGAAAATTTCCATTTTCGGATTTTTTAAAGATCTGCAATAAAACAACAACTTCGGTGAATTTTTTAAAATACTAAACAACTCCGAAAATGAAATTTCAAATTGCGTATTTGAAGTATGAAGTATAACCTACGCAATGGTTACATTATTTTTTTGTATTTTGAAGCCTTTTTTTTATATTTATTTTAATGTCTAAATATTAAAATAAAGTTAAAATTTCTTGAAGTAAAATGCAAAAAAAATGAAAATGCATTCAGTATGATGCTATCCTATTCCGAAAAAACCGAAGATATGAGGTTTTCATGCATGCAACCTAACCTATTGGACCTGCAAAACAAGCACAATCCGGATAAGCTAAGTGTTGGCTCCTAAGGATTTGAATGAGGTTTTCAGATTTAAGCATTCGCATGCAAGCAACCAAGAAAATACTTGCATCAACTACATTTACAAGCCTAAAATCTGAAAAGGGAAAATAGACATTTAATCTTGCATGCAGAAAATGACTCCTTCTTTCTTGCCCATAAAATGCAAATTTTTGAACAATTCTGCATTAAAAATATGTCCTGTTACAATAGCAGAATCTCTGGTTTTTCTCAAAACCAGCAAAAGGGGAAGAAAAACACTCCACAGCAGGCCCAGAACGGCTAATCACCCTCAACTCTGCAACCCCGCTCGCAGCGGTTTTTGACCTCCGTACCAATCTGTGCCTCTGCATTTTATACTTGCTGGAAAATTGCTTCTCCTTCCATGACGGTTCGTTTCGTCTTCCCAGATTGCATCATTTCGTATTCCCCATCTCATCGTTATCTTTGACTTTCTGTTCGATGTCTTAAACGTTTAATCTTCTCCGTGAACTGTAACGCCTCTGTCACCCTTACACTTTTATGCCACGTGTTCCACGCTTCTCTGCATGTTCCTTAATCGCCCCCTGTAAATCGTGACCAAAAATAGCATGTCGCGATATCGCAACGTTTTTTTGCATGCAACTTTTCTCTTCTACCTGTATCGCAAAAATGAGACATGTCGCGATATCGTGACATTTTCTTGCCTGCAACCTTGTCCGCCTTCATGCACAGCGAAAATAAGACATGTCGTGAAATCATGACATTTTTTGTCAATTGGCCGCACAAATGCAACCTGTCACGAAATCGTGATGTTTTTCTGTTTCGGGCTATCTCGTTGCAACTTGTCGCAAAATCGTGACATTTTTCTCCTTCGGCATTACTTTCTCTTGTCGCGAAATCGCGACACTTTTCATTCCGTACACTTTGGTTGCTTTCTGTCGTGAAATCGCGATGCCTTTCTCATTTGGAGCTGTCTTGCGGCTTTCTCTCGTGAAATCATGACACCTTTTCGTTTCGTACCGCTTGGCCACTTTTTGTCACGAAATCATGACGCTTTTATCTTTCAGGTTGTCTCACTGCTTCCTGTCGCAAAATCGCGACAATTTTTCGTTTCGGGCTGTCCAGCTGCTTTCTGTCGCAAAATCATGATGCCTTTCATCTTCGTATCCCTTGGCTGCTTCCTATCGCGAAATCGTGACGCTTTCTCTTTCCGTACCATCTCGCTATTTCCTATCGTGAAAACGCGACATGTCATGATTTCGCGACAACTTCTACATTGACTCTTCTCTTGCTACCTTGCACCATGATTTTACAACACGTCACGATATCGCAACATTTTCTCTTCATTCTAGCGCGCAACAGCGACATGTCGCGATATCGCGACAACTTTTCATTTTTGGCCGTGACGGAGCAACATGTCGCGATATCGTGACAACTTTTCATTTTCGATCGCGACGGAGCAACATGTCGCGATATCGTGACAACTTTTTATTTTCGGCCGCGACGGAGCAACATGTCGCGATATCGCGACAACTTTTTATTTTCGGCCGCGACGGAGCAACATGTCGCGATATCGCGACAACTTTTTCCCTTTTGTGAAATTTTGCTTTTTTCCTTGATTTTTTAGCATCTGGGCTACTGCGGTTTTCTTTGAAAGCATGCAAAAAAGGTGGGTCCCCAATTTTGGGGTGTGTTGTGGATCAGCCACAACAAGTCCTAAGGATGATTTCCCCTTGCTGAGCATTGACGCATTGGTAGATGCTACAGCGGGCCACGAAATGCTTTCCCTCATGGATGGTTTCTCGGGATACAATTAGATTCGTATTAATCCCGAGGACCAACTAAAAATGGCGTTCACAACGCCTTGGGGGACATTTTGTTATAAGGTCATGCCATTTGGTCTTAAAAATGTTGGCGCCACCTACCAACGTGCCATGACGTACATCTTCCACGATCACATGCACAAAACTTTGGAAGATTACATGGATGATTTTTTGGCCAAATCTCTTTTGCACCCAGATCATCTCGATGACTTAAGCAAGATCCTCGATCGCCTCATGGAACATAAAGTCATACTGAACCCCAAGAAGTGCGTATTTGGCATCACATCTAGAAAACTCTTGGGTTTTTTTGAGTGGTATTTTCACCCGATTGTGAAAACACACTCTCCAATAGGATTTGGGTTCCAAATCCCCTCTTGCAAAGAAATTAAACAAGTAACTTCTCCAAGGTCTCCGCTATGTTAGCATTTTGCACAAATAATATTGTTCAATTTGAATGCTTGGAATACCTTAGTGATTGCAAGTAACTGTTAACAAGGGGCACTGTGGTTTATTTTATTCTAAAATTATAATGATTGTTCATTTAATCAGAATGAACTCAATGTGAATTAATCTTAATGATGAAATTATTTTATTTTTCGATTTCGGTAGATTTTCAAGTGTTTTATTTTAATGATTGTAAATTAAACTAAGGTTAAACTTTCGAGAAAATAAAAATGCAGAGAATTTGAAGAAATGAAAATAAAATGCAAAGAGACTAAAACTAAAGTACATTCAGAGTGTTACGATTCCTATTTTGACAAAACCGAAGATAATGAGGTTTTCTGCATACAACCTAACCTATTGAACCTGCAAACTCGCACAATCTAGATAAGTTAGGTGCTGGTTTCTGGGATTTTAACTGTGATTTTTAGATTTAGACATTCGCATGAAGCAACCAAGAAAACTTGCATTAAACTTCACCTATAAGCCTAAAGATCTGAAAAGGGGAAAAATGAACATTAAATCTAGCATGCAGAAAATAACTCCTTCTTTCTTGTCAATGAGATGCAACTCTCTGTAATTTTGTATTAAAAATAATGTTCATCGTTTACAACGAATCAGAATGTTCCCCCCCCCCCTCCAATTTTAACAAAACCAGACAAAGTGGAGGAAAACGCTCCAAAAGCAGGCCCAGAATGGCCTATCACCTTCAGCTCTGCAACTCTGCCCGCAGCGGTTTTTGACCCCTGTACCTGTCTTGTGCTTCTGCTTTTAAACTTTTTGGTGTGGTTCTCTGTTTTGCTCGGTGACGCTTCGTTTCATTTCCGCAAGTCTGCATCATTTCATCTTCCCCGCCTCTTCGTTGTCTTTGACTTTCTGCTCGGATGTCGAAACGTTTGATCTTCTCTATGAACTATAACTGCTAGTCCTGAAGCGTTACACCATAGTCCTGACATCTTCGTGCCACATGTTCTGTGCCTTCCCTATATAATCTGTAACGGCCCGTCATGAAAACCAACAAAAATAGCATGTCGCGATATCGTGACATTTTTTCGTCGACAGCTTGGCTCTTCCACTTTTATCGCAAAAATAAGACATGTCGCGATATCGCGACATTTTATGCTTTAGTCCATGATCTTCATAAACATGTCGCGATATCGCGACATTTTTCATCTACATTCACTTTTGCTTTCGCCAAAAGCGACATGTCACGATTAACTCATTTCATTTATCCTTCCTAACTTTCAACATTTCCGATATCGTGACACTTTTTACTTTTCTTCTCCCTTTGACCGATTTCATGACATGTCACGATATCTGCAACATCTTTTCACTTCACACATGTCGCGATATCGTGACACATTCTCATATCGACATTTCTTTTAACATGTCGCGATATCGTGACACTTTTCTTTCGATATCGACACTTTTTCTTTTCCGCGATGGAGCAACATGTCGCGATATCGCGACAACTTTTCATTTTTAGCCGCGATGGAGCAACATGTCGCGATATCGCGACAACTTTTCATTTTTGGCTTTTCTTTGCTCTTTTAACATCTGGGCCACTGCAACCTTCTTGGAAAGTGTGCAAAAAAGGTGGGTCCCCAATTTTGGGGTGTGTTGTGGAGCAGCCACAACAAATGGCGACTCTGCTGGGAAATGCTCCTGAGCATTTCGGTGAGAACCTAACCTGAAAAAAATACATACTTGAATACAAGCGTTAGCACATAAAACATAAACAAATGCCGATAGATCAGAAATACATGAAACATTAGAATCATTAAGTATCAGCTCGGTGTGTGCAATGTGTTCCATTTTCTATCGTTTGAAATTGATCAACATTCCATTGTCAGTTTTACATGAATGCATATGTGAGATTGTGAATGATTTGTGTAACTTGATAAATATGCTTAGAGATTTTGCTTTTATAAAGGCTTAGACCTTCTAGTATCATACACAAACATTTAAGATTATCAAACCCTCTTAGGATCAACTATATGTATAATGAATTGCTTTATTAGATCCCAAAGTTGGTTATGAGTCACTACTATCTTGAACCCATGTGCAAGTGAAAGTGAAATCAGAGCTTTGGGAAATCAGACTCCCAACCTAATCGAGATGGGAGTTTAACCCTATCCTTACTACTCTGATTTGGAATTCATTACCTCACTTTGAGCAAAATAATTTAACCAGTTATGGATGAAATGGTCATGCTAGTCTATCCGTTTGAACAGTCAGTGGTCTTGTTTTTAGACAAGACATGCTGCCACGCATGGGCATACTTAACCCCATAATCCATGATTTAGCTTCATTTCTTTATTTCTTGGACCTTGGGGATGACTACCCATCCTTTGTAGAGGACATGTAGTACGATCCTTCCAATCCAATATAAAGATGAAATGGGAAATATTTAGTTTTTATTTCTTGGACCTTGGGGATGACTACCCATCCTTTGCAGAGGACATGTAGTACGATCCTTCCAATCCAAGATTTATGAAATGGGAAATATTTAGTTTTTATTTCTTGGACCTTGGGGATGACTACCCATCCTTTGCAGAGGACATGTAGTACGATCCTTCCAATCCAAGATTTATGATGAAATGAGACATAGGAGCTTTGGGGAATCGGATTCTCAACCTAGGCGAGATGAGAATTATGCCCTATCCTTACTACTCCATGTAGGTCAAATCAGAGCTTTGGGGAGTTGGATCCTCAACCTAAGTTCGATGAGGATTTAACCCTATCCTTACTACTCCGATTTTAGGCTTTAAGCTTTATGGAAGTGGTAAAAACCACTGTTTTAAGGATCATGTTGCATAATAGGATAGACATGAAATACTTCTTTCGCTCGACCTTTTCTTCCAAGCAAGGTTTTGATCATTTTGCTCAAGATCCTTTTTAATGTGTATAAAATGTGCTTGGTTCTAGATATCTCGGGCCTCGGTTCCCAACCTTAGGATTTTTTCTTATTTATGTTATAGCATAACCCTAAGAGGATTTGACACACTTTAATGATTTGTATCTGAAATGCATATGCAACTAAGATGGCATGTATATGCAAAGTGAGATGTAATATGAATGCATTGCCCTTTGAATTGCAGATGGAGTATTGCCATAAAAAATATAAAACTGACTACTTCATGCACCACAAGTTTCAAACGATATTATTAAACTGTTTGTGTTTCTTGCGGAGCTTTCTACAACATAATTCCAATGTTCCATATTTCCCTGATCTAAAGCATAAGTTAGCATCTCAAGACAACTTTTTCATCATTTTTTTTTTTTATAGACAAACAAAACATGTCAAATAAACACACAACTTAAATAATAAAAAGAAACAAAAACTTGAAAATTCATACCAAAACAGAAAGATATAATTCCAATCTCCTACGACTTAAGGGCTAAAATAGTGCTTTAAAACATGCCCATTAACCGGTAACGTCAGATCCTTCCCGTCTAAAGTTCTTAATCCGAAGGTATTTTTCCCTAGGATTTCCGAAATCCGATAAGGGCCTAACTAAAGACAATCAATTTTTTGGTGATTCCCCTTCTCTTCATGTCTTTTATCCCATAGTAAGACCAAGTCTGATATCCTGAAGGATTTAATTTTAGCTCTTTTGTCAAACCATCTCTTAACAACCTCTTGGTGTTTACTCATGTGAAGCATGGCTTCTTCCCTTTTTTCATCAAGGTGCAGTAAATGACTTAATCTGGCTTCAATGTGGTTATCTGTTCCCAAATATTCTTGCATGAAATGCAGGGTTTGCAGCTTCAAGTTCGCTGGGAAAATTGGGTCTTTCCCATAAACCAAATGATAGGGTGTGTTCCCTATTGATTCTTTTACTCTGGTTCTATCTGCCCAAAGAGCAAACTTTAACTGGCTGTGCCAATCTCGAGGGTTCTCTTCCAGTAATTTCTTAATGATATTCAACAAATTTTTGTTTGAGGATTCTGCCAAACCATTTCCTTGCGGGTAATAGTTAGATGCAAATTTTAAATTTACCCTATTGTCATATGCCCAATTTGCAAATTGAGTAGAGACAAAAGCTTTACCATTATCACTAACAATAGAATCAGGCATTCCGAATCTTGTTATGATGTGATCCTCGAGGAATTTTATTACAACATCTGTAGTGGCATGTTTTGTAGGAACCGCTTTCGTCCACCTTGTACAATAATATGTAGTTGTTAGTATGAATTTATGGGAATCTAAAGAATTTGGGTTAATAACCCCAATGAAATCTAATCCCCATTGTGCGAATGGTCTCATCTCAACTACAAGTTGTAATGGCATGGCTGCGTTTCTTTCTCTGTTGGTAGCTACTTGACAAATGTGGCAAGATCGTACATGAGCATGTGCATCTTTAAAAATGTGAGGCCAATAGTATCCTGCTCTCAGGATTTGATGCGCTGTAGCATTTGCCGCACCATGGCCAGTTCCATATTTCCCATGAAATTCCTGTAGAACCTTGGCAGCTTCTTCTTTATTCAGGCATCTCAAGTAGATCCCCTCATGATTTTTCCTGTACAGAACACCAGATCTAATCAGATAATTAACATATTTAAGTCTTAAAGCCCTTCTTTGAGTGGAATTCAAATTGGATGGGCACTTACCGTTTAATAGAAAATGTACAATGTCAACATACCAGTCATCTTTAGAAATGTATTCTGCATTTGAATATTGGCATGTCATTTGCGGATTATTCTCAGCAATCGTCTTCACAAGTCCCTGTCCTCGAACTAGTTTCATGGGTTGGATTTCAAGATCAAATTCTTGGATAGTAGAAATCCATTTACCTCTTTTCTCACCTAGCTCGTTCTGTAAAAACATAGTTTTGATAGCAGGGTCAGGCACAATGGCAAAAACTCGTTGTGCACAATGTAATGTCAGAATTTTTTTACCGTTTTAAAGAGTGCCTACATCCGCTTATCGAGGATAGAATACCTCAATTGAGCATCTTTTAAAGGAGCACTTAAAAATGCTATGGGATTTTCTGCGCTATCCTCACCTTTTTGGGTCAAGACACTCGCAAAAGAGTGTTCCGATGCGAAAGCATAAATATAGAAAGGTTTAGCATAGTTTGGACTTATGAGGGCAGGGGCTCTGGAAATGGCATCCTTAATGTTTTGAAAGGCCACCCTACTTTCCTCGTTCCATCTGACATCTACATCCTTCTTGAGCATCTTGTTCAACGGTTTGGCTATCTCAACGAAGCTTGAAATAAACTTCCTCACAAAATTAATTTGCCCGAAGAAAGATCTCAACTCCTTTTTACTACCCGGGAGAGGCAAGTTTTGGATAGCTTCTATCCTTTCTGGGTCAATGGATATACCTTCTTTTGAAATGATGTGACCAAGTAGTCTTCCTTCTGTTACTCCAAAGATGCATTTTTTGGGATTTAAAGAAATTCCATGCTCTCTGCATCTTTGAAGAACCTTTTTCAAATCCTTGACATGGTCTTCTCTTTTCTTTGAAAATACTGGAATATCATCCACATACACAATGATACACTTGCCTATAAGCCCTTTGAATGCATAGTCCATGGCACGTTGAAATGTTGCACCAGCATTTAACAGTCCAAACGACATTCTTCTGTAGGCAAATGTCCCCCATTTGGTTGTGAAGGCTGTTTTCATCCTGTCATTGGGATGAATAAGAATTTGGTTATATCCAGAATATCCATCAAGAAAAGACATCATTTCAGATCCATTCACTTTTTGTAAAATTTCATCAATGGATGGCAATGGATAGTTATCCTTTTGAGAGGCCTTGTTAAGATTTCGAAAATCTATACATAACCTAATCTCTCCGCTCTTCTTCTTACTGAAACAAGGTTAGCAACCCAGGTTGAGTGCCTAACAGGAAAAATAATCTTTTCTTCCAATAATCTCTTGACCTCCTTTTCTATTAAGGGCTCCAATAGCGGGTTAAAAACTCATTGTCTTTGTCTAAAAGGCTTGGAGTCCGGCTTTAGAGGGATGGTATGTGTAATGACGTTTTGGTTGTATGTTTTCAATTCGTTATAATTCCAAGCAATGCAATCCACGTAGTGTTTTAGTGCATGTATTATATTTTCTCTTTCTTCAGCTGTACATGCCTTTGCGATGTACACTTCCCGTGGATTGTCTGCACTCCCTAGATTAATTAGATCACATGCATCTTTGGGGAGTGGAACCTTTTTTTCTTTTCTGGCCTTGTATCCCATATCGAACATTTTCTCCAATGAAACTATGTCTTTAGGTATTTTGTTGGATTGACATGTAGTTTCACTTTCGTTTTCTAGCTTCTTCTTGCCATCTTTGCTCCTCATCAATCACCTGGTTTTCAAAAATACCTGAGTTCGTGACAAATTTGAATATGTGTCTGTCATTTTCAAAAACTTGGAAATTCTTGACATTATCAGTATTGATGGACAAGGAACTAATTCGATGGAGAAATTTTTACACCTTTTTATATCAACTGGATTTAACATGCCTGCGGTGACCGTAAGAGAATCTGCTATGTGATTTCCTTTTCTAGAAATAAGGGCTATATTGAAAGCGTCGAATTCCTCAATGAGGTCCATTACCCTAGTTCTATAAAGGCTCAGTCTCTTATCGCGGCATGTATATTGTCCTTTAATCTGTTTGACTACCAGTTCAGAATCTCCCAATACTTTCAAGCATTTAACCTTTTTGCTCAACGCCAATTGTAAACCAAAAATCAGTGCTTCATATTCTGCCATGTTGTTCGTGCAAGGAAATTGTAGTCTATAAGCAGCCAATAATGGTTTACTTCCCGGGCAAGTGAGCTCGACTCCGGCTCCTGCTCCCTGTTTGGATTTGGATCCATCAAACCTAAGCAACCATATGAAATTATTTCCCTCAAGAGAGCTACCATGAAATGTTTCCCTTTTAGGCTCTTCGGTAGCTTCTTCAACATCAAATGCATAAACCCCCAACTCGGGTTCAGAAAACTGAACTTCATTTGGCTTATTAAATTTTGTTATGATTTCCTTAAGCCTCGGTTCATTTTCTACTCTGATTTGATTCGCGATTCCTTTCCAGGGTAGCCACATATGTGAGCAATCGGTTGAAAAATAGCCATTCAAAGTTTTCATCCAATCCCTTGCAAGTAGCATTCCATATCTACTTGGGATATTAACAACCAGAATGTCGACCACTTGTTGGACCCTGGGTTCAGAATTTAGTTGAATTTTGACATCATATAGGGTCCCTACCACATTTACCTCAGATCGGTCCAATTGCAAAACCTTGCATTTGGATGAAACAGCTGTAGGCCTAGCATTTGACATATCTCTCAAGGCATGAGATTGCTCGTGGCACCCGTGTCTACCAAAAAATTATGCAAATTCTTACCAGCAATTCTCAGAGTCAATAAAAATGGCGGGACATCCCGTCTCTCCTTTCGTAAAATCAAATGAGACTCAACTTCCTTTCCCTTCCATACTTGATTAGGTGAGTCCAGAGCCTTTATCAATGCTTCTTTTTGGCCAGGCAACCTGGCCGCCTCTAAAAATGAAAGGCTCGACTTAGATTTCCTTAAATCCTCCACTATGTCATATGTTGACCTCTCAAGTTTAACTATCTTTTGCGTGTCATTAGACGTTTCTCTTCTAAGTGGAGGAGGAGGATTATTATCCGCCTTAGTATCCGGAGGAAGGATAGAGTTGTTGGGTGGAGTTGATGATGTTTTAGGGGCTTTGAATTTACTTCTCAAATGATATCCGTGATTCCCCTTTCTAAACTCTCGAAAAGCTTGCACCTCCTGTTCCAAAATTTCATCTTCCTCTTCCTCACTCTCACCTTCTTGACGGTATAAAGTTTCCACCACCATAATGTTGTCATCTTGATGTTGGGGTGGACCATCATTTGGCACAAGTTCCAGGTCATCTACTTGGGCTTGGAGACAATGAGTGTATCTTGCGATTTCAGGACAATTCCTCTCATTGTGCTCCTTTGTATTGTGCAATCTGCACCCCTTTTCCCATGCAAAATCGGAAAGATTCAGAAGGGAACTGGATTGACTGGGTCCTGTAGAAGTATCTAGTTGATTGGCAATAGGGGCAGGTACGCCTCCATTGTTTGGCTTCGTGTTCCAATGTCTCCCTCTATTGTTAAAATTTTGACTTGGGTGAGGGGCATGGGACTCATACTTCTATTTTTGAACCATGTCATTACTCAATTTGTGAACTATCTTCTTGAGCTCTTCAACATCCGAATAAATCTCTTTCGGTGGAGCTACATTATTGTTAGTTCCCGTGGGGTTTGCATAATTCGTGGGATCTTGATTTAACATTTGAGTCAGATTTTGAGGAACTTGATTCGTATATGGATTTACACTTTGGATCGGAGTTGGATTTGGGAAAGGAACTATAGCCTGAGAATTAACCTGGCTGGTTCCTTGCATAGTCGATTGACTATTTTGCAAAAATGCGAGAACGGGTGGAATGGATGTGATCGGTTGGATCGGAATGGGTGCATAGGCAGGTGCTGGTGGATATGGTTGTTGATATGGGAAAGCATTCATGTTTGGCATTTGCGGTGCCATGATCTGATTTACCATGGGAGCTTGACCATATGGAGCATATTGTCCCATCATAGGCATCTGGGGAAACCCATAGCCCTGTGGTGTCATTTGTTGCTCGATGGTCATAGCTTCATTGTAAGCTAAGGCGAGCGTGGTGACTTGAGGATTTCACTTGGAAAACATCGTTGTCATCGGATCCAATGCCCCAAAATAGATTTGTAAAGCTACTGCAGGGTCTATGGCAAAATGCCGAATTGCTCTATTATAACATTTTTGGAATCTCTGATTAAAGGTTCTGATTGGTTCACCCTGGCCCCTTTTGCATGTAATAAATTGATTGTAGATGGTTGCGGGATCCAACGGTGACCTAAACTGATTGACAAAGGCATTCTCCATTTGCGTCCATGAAGTGATTGAACCAGTAGGTAGGCAAATATACCATTCATAGGCCACTGGATCTAGGCTCATGGGAAAAAGTCTGCAAGCCACATCTTCATGTTGGACTTGCAACCTTATCAAAACATCCCTATAGGCCTGGATATGCTCCTCTGTGGTCCTTGGGCCATCTGGTTTATATTTGGGCAAGAATATTTCTATGTTCTTAGGGATTTCATGGATATCCCCTACAATATTCAAAGGGATATTATTAGCTCCGTACCAAGGAGCTGCTGGAGGTTGGGCCATCTGATTTAAGATTGATGAGGATAACCCTACAAGCATGGTGGAAATGGTACTGACAATAGGTACACTGGTGGCAATTGATACCACCGGTGTAGGTCCGCTCGGTGTTCCTGAAACAAAAAGATCTTTTGTGACAAGGCTATCTGGTGGGTTCACAACTTGCTTGGTTTTATTTCTTGGAGTCTTACAAGTGAGTGTAAGGTCATGGAATATGGTTTCCCTAGTTGTTTGGGACCTAGTTGCGATCCGACGCGGTGGGTCCAGCTTGCCTTTCGAAACTCTCGATATCTCCAAGAAAACCTGCAACACAAAAAATGCTGCGGTATAGCCATTAATGAGATTAAGAAATAATTTCAACATTAAATCAAAACACATTATTTCTGTATGAACAATCAAAAAAATAAAGTAAACCAATTCGGTCCTCCTTCTAGCGCCAATCTGTTGAGTGGTATTTTCACCCGATTGTGAAAACACACTCTCCAATAGGATTTGAGTTCCAAATCCTCTCTTGCAAAGAAATTAAACAATAACTTCTCCAAGGTCTCCGCTATGTTAGCATTTTGCACAAATAATATTGTTCAATTTGAATGCTTGGAATACCTTAGTGATTGCAAGTAACTGTTAACAAGGGGCACTGTGGTTTATTTTATTCTGAAATTATAATGATTGTTCATTTAATCAGAATGAACTCAATGTGAATTAATCTTAATGATGAAATTATTTTATTTTTGATTTCGGTAAATTTTCAAGTATTTTATTTTAATGATTGTAAATTAAACTAAGGTTAAACTTTCAGGAAAATAAAAATGCAGAGAATTTGAAGAAATGAAAATAAAATGCAAAGAGACTAAAACTAAAGTACATTCAAAGTGTTACGATTCCTATTTTGACAAAACCGAAGATAATGAGGTTTTTTGCATACAACCTAACCTATTGAACCTGCAAACTCGCACAATCCAGATAAGTTAGGTGCTGGTTTCTAGGGTTTTAACTGTGATTTTCAGATTTAGACATTCGCATGAAGCAACCAAGAAAACTTGCATTAAACTTCACCTATAAGCCTAAAGATCTGAAAAGGGGAAAAATGAACATTAAATCTAGCATGCAGAAAATAACTCCTTCTTTCTTGTCAATGAGATGCAACTCTCTGTAATTCTGTATTAAAAATAATGTATCAGTTTACAAGAACAGAATGTTTCCAGTTTTAACAAAACCAGACAAAGTGGAGGAAAACGCTCCAAAAGCAGGCCCAGAATGGCCTATCACCTTCAGCTCTGCAACTCTGCCCATAGCGTTTTCGACCCCTGTACCTATCCTATGCTTCTGCTTTTAAACTTTTTGGTGCGGTTCTCTATTTCGCTTGGTGACGCTTCGTTTCATTTCCCAGACTGCATCATTTCATCTTCCCCGCCTCTTCATTGTCTTTGACTTTCTGCTCGGATGTCGAACGTTTGATCTTCTCTGTGAACTGTAACTGCTAGTCCTGAAGCGTTACACCATAGTCCTGACATCTTTGTGCCACGTGTTCTATGCCTTCCCTATATAATCTGTAATGGCCCGTCGTGAAAACCAAAAAAATAGCATGTCGCGATATCGCGATGTTTTTTGTCAACTTGGCTCTTCCACTTTTATCGCGAAAATAAGACATGTCGCGATATCGCGACATTTTATGCCTTTAGTCACAAGAATACAAATATGTCACGATATCGCGACACTTTTCATTTTGGCCGCTTTGACCGTGATTTCACGACATGTAGCGATATCGCGACGTTTTTCATCTACATTCACTTTGGCTGCTCTCGATCATGAAAACGTGACATGTCGCGATATCGCGACACATTCTTTCATTTACTCCTTCCTCGCTTTGCAGCCGTGAAAACCTGACATGTCGCGATGTCACGACATTTTTTTTCCTTGCGCTTCATTTCATCTTCGGGTCGTGAAAATGCAACATGTCGCGATATCGCGACAATTTTCATTTCTGGCCGCGACGGAGCAACATGTCGTGATATCATGACAACTTTTCATTTTTCCCCTGTCGCTATCACCTTTTCATTTTTTCGCGACAACTTTTCATTTCTGGCCGCGATGGAGCAACATGTCGCGATATCGTGACATTTTTCACTTTGTCTTTCTCTATCCTCCTTGACCCACGATAACATGACATGTCGCGATATCGTGACATTTTCGGTCAACACTTCTTCCTGCCTGCTTTGACCGTGATTTCATGACAAGTCGCGAAAACATGACATGTCGCGATATCGCGACAATTTTTTATCTTGCTATTTTACCCATCAAACACCGCGATTTCACAACACGTCGCGATATCGCGACATTTTCTCATCATGTTGCATTCTATTGCTCTTAGCCGCAAAAATGCGACATGTCACGAAATCGTGACACTTTTTCGTTCCACTGTACTTCGCTTGTCTGAGCCACGAAAACGCGACATGTCGCGATATCGCGACAATTTTATTTTTTAGCCGCGACGGAGAAACATGTCGCGATATCGCGACACTTTTTATTTTTAGCCACGACGGAGCAACATGTCGTGATATCGCGACACTTTTCATTTTTGGCCGCGATGGAGCAACATGTCGCGATATCGCGACAACTTTTCATTTTTGGCCGCGACGGAGCAACATGTCGCGATATCGTGACAAATTTTCATTTTTGGCTTTTCTTTGCTCTTTTAACATCTGGGCCACTGCAACCTTCTTGGAAAGTGTGCAAAAAAGGTGGGTCCCCAATTTTGGGGTGTGTTGTGGAGCAGCCACAATAGGTTTCATAGTCTCAAAGCGAGGCATCGAGGTGGACCCAAACAAAGTCAAGGCAATCCTTGAAATGCTTCCCCCAACTACCATCAAGCAGCTCAGAATCCTACAGGGAAAGGTCACATCAATCAAGCGCTTCATAGCGTAGCTATCTAACAAGTTCTGACCTATGAATAAATTATTGCACAAGGGGGTCGCATTTAACTAGGATGACGAGTGCCAGTCAGCCTTTGACAAAATTAAATAATACTTGGCTTTGCCACCAGTATTGGCACCACCTAGACCAGGAGTGCCATTCTACTTATACATCTTAGCTACTGAGGTGGCACTGGGCGCCATGCCAGCCCAAAAAAATGAACTACACAAATAACATGCTACTTACTATCTTAGCCGCACCCTGGTCAGTTATGAACTTAACTATGCATACGTTGAGAAGCTCGCTGGCAGTGGTGTTTGCTACCAAAAAGCTATGCCATTACATGCTGAGCAACAAGACGTATGTTGTGTCTAAGGAGAATCCATTGCGGTACATGATGATTCATACTTATCATAGTAGTCGCATGATGAAATGGATCATTTTTTTGACAGAGTTTGACATCGAGTTCATTGGACAAAAATCCATCAAAGGTCAAGTCATAGCTGATCAACTAGCAGAGGATCCTCTCGAAGATAATCAACCTCTGACCATAGAACTACCCGATGATGGGGTATTCCATGTCTCAGAATCGCCAGATTCTGATGAGCCTGAGTCACAGGCCGACATAACCCTTATTTTTTATGGTTCTAAATGTGAGCAAGGAGGTGGCATGGGAATTGTATTCTTCACACCGCAAGGGTCTCCAATGCATCTATCATTTAAATTAGATTTCTCGTGCACCAAAAATAATGCAGAATACGAAGCCTTGCTCATAGGTCTTCAAACAACAATCACCATGAACATCAAATGATTAAACATCTTTGGTGATTCACTGTTAATTGTCAACCAATTCAAAGGGGTATTCCAATGTAAATACCTAGTTCTGCAGGCCTACAAAGCCCTTATGGACAAATTCTTGGCAAATCTTGAATGGTACAACATCGAGGCACTCCCTCGATCATCGAATCATTTTACGGACACTATGGCCTCCTTGGGGTCACTAATCCTGCAAGACATTTTTGGTGATATGACAACCATTCAAGTCAAAACACTATCGCAATCCATGATGGAGCGTGCAAGCTCTGACTTAACACCAGGAATCCACCTAATCTAGATTGAATTGTCCTAGAAAAAGTTCTCTTGAATCCATGATTGTCTAAATCACGTCAACTAGGGGTCCTTGTTCTCCCCTACTCCCCTTAATAGCAACACAACGCTATTCTTACAAGTTCTTTCCTACTCAAATTTTGCTAGGGATGAACTTTAAGAGGGATTGGTTGTTTAGACTATCGAGGTTTTTGATCAACAGGATTGGTATACACCCATACGAGATTACCTCAAGCTAGGTAACCTCCCACTTGGATTGACGCATGCCACAAAATGATCATTCAAATAGAAAGTGGCAAAGCATGTCTTGTTAGGAGACATCTTGTACCGTCAGAGCTATGAAGGGATCCTCCTTCGTTGCTTGGACCAGCAGGAGTCCACTTGGGCAATCACCCAAGCGCACGATGGTACATGCGATGGCCACTTCAGTGGTATAGCCATCGCAAAGTGCATTCTTTGCATGGGCTATTATTGGCCATCTTTAGAGCGAGATTGTTGCGCATATGTAAAGAAGTGCATGAAGTGTCAACACCATGCCAATTTGACACACGTACCTTCTCAAGCCTTGTAGCCAATCCAATCGGCTTGGCCATTTTCATAGTGGGGCTTAGATATAATCAAAAAGATCTCCCCTGCATCATCAGGCCATCACATGTTTATCATAACGGCCACAAAGTACTTCACCAAGTGGGTGGAAGTAATTTCGCTTACCTCTATGACTGGAACCCGCATTTTAGAGTTTATTTTACATAATATCATATGTCATTTTGGTATTCCATCCAAGATAATCTCGGATAATGGGACGTCATTCAAGAACAAAGACATGCATGCTTTGACCACAAAGTACAAAATTTAGCATAGTTTTTCGACACCCTATTATCCACAGGCAAATGGGCAAGCAGAGGCGTCAAACAAAATGCTAGTTGCCATCCTCAAAAAGATAGTCACAAACAGTCATAAGGATTGGCACATTCAGATCCCACTTGCCCTGTGGGCTTATCGCACTAGCATTCGGATGCCCACTGGGGCAACTTTATTTTTGCTCGTGTATGGCTCCGAGGCGGTCATGCCTCTCGAGTTGGAAATTCCTTCCCTACGCATATCAATGCAAGAGTTCATCGATGATGACACTGCATGGTAGGCCCGGTTAGACCAGCTTACATTGCTCGAAGAATGATGTGTTAATGCTCTCAAGCATTTACGTATCTATCAAGAGTGACTTAAGAAGGCATACAACATGAAGGTTCACCTGAGGGACTTTCAGGTTGGTGACTTGGTCTTAAAAGAGAACCAACAAAATTCTAACTTGCCGCCCCATCTAAGGGACAAGTTCATGGCAAACTGGTTAGGTCCTTATGTCATCCACAGTAAAATAGGACCTGGAACATACCGGCTTGCCTCTCTTGATGGAATCAAGGAACTAGAACCCTTGAACATCAGTCATTTGAGGCCATTCCATATTTAAAAGAGCCATAGCCCAAACCAAAAGCTCCAAGGATTCTCATAATCACTTGGTCAAACCAAAAGCTCCAAGGATTCCCATAATCGCTTGGTCAAACCAAAAGCTCCAAGGATTCTCATAATCGCTTGGTCAAACCCAAAAGCTCCAAGGATTCCCATAATCGCTTGGTCAAACCAAAAAGCTCCAAGGATTCCCATAATCGCTTGGTCAATCCCAAAAGCTCCAAGGATTCTCATAATCGCTTGGTCAAACCAAAAGCTCCAAGGATTCTCATAATCGCTTGGTCAAACCAAAAGCTCCAAGGATTCCCACAATCGCTTGGTCAATCCCAAAATGCTCCAAGGATTCCCATAATCGCTTGGTCAATCCCAAACGCCCCAAAGGTACCCATCATCCCTTTGGTCAAACCAAAAGCTCCAAGGGTTCCCACAATCGCTTGGTCAAAAATAAGAAAATTCAAAAACAATAAAATCATCAAAAATAACAAAAATTTGCATCTCATTTCCATGCATGCTCAAAATCATCACAACAATAAAGAGCTCTTTTTGTATCTCATCTTCATACTCACAAAAATAAATCCATAAAAAACACAAAAATAATAGTTGCATTAAGCATCACATCCATACATTGCATATTTGTGGTCATACAGGTCAAAGGCACCATAGACTGTAATTACTCGGCAAATCCATCATTTTCCACATTTCTCCATTCTATAAATAGTCCATCAAAAATAAATGTCATTCACATATTTTTTGCCATATCATAGTCGGTTGTCTTCTAATGTATCAAGAGTTTTCATCATTCAGCTTTCATTAGCTTTCTAGCCACATACTGTACAAATTCAGATAGATTTTACAAAGGTAGAGTTCTACTTGGATCACACCTTGTTACGTAGCATCCCAACACAAGTTAAAACACATAAAAAATTCCCAAGTTGTGTGAACGAAAGATGAAACCTGCAAAGCAATCCAGGTCACCATAAGCGAAATGGTTATCTTGCTCATCCCCCTATGCGAATGACCCCAAGAATGTTGAGAGTTGGCAAAAGGACAAGCATCTTCCCTACCCAATTCCCCAAGAATCCCAAGTTCTCAAAAAGTTGCAAAACATCAAAATTTTGCAAAAGTCAAAACTCCAAAAATTTGACATCACCACCAAAGTGCATACATCAAAAGGCACATACAATAGTGATTCTCATCACTCCATATTCAAATCCCTTGCTCAAAAGAAAAAACAAAAATAAACAGTGATTTTTATCACTACAAAAGAGCAAGTATCCCAATACAATTGAAGAAAATAAGGGAGTCAAACTTGAATCCCTAGAACTCTCAACATTCAGAAGGTCATGAGGTAAACCTCAGTATCGGTTTGGTGGATAACCTATCGGTCACTGGTGGCAAACCTCCCGCATGATGATATATCTGTCACATTAACTTGTGTGCAGATCAATGTTTGCATGTGGATGAGCTAGCTTATGGTATCCTAGATAGCACCACAGATTAATCTGACTAAATACAACAAAGGAGTTAGTGGAGCTAATTAGGTGATCCTCAGTACAAGTTTGGTTGACAGCCTATCTAGCACTAGCGGTATCCTGACAAATACCACATAAACGAACTCAATTGCACACATAGGGATGTGAAATAACTTGGTCAAAGACAAGTCCGATTCATACCTTGTTCAAAAGTCTTGTAAGATAAAAATACAATCGTGGCTAGTTAGTTAAAACATCTGAGTCTCAGAAAACCTTAACTACATTCTAAACCAACTGTGCTATCTTTCATCCTCGCATTGCCATCAAAAAATACAAAAAATAACATGTATACATAAAAATTCATTTACCACAGCAATCGCCTAGGACAAAAAGCCATAAGTTCTAAACAGTCTATGGTGCCACCGCCAAAAATCACAAATTCAATTCATCCATTCCATTTGCATATAATATAAATTAGAAACATTTGCATTCATCATAACATATGCATCCATCAATATAAATTAACATGCATACATACACATTCATCAATCATTGTGCATAACATCAAATCACAACACGTGTATAAATAAAATAAAGTCATCTGTATATATATCATAAAAAATGCCCGTAGGCTACAATAACCGGTCCTCTGACCTCACAAAAATGCAAAATCTCAAAAACCCCCAAGCCTAGGGCATCCCCCAGATCGGCGACGGAATCCCCGTGGATGATTACAGAGCAAAAATTATAAAATTAGCAAAAACTGCACCAAAATGCACAAAAACTAGCAATAAAATTGTCCAATAAGAGTGCTTTTGCACTTGACATTTCGGGCATGCAAAATAGACATCAAGGTCACAAATCCTCACTATCCTACTCCCTAAGAAGGCTACCATAGCCGGACCGCTCCATGGGAGGACGGATTGTCGAGAATTTCATCCCCAAACGGCGTCCCAAAAAGGGTCCAAACCCACCCAAAAATAGCAATAACATTGCCGAGCAAGGTGCCTTTGCACCTCTACTTATTGGCATGCAAAACAGATGTCGGGGTCACAAATCCTCACTATCCTACTCCCTAAGAAGGCTACCATAGCCGGACCGCTCCACGGGAGGACGGATTGCCAAGAATTTCATCCCAAAATGGCATCCCAAAAAGGGTCCAAACCCACCCAAAAATAGCAATAACATTGCCGAACAAAGGTGCCTTTGCGCTTCTACATTCTTGGCATGCAAAACCAACGTCGGGGTCACAAATTGTCACTATCCTACTCCCTAAGAAGGATACCATAGCCGGACCGCTCCATGGGAGGACGGATTTTTGACAATTTCAACCCCAAACGGCGTCACCAAAAGGGTTAACACCCACCAAAAATAGGTCTAAATGTCGGAAAACTGCACAAACATTCAAAGATAAACATTTGAAGGCACCCTTACACAAGTCATCTTGGGTCAAGCGACTCGTCACTTTTCTCATGTAGGTCATTCCCTCATCGATTCGTCGCTTGAGGGGGTAGTCACACTTAGTCACCAATCAACAAATACACACCCAATCATGGAAATGGCATGCATTCAAAGAATCATTGACAAAGACAATCACGCCCCTACTTGGGGCAGAAAACAAGCAATAATCACAAGTTGATCAAACACTTGGCATTCATGAATCATGAACTCAAGGTTCCCATAGACAAAAGGTTGCGCCCTTTGCCTATTCATGACTGATCAATGTCCAAGATCAAGTAACACCTCACCGAAAAATGTTAACACTTGAATTGAGTTCCTTAGCTCGTCAGAAGCAAGGATTCAAGAATGCATGCCCTTTCCATACTTGGGGCATCAAAAGTTGGTTAGGTTACTGAGAAACCCTAATCATTAGTGCTTTGGTTATCTATTTTTCTCTCAACACTACGCCACGCACAGCGCATCCCAAAAAGGGGCATCTGTAGACACCAAAACAACACCAATCCGATTATGTGACTGCAAACACTGATCGCATTGACACACACAACCCCTAGGGCAGCCCCTAGAGGTTAAAAAGTGGTCCTAACCACTCTCACAGTAGTTTTGGAAGGTCAGAGGTCAATTTGGCACCTTTAGGCACTCTGCTCCTTATTCGTTCCACCCAGGGATGATTACAAACTGGTACTCGCCCCACCCAGGGACGATTAGCAGTATTCGCTCCAGGGTGGGGCGAATAGCAGGTTTGACGGGCAAAAAGTCAAATCTTGACAAATGGCAGCTCAGATCCACCACTTAACTCTTCCTTCATTGCATGGGAGTGTGAGTGAGCATTTTTGAGTGTTAGAGGCAGTTACAAGGGCAGTCATGGAGCCCCTAATCAGGGAGGAATCTTCTCCCCCTTGGAAGGCATGATTGCCAAGTGGCGCCTCTGCATGCTCATCCAAAGAGACCGTCAGGTCTATAAAATGGTGAGTCTTCTCACCCCAAAAATATATAGAGAAGGAGCATTTTGAGCAATGAAGTGCTGCCATTTTATATCCTCACACCTTTTGATTTGTGCCTTTCACATCCTTGATCTCTTTTGGAGAGGAGGTCATTGGGTGGTTATTGGAAGGGCTAATCCGGAACCAAAACCTGAAATTTGGCCATAACATCCTACCAAATTTTTTGAAAACACCCCACAAGAGGTTTTGGACCCATCCCAAGTGGATTGGTGCCAAAATCGGGCCCCAAACGATGGGCGTCCTGCCCCCGGGTGCCCCCCACACTGTTGCAGTTCTAATCGCCCCGCCTCAGAGCGATTAGAAATTTGTAGTAGATTTCCTTTCTGTTATTTTTGCATCTGATTCTATGCTGCTTAGATAGGTTGTCATTCAAATTTCACATCGTTTTGAGCATTTTTGATCATGTTTTTATCATTTCCCGCCTTTACTAACATGCAGGTAGCATCATCAAATTCCCGGTGATAGAGGCCAAATTGGGAAAATCTGACCTTCTGGGTCTTCCCAAAATACCCCATTTTAGCTAACCCCCAACTTTGCAGGTGATTTGGAGCTTCCCGAATGTGACATTTGGGACAGTGCTTTTTGACATTTTGTTGTAGGTCTATTCGTCCCGCCCCGGAGTGAATACGAATCTGTGGTGAATTTTTTGACTGTTCCATTTGCAGTGCCTTCTCGATGATGTTTTTATGCCCCTGTCAAGTTTTTAGTTCATTTGGATCTATTTCAGTTATCATTTTATTTATATTTTGCATGTACTAATTGAAGGCGTGGGGATTGCATGTTTCATTTTATCTACAGGTGCTACTGACTATTTCCTATTTCCTTGAACGTAGGGTCTCAACATTAGAGGAGTAGCAAGGAGTCAAGACTCATCAATGCAAGCGGCGGTGACATTTGGTCCGCCCACTTTACATGTGGGCATGCGGAAGAAGGAATAGCATCCATTGATGTGACAAGAACACATTTAATGCTCCTAGCCCCTAAAAATGGAGGAGGCAAATTGTAACCGAGTTCTAAAGCATATTAATAAAAAGGGTTGTCTTCCATATTGGCTTTCTATTTGGTTTCGATTCGTTTATGCTTCTTTCCTTTCATGCACTTTCAATTCATAGGATTTAGCGTTATCTTTTGTTTCGTTTACATCGCATCTTGGCTTTTCCTTTTTGTTTTTGTATCCTCGTGCTTTCAGGTCCAGAGTGGGAAGGATATGAGGGCTTGCTTTGTAGCACACTTTTGCCACAAATATGGGAGATGGGGATGGAATCTATCAACTGAGGGATAGGATTTTTTATTAACTAGTAATATGTTAATTTAATATTTGTTAAGATATGTGTCATTGTAATTAAAGGAATATCTATACTTCATCACATTGATCCATTATTATAGTGCATAGTCATTATTTTATTATTAGCTATAGGCTTCCTATTTTTTAAAGTTATTTCATTATATATTTGTATTATGATCATTTTTAACAATACATTGATTATTTGTGTCCTTCCCTTCTTATAATGATATGTAGAGAAGCTTGGCCATGTGAAAAAAGTATTGAAGATTTTATAAACATAAATAATTATGTTAAAAAATTTATATTTTTCAAGCACATATACTTTTTATGTTCACATGTAAATCAAGACAATGCTACATATATTATTAAAATATTCATATAGTGCAATTACCATAGGTTATATATTTAACATCCACACGAACAAAATCAGTTTGAGACATTCGTAAATATGTGACAATATAAAATATGATTAAATCTATCAAAAACCATAAATAGCTGATGTCATCACTTGTTTCATGATACAACCAATACTACTAAAATTTAAACAGTAAACTTGTTTTTTTAATATACATATTATCTTAAATAACTATTTATATGTACGAAGAGTCATTTAACTAATAAATGATCAAACATTCAAATTAGCCAAAAGTAAAATATCATTATATAACTACTTTAATAATATTATTAATAATATAAAATTAATAAATAAAAATAATAAATATAATAAAAAATAAAATCATATTTAATATATATAAATAAAATCAATATATAGTTAAATTGTCGACAAGCAATTGTCCTAGTGACTAAGATGATGGTTGTTTCTTAAGTGACCTTGTGTTCAAACCTCTTGAGAGTGGTTGTTGATGTAATTTGTAAACGTTCTCCTTAATATATATATAAATATATATATATATATATATATATATATATATATATATATATATATATATATATATATATATATATATATATATATATATATATATATATATATATATATATATATAATTAAATTACCATAAAAATTGAAATAAAACAAAACAATTTAACATTAAAAATAATTTGAGCCTTAGGTTTACACATGGCAATGGATAAATTATTGTTTGAAGTGCAAATATTATTAGAAGTAAATCTGACTTTTTTATTGGGTTATATTCAATTGAAACAAGTCCTACCTATATTACATCAACAACAAAGTTTGGATTTTATCTTTGTGCTGTTTGACAAGATTGAAATATCGAAAAATTTAACCTATCATTACCACATAGTAGTGTAAAACAAAATTTGGATATTACAAATGTATTATTTGAGAAAATTAAAATATGGAAAAATTTAACCGATTGAGCTAATATCATTTGATATTAAAAATATATTGTTATAAATAATTGTAACGAAAATATTGTTACCTAAGCTTACTCTTACATTCACGTCATTGCTTTGAAAAACTATTAGTAATATTTATGCATATCATCCACTTGATGTCCTTTAGGAAGCCAACTTGATGTAAATGAGCCTATGGTGAGGATGATATCAAATAATATTATAATTACTTAAATAAAATATAATATATATTTTTAGGATGTGTATTTTTATTTTTAAATATATTTTATAAATAAACAATTATTAAGATAGTTTTAATTTTTTTTATTATGTTTTAGCGATTCTTATTAAATATAATTAGAATATATTTTCATCGTTTGTTATATATTTATGTTTTATTTTTTTGAGTAATACTTTTTATACACATCCAACATGGGGATTGAACCCGGGTCACACCACTAATAATGTAAGTGGTGTCCTTTCCGGAATACCACACTCACTTTCCATGGCGGATATGTATATGTATACAAAGTATTTACTCAATAAAAAAAATTATTATATTAAATACTTTTTAAAATTATTAAAAAATAATTGGTAAGAAATTAATATGTTTGCATTAAATTAAAATTATTAATATAGATATTGTCTAAATAAGTGATGGTGGAATAAAGCATATACAATAAGATAATTTTCTCAAATAATTATGTTACTACTAATACCTAATTTTATATTATTATGTGATATAAAAATAAGAGGAAAAAATAAATTTTAAAAAAAGATTATAAACCAACAAAAATTAATAAATTAGATATATTTGGATCATATGTAAAAAATAAATAAAAAATTAAAATATAATCAATGCATAATAAATCAATATGGAAACATAAGAGAAATATCAAACTTTGTATGGAAAGTAACCAAAGTGATGAAAATGGTGAATGCCTAAGATAATTGGAAATTGATGTAAGGGTATGCAAGTGGTTCATAAATACACCAAATAATGTTATAATTTACAGCAACTTTCCACCCAAATTTCACCACAAGAGCTTTGTTCATCACGACCACATTTTTTATATTGATACCCCCTTGCCTCTTCCTCTTACAAATATGCTCCCACGAGACAAGGTGGAATTTTCCTTTCAACTCAGGGCCCGCCCATAGGAAGGATTTGCAGATGCTATCCATTTTGGTGGCCACCTTCAAGGGTAAATGAAAGAGAGATAAAAAATAGATGGGGATGCTCTTCAAGGTGCTTTGGACCAGCACCACCTTTCCCGCTTTACTAAGTAACACCACTTTCGAAGACGCTAATTTTTTTTGGCATATTTCAAAAACTAGGGTCCAAAACTCATCCATAATGCGGCCAACAGAAAGGATGAGCCCCAAGTAAGTGGCCAGGAGAGAAGAAATATAAAAATTTAAAATGTTACCTATTCTCCTTTATCGGGTCTTCAGAGTATTAACAAAATAAATGAAGCTTTTTTCAAAATTTATCTGCTACCCAATAGCCTTCTTGTAGCTTACCAAAATATAATTCACATCCCTTGCATGGAACACCAACACCTCACAAGAGAGGAGGGTGTCATCAAAAAACTACTGCTGAGAGATTGATGGGTAGGGGAGTGTCGACCTTAGACCAAAATCAAAGCTTCGACAAGAAATCGAATGACCAAGCACCTCCACCATAAGAATGAAAATAAATGGATATAGAGGGTCATATTGGTATAGATCATGACATGACTAAAATAACATTGCTTGAGAGCCATTAACCAGGATAGAGAAGCAGGTAAAAGAAATACAAGCCTCTACGAGGCCCATCGATCTTTTACTAAAACAAAATTTCCTTAGGATGCAGAATAAAAATTGCCATGAGATCCTATCATAAGCCTTTCTTACATCCAACTTGAGGAATAATGATGCTCGTAAACTCTTTTTAACTGAGTGGAGGAATTCATGTACCACAATCACCCCGTATAGAATTTATCTGCTAGGGACAAAGGCACATTGGATACTATCCATGAGAAGATGTAGGATAACTTTCAACCTGTTGGCTAAGGCTTTAGAAAGAATCTTATAGATTGTATTGCATAAAATTATAGGCTAAAAGTCATTGAAAGAGAACACATTGTATTTCTTTGGCACCAGGGAAAATAGCATCGAATTCACTAATTTAGGGATGACCATCAAAGCTTGAGAGTCTTGAACCGTCGTACAAATGTCTGAGTCACAGATATATCAATACTTATGAAAGAACCCCTAAGGGAAACCATCAATACTAGGCACCTTAATAGGGCTCATAAATTTTAATTCATTAAAAATTTCTTCATCTAAACAATGAGTAACCAACCCCTCATTCATCCCCTTCATTACCAAGCAAGGGATTACCTCTAGCATGAAATTCTCATCATCAATTGCCCTTATCGGGGTCAAGCATAAAACGGAGGAGAACTCCATAGCCTCCTCCATTATTCAGAAGATATTTTAAGTTGAGCTATCATCACTAATATTAATTTTTGTTATGCAATTATGTCTCCTTCGACGAAGGGTGGAGGTGTGAAAAATCCAAGAATTACGGTCCCCTTCCTTAAGATAGATTTCTTGAGATTTCTACTTCTAGTGGATCTCTTCTCTGGCTTGAATATTATGAAGCCTTGCAAGCAAATATTGCTCCTCCAAGAGAATCTCCTTAAAACCTCCCTACATTTCCAATTTGGATTCAATATTCGAAAACTACCCACAAATCCTTTCTTTCTCTCTAAAAATGTTACCAAATGAAAACTTATTCCAAATCTTAAGATTGGACCTTAGCATTTTAATCTTATTGGATAGTCTTTCCATACCCACATCGTTAACCTCCTCCGACCACAAGTCCCACAAAGAGCTATCAAAACCAGGATACGAGCGCCACATCATTTAAAAAAGAAAATGGGCGAGGGAAAAAAGGGTGACCGTTAGGGACCTCCAACCATAAAGGGTTATGGTCTAAACCAATTTAGGGAAGAGTGGATAAAATGGTCACACCAAAGAGATGGAGACAGGAGTTAGACAAAATCTCTATCTAATTTACTGAGAATCAAATTGGCCCCCACCCTCCTATTACTCCATGTAAACTTCGAGCACTTTAAGTATAAATCTCTTAAACCTACGACATTAAAAAAATTTGTGAAATCATTTAGGCTTCTAGCGTCCACTTTGTTGCCACCTCATATTTTTGAAGGAAAAAGAAGGGTGTTGAAATCCACCAAAACCACCCATACCTCATCCTAAAAGAAGACTCTCATATCGAGCAAAATATAACAAAATCTCCTTCTATCAGTAGGGGAACTCAATTCATAGATATTAGAGATGACCCACCTTCTATGGGTTGTCTTACACCAAAAAATAATATTTATTACCCTAGAAGAGGATGAAACCACGTGGTCATCAAACTTAGAAGGATCCCAAAAAAATAAAAGGCCACTGGAAAAACCAAAAGCCTCACTCGCTATAAATCTAGAGTGTTTCCAAACTACATTATGAACCAAATCCCATGAAGAAGCATCAAGTTTGGACTCTTAGATGCACAAAAAATTAGGAAATTTTTCTTTTCTAAGTGAATCCAACAAACTCATTTGGAGGACCTATTTAGTCCTCTCACATTCTATGAGCACAACTTCATTGAGATCAAAATGAGAGTCTCTTGCTCGACCCTCCAAAGAGTGAAGGTTTAAAGCTATCAAGATTTATATGCTTATCTATATTCTCCTCTTCAAAAACAAGCCTTGCTTGCCCACCTTTGGCCAAAGCCTTATCCATTTATTTCTTTCTATCGGCTTTGCTAGGGGGTCTACCCAGATGTTTGGATAGGCCAAGGTCCAAACCCTTCTTACGTTGACTTCTTGTATTTGGGCCCGAGGAGCCTTTTTCAAAAATTATTTTAGGAGAGACCATTGGGCTGCCCAGACCACTTGAAGGTATTGATAATGAATCCTTCAGGGAATCATAAACTACCTTGGGAGTAGAAACCACATTCTCCATCATCATGTCTAGAGCCTTTGTGGCCTCCGTTTCAAGATAGCCAAACAAGTTAACCAAAGGTAAATGTGACACTACCTTCTTGATCTAAAGAACCACCTCCAGGTGAGGATTTGGAGCATAAGATTTTGGTAAGGGATATATCATAGTAGGTCTTATCGGATCAACTTGGTCCCTTCCAATGGGCTTTGACCCGCTCGAAGATATCATTGATTTCTCTTTAGAAGGTCTTAAAGCCTTCTTCTTCCAAACATTTTTCTTCTTAATAGTGGATCCCAGGACCGAAGTAGCTCCTTGAGAATCTAGATATATAGAATCAATTACAGAGGGCTTTTGAGGTAGAGATAGAGGAAAATATTTTTGAATATTCCCATACGGGATAGGTTTATTCTCATAGACCACTGGTTGAACCCAACAACCTAAGTGGGAAACCAATTCAATTGACTTAGGGAGCTCCTTCTCCAAATCCACCATTACACACATACAAACAAATTGGTGTATATCTGTTGATAGAGAGAGAGTCAAAGGAGATGAATTTTACTAAAGCCACCACTTTGAACACATTCTCATGCTAGAGGAAGATTAGAAATTTTGGGAGCTGCACCCAAACAAGAACAAGATTGACCTTTTGTGAGGTGGGGTTAAAATCATAACCCAAAAAATGCAAGAACAAGCCACACTTGCCAAAGAACCAAAGACCCCATCGAGAATTGTTTGGAAATCAACTTTAGAGGAGAGTCGAATCAAGAAGAAATTACGAGGAAGGGAAGCCAAGGCAGGGGAACGACTAGGCTTCCACTGCAACAACGCCCAATGCTTGAGGATCTCAAGGTCTGGTCTACATCCCGAGAAATTTCCCACCAAGTCAAAAGATCCCTTCTCCAAAAGTGATATGTCCAATGTGAATCAATTTAATTCATATTATTTTTAGGATATGGATGGTCATATGTTGCCAATTTTAGTGAATGGTCTTAATTTGAAGGTCTACTACCAGTAAAAAAATCAAGATAAAGAATGTAAATATGTACATAGTTTGCCAATTTGATTTTTAAATTTTATGAATTTATAAAAAATTCTTTAGGGAGCAAAATTCATTTTTTTGGGGCGAGGGAAGTTTCACTGGAGAAAATCATTTTCGCTAGTGAAACTCAATTTTTTCCCCTTGCTTCTCTTTCAGAGTGAAAACAAGAACTTTCCCTGATTTTTGGTGCTCAAATTGGAAAATTCACCCAAAAGGAGAAAAACGCTTTTCTTGTTTACATGCCTTGTTTTTTCGGTAAAAAAAATATTAAAGGGTGCTTTAAACTAGTGAAACACATGCAAGTTTTAAAAATTTTCTTGCTTTTTTGATACATGGAATTAAGGGGCGCTCAAGTTAGCAAAAACACTTGATTAAAAAGAAGAAAAAAGAGAATGACTTTGCTCAAAAAAAGGATTTCACTCATGCACATATAGCTTCATGCCACCGATGAATAATTTTGGTGTTTTGGGTGCTCAAGTTGGCGAAATCCATTTTCGACATCCAAAAGAGTGAAAACCTTGATTTTTTTTAGCGAAACTCTTGGATGCTACTTTTTCACCAACAAAAACATAAGAGGTCACTTTTAGCACTTTAGTTTAGTGAAGGCATCTACATGATATTATTTTTCGATGATAAGACTCTTAGTTGGATTTTAAAATATATATATTTTTAATAAGGGAAAAAATATTTCACATGCCTTTTCGCCCAGTTGAGTTTTTAAAGAAAATCAAAAAGAAAAGTTTGCCCAAAAAATATTTTAGTCAGCATGATTTATTTTTGATAGAAAAAATCTAGATATGAGCACGAGTTAAAGGTAATTTTACCAGTGAAACTACCCACAGGTGTTTTTGGAACCTAAAATTAGCAAAAAAGGATGAGTTTACCTGAAAAGCACTCCAGTTATGTAGTTCAAGCTAAAAAAGCAGCGAATCACATTCTCCAGGTCGACTGTTGATAACCAAATTGCACCTCTCAAAATTAAAAAGTTACTAGGCACAACATTCAAAGAATATTTGCAGTGCAAGTCATTATGAGTCATTAAAAATTATAAAAAAAATGTCGAGTGAGGGAACCAAGGAGCATGTTCGGTCGAATTTAGTGTGTGCACTGCATGCATTAAATCATGTTGTTGAGGGTGAGCATTATAAAAAAGGGTAAACCTATGAAGCTTGCAAATAAAGAAAGCATCAGAGTATTCTCTCATGAGGATCGCAAAACTGTTGCTAAATTGCTACTTAATTACAGAATTGTTAGAATATTGTAGGGGAGTTCCTCAAGATCAAAAATGGAGAAGAAAGCTACAGAATAGAAGAAGATGCAGAAAAAGTTGAGGCAGGAAAAAAATCCAAGAAATCCAGGAGGAATGAAGACAAGGAATTTGAACCATATTATGATGCGTTGGAAAAAAATTACAATTATGCCATTTTGAACAAGGGTATGGAGGAATTGCACCAATATGTGGATTTTACAGTTGAAAGCACGAGATTTCGGGCGAAGGAAACACTAATTGTGATGCATTCAAAATCAAATACGCTTAAGTCCTAGAAATGTAAATTGCATGAAATGAAAGAAACGCATTGGAAGAGACACAAGAAAATGGAGAAAACACAGCCCTTTCATTAAACTTTCTTGATCTCTGTTACAAATACGCCTCCTCCCTTTTCAGGGGCTAGGAGCGTTAAAAGAATTTGACTACAATCGAGACTTAAGGTTCCTCTTTCCGCGTGCCCACACTTGAAATGGACGGGCCAAGATGATGTCGTCGCTGATGTCGATGAGTCTTTGACCTCTGCTGCTCCTCCTACGAACAAAGAAACAACGAAGATGTTAGTAGCACCTGCTGCACATAAGAAGTGTTTGTTCTCTAAAATCGCCAAAAGATGCATGCAAACATTTGTCTGAAACAAGTGAGTAAAATGACTCTAAATGACCTGAAAACCTGACAGAGGACAGAAAACATCACCAGAAGGCCACTGCCACTGAGACAGTCGGCCAATCTGCCTTCAACTAGAATTCGTCCCTGGGCAGGACGAATTCTGACTGTAATTCGTCCCTGGGTGGGACGAATTCTTCTATGTTGGAAAAGCCGACCTGATGCTGCTCCAATGTCGAATCTCGAGACCTACAAAACGCCTGCAAATAGAGGGGTTATGTAATTGGGGCCATTTTGGGATGACCCAGATGGTCGGATTCTCCCAATTTGGCCTCTATCCTCGGGAATTCGATATCGCCACCTGCAAGTTAGTGAAACAACAAAGCGACACAAAGCATGATAAAATCTGATCAGAATGTTATGAAATTGAAGCTATGAATTCACCAAATAGAATAACACAAAATGCAACATGAACAAGTAATCTAGAATGCTTCAGAATAAAACTTAGAAAGTGCGGGGGTGCCCAAGTGGGCCTCCCACCGTTGGCACTTGATTTTGGAGCCAATCCACTAGGGATGGGCCCAAAAACTTCTTAGGATTGGGGGGTCGGCAAATTGGTTGATTCAGGTGTCCATATGTTGGATTTGGGTCAGATTCAAGCTTCCAAAAGCCACCCAACAACCTCCCTTGCAAAAGAGATTGGTGGATGTGAGAAGGTGAATCAAAGGGGATGCAAGTGGGTGTTCAACTCGGCAGCACTTCGTTGCTTGAAATCTCCTTCAATCTATTCTTTTGGGTGAGAAAAGTCCCACCTTTTATAGACCCATGGGGTCTCTTTTGAGAGGGAAGCATAAGTGCCATGTGTTGGTCATAGGTGCCATGTGGCGCTCATGTCTTCCCATGAGGGAGGGGAGTCCTCCATTGACTTGGGCTCTCATAATCGCCCTTGTGACAGTCCTCTAACGGCCTATCTATCCACCCACACACGTGTGCGAGGCAGGAGTCATCAACTGACTGTCCTGGGCTGCCACTTGGCACCATTCTTCTTTTTGCCCGTTAAACTCAGAATTCGTCCCTACTAGAGACGATTTCAGAATTCGTCCCTGGGTGAGACGAATTCCAGTTAGTATTCGTCCCTGGGTGAGACGAATATTGAGCAAAGTGTCTAAATGTGCCAAATTGCTTCCTGACCTTACAAAATTGCTATGAAAGTGGTTAGGACCACTGTTTGACCTCTGAGGGCTGCCCTGGGGGCTGTGTTTGTCAAAGCGATCAGTGTTTGCAGTCACATAATCAGATTGGTGCTATTTTGGTGTCTACAGATGCCCCTTTTTGGGATGCGCTGTGCATAGCGCAGCACCGAGCAAAAATAGATAACCAAAGCACTAATGATTAGGGTTTCTTGGTAACCTAACCAACTTTTGATGCCCCAAGCATGGAAAGGGCATGCATTCTTGAATCCTTGCTTCGACGAGCTAAGGAGTTTGATTTCAAGTGTTAACCTATTTTGGTGAGGTGTGACTTGAGCTTGGACATTGATCAGTCATGATTAGGCAAAGGGCGCAACCTTTTATCCTCAGGGGAACCTTGTGTTCATGATTCACGAAATGCCAAGTGTTTGATTGATTTGATTGTTGCTTGTTTATTGCCCCAAGCAGGAGCGTGATTGTCTTTGTCAATGATTCTTTGAATGCATGTCGTTTTCCTTAATTGGGTGTGTGATTGTTGATTGGTGACTAAGTGTGACTACCCCCTCAAGCGACGAATCGATGAGGGAATGACCTTCATGAGAAAAGCGACGAGTCGCTTGACCCAAGATGACTTGTGCAAGGGTGCCTTTAGATGGTTTATCGTTAAGCATGTGCAATTTTTTCCAACATTTGGACCTATTTTTGGTGGGTGTTAACCCTTTTGGTGATGCCGTAATGGGGTGAAATCATCGAAAACCCATCTTCCCATGGAGCGGTCCGGCTATGGTAGCCTTCTTGGGGAAGTAGGAGAGTGACAATTTGTGACCCCGACATCGATTTTCTATGCCAAGAGGTTAAGTGCAAGAGCACTTGTGTCCGGCAATGCTTATTGTTGTGTTTTTGTGTTGCGTTTATTTGTTGTTTTTGTTGTTTTGTTGTTTTTGTGACACCATTTGGGGATTAAATTGTCAAAAATCCGTCTTCCCGTGGAGCGGTCCGGCTATGGTAGCCTTCTTAGAGAGTAGGATAGTGACAATGTAAAACCCCGACATCAATTTGCTATGCCAAGAGGTTAAGTGCAAGAGCACTTGTGTCTGGCAATGTTTATTGCATTTTGTTTGTGTTGCCTTTGTTTGTTGTTTTTTTGGTGGGCTTTGACCCTTTTGGTGATGCCATAATGGGGTGAAAGTGTCAAAATTCCGTCTTCCCGTGGAGCGGTCCGGCTATGGTAGCCTTCTTGGGGAAGTAGGAGAGTGACAATTTGAGCCCCGACATCAATTTTTCTATGCCAAGAGGTTAAGTGCAAGAGCACTTGTGTCTGGCAATGTTTATTGCTTTTTGTTTGTGTTGCATTTTTTTGTTGTTTTGTTGTTTTGATTTTCTTTGGTCTTATGCATGATGGTTGATGGATATATGCATGTTGATTTATTTTGATGGATGCATATGCTATGATGAATACAAATGTTTTTGAATTATATGTGATATGCAGAGATGAAATGGATGAATGAGATTTGTGATGTTTGGCTATGGCACCATAGACTGTTTAGAACTCTGTTATTTTGTTTTTAGGCGATTGCTGTGATGCATGACTTTGTATGTATACATGTGGTTTTTCTCTTTTTGTATTTTCTGATGGTATTGTAAGGATGAAAAGTAGCACAGTTGGTTTAGAAATGTAGCTAAGGTTTTCTGAGACTCAAAACGGTTTTTAACTCACTAGCCATGAATGTACTTTATCTTACAAGACTTTTCAATAAGGTATTAATCAGACTTGTTTTTGACCAAGCTATTTCACATCCCTGTGTGTGCAATTGAGTTCATTATTGTGGTATTTATCAGGATACCGCCAGTGCCATATGGGCTTTCAACCGAACCTATACTGAGGATCACCTAATTAGCTCCACTAACTCCTTTGTTGTATTTAGTTAGATTAATCTGCGGTGTTATCCAAGATGCCATAAGCTAGCTTATCCACATGCAAACATTGATCTGTACGCAAGTTAATGTGATAGATATATCATCATGCAAGAGGTTTACCACCAGTTATCGATAGGCTATCAACCAAATCGGTACTGAGGCTTGCCTTATGACCTTTTAGAATGCTGAGAGTTCCAGGGATTCAAGTTCCACTCCCTTCTTTTCTTCAATTGTATTGGGATACTTGCTCGTTTGTAGTGATAAGATCACTGTTTATTTTGATTTGTTTTTCTTTTGAGCAAGGGATTGGGGAGATGGAGTGATGAAAATCACTATTTTGTGCCATTTGATGTGTGCACTGTATGATGTCAAATATTTTATTTTTGACGTTTTGCAAATTTTTGATGTTTTGCAACTATTGAGAACTAGGGATTCTTAGGGAATTGGGTAGGGAGGATGCTTGTCCTTTTGCCAACTCTCAGCATTCTTGGGGTCATTCGCACGGGGGGATGAGCAAGATAACCGTTTCACTTTTGGTGACTTGGATTACCCTACAGGTTTCATCTTTCGTTCACACAACTCAGGAATTGTTTTATGTGTTTTTAATTTGTGTTGGGATGTTACGTAACAAGGCGTATTTCAAGTGTAACTCTACCTTCGTAAAATCTGTCTGACTCGGTACATGACGTAGCTAAAAGCAAAATGATGACTGAATCATGAAAACTCTTGATACATTAAAAGACCACTGACTCTAGTGTGGTAAAAGCAATGCATGGTGTTTTTGTTGTTTTTTTTAAATGGAACAGTGTGGAGCAAGATGGACTTAGTAGGGAAATTACAGCCTATGGTGCCTTTGACCTATACGACCACAAATATGCAATGTATGGATGCAATGCTTAATGCAGCTACATATTTTTATATTTTTGATGGATTTATTTTTGTGAATATGAATATGAGGTGCGAGAAGGCTCTCGATTGATGAATTTGAGTATGCCTAGATATGAGATGCAAATTTTTGTTGTTTTTGATTATTTTTTATTTTTTTGACCAAGTGATTGTGGACATCCTTGGAGCATTTTGGTGACCAAGTGATTTTGATAATCCTTGGGGCTTTTGGGGTGACCAAGTGATTGCGATAATCCTTGGATCTTTTTGGGTTGACCAAGTGATTGCGATAATCCTTGGAGCTTTTGATGTTTTGACCAAGTGATTGTGGTAATCCTTGGAGCATTTTTTGTTTGACCAAGTGATTGCGATAATCCTTGGAGCTTTTTGGGTTTTGACCAAGTGATTACGATAATCCTTGGAGCTTTTTGGGTTTTGACCAAGTGATTACGATAATCCTTGGAGCTTTTTTGGTTTGACCAAGTGATTGCGATAATCCTTGGAGCTTTTTGGGTTTGACCAAGTGATTGTGATAATCCTTGGAGCTTTTTGGGTTTTGACCAAGTGATTGCGATAATCCTTGGAGCTTTTTTTGGTTTGACCAAGTGATTGCGATAATCCTTGGAGCTTTTTGGGTTTTGACCAAGTGATTGCGATAATCCTTGGAGATTTTTGGGTGACCAAGTGATTGCGATAATCCTTGGAGCTTTTTGGGTGACCAAGAGATTGCGATAATCCTTGGAGCTTTTTGGGTGACCAAGAGATTGTGATAATCCTTGGAGCTTTTTGGGTGACCAAGAGATTGCGATAATCCTTGGAGATTTTTGGGTGACCAAGAGATTGTGATAATCCTTGGAGCTTTTGGGGTTTTGACCAAGTGATTGCGATAATCCTTGGAGCTTTTTTGGTTTGACCAAGTGATTGCGATAATCCTTGGAGCTTTTTGGGTTTTGACCAAGTGATTGCGATAATCCTTGGAGCTTTTTAGGTTTTGACCAAGTGATTGCGATAATATTTGGAGCTTTTTTTGGTTTGACCAAGTGATTGCGATAATCCTTGGAGCTTTTTGGATTTTGACCAAGTGATTGCAATAATCCTTGGAGCTTTTTGGGTGACCAAGTGATTGCGATAATCCTTGGAGCTTTTTGGGTGACCAAGTGATTGCGATAATCCTTGGAGCTTTTTGGGTGACCAAGAGATTGTGATAATCCTTGGAGCTTTTTGGGTGACCAAGAGATTGTGATAATCCTTGGAGCTTTTTGGGTGACCAAGAGATTGCGATAATCCTTGGAGCTTTTTAGGTGACCAAGTGATTGCGATAATCCTTGGAGCTTTTTGGGTGACCAAGTTATTGCGATAATCCTTGGAGCTTTTGGGGTGACCAAGCAATTGCGATAATCCTTGGAGCTTTTGGGGTGACCAAGTGATTGCGATAATCCTTGGAGCTTTTTGGTGTGGATTATGGTTCTTCAAGGAATAGAGGTACCCCCAGCTTGATGGTCTTTGCACTCCAGATTTGGCTCTATAGGGACGGGTATGAACGGATTAGCCCTATGTGCTAAAAGGAGGACAGGGTATTCCCTCGGTACTGTTGTCATGATAGGGTCTCGAGGTGGACGGTGCTCATCTTGAATTTGGAGCCATGGATCCAACACTTGGTCCCACCTTGCTGGGTCTACCCACCATTCATGTCCTAGCCGTATGCCCATTTGTCCCATTAGATCTTCATGAGTTAAAGGGCGATAATTCCATCGTGCATGTCTGAGATAGATCATCTCAGTCTCGTCTTCTGAATCACTTTCGAAGATCCAAAAATGTTCATTCTCTTCAACAACTGTTACTTGCGACGATGATGGCTCTCCTTGTTCCAGCAAGTTAATCTGGTCCCATTGTGGTTGTTCCACTCTTGGTGGAGGGACCTGATTCTCTTGACACTGTGTTGGTTCAGCTGGAACCTCTAAGGGGAATAGCTTCAAAAAGATGTCTAGAAGCCGTTGATGTTCTCTTTGAGGATTAATCTCCGAACTTTCACCTCTCTCTAGCAAAGGAGAGGGATTACTGTTGTTTCCAGGGGTGTTTGTTGACCATGGGAGGTAGTCTCCCAATGTGTATTCTGTATTTGAATTGGCATACGGATCTTGTGCCAATCCCCCCTTGTTGCCTATTTCTAGGCCTTGCATATTTTCAACCAAGATGTGTAAGGGCAGGGGGTGGTTGAACCCTACTCCTGACTTGTCATATGGCATCTGATATCTTGGTTGGCAAAGGACCCGCATCCCTTGCTCATATCTTCCTAGCCCGTATCCATGCCAATTGCATTGATCGAGATATTTTAGGGAAAAATCTGGGTTTGACAGATAGTTGATGTTTTCAACAAAAGGCTCTTCGTCTGCTTCCTTTTGTTGGCATGGTTCAAGACCATGATCAAGGCCCCCATACATGAAATTCGTCTAGTTTGGAGGGTAGCCTAGAGGAACAACTGTCCCTATGGGAAGGTGAGGTCTTACCATGTCTTGTACTGACTCCAATGCTGGCGTCGCCACAACATTTTGCACTAAATATTCCCCAGTGCCCGTATCGGCCATTTCAACAGTGATTGTTGATGATTGGGTGGGAGGAAACGGTAGTCCTTCCTTAGTCCATTCCATGTTTTGTGGTTCAGGAGTCTTAGTTTCTGTTGTGCTTGGTGTTTCCTCCGTTGATACCGTTGAGATTGTGGGCAACATTTCTTCTAAGGGTTTAACCTCTTCCATGATCTGTTTTCCCTTGTCCTTCTGTTGGGCCATGATAGGTGGCGTTGATGATGAAGGAGAAGGTGATGAAGTCTCACCTGGTCGGGATTTTGCCTTGTTGGTCACCGGTGGTGCCTCGCGGTATTGGACCCTGTTTAGATGGATTTAACTAGAAATCCAAATGTGTTGAAGGGAGGGTCGATTGAGGCATGAATTGTACCGCATTGCAATACTTAAAGGGCTCTAAGTCCATTGGGACTACATGTATTTCTCCTTCATAAGCATACTTTAAGCACTGGTGTGCGATCGAAGGGACACACTTCATGTCCCTGATCCAAGGCCGCCCTAGCAGTATATTATAAGCCATCTTGCCTTCTAACACATGGCACAGTGTAGGTATTGACTTTTGTCCTACCTGGACGGGCAGAACAACTGTGCCGACTGTCGAGCATATTGCATCGTTAAAAGCTCGCAGTGTATACGTGGAGGCTGTGATGTGAGAGGCTGGCAGCTTCAAATGTTTTAAGGCTGCAGTAGTAATGATGTTACTAGATGAGCCAGTATCTATCAACACCCTCTTGTACAGAATCTCGTTGACCCACGTGATAACGTGCAAGGGTGGATCTGCCATGTCATTCGATATCATTTTGACCTCATCTTCTCTGAATGTGATGACCGGCTCCGTACATTGTTTCACATGTCCCACGAAGTTTTTGAAAGAATTTATTTCATGAAGTTGTAATTCGATGGCTTTTAAAATGTCCATAAGAGCTTCCCTATGGGGTGCTGACTGTTGAATAAGCTCGTAAATGGATAGCCTAGCCGATGTGGTCCGCAAACTCTGTGTGATTTTGGTCCGTATCGTGACCTTGGGTCTAGGCGGAGGCAACTACGTTGGGCGTTGTTGAGGCTGCGATGTTGTCAAAACTTCCCTCGTAGCTACCTCGAGGGCAACTACTGGGTACCTTTTGTTCCTTGTTACTATGCTAATCATTCCCACAAATCCCTGCATGGGAAGATTCTATCGCACCTCGTTAATCTGGAGTGGTTTTTCCTGTGCCTCATGGGCAGGCAAAGGGTCCTTGAATACCCCCATTTGTTGATTGTTTGGTGCTATGGGGTTTTCCATGGCCAATGTTCTATTGTCAATCAAATCTTGGATTAATTCTTTGAACTTACAGCATCCATTCAAGTCATGTCCTCTGCACCTATGGAATCTACAGACTCCAAACGCTCTAATAGCACTTGGTATGCATCGGAAGATTTTATTTCTTCCTCTCTTGTTCGCTCCCGTTGTAAGTTATGGTAAACTGGGGGCCTATGGAGGGGTGGCCGAATGGCAATCCTCCTGCCTTGATGGGGAGTTTCAGCATATTCTATTTTTGGTTCGTACTCCTCATAAAGTTCTTGAGGAGTCTTTGGGTGAGACCTATGACCTTGATCGAGTCCTCACTGAAGGTACCCATCATTGTTTCGGGGAGTGGCCTCCCTCTTGGGTCTGTAAGATCTCAGAGGCAAAGCTTGACGAGGTCATGGAGACCTGTCCTGCACCAGCGAATTATGCCTCTCATATTGTTTGGCCCTTTGGATGCGAGGGGTTGGCTCCCTCTCAGGTAGTTCATAGCGTAACTCATCCACTTCACGTTGCATGCGCTCTCTATCCAAGCAGTGTCGGTACTCTATCTCCTGATGACTTTGTTTAAGCCGCATGATTTGGGCTTGACGGGTGGCCTGTATAGCAACTATCGGGTCAATTTGGTCTACCCTATTTTTCTCAGGAGGTTCGAATGTTTCTCCTATGTGTTTGCCTCAAGTTTACTGATCTAAAGTTTCAATGGGTCGCTTCCCTCTGTCGAGGTGGGCGACATGTACTCGAGGCTCTGGCCTTGATGTATGATCATGATACCTAGCAAGTGCGAAAATGCAAGGTTCCCACGTTGTTTTTTGTCCTCGAGGAATGTGACGGCTTTCCTTGTACTCTATTTCATAGGTTTGGATGGGGCGGGCGGAGTTAGCTCGCCCTGTGTAAGGAGCCCTGCGCTCCGGATTTTGTCTTTCCGTCCTGATGGGAGGTAAAGAAGGGACGCCATATCCACGTTGTCCCTCCAAATGGATAGTGTGCCTCTCTAGTGCTCCATCACACTGTGGCCACTCATGTCTAACCTCAGAAGGCGATTCTCTGTTTACATCAAGGTCTACATGTAGGGCGTCTTCCCGAAAGGGGCTGCTTTGAATGGGCATACCCCATCAAGGATTCTGAATCGAATTCTTTTGTAGGCCAGACCGATAAGGCGGTATGACCAAGTCCTTAGGACTAAAGTGAAGGCGACTTGTGCTTGCTTCTTGTGTACCTTCCAGAGCTTCTGCTCTTGATTGGGCTTGGTTATGAGTGTACACCATTGCGTTGCTTCTATACTATCTAAGTAGATTTTTATCTCGTTTATGATGATTTTTTTTTTTTTTTCTACACTAAGCAGAATTAAACACATGCATACACAAATCGTGATTATCTCTTTTAAGGATTATTTGTGTGCCCTAAACTGGTTTAGTGCATTTTGATGTTTTGTTTTGTTTTTGTAGTTTTTGAAAAATGTTTAAATGCATTATGACGGCTCATATAACTCCCAAAACGGTCGCCCCTTCAATATACCAACCAGGCCGATATACCAACCTCTATATATACCCGCCCTTACGAGAGGGAGACTATAGGTACGTGAGAGCAGAAGGTACGTGGTATGTAGGCGGTACGGAAGGGGGATTGTCCTATTAATGGCACCTACCATAGAAGACTTATCCTCGCGTGCATGGGAATCACCCCAGCGACACTCGGTCAGCTTTCGTTAGGATTTACGCCTAACAATAGTTGACAATCGAGGAAATGGATGCAAAGCTAAGCCAAGGTGGTTATGAGCCCACCGTTGGTCTTGCTCAAGGGCTGGGGTCTTACGACCAGATCCTTGGTTTAAAGTTATTGCGTGGAGTGTGTGGGATTCATTTTATTTAACAAAAATGAAACAAGCATAAATGACTTTCCCTAGGCAATGCAGGATAAAATGAAAACAGTTAAAGAAACAGAAATAGAAACAAAAAATTTAACAGAGATTATGAAAATCCCTACCTCTTCTCTGCCTGGACCATTTTCTTATGAAATTTTTCTCTAAAAATCTATAGGAAGGAATTCATCCCTCTGTGAGATGAATTGCAGAATAGAATTCATCCCTTCCAGAGATGAATTTGAATTCGTCTCAGGGTCATATGAATTACAGTAAAGAATTTGTCATAGCTAGAGATGAATAGCAGTACGCAACAAAAAAATGTACCTGTCAAGCACAACCACAAAAATTTAATCAGTTTCTATGATTTTAAAACCAGGGGACAGGGTCCCACCATGATCGCCACTGAAAGCACGAGATTTCGGGCGAAGGAAACACTAATTGCGATGCATTCAAAATCAAATACGCTTAAGTCCTAGAAATGTAAATTGCATGAAATGAAAGAAACGCATTAGAAGAGACACAAGAAAATGGATAAAACATAGCCCTTTCATTAAAATTTCTTGATCTCTGTTACAAATACGCCTCCTCCCCTTTTAGGGGCTAGGAGCGTTAAAAGAATTTGACTACAATCGAGACTTAAGGTTCCTCTTTCCGCGTGCCCACACTTGAAATGGACGGGCCAAGATGATGCCATCATTGATGTCGATGAGTCTTTGACCTCTGCTGCTCCTCCTACGAAAAAAGAAATAATGAAGATGTCAGTAGCACCTGCTGCACATAAGAAGTGTTTGTTCTCTAAAATTGCCAAAAGATGCATGCAAACATTTGTCTGAAATAGTGAGTAAAATGACTCTAAATGACCTGAAAACTCGACAGAGGATAGAAAACATCACCAGAAGGCCACTGCCACTAAGACAGTCGGCCAATCTGCCTTCAACTGGAATTCCTCCCTGGGCAGGACGAATTCTGACTGCAATTCATCCCTGGGTGGGATGAATTCTTCTATGTTGAAAAAGCCGATCTGATGCTGCTCCAATGTCGAATCTTGAGACCTGCAAAATGCCTGCAAACAGAGGGGTTATGTAATTGGGGCCATTTTGGGATGACCCAGATGGTCGGATTCTCCAAATTTGGCCTCTATCCTCGGGAATTCGATATCGCCACTTGCAAGTTAGTGAAACAACAAAGCGACACAAAGCATGATAAAATCTGATCAGAATGTTATGAAATTGAAGCTATGAATTCACCAAACAAAATAACACAAAATGCAACATGAACAAGTAATCTAGAATGCTTCAGAATAAAACTTAGAAAGTGCGGGGGTGCCCAAGTGGGCCTCCCACCGTTGGCACTTGATTTTGGAGCCAATCCACTAGGGATGGGCCCAAAAACTTCTTAGGATTGGGGGGTCGGCAAATTGGTTGATTCAGGTGTCCATATGTTGGATTTGGGTCAGATTCAAGCTTCCAAAAGCCACCCAACAACCTCCCTTGCAAAAGATATTGGTGGATGTGAAAATGTGAATCAAAAGGGATGCAAGTGGGTGTTCAACTTGGCAGCACTTCGTTGCTTGAAATCTCCTTCAATCTATTTTTTTGGGTGAGAAAAGTCCCACATTTTATAGACCCATGGGGTCTCTTTTGAGAGGGAAGCATAAGCGCCATGTGTTGGTCATAGGTGCCATGTGGTAGTCATGTCTTCCCATGAGGGAGGGGAGTCCTCCATTGACTTGGGCTCTCATAACTGCCCTTGTGACAGTCCTCTAACGGCCTATCTATCCACCCACACACGTGTGCGAGGCAGAGTCATCAACTGACTGTCCTGGGCTTCCACTTGGCACCATTCTTCTTTTTGCCCGTTAAACTCAGAATTCATCCCTACCTGAGATGATTTCAAAATTCGTCCCCTACGCCCGGGTGAGACGAATTCCAGGTTAGTATTCGTCCCCGGGTGAGACGAATACTGAGCAAAGTGTCTAAATGTACCAAATTGCTTCCTGACCTTACAAAATTGCTATGAAAGTGGTTAGGACCACTGTTTGACCTCTGAGGGCTGCCCTGGGGGCTATGTTTGTCAAAGCGATCAGTGTTTGCAGTCACATAATCGGATTGGTGCTATTTTGGTATCTACAAAGGTGAAGCAAGTATTAACACTTGAGAGATCGTGAACCATAGCATACATATTTTTTGGTTCTTGTGTACACTTTTTCATGCCTACCTAGAACTCATTCTGGAAATTTCAAAATTCTATCATCCCACTATGAGAGCCATTTGAAATGTGAATGGAGAGAAGTTGTTCAACATTTTAATGAATGTAGTCAGAGAAGTGTTCACCTGTGGGATCAAACCTCCTTCAGATGTAATATTCAGAAAACTCAATCTCAGGGATCAGGAGGAGATATACCAATCAACTGTGTCATTGTGCCAGTTTATGGAGAGTCGGTTGATAAAGACTCCACAATTTGGATATTTTTCAGCTTTCCAAAAGTTTCTAAAATTTTTTAAGAGCCCAGACTTGTATTCAATGTTGGCATGGATTTTTGTGTTGCCATTATATTCCATGGTGCATATATGGCAAGTGTCACTTGCACAGTGTATTTTTTTGGTAGAGTTTTACGCTCCAACATCGATTAAGGTGAGCACTAATCCATTTTTCTTTGATTGGGTGGATTACATAGCTCAAAGAATGCACTCACAATTGGAGAAGGTGTAAAGTGTAGAAGAGATGGCCTTAAAAAAATATTTATTCTTGGTTTGGTATTTCTTTTTTTACATGCACCAATATTTTTCATTTATAACCATGAAATAGACCGATGAAGTAGACAAAAAATAACCCGTTTATTTATGGACTCAAAGGTTGTCAAGAAGGGACTCCTATTACAATTTCAATCGTATATTCCTGGGTCCTGCCATCAAGCTTATTTTTGGTGCATGTGAGAGAGTACCGAGGGTGTTAAAGGAGGAGATCATCATGAAGGAGAATAGTGATATCTCCTTGTTGACACAAGATGTTATGGTACATATTTTTGGTTTTACAAAAATTTGTTCCTCCTTCCATATTTTGCTAAAAAATGCATGTTTACATTGGAAGTATCCCAACAAAGTGACTTTGCTAATGACACATACTGGTCAAGCCAGAGAAATCAAGCTACGTGTGCCATACCTTTTTGCTTTGGCAACATTGAAGTGAACCAAGTGGGGCAGAATGAGCTAATTGTCGAAACCCTCTATGAACTTCGTTTTGTTAAATTCCCCAACGATGGAAATATGATCCTTTGGGTCATTTCATAAATTTTATTAAAGCAAAAGAGTTTTTATTGTTGCCCTAGGGAAGATATTATGTAGCAAAGGAACAATCTAGAAGGATGCAATATTGATTGGCACATTGAGAAGATGACGTCGCTTCCTCCATGGCATGCTGCTGGATATGTATTATAAAGAGCATTGTATTTTGCTCATTTATTTCAACATTGTAATTGATGTTGGATTTCTAAGTTTCATTGATAATTAGAGTATATTTTGTCAAAGCAAGAGTTAGAGGCGGTTTGGAGAGACTTCGTAGAAGGTACCTCGAATATTAATAGTTGGATAGAGCCAATAACATAAGAGCAGGTATTGCCATTAATAAAAAAGCTTACCCACATCGAGTTGTCCTTGCTAGAGCTAAGCCAGAGAGCCAATCAAATCAAATTGGACCAGATCTAGACATTGCACTTCTTTATTTATTCACTTCAAAATCCTTCAATGATTGATGAGGATTCTTAGGATGAGGTGGTTGTAGCATATGACACCACCAGTGCACATCTCAAGGAGAAGGAATAACGAGAACAAGCGAAAAGATAGTAGAAGGAGACTACTAATCAAGATAAATTATTTGATATAGCAAATGGAGGTGATATTTGAGCCCAATGCATAGGCCTAGGGTCAATTACATCTAGACAAGCTGAATACCTCGAGAGCCACCAAAAGTGTTGGCAATTTTACCACACTGGAACTTTTTGTAAAAAATTCCAAGTATAAAATATAAATTGTGCATTATCACTGGTCTCCTTAAATTTTTAATATTTTTTTTGATTTTTTTAGGCATTTTCATTGGTCTACATCTCTCTTTCAATGCTTTCACCAGCGAAAATAAGTAAAGATATTTTCGACAAGATTCATGCATTTTTAATGGTAAAATTCAATCTTACCTCTCTATTTGTTTTTGCCATATTCAAATTTTGCATAAGCATGAAATGAATTTCGCTAGTGAAATCATATTCTGGGTAGTTTCACCCTTGTATGTAGTAAAAATCATTTTTACCCCCAAGCGCAGCAAAATTATCTTCTAGGCATTTTCACCCCCAGGTGCAGCAAAATTATTTTCTAGGCATTTTCGCCCCTAAGCACAGTGAAATAATCTTCCAGGCAGTTTCACCCTTATATGCAGTGAAATTCATTTTTTCCCCCAAGCGCGGTGAAATCATATTCTAGGTATTTTCACCCCCACGTGCAGCAAAATTATTTTCTGGGTATTTTCGCCCCTAAGCACAGTGAAATTATTTTCTGGGCATTTTTGCCCTTAATTGGAGCAAAATTCCATTTTCACCTCTGTTTGGAGCGAAACTCAATTTTTGCCCCTGTTTGGAGCGAAAATCCATTTTCACCCAAATGTTGTGATGAAATTTATCTTTACCATTTCCTCCAAGAGAAATCCTTTTTGAGGGTGCTTTAGTGTAGATAATTTTTGAAAAAGATCGAGGATTGGCAAATTCAATTTGTGGGGCAAAGACAATAACATCTCCAGGATTATTACTGAAGAGTGGTCGAAATTAAATGTTACACCTTTGATTCTAGTATGATATGGTTATTTTTGAGGCATCGTTCAATGTGGTGGATCTTAATTTTCAAGGCACCATTGTGGAGATTAAAATTGGGCCAATGAATCCTACTACAGTCTTTATATGCCATGTGATAAAATTGCTTATCGTTTCCCAATGCGTTTGCTGATTTGTTCATTGTTGTTACTAAGGAGAAAAGTGTTGTTGTTCAATATTTGAGTAGCCAACATTTTATTTAATAAGCATTTAATTTTGGAGGTGAAATCCTCTATAAAAACTAAGAAATTTGATGTAATAAAGAGGAGGAACATTCTACTAGAAAACTCTTTAAGTTTTAACTTCTACCTCAATTGAAATACTTTGGACTCTGGTTCCTGGATCAGTCGTATATGTGATTTTTTTCTACCTATTATTTTTGCTATATTCATTGCCTTTGTTAGATAAGTTAAAATTTTGCATTTGAATTTAATTTCCAATGAAGAAATGAATGTTGAAATGTTAACTGGAAATCATATTTGTGATCTATGATTGGTTGCTATATTCTTATTTTTAATGAATGTTGGTTTGAACTTGATTTGATAATTTAGCTATTAGTTAATTCCCCACTCTATTTTTCTAGCTTACAGACATATTTCCCATCTCTTTATGTTAATTTCTCTCCCTAATATTTATAAAAAAAATTAGATTATAAAGGAAACCAACCCTCTCTGGAGATTGGACCGAATGGCATCTCTTTTCTTTGGCTTTTCAATGTTGGTCGAGTCTAGGGTTCATATTTGTATACTTAAGCAAATTTGTGACCAACAAGTCCACATAAAGGCACAAGCTAGAGAACAAATGCAAGAATATAAAAAACAAAAAGATAGAGAACCAGAGCAAACACGGAGAAACCGGTGTTTATCTCAAGCACACTCAGTTCCTATCCTTGAGATTGTAGAAGAATTAAATGTAGAAGACATCATGTACAAATCCACCCATGCTTTGATTTATAAATTTGTGGGGTTGAGGCCATCCCATAATTTCTTATACAACTAGGAAAGGAAACATTGGGATTCCCAAGGAGAAGTTGATATTTTTCTTCTTTCAAATGTGTAATTTGTAGCAGATTTTATATTGATTTCATATAGGAACAAGGCTTTTGAAGAGGTACCATACAAAATTGGACCAACAGGTTTATTCTTGCAACCCTGGTGACTTGCATTTGATCCTCCATCATCCATCCCAATATGGCTAAATACCTTTATTCTCTCACTTGAATTTTGGAGAGAGGATATCCTTGGGAATATTGGTAATCTCTTGGGCACATATATAAAAAGATCATGAAAATAACTAGAGGGGGATCAACAACATATGCAAGGATATGTATGGCGATAGACCTGGAAAAGCCACTTTCGATAGAAATTGAATTACGAGTGGGAAGAAATACATGGATTCAACAAGTGGATTATGAATTGATTCCTTTAGGTGTAGAGCTTACCATGAGTATGGGCATATGGTAATAAAATTCCCTAAAATAGGGAGAAAGTAGATGCATCAACCTAAAACTAATCCTGAAAATCCTTCCCATTGAAATAAAATGATGAATGGTTTCAAATAGTAACAAGGAGAGTCCAAAGAAATAATTATCAAGTAAGAGGATGAAATCAAAGTAGGAAAAATGAACCAACACCCAGATTGGATGGAATTTCTAATAAATATGAAATCCTTAAATTATATGATCCAATAAAAGAGCAAGAGGATTCAGAGGTGGTACTGGTCAATGACAAGGGCCAACACCAAGAAGGAGAACAATAGATCCATCGGGAGCACACCCCATACCATAGGAGACAAACCCCTCCCAAATTATAATTGCTCAAAATTTTAAAATTAGTGTGAGTCAAGAAAATCATAATATTATGACACAACAACAAGAATCAGACACATCTAGGCCCAACCAAATTGACTTGTTAGGGGCTTGGAAGAGCAACAAAAAACACCAGATATATCTATGTTTCAACAAAATGATATGGAAGGGGTAATGATAGTGCATGTACAAGATCAAAATTCATAAAAATACATCATTATGGGAGTGGTAGAGAAAAACAGAGAGAAGCCAACACTAGGAATCATCCAGATAGAGAAGCGATGAAAGAATACATGTTCACAAAGGGTGGGAAGAAAAATAAATAAGGATAAAATATAGCAACAAGGAGAAAAAATGAGATAATTTGGATTGGTGAAGTCCATTGCCAACTTCTACAATATAGAACCTCAATGATTATAAAGACATGGAATGTAAGAGGTTTAAACAACCACCCTAAACAATTGGTTGTTAATAAAATGATTTTACAAAACAATCCAAATCTAGTTTTGTTAAGAAATATTGAGGGCAAGCAAATTTTATGGCCCAGGCCTCTCAAGGATTTTTAGGAGAAATTACCACTAATGGAATAAAAATTACTTTCAATTGATGGACTCAGCTTCAGCCAAAGGAATCCTCATGACCAAAATTAGGGAGAGGGACTCTAGGCTAGTTTGGATGATAATTAATTTTTATGGCATGATAGAGGTACAAACTCAAAAAATCTAATGGAAGGTAGTACAACAATTGAGGGAAACCCATATGAAATACTTTTGGATAGTGGGAGGGGATCTTAATGCTAAAATTTTAGTGCAGGATCAAGAAGGAGGTTTGATCCAACTCAATGATAAGGATAGGTTGTTGTTGGATTAATCAGAGTACCTAGATTTGATTGACATACCCCACCAGGCAACACATGGACTAATAAAAGAAAAGGAGCATTCACAATAAAATTTAGATTAGATAGGTTTCTTGTGGGGGATAAAGTCTCAGCCCTTTGACACTGTAAATCACAAATTTTGAACCGGTTAGCATCTGACCATTTTCCAGTATCTATCTACATAGGAAAAAAGCCTCAAGTCAAGAATTGTCCTTTTATATTTGAGACCTTTTATCTCCAAAATAACGACTTACCAAAGCTAATGAAATAGTGGTGAGAACAAGGAAAACCAGAAAATGGAACAACACAATTTCATCTTCATTCCAGATTAAAGTTTATCAAATGTAAATTAAAAAATGGATTAAATCTCATCAGACATATTTCCAACAATAGAGAGCAAATATTTCACTTTGAGTGCAAGAAATAGCAAAAATGAACCACTCAGAACCTATCTCTAAAGAGCTTATCCACAAATAAAGTCTTTTGATGTAATATAAATAAGAGTTAGAGAAGAAAGAGGAAGCCTACCGGATACAACAAGCAAGAATAATATGGCTATAAGAGGGAGACATGAATACAAAGTTTTTCCATCACTCAGCCACAACATATAATCACTATAATCACATTGATGCCTTATCCATAAGGTATGGAAACATGGAAACTACTACCTTAGTGTAGACACTAAATTCATGTAAATCAAATAAGACTGCCAAGGAACTACTCTTATCGACACCATATGTCTTGATTAGGCAATCCTCAATTGTTAATTATGGGTCCTAACCACTTTTGAAAAGGTTTACCCTACTCTTGGGAGGTTTTGGGCCATGTATCCATGGTCGTCCTAATGCTTAGTCGTTATACCATCATTAATTCTCAATGAATTTGTCAATCCAGGGCTGTGTACAAGGCTATCTACGGAAGAAGAAGTGAAACAACTATAACTTAGGTCAATCTAGAGCAACAGGTCTTATTGGTGGAACCGGTTGTGTGGGGGGTTTTAGGACATTCCTATCTCTAATTGCATAAATTAAACCTTAATCTAATTGCAAAAATGGAAACTAATCATTAACTACAGAAATGAAATCCTGATTTACAATTGCAGAATGAGACCTAATTATGTTGCAGAAATAACAGTTGCAGAATTGAAAGTCTGATTCTAATTGTAGAAAGGAAATCTATTTACTTTTGTAGCAATGGAAATCTAATTATAGCATGGAAAATAAAACCCTGTCAAGACTATGTAATAGAAGGTTGTCAATCTTACATGCAAGGGTTGACAACAAAACACAGAATGCAAGAAATTGCAGAAAATAACAAATTCTAGAAATAACAGTCTGAAATAAAATGGAAGCTTTGCTGAAAGTAAATATTACAGCTAAAACATTAAGCACAAGATTAATCTAAGCATAAATAAACTAAGACTATAGATATTGTCAGTTGTTTACAAGCAATTGAAATAACAAGTTCTACAACTCATTCTGCTGCAGCAAAATCAGAATAAAAACCTGTTGTTAGTCCTCCTCCTAGGTCTGGAAGTGGCCAGCCTCCTTGTCCAGAAGAAGGTATGAGTCTCTCTCTCTCTAGATCTTAATCACACTCATTTACAAGCAATATGAAATAGAACTGGTGCACTTTATTGATTAAAGAACATGATTACAAGAATTCTGCTGAAAAACTGTTACAAGACTGTAACAGTCAATTTCTACCTATTCTCTGTATTTTCTGCTTTCTCCTAGCTTCCTTACTCTTTTCTCACTACTTACTACCTACTAGGCTCAACCTGAATGGGAGCAATATTTATAGCTGTCCTATGATCTAATTACAAACAAAGAATATCTCAAAAGATCTAATCCTACTATGCTGCAACAAATTCTGGGTTTATTCTTTGATCTTTCCATTAATGATGGCTTTGGTCGGCAATGACGGCAAAGACAGATGGAAGATCTTTTCCTTTACCTTTTTTGACCTTTATTTCCCTTTTTCTAGCTTCAAAAATTGGTCAACAAGTCAAAAAAATGCATTCTATTTTCATTTCGGAGATAAGTGGCTTCATTCCGAAGACAATGCAATTCTCATTCCGAAGATCGCTCATTTCGAAGATACTGCATTCTTCATTCCGAAGATCACTCATTCTGAAGATACTGCATTCTTCATTCCGAAGATCCGCTCATTTCGAAGACACTGCATTCTTCATTTCGAAGATCCGCTCATTTCGAAGACACTATTTTCTCTCATTTCGAAGATATCTGTTCATTTCGAAGATACTTCGGAATGAACAAATGTGTGCTTTTCCAGTGATTTCTTCTGCATCTCTCAGGTGGGTTATCTCTTAAGATCAAATTCCAATGGTCTTCATCTCTTTCCACATGTGAATTCCATGCCTTGCTATTTATGGATAGTTGGCTGGAATTTACATGGGAAAGACCGATTTCTTTGCACGACAATAGTCTGCTTGCACTGTTGCCAGATTTAGGTGAAATAAATGCTTAAGACAAATCAAAACATGATTAGTGAAATGCTGCTATTATTCTAAGCATATCCCATTTTAGCAAGTCATAGCAAAAAGAACACAAAACTATGCAAAAAGCTGTAAAAATCAGCATATAATATTCCAAATACATTGATCATGCAAAATGGTTAATATACAACATATTGAATCAACTTAACTAACATATCGGATAAAACATAAGAGTTTATAGGCAATTTTAGTGTTCAAAACATGTTATGATTGAGGCATTTCCAGGCCTCATCATTTTCCCCCAACTTATATTAATGCATGCCCTCATGCATTCCATTGGGCTATGGAATCACATATGTCCATGTTTAGATTCCATGACCTGTAGAATAATTTCTTGCCTATATAATACCCCCTATTTTCCTGAATGTTTTTGAGCCAGTCTTCAAACTGTTCATCAGGTTGGGCATCGTCCTCAAAATAGAATGGAACTGGAGTAATGATGGTTGGAGGTCTAAACCTAAGACCTATCCAGTTATGCTGCATGATTTCAATCAGCTGGACTACACCTTCTGCTCTTCTTCTGGACCATTCTAAGTTGATGGGGGAGATGGGTTCTCTTTTCCGCAAAGACATGGAAAGTTCATCCCATCTATTTCTGCACACTGACAAAGCTGGGAAAAAATTATGATCACTAAAATTTTTGAATCTGGCCACACAGTCCCTTAAGTTGTTCAAGTACATCCTCTTTACATCATCCCTATTCATCATTGAGAAGTGTTGTCTGGTGATAACTGGGTGGTTTGGCTGGATTGCTCTAACTAACAATTCAGCCCTTGTTTCAATCTCTTTATTCTAATTTTTCTCTTGATCCCAGTAAAGTTGATTCTGCAAAGTAGACATAAATGCTCTCAGCTGAACATCTCCAATGTAGATTTGAGGATGAAACTCTACTTCCTCTGGAATGAAGAAACTGTGCAAAAATAGTTCACATAGGAGATTTTTCTGTTCTATGGGGCTGTCAAAATATGCCTCCAAGAAATCTGTAGTTGTGTCCAATTTATATGGGAGGTTTGAACTAATCCTCATGACCTGCCATCTGAGGTATTTCTCCTTCAAAATAAGGCTGTAAAATCTGGCTGGTCATCTAAATTGAACTAAAAATTCAGCAATTTGGCATAAGTCAGACACCTTTTCTTTTAATGCTTGGTTTTCTATTTCTTTTGCCTCTAGTTGTTTCCTTTCCAATTTGAATTTCTCAGTCTTAGTGGCAAGCTGCTCATATCTAATCATCCAATTGGCTATGTCTGCATTATACTGCTCTAGAGACACAGTATTAGGTGGTCTGACTACAGGGGGGATCCTAGGCAGCAGATCTACCTGAACTCCTTTTTTTGCCACTTCCACTGGTTGACTATCTACCAATAATTCTACCTGTACCCCCTTATTTGCTATTTCTATTGGGTTGTCATCAGATAGTAATTCTACTTGTACCCCCTTATCTGCTGAAAGTATAATAGTTTGAAATATAGGGACCTCAATAGGAGTACTTACTTGAACATTTTCTTGCTGTTGGGACTGTTCCTATGTTGGTGGCTCATCTTCAACATCCTCTGCTATGCTTTTTACCATTTTTGAAGCATCTTCAGAACAAGAAGGCAATGCTTCAGAATGAGATGGTGCTACTTCAGAATGAATAGGCACTTCTTCAGAATGAAGGGGTGCTACTTCAGAATGAACACCCATATCTATTTCAACAGAGTCATCTGCCTTTGATAGACCCAAAAGCAATTGAGCCAAATTGTCTTCATCAATGGATACAGTTGGCTGTGACAACATTTTTCTCAATTCTGCCACTTCTTGCTGAAGCTCTACAATTTTTCTTTCTTGTATCTCAATGATGCTTTCTTTCTCCTCAATCCACTTGGTTTGTGTTCTGACAACACTTCTTGCTGCTTTCAGCTGCTCTGTGATGTCTTCCACTTCTATTTCTGCTTCAGAAGCTGATGCAGACAAGTCAGTTACAGTTGGTTGTTCAACCAATATCTCTTCTTCTGCAACAATTTGTTCTTGTTCAAGAGGCTCTATAAAACTGTCTATAAGGGCATCTACCATATCTGTAGCCTGTTGAACTGTAGCCTCCTCCAAATTATCCTGCCCAATTTCTACCTCAGCTATCTGTTCAGGGAATTCTAGAAAATTTTCAGAGGCTGGTTGTATTTCTGTGACATCTGGGCTGCTTTGTCCTTCTTCTTCCTCCATAACCTATTCTGTTGTTTCTTTCAAATGGATTCTAGTGGACCTCCTAGTTCCAGATGCAAACTTCTTCTTTTTGCTCTATTTCTTGGTGTCAGCAGGGGTTGTGGGGAGAGTTTCAGATGCCTCTATTTCCCTTGTTATTTCTTGCTCTGTCAAATCAGTAGTCACTCCAGAAAAATGAACCTTCTTTTGTTTTTCTGTTCTGCTGCCAGTTCCAGATCCTCTTTTTCTTTGTTTCTTGGTTCATGAAGTTGAGGGTTCAGGAGCAAGGTTTTCTATTGTTGCTGCTGGGTGTGGTTCTGTAATAGCTTCTGTGGCAATTTCTGTTTCATCTTCTACTAGCTTCTATAGTAGCTGTTTCTTCCTCTGTAGCAATGTCAGTAGCATCTGGTTCTTCTTCTTCCTCATCTTCATCCCTAAAAATGACATCATTTAGGGTAGAGTAAAACCTATCAAAACTCCTAGGGTTTCCTCTAAAATGGTGTTGGCAAACTAGTTTGATGAGGCCATGGTGGCGAAGGCTTCCTTTGCCCTCCTGATATCTCTTTGCCATGTTTTTTAATTCTTGATACAGATACAGGGGAAGGTTTACCCTAACTTTCGGTTGTTGCTCACCATGTCCGAGATGGTTTAAAATTCGTAGATGATGCCACGACAACAGCACATACTGCCCTTCACAAGTTAGGAATTTAATTACCCAGGTGGCTACTTCATCCCAGGGTTCCTGTAGGCTGGCCCTTTTTAACCCTTTGCATGCATTGTTATGGGTTAAATACTCTAGCTCTCTATCATTTTCTTCTACAAATTGATTAACTACATTTGCCAATGTATTCTTGCCAGATCTAGAAATTGAAATCCCTTCTAATGGCAGCTCAGTAATCTGACTTAAAATTTTAGGGGTTACCTCAATAGTCATGTCGTTAACATGTGCTCGGTTGTTTCTGAATGTATGGGCGAACATGCCAGCCAAATCTTCAGAGGACCCATTAAACTTATCCAGAAATGGCATAAGCCCTCCATCTTCAAAAATCTGTAGGACTGCCAGATTTTCTCGGAGGTAGGTGGTATCTGCTGGTTCCGTTCTGATCTTTCGCCCCATATTTTTTGTTTAAAAACCATTCACTACTGCTGCTATTCCTCTGCTGGATCTCTGGTTTTTATGTTGCAGATTTGCAGGGTTTAGCTCTAAGTCTTCGCTTGCCCTGTTTCTCGTCTGCTTCTTCGAAATGAACCGTAACCTGAGCACTGTACTTCGCAAACACGTCTTCGAAAAGAAAGGTGGCACGCATTTCTACTGTTGCATCGAACACCTATCCGTCAATGATTGCATGGACGTCCTTGCCATCAGATCCACCTCATTTGGTTTTAATTTTTCTGTTTAGTCCATAGATTCTCACGTGCAAAATAAACCATGTCTTCCTTGATTCTAGTACCATGCAAAATAAACCATATCCTTGCTGACACGTGTCCCTTTTTATCGTATGCAGCTAAAAGAATTTGATTTTATCGTACCTTGTCTTTCTTGGATGCCACGTGGAAATGCTCTTTTCGAAGATTATAGTTTCATTGCAAAAAAACTTCATTTCGAAGATTATAATTTCATTTCGAAGACAGGCCTTCATTCCGAAGACAAATCTTCTTTGCAAATTTAAATCTTCATTCCGAAGATTAATCCTCATTTCGAAGATCAATCCTCATTTCGAAGATCAGGCTGTATTGCGAAGGTAAATCGTCATTTCGAAGACATAACTTCATTTAAACTTCATTCAAGACATCTTCATTTCAAATACAGATCTTCATTTCGAAGACAGAACTTCATTTCGAAGACAGATCTTCATTTCGAAGATGATGCAGCAAGTCGTCATTTCGAAGACAAAGTTTCATTTCGAAGACAAATTGTCATTTCGAAGACAAAGCTTCTTTCTGAAGACAAAGTGCAACATTCATTCTGCTGTCATTTCGAAGACAATTTCAATCCGAAGATAATACAGCAGGCACTGTGTTTGGCATTCTTGTTTCGAAGATTAGGCAGAAATCAATATTTTCATTTTCAAAACATGTTTTAAGTATGCCAACTCTTATGAATACCTTTTATGCTAATGGTTAATCGTCATATACTATATACCAATCATTTTACAATGAAGAAATGTAAGAAATATATACCTGATAAAAATAGTTAATGCCAGTTTTGAAGAATGAGCGCCTTTGTTGATGTTCTGCTGAGATTTTCTGCAACATTTCAAAACAAGTGCACTTGGTGAATTTGTACAATGATGGTTCAGAAATTTCTCAAGGTTATACATGCCAGAAAACTGGTTTTCATGCATACCAACCCAATAATGCCTTAGAAAAGGTTTTCATTGCTGAGTTATTCATTTTCTCTCTTTTTTTTCTTTTTTTTTTTTTTTTTTTTTTTACCTCTCCTTTTCTCTCTTTTTTTTTCTTGATTCTGACTATGCCCATGAAGGAATTTCATGATTTCCCCTGAAATCATGCCCATGAAGGAATTCATAATCAGAATTTATTCATCTTTTTGTTTTCTATTTTTTTTTTTTTTGTATTTTCTATTTTTTCTTGAAATCCATGATCATGTTGATTGTTTTGAAGTGGAAGAGGGAATCTCTTCCACATGTTGTGTATCCAAACTATCAAGTTGCTGCAAGAATTCTTCTTTAGTCAGAGGTGTATGGTACACTCTGAGGCGATGTCCATTTACTACCAACTTCCTTTGTGATCCATCAATAGGAGATAGACAAGCTGCTCCATTGTCAAATACCTCTTCAATCCAGTAAGGTCCCAACCATCTAGTTCTCAATTTTCTAGGGAAGTCTTCATAGCGAGAATCAAACAGTAAAGCCCAATCTCCTTGTTGAAGTTTCCTCTGCTGAATGTGACTATCATGCCACAGCTTCCTCTGCTCCTGAATTACCTCAGTTTGGTGCAGAGCATCCAATCTAAGTTCATCCAATGCATTCAGCTACAGAATCCTATCTGTCTGTGCCTGCGACAATTCAATTCCAATTTCCAATGTTGTGCGCAATGTTAGTAGCTCAAATTCAATAGGTAAGAGGGGCTTTTTACCAAAGACTAGTTCATAAGGTGTGAATCCAGTAGTGGACTTCCAAGTAGTATTGTAGGCCCAAACTGCTTCAGGTAATTTATCTAGCCAATTCCTCCTATGAAAAGCTACTATTTTTGTCAAGATGCATTCTAGTTCCCTGTTTGTTACCTCAACTTGGCCATTTGCTTGTGGGTGGTAAGGTGATGATTTCCTATGTTTGATTTCATACAATTCTGTAAATGCCTTTATGACTTTGGATGCAAATTGGGGTCCTTGGTCTGTGGTGATAGACCGTGGGGCTCCAAATCTCTAAAAAATCTGAGTATACAAGAAATCAATGACCTTCTCTTCACGAGCATGTTTGAAAGCATGCACCTCTACCCACTTTGTCAGGTAATCAGTGCATACTAGAATATGCACCTTTCCTTGAGAAGGTGGATCAATAGGTCCTACAAAATCAAGCCCCCACCTCTCAAATGGTTCTAAAACCATTTGAGGCTGCGATGGCATCTCATTTGTATGAGTGGGTTTCCCCATTCTTTGGCATGCATCACAATGCCTGATGTACTTTTTCACATCCTTGTGAAGAGATGGCCAATAATATCCTGTCCCTAAGATTTTCCTAACTGTGCTTTTTATAGAATAGTGTCCACCGAGGGTTCATCATGACAAGATCTAAGGATATCATACACTTCATCCTTTTGGATGCACCTACGTAACACATGGTCAGGACTGCACTTAAAAAGCATACCCTTAATCCATTCAAAAGAAGAACTCTGTTTGATCAATTGTTTTTTCTGTTTTGAAGTGAAATGTGGAGGAACTTTCCCTGTGACCAAATAATTGGCTATATCCGCAAACCAAGGTGATTGGACTGATATAGCAAATAGTTTTTCATCAGGAAAAGTGTCATCAACTAATTCCCCTTCATCCGTGTTCTGCAACCTGGACAAGAAATCTGCCACAACATTAGCTTTCCTTGGTTTGTTGATTATAGTGATATCAAATTCTTGCAGCAACAACAACCAACGAATAATTCTTGCACTTACCATAGGTTTATTCATCAAATACTTAATGGTTGTATGATCTGTGTGAATAAATATTTGATAACTCTGTGATGTAATGCCTGAATTTGTTGATGGCATAAATTACTGCTAGAAATTCCTTCTCAGTTGTTGTATAATTTTTCTCGGCTCCTGTCAAGTTCTTGCTAATGTTGTAGATGGTATAGTGTTCACCATTGTCAATTTGTCCTAATGCTGCTCCAATTGTTGTATTGGAGGCATCAATCTGTATGTGAAATGGTAATGTCCAATTAGGTCCTCTGAGCATAGGTGGAGTTATTAATTTCTCTTTCAGAGCTTCAAATGCTTCCTGACACTTTGCAGTCCAGGAGAATTCAGAATCTTTAGTCAATAGGGCAAACATAGGACTGGCTATTGTACTAAAGTTGGGAATAAACCTACGGTAAAAACCAATGTGTCCTAGGAAGCTTCGGCATTAGTCTGAGTTTTAGGAGGAAGGAGATTCTTGATAATTTCCACCTTCTTTGGATCAACTTGGATCCCTTCAGGAGAGATGTGATGACCAAGAACTATCCCTTCCTTCATCATCATGAAGCATTTTTCTGGATTCAAGGATAACCGGTATGTTTCACAGTGAGTTAAGACTTTGTCAAGATTTTCCAATGTAAAATCAAAAGTCTGTCCACATACTGTGAAATCATCCATGTATATTTCAACACTTTTGGTGGTCAGATCAGCAAAAATTGCTAGGACTGCTCGTTGAAAAGTTGTTGGGGCATTACACAAACCAAAAGGTAAAACCCTATAGGCAAATGTTCCCCATGGACATGTAAAAGTTGTTTTCTCTTGATCTTCAGGTGCAATCTGAATTTGATTATATCCACTAAATCCATCAAGAAAACAAAAGTATCTTTTTCCAGCAAGAGTATCTAACACCTGATCTATGAAAGGTAATGGAAAATGGTCTTTGTATGTCACCTTATTCAACTCTCTATAGTCTACACATACTCTCATTTTTCCATTTTTCTTAGGAACTATTACCAATGGAGAAACCCATTGGCTATCAGAAATTGGGTAAATGAATCCTACTTCCAGAAGTTTTTCAATTTCTTCTTTCACAATATCTCTTAAGGCAGGATTCAATCTTCTCTGGGGTTGTCTAACTGGCTTGACTTCTTCAGTATAGATTCTGTGGGTACATATATCAGGATGAACTCCTGACATATCTTTGTAGTTCCAAGCAAAAGCATGAACATGCTTATGCAAGACAACTATCAATTTTTCTTCCTCTTCCCTAGTAAGCTGGTTGTAAATGTTCAAAAATTTGCCTGGCTGGACTTCTATTTGTTTTGTATTTAGAAGGACTGAATTCACTCCTTCATACCTGGTGATTAGGGGATTAAGAGGACATTGCTGAGTTGGGAGAAGAGAAGCGGTTTCTATTTTATTGCTGCTTGAGGGAAGCATATCTTGTATGGAACAGTGAGAAGGAAAAATCAGATGATGGTGCCATCCATGTGGTAGTGAAACAGAGTTTCCCTGTGATAGTACAGATGGTTCATCTTCAGATTTTTGATTCTCCTCATTACTTAACAATTATTGGATATTTGTTGCTTCCCCTTCTAAACCTTGTTCATGCAGAACATTCATCAGGATTGTTTCATTTTCTAAATTTTCTGTGTCACTGAGGTCTTCTGTGTGTTCTCTTACTACTAAGGTAGCTAGTGTAGAAATGACCTCTTCTGGTTCTTCATCCGAGTCGAGAAAACCATAACCGACCTAAAAATTTGCTAGATGGTTTTACAGGAGGATATAGAGAAATCTGTTTCAGATCAATACCATTTGAAATAGTCATATTTCCAGATCTGCGGTCTATGAAGGCTGCTGCAGTTGCAAGCCAAGGTCTTCCCAAAATAATGGGATATCCATGTGCTGAATTTCTTGGCTGTAAAACCAAAAAATCTGTAGGGAATTCCCAAGAAGAAACTTCTATAGGGACATCTTCAATGATACCTTCAGGTTTTGCAACTGACCTATCAACCATTTCTAAAACTGTAAATGTGGGGCTGAGATGTTTGAGCTGTAATTGTTTCATTGTATCCTTGGTCATGACATTTATTGCAGCTCCTAGATCTACTAAGACATTTGATATTGGTACTGAACCTATGGTGACTGTGATAACTGGGCTTCCTGGATCACTATACTTTGGAGGTACTAGTTTTCCAGATAAGAGATCAGCTATCTTCCCTTCAACCTGCACAGTTTTAGGAAATGCTTTCTTTTTTCTTCCTGCTCTTTTAATGCACAAATTTTGGATAGTACTGTTAATCTCTGGTATTTCCTTAATGGCTTGCAATAAGGGCAATGATATAGTTAACTTTTTGAGTTCTTTGACCAGTTCTGACTCAGAATTTTTTGGTATTGCATTGAATCTTTCAGGATATGGAATTATCCTTGGTAATTGTTCTGCCTGTGGTTTTGTCTCTTTCTCTATTGTTGGTTGGATTTTCTCTGGTTCCAATTTTTCTTCTGTCTCTATTGTTGGTTGGACTTTCTCTGGTTCCAATGATTCTTGCTCTTCATTTTCTTTAATTTCATTTGAAACTGGTTCAGGTACAACTTTTCCTGAACGAAGTTGGATGTTACTACAATCAAGAACATTAATTTCAACATTTTCTTCAGCTTCAACCACATAGACAGGGAGGTGTCTGTCTCATGCTTGTTTGGATTAGTGACTGGTTGAGCTGGCATTTGAGGTTGTTTCACTTGCTGTGTTTGCTGCTATTTTTCTTGGAAATTTTGATTAGGTGCAGGCAACAAATGTTGAGTTTGACCTTGATTCCTTTGTTGCCTTGGATAGGACTGGTATTGTTGACTCCACTGTGGTTGGTTTTGCATCCAATGTGGATTAGTCTGATTTTGATTCCAGGATGGATTGTTTTGATTCCAAGATGGGTTGTTTTGATTCCATGAGGGGTTGTTTTGATTCTGATTCCAGGCTGGGTTACTCCAATTTGCTTGTGGCCATTCTTGGGAATTTGTCCATTGAGGATTATTCCAAGGACGTTGGGGTGGTTCTGGTTGTCCCCAAGGCATAGTACCAGGATTATGCCCCCAATTTGTAGGAAAACGAGGGGGATTTTGGTATTGAGAGAAATTTCCCCCTTGTTTTGGTCCAATGTAGTTGAGTTCCTCAGTCTGATTTTCTAACATAGTTTTGAGTTGTGGTAGCAGGTGGCATTGATCAGTTGAATGCCTTTTTGAACAGATACTACAAATGGCTGAGATAGATGTTTTATTCAAAGGACATTCCTGCAAAGCATGTTTATTTCTACATCTTGGGCAATAAATTGCCAAGGGTTCTATGTTTTTTGCTTTTGCAGACATTTCCCCCAAAGTAGTGTTTAGGTGCACTAGAATATCAGTTTTGAAATTTGCAAGTTCCTCTATCAGGTCCTTCACATCAGTGCCATTTGTATGGATTTTTCTTCTTCTCTGCTTAGTGCGAGAGTAATTCCTACAGAGATCCACAATTTCATCATTACTGAGAGTGGTTACATCCCCTTTTCCCATCAAATCCAGAACTTCTCTGGATTCATCTTGCAATCCTCTCAAAAAGATGGTTTTACATAATTCTGGTTCTACAAGTCCACATCTCCTTTGAACAAAGGAGAACCTATCAAGATAATCTTCCAATGTTTCATCATCTTCTTGCTTAATTCTGAATAACTCATCTTTTCTATTCCTTACACGGCAATACTCCTGATATTTATCTAAAAACACAGTTTCCATTTGATCCCAGGTTCTTATGGAATTTGGCTCTAAACTCATGAACCAGCGTAATGCTGAATCCTTGAGTGTTGAGGGAAAAACCTTAAGTTTTTGATTGTCATTTATATAATCATAGGTCTGACATACTACCTTGAATTCAAACAAAAATTGATCAGGATCTTCAGATACAACACCTCGAAAGGTTGGAAGTACTGAAGGTGAAATGGTCTTCATGGGAGAGTTTTGTGTTGGATTCAGATGAATAGGATATTCAAATGTTCTGGAAGGTTGGGGCATATCCTGATCATCTCCTTCATTATGGACATAGCCATGTTGGCCATCTATATTGCCTCCTTCTGCCATAGTTTCCTGTTTCTTGGGAGAAGTTAAAGCTTCCCAAATTGTTCTCTCAAGAGGTCCAAGCCTCTCTGTTGATGATGAGTCTGATGAATTTTCTTCCTTAGGATATTCGATGATGATAAAATTGGTGATTTTCCTTTCTCAAAATGTTCTAATGATGGTGAGACTGGTGATTTTTCTATCAATCTTTTTGGTAGTTCAAACACAGGTGATTCACCCCTTAGGCGTGAAGATCTCCTTAATGGAACAAGCCAGGGATCCTTTGGGGTAGTTCTAGACTTACTCATTCATCCCTAGACTTATTCATTCATGTTTACTCTTGAGTGACATAAATTAAATCAATAGTTGTTACCTTACTCAGCTGTTGTATTCAGATTTTAACTTGAATTTTCATAGCTTAGTCTGATTACAGCTATTGGACTATTTGTTTTTTTCTGGCAACACTATTCCTCGAAAACGGTGCCAAAATGATGCGTAGTCATTATACCATCATTAATTCTCAATGAATTTGTCAATCCAGGGCTGTGTACAAGGCTATCTACGAAAGAAGAAGTGAAACAACTATAACTTAGGTCAATCTAGAGCAACAGGTCTTATTGGTGGAACCGGTTGTGTGGGGGGTTTTAGGACATTCCTATCTCTAATTGCATAAATTAAACCTTAATCTAATTGCAGAAATGGAAACTAATCATTAACTACAGAAATGAAATCCTGATTTACAATTGCAGAATGAGACCTAATTATGTTGCAGAAATAATAGTTGTAGAATTGAAAGTCTGATTCTAATTGCAGAAAGGAAATCTATTTACTTTTGTAGCAATGGAAATCTAATTATAGCATGGAAAATAAAACCCTGTCAAGACTCTGTAACAGAAGGTTGTCAATATTCTGTGCAAGGGTTGACAACAAAAACACAGAATGCAAGAAATTGTAGAAAATAGCAAATTCTGGAAATAACAGTCTGAAATAAAATGGAAGCTTTCCTGAAAGTAAATATTACAGCTAAAACATTAAGCACAAGATTAATCTAAGCATAAATAAACTAAGACTACAGATATTGTCAGTTGTTTACAAGCAATTGAAATAACAAGTTCTACAACTCATTCTGCTGCAGCAAAATCAGAATAAAAACCTATTGTTAGTCCTCCTCCTAGGTCTGGAAGTGGCCAGCCTCCTTGTCTAGAAGAAGGTATGAGTCTCTCTCTCTCTAGATCTTAATCACACTCATTTACAAGCAATATGAAATAGAACTGGTGCACTTTATTGATTAAAGAACATGATTACAAGAATTCTACTGAAAAACTGTTACAGGACTATAACAGTCAATTTCTACCTATTCTCTGTATTTTCTGCTTTCTCCTAGCTTCCTTACTCTTTTCTCACTACTTACTACCTACTAGGCTCAACCTGAATGGGAGCAATATTTATAGCTGTCCTATGATCTGATTACAAACAAAGAATATCTCAAAAGATCTAATCCTACTATGCTGCAACAAATCCTGGGTTTATTCTTTGATCTTTCCATTAATGATGGCTTTGGTCGGCAATGACGGCAAAGACAGATGGAAGATCTTTTCCTTTACCTTTTTCGACCTTTATTTCCCTTTTTCCAGCTTCAAAAATCGGTCAACAAGTCAAAAAAATGCATTCTATTTTCATTCCGGAGATAAGTGGCTTCATTTCGAAGACAATGCAATTCTCATTCCGAAGATCGCTCATTTCGAAGATACTGCATTCTTCATTCGAAGATCGCTCATTTCGAAGATATTGCATTCTTCATTCCGAAGATCCGCTCATTTCGAAGACACTGCATTCTTCATTTCGAAGATCCGCTCATTTCGAAGACATTGTTTTCTCTCATTCCGAAGATATCTGTTCATTCTGAAGATACTTCGGAATGAACAAATGTGTGCTTTTCCAGTGATTTCTTCTGCATCTCTCAGGTGGGTTATCTCTTAAGATCAAATTCCAATGGTCTTCATCTCTTTCCACATGTGAATTCCATGCCTTGCTATTTATGGACAGTTGGCTGGAATTTACATGGGAAAGACCGATTTCTCTGCACAACAACAGTTTGCTTGCACTGTTGCCAGATTTAGGTGAAATAAATGCTTAAGACAAATCAAAACATGATTAGTGAAATGCTGCTATTATTCTAAGCATATCCCATTTTAGCAAGTCATAGCAAAAAGAACACAAAACTATGCAAAAAGCTGTAAAAATCAGCATATAATATTCCAAATACATTGATCATGCAAAATGGTTAATATACAACATATTGAATCAACTTAACTAACATATCAGATAAAACATAAGAGTTTATAGGCAATTTTAGTGTTCAAAACATGTTATGATTGAGGCATTTCCAGGCCTCATCACGTCCCACCCCAGGACGACCACAATTCATGGCCATCCCACCTAGGGACAGCCACAAGCAACCATCCCTGGGTGGGACGACCATGGTCTAGGCCCTCAAAAAATTCAATTGTAGGATAAATGGCAATAAATTTCTACCATTTATCCTTTCCAATTGGGAGACTATCTAGGCCATTAGGGACTATAAATTGGAGGCTCAAATTGGATGCCTCTTCCACCCTATTCATGGCAAAGACATTGGCAAGTTGTAGCACCTGCCTTGCATGCCCCAACTTGCTCCTTTACCCCCTTTGCCTTCTTGGGCTAAAAATTGGAGTGTTTCCACTCAGTTTCAGAGAGACTTTTGCAAGCATTGACCACAAAGTGTTATCGATATTTCCTCTCACCTTTTGCCCTCGTATTTATCCTTGGAAACCTCATCAATTGAAGGTGTTTTCAAGGCGTACCCAAATATACACATGCTTTTCAAAACCTATTAATTCCAGTGAGTTAATTTACCAAATTTTATGACAATACCCCTAGGAGGATATCCAAGTCGAATTGGTGGTAAAAACCATCCTATTTTGTGGCCATCCCCACCTGGGATAGTTAATAATCCTAATTAGAACTCTCAATGATGACCATTAATTGACCCATCATTTTGATTCAATTTTAGTGTAGATCAATTTAATACCATTATATTAGGATCATACTTAATTTTGGTAAAGTTTAGAGTGGTTTTGAATTATGAATTAGGATTTTTGTGATTACAATTCTAATTTGCCCTCTCAGGGATGACCAGAGGTTCTTCTCACAATCTCACTTTAATTTCTACTCAGATCATTACAAAATCATATAATATATATCATGCTAATTTTTCATGTCATTTGGAGTAGTTTATATCTGTCGATTGCACTTTTTACATTCAATACTGCATGCATTTCATAGATTTTATCATCATACACATATGCTATTAACCCATTTTAATTTATTGTGTGTAGGTACAAGTATTCTAACGCATGAGGAAGGAGCTAAGGATGTGAAGAAATATAGCTCAAATAAGTCGTAGCACAAACCGCTCTTCAATCGTGAGTGTAATAGGAACATTGAAAACATGACATAAGTTCATGGAGGGATTGGATCCTTCAACTTTGTAATTTAAATTATATCAAATTGAAATCCCACAAGGGGATGTATGGTAACCTACTATTTGATAAATGAATAAATACAAATAGAACCCCCCATTTTTTTAACTTATTTATCATTTACTTGCTTACTTTATCTTCTCTTTTGAATGCTTGAATATAACATTAGATGTATTTCAATTTCATTTGCTATGCGAGATGTTTTTATGCTCTACAGTGGTGATCATGGTGGGACCATTTTTCCTTTTTAATTATTCCATTTTTAACCTTGATTTTACACTTTGGATGTTGCAGGTTTTGACAGTTCTGGACTGAAATAGCCCCTAATTCCTAATTGGAACTCTTAGGGATGGCCACAACAATCATCCCACCCAAGGATGGCCCCCAAATTTGTAGCCATTCCATCCTGGTACGACCATAAAATAGGGTGTTTTTGCTCAAATTTCTAGAAATAGCAGCTTCCTGGACTGATAAGGTAAGTACCTAAACATTCAATTTGTATTAAGGTTGTTCAAAAAAGGGTAAATTTGAGTTTTTCATGTCTTTTCTTAGTCGATTGAGAGTTAGATTTCCCTTTCCTCAATTTCAAAATAACAAAAAAAATAAAAGAAAGAAAAATAATAGTATTAGATATGCATTTGAATGGTTTGCATGTGTGTGACCTGCCTAATGGTTAGGTTTTCATATAGGCTAAATATTTTGTAGGTTCCTTATTCATACATCTAATTCTGAAAGTAAAATGCTTCTTATGCATTTAGTGAAAAGTCATTGCATTCTAATTTTTTCACTTTCATTAATTATAAAAGGAACCACACACACCACATCACTTTTAAATATTAGTGATTTGGAATTCATCCCCAACCACTAATAGAGTCTAACAATGGTGGGTTTCATCTCCACCCATTGGATCAAATTATACGAACCCTATTTTTTGTCAAATATAGCTCCAAGAACCATATTAGCCATGGAAAATAGCATGCACTCCTCTTTGAAGGGTGTATCACTACCCACGATCATTATGGGTGAGGACTGGTAGGACCTGTGCTCCCTGGTCGGGTATGGGCTTCATTTCCATACTTTGATTGGTTTACGTGACTATAATTTCATTACCGGTTGTCGATCTATGAGTATACAGGTGAAATACTTTAAACAATTGATAATTACATCAAAAACATTTAAACACATGAAAAGAGATTTCTTTATAAAACAACAAATCAAAAACACACCAAACATTTTTAGGAACACATTTAAATATTTAAAAGAGATAAATATTTGTATTCTTGGGTGTTTCTATTTTTATGTGTTAAATATTTTAAAATTATAAAGGAGATAATCATGTAGGGTTTAAATAGAAGCAGTTATGGTTTGTACCTGTAGCCAAGCCCACTCAAGGGCTGAAGTTGTGGGAATAGGTAAGGAGACGTAGCCCATATCCGGTTTGACCCCAAGTATTTGGTCATACTAGGGTTATGCATAGTGGCAAATATTCACAAATTGGTTGAATATTAGGATTTTTAAAATTGGAAATTGGTGAATATGAGGACCCTCGATGTCAGCCCATTCGCCTAAAATTTTAGGACCAATGTTTTCTTAGGGTCAATTTTCCACAATATATATCCAAACATAGGCATATTTGTACTTATTGGAAAGCTATTTTTGAGCCTAATCTAATGGTGGTATTTGTATGAATCTCTAAGGTAATTTAATAGGTCAAATTATCCCAAAATATGACCTTACATTTTAGGGCTTCAAATGCCCCAAATTTTTGTGTGAAGATGATTGATTTGATTTACTTAGGATTCACCTTAATTCACCTTGATTTTGATTAGGATTCACCAATTTTTTACTACATTTTGAGTCCAACCCCTTATGCATAACCCTGGGTCATACCTCCTTGGTAGCCTCCTACTCGCCCAAGTCCTATAATGTTAAGGAACCTAGCCCTCAAGGAACCCCCACGAGGGACACCTCTACAGGTTGTGGTCCTAATTTGAGAAATTATATTTCCAAGCATAGACACTTCACACGCCTTATTTCAAGAAATACAACCGCATAATGAGGTACCTACACATATAGCAATACCACACATTCATGTGTCTTCTCAGTATACCTTGCATACTTGTGTGTAGGAGAAAGACAATGTACCATGGGTGGGGTTAAATGATCATAATACGCCCTCATATTGCCCTGATAGGTCTCCATAGTATAAATACAAAGATGAGTATGATACTCATTACATTGGGTGAGCCAATTCTACCCTACCCTTCCTCATTTATGAAGGAAGACCTAAGGAAAATTCTAATTATCCTCAATTGCATCATTTTATACAAGCACGATGTGCTTCTATGCTAGCAGAGTATTAGAAACACTTGTTTATTAGTGACCCCCAAGTAAACACTTATCTCAATCAAGGGAATCTCATAGTAAATTTATTAGATCAACTTGAATAGGATAGATATCATGGCCAAGGTTCTAGGGCTCATAGGCCTCACATTGCTAAGTAGATAAACCAAGTGGTCAAAAGGTATTTTGATCATCAAGTGCAATTTAATCAGCTTCATCTAGATAAACAATGCTTGGATCTCTTAGATCGTCAGCATCAATTAGATGAACAAAGGATTGAACAATAGATTCAAGAAACCTTGCACAATGGGGTTCCTACCCCAAGGACGCATAGGCATGGGGTACATGAGAGGAAACCTACTTATAACCAAAATAAGCCTCCTAGGCTTAATTAAATCGTACCTTCTAGACCTCCTAGACCTAATAGGGACTTACCTCCTAGGCCAAATCTAGATCGCCTTCAGTAGGTATTGGTTCCTCCTTGTAGGCCCATTCAAGAAACACCTTACGGGGCCTATGATGATTTAGAACCTGATGAGGAATACTTAGAAGCACCTTATGGAGGTATGGTTAATGGTAATCAACCACTACATCATACGCTTAATATTCCTCACCCACCATCATGGGACCAAAGTAAGGAAGAGGAAATTAAATCCTCTGATGTATATTGAGCATTTCTTGAGTGCATGGAAACCATAGAGAGTAAGACGGCTGGGTCTAGGCTCCAAAACCCCACCTTGCACCAGTTGCGTAGTCAACCACTACATCCATCTATACCTCCCCCTATATATCTGGAGCATTTTAAAATACCCAAATTGGAAAAATTTAAGGGGGAGGAATATGCACAAGAGCACATCACTAGGTTCATGAACCAATAATTCACCATCCAGGAGAATTATACCTTACTCCTGAGAAATTTTTTTATTACCCTCTCTGGTCTAGCCATTGAGTGGTATAATCAACTTCCAAGACACACTGTCTATACCTTTGAACAATTTGCAGACACATTCTATGAACGTTTTGCCTTTAATACCAAGATCAATGTAACCTTAATTGACCTCATGAGGTTGAAATAATATGAATATGAGTATCTCACAGACTATGGTAATAGGTGGTGAACACTTCTAGCTAAGCTACCCGACCTATTTCTAGTGTCCAAGTTGACTTGAATGTTTTCAAAGAGTTATCTAAAACCAATATCATTATTGTTACAACTCAAGCAGTATTTGACTCTTGAAGATGCTCTAGCACAGGCTAGAACCATAGAAGAAATTAAAATCTAAGAGGGAGAGATCTCAAAAATTCACAAGAAGAAGTGGATAAAGAATCCAAATGGTAATCTGACACCATCAAAGCTAGCCATAATCAACCAAGTTGCCATAAATATCTCAGGGCCTGCGCAAACAATGCTACCTCAAAAGGTAAATTATTAGGCTCAACATCCTCCTATGAGTTACAACAATAACAACCAAAAAAATCAGGGGTAAAATTATCAACATCACCCTAGGCGATAATATACATCCTTTTTTTAGTCAATGGATTCCCTATTTGATCATATGTGGGCTGCCAAATTAATTACTCTACGAGAAATATGACCTATAGACCCAAGTACAAGTAAATAAAAGCCTATGGGACATTAAGAAGAGTTATTTTGTAGATATCATAAGCATATTGGGCATGAATTACCTGTGTGCTATGATTTCAAAAACCTAGTGCAGGATATGATCAAGAGGAATGACCTTCAAGTGGATAATCCTTTCACCACAAGTAACCAATAAATGGATGTTTTCAAAGACCCATTACCTACTCATGAGATACAGGCAACTCCTACAAAACAAATGAATGAGGTCAAGGTGGCACTCCCTCAACAAGGGTTTATCAGGATGGTTAGTATCGTGACTAGGAATAGATGCTATCAAAGTCAAGTTGCACCACATATAGCTTTAAGCAATATTCCCTCAACATCACAACCTCCACCACCTCCAGTGCAAAGCCTTCCACCTCATCTAGTGGTGACAGTAAAAAGTAAGCTGGCTCAAATCTTATGAACAATATCGGCTAGAATTTCCATATATGAGCTCATTAAACAATCTCCACCTCATAGAGAAGCTCTTATGGACATTCTTAAGTCGATTGAGTTGCAGCCCCAGGAGTCCAACTCCTTTATCAATTTTGTGAGGCACATTTAGCACTATAAGAAACTAGTGATCATGTTCCATGAGCATGAACTTAAAACTGATAGCAAGTGATATGGTTGATCCTCCTCTACACATCATTGCATGTGTGAATGGAACACCATATAAGAGAGTTTTAATTGACATTGGTTCATCAAGTAACATAATAACCACTAGTGCTCTCAAACATCTAGGACTTTTAGCATCCCATGTTGTTGTGTCTACCTAAACCCTCCGAGCATTCAATGATATTATATGTTCAATAGTCGGCACTATAGTCCTACCCATTTAGGTGGGATGCAAAACTATATTGACATTGTATCATGTTTTGGAGGGTGCAATGGTCTACAACATATGATCAGTTGTAGAGCTTACATTTAATTTTATCAATTCAATAAAAATCAAGGTTAGATTTAAAGAGTAGGAATCCTATATATATTGTACCATGGGGATTAATACTAAGCTTAGCTCAAGTTTCTTTTTGAGGTTTCACGTGTACAAGAAAGTAATAAACAAAATAAAACTTGTGCAAAAATAAATGATGCAGAGTATAATAAATAAACACAATTTACAAGTAACAGATAATATTTTGTGAATGCAGGTAACAGATAAACACAATTTACATAACATAAATTTAAAAACACATGAAATTGATACAAATTACCATTTTTGAAGAACAAAATGCTACTTTTATTACTGGAGATTCAATTGTACATGTTGGCGCATTTCTTCAGAATTGTAAACTTAGAACAGACAATAATTTCTTGTATTTTTCCAGCAGACAACAGACCTCTTTCAAGGTCTCTCCTATGTAATTTATATTGTAACTAATACAATTCCAAATAGTATTTCTCCACATATTTTGCCATGCGGATTTTGTGGACTTTCTGATGCGATAACTATGCATCAACCAAAATAATCTAAACCTAACATAATACATATTCCTATTTGGACTTGATAAATATTCTGACTGGTCCAAGTGGCATCCTACAAACAAACCTAACAAGACAATACTTATTTTGAATGATTCGCAAGATATACATTAGGACCTCATGTCCTATATTCTAGGAAAGGTCTAACAGTCTTGCATCTATACCTAAAACTTCTCATAATAATTTGATTACAAACTTTATTAAGCAAATAACAACTTTTATCAACTGAAATATTCTCGCGGATAGTATGAAATATTTTTCTAAGTGAAAATATTTGTTGCCATCCAAACTTGACGTGTCGTCACTGATGTGGCATGCTACGTAAGTCAACAACCTTTATTATCCTTCGATAACTGCTTGGTAAAATATTCTTCAGTAACTTTCTTCGGTAGTTACCTTCAGTAACATGCTTCAGTAATATACTTCAGTAATAGGTCAACTACTATTGTCATCGAGCTCTGCTTTTATCCTGGGTTCTTTTATTCATCCTTCTTCTCATCCGAGGTGCACTCCAAAGCTCTGCAATCTCTTCATCGATCATCAACACTTTTTCCTACATTTTTCTCAAGACTCGGATGAATTTTGTATAAATCAAACACATTTGTTAGATTACTACAATTAATCAGATTTACTAATAATTCACACAATATTCAATAGTAATTCACATAAAACATATCATAATCACTAAATAATTATAACAATAAAACAATTCTGATACAAAAATATGTGTCAAATAACCACTCATCATTTCCCCCCAAACTGAAGTCTATGCATGTCCTCATGCATGCGGGAAGATAAGATGAACATAATATAACAACCCTATACATGCATCAGATATTCAGAATGTTATGAATAACTAAAAATTCTAAGTACATTAATATTTGTATAGAAAGAATAACATGAATCATTACAATCATTACCAGAATTTTAGAGAATACTATTTACAGATCTTATAATGATTTTGAAACATGCATATGATTTTGCCAGAAATCATCTAAAACAAATCAAATAGATATATTTAACAGAATCATGCTAAGTTTCTCCAAGAAAATAAGAAAAATAATCAGTTATCCAAAATACAGGAAATATTTATCAATTCAATTTATCTAAAATTATTAATTTCACAAAACTGAGAATAAACAGTTTATATCAGTAAATGATAGTTCAACAAAAATATTTCAAATATTAACTGTACATATTACGTATGTCATCATATAAAAGTCTACAGATAAAATACCATGGATAATATACTACAAATATGATCAATACATAAAAATATAAGTCTGAGTAATTAATAAAATAACATTTTTTTTCATTGTTCATCCAACTGGTGCATGTTGAGAAGAAATCCGGGAAGAAATCCGGGATGATCGTGGTCTTGGTTCTGGTAATTTACGCTCTCATTTTACTCATTGTACCTGTTCCTTAGCTCGTTGATCTACAACTGCTACAACTGGTGTTTCCACCATAACTATTTTGATGTGCTCAACCTCCTGAGCGCTTCCTTTTTGCTCTGTATCCTTTGTCTAGGAAGGATGAAGTTCCTCATCGTTATCCATCGGATCAAGCTCAAAAGGCATCCCTACATCCAAGACAAGACCTTTTAATGTTTTTCCTTCCTTGGCGGGCAGATCCAATTTTGTAGGTTGATTCTGTTGAGTAATACTAAGAATTTGCTGGGAACTATCCTCCTCAAGGATCTTTGAAAAGTCAATTGATTTATTAGTGTACACCTGTTTGCTGAAGTTTACATATTTTTTAGGATTTTTACCAGAAGTAGAACTTTTATGTGGGGAGACTTCGATAGGTGGCGGCCGGTTGACAGAGTCCACAGGCTTTGGTGTCTTATCCATAGAAAACTGCTTAATCAAATCTATCTGAACAGCAAGGGCTCTCTGGATAATTTTAGAGTGTTCTATAAAATCTTCCCTTAATCTATCAATTTTCATTTGCAAAACTATATTCTGCGCACGAAGGTAGGATAAGGTCTCTACAGTAGACTCGGTTGCAGGTAATTCAGATTCAGGCCATTGTTCATCTTCCTGTTCAAAGTTGTCTACAATTTTCTTTTGATGTCTGATATTCGGCCGGGATTGTTTACTACTTTTCAAAGGCTTACATTTTTGTTTTGGGCTTTCAGGCTCTTCTTCCTGACTATCAGAGTCATTTTCTTCCTCTATCGAATGTTCCCCCTCAGATCCGGTAGATTTTGAGCATTCGAGTAAGTTGGATTCATCCACGATCTGATTCCAGGATACTTTCACTTCATGAGCTTTTTTTAGGACAATCAATTTAATTAAACCGTGGTGCGCAATCAAGTGCAGTCTTGGTTTTCCTTGAGAATTTTTGGGTTTAACTCACAAAATAGTCGATTTCAACGATTGGAACAGAAAGTAAGGTAGATTAATGACACAATATTTAACATCCAAAAATTTTAAATTCATTAACATACGGATGTGGTAAGCTAACAAGACAAACATTCATCCCTCAATAGTGAAGAACTTAATAATAATGACAGCTACTTCTTGCCATAGGAGGGGAAGTGTAGAAGTTGAAACCCCTTTGATTGCTCCCTCCTTGTCTCTAAGAATTGTACACTTCTCACCAAATTTTATCACCAACTGAGCGACGCTTTTAGATGGGTTTTTATAATAAGGTAGACCAACCTCAGGTAATCCCAACACCTCAGAGATCAAGCTAGGGTTTAAGTCTAGCTGGAGTCCTCCGACATGGGTAGACATTGTGTTGGGGTTACAGTTCATTATGAAATGTCTAGCCACCCCTAAATCATGGCCTTTAAACTTAGTCAATGCTTCCCACCATCGAGCATTTTGGAAAAGTTCGACTACAGAGTCGCTCGGGTTTTGGGTCTCAATAGATGACGGCTCACTACATTTTTGAAACACGGGTCAAGGCATGGTGACGGGTAAGGATTTAGAACAGAGGATTTCCAATTTATCAAGCCAATAACCCTGCAATTTATATATAAATAAAATTTCCTCAGAAGTCGACAGAGCCCTTGATATCCTAAGAAAAATAAAATATATTTTGTTGTATATATATTATATTTTTATTATTCAAAATTGTATTCTATTTTATAGCTTAAAAAAAAACATCCTCAATAATTTTTGAAACCCTACTGTAATTTCTACCAGATCCGTGTAAAAAAATTTTAACCTACTGTAATTGTTCTATCAATTCTAAAAATTTTAATACATATGATATTTTTTCTATTTTTTTACAAACCCCTAAAAATTTACCCTAATTTCATAATTTCCATATACTTTTTTTTTTGAAATCCCTGTAATTTACCAGATAAGCGAAAAAAGAAGAATCTCTCATAATTTACCCTAATTTTATCCTAAAATAGAACTTGCCTACTTCTGTATCTCTTTCTGACGTATGTACAGAGTGAAGTAGAGAATATCTATTTTGTATACAGGAAAACAACAATAATAAAAAAAAACAAAAACAAAAATCAAAATTTAAAATTGATGAGGATATTTTACCTGTCGCTTTCACCACAGGTTTGCCACCTTCCGACGTTCTCGAAAAACCCTACAATTTTGACCTAATCCGATGCTAGCACATGCAAAATTACACAATATCGACCTTTTTACTCAGACTATTCTCTCAAATCCTCATAATATTCTACATTTTGTGACTAGATTCGGGTTGGGGCTGGTTTGTTTCATCTGCATGGCTGCATGCAGCATCATTATGTTTCTTCCGTGGTGGATACTATTTTGTTTTTCTATCGACGATGAATATGGCTTGAAAACCTATCAAATGGTGGTGTTTACCCTAAAATCTATGGTGATTTGCCTTGAAAACCTATCAATGGTGGTGGTGTTTACCCTAAAATCTATGGTGATTAGGGTTTTTAAATTTTGGGGCAATATCGTTCGTTGATCTTGTTTCAATCGATGATGATCATCCAATGTTTCATGCTTTTCGCTCAATTGGGCAAGAAAGGGGGCACATGTCGATGATCGATCACAATAGCAAGAGAGGGTCATGTTTTTTTACCTATGTTTTCTCTTTTCCTCCTCAACCCTTGATCGTATGTTAATCAACGGTGAAAATCCTTAATCCGTGTAACCTCTCACGATTGGTTGGACAGAGTCACGTGTCCCATGCTAATATAATATTTTTATGGTTTAGCTTTTGTCAACTTCCCTTAACACCTCACGTGGTGGGAGTAAAAATCTGTCATATTTTGATTGGTTCGGATGACGGTTGATCATCTATACCATATTTTGATTGGTTCGGATGACGGTTGATCATCGGCTCAAGCACATTAATACGTGGCGTTTGATAGCTATATGAACCAAGGGTTCATATCATATAAGTTTAATTTCCCTTAGTTTAATTTTGGAAGTAAAAATATTACTATCATGCTTTCTTATGCTTGTCATTGTCATGTGCTTTCATTTGCCCTATTACTTCTTAAGTTGCCATGTGTCCTTAATTCAAATAATAATAATAATTTTTTAGACTTACGATTTTTAGCGCTACGAGTACGGATGACAACTACAAAAGGGTGTTACGGAATAGTGTTACTGATGATGATATTACGGAATAGTGTTACTGATGATGATGTTACAGAAGCTTTACAAAAGATAATTACAAAAAATTTTACAAAAGGTATCTATGGAATATATCTACAAAAGATACCTATGGAAGATACTTACAGAAAATACTTACGAAAGGTACTTACGGAAGATACTTATAGAAGGTACTTATGGAAGACACTTACGGAAGACACTTACGGAAGATACTTATGGAAGACATCTACCGAAACCACTATTTAGAGTCAAGAAAATACTTTACCTATTTTCTTCCCCCAAACTGTATTATGAGTTGTATATGCCTTTATTTATCCCCCCCAAACTATAATTTTGGCTATATAGCCAAAACAAAAAGGAAGGGTGTTTATTTATATTTATGGATAATAGAAGGATAATTTTATGAATGGGGTTTTATTATAATTTTTGGTGAGTATGCTTCTTGTATGTCATGAAGAAGTTTCTAGGATAGAAAAATAATTTATATAAAATCTGAATTCAACCTTCTAGGATATCTTCAATCATGGGAAAAAGTGAAATAGTTATTAAGATGGCTTTTAAAGGATGAAAATGTGATGGACACAAGCCATGCTTTTGTAGAAAAAATTGAAACCATAGTACTTTCATGAGGATTGTCTTTGGGCTTTTATCTGCATGTGATGTTTCTAGGGTTATTCTTCAAGGACTTCAAACATTCTAGCAATTTTGAAACAACTTCATTTACTCCTCTCACAAACCAATTTAATGTCAAAGTTGTCCTAGTATTTTCAAGCCTCTTTCAAGACCAACTGTGTGTGTAGTGAGGATTCATTCCCCATTATGAGTAAGGATTGAAAAACAACAAGGGTTATGTATGCCAAAAAGCTAGCTGATCTTATGAGCATCTAGAGGTCTTATCCAGACTTAGTGCTAATACGTAAGAATACTTCAATAAAGAGTATCCCATGGTGTTTGAGATACTAAAAATTCTAGGGATTCAAGCTCTTTTACCCTTTATTTACTTTTGTTATATGTGGGATACTTGCTCATTTTGGGAGGAGCAAGGGATTTTTAGTGCTTTTTAGGGTTCTTGCTTATTTTGAGGAGAAGCAAGAAGATTTTTATGGGGATACTTGCTCGATTAGATGAGGAGCAAGGGATTTTTTTTTTTGAAGGTGAAGGGCGAGCTTGTCCTTTTGCCAATTTGTTAGTATTCTAGACCATGCGTATAAATAGATAAGCAAGGGAAACTATTCACTTATGGCAAAAATAACACATGAGTTAATTTCTCCAATATTTCACAATGTTTTTAGATGTGCAATTGTGCATGGTCAAAAGAAAAACTTGATCAACTAGGAGAAACTTATAACATTTTAAAATATTTGCTTGATTTTCAATGAAAATTTGGCTCAGGAGACCAGATATAATTTGAGTATTTGAAGAATACCTAGATTTCATCTAGCAACAAGGTACTATGCATCATGTGGTAATCATCTTCCTTGAGCTATCTTTAAAACATTAAGACTAAAAATGGAAGGGAATACAGATACTTCATGATGAAATAAAGGAAGCATAATCATTTTTATTTTTATAAATTAATTTTTTTCAATTTTGATATATATATATATATATATAATTATATTATTATTATTATTTTCTTTTCAAAGAGAGATTTTATTGGATAGTAGTTGGTTGCAGTTCAGAAATACACTGCAAATCAGTTTGTTGTCTAAACTGGTGTATGAATTCTTCCTTAGATAATGGCTTCTTATAAATTTTAAGCCTATGTCCATTTACTAGTAGTTTCCTTGTTGAATCATCTATGGGCTTAAGCTTGACTGTACCATTTCCAAATATTTCCTCAATTTCATAGGGTCCTAGCCATCTTGTTCTTAATTTACCTTGAAAATCTTGGTAACGAGAGTCAAATAACAAGGCCCAATCTCCTGATTGAAATGTACGTGGTACAATGTGTTTATCATGCCATTTATTTCATTGTTGTTGGGTTATTTCAGTTCTATGCAATGCTTCTAATCTTCTCTCATCCAGAATATTTAACTTTTCCAACCTTTCTTTTTGTGCGTTATCCAAATTCATGTCAAGTTGTACCATTGTGCGAAGGGTTTCTATCTCGAATTCAATGGGCATGATGGCTTGTTTTCCATAGACCATTTCATACGGTGATAATATTGTGGTAGTTTTCCAAGTTGTATTATATGCCCATACAACTTCTTTTAATCTCTCAGCCCAATCACCCCTATTAACAGTTACAGTTTTTGTAATAATATTTTCAAGTTCTCTATTTGTAACTTCTACTTGTCCATTAGCCTGAGGGTGATATGGTGAGGTTTTCTTGTGTTTTATTTGATAGATGTTAACAAAATGATCAATCACATTGGAGGTGAATTGAGGTCCATGATCTGAAACTAATTCTCTTGGTGCTCCAAAGCGTTGCATTATGCTTTCATAAAGAAAATCGGCCACTGGTTCAGCTTGAGCTCGTGGGAGAGCTCTAACTTCAGCCCACTTGGTAACATAATCTGTACATACAAGTATGTGTTTATTACCATCACTTGGAGGGTCTATAGGTCCAACAAAGTCAATTCCCCATTTTTCAAATGGTTCAAGTACTATCTGTGGAACCAAAGGCATTTCCATAGATGGTGTAGGCTTGCTAGCTCTTTGACAAGCATCACATCTATCAATAAATTGATGAACATATTTAGTCATAGTAGGCCAAAAGTACCCAGTTTGAAGTATTTTATTAACCATTATTTGGGTGGCATAATGACCTCCACAAGGTTCTTCATGTGCTGCCCTAATAATGTCATATACATCATTTTCTTGCACACATCTCCTAATGATTTGATCAGGACATTTTTTAAACAGAATTCCATGAATCCACATAAAATGAATACTTTGATGTATTAATTTCCTATGCTCATGCGGTGTATAATTTTGAGGTATTTTTCCTGTTACTAAATAATTTACAATATCAGCGTACCAAGGGGTAAAAATAGAAAGAGCAAACAAATGTTCATCTGGAAAATTGTCAGGAATTAACTCGTTATCATCAAATATTTGCATGCGAGATAAGTGATCTGCAATAACATTATCTTTTCCTACCTTATCTATAATTGTGACATTGAACTCTTGTAGTAATAGAAGCCATCTAATCACTCTACCACCCATTGTTGCTTTGTTCGTTAAGTATCTAATGGCAGAGTGATCAGTGTGAACAAATACTTCATACCCTGTTATGTAATGTTTAAATTTATTGAGAGCATGAATTATAGCTAAAAATTCTTTTTCTGTAATAGTGTAGTTAAGCTCAGCTCCATGCAAGTTTTTACTTACATAATAGATAGCATAAGGTATTTTGTTTTCTATTTGTTGCAATACTGCTCCTATTGCATAACCTGAAGCATCACAATGAATGTGGAATGGTAATTCCCAATTTGGTCCTCTCAATATTGGAGCAATAGTCAATTTTTCTTTTATTTCTTCAAAGGCTTCTTGACATGCATTTGTCCAATTGAATTCACTATCTTTAGTTAAGAGCTTAAACATGGGAGTAGCAACTTTACTGAAGTCTTTAATGAACCTACGGTAGTATCCTGCGTGTCCTAAGAAACTTCTCACCTCTGTTTGTGTTTTTGGAGGTTGAAGGGTTTGAATAATTTGTATCTTTGTAGGGTCTACTTTAACACCTTCTTATGATATATAATATCCTAGAACAATACCTCCTTTCATCATCATAAAGCACTTTTCATGACTTAGAGAGAGGTTTTGCTCTTGGCATCTTACCAAAACTTTTTGCAAGCTTGATAATGTTTCTTCAAAGGTAGTACCGTATACTGTGAAGTCATCCATATAAATTTCCACACATTCATTAGTTAAGTCAAAGATAGTAAATAAAAATCTTGATATATTTCAAGGAATAGCTCTTTTAATCTATTTTCTCCATCCCAACGATTACAAACTCCTTCTCCTAGACCCATAAACCATTATTAAAGCATCTTTAAGAGTAAAAACAACCTTAGCTTTTGCTCATTGGTGGTGTAAAAGTAAGCTTGACATACTATTTCAAATTTGAAAATAAAAGCATCAAGATATTCATGGGGTTTTCCATGAAAGGTAGGCAATATAGAAACATTATTGATTTAGGTTCTCTTGTTGTTCCTTCTGTATGTAAGATTGGGAAAGCGCATGTTTTTCTTTATCTGTTCTCTCCCTGATATCTATCTTGTATTTGTCTCCTATTTCCATGGTTTTCTCTTGTCTCTCCAAAATCACTTTTCTCATCAGCCATACCTGAATATAGGATTTCAATAATTGAATCAGGTATAGGTTCAAAAAATAGAGAAGAATCTACGTAGTTGTCAAATCAGACCGAATAAATATGAATTGGGGGATCTTGATCTAGGATTTCAGCTTGATTGGTTGATGTTGTAACCTTAGTTTTTATTAATTTATAAATTTCTTTCTCTCTAAAGTCTCTTCGAGAATTTCCTTCTGACTTGTTATTTTTTATGAATCTTCCTTTAGAGTCTCTAGGTCTGCTCATGAATGTTCTAAACTTCTTGTTTTTGCAATATGTCTAATCTTCTTTGAATAATTTATGAATATCATTGACTGGATCAAGTTGTTCTAGTGTCATAAAATGTTCCTCTTCAAATTTGAAGTAGTCTACCAATAATTGAATCAACTGAACAAGGAAATATTTGGTTGCAACAGGATCAAGAATTCCAAATTGTAGCTCGTAATGCAACTCTTGGCACAATTCTCTAAAACGTACAACTCTAGGAATCCTGTAGTATCTCTTATTGTATTGTAGGGCTAATTATTTCCTTTCTATGTCTGCAAGGAAGTTGTGAATGGTGAGGGAATCCTCAAGGTATTGATTCCAAGGATAAATTACTGGATTTACTATTGTTCTCCTATCCCAAAGCCAATTCTCACAGCTTCTTCCAAGATCTTGATAAGGTGAAGAATGGTTTACCCTTAGAGTTTTTGCTATATTTATCCTCTTGATTTTCTTTAGTTCATCTGATATTTTATTGATAGTGTCAATGCGTTCACACAGTTCTTCCCACTCTGGTTTGGTTGTTTTGTTCCCTTGTTCAAAAAGAAGATTAACCTCCTGTTGTATTAATAATTTTCTAAGGTCTATAAATTCAGTTTGACTGTTTTCCACCATTTGTTTTATTTTATTTTCTCTCTTTGATTTTATATATTTTTTTATTTTCTGTTTGGGTTTTGATTTTTTTGTTTCAATCCTACTATCTGCCAAGTTTAAATATAAATTTTAGAACTTATAAATACTCTTAACACAATAGAAAAGAAATAAATTTAAAATTACTAAACAGTCCTAATGCTACTAAAATTAGATGTATTTATACAACTAATTTCAGCATACTTAGGAAAAAGTAAAAATGCTTGGAAAGTAAATTTTTACTGGAAGTAAAATTGCTGAAGTAAAAGGTAAATTACTACTGTTCTTTGACTATTAGGAGGGATTTCATTACAGTTGTGTCACTCAACGTAACTACTTCCTACTAAAAAAATAGGGTCCTAAGCAAATTTTAGGTTGTTTTCAGCGTTCACCTACTTCCTATTCTTTTTCATAGGTCCTAAATCAAATTAACAATAGTAATCACCCAAAACAAGGAAATTGCAGAAAATAAAATTTGCTGAAATTAAAATTTTAGAAATTGAAATTTGTAGAAAATAAATTTTTAATCTACGAAAGCAGTAAAAATGAATCCTTTAAGAAAAATGAACCTGGCAACGTCGAACGGAGGAACTTGTTGGAACCATATTTGGGCCACTCTGACTCGTATGCACACCAAGGTCTCGTACGTACCCCTTTTCACATACAAGTAAGCCTCTCTCTTTGCACTGCCAAACAACTTTTTTGACTAACCACTACGACGCTACTCTCCCCGACAACGGTGCCAAAATGATCGGTTGTAGAGCTTACATTTAATTTTATCAATCCAAGGGAAATCAAGGTTAGATTTAAAGAGTAGGAATCTCGTATAGATTGTACCATGGGGATTAATACTAAGCTTAGCTCAAGTTTCTTTTTCAGGTTTCACGTGTACAGGAAAGTAATAAACAAAATAAAACTTGTGCAAAAATAAATGATGCAGAGTATAATAAATAACTGATGCAATGATAATTTACTTTTACTAATGAATTGATTTACTGATGCATCTAATTATTTGTAAACTAATTTATTTATGACATGATTTAATTTATTTGTGAGGATCCTCGTGCAATCTATCTTATTTTACGTAAATTGAAATGCAGTTTAATTTAAGGCTAATTAAATCTAACCTATTGCAGGGGTGAGAGCTCAGGGACTGTCTATAGGAGTGGGCCCTACCTCCTAGAGGGCAGTGTAAGTCTTTCTCCCCTAGTTTACTTTATCTCAGTAACTAGATTTTATAACTAATACTAACATTATGTCTATTCTATGAATGCAGGTAACAGATAAACACAATTTACATAACATAAATTAAACAACACATGAAATTGATACAAATTACCATTTTTGAAGAACAAAATGCTACTTTTATTACTGGAGATTCAGTTGTACATGTTGGCATGTTTCTTCAGAATTGTAAACTTAGAACAGACAATAATTTCTTGTATTTTTCCAGTAGATAGCAGACCTCTTTCAAGGTCTCTCCTATGTAATTTATATTGTAACTAATACAATTCCAAACAGTATTTCTCCACATATTTTGCCATGCAGATTTTGTGGACTTTCTGATGCGATAACTATGCATCAACCAAAATAATCTAAACCTAACATAATACATATTCCTATTTGGACTTGATAAATATTCTGATTGGTCCAAGTGGCATCCTACAAACAAACCTAACAAGACAATACTTATTTTGAATGATTCGCAAGATATACATTAGGACCTCATGTCCTATATTCCAGGAAAGGTCTAACAATCTTGCGTCTATATCTAAAACTTCTCATAATAATCTGATTACAAACTTTATTAAGAAAATAACAACTTTTATCAACTAAAATATTCTCGTGGATAGTATGAAATATTTTTCTAAGTGAAAATATTTGTTGTCATCCAAACTTGATGTGTCGTCACTGATGTGGCATGCTACGTAAGTCAACAACCTTTATTATCCTTCGGTAATTATTGGTAAAATATTCTTCAGTAACTTTCTTCGGTAGTTACCTTCAGTAACATGCTTTAGTAATATACTTCAATAACAGGTCAACTACTATTGTCATCGAGCTCTACTCTTATCCTAGGTTCTTTTATTCATCCTTCTTCTCATTCGAGGTGCACTCCAAAGCTCTGCAATCTCTTCATCGATCATCAACACTTTTTCCTGCATTTTTCTCAAGACTCGGATGAATTTTGTATAAATCAAACACATTTGTTAGATTACTGCAATTAATCAGATTTACTAATAATTCACACAATATTCAATAGTAATTCACATAAAACATATCATAATCACTAAATAATTATAACAATAAAACAATTCTGATACAGAAATATGTGTCAAATAACCACTCATCAACATATTGCTAGGTAGACCTTGGATCTGAGACATGAAGTGTATCCTCTCCATCACTCACCAATGTCTAAAGTATACTTATGAATGGCAGTTACATGTAGTCTCTGTAGATCTTGAGCCCTTTAAGTACTGCAACTTGGTGTAGTAAATCCCCAAATCAAAATTACCATCGACTCATGTGGACTTCCAACTGAACACATCCATTTAGGGTCCACTTCCATCACCATTACCTTTCATTATCCCATTACCATCTTCATTCATACCATCATCATCATTGGCAACTTTAGAAAAACCTTCATCATCGTCCAATCCTTCGTAGAGGAATATGTCGAAGAGGCCAATCGATGAGATCCCTCCCATCATTTCCACAATTTCTATGGAAGAGATTCCTAATATAGCAAATGAGGAACCATCTCATGAGGTACACATTAAGTCATCTCAAGCCTCACTTTCATCTCTTCCATATTCACCATCCCAGGTTACAATCCATATGGATAGTACAAGTTTAGGGGAATATCTAGTGAGGAACATCACAACTATTATAGCCATTGATACGATACAAGATATGGGACAACCTCATCTCCCCATAGGTAGCAGCATACCTCTAGGCATACTGTCCAATCAAATTAATTTTATATATGGGGTATCGAATATGGAATATTGCCAATTCCTCAACAAGAAGAAGATGAGGAACCTTTCTCTGAAGATATAAATTACATGTCTAATCATGATTACACCTTGCAATATCTACATTGCTTCCATTGGCATGGCTATGGTCTAGGGTTATATGAACAAGGTACTCATGTTCCTTTCCAGCCACAATGTCATTTACCATATGATAAATCTGGTTTGGGATACAACAAGTTGGTACCTTTAGATGTCCTCATAGAGAGTTTAGAATGCCTAGGTCTGAACTATAGGGATGAGCTTGTACATGATCCCTATGCTAATCCAAATCATGTCTACTAATTGGGAGATTACTTGCCCATAAATATGATAGATCAAGGGTTATCTCATGATTTTACCCAATCTCACGAAGTGTTTGAAGGTTTGCATACCCTTGCATATGATAGTGAGGAAGAGGATCAAGGTCCTCCTCAAGAATAGATAACAAATGATGAATCAGACTATGGTATAGCACCCATAAATTACCCAAGTTTAGATGAGGAATATGAGTAGGTCATCCATTAGATGATGAAAAATAATTCTATCTACGTATGTTCCCATTACAGCACCCTATCTGGTGATAGTTTCTACCTGAAGAGGAGCAAGATCATTGCCTACCCCATAAACCACTATCGATCATTCTGCCACCCCCACGAGTCATGAGACAATTTTTTGTCTCTAGACCCAATGGCCCATCCACTATAAATCATCCATCCATCAACATGATTTCCATATATCCTACTGCACAGACAATTTTGGATAGGCTAGCCAATGTTGAGTTACAAGTAAGTCACCAAAACAATGATTTACAATAAATCTTGAGTCGACTCACAAGCATCGAGTCATAGTTGAGTCATCCAAAACCTCAACCTCTATATTTTTAGGATCAAATACCTCCTACATAGTCCACTATAAAGTCTCAATAGAACCTAGGGAAGAGGCAACAATGCCATCAACCTCGCACATTTAATCCTTTGTCAGAACCCTTAATATCGTTCTTCAATCGATTGTGTGAGGCACAAGTAATCGTGCTTCCTGATATTCATTTTTTGAAACCTAATAAGCATATATCAAAGCTACATAGGAAAAACACATGTGTTTACCATCAACAAAAGGGTCATGACATCCATATCTATTACCCCTTTAGAGAGTTAGTTCAAGATATGATCGAGAGGTAAGAACTTTAGATAAGAGTCTTCCAGGACCCTTTATCTGCATATGAAGTGAACTCAACACTTGCCTATCAATTCGAACAACCTAATGAAGCACTCTATAATCTACCTCTCCAAGCATTTATGGGAATGATCAGTGTTGTAATAGAGAAACAAGAATATCAAATTCTATAGACATGGGGTCTATAGATAAGGGGTCCATCCAAAGGCATCTATAACCCCTTTGGTCATCCTAAAATGCTCCAAAGGTGTCTACGACCCCTTTGGTAAACCTAAAATGCTCCAAGGTGGTCTATGAGCTCTTTGGTAAACCTAAAATGCTCCAAGGTAGTCTACGAGCTCTTGGGTCAACTTAAAATGCTCTAATGTAGTCTACGATCCCTTTGGTCACCCTAAAACACTCCAAGGATATCTATGACCCCTTTTTTCAACCTAAAATGCTCCAAGACAGTTTACGACCCCTTTGGTCAACCTAAAATTCTCCAAGGTGGTCTATGACCCCTTTGGTCACCCTAAAATGCTCCAAGATGATCTACAACCCCTTTGGTCAACCTAAAACACTCCAAGGCAATCTATGACCCCTTTGGTCAACCTAAAATGCTACAAGGTAGTCTATGACCCCTTTGGTCAACCTAAAATGCTCCAAGGTAGTCTACGACCCCTTTGGTCAACCTAAAATGCTCCAAGATGGTCTACAACCCCTTTGGTCAACCTAAAATGCTCCAAGATGGTCTATGACCCCTTTGGTCAACCTAAAATGCTCCAAGGTGATATACGATCCCTTTGGTCAACCTAAAATGCTCCAAGGCAATCTATGATCCCTTTGGTCAAGCTAAAATGCTCCAAGGTAGTCTACAACCCCTTTGGTCAACCTAAAACACTCCAAGATGATCTACAACCCCTTTGGTCAACCTAAAATGCTCCAAGGTGGTCTACGATCTCTTTAGTCATCCTAAAATGCTCCAAGGTAGTCTACAACCCCTTTGGTCAACCTAAAATTCTCCAAGGTGGTCTACGACCCCTTTGGTCATCCTAAAATTCTCCAAGGTAGTCTACGACCCCTTTGGTCAACCTAAAATGCTCCAAGTTGGTCTAAAACCCCTTTGGTCACCCTAAAATGCTCCAAGGTAGTCTACGACCCCTTTGGTCACCCTAAAATGCTCTTAGGTGGTCTACGACCCCTTTGGTCAATCTAAAATGCTCCAAGGTGGTCTATGACCCCTTTGGTCAACCTAAAATTCTCCAAGGTGGTCTACGACCCCTTTGGTCAACCTAAAATTCTCCAAGATGGTCTACGACCCCTTTTGTCAACCTAAAATTCTCCAAGGTGGTCTACGACCCCTTTGGTCAACCTAAAATTCTCCAAGGTGGTCTATGACCCCTTTGGTCAACCTAAAATGCTCCAATATAGTCTACGACCCCTTTGGTCAACCTAAAATGCTCTAAGGTAGTCTACGACCCCTTTGGTCAACCTAAAATACTCCAATATGGTCTACGACCCCTTTGGTCAACCTAAAACACTCCAAAGGTGTCTAAAAACCCTTTGGTCATAGAAAAAACTCCAAATGTGTCTATGAACCCTTTGGTCACCCCAAAAAATCTCCAAATGTGTCTACAAACCCTTTGGTCACCTCAAAAAGCTCCAAATGTGTCTATGAACCCTTTGGTCATCCCAAAAATGCCCCAAAGGTGTCTATAAGCCCTTTGGTCACCCTAAAACATTCCAAAGGTATCTATAAAACCTTTGGTCACCCCAAAAGTCCCAAAGATATCTATAAACCCTTTGGTCACCCCAAAAGCCCCAAAGGTATCTATAAACCCTTTGGTCACCCAAAAAGCCCCAATGGCATCCATTAAGCCCATTGGTCAACTCTATATACATATATATATCAAAAATCTAAAAACATCATTAAATATCAAAAACATAAAATATATAGTATTGCATTACATTTCATACCATTACATTATAACATCACTTGCATTAGGCATACCCATCATTGCATTTTGCATTTTAGAATTGATCATACATGTCTAGCACCAGGTATGTACACTAGGCATCTGTCAAAATCAATGTTGTTAAAAATCAGTCTTACCACCTGTTTGCATTATATTTATCATTTACATTCACATTTCATACTGTGTGTTTGTTTCCCTTCACTTAGCCATTGTTCATAAGGTATCTTTAGGGTTTTTGGTCACTCAACCGTTTCTAGTTTTCTTTTCAGATTTTGTAGAAAGCTATCATGATTTTTAGAATGTAGGGTCTTGCTTTGATTGTACCTTGTATATGTCATAATCCCAACACATTTTCACATTAATAAATCCAAGTATTACACAAGGAAATATGAAACCTACAAAGTGGTCCGTGTTACCCTAAGTGAAAATTTTATCTCACTCATCTCCCTATGTGAATGGTTCAAGAATACTGAGAATTGACAAAATGACAAGTTCTTCTTTACCCCAAGCAATCAAAATCCCTTGCTTCACGTCAAATTGGGGTAAGTATCCAAAAGAGAAAAATAAATAGTGGTTATTACCATTAAAAATATTCAAAATAAACAGTGGTTTTCACCATTAGTAAAAACAACAAGCAAAATAAACAATAGTTTTTACCACTACCAAAATCCCTTTCTCACCAAAACAAAAATGAGCAAACTCCCTAGAGCAATTCAAAGATGAAAGAAAAGAAGGGAGTATTGAACTTGAATCCCTAGAATTCTTAGCATTTGACAACCATAATGTGATCCTCATTACAAGTTGGGTGGCATCAAGCCTACCTAGCAATGGCAGTATCCTTATGCATGACAATATGTCTGTTACACTAGCAACTTACTTTTGTACAGATCAATTTTTGCATGCGGATGAGCTAGCTTTTGGTAGCCTGTATTACCTAGTGGTCTAATCCAACTATGTACAAAACTCAGGATAATTATACTCGTAGGGTGATCTTCAATACAAATGGGCTGCATCAATCCTGTTTGACACTAGGGTAACTTTATGCGTTATCATAGAAATGAACTCACATGCACACACATGAATATTGAATATCTTGGTCATCCTAATAGATGTATACCTTGCCAAAAGTATTGCATGGTTAATGTACAACTTTTGATTAGGTAACTAGAGTTTTTGAGTCTCCTAAAAATCCCAAACACATAATATCACATTATATATTATTCATTCCATTTATCATGCTAGCACATATTTATTTACATTTACACAAGCCATTACATAGTGTCATTATAACGTTAAAATGGTGAGATAAATTTTGTATAGTCTATGGTACTAGCATCTAGTATGTCAAATAGTAGTCATAATCCATCATGCATATTAATAAATCATCCATTTCATTACACATGCACATGTACATATATCATCAAATCACATCATATTACAATACATGCATACATGATAAGCATCCATCATAGCATATGTAAAGAAAACATAAGCATTGCATGCATTTCATAAAGCAGTAAAGAAACACATGATGATAATAGAAAATACACACACACACACACACACACACACACATACATATATATATATATAAAAATATATAAATATATATATATATATATATATATATAAATGATATATATATATATATGTGTATGTATGTATGTATGTATGTATGTATGGGATCAAAAGATACATCATAATCCAAAAACTTCCCATAGGCTACAATAGCATGGGTCCTCAGACCTCATGCTCCCAAAAATCCAAAAAGAACCATAGATTCTCCAAATCCATGGTCATGCAGGACTGGCACTATGACTCTCAACCCTACCCTCAGTTACAGTCCATCGAGAACTCCCAGATCTGCTTCTCCCTACCCTATCTAACCTTTGTGTAGATCCAGGCACCCCCATCCTCACCAAATACTATCTTGTACCACTCCTCTAACTCTGGTATGACCCTCTAGTAGAAGGATGGGTTAGTAAGTACCCCCTAAGGTGCACTATCTCATCCTCTAGCTCCTTAGTGTATGCTCACTCCTCTCAATAACAAACTTGGAAATCCCCCACTAAGGCTAGAGTTGTGTTACCTTTTTTTGTATCCTGGCCATCTCACCACTACTAGATCCCCCATGGCTAGGGCTTCATGCTCCAACCTATGCTCAAAGAGTATCTATCTCTGCTACCTGCCTATCAATATCATCCTGTGCACTTTGTACCTATGTCTATAGGAGAGCTCTCTCCTCTACATGCTCCCTTCTACCTCTAATCAGATCATCTTGTAGCTCAGTAATAGTAGCATCTCGATATTCCAATTGTACTTGCACTCCTTGATCATCAAAGTAATCCTCACCAAAGTCATCTTATGGATTCCCTACATTAATGAGGTCTACCCACTCATCCACTACTCAAAAATATACATGTCACTCGCCTGCATATGGCTCCTCATTATTTAGATCCTCATCATGACCCTCATATAGAGCATCCCTATGAGCCTCCCCTACCACCACAATTGCATCACCTCCTAGTGACCCCTCTCCTTGCCACTAGCATGTCACCCACCAAGAGTTATACTCTTTTGTAGTCCTTGCATTGTCTAGCTTTAAAGTATCCACTATAGGATCTTCCTCCTCTTCCACTACCTCAAATATAGTCCAACCAAGTGTTCTCTCATCCCCATGATATCGATAGATCACTAGCTCACTAGGAAACCCCTGGCATAGCCTAAACTACCGTAGGACTTGACCATACAAAAAATACTCTCACTCAGTCCCCTATTGCCAAACTAACCATATCCCTCGCCTTACCCTATAAATTTATACCTCAGCCTCAGGACATGTTGGACAGTCCCTATACAGTCTCCAAGTCACCTCCTCTACCCTGATTCATGCAAAGTACTATGCATATTGGTAAATATCACCTACAAAGTGATGGATTTGACCTATCTCCTTGGATTGTTCTCATATAATCCCATAGCCTATCTCCCTATCTACAATTTGTGCTCATGTCATCCAAGGTAGTCCCTATGATCGATCCACAATAATATGCTACCATCCCCACACCTGTAATAGAAAGTTGCATCCTAATCCCTTCCACCCATGGGAGAAGATCTCGTACATCTCATCATATAGCTATGCCAGCAAAGTAGTACCCCAAGACATCACTATATGATGCTCTATGGTGCACTCCACAATTGTAAATACCAACTCCAAAAGGTTCCAAGGGAACCTGACTCCTAATGAGTCTAGTAGCAACATGTTGGAGATCAATATCATCAATAAAGCATGCCTCATGGTCAATACCCTGGCCTCATACCATAACTCCACTAGAATACCTCTGTTAAGTAGGTCATGTACTACCTCCTTCCAGTCCCTATCAAAGTATCTCTGCATAACCATATCTATCAGATCTTGGAGAGTAGATACAATAGGTCACCCCTCTATTGGAATGCACAAAATATGATAGACATCCTCTAGAGTCACTGTCATCTCCCCTATAGGTAGGTGGAAGGTTTTGGTGTAAGGATTCCATAATTCTACCAAAGTAGTCAGATAATCTTGATCACCCACCATGAGCTCTAACTGTGTCACATGGTTAATACCAATGGTATCAAGCCATTCATAGTCCTCCTTTGTCAATAAGTCCCTAGTGGTCTGAAAGAGAGTCAAAAATCGATATCGACTCTTAACCACCTGGCAGAGTTAAGCAAGTTAACAAAAATACACCAAAAATACATCAAAATTACCCAAAAATACCAAAAAAATACTCAAAAAAGGACCTTTTTACCCTAAATTTGTGGTCGTCCCACCCAAGGATGGCCCCAAAAATGCTTAAAATTTGATTTTGACCCCCAAAATAGCCATAAAATAGCAAAAACAACCAAAAATAGAATAAAAATGTATCTAGACACAAATAAAGCCTACATTTCTACATTTTATCACTATTATGGTTCATTAACCAAGAATTAGTGTATTCTTGTTGGAAAAAGTGCAACTAATTACAATTTCAAAATCAATAAAGAATAAGAGAAAATGTAGCCCTTACCCATCTTGAATCGGCTCCATCGCTCATCAATTCCTATGGCTATTTCATAGTGATTGTGGGGTACTCTCAATAGTGCTCTTCTTTAGAAAATCAACTTCCTACTCTTCAACTCTCAGTTTGCTAAGTTAGACATGTGAAAATGAGCTCATTTGCCCAATTTTGGGCTTATAAACCACTAAGATGAGCATGGTCATACTAGGGTGGTATAGTCATCTATTTGGACAAACATACCACCCTGGGATGGCCATAAACTATGCAGCCATCCCACCCTAGGATGGCCACCAAAAAATCCCATAAAAATAGCTAAAAAAGATCAAAAAATGGCCTAAAAGCCACCAAAAATAAGTCAAAATTGATGAATTCCACAAAGGATCAATATTGAAATAAAAGTGTTCATGGATGAATTTAAAAATTTCTACTTTGCTCCCCAATAATGTCTTTTAGGCTAGACCACTCCACAGGAATGAGGTATTCAATCTTTTTCTTCCACGAAATATCAACAAAATGATCAAAATCTTCACAAATTGATAAATCTTATAATGGATAAAACTGACTCCCAATCAAGTCAAGTGGGTCAAGTGACACATCGCTTTATCATTGTTCATGCCCTAATCAACTCATAACTTGAGGGGTTAGTCATAATAATGAATTCACAATTAAAATTGACACTTAAACACTCAAAAGTGTAACTTGCATACATTCAAAAGAATCTTTTCCAGAGATAAGTTTTCAAGCCTACGTTGGGGCAAATAATCAGCAAATTCAACAAAACAAAGTCTTGATCTCCTTTAAGCCTTGGTAATTTACCTTGAAAATTTATTATAAGTAAAACAAGGAACCAAGACCAAGTATACCCTAAGCCCCTATGACTGCCATTGTAGAGTGGCTGAAAGGTATACCAAAATCAATCCTTCAATTATGTCAAAAGCAAGGATTCCAAGAATGTATGCTCTTTCCACAATGGAGGCATCTAAATTTTGTTAGTTTAATGAATAACCTTAATCATTTAACAATTTAGTCATCTATTTTTTCTCAGTGCTTTGTTTCACACAACGCATCTCAAAAAAGGGCATCTGTAGACACTAAAATCATGTAAATCGGATAAGATTTCCAAGGTGCCACTCTTATCGACACCATATGGCCCCATTGGGAAATCCTCGAGCATTAATTAGGGCTCCCAACAACTTTTGGGAAGGTTTACCCCACTTTTGGGAGGTTTTGGGCCATATAGCCATGGCTATCCCACCCTAAGATGACCATAATTCATGGTCATCCCACCCAGGGATGGCCACAAGCAACCATCCCTAGGTGGAATGGCCATGGTACAGACCCCTAAAAAGTTAAAGGGTGGGATCAATGGTAGATTGGTAGGTTGTCATGGTCATTAGGGACTATAAATTGGAGGCCCAAATGGGAAGCCTCTTCCACCCTATGCATGGCAAAGGCATTTCCAGGTGGCGAAACCCACCTTGCATGACCAAACTTGCATCATTTTCCTCCCTTTACCCTCTTGGGCTATAAATTTAAGTGTTTGCACTCAATTTCAAAGAGGGACTTTTAAAATTATTGACCATGAAGTGCTCCCAATATTTACCCACATCTTTTTGCCCTCGTATTTACCCTTGGAAACCTCGTCAATCAAAGGCATTTTCAAGGCATCCCCAAATACGTTCATTCTTTCCAAAACCTATCAATTCTTAGATTTAATTTACCAAATTTGAATACAATACCCCTAGGAGGATTGTAGACCAGATCCAAGTGGAATTGGTGGCAAAAACCACCTTGTTTTGTGGTTATCCCCCTGGGACGGTTAGCAGGGCCAGTTGGAACCCTTAGGGATGGCCATGAATTGGCCCATAATTTTGACCTAATTTTATGATAGATCAATTTAATAGCTTTATATTATCATCTTTAGACACTAAAATGGTGCAAATTAGATAATACCACCAAGGTGCCACTCTTATCGACATCATATGGACCTATTAGACAACCCTCATGGATTAATTAGGGTCCCAACCACTTTTGGGAAGGTTTACCCACTTTTGGGAGGTTTTGGACCATGTAGCCATGGTCGTCCCACCCTAGGATGACCACAGTTTATGGTCATCCCACCCAGGGATGGCCAAAAACAAAAATCCCTAGGAGGGATGACCATGCCCCAAACCCCTCAAAAGTTAAAGGGTGGGACAAATGGAAATCAATTTCTACTATTTATATCACCTAATCACTCATGATAGATTAGGAGACTATCATGGCCATTAGGGATTGCAAATTGGAGGACCAAATGGGAAGCCTCTTCCACCCTATGCATGGCAAAGATGATGACAAGTGGTGGTACCTGCTTTGCATGCCTAAACTTACCCCTTTGACCCTCTTTGCCCTCTTGAGCTATAAATTTGAGTGTTTTCACTCAATTTCAAAGAGAGATCTTTGTAAACATTTACCATGAAGTGCTACAGATATTTGCTCTCACATTTTTCTTGTGTATTTGCCCTTTGAAACCTTGTCAATCGAAGGCATTTTCAAGGCATCCCCAAATGTTCTCATCCTTTTCAAAACCTATCAATTCCTATGATTTAATTTACCAAATTGTAGGAAAGAACCCCTAGGAGGATTCTAGACCAGATTCAAGTGGAATTGGTGGCAAAACCATCCTATTTTGTAACTATCCCCACTAGGGATGTGTTGAGTGGTGTTTTCACCCAGTTGTGAAAACATACTCTCCGGTAGGATCCGAGTCCCAAATCCTCTGCTTGCAAAGAAATTACACAGATAATTTCTCCAAGGTTCCTTTTACGTTATCCTTTTTATACCAATGATGTTGTTCAATTTAAATGCTGGGAATACCTTAGTGTTGCAAGTGAATGTTAACAAGGGGCACTCTGGTTTATTCTATTCTGAAATTACAATGGACTCTAGGTGAATTAATCTTTATGACAAATCTATTTTGATTTCGAGCTTTGGTAGATCTTTCACATTTTCCTATTTTAAATGAAGGTAATTAAATGCGTAAAATAAAGAACTGAAAAGAAAAGAAAATAAAACAAAAAGAATGAACTAAGCTACGCTCGTAGTGCTACGATCTCGATTTGGCAAAACCGAAGATAATGAGGTTTCTGCACACAACCTAACCTATTGAACCCGCAAACTCGCACAATCCGGATAAGCCAGGTGCTGGTTTCTAGGGTCTTAACTATAATTTTCAGATTTAGGCATTCGCATGAAGCAACCGAGAGAACTCGCATTAAACTTCACCTATAAACCTAAAAATCTGAAAAAGGAAAGATAAACATTCAATCTTTGCATGCAAAAATAACTCCTCCTTTCTTGCCAATGAGATGCAACTCTCTGTAATTCTGTATTAAAATAAATGTATCAATTACAATGACAGAATGTCCCAGTTTTGATAAGACCAGAACAAGTGAAGGAAATTGCTCCAATAGCAGGCCCAGAATGGCTTGTCGCCTTTGGCTCTGCAACTCGCTAGCAGCAATTTCCAACCCCCGTATCAATCTATGCCTCTGATTTTATACTTTCTGATGCGGCTCTCTGTTTCTCTCTGCGGCGCTTCGTTTCACCTCCCAGAATGCATCGTTTCGTATTCCCGCCTTTTCGTTGCTTTTGAATTTATGTTCGATGTCGAAACGTTCGATATTTTCTGTTGACATGTAACGCTTCTGTAACCCTGACACCTGTATGCCACGTGTTTCGTGCTTCCTATGCATGTTCTATAATGGCCCCATGTAAATCGTGACAAAAAACATTCGATATCGCGACGTTTTTATGCATGCAACTTTGCTCCTTTACTTTCATCGTGAAAACGTGACATGTCGCGATATCGCGACATTTTCTTGCCAACAGCCTTGCCAATGCAACCTGTCATGAAATCATGACGTTTTTCTATTTCGAGCTGTGAGGATGCAACCTGTCGTGAAATCGTGACGCTTTTCATCTCCTACGCCTCGAAATCGTGACGCTTTTCATCTCCGTACGCCTCGCCTTCTCGTGAAATCGTGACCCTTTTCACTCAAATCATTTTCATTCTTCACCAAATCGACGCCTTTTCATTTTTCACTCAAATCTTTTCTTCTTCTTTTCTGAAATCGTCGATCGCTTTTCCTTTCTACCACTTTGCCCCTTTCCTCTGAAATCCCGCGACGCCTTTCTATTTCCCCCTTTGCTTCTTCCTATCGCGAAATCGCGACGCTTTTCTGCTTCGTGCCCCTTTGCTGCTTTTTGTCGCGAAATCGCGACGCTTTTAGTGCCTTGCCCTGTTTGACTGGTTTGACCATGATTTTGTGACATGTCGCGATTTCATGACAATTTTCCATTCTGTCTTTCTCTCTCCTCTTCTGGACCGCGACGGAGCAACATGTCGCGATATCCACACTTTTTCATTTTCCAAACATGTCGCGATATCGCGACACTTTTTCATTTTCGCCGCGACGGAGCAACATGTCGCGATATCGTGACACTTTTTCATTTTCGGTCGCGACGGAGCAACATGTCGCGATATCGCGACACTTTTTCATTTTTGTGCAATTTTGCCTTTTTCTTGATTTTTAGCATCTGGGTCACTGAGATCTTCTTTGAAAGCATGCAAAAAAGGTGGGTCCCCAATTTTGGGGTGTGTTGTGGATCAGCCACAACAAATGGTGACTTTGCTGTCAAATGCTCCTGAGCATTTTAGTGAGAACCCTACCTGGAAGTATACAAACTCGAAAACATGTGTTAGCACATAAGAAATATAAACAAATGCCCAAAGATCAGAAGTACATGAATCATCAGAATCATCAAGTATTAGCTCGGTGTGTGCAATGTATTTCATTCCCTATCATTTGAAATTGATCAACATTCCATTGTCAGTTTTACATGAATGCATATGTGAGATTGTGAATGATTTGTGTAACCTGATAACTATGCTTAGAGATTTTGCTCTTGTAAAGGCCTAAACTTTCTAGTATCATGCACAAACATTCAAGATTACCAAACCCTCTTAGGATCCACTAATGAATTGCTTTATTATATCCCAAAGTTGGTTATGAGTCCCTACTATCTTGAACCCATGTGCAAGTGAACGTGAAATCAGAACTTTGGGGAATCAGACTCCCAACCTAACCGAGATGGGAGTTTAACCCTATCCTTACTATTCTGATTTGGAATTCATTACCTCACTTTGAGCAAAATAATTTAACCAATTATGGAAGAAATGGTCATGCTAGTCTAACCCTTTGAACAATCAATGGTCTTGTTTTTTAGACAAGACATGTTGCCATGCATGGGCATACCTAACCCCATAATCCAAGACTTACCTTCATTTCTTTGGACCTTGGGGATGACTACCCATCCTTTGCAGAGGACAAGTAGTACGATCCTTCCAATCCAATATAAATATGAGATGGGAAAAATTAATTTTTTACTTCTTGGACCTTGGGGATGACTACCCATCCTTGCTAGGGACATGTAGTACGATCCTTCCAATCCAAGCTTTGGATAAAAATGGAAAATATTAATTTTATTGCTTAGACCTTGGGGATGACTACCCATCCTTTGCAGAGGACAAGTAGTACGATCCTTCCAATCCAAGATTTATCATGAAATGAGACATAGGAGCTTTGGGGAATCAGATTCTCAACCTAAGCGAGATGAGAATTTATGCCCTATCCTTACTACTCCATGTAGGTCAAATCAAAGCTTTGGGGAGTTGGATCCTCAACCTAAGTTCGATGAGGATTTAGCCCTATCCTTACTACTCGATTTTAGGCTTTAAGCTTTATGGAAGTGGTCAAAACCACTGTTTTAAGGATCATGTTGCATAATAGGATAGACATGAAATACTTCTTTCGCCCAACCTTTTCTTCCAAGCAAGGTTTTGATCATTTTGCTCAAGATCCTTTTTAATGTGTATAAGATGTGCTTAGTTCTAGATATCACGAGGCTCAGTTTCCAACCTTAGGATTTTTTCACATTTATGTTATAGCACAACCCTAAGAGGATTTGACACACTTTAATGATTTGTACCTGAGATGCATATGCAACTAAGATGGAATGTATATGTAAAGTGAGATGTAACATGAATGCATTATCTTTTGAATTGCAGATGAAATATTTGCCATACAAAACTCGACTACTTCATGCATCACAAGTTTCAAACGATATAACTTAAAATGTTTGTGTTACTTGTGGAGCTTTTACAAGACAATTCCAATATTTCATATTCTCCTAGTCTTAAGCATAAGTTGACATCTCAATTTTTTTTTTATTTTTATTTTTTTTTTTATAAAAACAAACAAAGCATGTCAATTGAAATCACACCCACAACCTAAATCCTAACTAGACTAACAATCCTAAACAATGAAAACAAAATATGAAAAACCCCACCAAAACCGAAAAGAATAACATCAATCTCTTACGACCTAAGGACTAAAATAATGCTTTAAAACACGCCCATTAACCAGTAACATCAAATCCTTCCCTTCTAAAGTTTTTAGCCTGAAGGTATTTTTCTCGAGAATTTCTGAAATCTGATAAGGGCCTAACCAAAGACAATCAAATTTTTGATGATTCCCTTTTTCCTCATGTCTTTTATCCCATAGTAATACCAAATCTGAAATTCTGAAGGACTTAATTTTAGCCCTTCTGTCAAACCATCTTTTGATAACTTCCTGGTGTTTATTCATGTGACTCATGGCTTCTTCCCTCTTTTCATCAAGGTGTAGCAAATGACTTAACCGGGCTTCAACTTGATCATCTGTCCCCAAGTACTCTTGTATGAAATGCAAGGTTTGCAACTTCAAGTTTGCAGGAAATATCGGGTCTTGCCCATAGACCAAATGATAGGGAGTATTCCCTATGGATTCTTTTACTCTGGTCCTATCTGCCCAAAGGGCAAACTTTAACTGGCTGTGCCAATCCCGAGGGTTCTTTTCCAACAATTTCTTAATGATATTCAACAAATTTTTATTTGAAGATTCGGCCAAACCATTTCCTTGAGGGTAATAATTAGATGCAAATTTTAAACTCACTTTGTTGTCATATGCCCAATCTGCAAATTGCGTAGAAATAAAAGCTTTACCATTGTCACTGACAATAGAATCGGGCATTCCGAATCTTGTTATAATGTGGTCCTCAAGGAATCTTATTACAACGTCTATGGTGGCATGTTTTGTAGGAATTGCTTCTGTCCACCTTGTACAGTAATCTGTAGCTGTTAGTATGAATTTATGGGAATCAAAAGAATTTGGGTTAATAACCCCAATGAAATCTAGTCCCCATTGTGCAAATGGTCTCATTTCAACTACAAGTTGTAATGGCATGGCTGCATTTCTTTCTCTATTTGCAGCTACTTGACAAATGTGACATGATCGTACATGGGCATGTGCATCTTTGAAAATGTGGGGCCAGTAGTATCCTACTCTCAGGATTTGATGCGCTGTAGCATTTGCCGCACCATGACCAGTTCCATATTTCCCATGAAATTCCTGCAACACCTTGGCAGCTTCTTCTTTATTCAGGCATCTCAAGTAGATCCCTTCATGATTTTTCCTGTAAAGAACACCAGATTTCATCAGATAATTGATAGACTTAAGTCTTAAAGCTCTTCTTTGAGTTGAATTCAGATTAGAAGGACACTTACCATTCAATAGAAATTGCACAATGTCAACATACCAGTCATCCTTAGAAATGTATTCTGCATTCGAATATTGGCATGTCATTTGCGGATTATTCTCAACGATCGCCTTCACCAGTCCCTGTCCTCGAACTAGTTTCATAGGTTGGATTTCAAGGTCAAATTCTTGGATAGTGGAAATCCATTTCCCTCTTTTCTCACCTAGTTCATTCTGTAAAAACATGGTCTTGACAGCAGGGTCAGGCACGATGGCAATAACTCGGCTGTGCACAATGTAATGTCTAAATTTTTTTACCATTTTAAAAAGTGCGTACATCTGCTTATCAAGGATGGAATACCTTAATTGAGCATCTTTTAAAGGAGCACTCAAAAATGCTATGGGATTCTCTGCACTATCCTCACCTTTCTGGGTCAAGACACTCGCAAAAGAGTGTTCTGATGCGAAAGCATAAATATAGAAAGGTTTAGAATAGTCTGGACTTATGAGGACAGGGGCTCTGGAAATGGCATCTTTGATGTTCTGAAAGGCCACCCTACTTTCCTCGTTCCATCTGACATCTACATCCTTCTTGAGCATCTTGTTCAGAGGTTTGGCTATCTCAGCAAAGCTTGAGATAAACTTCCTCACAAAATTAACCTGCCCAAAGAAAGATCTCAACTCTTTTTTACTACCCGGGAGAGGCAAGTTTTGGATAGCTTTTATCCTTTCCGGGTCAATGGATATGCCCTCTTTTGAAATGATGTGACCAAGTAATCTTCCTTCTGTTACTCCAAAAATGCACTTTTTGGGATTTAAGGAAATTCCATGTTCTCTGCATCTTTGAAGCACTTTCTTCAAATCCTTGACATGGTCTTCTCTTTTCTTTGAGAATACTGGAATATCATCCACATACACAATGATACATTTGCCTATAAGCCCTTTGAATGCATAGTCCATGGCGCGTTGAAATGTTGCACCAAAGCATTTAACAGTCCAAACGACATTCTCTTGTAGGCAAATGTCCCCCACTTGGTGGTGAAGGCTGTTTTCATCCTGTCATTTGGATGTATAAGAATTTGGTTGTATCCAGAATACCCATCAAGAAAAGACATCATTTCAGATCCATTTACCGTTTGTAGAATTTCATCAATGGATGGCAATGGATAATTATCCTTTTGAGAGGCTTTATTAAGATTTCAAAAATCTATACACAGCCTAATCTCTCCACTCTTTTTTCTTACTGGAACGAGGTTAGCAACCCAGGTTGAGTGCCTAACAGGAAAAATGATCTTCGCTTCCAATAATATTTTGACCTCCTTTTCTATTAAGGGCTCCAATAGCGGGTTAACAACTCGTTGTCTTTGTCTAAAAGGCTTGGAGTCCGGCTTTAGAGGGATGGTATGTGTGATGATGTCTTGGTTGTATGTTTTCAGCTCATTGTAATTCCAAGCAATGCAATCCATGTAATGCTTCAATGCCTGTATTATGTTGTTCCTTTCTTCAATTGTACATGCCTTTGCAATGTACACTTCCCGTGGATTGTCTGCACTCCCTAGATTAATTAAATCACATGCATCTTTGGGGAGTGGGACATTTTTTCCTCTTCTGGTCTTGTATCCCATATCGAACATTTTCTCCAATGAAACCACGTCTTTAGGTATTTTGTTGGATTGACACGCAGTTTCACTCTCGTTTTCTGTTTCTTCTTGCCATCTTTGCTCCTCATCAATCACCTGATTTTCAAAAATACCCGAGTTCGTGACAAATTTGAATATGTGTCTGTCATTTTCAAAAACCTAGAAATTCTTGACATTATCGGGTATTGATGGACAAGGAACTAATTCAATGGAGAACTTTTTACACCTTTTTATGTCAACTGGATTTAACATGCCCGCGACGACTGCAAGAGAGTCTGCTATTCGGTTTCCTTTTCTAGAAATAAGGGCTATATTGAACGCGTCGAATTCCTCAATGAGGTCCATAACCCTAGTTCTATAAAGGCTCAGTCTCCTATCACGGCATGTATACTGACCTTTAATCTGCTTGACTACTAGTTCAGAATCTCCCAATACTTTCAAGCATTTAACTTGTTTGCTCAATGCTAGACGTAAACCAAAGATCAGTGCTTCGTATTCTGCCACATTGTTCGTGCAAGGAAATTGCAATCTATAAGCAGCCAATAATGGTTTACCTCCTGGACCAGTGAGCTCGACTCCAGCTCCTGCTCCCTGTCTAGATTTGGATCCATCAAACCTGAGCAACCATGTGAAATCATTTTCCTCAAAAGAGCCACCATGACATGTTTCCTTTTTAGGCTCTTCAATAGCTTCCTCAACATCAAGTGCATAGACCCCCAGTTCTGGCTCAGAAAACTGAACTTCATTCGGCTTGTTAAATTTTGTTATGATTTCTTTAAGCCTCGGTTCATTTTCCACTCTGATTTGATTTGCAATTCCTTTCCAGGGTAGCCACATATGTGAGCAATCTGTTGAAAAATAACCATTCAGAGTTTTCATCCAATCCCTTGCAAGTAGCATTCCATATCTACTTGGGATGTTAACAACCAGAATGTCGACAACCTGCTGGACCCTGGGTTCAGAATTTAATTGAATTTTGACATCATATAGGGTCCCTACCACATTTACCTCTGATCGGTCCAATTGCAAAACCTTGCATTTGGATGAAACAAGTTGTAGACCTAGCATTTGACATATCTCCGAAGGCATGAGGTTGCTCGTGGCACCCGTGTCCACCAAACAGTTATGCAAATTCTTACCCGCAATTCTCAGAGTCAATAAGAATGGCGGGACATCCCGTCTCTCCTTTCGTAAAATCAGATGGGACTCAACTTCTTTTCCCTTCCACATTTGATCAGGTGAGTTCAGAGCCTTTATCAACGCCTCCTTTTGGCCAGGCAATCTAGCCGCGTCTAAGAACGAAAGGCTAGATTTGGACTTCTTTAGATCCTCCACTATGTCATAGTTTGGTTTTTCGAATTTGACTGTCTTCTGCGCGTCATTAGACATTTCTCTTCTAAGTGGAGGAGGAGGATTATTATCTGCCTTAGTATCCGGAGGAAGGATAGAGTTGTTTGGTGGTGTTGATGAGGTTTTAGGGGCTTTAGATTTACTTCTCAAATGGTATCCGTGATTCCCCTTTCTAAACTCTCGAAAAGCTTGCACCTCCTATTCCAAAATTTCGTCTTCTTCTTCCTCACTCTCACCTTCTTGACGATATAAAGTTTCCACCACCATAATGTTATCATCCTGATGTTGCGATGGACCCTCATTTGACACCAGTTCCAAATCATCAACTTGGGCTTGGAGACAATGAGTGTATCTAGCAATTTCGGGACAATTCCTCTCATTGTGCTCTTTTGTGTTGTGCAACCTACACCCCTTTTCCCATGCCAAATCAGAAAGATTCAAAAGGGAACTGGATTGACTAGGTCCTGCAGAAGTATCTAGTTGATTGGCAATGGGGGCAGGTACTCCCCCATTGTTTGGCTTTGTGTTCCAATGTCTCCCTCTATTGTTAAAATTTTGATTTGAGTGAGGGGCATGGGATTCATACTTCTATTTTTGAACCATGTCATTGCTCAGTTTATGAACTATCTTCTTGAGCTCTTCGACCTCCGAATAAATCTCCTTCGGTGGAACTACATTGTTGTTAACTCCCGTTGGGTTTGCATAATTGGTGGGGTCTTGATTCAACATTTGGGTCGGGTTTTGAGGAATTTGATTCACGTATGGATTGACACTTTGAATCGGAGTTGGATTTGGGAAAGGAACTATAGCCTGAGAATTAACTTGGCTGGTTCCTTGCATAGTCGATTGACTATTTTGCAAAAATGCGGGAACGAGTGGAATGGATGTGATTGGTTGGATTGGAATGGGTGCATAAGCAGGTGCTGGTGGATACGGTTGTTGATATGGGAAGGCATTCATGCTTGGCATTTGCGGTGCCATGATCTGATTTGCCAAGGGAGCTTGACCATATGGAGCATATTGTCCCATCATAGGCATCTGGGGAAATCCATAGCCCTGTGGTGTCATTTGTTGCTCGATGGTCATGGCTTCATTGTAGGCTAGAGCGAGCGTGGTAACTTGAGGATTTCATCTTGCAAACATGGCTGTCATGGGATCCAATGCCCCAAAATATATTTGCAAGGCCACTACGGGATCTATGGCAAAATGCCGAACTGCTCTATTATAGCATTTTTGGAATTTCTGATTAAAGGTTCTGATTGGTTCACCCTGGCCCCTTTTGCATGTAATAAACTGATTGTAGATGGTTGCGGGATCCAAAGGTGACCTAAACTGATTAACAAAGGCGTTCTCCATTTGCGCCCATGAAGTGATTGAACCAGTAGGCAAGCATATATACCATTCATAGGCTACTGGATCTAGGCTCATGGGAAAAATCCTGCAAGCCACATCCTCATGTTGGACTTGCAACCTTATTAAAACATCCCTATAAGCTTGGATATGCTCTTCTGCCGTTCTTGGGCCATCTGGTTTATATTTGGGCAAGAATATTTCTATGTTCTTAGGGATTTCATGGATATCCCCTGCAATATTCAAGGGGATATTATTAGCTCCATACCAAGGAGCCACTGGAGGTTGAGCCATTTGACCCAAAATCGATGAGGACAACCCTACAAGAGCGGTGGAAATGGTACTGACAATAGGTGCACTAGTGGCAATTGACACCACTGGTGTAGGTCCGCTCGAGGTTCCTGAAGAAAAAAGATCTTTTGTGACTGGTAGGTTTACAACTTGCTTGGTTTTGTTCTTGGGAGTACCAGTGAGTGTAAGGTCATGGAATATGGTTTCCCCAGTTGTTTGGGACCTAGTCGCAATACGGCACGGTGGGTCCAACCTGCCTGACGAAACTCTCGATTATCACCAAGAAAACCTGCAACGAAAAAACAAATGTCGCAGTTTAGCCGTTTGTGAGATTTAAGAGATAATTTCAAAATCGAATAAAAAAGATATTACTTATGTATGAAAATCAAAATAAAGTAAACCAATCAGGCCCTCCTTCTAGCGCCAATCTGTTGAGTGGTGTTTTCACCCAGTTGTGAAAACATACTCTCCGATAGGATCCGAGTCCCAAATCCTCTGCTTGCAAAGAAATTACACAGATAATTTCTCCAAGGTTCCTTTTACGTTATCCTTTTTATACCAATGATGTTGTTCAATTTAAATGCTGGGAATACCTTAGTGTTGCAAGTGAATGTTAACAAGGGGCACTCTGTTTTATTCTATTCTGAAATTACAATGGACTCTAGGTGAATTAATATTTATGACAAATCTATTTTGATTTCGAGCTTTGGTAGATCTTTCACATTTTCCTATTTTAAATGAAGGTAATTAAATGCATAAAATAAAGAACTGAAAAGAAAAGAAAATAAAACAAAAAGAATGAACTAAGCTACGCTCAGAGTGCTACGATCTCAACTTGGCAAAACCGAAGATAATGAGGTTTCTGCACACAACCTAACCTATTGAACCTGCAAACTCGCACAATCCAGATAAGCCAGGTGCTGGTTTCTAGGGTCTTAACTATAATTTTCAGATTTAGGCATTCGCATGAAGCAACCGAGAGAACTCGCATTAAACTTCATCTATAAACCTAAAAATCTGAAAAAGGAAAGATAAACATTCAATCTCTGCATGCAAAAATAACTCCTCCTTTCTTGCCGGTGAGATGCAACTCTCTGTAATTCTGTATTAAATAAATGTATCAATTACAATGACAGAATGTCCCAGTTTTGATAAGACCAGAACAAGTGAAGGAAATTGCTCCAATAGCAGGCCCAGAATGGCTTGTCGCCTTTGGCTCTGCAACTCTGCTAGCAGCAATTTCCAACCCTCGTATCAATCTGTGCCTCTGATTTTATACTTTCTGATACGGCTCTCTGTTTCTCTCTGCGTCGCTTCGTTTCACCTCCCAGAATGCATCGTTTCGTATTCCCGCCTTTTCGTTGCTTTTGAATTTATGTTCGATGTCGAAACGTTCGATATTTTCTGTTGACATGTAACGCTTCTGTAACCCTGACACCTGTATGCCACGTGTTTCACGCTTCCTATGCATGTTCTGTAATGGCCCCATGTAAATCATGACAAAAAATAGCATGTCGCGATATCACGACGTTTTTATGCATGCAGCTTTGCTCCTTTACTTTCATCGTGAAAACGTGACATGTCGCGATATCGTGACATTTTTCTGCCAACAGCCTTGCCAATGCAACCTATCATGAAATCATGACGTTTTTCTATTTCGAGCTGTGAGGATGCAACCTGTCACGAAATCATGACGCTTTTCATCTCCGTACGCCTCGGCTCTTCCTGTCATGAAATCGTGATGTTTTTCATCTCGTACCTGCTTCTTCACGAAATCGCGATCTTTTTCATTTGCCTGCTTTCTATCGTGAAATCATGACGCTTTTTCACTTGGAGCTATCTTCGCTTCTGAAATCGTGACGCTTTTCATTCTAAACTTTTTTAAATCATGATGCTTTTCCATTTCGTACCACTTTGCCTTTTCTCGTGAAATCGTGACGATCGTTTCTATTTCGCCCTTTTTTTTGTCGCGAAATCGCGACGCTTTTCTACTTCGTGCCCCTTTGCTGCTTTTTGTCACGAAATCGCGACGCTTTTAGTGCCTTGCCCTGTTTGACTGGTTTGACCATGATTTTGTGACATGTCACGATTTCGTGACAATTTTCCATTCTATCTTTCTCTCTCCTCTCTGGCACGATCGGAGCAACATGTCGCGATATCGCGACACTTTTTCATTTTCCCCGAACATGTCGCGATATCACGACACTTTTTCATTTTCGGCCGCGACGGAGCAACATGTCGCGATATCGTGACACTTTTTCATTTTTGGCCGCGACGGAGCAACATGTCGCGATATCGCGACACTTTTTCATTTTTGTGCAATTTTGCCTTTTTCTTGATTTTTAGCATCTGGGTCACTGAGATCTTCTTTGAAAGCATGCAAAAAAGGTGGGTCCCCAATTTTGGGGTGTGTTGTGGATCAGCCACAACAGGATGGTTAACATTCCTAGTTGGAACTCTCAGGGACAGCCATAAATTGGCCCACAATTTTGGTTCAATTTCAGTATAGATCAATTCTATATAATTATATTAGCATCATATTTAAATTTGGTGAAGTTTGGAGTGGTTTTGATTTGGTAATATTGGTTTTAGTGATTATAGTCCTAGTTGGCCCTCTCAGGGATGGCCATAGATTCTGCTCATAATCTCACTTCAATTTCTTCTTAGATATTTACAAAATCATATTATATACATCATATTAAGTTTTCATGTCATTTGGAGTAGTTTAGATATATCGATTACACTTTTTACATTCAATACTACATGCATTTTATATATTTTATCATCATATGCATATACTATTAACATATTTCAATTCCTTGTGTGTAGGTACAAATATTCCAGTGCATGAGGAGCTAAAGAGTAGAATAAATATATCTCAAAGCAACGATATCGCAAGAACTCTCCGCAATCATGAGTGCAATAGGAATATTGAAAGCACACCATAATTTCATGGAGATATTAGACCCTTCAACTTTGTAATTTAAATTTTATCACATTGAAAGCCCTCAAGGGGATGTATTGTAACATCCTATTTGACAAATAAATAAATACAAAGAGAACCCCCATTTTTCATAACTTATTTGTCTTTTACTTGCTTACTTTATCATCTCTTTTGCAATGCTCTATTATAAAATTAGATGCATTTTAATTTAATTTTCTACGTGCACCATTTTTTAGCTCTTCAGTGGTGATCACGGTGGGACCCTTGTCCCTTTTCAATTTTGCTAATTTTTATCTTGTTTTTGCACTTTGGATATTGCAAGTTCTGGTATTTCTGAGCTGAAACGACCCCTGAATTTCTAATTGGAACTCTCAGGGATGGCCATAGCAACCATCCCACCCAGAAATGACCCCCAAATTTGTAGTCGTCCCACCTTGGAACGACCACAAATCAGCTCAAATTTCTAGAAATAGCAACTTCTAGAACATAAAAGGTAGGTACCTAAACCTTCAATTTGCATTAATTCTGTTCAAAAAAGGGTAATTTGAAGTTTTTCATATCTTTTCTTAGGTGATTGAAAGCTAGATTTCCCCTTTCTTAAATTCCTAAGTATTGAAAAAAAGAAAAATAGGAAAAATAATATTATTAATCATGCATTTGAATGGTTTACCTGCATGTGACTTGCCTAAGGGTTAGGTTTTCATATAGGCTAAATATTTTATAGGTTCCTTATTCATGCATCTAATTCTAAAAGTAAAATGCTTCTTATGCATTTAGTGAAAAGTCATTGAATGCTACTTTGTTTACTTTCATTAATTATAAAAGGAACCACACACACCACATCACTTTTAAATATTAGTGATGTGGTGTGTGTGGTTCCTTTTATAATTAATAAAAGTAAACAAAGTAGCATTCAATGAATTTTCACTAAATGCATAAGAAGCATTTTACTTTCCCATATGCTCCACATCATGAATGCCACTGGTATGGTTATGATTTGGGGTTATATGAACAAGGTTCATGTTTCTTGCCAACCATAATATCAATTACCATATGATAAATATGGTTTGGGACACAACAATATGGTACCTTTACATGTCCTCATAGAGAGTTTAGAATACCTTGGTCTAAACTACAGGTATGAGCTTGCACATGATCCCTATGCTAATCCAAATCATATGTATGACAAATCAAGGGTTATGTCATGATTTCACCCAATCTCATGAGGTGGGAGAGATTTCACATACCCTTCCATCTAATAGTTAAGAATAGGATCAATGTCCTCCTCATGAATGGACAACAAATGATGAATCATATTATGGGGTAGCACCTATAAATTACCCAAGTTTGGATGAGGCACACGAACAGGTTGTCCCTTTGGATGACAAAGAAGAGTTTTATCTATGCATATTCCCATTGCAACATCCCATATGGTGATAGCTTTTGCCACTTGAAGAGCAAGCTCATCATCTTGTACATCAACCACCGTAGGTCATTCCACCACCACCACAGCCACCCTTGCGATTCATGAGACAACCTGTTATCTTTAGACTCATATCCCATCCACTGGAAATCATCCATCCATCAACATGATTTCCATAGATATTACTACACCATTGCATGATCTGAATAACCCATCAAAGCCATTACACCTCGATATTGAGTTAATTGACTTTGATCGAGAAGATTCTCCCCCATCTCCATCCGAGTACTAGCCTTGCAATGAAATGTTACAACCATTTCATTTTTTATCTAAGATCTACTCACAATTTCTTTTAGGCTGAGATTGATCCTGAGTTACCAATTGATGATGTAAACCCAGTTGACAACATTCATTTGATCCCTACTCCACATCAGTTAGAAGAGGGATCCCATATATTAATTGATCCAACAATTGACAAGGATATCAGTACAGATCTTGATAATCCCTAGAACATCAAGCTAGGGAAAGTTTTATCCTCTACTGAACAAGATGATTACATAAATTTATTAAAAAAGAAAAAGAAAGCTTTTGCTTGGTCTTATAAAGATATGTCAGGACTAGATCCCAATTTAGTCACACATAATCTTATAATTGACCCAAATGCCAAACCAGTTAAGAAAAATTTGCACAAGATGCATCCAACAGTAGCCTTAAAGGTAAAATATGAATTACAAAAACTATTGGATGCAAACTTTATTATATAATTTTATTATCCACCTTGGGTTTCCAACATGGTACTTATCAAGAAACCCAATGGGAGGATTCACATTTGCATTGATTTTAGAGATCTCAATAAATCGAGTCCTAAGAATGAGTTCCCTTTTCCAAACATTGATGCATTGGTAGTCACCATAGTAGGACACAAAATGTTATCCCTCATGGATGATTTCTTTGGATATAATCAAATTCACATTAATCCATAAGACCAACTCAAAATGGTGTTCACAACACTTTGGGGGATATTTTGTTACAAGGTCATGCCTTTTATCCTAAAAATTGTTGGCACCACCTACCAACGAGCTATGACCTATATCTTCCATGACTACATGCATAAAATTTTGGAATATTACATAGACGACTTATTGGCCAAATCTCTACTACACCATGAGCATATTGATGTATTGCGTAAGGTTTTAGATCACCTTATTGAACATAATTTTAGGCTATATCCCAAGAAGTGTGTATTCAATGTCACATCTAGAAAACTCTTGGGATTCATAGTCTCTAAGCAAGGCATGTAAGTAGACCCAAATAAATTCAAGGTAATCCTAGAAATGTCTCTCCCCACTACTATCAAGCAACTACGTAGTCTACAAGGAAAGGTTGCATTCATAAAGTGCTTTATAATGCAATTATCAGATAAGTGTAGACCTATGAACAAGTTGTTACACAAGAGAATTGCATTTCATTGGGATGATGAGTTTCAAGATGCCTTTGATGAGATTAAAAAATATCTAGCTTCACTGCCAGTATTGGCTCCTCCCTGACCAAGAGTGTTGTTCTTTATTTACATCTCAGCTACTGAGCTTGCATTGGGTACCATGTTAGCCCAAAATAATGAACTACATAAAGGATATGCTACATATTATATTAGCTGCACCCTCGTCAGCTATGAAATAAACTATGCATACATTGAGAAGATATGCTTAGCAATGGTTTTTACCACTAAAAATTTATGTCATTACATGTTGAATCATACCACGTATGTAGTGTCAAAATAGAATCTATTTTGCGATACATTATGAGTCAAACTTATCATAACAGTCACACGACAAAATGGATTGTGTTTTGATAGAATTTGACCTAGATTTCATAGGATAAAAATCAATTAAATTTCAGTTCATATCCAATCAACTCAAAAAGGCTTCCTTCTAGGATGACCAACCTCTTAGGATAGAGCTTCTCGATGATGGAGTTTTTCAAACGTCAGAATCAACTAATCTTGAAGAGCCTAAAGCACATGCTAACATAATTCTATTTTTTGATGGCTCTAAGTGTGAGCAAGGAGGTGGCATGGGAATTGTATTTTTAATACCACAATGGGTTCCCATACCCCTATCATTTAAAATTTATTTCTCATGCACCAACAATAATGTTGAGTATGAAGCCCTTATCATATGCCTTCAAACGATGATTGCCATGAAAATAACTAAGCTCAACATTTTTGGTGATTCCTTGCTCATAGTGAATCAGGTCAAGGTTATATTCCAATGCAGATGCCCAGTATTGCAAGCCTAAAAAGCCCTATTGGATAAAATTTTGGTAAAATTTGAATGGTATGATATTGAGGCACTCCCTCGTTCATCTAACCATTTTGTGGATACAATGGCCTCAGAATATTTAATACCGTAGAACCCATATGATGATATCACAACCATCCCTATGGTCACCCTAAAACACTCCAAGGCTATCTACAACTCTTTTGGTCAACCTAAAACACTCCAAGATAGTCTACGACCCCTTTGGTAAACCTAAAATGCTCCAAGGCAATCTCTGACCCCTTTGGTCAACCTAAAATGATCCAAGCTAGTCTACAACCTCTTTGTTCAACCTAAAATGCTCCAAGGTGGTCTACGACCCCTTTGGTCAACCTAAAATTCTCTAAAGTGGTCTACAAACCCTTTGGTCACCCTAAAACACTCCAAAGTGGTCTACGAATCCTTTGGTCACCCTAAAATTCTCCAAGATATTCTACAACCCCTTTGGTCACCCCAAAAAGATCCAAAAATATCTATAAGCCCTTTGGTCACCCCAAAAAGCTCCAAAGGTGTCTACGAACCCTTTGGTCACCCCAAAACTCCCTAAAGGTATCTATAAATACTTTGGTCACCCAAAAGACCCAATGGCATCCACTAAGACCATTGGTCAAATTGTATATATATATATATAAATATCAAAACCCAAAAACATCATCAAAATATCCAAAACACAAAAATATTGCATTGCATTACATTTCATATCATTGCATTATAACATCACTTGCATTAGGCATACCCATCATCACATTTTGCATTTTAGAGTTGATCATACATGTCTAGCACCAAGTCTGTACACTAGGCACCTTTCAACATCAACTTTATCAATAGTCATTATTCATACATGTTTACATTATAATTATCATTTCCATCCACATTCCATATCATGTGTCTGTTTCCTTCACTTTGCCATTGTTCATAGGTGTCTCTAGGATTTTCAGTCACTCAACCATCTCTAGTTTTCTTTTCAGATTTTATAGAAAGCTATCATGATTTTTAGAAGGTAGAATCTTGCTTAGATTGTACCTTGTATATGTCAAAATCCCAACACATTTTCACATTAATAAATCCAAGTATTACACAAGGAAAGATGAAACCTACAAAGTGGTCTATGTTACCTAAAGTAAAAAATTTATCTCGCTCATCCCTATGTGAATGGTTCAAAAATACTAAGAATTGACAAAAGGACAAACTCCTCCTTATCCCAAACAATCAAAATCCCTTGCTTCAAGACAAATTGGGGCAAGTATCCAAAAAGAAAATAAAACATGGTTTTTACCACTTAACAATATTCAAAAGAAAAAGTGGTTTTCACCATTAGCAAAAGAAAAAAGAAAAATAAATAGTGGTTCTCACAACTACCAAAATCCCTTGCTCACCAACAAAAATGAGCAAATCTCTAGAGCAATTCAAAGATAAAAGAAAAGAAGGGATTACTGAACTTGAATCCCTGGAATTCTCAACATTTGACAACCATAAGGTGATCCTCATTATAGGTTAGGTGGCATCAAGCCTACCTGGAAATGGTGGTATCCTTACACATGATGATATATCTATCACATAAGTGATCTGCTTTTGTATAGACCAATGTTTGCATGTGGATGAGCTAGCTTATGGTAGCCAGTATTGCCTAGTGATCTAATCCAACTATGTACAAAACTCAAGATAATGATACTCGTAGGGTGATCTTCAGTACAGATGGGCTACATCAATCCTATTTGGCACTGGGGTAGCTTTATACACTATCATAGAAATGAACTCACATGCACACATACGGATGTTGAATATCTTGGTCATCCTAGCAGATTTATACTTTTCCAAAAAGTCTTGCATGGTTAATATACAACTTTTAATTAGGTAACTAGAGTGTTTAAGTCTCCTAAAAATCCCAAACACATTATATAACATTATATTATTCATTTCATTTCATATCATGCTATCACATATTTGTTACATTACGTTTACACAAGCTATTACATAGTATCATGATAAATGTGAAAATGAAGAGATGAATTTTGTACAATCTATAGTGCTCGCATCTAGTGTGTCATGTAGTATTCATAATTCATCATACAAGTTAACAAATCATCCATTTTATTATTCATACACACATGTGTACGTATCATCAATCAACATAATATTACATTACATGATTTCATGATAAGCATCCATAAAAGCATCAACACAAAAAATATAAGTATTGCATACATCTCATAAACTAGTAAGAAAACACATGATGAAAACAAAAAAATGTTGGACATTTTGAGTCAAAGTTGTCATTGATTTCAAGGAATAAAGTTGTCATTGATTTCAAGGAATAAGCTATAGCTAATTTCAAAAGGTCAAAAGGATTAATGCAAATGTTAAAGGCAAAAGAGCTTCATAATATTTTTAATATTATGTGGAAGGTTTTTTATTAAAACCATGGATGAGCAAAAATAAAAGGTTTTTCTTAAAAACCCAAGGAAGCTTTTAAAAAGCCCAAGAAGGTTTTAATATTTATTTTATAAAATATTTAAGTTCAAATTGAATTTAAATTTTATAAATAAATATTATTTATACAAGGTGGTAAAACCTAAGAGGCTTTAATTCTTAATAAAGCCAAAAGGATTTAAATCTTAATTTAGAATATTAAAATTATAAAGAATTTATAAATTAATTATTTAAATATCAAAAGTGCCAACATCTAAGAGAAAAAGGAATCTGCCAACGTGTGAAATTTTGGTGGTATATTGGTATAAAAACCATATGCCAAAATGGCAAATAATTATCCCTTGCTCGATTGATTAAGGACTACGATTTGTGTTTCGTGCGATTTCGTGCAAGGTAGAAGACAAATGTTTTTGTCTTAATGTGGCCAGCGAAGAAATAAGACAAAATATACCCTAATCCTTGTAACCATCCAGTGTTGTGGTCTGGTGGCAATTTGGAGTGTGCTAGGGTGCTTGTGAGCGGGAGGACCCATGTTTGAATCGTGGCAGGCATCGTTTTACGTGGATTTGTTTAAGCATCAAAGGAAGCGACGCAAAATATTTTTGTGGGAGGTTCCAAGAGGGAGAATATAAAGCACATGGTGCTATTCCCTCCCAACACGAGTTCCTAGCTCACGCAGTGGTTGGAGCCTTGGCTAGGGCACTGGTAGAGGCGGCATTGTATATTCGAGTCTCACCAAGGTAAAGGTAATAAAATTTTTAATATATTTTTATATTGCCTAAGGTTTTGACATGAGGTCTTAGGGAGTTAAAAGGGGTAGATAAAAAGTATTTTAATTAATCATTATTTTGGTTAATTGGAGGAATAAGGAGTTAGATTTATTTTCTAAATAAAGTATTAATGACATATTGATTTATTGGAGATTAAAGTGTTGAATAAATTTGAAGAGGACTTCTTGCAATTGAGTTATTTTGAGAAGGTGATTTTATTGACATTATTTCTTATAGTGGATATTATTTTAATTGGGATATTATAAGGTGTATTTGGTCAAATATTTTTGTATATGTTTATGGATGTTTTCTTAAATATGGAGTGATAAGGTGTATGTATGTTTTGATACTAACATTGTAGTTTTGACAGAGTTTATCATATTATAATGTCCTTAAGCTTGGCAAAGAAGTGTTTGTGGTTGTGGTAGATTTTTGATATTCCTTCATCATCAATAAAAAGGTATGGGCATATTCTTTCGTAGTTGAGTTGATTGGTTGGTTTTCTAGAAAAACAAATTTGGAGTAAAAAGGACTTAATTAGGTTTCCTTATTGAGTGTGTTGAGTTAATGCTTCAAGGTTTTTTGGAATAAATATTTGATGTTAAAACCTTGTTTGATAAGCATTATTGTTGAAGCCATTGGCTAAGTGAATAACTTGAACTAGGGTTTAAAAACTAACATGAGTATCATTGTTATGTGATATTGTTTAATAAGCATTGTTGTTGAAGCCATTGGTTAAGTGAAGAACTTGAACTAGGGTTTGAAAAGAACATGAGTATCATTGTTATGTGAGATTTATTGATAAGCATTGTTGGAAATATTTTTAATGAAGGTTTATATTCTTTGACTAGGATTTGTAAGCAAGGATTATTTCATTGAGTGATTGGTTGAGTAGAGTTGGTTGAGCCTAGTCAAGTGGATGTGTGAAGTGATTGTTCAAGTTCTATAAAACAAACTATTCTATATTCTGAATTGATTTGAAAAAGTAATTGAGCATTGAGGTGAATGTGAAGCATATTGAGTCTCTAAAAATTCTCTATATATTTCTAAAATAGTGATTGAAAGTGATTAAGCATTTAGGTTAATGTGAAGCATATTGAATCTCTAACAATTCTCTATATGTTTCTAAAAGAGTGATTGAAATTTATTGAGCATTGTGATGAGTATAGAGCATATTGAGTCTCTAAAAATTCTCTTTATGTTTCTATGATATTGAACAAGTTCTAGTGTAGACTTATTGAGAAGAATTGAGGCAAGTCTTTGAGAAGACTTGTGGATAGATTTGGGTAAGCTTTTGTGGAAGCTTACAATATAGATTGAGAGCATATTTGGATAAGTTCTTGTGATAACTTATTGAGCAGTTTTAGACAAGTTCTAGAGAGGACTTGTGGATAGATTAGTGTAAGATTTTATGGAAGCTTGCAAGGTATATTTGAGACAAGTCTTTGAGAATACTTGTGAGCAGAGTTGATTGATTGATTTTTTCAAACCTTGATTTAAGGGTTGGGATAGATCCAATAGATTTTATTTGATATTGAGTCAAGCTTTAAGTTAAGGCTTGAGTAAATATATTAAGCATATTTTGCTAGATCGAAGGACTGGGTTTAGTACAAATTTGAGGATCGAGTTTGGTTCATATTTGAGGATAAGTTTATGCCAGACCAGAGACAGATATTGAGAAAATTTGTGCTACACTGAAGGACTGATTTTAGTATATATTTGAGAGATATATTTGGAGGTAATAGATTATAGAGGATGATAGTCTCCAATGGATAGAGATCCATTAAGCAAGGGTAGTCAGGACAAGTGTCTTTAGTGGATAGAGATCCATTAGCCAGAGTAGTGGGGGTAACAGTTCTTCTAGAATATCACCAACCATAGCAAGAGGAGAAAGAAGTTCTCTTGTGGATAGAGATCCACAAACTTGATTAGGGAATTGGTGTCTCCTTTGGACAGATGTCCATAAACATTGTAATAGGGAAAGGATTCCCAAAATATTTATTGAGAAAGTTTTAGTAAAATATTTTCTCTGTGGAGTAGCCCACATTTGGTGAACCACGTAAATTTGGTGTCTCTATTTTGTGTGGTGATTTATGCATTGATTTGATTACTGCTATTAATATTGCTATCTATACATTGCATAATATTGATTGAGAAAGAAAAGTAAAAAGTGGTCTTATACTGTTCACCTCCCCTCTCAGTATAAGATTGTGTTCTTCAAAAAGATCATATATATATGTATGAAACCAAAAGATACATCATAATCCAAAAATTGCCTATAGGCTACAATAAAGTGGGTCCTTAGACCTCATGCTCCCAAAATCCAAAAAGAACCATAGAGTCTCAAAATCCATGGTCATGTATGATATACACTATGACTCTCACCCCCATCCTTAATAGAAGTCCATTGAGAACTCCCATATCTACTACTTCCTACTCTGTTTGACCTTTGTGGAGCACTAGAAGTACCCATACTTGCAAAATACTATCTATACCAATCCTCCAACTTTAGTGCAACCCACTAGAAAAAGTATAGGTTTTTAAGTGCCCCCTAAGATGTACTATCTCATCTTCTAAATCCTAGGTGTATGCTCACTCATCTCAAAAATGATTTTGGAAGTCCTCCACTAAGGCTTGGAGTTGTGTCACCTCCTCTCGTAGCCTAGCCATATCACCACGACTAGATCCCCCATGGCTAGGTCTCCATGCTTCAACCTGTGCTTGAAGGATAACTATCTATGTTGTCTACCTATCAATCTTATCCTATGTACTCTACACCTATGCCTATAGGAGAGATCTATCCTTTGCACACTCTCATCTACCTCTTAGTAGCTCATCCCATAGCTCAGTAACATTAGCATCTCATGCTACTATTTGTGCCTACACTCCCTGCTCATCAAAGTAATCCTCACAAAACTCATCCTATGGATTCCCTACATCAATGAGGTCTATCCACTCATAATCTACTTGGAAATGCACATATCACTCACCTATGTTTGGCTCCTCCTCATCTGGAGCCTCATCATGACCATCATTAGGAGCATCCCTGTGAGCCTCCTCCATCACCACTGTTGTATCACCTCCTAGTGGCCCCTCTCCCCACCACTGGCAAGTCACCTACCAAGAGTCATACTCCGTTGTAGTTCTAACATTGTCTAACTCAAAAATATCCACTATAGAATCTACCTCATCTCTCACTACCTCAACTGTAGGCCAACCAAGTGTCCTCTCATCACCACAACATCGATAGACCATTGGATTACTAGGTAACCCTTGGAATAGCCTAAACTACTACAAGACTTGAGCATATAGAAAGTACTCCCACTCAGTCCCATGTTTTCCAAATAACCATCTCTCTCGTGTCACCCAGTGAAGTTATGCCTCAGCCTTAGGCCATGCTAGACAATCCTTGTAGGATCTCCAAGTCACCTCCTCTACCTTGAGTCATGTAAAGGATTATGCATAATGGTCAATCACACCTACAAAGTGATAGCTCTAACCTATCTCATGGTCTCACGACTATAGGATCCCATAATCTATCTTCCTATCTTCTAGTTGTGCTCATGTTATCCAAGGCAATCTCTGTGGTTAATCCACAATAATATGCTACCATCCCCATGCATATAGTATAAAGTTGCATCCTAAGCCCTTTTTCCCATGATATTAGATCTCATACATCTCATAATACAACTATGTCATCAACGTAGTGCCCCAAGCCATCACTAGCAACTGCTCTATGGTGCACTCCACAAGTGTAAATACCAACTCCAAAAGGTTCCAGGGGAACCAGGATCCTGATGAGTCTAGTAGCAACATGTTGGAGATCAGTGTCATCATTAATACAAGCCTTGTGGTCAATACCTTGGCCTCATACCATAACTCCACTAGTATACCTTCTCTAAGTAAGTCACATACTACCTCCTATCAGTCCTTGTCAAAGTATCTCTCCATAACGGTATCTATCAAATCTTGGTGAGTAGATACAATCAACCTCCCCTCTATAAAAATGTGCAAAATATGATATACATCCTCTAGAGTCACTATAATCTCCCTTGTAGGTAGGTGGAAGGTGTTGGTGCGAGGATCCATAAGTCTATCAAAGCAATTAGATAAGCTTAGTCGCCCACCATGGGCTCTAACCATGTCACTTTCTTAAGACCAATGGCATCAATCCATTTCCAGTAATCCTCTACTAATAAGTCCCTAGTGGTGTGGAAGAGATTCAAAAATTGATATCAACTCTTAACCACCCGGTAGAGGTAAGCAAGTTAACAAAAATGCACCAAAAATGCATCAAAATTATCCAAAAATACCAAAAAAAAGACTCAAAAAGGGACCTTTTTGCCCTAGATTTGTGGTCATCCCACCCAATGACGGCCCCAAATTTGGTAGCCATCCCACCTAGGGATGGTCACCACTAGCCGTCCCACCCGAGGACGGTGTTGCAAGTATGAATAGGGATTCTCCATAAGAGGCTTAGAAAAATATCTTTCCTAAGCCTAAGTGTGAAAACTCCCTATGGTTGTCGACAATTTTTTGTCGGCAAGTTTCCCTAACCTCCCTCCTATTTTCTCTCCTATTCTCCTCCTATATTCCTTCCTCCTTATCCCTCCGTTAATCCTTCTTTCCCCTTATCCCTCCTTATCCCCTATTTTCCGTTATCTCTCCTTTGTAGACTGTTTCCTCCAACTCCCTTTCCTCTACATATATATATGATAATTTGTAATATTGTATGGTGGATGAGAGGTGCATTTTAATAAATAATTAATTTTTCCCGCTGCGTGTATTTTCTTATTTTGTTTGGTTTGTGCTGCAATTGGACTTAGCCTAACACTGGTATCAGAGCCAGATTCCGAAGGAGAGCGGGCACGGTTCCCGAGGTGAGGCCAGGTGGGCACGCATCCCGAGGTAGGTGTCAGGCACACAGATAGAGGTCATCAGCAGGCTCGAATCCTGAGGCGGATCGTGAGTAGGCTCGAGCGTAGATCCCGAGGCAGTTCGGGCATGGATCTCGAGGTGACACTTGGCAACGACACAGATCTCGAGGTGACTGGAAGTGACACGAGGCGACACGAGGACGTGACATGTGGTGGCAGCAGATCAGACGTGGTAGCGGCACAAATGTCGAGGTGCTGACTGGGCGGCACATGAATCAAGGCAGTGGACATAGCAGCACACGGATCGAGGCAGAGAGGCTAACGTGGCAGCATACAATTGGCTGACATGGCGACGATTGGCTAACGTGGTGGCATGCGTGGCAGTGTGCAATTGGTGCAAAATTTGGTGACGTGGAGGTTTTTGATTCGTCGACTTGGAGGCAAAAGTGCAGACTCGAACTGCCCGAAGGCAGTCGATATTATATGTGCGCTTTCGGGTTAATAAACCCTCGCGCAGCCGTTCCCCATTGCATGTGGGACTAAAACATCAATTTTTTTTTTTTTAAATCCGCCCCCCCGGCTTTAATTTTTTCTGCCTCCGCCATTTGAGACGTCCGTGGGACGTAGCCCAACGGTCACGCCTGTCCGCTAGCAGGGAGGCGGACGCGGGTCGAATCCCGCCAGACCTACACGAAAAAAAAAAATATTTATATTAAAAAAAATCTTGCCGTCGAGGAATAAAAGGGCGGAGGCCCTTTGCTGTTTCAGTTCGGCCGCTTGGCGTAGCGGCAAAGCACGCCGCCGTGCTCAGGGAGGTCACGGGGTCGAATCACCCGCGTGACAAAAAGGTAAAAAAAAATTTTTTAAATTTTTTTATAAGGTTTTAATTTTTTATTTAAAGTTTTAAAATTATTTAATAAATTTAAATTATATATTTATTTAACATTATCTTTTTAATAATTAATTTAAAAGATAATTTAAATAAAATATAAAAATTTATTAATTTTTTTTTTTAAACTTTAGAAAAATTTTAAAAGCCTTGTTTGAAGAGATTTTTTGAAAAGGAGAAATAATCTGCTCGTGAAATGTTAGATGTTCCGGTCTGAGGGGTGTTATAATGCACTTCTCTCGATTTTGAGACGAGAGACACCGAAATCCTTTGATGAAAGGGTTCGCCGAACTAGTCTGCATACAGTGTTTTGTCAGCTTGAAAATCAGGTGATTGATCATCTGAGAAAGCCGGATTTAGGGTACGAGGCAGATTCAGAAGACAATATCTTCGAAAAGAGGATTGAAGAGTCCGAGACTGAGCAATTTGTTTCGGATGTACGATCAAGTGCCAGTTACACACCAGGTGTACTGGTAGCTGAATCGAGTGAGAGCTATACTCCACGCTCTCCTGAACCTGAACCAGAAGAGGAAGAGGAAGAAGAGGAAGAGGAAGAAGAAGAAGAAGAAGAAGCAGCAGAAGAAGAAGACGAAGAAGAAGAAGACGAAGAAGAAGCAGTAGAAGAAGATCCAGAGGAAGTGAAACCTGAGATCATCATCATCAACAGCAGTTTTGAAGCAGAACTTGAATGTACTAAAAAGGCGAGATTTGATTTGAATAATTAATCTCTTTGTACTGCTTTAAAGTACTTGTTTGCTTCGAATAAAGTTTGTTTTTTATTCTGCAATGGCATCCAATACTAGTCTTCCGATTCCTGAGTTCAATGGAGGAGACTATGAATATTGGTCTATTAAAATGAAAACCCTTTTGATAGGAAAAGGTCTTTGGGATGTAGTCGAAGAAGGCTATACAGAACCAACTGCTGCTGAATGGGCAGCTTTCTCTAATGTTGATAAAAAGGCTAGAAAAGAAGCACAAAAGAATAATGCTTTTGCCCTTTATCACATTCATGTTGCCTTAGATAAAAGTATCTTCCCTAGGGTTGCATCTTATGTAATTGCACAAGATGCCTGGAATGCCCTAAAAGAAAGCTATAGAGGTAGTGACCAAGTGAAGCAGGTAAAACCGCAAACTTTGAAACGAGATTTTGAGAATCTCAAGATGCAAGAGAATGAAAGAGTCGGAGATTACTGCATGCGAGTGAAAGCCGTAGTCGACAAGATGGTCACACTAGGGGAGGATATTAAGCCAGAGATGATGGTGAAGAAAGTGTTGAGAACACTTCTTCCTAAATGGAATTCTGTTGCAATAATTATTGAAGAATCCAAAGACTTAACCTCATTGTCTTTTGATGCATTAACTGGTTCACTTCTCTCACATGAAGAGAGGTTATAGGAAACTCCTACCACCAGTTATGGAGGAGATGACAAAGCTTTTGCCACACATGAAGGAAGAGGTAGAGGCCGTGGCAGAGGACAACAAAGAGGTAGAGGCAGGAATAATCAAAGAGGAGGAACTCCTAACAGAGGAGGATCATCCAACAGAGGTGGAAATCAGAATAGAGGAGGACAGTAGCAATATAGAGGGAAACAATCTGGCAAAGGAAAAGGAGGAGATAAATCAAAACAAGTTTGCTACAATTGTGGCAAACCTGGCCATTATGCTCGAGATTGTTGGTCAAAGACTTCGCAAGGAAGCAGCAGCAACCAGAGCAGTCAATTTGGGAATTTTGGAGAAGAGGAAGAGTCCTCAAATCTCTTTCTTTCTTATGGCCAGACAGAGCAAAATATGAATGATACATGGATTTTGGACACTGGGTGTTCAAATCACATGAGTGGCAAAGAAGAACTCTTTGCTACTTTAGACTCCTCATACAAATATAGCATCCGATTGGGAGATGACAAGTCATTGGCAGTTGAAGGCATTGGAGCCATGGAGGTTCCAACGAAAGAAGGCATCAAGCAAGTAAGTGATATCTATTACACACCTCATCTTCAACACAATATTTTAAGTGTTGGTCAAATGCTTGAAAAGAATTACAAGTTGATTTTTGATGAGGGTAAATGCACCATTTTTGACAAGAACAATAGTAATAGAATCATTACACAAGTGCCAATGTCGAAGAATAGATTATTCCCTTTGAAGTTTGGCCAGCCAGGAGGAAATAAGTTAGCAAATGTTGCAATTACCAATCCAAGTGTCCTATGGCACTTGAGATATGGTCATTTGAATTCAGCAAGTTTGAAAATGCTAACTTCACAAGCAATGGTGACTGGACTTCCCAAAATTCAAGATAGTAAGGAAGTCTGTGAAGGGTGTGCCTTGGGCAAGCATGCCAGATCGAAATTTCCTCATGGGCAAGCATGGCGGGCCAGTTATCCACTTCAGTTAGTACATTCAGACATCTGTGGTCCGATGCAAACCAAGAGTCTAGGTAATCACTCTTACTTCCTACTTTTCATTGATGATTGCACAAGAATGTGTTGGATATATTTTTTGAAGCATAAGGATGAAGCATTTGCATGCTTTGTTGATTTTAAAGCAAAAGTTGAAAGTGAGAGTGGATATTCTATAAAATGTCTTAGATCGGATAGAGGAGGAGAATACTCCTCTAATCAGCTTTTGAACTTTTGTAAACATCATGGCATCAAGAGGCAGTTCACAACTGCCTACACTCCACAAAAAAATGGTGTAGCAGAAAGGAAGAATCGCACCATTGTGGAGATGGCAAGATCAATGCTTCAGACAAAGCATTTGAGTAATGCATATTGGGGAGATGCAACAAGGACTAGTGTTCACATCTTGAACAGAAGTCCTACTTCAAGTTTGAAAGGGAAGACACCTTACCAAGCTTGGTATGGTAAGAAACCAAATGTGAAGTATTTCGGAGTATTTGGTTCATTGGCATATGCTCACATTCCTGATGAGCTGAGAAAGAAGCTTGATCCAAAGAGTCAGGCATGCATTTTTGTAGGATACTATGAAAACACAAAGGGTTATAGACTCTACAATCCTACGACTCGAAAGATAGTGGTTTCAAGGGATGTGATTTTTGATGAAGGGGGAGAGTGGGGTAAGCCCCAAATATACAGTGATGTTGAGTCACATGATACAAGTTCTCAAAGAAGTGCAGAGAGCAGATACCACAGAAAGGCAAGAAATCTCCACCTTCAAGCCCAAGTTCTTCTAGTTCATCTTCCTCACCAAGTCCTTCTCCACAGAGACCTGCAAGTTCCTCACCAATGGACATTGATGTTCCATCCAAAGGTAAGAGAACTTTATAGTATCATCCATCATCTCAGATGTTGGATAAAAATTTTTCAAGAAGATATACTAGGAGTCAAGCTAGTGAAATGGAATCTGTTTTACACAGATTAGAAAGTATGCACTTGTATGGTGATGATGAATCCCAGTAGGAACCTAGGGGAGATCAAGTTAACTATGCTTTGTTAACTAGTGCACAACTTGAACCTTCTAGTTATGAGAAGGCATGTACTCATAAGATTTGGCAAGATGCCATGAAAGAGGAGATAACCTCTATAAAAAACAACGACACTTGGGAGCTCGTGAAGCTTCCTAAAGGAAAGAAATGTGTTGGCTGTAAATGGATCTTCAAGACCAAGTTTAATGCTGATGGAAGCATTGAGAAGCATAAGGCAAGATTAGTGGCAAAGGGTTTTACTCAAAAATATGGAATAGATTATGAAGAGACTTTTGCTCCTGTAGCCGGACAGGAGACAATCAGAATAGTTCTTGCCTTAGCTGCACACAAAGGATGGAAAGTCCAACACATGGATGTCAAGAGTGCATTTCTCAATGGTTACTTGACAGAAGAAGTGTATGTTGAGCAACCACAGGGATTTGAAGTGCAAGGTAAGGAACACCTTGTTTACAGATTGAAGAAGGCACTCTATGGTCTTAAACAGGCACCAAGAGCTTGGTACTCATGCATTGATGGGTACTTCAAAGATTATGGGTTCACCAGGAGCAAAAATGAACCCACACTCTACTACCTAAAGCAAGGTAAAGACATCCTCATAGTTTGTTTGTATGTGGATGATCTCATTTTTATGGGTAGTAATGAAAAAATGAATATGGAGTTCAAACACTCCATGATGACGCAGTTTGAGATGAAGGATCTTGGCTTAATGCACTACTACCTTGGAATGGAGGTTCATCGATCAGATACAGGGATCTTCATCTGTCAACATAAGTATGCTCAGGATATGATCAAGAAGTTTGCTATGGAGCATTGCAAACCAGTTGGACATGGGATCCAATTAAGCAAAGATGATGGAGCACCAAAAGTTGATGTGACCACTTTCAGAAGCATGGTTGGGAGTTTGATGTTTCTCGCCAACACCAGACTAGATATTCAGTATGTTGTATCTCTTGTTTCTAGATTTATGTCTAACCCCTCTGAGCTGCATTTGAAGGCAGCTAAAAGAATTTTGAGATATGTGAAGGGTACATTGGATTTTGGAATCCAATACCATAAATGTAACACTATCAAGCTTGTAGGCTTCAGTGATAGTGATTGGGGTAGTAATATTGATGACAGGAAGTCAACATCAAGAAACTGTTTTAGTCTTGGATCAGGACTAATAACTTGGAGTTCCAAAAAGCGAGGCAGTAGTAGCGCTATCTTCAACGAAAGCTGAGTATATAGCGGTTACTTATGCAAGTACTCAAGCCTTGTGGCTAAGGAAAGTACTAGAAGAGATTGGAGAACAAGCAAAGTGGTCCAACCAGAATCTACTGCGACAACATCAGTGCCATTCAGTTGGCATATAATCCTGTCCACCATAGCATAACGAAGCATTTTGATATGAAGTACCACTTCATTAGAGATATGGTGGAACATGAAATTGTTGAGCTTCAATACTGTCACACTTTGGAGAACGTCGCTGACATCTTCACCAAGGCGATGACTAAAGCTCAATTTGTAAAGCTGAGAGACTGTGTAGTCAGTCCTCTCAACTTTAAGGGGGAGAATGTTGCAAGTGTGAACAGGGATTCTCCATAAGTGGCTTAGAAAAAGCTCCTTCTAAGCCCTAAGTGTGAAATCTCCCTCATGGTTGTCGGCAATTTTTTGTCGGCAAGTTTCCCTAACCTCCCTCCTATTTTCTCTCCTATTCTCCTCCTATATTCCCTCCTCCTTATCCCTCCGTTAATCCTTCTTTCCCCTTATCCCTCCAACTTCCTTATCCCTCCTTATCCCCTATTTTCCCCTTATCTCTCCTTCGCCGACTGTTTCCTCCAACTCCCTTTCCTCTACATATATATATGATAATTTGTAATATTGTATGGTGGACGAGAGGTGCATTTTAATAAATAATTAATTTTTCCCTCTGCGTGTATTTTATTTTATTTTTTGGTTTGTGCTGCAATTGGACTTGGCCTAACAGACGGCCCCCAAAAATGCTTAAAAATGGGTCATTTTGATCCTCAAAATAGCCATAAAATAGCAAGAAAACACAAAAAAATGGAAACAAAATGCATCTAAACCACAAATAAATCCTAAATTCCTATATTTCATCACTATTACGGTTTACTAACCAATAATTAGTGTGTATTTTTTTGGAAATGCGCATTTAATTACAAATTCAAATTCAATAAAGAATAAGAGAAAATGCAGCCCTTACCCGTCTTGCATCGGCTCTGCCACTCGTCGAGTCATTTGGCTGGCTCATGGTGACTATGGGATGTTCATGGAAGAACTCTACTTTGAAAAATTAAACTCCTACTCTTCACCTCTCATTTTTCTAAGTTAGAAATGTGAAAATGAGCTCATTTGCCCAATTTTGGGCTTAAAAAGCACTAGAATGAGTATGGTCATCCTAGGGTGGTACGGATGGAAAATTGGCTGACCATTCCACCCTGGGATGGAAATAAACTATGCAGCCATACTTCCTTAGTATGAACACCAAAAAACCTCACAAAAATATCTAAAAAATATCAAAAAAGGGCCCAAAAGCCACCAAAAATAGGTCAAATTGATGAGTTTCACAAAGGATCAATATGGCATTCAAAACGTTCATGGATGAGTTGAAAATTATCTACTTCAACCCATAATAAGGCCATTTTTGATGTACCACTCCACAGGAATGAGGTATTCAATATTTTTCTTCCATAAAATATCAACAAAATGATCAAAATATTCACAAAATTGATAAATCTTATAATGGGTAAAACTGACGGTAATCCCAATCAAGTCATATGGGTCAAGTGACTCATTATTTTAATCATTTTTCATGCCCTCATCAACTCATTTCTTAAGGGGGTAGTCATAATAATGAATTCACAATAAAAATCAACACCTAAACACTCAAAAGTTCAATATGCATACATTCAAAATAATCATTGCCAAAGACAAACTTTCAAGCCTACGTTGGGGCAAATAATAAGAAAATTCAACAAAATAAAGTCTTGGTATCCTTGAAGCCTTGGGAATTTATCTGTAAAAAGGCTCATAAGTGAAACAAGGAATAAATACCAAGTATACCCTAAGCCCCTACGATTGCCATTGCAGAGTGGCTAAAAGGTATACCAAAATCAATCCTTCAATTATGTCAAAAACAAGGATTCCAAGAATGTATGCTCTTTCTAAAATGGAGGTATCTAAATTTGGTTAGTTTACTGAATAACCTCAATAATTTGATGATTTAGTCATTTATTTTTTCTCAACGCTCTATTGCACATAGCACATCTCAAAAAGAGGCATCTGGAGACACTAAAATCATGTAAATAGGATAACACTACCAATGTACCACTCTTATCGATACCATATGGTCCCATTGGGTAACACTCAAGGGTTAATTAGGTATCCTAACCACTTTTAGGAAGGTTTACCCTACTCTTGGGAGGTTTTGGGGTATGTAACCATGGTATTTCGACCCCAGGATGACCACAGTTCATGGCCATCCCATCCATGGATGGCCACAAGCAACTGTCCTTGGGTGGGATGGCCATGGTCCAAACCCCTCAAAAGTCAAAGGGTGGGATAAATGGTAATCAATTTCTACCATTTATCCCACCCAATCACTCATGACAGATTAGGAGACTATCATGGCCATTAGGGACTACAATTTGGAGGACCAAATGGAAATCCTCTTCCACCCTATGCATGGCAAAAGTAATGACAAGTGGTGACACCTGCCTTGCATGCCCAAACTTACCCCTTTATGCCCATTTACATTTTTGGTCTATAAATTGGAGTGTTTTCACTCAATTTTAGAGAGAGACCTTTGCAAGCATTTACCATGAAGTGTTATCGAGATTTTCTCTCACCTTTTTCTCGCATATTTACCCTTGGAAACCTCATCAATCGAAGGTATTTTCAAGGCATTCCCAAATACACTCATCCTTTTCAAAACTTATCAATTCCTATGAGTCAATTTACCAAATTTGACAACAACACCCCTAGGATAATTCTAGACAAGATCCAAGTGGAATTGGTGGTAAAAACCACCCTGTTTTGTGGTCATCCCCACTAGGGATGGTTAACATTCCCAATTGGAACTCTCAGATATAGCTATGAATTGGCCCACAAATTTGATTTAATTGTAGTATAGATCAATTATATAGTATTATATTAGCATCATATTTAAATTGGGTGAAGTCTGAAGTGGTTTTTATTTGGTAATTATGGTTTTGAGTAGGCAAGTGATAGAGTTGATAAAGAAGGGATTAGTTAGGGATATTATGAGTCCATGTGCGACTCCAACATTGTTGACCCCAAAGAAATATGGTGATTGACATATGTGTGTGGATAGTAGAGCCATAAACAAGATCACAATAAAGTATCGGTATCCTATGCAGAGAGTGGATGACATGATGGATGGATTTGCTAGAACTAAATACTTCAATAAAATTGATCTGCAGAGTGGCTACTACCATATCATAATTTGAGAAGGGGATAAATGGAAGACAACTTTTAAGACAAAATATGGGTTGTACGAGTGGATGATGATGCCATTTGGGTTGTCTAATGCACCCAATACATTTATGCGGTTGATGAACAGAGTACTGCGAGAATATAATGGTAAATTTGTGGTTGTGTATTTTGATGATATTTTGATTTATATTAAAAGTGAAGAAGAGCATTTGTTACACCTGAAATTAGTGTTAGACGTGCTCAGGAAGGAGAAATTGTATGTCAACCTAAAGAAATATAGATTTCTTCAATATAATTTAGTGTTTTTGGGATTTGTAATCTCAAGATATGGCATGAGGATGGATGACGACAAATTGAAGGTAATTCTAGAATGGCCTCTTCCATGAACTATAACAAAAGTAAGGAGATTTCATGGCCTAGATACCTTTTACAGAAACTTTAGTAGTATAGTTGCCCCTATAACTAAGTGCACGAAGGGGAAAGAGTTTGTATGGACTACAACAACAACAACGAGTTTTGAAATCTTGAATAAGAAGGTGTCAAAAGCCCCTATTCTAGTGTTATCAGATTTTAGTAAGGTGTTTGAGGTTGATTGTGATACCTCATTTGTTGAAATTGATGGTGTATTAAGTCAAGAGGGCCGACCTGTAGCATTTTTAGTGAGAAGCTAAATGATGCAAGGAAGAATTATTCTACATATGATGTGGAATTTTATGCAATTGTGCAAGCATTGCAACATTGGAGGCACTACTTACTCTCAAAGGAGTTTGTGTTTTTTACTAATCATGAAGCATTGAGGTATGTCAATTCTCAAAAAAAATTAAATAGTAGGCATGCCAAATGGGTTTCATTTTTGCAACAATATACATTTGTCCTGAAATACAAGTTGGGAAAATAGAATAATGTTGTTGATGCATTGAGTAGGAGAGTCTTGTTGTTGACCACTATGGAGAATGAAGTGGTAGGATTTGAGGGGATTAAAGATCTGTATGAATCTGATGCAAATTTTAGGAATATTGTGCAACAGTGCAAAAGTGCGGTAGATGGTGAGTCCCATACTATTTTTGAAGAGTATTTTTTACAAAATAGTTACTTGTTTAAGGGTAATCGATTATGCATTCCCAATGGCTCTATGAGAGAGAAAATATTGAGGGAATTACATAGTGGGGGTTTGGCTGGTCATTTTGGAGTAGCCAAAACTACCACTCTGTACTATTGGTCAAAAATTAAGAGATACATAATTAGGTTTATCTCTAGATGCAGATTATGTCAAATGACTAAGGACCATGCACAAAATACAGGGTTTTATATGCCACTGCTAGTTCCTACAGGACCATGGACCGATCTAAGTATGGATTTCGTGTTGGGGTTGCCCAAGACATAGAGGGGTAAGGATTCAGTTTTTGTTGTGGTAGACAGATTTTCTAAAATGGTGCACTTCATTGCTTGCCAGAAAACTAATGATGCAACTAGGATTGCAGTATTATTCTTTGATGAGGTTGTGTGGTTGCATGGTGTTCCAAAGACTATTACTTCTGATCTAGATACTAAGTTCTTGAGTCACTTTTGGAGGACATTGTGGAATAAGTTGAACAACAGTTTATAGTTTAGTAGTGCTTCCCACCCACAGACCGATGGACAAACAGAGGTAGTGAACAGAATCTTGGGAAACCTCTTACAATGCATAGTTGGAGAAAAACCAAAACAATGGAATTTAGCCTTGTCACAAGCTAAATTTGCATTAACAGCTCAGTTAATAGGTCGACAGGTAAATACCCTTTTCAAATTATTTATGGTCAAAATCCTAGAGATGTATTAGACTTGGTTGAGTTACCAATTGGGGACCAAGTTAGTGATGATGCAGAAGCATTTGCTGAGCATATCTAGAAAGTGCAAGAGTCGATGAGGGAAAAATTGTAGGGTAGTAATGCTCACTACAAAGAGTTTGTTGATGCACACAAAAGGGTGAAATTTTTTGAAGAGGGTTATATGGTCATGGTTCATGTTAGGAAAGAAATATTTCCTAAGGGGACGTATAACAAACTAAAACTTAAGAAAATTAGGTCATGCAATATTTTGAAGAAGATCAATGATAATGCCTATAAAGTGGAGCTACCCGATGAATTTGATATTCACCTGTTTTTAATGTTTCTAATTTTTTTTAGTATCCTGGTACTACCAAGGATGGCAAATTACAGGAGATAGTAAATTGGACACGACAAATGCCTAAGAAGAAAAAATATAGAGTTGCACAGGTGTTACGTTATTGGAGTCCATTTTGTTGGTATCTTGCAGCTTAGTTTACACTAAAGAGGTCTTTGCAATAATTTACAATGAAGTGCTACCGAGATTCACTCTCCCTTTTCACCTATGTATTTGCCCTTGAAATCTCCATCAATCGAAGGAGGTTTCCAAGTGATCCCCAAATATGCAAATCCATTCCAAAACCCACCCATTTCTATGAATTAGATCACCAAATTTGATGACAACACCCCTAGGAGTAGTTTGAACCAGATCCCAGAGGAATTGGTGGTAAAAACCACCAGGTTTGGTGGTCATCCCCACCTGGGATGGTTAACAGTCCCAATTGGAACACCCAGGGATGACCATGAATCTACATACAATTTTGGTTCAATTTTAGTGTAGATCATTTCTAGAGTAGTTTATATACATCATACTAGAATTTGGTGCATTTTGGAGTAGTTTTGGACCTTCAATTAGGTTTTTCATTCTAACAGTCCCAATTGGAACACCCAGGGATGGCCATGGATTCTGCATACAATTTCATTTCAATTTTTGCATAGATCATCTCTAAAGTAGATAATATGCATTATACTAAGTTTTGGTACAATTTGGAATAGTTTTGCACCACCTATTTCACCTTTTATATTCAATATTGCATGCATCTTTCTGATTTCATGTTAATCCGCACATGCTATTAACCAATTTGATTTCTTTGTGTGTAGATCTAGGTATTTCAATGTGCAAGGAAGGAGCTACAAGTTTGAATATGGATAGATCATCATAGTGGTAGCAAAAGCCTGCTCTTCAATTTGTGAGTGCGAGGAAGACACTGAAAGTGCACCTTGAGTTTCTGAAAGGATTAGATCCTTTGAACATCTGTAATGGATTGTATCAATTAAGAGCCCTCAAGGGGACATTTTGTAACCATGTATTTGGAAAATGGATTAATATAAAGAGAACCCCCATTTCTTTCACTTATTTGTCATCATGCTTACATTAATGTCACTTTTGAATGCTTAAATAGAACAATAGGTGCATTTCATTTCCCTTTGCTAGGTGCACCATTTTTTCCACTCTACAATGGTGATCATGGTGGGACCCCTATCCCATTTCATTTTTGCAAGTTTTGACTCTATTTTTATCTTTGAAATGTTATAGGTTTTGGTCATTCTAGCCTAAAATGACCCCTGATTTCCTAATTGGAACACCCAGGGATGGCCACAATAACCATCCCACCCAGGGATGACCCCCAAATTTGCAACCATCCCACCCTAGGATGGCCACAAAATAAGGGGTTTGCAACTCAAATTGATAGAAATAACAACATCTTAGGCTTTCAAGATGAGTATCTAAACCTTTACTTTGCATTATTACTATTTAGAGAAGGTTAAATTTAGTTTTTTATGTCTTTTCCTTGTTTTTTGAAGAGTAGATTTCACTTTTTATTAAAAACAAAAAGAAAAGAAAAATAGGAAAATAACAACTTAAGCATGCATTTGTGTGGTTTGATTGCTTGTGACCTACCTAACGGTTAGGTTGCCATATAGGGTATGCATTTTGTAGGTTCCATTATTTATGCAATACTTCTAAAAGTGAAATGTTCTTTTGCATTTAGTGAAGTATCATTGAGTGCTATTTTGTTTTACTTTCTTTAAGTATAAAAGGAACCACACACACCATATCACATTTTAACATTAGTGAGTTGGAACTTCATCCCCAACCACTAATAGAGACCAACGATGGTGGGCTTCATCTCCACCCATTGGCTCGCATGATACGAACCCTATTTTTTGGCCAAAGCTAGCTCCAAGAACCATCTTAGCCATGGAAAATAGCATGCATTCCTCTTCAGAGGGTGTATCACTACCCACGGTCAATATGGGTGAGGACTGGTAGGACCTGTGCTCCCTGACTAGGTATGGGCTTCATCTCCATACTTTGGTTGGTTTACATGATCGAACTTCATTATCGGTTGTCGAGCTACGAGTATACAAGTGAAATCCTTTAAAAAAATTGAGAATTACATCAACAATATTCAAACACATGAAAAGAGATCTCTTTGCAAAACAATAAATAAAAAACACACCAAATAGTTTTAGGGAACACATATAAAATATTTAAAAGAGATAAACACTTGTATTATTGTGTGTTTTCATTTTTGTGTGTTGCATCATTAAAATTTGTAAAAGAGATAATCACGTAGGGTTTGGAATAAAGTAGTTATGGTATGCACCCATAGCCAAGCCCATTCAAGGGCTGACGCTATGGAGAGTAGGCAAGGAGACGTAGACCATCTTCGATTTGACCCTAAGGATATGATTATACCTCCTTGGTGGCCTCCTACTCACCCAAGTCCTAGAATGTCAAATCAGGAACCTAACCTACAAGGGACCCCTACATAGGACACCCCTATAGGTTTTGGTCCTAATCAAGGAACTTACTTTCCAGATATAGACACTTCACATGCCTTCTTTCAAGAATGACAACCATGCATTGAGGTGCAAACAAATAGAGCAATACCATGCATCCACATGCTTACTCAATCTACCTCGTACACCTATGTGCAAGATCAAGATTATTCACCATGGGTAGGGCCAAATGATCAAAATACACCCTTAAATCACCCTAATAGGTCTCAACAATATAAGTACCAAGATGAGTATGATACTCATCACCCTAGGTGAGCAAATTCAGCCCTTCCCTTCCTCATTTATGAAGGAAGACATGAGGAGAGTCTTGATTATCCTTAATTTAATTATTCCATGCAAGCACGATGTGCTTCTACACCAAATGAGTATAAAGAACATCTATTTAGGAGTGAGCCTCAAGTGAACGTGACCTCTCTCAATCGAGGGAAGCTCATAGTCGATCTTTCAGATCCTCTTAAACAAGATAGGCATCATGGCAATAGTGCTAGGGCTAATAGACCTCATACAATTGATCAGATAAACCAAGTTGTTAAAAGATATGTTGACCACCAAGCTCAATTCAAGCAGCTTTGACTAGATAAACAATGCTTGGATCGTTAGCATCAGTTAGAAAAATAAAGGATTGAACATCAAACCCATGAGTTATTTCAAGAGACCTTATGTAATGGGGTCCCTACCCCAAGTACTCATAGATAGGGGGTTCATCAGAGGTAACCTACTTTTAATCAAAATAGGCTTCCTAGGCCTAACCAAATGTTGCCTCCTCGACCTCCTAGGCCTAATCGGGACTTGCCTCCTAGGCCAAACATAGATCACCTTCCATAGGTATTTGTTCCTCCTTGTAGGCCAATTCAAGAAACACCTTATGGAGCCTACGATGATCTGGAACCAGAAGAGGAATATCTAGAAGCACCTTATGGAGGTATGGTTGATGAAAATCAACCACCATGCCATATGCTTGACATTCCTCACCCTCCCCTATGGGGCCAAAGCAAATAAGAGGAGATCAAATCCTCTGATGCGTATAAAGCATTGCTTGAATGCATGGAAACAATAGAAAACAAGACCTCTAGGTCTAGGCTTCAAAAGCCCACTTTGCACCAACTTCGTAGTCAACTACTTCACCCATCAATACCTTCCCCTCCATACCCAGAGCATTTCAAAATGCCCAAGTTGGATAGATTCAAAGGAGAGGAAGATGCACAGGAGCATGTCACTAGGTTCATGAACCAATGCTTCAATATCTAGGATAATGATGCCTTACTTCTAAGAATATTTTTTATTACCCTCTCTAGCCCAGCCGTAGAGTGGTACAATCAACTCCCAAGGCACAACATCCATAGCTTTGAACAATTTGTGGATGCATTCCTAGAATGTTTCACCTTTAACACTAAGCGAAAGGTGACTTTAATAGACCTCATGAGGTTGAAGCAGTATGAAGATGAGTCAATCATAAATTATGGTAACAGGTGGTGAATGCTTCTCGCTAAGCTACCATACCTACTACCAATATCTAAGTTGACTCGCATGTTTTCCAAGAGTTTTTTAAAGCCAATTTCATTATTTCTACAACTCCAACAATACCAAACTCTTGAAGATGCTCTAGCATAGGCTAGAACAATCGAAGAAATCAAAATTCAAGAGGGGGAGATCATAAAACCCCATAAAAAGGAGTGGAATAAGAACACAAAGGGCAATCCAGCACAACCAAATCTGGTAGTAGTTAATCAAGTTGCCATTAGCATTCTAGGGCCTGTGCAACCAATACCACCTTAGAAGGTAAACTATCAGGCCCAACCTCCTCCTACAAGTTACAATAACAACACTCAAGTGAATCAAGGGCAAAACCAGCAACATCACCCTAAGAGATAATTTACACCCTTCACTGAGTCTATGGATTCCCTATTCGATCATCTATGTGTGGCCAAAGCAATTACTCTACCTGAGATCTAGCCTATAGATCCGAGTATGGGTAAACCAAAGTCTATGGGATGTCATGAAGACCTATATTATAAGTACCATAGGCAGAATGGGTATGACATGCAAATGTGCTATGGGTTCAAAAACCTAGTACAAGACATGATTGAGAGGAATGATCTTCAAGTTGATAACCCTATTGCAATAAATAATCAACAAATGGGTGTCTTTAAAGACCCATTTCCCACTCATGAGGTGTAGGTAAATCAAGAAAAATAGGTAAATGAGGTCCATACGACACCCCCTCAACAAGGGTTCATCGGGATGGTTAGCATCATGACAAGGAATAGGTATTATCCAAATCAAGTTGCACCACCTATAGCTTCAAATGATATTCCCTCCATGTCACAACCTCCACCACCTCTAGTGCAAAGCCTTCCACCTCATCCAGTGGTCACCATAAAGAGTAAGCTTGCTCAAAGCTTACGAACAACATCCGACTCGACTCTCTATCTATGAGCTTATCCAATAGTCTCCACCTCATCGAGAAGCTCTTATGGAGATCCTTAAGTCGATTGAACTACAGCCCCAGGAGTCTAACTCCTTTATCAATTTTATGGGGCATGTTCAATAGTGCAAAGAGCCAGTAATCACATTTCATGAACATGAACTCAAACCAATATCAAATGATGTGGTTGATCCTCCCTTACACATCATTGCATGTGTAAATGGAACACCTTACAAAAGAGTTCTAATTGACACTGGTTCTTCAAGAAATATCATCACCACAAATGCTCTCCAACATCTAGGTCTTCCAACATCCCACATTGTTGCATCCACATATACCCTCAGAGCATTCAATGATACTCTATGCTCAATGGTTGGCACTATAGTCTTACCTATTCAGGTGGGATGCAAAACCATACCAACATTGTGTCACATCTTAGAGGGTAAAATGGCTTATAATATCTTGTTAGGTAGACCCTAGATTAGGGACATGAAGTGTGTGCCATCCATAGCTCACCAATGTTTGAAGTACACTCACGAAGGGCAAGTACATGTTGTCTCCACAGACCTTGAGCCCTTCAAATACTACAACTTGGTGCAACATATCCCTGAGTCGACCTTACCATCAACTCATGTGGACTTCCAACCAAATACATCCATTCAAGGTCTGACTCCTTCACCATCACCTTCCATTGATCCATTACCATCTTCTTCTATACCACCCTCATCATTTGCACCTTCAGATACACCTTCATCATCATCAAATCCTCCATAGAGGAACATGTCGAAGAGGCCTATTGATGAGATCCCTCCAATCATCTCTACCATTTCCATGAAAGAGATTCCTAGTCTAGAAGATGAGGAACCACCTCATGAGGTAAGCATTGAGTCATCTCAAGCCTCACTTCCATCTCCTCCATCCTCACCATCATAGGTCATAGTCCATTTAGCTACTATAGGTTTAGGAGAGTACCTAGTGAGGAATATCACAATAGTTCTAGCCATTGAGACAATACAAAATATGGGATGACCTCATCTTCCCATAGGTACCATCGTACCTCTAGGTATACCTCCCAATCAAATAAACTTCATATATGGGGTATTGAATATGGCATAGAACCATCTCCTCAACAAGAAGAGGATGAAGAACCCTTTTTGAGGACATCAATTATATGTCCAATCCCGACTATGCCATGCGATATCTCCATCACTACCATTGGCATGGCTATAGTTTGGGATTGTACAAACAAGGTACTCATATTCCTTTCCAACCACAATATCAATTGCCATATGATAAATCTAGCTTAGGACACAACAATCTTGTGCCTCTCGATGTCCTCATAGAAATTTTAGAGCACCTAGGTTTGAACTATAGGGATGAGCTTGCACATGATCCTTACGCTAATCCTAATCATGTCCACTCTTTTGGGGATTATTTTCTCTAAATATGATATATCAAGGGATATCTCATGATTTCACCCAATCCTATGAAGAAGGTGAAGGTTCACATACTCTTCCATCCAACAATGAGGAAGAGGATCAAGGTCCTCCTTATGAATGGACAATTGATGATGAATCAGATTACAGTATAGCACCTATTAACTCCCCTAGTTCAGATGAGGAATATGAATAGATCATCCCATTAGATGATGAAGAAGATTTCTATCTATATATGTTCCCATTACAACATCCCATCTAGAATAGATTTTACCACTCGAGGAGCAAGCTCACCCCTTCCACATAGACCACCTCCGATCATTCCACCTCCACGCAACCACCCATTAAGTCTTGCAACAACCTCTTGTCAATAGACCCAATCACCCATCCAATGAAGATCATCCATCCATCCAAAGGTATCCATAAATCCTTTGATCACCCAAAAATCCCCAAAGGTACCCATAAACCCTTTGGTCACCCAAAAATCCCCAAAGGTACCTATAAACCCTTTGGTCACCCAAAAACTCCAAAGGTATCTATAAACCCTTTGGTCACCCAAAAACCCCAAAGGTATCTATAAACCCTTTGGTCACCCAAAAATCCCAAAGGTATCTATAAACCCTTTGGTCACCCAAAAATCCCCAAAGGTATCCATAAATCCTTTGGTCACCCAAAAAGCCCCAAAGGTACCCATAAACCCTTTGGTCACCCAAAAAGCCCCAAAGGTACCCATAAACCCTTTGGTCACCCAAAAATCCCCAAAGGTACCCATAAACCCTTTGGTCACCCAAAAATCCCCAAAGGTACCCATAAATCCTTTGGTCACCCAAAAAGCCCCAAAGGTACCCATAAACCCTTTGGTCACCCAAAAAGCCCCAAAGGTACCCATAAACCCTTTGGTCACCCAAAAAGCCCCAAAGGTACCTATAAATCCTTTGGTCACCCAAAAAGCCCCAAAGGTACCTATAAACCCTTTGGTCACCCCAAAAAGCCCCAAAGGTACCTATAAACCCTTTGGTCACCCAAAAGCCCCAATGGCATCCACTAAGCCCATTGGTCAAATTTATATATATATATATATCAAAATCCAAAAACATCATTAAAATAACAAAAATACAAAAATATTGCATTACATTTCATATCATTGCATTATACAATCACTTGCATTAAGCATACCCATCATTGCATTTTACATTCTAGAGTTGATCATACATGTCTAGCACTAGGTCTATACACTAGCCATCCTTCAAAATCAACTTTGTCAAAAGTCATTATTAACACCCATCTACATTACAATTATCATTTCCATACACATTCCCCACCTTTCATATTTGTGTCTATTTCCCTTCACCTAGTCATTTGTTATAAGGTATCATTAGGATTTTCAATCACTCAACCATCTCTAGTTTTCTTTTCAGATTTTGTAGAAATCTATCCTAATTTTTAGAAGGTAGAGTCTTGCTTTGATTATACCTTGTATACGTCATAATCCCAACACATTTTCACACTAATAAATCCAAGTTTTGCACAAGGAAATATGAAACCTACAAAGTGGTCCTGGTTACCTTAAGCAAAAAGTTTACCTTGCTCATCCCCCTATGTACATGGTTCAAAAATGCTGAGAATTGACAAAAGGAAAAGCTCCTCCCTACCCAAAGCAATAAAAATCCCTTGCCCCACACCAAATCTAGGCAAGTATCCAAAGAGCAAAATAAAAATAAATAGTGGTTTTTACCACTAACAAAAGCAAAAATCCCCAAAAGAAAAAGTGGTTTTCACCACTAAAAAAAGAAAAAAGTAAAATAAATAGTGGTTCTCACCACTACCAAAATCCCTTGCTCACCAAACAAAAATGAGCAAATCCTTGGAGCAATTCAAAAATAAAAGAAAAGAAGGGAGTACTGAACTTGAATCCCTAGAATTCTTAGCATTTGACAACCATAAGGTGATCCTCATTACAGGTTGGGTGGCATCAAGCCTACCTGGAAATGGTGGTATCCTTACGCATGATGATATGTCTATCACATTAGTGACCTTCTTTTGTACAGACCAATGTTTGCATGTGGATGAGCTAGCTTTTGGTAGCATGTATTACCTAATGGTCTAATCCAACTACGTACAAAACTTAGGATCATGATACTCATAGGGTGATCTTCAGTACAGATGGGTTGCATAAATCATGTTTGGCACTAGGGTAACTTTATGTGTTATCATAACAATGAACTCACATGCACACACAGGGATATTGAATATCTTGGTCATCCTAGCAGATTTATACCTTGCCAAAAAGTCTTGCATGGTTAATATACAACTTTTGACTAGGTCACTAGAGTGTTTGAGTCTCATGAAAACCTCAAGGACATTCTATAACATCTTACTATTCATTCCATTCCATACCATTTTATCACATGTTTGTCAGTTTACATTTTCATAATCCATTACATAATCTTATGATAACGTTAAAATGAATCGATGAATTTTGTACAGTCTATGGTTCTAGCATCTAGTGTGTCAAATAGTATTCATAATTCATCATACAGATTAACAAATCATCCATTTCATTATGCATACACACATGTACATATCATCAAATAACATCATATTACAATACATGCATCCATGATATTGCATCCATAAATGCATCAACAAACCAAGAAGTAGACATAAATGCACATATTTGCTCACCACAAGGAGCTTCATAAAGGACAATTAAGCATATCTACCAGTCCAAAATATTCAAAAATCATAAAATCAACAAAAAAATCAAATAAAGAAAAATATCAAGTGAGCCTCGTACCCAGTTATTTACCCTATACACTTGGTGGTTGCAGTGACTTGCGCTCCATGCAATCCGGCAAGATGAGTAAATTACCATAAGGCCACTTGAACCAAATTATTCATAATCAAACTGAAATGTCTTCACTTCAATCCCCAAGAAGGCCATTGTGGTCAGACTACTCCATAAGAACGAGGTATTCATTTCCTTTATTCCATGAAATATCATCAAAAACACCAAAAAATAGAAGAAAAGGCAAAGAAAATGGCCTAAAAACCACCAAAAATATGTCAAAACTGATAAAATTCACAAAGGATCAATATTGAACCAAATTATTCATTGATGAATTGAAAAGTCTCTACTTCAATCCCCAAGAAGGCCATTGTGGTCAGACCACTCCATGGGAATGAGGTATTCATTTCCTTTCTTCCATGAAATATCAATAAAACCATCAAAATCCTAACAAAATTGATAAATTTTACAATGGGTAAAGCTGAAGGAACCCTAATCAAGTCATATTGGTCAAGTGACTCATCACTTTCATCATTGGTCATGCCCTCATCGACTCATCACTTGAGGGGGTAGTCATAATTAATGAATTCATAATCAAAATCAACACTCAAACACTCAAAAGTGCAACTTGCATACATTCAAAAGAATCATTGCCAAAGATAAATTTCAAGCCCACGTTGGGGCATATAATTTAGCACCAATTCAACAAAACAAAGTCTTGGTATCCTTGAAGCCTTGGGACACGTATCCCAGAATAGGCTTATAAGCCAAATAAGGAACCAAGACCAAGTATACCCTAAGCCCCAAAACCTATCATTACAGTGTGGCTGAAAGGTATACCAAAATCAAATCCTTCAAATATGTCAAAAGCAAGGATTCCAAGAATGTATGCTCCTTCCATGATGGAGGCATCTAAAGTTGGTTAGGTTACTGAATAACCTTAATCATTTGATAGTTTAGTCATCTATTTTTGCTCCGCGCTCTGTTTCACACAATGCATCTCAAAAAGGGGTATCTATAGACACTAAAATCATGTCAATCTGATTAGACTACAATGATGCACTCTTATCAACACCATATGGCCCCTTGGGAAACCCTCAGGGGTTAAATAGTGGTCCTAACCACTTTTGGGAAGGTTTACCCCACTTTTGGGAAGTTTTGGGCCATGTAGCCATGGTCGTCCCACCCTAGGATGACCATAGTTCATGGTCGTCCCACCCAGGGATGACCACCAGCAACCATCCCTAGGTGGGATAGCCATGGCCTAGGCCCCTTAAAAATTCAAGGGTGGGATAAATGGCAATCAAATTCTACCATTTATCCTACCCAATGATTTATGATAGATTGAGGGCCTATCAAATCCATCACAACCTACAAATTGGAGGCCCAAATTGGAGGCTTCTCCCACCCAATGCATGGCAAGGGTTTTGACAAGTGGTGGCACCTGCCTTGCATGCCCCAACTTGCCCATTTGACCCTGTGGCCCTCTTGGGCTATAAATTGGAGTTATTCCACCCAATTTAAAAGAGAGGTCTTTGCAATATTTCGCAATGAAGTGCTACCGAGATTCACTCTCCCCTTTCACCCATGTATTTGCCCTTGGAATCTCCATCAATCGAAGGAGGTTTGCAAGTGATCCCCAAATACGCAAATCCATTCCAAAACCCACCCATTTCTATGAATTAGATCACCAAATTTGATGACAACACCCCTAGGAGTAGTTTGAACCAGATCCCAGAGGAATTGGTGGCAAAAACCACCAGGTTTGGTGGTCGTCCCCACCTGGGATGGTTAACAGTCCCAATTGGAACACCCAGGGATGGCCATGAATCTGCATATAATTTTGGGTCAATTTTAGTGTAGATCATTTCTAAAGTAGTTTATATACATCATACTAGAATTTGGTGCATTTTGGAGTAGTTTTGGACCTTCAATTAGGTTTTTCATTATGACAGTCCCAATTGGAACACCCAGGGATGGCCATGGATTCTGCATACAATTTCATTTCAATTTCTGCATAGATCATCTCTAAAGTAGATAATATGCATTATACTAAGTTTTGGTACAATTTGGAATAGTTTTGCACCACCTATTTCACCTTTTATATTCAATATTGCATGCATATTTTTGATTTCATCTTAATCCGCACATGCTATTAATCAATTTTATTTCTTTGTGTGTAGATCTAGGTATTTCAATGCACAAGGAAGGAGATACAAGTTCGAATATGGATAGATCATCATAGTGGTAGCAAAAGCCCGCTCTTCAATTCGTGAGTGCGAGGAAGACACTGAAAGCGCACCTTGAGTTTCTGAAAGGATTAGATCCTTTGAACTTTGTAATGGATTGTATCAATTAAGAGCCCTCAAGGGGATGTTTTGTAACCATGTATTTGGAAAATGGATTAATATAAAGAGAACCCCCATTTATTTCACTTATTTGTCATCATGCTTACATTAATGTCTCTTTTGAATGCTTAAATAGAACAATAGATGCATTTCATTTCCCTTTGCTAGGTGCACCATTTTTTCTGCTCTACAAAAATCAACATGAAACTCTTAATATATTTTTTTTCTTTTTTGGCTACACGCATCTTAGCAACATGTCATAAAATTTTTTTTGGTATAATATATCATTAATTAGACTGTATTTCAAAGCTTTAAACCTATACATACACCTTTGAGAGACTTTAAACCCATCTGAAAACTTACAAATTGATCATCTAGTTTATCCAAGTATTTTTCTCAAATCAGACCTCTTTCAACTAATGTTCTTTGATCAAAAAATTAGAGTCTGGTACTGCAAAATTTACTAATTCCTCACATAGTGTTCTTCCTATGACCAAGTCATATTAATCTCTATTTCATACTCTTGTATCTTTGTAATCTAGTAAACACATTTTTTGTCCAATTCTCCTTACACTATAAAGATCCAGACATCCAGATGTACTACATACACCAGTGTTTTACTTTGATAAATGTAGTGTCTCAACTTTTTAAGCAATTTTATTAGAACAAACACTTGTTTCTCTATAAAATTTTAATGTTCTTCATGGTCATGTAAAGTTTGGCTTAGAAAAGCTATGGGCCACTTTATGATCCTTGTATTTTTGAATGAGCACGATGATGTATCTTTATTCTACTCTAAATACATAAATAATAAGATATATCTTATAGTATGGGTTAGCTAATACTGGTGCTTTCATAATAGCTTGCTTTATTCTCATGAAAGATTCCCTTCTAGATTATGTCCAAGTGAAGTCAGCCTACTTTTTTAGCATTTATGTCATAGGCTTTACTATCTAAGCAAAGTTAGATATGAATTTTTGGACAAAATTTATTTATCCAAAAATTGAATGTAAGCCCTTTTACTTTGAGATAAGGGGAGTTCTGATATAGCTTTAACTCTATTCGGATAAATGGCTAGACCTTCCTTTGATACTATGTGACCCAGTATCTTCTCTTCATGGATAGTGAAGATTGATTTTTTTGTATTGAGCGATACCTTGAAATCTCTACATTTCTAAAACAACATTCTAAGATGTTCAACATGCTTTTTTTTTTTATGAGAGAATATTGTCATATCATCAAGATAGATCAATATAACTTTATTCACAAGCTCACCAAAAGCTAAATCCATAGCCCTTTGGAAAGTAGCTTTGGAAATAGTGTTATCTTTTGAAGCTATAAACTTAAAGGAAATCCAACCACAAGTAGTGAAATAAGCAAGCAATATTATATCTATGATAATGGCTAACTAATAATCATGTAAATAGAAAGAGAAAATTCTGAAATAACTCATGAAATAGTCATTTTTTTTTTTTAAATAAAAAAACCCCTTGCGGGGCCGCCTTGGTCTAAGATACCACGAACAGGGGGTTCTACACTGTCAAATTCACCCGGGGGTTGCACCCAGGCCTGCCCGCACCAACATTATCAATTGGATTTTGGGCACCCAATTCAGATTTTTGGTAGGGTGGAGATTCGAACCTGGGACCTCCCTTGGAGGATTACCCTCACCTCTCCAACTCACCTACAACACCTGGGTTCATGAAATAGTCATTAATGTAAACTCACAAAAATTTAAAACTCGATATAATATCTCTCTACTACTCTACTAGTGCATGCTATGGACAATGCATGCTTCATTACTAATTACAATGCTAAGTCACAAATATATACTAGTATGTGGTTGTTTACTTTCCTACCATAAGGACACATGTGCATGTTGCATGATAGAAACTTGTGCACATGTACAATTAACTAAGGACACTTGTTTTTCTTATTCTAAAGACTCATGTACATGTGGAAAACATGCACATTTACATCATTGCATATTCTAACATTTGTGCATTTATTACTTCTTCCTCCAGTAACTACTTAACCTAAGATAAAATCCTAGTCTAATAATGTACCCAAGGTGGTACATTCGCATGTACCAAATAATGTTATATACTCTAACACCCCCTTGTATTATATTATTTGGTTATTGAAGACTTTAGTCTTCAATATGGATCTTTTTATTTGTCTTCATTCTTCAAGTGACCTTGGATTTGATCTTCTGCTCGAGATTCATCTTTTTGCTTGACTTTGTATTCTGACTTTGGCATTGTTACTATTTTCTTTCTAATTCTATTGTCAAAGAAGTTCATACTTTTCTCATACCCATATCTATAACTTGATAAATATATTTGAGAAAAACCATTAATAAAGTTTCTTTTCATTGTGTATATTCCTTCAAAGAAATGATTTTATTTTTACCAAAAATATCTTTGAGAAAGATTAGTTTCTCCATAAATTTGACCACTATGGAGATTCCAGCATCTCTTTATCTTGTACCCATATCTACTACAATGACTGCATCTATTTTCTATTACCAAATCCCTTTGACCATTATGTCCTTCACTGCAACTGTTCCTATCAATCTCTATCACTGATTTGATATCATTATTTCTTGTTACCAACTTAGTTCCTTACTCATTATTGTTGATCTAACCTGTATATTTGATATCTTCATACTTTGGTCTAGTTTCTAGTGCAATTGGTTCTTTCATTCCCTGTTCAATATTTTCCAAGCCTGTATCTTCACCTCTCATCAACTTTGAACAAAAATCATTAGTATAATCAATACAATCATTAGAATGATCTTTATCAGTATCAATATGATTTTGTGCATCACTATCTCTATCATCTATGCCTTCATCAATTTTAATTGCATTGACTTTTTCTACACAATAATAAATTGTATTCAATCACTTGTATCGCATATCGCATTAGTCTTTACAATAGGTTCTTCTATTTCTATCATGAATTATAGATCACTAGTATCTTTACTTGCATCACTCATCAATGAATATGATTCTAAAGTATTGCAACATGAATCTATCATCATGGACCTTAAATCACTTGTATCGTTATAGGCATCTTTCATCTCTAATTTATTCTTTACCTCTTCAACCTTTTCTTGTTCTATCATATTGCCTTTGAGAACTTCATTTGAGAGTATTACTATCTTTATTATTGTTCCTATATCAATAGGTAATGTGAAAACATATTTTGAGTTTTCAATTGGTTCTTTAAAATTTGAATTTAGATATTCTTGAAGCATTAAAAAGTTTTCATCTTTTGCTTCTTCCATGATTGTTTGTAAGATTACCATTTGGTATAGATTTTCCATTTACTAAATAGATGATTTGTTATATTTTCTAAGTAGTGCTAATTACTTCTCCAAAGTAGATTTAGAAGTGGCTATCACCAAATAAAGATAAGAGAGTGTCCAGACTACCTTGAGGACTAAGCATGGTCTATATGAGTTGTTGGTTATGCCATTTGGGTTAGGCAATACCTCAAGCATTTTTATGAGATTTATGAACAAAGTATTGAATCCATTCCTAGGCAAATTTTTTGTAGTATATCTATATGATATACTAATATATAGCAAGAGTAAGGAAGAGAAATTATGGCATATAAAACAAATTTTGAAAAAGTTAAAAAATTAAGGCACTATCTACTATCTAAGGAGTATATCCTATGCATAGATCATAAGGTATCGTAGTATATAAATAGCCAATATAAACTAAATCAGAGGTAAACAAAGTGGATCAAGTACTGATAGAGCTATTCATTTGTTTTCAAGCATAGGTAAAGATCATAAAACTGGGTAATCGATACCTTGAGCCAAAGTATATTATTTTTGAAGACCATGGAGGTTGAAGTAATTGGTCTAGATCACATGAAGGATTTGTACAAGGAGGACCCTGATTTTTCAAAAATATGGGAAGCATGCCAAGACACCAAGGTGTGGAAATAATTCTTTATCCAAGAAGGATTCTTGTTCAATTGTGTATACCACAAGGATCCATGATATAAAATCTCATAAGTGAGATGCATGGAAGGGGTCTCAATGAAAATTTATTAGAGATAAAACTATGTTGCAATTGAAGGACAAATAGTATTGGTTGTTTTTACAAAGGGATGTAGAAATTTTACCTCAAGGTAAGAACTTGTCACCTAGCAAATGGGAGTAGCTAGAATACTGAGGTTTGAAACTCATCCAATATATTTATTCTACTCATAAGGTTACAATTTATAATACTCAAAAAACATATATTGGAACCACAAATTTGGCTTACACATATTCTCGTAACCAAATGCTAACAAATCTCCTATTTGAACTCAACCAACTTCTAGAATAGCACCTATTTTAGCTACGTAGGAATACAATCAAGATATATGCTAATAATAATAAATCTAGAGCCTATGTAGGGTTAATTCCAACATTCTCCCCCTTATGGTTGAGAGGGTTGACTAGACAGTCTCTCAATTTTACATATTAAGCTTTAGCAACTCCTTTGGTGGTTTCTTATTCTTCTTGCAAGTAACCAAGTTCCTCTTTTGATGAGCTACTTCCCCTTTATCAAAAACTCCTTCAAATAATGGTATTCCCATTATACCAAAAGTATCGGTTCTTACTAACCAATCAAGCATATTTCTGTCATCATTCTTGCTATGGTCTTCAAACCATATTTTAGCTCCTTCATCTTTTTGCTTGACTTTGTATTCTGACTTTGGCATTGTTACTATTTTTCTTCTGATTCTATTGTCAAAAAAGTTCATACTTTTCTCATACCCATATCTATACCTTGATAAATATATTTGAGAAAAACCATTAATAAAGTTTCTTTTCATTGTGTATATTCCTTCAAATAAATGATTTTCTTTGTACCAGCAATATCTTTGAGAACGATTAGTTTCTCCATAAATTTGACAACTGTGGAGATTCCAGCATCTCTTTATCTTGTACCCATATCTACTACAATGACTGCATCTATTTTCTATTACCAAATCCCTTTGACCACTATGTCCTTCACTACAACTGTTCCTATCAATATCTATCACTAATTTGATATCATTATTTCCTGTTACCAACTTAGTTCCTTACTCATTATTGTTGATCTAACCTGTATATTTGATATCTTCATACTTTGGTCTAGTTTCTGGTACAATTGGTTCTTTTATTCCCTGTTCAAGATTTTCCAAGCCTGTATCTTCACCTCTCATCAACTTTGAACAAAAATCATTAGTATAATCAATACAATCATTAGAATGATCTTTATCAGTATCAATATGATTTTGTGCATCACTATCTCTATCATCTATGCCTTCATCAATTTTAATTGCATTGACTTTTTCTACACAATAATAAATTGTATTCAATAACTTGTATCGCATATAGCATTAGTCTTTACAATAGGTTCTTCTATCTCTATCATGAATTATAGATCACTAGTATCTTTAATTGCATCACTCATCAATGAATATGATTCTATAGTATTGCAACATGAATATATCATCATGGACCTTAAATCATTTGTATCGTTATATGCATATTTCATCTCTAATTTATTCTTTACCTCTTCAACCTTTTCTTGTTCTATCATCTTGCCTTTGAGAACTTCATTTGAGAGTAATACTATCTTTATTATTGTTCCTATATCAATAGGTAATGTGAAAACATATTATGAGTTTTCAATTGGTTCTTTAAAATTTGAATTTAGATATTCTTGAAGCATTAAAAGTTTTTCATCTTTTGCTTCTTCCATGATTGTTTGTAAGATTACCATTTGGTATAGATTTTCCATTTACTAAATAGATGATTTGTTATATTTTCTAAGTGGTGCTAATTACTTCTCCAAAGTAGATTTAGAAGTGGCTATCACCAAATAAAGATAAGAGAGTGTGAAGACTACCTTTAGGACTAAGTATGGCCTATATGAGTTGTTGGTTATGCCATTTGGGTTAGGCAATACCCCAAGCATTTTTATGAGATTTATGAATAAAGTATTGAATCCATTCCTAGGCAAATTTGTTGTAGTATATTTGGATGATATACTAATACATAGCAAGAGTAAGGAAGAGAACTTATGGCATATAAAATAAATTTTGAAAAAGTTAAAAAATGGAGACACTATCTACTATCTAAGGAGTATATCCTATGCATAGATCATAAGGTATCGTAGTATATAAATAGCCAATATAAACTAAATCAGAGGTAAACAAAGTGGATCAAGTACTGATAGAGCTATTCATTTGTTTTCAAGCATAGGTAAAGATCATAAAACTGGGTAATCGATACCTTGAGCCAAAGTATATTATTTTTGAAGACCATGGAAGTTAAAGTATTTGGTCTAGATCACATGAAGGATTTGTATAAGGAGGGCCCTGATTTTTCAAAAATATGGGAAGCATGCCAAGACACCAAGATATGGAAAGAATTCTTTATCCAAGAAGTATGCTTGTTCAATTGTGTATACCACAAGGATCCATGATATAAAATCTCATAAGTGAGATGCATGGAGGGGGTCTCAATGAAAATTTATTAGAGATAAAACTATGTGGCAATTGAAGGACAAATAGTATTGGTCGTGTTTACAAAGGGATGTAGAAATTTTACCACAAGGTAAGAAATTGTCAGCTAGTAAATGGGAGTAGCTAGAATACTGAGGTTTGAAACTCATCCAATATATTTATTCTTCTCACAAGGTTACAATTTATAATGCTAGAAGAACCTATTTTGGAACAACATATTTGGCTTACACATATTCTCGTAACCAAATGCTAACAAATCTCCTATTTGAACTCAACCAACTTCTAGAATAGCACCTATTTTAGCTACGTAGGAATACAATCAAGATATATGCTAATAATAATAAATCTAGAGCCTAGATAGAGGTAATTCCAACATTCTCCCCCTTATAGTTGAGAGGGTTGACTAGACAGTCTCTCAACTTTACATATGAAGCTTTAGAGACTCCTTTGGTGGTTTCTTCTTCTTCCTGCAAGTAACCAAGTTCCTATTTTGATGAGCTACTTTCCCTTTATCAAAAACTCCTTCAAATGATGGTATTCCCATTATGCCACAAGTATTGGTTCTCACTAACCAATCAAGCACATTTCTGTCATCATTCTTGCTATGGTCTTCAAACCATATTTTAGCTCCTAATACTCCTCTTGAGTATGTACAATGCATCATCTTATGTAGATGGTTGTGCCATATTAAAATTTCACATATCTCTACACAGATCTTCAAACAAAATATATCTATGCAATAGCTAGTTACAAATGCAATAAATTATTGCTCCTCACACAATGTTTCACTCTTTACTATGGCTTTACATGATTCCTTCCAAGGAATTTTAAACACAAAATATAGCCAATACATATCCATGGTTCTCATCACCATGCTATCCATGTCTTTTGTAAATGAAATAACTGCATCCAAATATGTCTCGACAAGACAATTATCTCTTAACAATACATTTTTAAGACATTCTCCTCCTTTCTTCAAATACTTGTTCACAAAAAATAAATCATTAATCACAAAAATATTACCTCGAGTGTGATTAGATTTTATGCTCCCCATAAAGCTATTTTTTGGCATTTCTCCTTCATTGTATTTTGCTTCAAGAGCAACCATCAATTCTTCACTAAGAGTTCTCCTCCTTTATTCAATCCATGTTGGTGTGTTGAAACACCATTCATTCAAACAATCATACATTGTTGCCTCTTTAAGACAACTCTTTTCCTTCAATGTAGACACTCCAAGTGAGTGATCTTCATTCATGAGTGATGTTTCCTTTGCCATTACAACAAGAAAATCAGCAATCTCATTTTCATTTTTTGTTTCTATCCCATTTGCTCTCTCACTTTCCATCTCCCAAATGAGATAGTCTTGTGTGTTCTTTTCTTCAAACAACACATCCTTCACCTTTGATGAGTGGTCTCCAAATAAGAAGCTTATAGCTTCCATTTCCTCTTCATCAAAATTTTCTTGTGGATCAACATCCCACATCACTTCATTTGCTCTTTCAAGATAGCACACATCCATTCCAAGTGAATGGTCTTTAAGCCAATGATCTTCTCCATCATCATCTTCTTTATTCTCCTCCATGAGAATTGTAGGTGCATTATTCATAATACACTTTTCATTTGTGGGACATTCTCCATCATACACCATCTCATCATCTAGGTGGTCTTAAAGCAAGGAACACTTCAATGTGAGTGTTTCTCTTCCTTCATCTTTAAATTCTTCTTCCTCTTTGCTATCAATGTGAATGCTTTCCAAGCATGCCATTCCTACAAAAAAATCATTAGTACAATTTTTCTTTTCATCTTTTTCTCCTCCTAAAAGAAATAATTGACTATTACAATTTTCCATGCCTTTACAAGACATATCTTCAACTATGGGTGGCTCACAATGACTCTCTCCAATGAGAGTTGTACAAGGCTCCTTCTCCTTCTCATCCTCTTCTCCATGAAGGGATTCTTCACAATCTCTTCCTTCAAGGAAGAACTTATCATTTTCATTGTATATGTCTTTTTCATAAGATATATCACTAGGAACAATTACTACACAAGGCTCTTCATTTGAGTCTCCACAAGACTCTCCAAGAAAGCAAGGCTCTTCTTCATAAGATTCTTCAAGGGTGCAAGGCTCCTCCTCGCACATGAATTCATGAACTCCATAAGCATTCTTTAACACTTGCCATATCATTGTAGCTGATTTACAATTGGCTATGAGAGGAAAAACACTTTTTTCCATTCCTCTTCTTAAATCCATAAGGGCTAAGCAATTTGCATATTGCTGCTCCTTCTTCTCTTTTCTCTCCTCGCCTTGTAGCTTGCTCCAAGTGGGTTTTTCATAGCCTTCTTGAAGAATATCCCATAAATCTTGAGCCTTCAAGAAGGTCTTCATCATTATGCTCCAAATAGCATAATTATCTCCATTAAATTTGAGCACTTCCAATTCTTTATACATGGGGGCCATTCTACAATCCACCACTCATCAATCTTCCACCAAGCTCTCGGCCTCTCCTTTCCTGAATCTACGTAGTCTTTCTGTCTTACTGGTACCAAAACAATAGTAAAACTCGGTCTCTCTCTTTGTGGATGTGAACTCGTCTCCTGGCTTCTACAAACCAGATTTTTCACATAGAATCTTTCCAACCTTCTTTTTGGTTTTCGAACAGATGCTTCAGATTATAAGAAAGGCAGGAAGAAATGAAGAGATCTAAAATTCCTCTCTCCAAGTGTTTGACCAAAAAAAAATGTAGCAAGATGCTGATGTCTCCTGCAATCGATGCTGCACCCTTGTGAAACTCTGTTTCCTTCAACAGAGACGGCTTGAAATACAGGCTTACTGTGTTTTAATGGCACAAAAACTCCTGTCCGAAAACAAATTCTAAACAGCAATCAAAACAATGTTTCAAACATGCTTGCTTGCATCTGTTCTCGCTCGGTATTCGAGACTGAATAATCAGCATACGTCTTGTGTATGAGTAAAAGCACTCATCACGGCGCACAATAATGTTTTTTTTTTTTTTTAATTTACCTTCTCCGCTGCGATTCTTTACACTGCAGCGATCCGGCGCTTCTCCGTGATCGTCCCTTCAAACAGAGTGTTGCCTCCCTTGTTGCTTTCATAGCTTGTTTCTAACATCTCTTTTACTGTGCGCACATAGGCAATTATTTCTTTTTCAAAACCACCTTTGACCAATCACACACAGCACCACGTCTACGTACCAAGGGCACCAATCAACGTCTGGGCAGCAAATATTTCGTCTGCAGGCAGGCAGGCAGAGACGTTGTCCATTCATCTACGCTCCGGCGTTGTCCATTCAGCAAATATTTCCTCTGCAGGCAGAGACGTTGTCCATTCATCACTGACGGTGAGCCATGGAGCCCACGCTGTCTCAAATTGAAGATCGCAGACTTCTATCAACTCACAGGCACAACAAGACGTCAAGCGCACTGGCATCTTCGCAGATCTTCCGTCAACAGCATTCACAAAACTCCTCGCAGCCTCCAATAGAATTTTTACGGATGGAAGACTTCTCAATTACAAGGATGATCTATCAGCTCTCCGCAGCTCCTTTCCGTAGAGTAAATCGCAGTGCTCGAAGACACAGCACAGACTTTTGTGGATTTTCCTCATACATCAAACGATCTCTTAGATCAGCAGATCGTCTCTTACGCGCAGTTGCGTGTTCACCTTCTTACGGACACAGCACAACATTGATAGGCAGGAAAACCGTCTTCTTAGGTGTAATTTGCTGGCTCCACACAGCGTGGGCTCCATGGCTCACCGTCCGGTTGTCTAAAACTCGTGGTTCATCAACCTTCTTTCACTGGACAAGCAGCAGGCTTCACACCTTATGTGATTTAGCTTCACGCCGTCTTTATATTTGAGCACAATACTCAGATCGATGTATGGACTTGGATTCAAACTATCAGTCATCTTCAAATACGCGGATCAATCACAGCATTTGTTCATCTTTTAGTGCATCACGTCAGAATTCTTTTTTATATCAATCTTCTCGCTTGCTGATATAATCACGATCTGCCTCTGTACGCCAATACTTCAAAAAGATTTAATCACCCATGACGCCCATTTCCAGCTGACTTAATCACACATTCAAACCACAGTTTCTCTCCAGCAACAGTGAGTCTAAACTGTCTCCTCACAGCCAAAAAGAACATGTTTTGACAATCATAACATTTGCAATCACGTCACAGCAAATACACAGGACGACGCCGGATTTTTTTTTCTCTTTCGCAGACGTCCAACTCGCTGGTTTCAAGTGTCGTGATCGTCGCCTAAAACCGCTACGCCTTCCGCAAAGGCAGCAAATCGTTTTTTTTTTTTTTCCATCTCACCGCTCAGATCGAGACGTTCTGTTGCATCTGGTGCCTCACGTCCGGTCTAGATCTCCTCTTTCACCGTGCAGGATCCATACAGGCATCACGTATAGGAGCAAACTCACCTCAAACATTCAGCGTTTTAACTCTACGATTTACAATGGAACTTTCATGATGCGCAGTGATGCTGAGTACGTTGTCTCCACACAAGGAATTACCACTCGCAACAATGATGATGTGCAGTGATGATTAATCGTCTGCAAGTGATGAATTATCACTAGTAACCTTGTTGCGTCCGCTGATAACAAAGCTTCTCTGACGTCAAGCTTTCCTCCTATCGCGGTACATCAACCAAAAGTTCACAGCATGTACTATCGTGGTACTCTCCTCACAGGCACGATGGTGCAGTCTCCAAAAGGCATACGGTCTCTTTTTTTAAAAAACAATGACAAAATCAAGATATATACTAATAATAATAAATGTAGAGCCAATAAATGTAGAGCCCACGTAGGGGTAATTCCAACAAATACATGGTTGTATAAACCATTTCTAGTTTCAAATGGTTCATGAGAGAACATAAGCATGGATGTTATTTTAGGATTGCGAAGAACACAAAGAGACAATGATAGTATATTTCTTTTGTGGTGGATAGATTTTAAAAATGACCTATTTCATAGACCAATGATACCTCAAACATGACCAAACTATTCTTCCAATAAGTGGTAGTATTACATGGTTTTTCAAAGAGTATAAGAGGAACACCAAGTTCATAAGTAATTTTAGAGGAAGTTAGATAAAAGCTTAGACACTAGATTATATTTCAATTTTTTCCATCATCCCTAAATAGATGGAAAGACTAAGGTGGTAAATAGAAGTCGAGGTAATTTGCTAAAAAGCTTTGATAGAGATTGATCAACTAAGTGGGATACAATCTTTACCAAGGTTGAGTTTGCTTACAATGATTCTATTAATAGGTCAATAGGTGTTTCTCCATTTCATGTAGTATACGGAAGATCTCCAACCGGAATCATAGACATGTTGAAGATAATTAGAGATAGGAAAAATACAAAGACACAAGAATTCATTAAACATATGAAATAATTACAATAAGAAATTATGAAGTAGATCTAAAAGAGCAATCTAATGTATAAGCAAAGTATTGATGAGAAAAAGAGAGTGAAGTCATTCTCATTTGGTGAGTCAGTGATGGGTTTCCTTTGGAAAGAAACATTCCTTTACTGCATCAACCGTTATGATAGACCTAAGGCCCAATAAAAAAATAAAATAAATATTTTAAGAAAATATTGTAATAAAAAGATAGGAAAAGGTAACTTTAATTATCATATTGTATGTCGAACTGATATCTTGCCCTGATTCGGTCGGTTTTTTAGAAGGTTATGCATATTTTTGCCGGTATAAAGGCGATTGCAACAGAGGTAGCATCATCCACTATCTTTGATGAGGTTGAGTTGACACTACAAAAAAATAGAATAAAATTTATTAGAAAATATTTGATGACGTTATTAAGGACTTTAGTGATTAATTAACTATAATTGCCCATACGAGATGGCGTTGTAGCCTCATGTTGTGATTGGACCAGTTATGAAGTATTTTTGGGATGTTTTCCTAAATACATTTAAAAATATTAGATAAATAAAACTACAATTAAGTGAAAAGAAATAAATTACACAATCCAACTGCAAAAAGAGTAACATTACTTGTAATGGACTGGCTAACTTCATCAACATCGATAAGCTCTTGATGTCCAACTAAAGAAGTAGCTACACGAACAAGAGGAGATGTAGATGACCTAATGCGTTTCACAGATCTTGTAAGTGGAGGTTGTGGTGATACTGTCTCAGACTCTCCACTAGCCTCTAGGATCATTCCTCAATTTTTTGCATGTCTTCTGTTCGAAGATGAGATCACTCTTTTCTGCATTCAAGTGTAAATTTAAAAATTAAAAACATAAAAATTATAATATAACAAAAATAAATTTATTGCAAATTTGAACATAAAAAATAATTTTACCTACACATCTTCAACGGGTAATCTAGCTAACTTCAATTATGGGTGGAGTGCGTTGGGGACCAAGGCATTGTTTACAGCATACAATGCTTCATAAAAAAGCAATCAAATAATTTGTAGTAGAAACAATAGTAGGAGAGGCATCAGTATTTGTGCGCATGTGGTGAATTTCATTTGCTATTCTACTAGAAATATATGAGACCCAGTCGAATTTATTTTTCCAATACAATGCACAATATATACCACATCCTAGAAAGGAATGTCTATTGTTCTCCCTTGCAAAACAATACGTATCTGGAAGAACTTTATGACCACATGAATGAAGCTATGGGTAATAGATAAAAAATTGAGGCCCCTTATGGATGGATTTTATTGCACTACAAAATTATTATAATACAATTAATAACTACATATATTATAACACAATTAATAATTGCAATTTCAAAGACTTACCCTGTAACATAGTCAATGAGAGATTGTATTGAGTCTTTAGATATATTTTTTATCTTCTATTAGGGTGAATTTTGATGAGACGGACTCACAATTTTTATATGGAAGGGTTGTTAATATGTGCACATAAGACGATTTAATACTAAAGGATACAATTTTATTATCGATGATCATAGTTGTAGCTCTAAATAATTGTATTTAAAAAATAAATATTTGTATCGTATTTGGGCACTAGTGCTAGCCCTAGAAGCCCAAATGTTTTCATCCATATTGAATCATAATTAGGAGCAATTTTTGGATGAATGGATGATGTTTCGGCTATTTTTGCAATAGATTTGAAGGGTTTTAGAAGGCTTGGACAAGTTTCAAAGGATTTTAGGAGGCTTGGATGGGTTTTTTGATATGCAAAAAAAAATGAAAATGATTTTTCATACCCTTTTTATAGGTGTTTACATGCATAGTGTTCAATGATATGTTCACACGTGTCATCATTAACCAAGGATGTGACATGTAGCAGCCTTAATCAAGAACACATATGGTACCAATCATCTTTGGCATGTAATCAATTGGTATTCATAAGCTATCAGTAGGCTCTGGTCAAGTGTCTTATTTCATGGTATCGATAGATTCTCGTCAGGCATCTCAAAGAATGGTGTTGATAGGCTCTTGTCAGGCATATCAAAGTATGGTGTTGATAGGCTCTCATCAGGTATCTCATAGTATGTTTCAGTAGGCTCTCATTAGATGGATTAAATCATGGTGTTGGTAGGCTCTCACTAGACATATTGAAGCACTATGTTGGTAGGCTCTATCAGGCATCTCAATTCATGATATTGGTAGGCTTTCACTAGGAATATTGAACCATGGTGTCAGTAGGCTCTCATCATGCATCTCAAGGTAGGTGTCTATAAGCTCTCATTAGATAGATCGAGTATGGTGTTGGTATGGTATCATCAGATATCTCAAAACATGATGTTGATAGGCTCTCATTAATCATCTTGAAACATAATTTTGGTAGGCTCTCGTTAGGTGTATCATATCAGTAGGATATCCTTAGGTGTCTTATTTCTAGTGTCAATAAGCATCTCAAAACATGGTGTTGGTAGTCTCTCAATAGTTGTCTTACATTGGTAGGCTCTTATCAGGTGTCTTACATCAATAAAATTTCAATAGGCATCTTGCATCGGTAGGGTCTCAGCAAGCATCTTGTATCTAGTGTTGATAGGCTCTCCTTAAGTGTCTCGTGTTTGGTTTCAATAGGCTATCTTCTCTCAAAATATGGTGTTGGTAGTCTCTCACTTATCATCACCTTTTGGTAGTCTCTTGATAGATTTTACGTATCAGTAGGTTTCCATAAGTAATATTTTAGTATACATTTAAAATTTCAATAAATTTGCTAACTTTTTATATTTTTTTTGTGAAAAAAAAACAATTCACCATGTCTTCTACATGACTTTGAACCCTATTCACCTTGGTTTCAGAACTGATTCACCCCATTATTATAAATATATTTTTATACCTACCCTTTATGCATAATATTTCTTACACATCATCATCCATGCACTTCAACATATCAAATCCATATCATCTCACATGTCATATCTATCTAACCCCATTCCATCATCAAGCACCCCAACCTAAAAAACATACACAACACCATCCATACATCACATCATATCATGGCACCCATTCACTCATCATCATATTTCTATCATGAATCAATCAAGCCAACCCTTCACATATCCATACCCATACCTCATCCTCATCTCAAACAAAAAATAAAACAAAAATCTTTAAATGACTAAAAAATAGAGATCTCGTAGGCCTCAAACAAAAATATAATCTCTTTTGTTATCTCTAAATACAAAATGAGTTATCATGATAAACATTTTGCATCCTTTTGTCAAATATTGTGTCCTTTACCTCGCATTCACATCTTATAACAAATCAACTTCTATGTTCAAAAGATCGCATCCTTTTGTCAAAGGTTGTGCCCTTTGCCTCGCATTCACATCTCACAACAAATCAACTACTAAGTTCAAAAGGTTATGTCCTTTTGTCAGAGGTTACACCCTTTACCTCACATTCATGTCTCATAACCAATCAACTGCCAGGTTCCAAAGGTTGCATCATTTTTTCAAAGGTTGTACCCTTTGCCTTGCATTCACATCTCAAAGAAAATCAACTGTCAGGTTCAAAAGGTTGTGTACTTTTGCCAAAGGTTGTGCTCTTTGTCTCACATTCATATCTCACAATAAATCAACCGCCAGGTTCAAAAGGTTGTTTCCTTTTGTCAAATGTTGTGCCCTTTGCCTCACCATATCAAAATCAAATTCCAATTCAAAAGCTCCACATGCATCACTTTGATTTCATTTCATTACTCCATACAAGCAATTTACTTTTCATGCCCTAAGCATTGTTCTTAGAATACAATTTCATTTCAAAGCAATTCAATTTTCACACCCAAGCATTATTTTTAGTATAAAATTGTATTTCAAAGCACTTTACTTTTCACGCCTTGAGTATTTTTCTTATCATAACCTTTCATTTTAAAGCAATTTACTTTTCATGCCCTGAGCATTATCTTTAGGATAAAATTTCATAGCAATTTACTTTGTACACCCTAATCATTGTTCTTAGCATAACCTTTCAATTCAAAGTAATTTACTTTGTACACCCTAAGCATTGTTCTTAGCATAACCTTTCATTTCAAAGTAATTTACATTTCACACCCTAAGCAATCTTTAGGATAGATTTTCATTCCAACAGCAACTTACTTTTCATGCCCTAAGTGTTATCTTTAAAATAGATTTTTATTTCAAAAGTGATTCACTTTTCATGCCCTGAGCGTTGTTCTTAGTATACAATTTCATTCTAAAGCAATATACTTTTCACACCCTGAGTGTTATCTTTAGAATAGATTTTTATTTCAAAAGCAATTTACTTTTTACACCCTAAGCATTATCTTTAGCATAAAATTTCATTTTTAAATAAATTCCCTTTTCACGCCCTAAGCATTGTTCTTAGCATAAAATTTCATTTCAAAGCAATTTACTTTTCATGCCTTGAGCGTTGTCTTTAGAATAGATTTTTATTTCAACAACAATTTACTTTTCATGCCTTGAGCATTGTCGTTAGGATAGATTTTTTTTATAGGTTAAATATAATTGCATACATACAAATGGGTTTTGATAGGGTCCCAAAACCTGAATACAAAATGGCATCAAATGCCAAAAGGGACTAAGAGCAACAAAAAGTAAATAGAACCGAATTACAACTTGCAATAAAGGTAGTCCTCAACCTGCAAATAGAAATACAGAATTACCAAAAATAGGGCTGCCCTCAGCCAACAGGAAGAAAAGAGGAACAAATTCAAAGTATTAACAACCACAAAGGGCAAAGAAGCACCACAAAACCAAACAGTAAGAGCCCCCAAAGAGCACTCAGGTCTCAAAAGCAGGTTTAGCATAGAGATCGTGGATGCTCCCATAAAAAACATCCAACTCAACCCCATTATCTTTGGCAGGGGTGTCCTCAGACTTGACAGTCATCTTCTTAGGATTCTTAAGATTTGCAGCAGGTACACCTTCGACCTCTTCAGTGAAATATTTCTTGAAAAAAAGAGATTAAAAGCATTGCGGAGATCAATAAGTTAAGCAATGTTGTTTGAGATGGATTTGATGATATACTCTTACAAACAGAGATTAGGGTCATCCTTAGTCTCCTTGCCAGACTCAATTACCAAATACTCTTTCTGCTTGGCTTTATTCTTCAGGCACAAAGCAGCTTTTTATCAGGTTCAATCTCAAGTTCACTGTCAGGATCAAGAGAAGCACTTCTTGGCCTTTTCCTTAATTTTATAATATTTTCAATAATTTTCTATTTTTAGCAGACAATTTCAGGGCATTGGAAGATTGGGGTGTGGTTTGGGAAGTATTGGGCTTCAAATAACTCTTCTTAGGCTTTGGAAGAGGGGTTAATACAACACCTTTAGGACAGTGAATCAACCAATGTTTGTAAAGAACCTTGAAAATCCCACGATGTGAGGGTAACTCAGACCCATTTTTCTCTCTAGCATCCTCAATAGTATGAATGGAGTTAAAAATAAATTGAAGAATATTTCTACCCTAACATCACGAAAATGATTGTAAAAGGAAAAATAAAAATTGTGTAAAGGCTTATCTGGGTCATCAACTATGACATATTCCATGATGGGTTTGAGGATGTTCCCCTAGGCAAAAGGGAGCTCATCGCGTCGTATTCCTAAGTGAGCTCTTCTGATAAGGTCTTTATTAGTGACATCCTTTAATTTTGCATCCCAATTATGCTTCTCCCTTCTAATGGACCTTCCCTTAGGTTGTTGGCCAGTCAATTCAATGAGCATTTTGATGTCGAGGACATAGGATTTGTTGTGAATAGTGATTGTCCCCTCATCCCATGACTCCATGAAATCCAAGGTGATCTCAAGGTCATTAGGATAGATTTTACTTTCAAAAACAATTTACTTTTAATACCCTAAGCTTTGTCTTTATGATAGATTTTTGTTTCAAAAGCAATTTACTTTTCATGCCCTAAGTGTTGTTCTTAGCATAAAATTTTATTTCAAAATAATTTACTTTTCACACCCTAAGTGTTATCTTTAGGATATATTTTCATTTCAAAATCAATTTAATTTTCATGCCTTGATCATTGTCTTTAGGATAGATTTTCATTTCAAAAGTAATTTACTTTTCACACCCTGAGCATTATCTTTAGGATAGATTTTCATTTCAAAAGCAATTTACTTTTCATACCCTGAGCATTGTCCTTAGGATAAAATTTCATAGATTAGATTTACTTTCATGTTCATATATTAGATTTATTTTATTGTTCATAGATTAGTCTTATTTCCATGCAATTTGTTGATTTCCTAGATTAGATTTCATCACTTTCATAGAATAGACTTTACTTTCATGTATTTTCTCATTTTCATAGATTAGGATGAGTGAACCTTGTACCCAGTGATCTATCCTAGTACACCTAATGGTTGTAGAAATTTTTTAGCCATGCAATCTAGTAGTATGGTTCAACTACCATAAGGACTCAAAAAACAAAAAATACAACAAAACAAACAATAGATAAAATACAAGACCATAATTTTTCTCCCCTATCATACCATATTTTATTTTTTGCCCATTCCACCTTTTTCCAATTGGCTCATAATTTTCATCCATTTCGTCATCCACCTACTCACTACTTGAGGGAGTAGACAATACCCATAAAATATTATTTCAAATAATATCAATACCCAAACACCCCTTTTTGAACTTGATGTATTTCCAAGAACCTCTCCCGAGACTATCATAAACCCTAGTCTATTGGGTCAAAATGTAAAATTTCTCTTCTCGACACAAACTCTAGTTAAATTCGATTCACTACATGTCATGTCATGTTTGTAGTGGTTAAATATGCCTATGCTATAATCCTGGTGATAAATCTAATTGACCAACTATAATTAATTATAGTATCGTGAGGACACCAATCGCATGGCTAGTTTGTTTGTTAAAACCAATGTGCTATAAAATTTATCAAATATAAGGTTCATAAATATTTATCCATTCCATGATTGGGGAATCCTACATTTATCTTTACTTGGGGTAACATTACGTCACCCTCCTTAAGCACCTATTCATTATCATGCATCATCAATCCAACTAACCAAGCATCATTTATTTTTGCATCGTATTGTGTTTTTACACAATTCAATAAAAAAATGGGCATCTGTAGACACACTAAATTAACCACTTTTACAAGCACTTGTGATCATCTCCCAATTGACTCACTAAATTTTGATAAAAACCCTCGCTAATTGTCCAAATTCATCTAAATCCTCCAATTTTCCTCTAATCCATATTTCACATTCTTAATCCTCCCATAATCCCGTTTACCCACTAATTAAACTCATATTTCCCCTTAATCTTCCACTTAACACCCACATTAAATGCATAAACCCCCTTTCACACCTTATGTGGTTTAAATTCAAATTTATTTGAATTTAAAATTTAAACTAGAGGTCCAAGTCAAGAAAATTAAATATTCTAATTTAATGTTCTAGACCCACTACATTGCTACATTGATATTTTTGAATTTAAAATTACCTCATGCTTTTCAAGGCCACTAACATGGGAAGGCACCCATAAAAATGCGTTAAATTCCTAAACCCCTTTTCACACTTGGTAAAATTGCCACTCCAGATCTTGGGTACCCTCCCCTCTCTCTCGTAATTTCCTATAAATACCCTCTTTCTTTTTCTCAAAAATACATGCATGAACGTAGAGACACATATCCAGATACCACCAAATTTTTTTCAGCCTTGAGTGCCCCCTTTTTTTATTGGCATTCACCCTTATATTTACATTTTAATCAAATATTTTCTAATTTTTTTGTTTTCATCTTCATAGATCTAGGGCCTAATAAAAACAGGCCCCATGATACTACTAACTTATTTTTTGGGCTATGTGCAGGTAATTTACAGGTAGCAAAGGAGGGTCTGAGAATACTCAAGCTTACCGAAACCCCTCCACTCTTGATTGTGGCTAGAGAAAATTTTGTAAAGGTGCCAGTTATTATGTAAAAAGGAATTTCCTCAACCATTGAGGATTTCATGTTGAAATTCCTTAGAGGAAATTTGTGTAAAAGGAAAACCAAAATTTTATGATAACATATCATCTTTTTTTTTTCATTTGCATGGGCATTTTCTCTTACTACAAAAATTTCTTACAGGTGCTCCAATGGGGATGTTGGGCCTTCACCAGTATATTTAGGTAAAATCTCTAGCAAAGATATTAAAATGTTTTCCTAAACATTTAACAGATCTGAAGGTTCCAATGGGATCTTTTCTCCCTAGGTTGGATATGGTTCTTGAGACAAGATAGAAATCTTGGACCTATGGGTCCTTTGGATTATTACAGAGTTGCCAAGTGAATAAAACTTCCAACTTCTTGCTTCTAGAAAATATATATATGGAGGTCTTCACCCAAACCTTGGTTTGTGTCCTCAACAATGGCTTCTTTTGGTGTTCATTCTAGAGTAGAGTCTCCAGGAGAAAAAAGAGACTCTTTTAGCAAGCAAGAATAGACTAATACCCTCACCAAGTCTTAGGTAAGCATGAGTTTTAGAGGGAAATCCTCCCTTGTAATCTATAAATAGGAGTAGTGTTAGCTTTGTAAAGGATTGACAAGTTTGCAATTGTATGCATTTGTAGGATTTATTTTCATTTCTCTCTGTAAAAATAGTTGTGGTTCTTGAGTGGCTTGTGGGTAATATTGAACCCTCACTTCTGTATAATATTCATAAGAGTTTACCTACATTATATATATATATATATATATATATATATATATATATATATATATATATATATATATATATATATATATATATATATATATATCTATTTTTGACATTTACCTACAGATCCATTGCTATGTATGTGTATGTGTTTGTGATATTTTACCTAAATATTAGAGTTTGCTAAATGTATGTTTGTATGAGGGGATTGCATCTATTTTTAGATTGAGTCACTTACTAGCTTATCTCTCCTACAATACCTACCTTCTTATGCATGCATATAATTGGTAGATTTTGATTACACTTCACTATGTCAAGGAGAGAAAGTGTTCACTATTGACACATAGTGTTCAAGCCTATTTTTATAGGAAGATCTTAACGAATCTCTTGGTGCATCACCCCCTATTCCTTTTTTTTGTTGAGATTATTTACTTTTCTCATACTCTTTTAATTTAGATAGTGGTTACCATTTTAAATTTTTAATCGTGTCTTGTCTAATTGTTTTATCCTTTTAATATTCTTTATATTTGAAGATATGAATGTCAATTGATCATAGGCCCTTGGATGAGAATCTACCATCTTTATTGCCATTTACCCATTTTTAGGAATTCTCATTTCCTAGTCTCTAACATGTTTGTAGGGTTATACATTTGTACCTCTATTCGAATTTCTTCTTTTAATCCGCTGACAAAACATTCTTGAAAGAAGGCAGCATCTAATCTGGATGTTCAATTAGCTAGCCTTTCAAATTCTGCTTGGTATTCGCTTACCGAAGTGGTTTGGCATAATTTAATGAGGGCCCCTGTAAAGATTTGAAACTTGCTAGGGCCGAATCGCACTAATAGATTCTATGTAAATGTTGACCATGTCGGAGTGCCGTTAGTTTTCTCGAACCCTTGGTACCATTGGATGGCATCGTTTTCCAAGTGGAAGGAGGCGATATGCACTTTTTGCATTTTTGGAATTTGATTTAGTGAGAAATATTGCTCTGCTCGGTAGATCCAGTTTGTAGGGTCTCCTCCTTCAAATTTTGGGAATTCTAATTTGTTCGTCCGTGGTAGAATGGAAGTTTGTGTACCTCCTAACATTTCTTGGTTTGATGACCCGTTGTTGGTTGAATTTGCATGTGGTGTTACCTGATTTTGACTGATGGCATCAAGTTTAACATCCATTGCAAATATTTTCTCAAAGAGTTCTCTTGTGTTACGAGTATTCTCCTCTCTTTCCTATTGAACTTCTTCAGTGAGCCTTTCGTGTTTCTCATGAATGGAATCCAGTGATCATCATCCTTCAGCCATTGTGGATGGTGTAGGTAACGATCAATATGACTTGGTACAGGTGAGCAAAAAAAAAAATTGGTGGGCAATGCCCTATCAACTTTTTGAATTTTGTGCTCTCTGTTATTTAACAGGTATCTTGTAGAGGCGTTAGGGTTGAGACTGCACGGCAGTCGGTAGGGCGACAGGCAGAAGGCCGACTGACAGGGCGACAAGCGGGATGGCAGACTGGCAGGGCGGTAGCAGGCGACTGAGGCAAAGGTGTGACCAAAGTCATGTTCTTCCTTGTGCCTTTTGGTGCTTATAAAGTGCTACAAAGACGTAGCACCATGAATGTGGGACTTTAGTCCTTAAAAAAAAATTAATTTTTTCCTTTGCGTTTCGAACGTCGAAAACCTTGATGCTGCGTTGAAGATTTTAGCTTTTTCAAAACAGCCACCGGTCACCATGTGAAAGGTCGAGCAATTTGGGTGTAAGACAACTTAATTCGTACCTTAGGAGAAGGTTTAATTTTCTACAAGGATTATGACACGGATCCATGAAGCGTGAATGCTATTTGCGTCCTCGCGAATGTGGACTGGCTGAAATGTGCGGTGGGAAAAAAAAATTAATGGTGAATTTGCTCCTTGATCTAGCTCTGATCCAGATGGTATGAAACTAAATAGTGCGGAAGGAGGAATCGTTTTTATATTGAATCGCTTTTTGATTGTAAGGTAGAAAAACCCACAATAGACTTAATTAATATATTTGTTTGATGATGCCTTATTATCATATTTGGATTGCATTTAAATACCTATTCTAATAGTTGTAAGAGTGAAGGGTTGTGACCCTAAAATATAATTAATAAATAATATAAGTATTAGGGTATGTTAGGAGGGTCCTAACACTTGGCCAACACTCTACCTAGTTGTACAAGGGATACCTTGCACATTTATAGCTTGCACATTGACACTTTTACATTTATTACATTGCATGAAGTAACTAGGTAATTTCCCCCTAAAGTAATCTAATATCCTAAGTATGTACCAAGGAAGGTCATTTACATGACCCAAATAATGTAATATAAGTTATTTCTAACATCCCCTGTATTACGATATTTGGGTATTGAAGACTTTAGTCTTCAATGTGGATCTTCCTCCAATGGATAGTGAAATTTGTATTCTCCTTCATCGCTTAGTGTGATCAGGTTCAGCAGGTAACCTTTGTCTTCATATGATGCTAAGTAAGTTGTAGTTGAAGGTTCTTCTACATTTTGTATGTGTTCAACTGGTTTTGTATTCATGATGACATGTTTCTCTTTAATACACCTCTTCTTTCTTTTTCTTCTTCTTATCTTCTGGTTTTGTGATGGTGTTGACGGAGTTTCTGCTACATGACAGGTTAGTCTATCATAACAATAATATTCTTCTTTATTACTATCTTGTTCCTTGTGTTGATTAAGTACAAACACAATTAGAGATAGATAGACCATCAAACATTCTTCTAGGTGAAAGTATAACCAATATTTGTGAGTTTTGTCATGTTGTAAAGAGAATATCATGGAGATAGCTAATCAATGATGTAAAGATACTTTCTTTAGCTTCTTTAAAAAATAATGATGTTGGCAATTTTGGGTACCTTGGGTACATTGCTTTTGCTCTAAGTGTAGATGTTGTCATTGATGTCAAAGAGTTCTTGAAGCAATGTAGTTTGATGTCAAAGTATGTTTTTTGATGAAGGTTTCAGATTTGTCAGTGAGTTGCCAAGAAGATCAGGGAAGCCCAGTTGCAAAAAGATCAAGAAAAAGACAAGTAAGAAAAAGTATGCAGGCGGCTAGAAAAACTGTCGCTATTTTGCGACATGTTTCAGGAGAGAGAAAGCACTGGAAAAACTATCACGATTTCGTGACATGTTTGAGGAGATAGAAATTCCGGGCAAAACTATCATGATTTCTCGACATGCATGGAGGCAGAGACGTAGCAGGCAAAACAATCACGATTTCATGACATGTCGCATTTTCGCGACTTGAACAGTGCAGGAAGGCAGAGAAAGAAAAGTGTCACGATTTCGTGACATTCTGCAAAGGAGGCTGTATGGACAAGAAAATGTCACGATTTCGTGACATGTTGCAGAAGAGAAAGTCTGCAGTGTGAACTGTCGTGATTTCGTGACAAGTTTGAAGAGAGAGAAATTTATTCAGGAACTGTCATGATTTCGTGACATGATGCAAAGTTCCAAGTGAGGACTGTCGCGTTTTTGTGACATGCTGCAGAGGTCAAGTTGAGGACTATCACGATTTCATGACATGCTAAAAAGCTCGAAGTGAGAACTGTCACGATTTCACAACTTGCAGCAAAGATACGAGCCTGAAAGGAGAAGCGTCGCGATTTCGCGACAGGCAGTGGAGAAAAGCGTACAAAAGCCAAAAGTGTCACGATTTCATGACAGGCAGTGGAGAAAGCATTCGAAATGCATCAAAGTACATATTAAATGAGGCAATTAAATTCTTTAAGGTTTTGGGAATGGTGTTCGACATTAATCGCTGCAGCAATATGATTAAACCCCTGCGACGTTAAAATTTTGGATTCGCACGATAATCGAGGAACGTAGAAAAGTGAAGTCCGTGTTTCGTGCGACACATGGGTGTCGAGGTCTTGGCACCGATCAGAGATTAATCTGGGATTACGTGCTCCCTTAGAAGCAAGTGGGCATGTAGCCCGTGTGGTAACTGCGGTGTGGTCAAGGGCACCAGGCTAACAAAGGTCGCGAGATCGAATCGCGTTTTTCTCTAGAGTGGGTGATAAATCTCATTTTTGAAATATACGACATGGTTGATTTTTAAAAGGTAAGCTTCATTTTTTATGCCCAAGGTTGTGTAAGTTGGCGATGGTTGTATTGCGTGACAGAAAGATTGTATTAAAGTGTAAGGGAGATATAAGGGAGTGTATAAAGTTTGTTGTCTTGGAGTCAAGAGAGTTTGCGTGATATTTTTGAGAGTGTTTAATTAAAAGTTTATTTTAAAGGTGTGGGAGTCATAAGGGTCTAGTTTTGTTGTTGGGTAAAAATTAAAAGGAGTGTAGGGGAGATATAAGGGTTGGCAATATTTGTTCTAAAATAGTTTTGGTTGAGTAAATGACATTGTGGTGTTATGGAGATATAAGGAATGCTAACTTAATATTTTTACTTTAGTTGGATTGAAATTTAAAAGGGAAATAATTGCCATGGTGGTTGAATTATTTTGACATGACATGTTGGGTTAATAATTTTTATGGAAGATCAAAATTATTAATGGAAGTAGATTTTCAAGGGCTTATTCATCTTCAATAAGGTATGGGCACTTTCTTCTTATGAGTATGATTGGTGTATGTTTTTCCTGAAATAATATTGGAGTGAAAAGGTATTCAACTAGGTTTCCTTTGGTTGGGTGTAAATCCTATTTTCTGGTTTGTTGAAAACTACTTATGCATTGTTATCCTTGATGAGAGTTTTGGTGAATGCATAATTCTGGTTTGAGGTAGTGGAAGCATTTTGCACTAGGGTTTATGTTTGTAAGTCTTGCTACTTGCATTGAGATGGTGAAACCCTTAGTTGGCTGTTTTGATATTAATGGATGAGATGCTTCCATAGAGGTTGTTTTTGATCAAGTTAGTGCTTTACTTGATACATGATATTGGGCTTACTCCATTGAGTTGATTTGAACAAGTTATTCTTTGCATTTGGTGATATTGTGTTGGTGGCTGTTTTGTTCAAATATCTTTGGAGGGAAAAGGATTTCTACTTGTTTCCTTTTCTTGTGATGATTGGTTGAATGCTTCAAGGTTAATGTTGAGTTGAATGATGTTGGTTAAACCTTGTCTTTGAGCATTGTTGTTGAAGCCCTAATTGGTTGAGAAAAGATATTGGTTGTTGGAAAGAACATGAGTATCATTGTTATATGAGATATTGCATGGTTGGCAATTGTTGGGTTGTGTTTCATGTTCTTGAGAAAAGCATATTACATCTATCTTATTCTTATGAGATTTGAGATTGAGTTGAGATTGATATTGAGAGTTAAGTATAGAACATATTGAGTCTCTAACAATTCTCTTTATGTTTCTATGAGATTTGAGATTGAGATTGGGAGTTAAGTATAGAACATATTGAGTCTCTAACAATTCTCTTTATGCTTCTATGAGGTTGATGAATCACATTGGGTCTCTAACAATTCTCTTTGTGGGTTCATGCCAAGCAAGTTTTTCTTGATGAACTTGTGAGCAGGTTTTGGACAGGTTCCGTTGGGGACTTGTGAGCAGGTTTTGGATAGGTTCCTTTGGGGACTTGTGAGCAGATTTGGACAGGTCCTAGCAGAGGACTTGTGAAGCTGAGTTTGATAGTTCTATCAGAGAACTTGAGGTCAGAGGTGCATTGGTTCTATGAGAAGAACCCGAGGACATTTGTGCTAGACCGAAGGACTGTGTTTAGTGCAAATTTGAGGACCAACTTTGAGGTGATAGAGTTGAGGATAGAGGTCTCCAGCTAGAGCAGGGAAGACAGGTGTCTTCTATGGATAGAGTTCCATTTGCTAAGGGCAGCGGAGGCAGAGGTCTTCTAGAGGATCACCAGCCAGAGCAGAGGTAGGGGAAGGTATCTCCTTTGAGCAGAGGCTCATAAATTTATATTGGGGGAAGGTATCTCCTTTGGGCCGAGGCTCATAAACATTGTAATTGGGAAGGTTTCCCAAAGAACTTTGAGATAACTTTTAGAGGAAAGTTTTATCCATGGAGTAGCCCACTTTGGGTGAACCACGTTAAAATTGGTGTCACTTTGTGGATGATCTTGTGCATTGTTTTGATATTGCTTTGGATATATTGCTTTACTATTTTGAAGTATAAAGGAAAAGTAAAAAGAGGTCTTATACTGTTCACCCCCCCTCTCAGTATAAGCTTGTGTTCTTCAATTGGTATCAGAGCGGGTTCCTTCGGAAAGGTCTAACAACTTGAAGGAAAAGCTAGTAAAGAACACAATGGATTTTTCCAAAGGTAAACAGTTTCAAGAGAGTGATGAGTCTTCTAGTGATGAAGAGGCATATTATAGCAAGAAAGGCAAGTTCTCTAGAAAGCACAAAAATATGAAAAACGTAAGATGTTTTTATTGTGGAAAATTTTGGTCATTATGCTACTAACTGTATTGTTGCCAAGGATGAAAGTGATGAAGATAAACAGGATTGTAAGAGCAAGGATTCTGAAAGGCATAGGCATCAAAGGAAGAACAAAGATGAGCACAGCAATAAAGGAAAGAGGTACTCTCACAAGCACAAGAAGAGTTTCTACCTAGACAAAGCAAGTAAGTGTTCTAGTAGTGATAGTGAAAGTTCTTCAAGTGATAATGAAAATGAGATGTTGTTCATATCAAAAAAAGAGGAAGAACCAAAACATAGATTCATTATCATGAAATGTCTTAGATGTGGAAATTTTGGTCACCTTGAGGATGATTGCACAAATAATGAATTGGTTGCTAGTATGTATGAGGATGCTTCAGAAAATGATAAGGAAGATGCATGTATGGTTTTTGAAAAGGGTAGCACCTCTAGTGATAAGAAATCTAAAAAAGGCTTTGATGATTCTAAAAGCAAACATATAGAGGAAAGTGAAGTAGATCTTAAAGGTGAACTTATTAGTGCTCTTAGTGCTTTGAAAAAGGAAAGAAAGAAGAATGCTAGACTCAAGGATAAATTAGATGAATGTTGTATGGAGAGAGATGAACTCATAGAAAGTCTTGACATCTCTATGGCTAAGACACAAGAACTCAAGAATGAGTTAGAATCTAAGATGCTTGAGTATAGTGAATTAGAACAGAAAATGGCTGCCATGGAAGAGGAAAATAAAGAATACAAGGATAAACTGTACAGGTTTCAAGAAAGCTCCAAAAAGGTTAAATCTCTTATCAAAGGTCAAAGAAAGACAACAGATAAAACAGGTCTTGGTTTTGTTAAGCCTCACAAGAAACAAGTTGGAGAGTCTAGTAAGAGACTCCAAAAGGAAGAGAGTTCTGATGAGGAAAGTATTTCAGATCATGAGTCCTTGAATGATAGATGCACAGAAACAGAAAATAGAATTCAGAATGAGAAGAAGAAGTTTTTAGGACCCAAGAGGTCAAATAAAGGAAAGTTTCAAGGCAGATGTTTTGCTTGTCACAGGTTTGGTCACATAGCTTCACATTGCAATGCTCAAGTGAAGAAGGTAAATGACAGTTTCAGAAGTGCAAGTTACTTTCAAGGGTATTGCTACTCTTGTCAACAGTTTGGGCACAAGGCAGTTTATTGCAAGGAAAATATCAGGAACAGGTTTGATCAAAAGTTTGGTCAGAATAGGTTTTGTCAGAACTGGTGGATTCAAAGATCAGGTTTACCGTAGAGAAATAACATTGTTACTTGTTATAAGTGCAACAATAAAGGTCACATAGCTAGACAATGTAGAGCTGAAATTCCAGGATACGAGAACAGGAACAGTGGCATGATCAGGTCCAAGGATCAAGGCATGGACAAGAACAAGGATGAGAACAAGAACAAAAACAGTGACAGGAACAAGAATATGGACAATGAGTTCAAAAGAAGGCCCGATAAGGAAGTTATAGACGCTGATGATGATCAGTGCCTAATGGGAGTTTTACTCCCACCCCAAAATTAATCACCTCATCAGGAGGTGGGGGAGGGACTAAGCTAAGAGGCTCATTCTTAGTCCCGAGCCCCAAAGGTGGCCCTTTGCCATTGATGACAAAGGGGGAGAGATATGAGTAAGGGGGAGAGCTTCAAGTGAAGAGGAAAGCTTCAAGTCAGGGGAGCAAAACTTCAAAGGAAGATTCTCAGTTGTGGGCACGATTGGTTTCAGTTTTGGCTCTTAAGAAGTGTTTTCGGTAAAGGTTTGCCATCAATGACAAAGGGGGAGATTGTTGGCAATTTTTGGGTACCTTGGGTACATTGCCTTTGCTCAAGTGTTGATGTTGTCATTGATGTCAAGAAGCTTTTGAAGGAATGAGGTTTATTGTCAAAAGGATCTAAGTTCTAGGAAGGGTTTTTGTGAAAACCAAGGCAGACAAAATAAAAGGTTTTATTTAAAACCATGGACAACAGATTTGAAATGGGTTTTTCTTAAAACCCAAGTTGGCTCTTCGTTTCGTTGAAAAAGGTGCCCCGGTGATGAAGATATTTAATTTTAAATATTTAGTTTAAATTTTATTTATTTAAAATTTAAATTAAAATTTTAAATTAAATTAAAAGGGCCGACGTGTTTGGAAATGCATCAAAGTACATATTAAATGAGGCAATTAAATTCTTTAAGGTTTTGGGAATGGTGTTCGACATTAATCGCTGTAGCAATATGATTAAACCCCTGCGACGTTAAAATTTTGGATTCGCACGATAATCGAGGAACATAGAAAAGTGAAGTCCGTGTTTCATGCGACACACGGGTGTCGAGGTCTTGGCACCGATCAGAGATTAATCTGGGATTACGTGCTCCCTTAGAAGCAAGTGGGCGTGTAGCCCGTGTGGTAACTGCGGTGTGGTCAAGGGCACCAGGCTAACAAAGGTCGCGAGATCGAATCGCATTTTTCTCTGGAGTGGGTGATAAATCTCGTTTTTGAAAAATACGACATGGTTGATTTTTAAAAGGTAAGCTTCGTTTTTTATGCCCAAGGTTGTGTAAGTTGGCGATGGTTGTATTGCGTGACAGAAAGATTGTATTAAAGTGTAAGGGAGATATAAGGGAGTGTATAAAGTTTGTTGTCTTGGAGTCAAGAGAGTTTGCGTGATATTTTTGAGAGTGTTTAATTAAAAGTTTATTTTAAAGGTGTGGGAGTCATAAGGGTCTAGTTTTGTTGTTGGGTAAAAATTAAAAGGAGTGTAGGGGAGATATAAGGGTTGGCAATATTTGTTCTAAAATAGTTTTGGTTGAGTAAATGACATTGTGGTGTTATGGAGATATAAGGAATGCTAACTTAATATTTTTACTTTAGTTGGATTGAAATTTAAAAGGGAAATAATTGCCATGGTGGTTGAATTATTTTGACATGACATGTTGGGTTAATAATTTTTATGGAAGATCAAAATTATTAATGGAAGTAGATTTTCAAGGGCTTATTCATCTTCAATAAGGTATGGGCACTTTCTTCTTATGAGTATGATTGGTGTATGTTTTTCCTGAAATAAGATTGGAGTGAAAAGGTATTCAACTAGGTTTCCTTTGGTTGGGTGTAAATCCTATTTTCTGGTTTGTTGAAAACTACTTATGCATTGTTATCCTTGATGAGAGTTTTGGTGAATGCATAATTCTGGTTTGAGGTAGTGGAAGCATTTTGCACTAGGGTTTATGTTTGTAAGTCTTGCTACTTGCATTGAGATGGTGAAACCCTTAGTTGGCTATTTTGATATTAATGGATGAGATGCTTCCATAGAGGTTGTTTTTTGATCAAGTTAGTGCTTTACTTGATACATGATATTGGGCTTACTCCATTGAGTTGATTTGAACAAGTTATTCTTTGCATTTGGTGATATTGTGTTGGTGGCTGTTTTGTTCAAATATCTTTGGAGGGAAAAGGATTTCTACTTGTTTCCTTTTCTTGTGATGATTGGTTGAATGCTTCAAGGTTAATGTTGAGTTGAATGATGTTGGTTAAACCTTGTCTTTGAGCATTGTTGTTGAAGCCCTAATTGGTTGAGAAAAGATATTGGTTGTTGGAAAGAACATGAGTATCATTGTTATATGAGATATTGCATGGTTGGCAATTGTTGGGTTGTGTTTCATGTTCTTGAGAAAAGCATATTACATCTATCTTATTCTTATGAGATTTGAGATTGAGTTGAGATTGATATTGAGAGTTAAGTATAGAACATATTGAGTCTCTAACAATTCTCTTTATGTTTCTATGAGATTTGAGATTGAGATTGGGAGTTAAGTATAGAACATATTGAGTCTCTAACAATTCTCTTTATGCTTCTATGAGGTTGATGAATCACATTGGGTCTCTAACAATTCTCTTTGTGGGTTCATGCCAAGCAAGTTTTTCTTGATGAACTTGTGAGCAGGTTTTGGACAAGTTTCGTTGGGGACTTGTGAGCAGGTTTTGGATAGGTTCCTTTGGGGACTTGTGAGCAGATTTGGACAGGTCCTAGCAGAGGACTTGTGAAGCTGAGTTTGATAGTTCTATCAGAGAACTTGAGGACAGAGGTGCATTGGTTCTATGAGAAGAACCCGAGGACATTTGTGCTAGACCGAAGGACTGTGTTTAGTGCAAATTCGAGGACCAACTTTGAGGTGATAGAGTTGAGGACAGAGGTCTCCAGCCAGAGCAGGGAAGACAGGTGTCTTCTATGGATAGAGTTCCATTTGCTAAGGGCAGCGGAGGCAGAGGTCTTCTAGAGGATCACCAACCAGAGCAGAGGTAGGGGAAGGTATCTCCTTTGAGCAGAGGCTCATAAATTTATATTGGGGGAAGGTATCTCCTTTGGGCCGAGGCTCATAAACATTGTAATTGGGAAGGTTTCCCAAAGAACTTTGAGATAAATTTTAGAGGAAAGTTTTGTGGAGTAGCCCACCTTGGGTGAACCACGTAAATTGGTGTCACTTTGTGGATGATCTTGTGCATTGTTTTGATATTGCTTTGGATATATTGCTTTACTGTTTTGAAGTATAAAGGAAAAGTAAAAAGAGGTCTTATACTGTTCACCCCCCCCCCCTCTCAGTATAAGCTTGTGTTCTTCAAATGATAACTTCTATTTATCACTAGAAGATAGATACTTGAATCCTTCTAGAGTATCTATTAATTTTTGAGAGCAGTATTCTACTTCATGAAATAATTCCTCATTATTGAGAGCATTTCTCAAGATATTATCCATGATAGATCTTTTCATGCTATTTCTTAGAATTAAATTTTCAAGAATCTTTGAAGTTTACCTTACAACTCCTTATATGATCTCTAATAGAAGTATATAAGCTTTATTTGATAAAAATTTTATTAATCCTTGGTTTTTGTAGGCTTCCTTATGTCTCCCTAGTAATGAGAGTATATACTCTTGAGGATTTTTAGGTTTTTTAGAAAGCTTATATATTACGATTTGATAATTTTGATAAATGTTGATATTACCAAGTTTTGTAGAATACCTTCTGACTCCCTAGTATGTTTTGGATAATATATAAAGTGCTTTTGTAAATTTTAGTTCAATTTTGGTTGATTTTGTAAAGTTTTGTAAATACAAAAATCAACTTCTATTATCCTTATTGCTCCTATTGAACTAAGCACTTTTCTCAAATTTAAAGAGGTTTTGATGTTGAATTTCTTGTATCTCTTTTTATGGAAATATTTGTAGACACCAAAACAGCACCAATCCGATTAAGTGACTACAAACACTGATCGCATTGACATACACAGCTTTCAGGGCAGCCCTCAGAGGTCAAACAGTGGTCCTAGCCACTCACACAGCAGTTTAGAAGGTCGAAAAATGAGCAGAGCAAAGTTGGTCGCTTTAACAAGCCTTCGTTAAAACAAAGTCAAAAGCAAGCCTTTAATCAAAAGCAAAACTTTAAACTTCAGGCCTTAAGCGAGAACAAATCTTAAGCAAACTTCAAATGCAGGCAAGCCTTAATCAAAGGGGAACCTTGGCCTTAGACGTCACGAAATCACGACATCGCGATTTTGCGTCGCGAAATCGCGACACCTAAGGGCCAAAGGGAACCGCAAAATCCAAGCCCAAAGGGAACCTTGGCCTTAGACTCGATCCCACGATTCCGACGTCGCAAAATCACGACACCTAAGGCCCAAAGGGGAACCTTGGCCTTAGATGTCACGATTTTGCGCATCGTGAAATCGTGACACCTAAGGCCCAAAGGGGAGCCTTGGCCTTAGATGTCACGATTTCGCACGCCAAATCACACCTAACCAAATCTCCCCAAATACACCTAACCAAGAACCTTGCCTTAGACGTCACGATTTCCGCATCGCGAAATCGTGACACCTAAGGCCCAAAGGGGAACCTTGGCCTTAGATGTCACGATTTCGCGACGTCGCGAAATCGTGACACCTAAGGCCCAAAGGGGAACCTTGGCCTTAGATGTCACGATTTCGCGCGTCACGAAATCGTGACACCTAAGGCCCAAGGGAGCCTTGGCCTTAGATGTCACGATTTCATGCGTCGCGAAATCATGACACCTAAGGCCCAGGGGAGCCTTGGCCTTAGAAGTCGCGATATCACGACGTCGCGATATCGCGACACCTAAGGCCCAAAGGGAGCCTTGGCCTTAGATGTCGCGATATCACGACGTCACGATATCGCGACACCTAAGGCCCGAAGGGAGCTTCGGCCGAGGGTGTCACGATATCGCGACGTCGCGATATCGCGACACCTAAGGCCCAAAGGGGGAACCTCGGCCGAAGTGTCACGATATCACGACACTTCGGCATTTTGCGCTTAAAGCAAAAGCATTCAAAGGCATCAATCGAGACGAACTTCAGCATGGTCACCACGTGGAAGGCATGGCCGCCACGTGGCGTCACTGCATACCATTTTCAAAGAGACCCCGTGGGTCTATAGAACGATGGACTTCACCAACTGCATTAATGAGACGAGCAGTTTCAACAACAAATCCGATCCGAGGCCATGCCTCATAACTACTGACGTGAGTTCCTAGCGATAATCTCAGTGCGAGCCATGTCTCATAAATCACCTGACAAGGGTCAAATCTCAGCGGCCCCTACGGATTTAGGGTTTGACATTAATGTTTCAGAGGCGAAATCCTCTATAAAAACTAGCTCAATGCAATGTAAGAAAGAGAAGATTTTTTGAGTGAACACAACGAAGTGCTGTTCATTTGAAGACCCGATTGCATCAGTTTAGATTTCACCTTCTTCACATCCAGAATCTCTTGCGAAAGAGAGGTTGGTGGGTGGTTTTCGAAGTGTGAATCTGACCTTCAGACCCGACAGTGGATCACTATATCCCATTAATTTGTCGACAACACCACAGTCTTAGATTTTGAACCCATCCCTAGTGGATTGGCGTCGAAACTAAGTTCTAACGAGGGCGGCCCGCTTGGGCACCCCACACCTTTTGCTAGCTTCATTTTGATTCATTCGTATCACGTGTTTATCTTATGTTTTAGTATGCTATTTACATAGTTTACAACATGGAGTTTAGAAATACTATATCACGTATTGTCATATTTAAATAGTTTATCGAATATATATCATCGTGCTATTGTTTTCGAATATGTTAAAATAACATTATGTTTTATGTTTCAATAGCATGTTGTTTTATAATCATTGTTTTTATTCTCTGTAAAGTTCATTTACGTAGAGTTATTTTATTCACGCATTTAATCAATATTTTACATGCAATTTTCATTGCTTCCTAAAGACAAACGTTTTGTCCTCTTGTTGCAGGTGCTACTAACGACTTTCTTGTGTCTCTGAACATAGGATAAGCAGCAACAAGCGAAGACTCATTAACACCAGCGACGGCAATACGTTGGCCCGCCCACTTTGCATGTGGGCATGCGGAAAGAAGAATATTAATCATGATTGTAACCAAGACAGACTAACACTCCTAGCCCCTAAAAATGGAGGAGATGTATTGTAACCGAATGAAATTAATATAAAAGGGTTGTGCTCCTACTTTTCTCCTTTATATTTGGTTGATTCAAAGTTTTATTTTCATTACATCTTAATATTTTTACTTCCGAAATCTCATGCTTTCAGTGGCGATCACGGTGGGACCGTTCCCAGATTTTTAAATCATAAGAAACTAATCAGATTTGTTGTGTTTTGTGCTTAACAAGTACCTTTCTTAAGCCGAAGGTCAGAAAAGCAAGTCCGAGCAGAAAAGAGGTAACGGTTTCTAACTTTATGTCATTTTCTCTTGTAATATTTCTATTTATTTTATTTGTTTATTTTTTTACTTTCATTTTTTTATTATTATAAAAAGTAGAAATTTTCTATTTTTTTTTTTTTTATTAAAAAAAAAATTTAAATTTCTACTTGCTGTTTTCCGGTTTGTAGTGTTTGTATGGCATAGGGAAAGGTTTCTTTTTCGCTGCTTGTTTCATTTTTAAAAATAAAATGAACCACACACACTTCACGTGGTAAAATTGAACCAAGGAGCTGGTCGTAAAACCCCAGCCCTTGAGCAAGACCAACGGTGGGTTCATCACCACCTTGGCTTAGCTTTGCATCCATTTCCCCGATTGTCACTTGTTGTTAGGCGTAAATCCTGACGAAAGCTGACCGAGTGTTGCTTGGGGTGATTCCCATGCACGCGAGGATAAGTCTTCTATGGTAGGTGTCATTAACAGGACAATCCCCCTTTCGTACCGCCTATGTTCCACGTACCATCTGCTCTCACGTACCTATAGTTTCCCTCTCGTAAGGGCGGGTATATAGAGAGGTTGGTATATCGGTCGAGCAATGGTATATTGAAGGGGCGACCATTTATGGGAGTCATATGAGCCAACATTATGCATTTAAACGTTCTTCAAAACTTGCAAAAACAAAACAAAACATCAAAATGCACTAAACCAGTTTAGGACACACTATTAATCCTTAAAAGAGATAATCACGGTTTTGTGTATGCGTGTGTTCATTTCTGCTTAGTGTAGACAAAAAGACAAATCATCATAAACGAGATAAAATCTGCTTAGATAGTAGAGAAGCACCACAATGGTGTACACCCGTAGCCAAGCCCAATCAAGGGCGGACGCTGCGGAAGGTGCACAAAGAGAGGGCGCTAGTCGCCTTCGCTTTAGCCCCGAGGACTTGGCCATACCGCCTTGGCGGTCCAGCCTACAAGAGAGTCCACATCAGGCCACATCAAAAAGAAATTATTGGGAACCCCTCCTCATTGGGGTATGCCCATTCAACACAACCCCTTTCGGGAAGAAGCTTTGCATGTAGATCTCAATGTAAATAGGCAACTGCCTCTTGAGGCTAGATCTGAGTGGCCGCAGCGCGATGAAGCGCTAGAGAGGCATAGTATTCATTTGGAGAGACAACGTGGATATGGTATCTCTCCTTTGCCTCCCATCGAAAAGAAAGACAAAATCCAGAGCGCAGGGCTCTTTACACAGGGCGAGCTAACTCCGCCCGCCCCTTTCAAACCCATGAAAGGGAGTACGAGGAAAGCCATCGCATTCCTCGAGGACAACAAACAACGCGGGAACCTTGCATTTCCGCACCTGCTAGGTATCATGATCACACATCGAGGCCAGAGCCTCAAGTAAATGTCGCCTACCTCGACGGAGGGAAGCAACCCATTGAAATTTTAGATCATCAAGATCGAGGCAAACACATAGGAAAAACATTCAAGCCTCCTCAGCAAAAGAGGGCAGACCAAGTTGACCCGACGGTCGCCGGACATGCCGCTCGCCAAGCCCGAATCACGCAGCTTGAGCAAGGTCATCGGGAGTTAGAGTACTTATACCGCTTGAATAAAGAGCGCATGCAGCGCGAAGCGGATGAGTTGCGCTATAAACTACCTGAGAGGGTGCCAACCCCTCGCACCCATAGAGAAGAACAATATGAGAGGCACAATCCTTTGGTGCGGGACGGGTCTCCACGACCTCGTCAAGCTTTGCCTCCGAGACCTTATAGACCCGAGAGGGAGGCCACTCCCCGAAACAATGATGGGTACCCTCAACGGGGACTCAATCGGGGTCATAGGTCTCGCCCGGAGACTCCTCAAGAAGTTTATGAGGAGTACGAACCAGAAATAGAGCGGGCCAAAATGCCCCATCAAGGCGGGAGGGCTGCCACTCGGCCACCCCCCCATAGGCCTCCGGTCTCCCATAACTCACAACGGGAGCAAACAAAAGAGGAAGAAATAAAATCTTTCGATGCATACAAAGCGCTATTAGAGCGTTTGGAGTCTGTGGAGACAAAAGCTTCGGGCATCAAAAACCCACATTACGTCAACTCCGCAGTCATCCAGTGCATCCCTCAGTGCCCACACCTCTTTACCCCGAACATTTCAAGTTGCCTCAATTGGCAGTCTTTAAAGGTGAAGAGGACGCACAAGAACATGTCACAAGGTTCCTAAGTCAATGCTTCGGCATCCAAGATAATGATGCATTGTTGCTTAGAACTTTCATAACCACATTCGCAGGCCCTGCCTCGGATTGGTTCACACAATTACCCAAACACAGAATAAACAACCTAGATCAATTAGTAGATGCGTTTCTTGAACGCTTTGCCTTCAACACAAGGAAGAAGGCATCACTGAGTGATCTGGCCAGCCTCAAGCAATATGAGGAAGAAACAATGGTAGCATACGGGAATCGATGGAGGGCTTTGCTTTCTAAGCTACCCTACCGTCCCCCTATGTCTGATCTTACATAGATGTTTGCACGGAGTTGCTTAAAATCAATCTCTGGGCTATTGCTGCTGCAGCAATACGACAGTTTAGAAGAAGCTTTGGCGCAAGCCAGAGTTATAGAAGAGATTAAAATAGGCGAAGGCGCAATCGCCAAGCCTAAAAAGAAAGAGTGGAATAAAACCACTAAGACCGGGACAACGCAATCACAACCCGCTGCGGTTAACCAAGTTGCGATAAATGTTCCCAAGCCTGTGCAAGAAATGCAGCCCCAAAAGGCTAATTACCAAGCAGTGCCTCCTAGTTATGAAAAAGATAATAAGAAACAGGAGCAGAATCAGCAGCGTCGCCCTAGGCGACAATTCACCCCTTACACGGAGTCCAGGGACTCCCTATTTGACCGCTTGTCAGCGGCAAATTTAGTCACCCTTCCAGAGATCCAAACTATAGACCCTAACGCCCCCAAGCCTAAGGGATACAGAGAGGAATTGTATTGTAGATTCCATAGGAGAAGGGGACATGATTTAAATGGATGCTGGAAATTCAAAGGATTAATCCAAGATTTAATCGACAATAAAACATTGGCCGTGGACAACCCCATAGCGCCAAATAATCAACAAATGGGGGTATTCAAGGACCCTTTGCCTGCCCACGAGGCACAGGCAAAACCTCTCCAGATTAACGAGGTGCGACAGAATCTTCCCATGCAAGGATTTGTGGGAATGATCAGCATAGTGACAAGGAACAAAAAGTACCCAGCAGTTGCCCCCGAGGTAGCTACGAGGGAAGTTCCGACAACATCGCAGCCTCAGCAATGCCCAACGCAGTTGCCTCCGCCTAGACCCGAGGTCACGATACGGACCAAACTCACGTAGAGTTTGCGGACCACATCGGCTAGGCTTTCCATTTACGAGCTTATTCAACAGTCAACACCTCATAGAGAAGCTCTTATGGAAATATTAAAAGCCATCGAATTACAGCCTCACGAAGCAAATTCTTTCAACAACTTCGTGGGACATGTGAAGCGATGTACGGAGCCGGTCATCACCTTCAGAGAGGATGAAGTCAAAGCAATATCGAATGACACGGCAGATCCACCCCTGCACGTTATTGCGCGGGTCAACGGGATCCCGTACAAGAGAGTGTTGGTAGATACTGGCTCGTCCAGTAACATCATTACCACTGCAGCCTTAAAACATTTGAAGCTGCCAGCCTCTCATATCACAGCCTCCACGTACACACTGCGAGCTTTCAATGATGCAATATGCTCGACAGTCGGCACAGTTGTTCTACCTGTCCAGGTAGGACAAAAGACAATACCAACATTGTGCCATGTGTTGGAAGGCGAGATGGCTTACAATATACTTGCTAGGGCGGCCTTGGATCAGGGACATGAAGTGTGTCCCTTCCATCGCTCACCAATGCTTAAAGTATGCTTTTGAAGGAGAAATACATGTAGTCCCGATGGACTTAGAACCCTTCAAGTATTGCAATGCGGTACAATTAATGCCTCAATCGACCCTCCCTTCAACGCATTTGGATTTCCAGTTAAATCCATCTAAACAAGGTCCAATACCGCAGGCACCACTGGTGACCAAATCACCAAAATCCCAGCCAGGTGAATCCTCATCATCTGCTCCTTCATTACCAACGCCACCTGTCATGGCTAAACAGAAGGACAAGGGAAAACAGATCATGGAAGAGGCTCAGCCCCTAGAAGAGGGTTTGCCCACAATATCAACGGTATCAACAGAGGAAACACCTAGCACTACGGAAGCTGAGATTCCTAAACCACCAAACATGGAATGGACTCAGGAAGGACTCCCGTTCCCTCCCTCCCAAGCATCAACAATCACTGTTGAAATGGCCAGTACAGGCCTGGGGGAGTACTTAGTGCAGAATGTTGTGGCAACGCCTACAGTAGAATCAGTACAGGATATGGGGAGACCTCGCCTTCCCATAGGAACAGTTGTTCCTCTAGGTCACCCACCCAACCAGACAAATTTTGTGTATGGGGGCCTTGATCATGGTCTTAAACCATGCAAGCAAAAGGAAGCGAGACAAAGAGCCTTTTGTTGAAAACATCAACTATCTGTCAAACCCGGACTTCGCCCTAAGATATCTCGGCCAATGCAATTGGCATGGATACGGAGCTAGGCGAGATATGAGCAAGGGATGCGTGTCCTTTGCCAACCAAGATATCGAGATGCCATATGATAAGTCAGGAGTAGGGTTCAACCACCCCCTGCCCTTAGACATCTTGGTAGAAAATATGCAAGGCCTAGAAATAGGCAACAAGGGGGGATTGGCACCGGATCTTTATGCCAACCCAAATACAGAATATACATTGGGAGATTACCTCCCATGGTCAACAAACACCCTTGGCAACAACAGTAATCCCTCTCCTTTGCTAGAGAGAGGTGAAAGTTCGGACATTAATCCTCAAAGAGAACATCAACGATGTCCGGACATCTTTTTGAAGCTATTCCCCTTAGAGGTTCCAGTTGAGTCAATACCATGTCAAGAGAATCAGGTCCCTCCACCAAGAGTGGAACAACCGCAACGGGACCAGATTAACTTCTTGGAACAAGGAGAACCCTCAATGTTGCAAGCAACGATTTTTGAAGAGAATGAACATTTTTGGATCTCTGAAAGTGATTCGGAAGATGAGACTGAGATGATCTATCTCAGACATGCGCGATGGAATTATCGCCCTTTAACTCATGAAGATCTAATGGGACAGATGGGCATAAGGTTAGGGCATGAATGGTGGGTAGACCCAGCGAGGTGGGACCAAGTGTTGGATCCATGGCTCCAAATTCATGATGAGCACCGTCCACCCCGAGACCCTATCATGACAACAGTGCCGAGGGAAGACCCTGTCCTCCTATCAGCACATAGGGCCGATCCGTTCGTGCCCGTTCCCCTAGAGCCAGATCCAGAGTATAGGGAGCATCTAGAAGAATCAAGTTATCACACCCATGGTAATGGAGACCAAATTCATTCCATCCACATGATCTCCATTGATTTGACCGCACCCATCCGCAATCCGGCCGATCCAGCATGGTCATTGCATCTAGACATAGATGCCATCGACTGGGATCGCGTCAATTCACCTTTATCACCATCAGAGTACTGGCCTTTCGGTGAAATGCATCATTTTACCCCAGGGACAACTCAGGATATTTTTTAGGCTGAAGAGGAACCCGAGGTTCCCAATGCAGATCTAAATTCAGCTAATGATATCCATTTGATCCCGACTCCACATCAGTTGGAGGACGGATCCCACATGTCGATCGAGGAAACGACTGATGTAGATATCGGCACAGATCCAATGAATCCACAGATTCTCAAGTCGGGGTAAGTCTTTCCCCCGAAGAGCAAGCCGACTACATTGCCCTTCTCAAAGAGAAGAAGGAGGTTTTTGCATGGTCGTACAAAGATATGCCAGGACTAGACCCATAGCTAGTCACGCATAATTTAACGCTTGATCCGACAATCAAGCCTGTAAAGCAAAAACTACGTAAGATGCACCCAACAGTGGCCTTAATGGTCAAAGACGAATTGCAAAAGCTGTTGGATGCACAGTTTGTCATCTGCATGGATTATCCGCCATGGCTGTCCAACATGGTTCCCGTCAAGAAGCCCGACGGGAGGATTCGCATATGCACCGATTTTTGAGATCTAAACAAAGCGAGTCCTAAGGATGATTTCCCCTTGCCGAGCATCGACGCATTGGTAGACGCTACAGCGGGTCACGAAATGCTCTCCCTAATGGATGGTTTCTCGGGATACAATCAAATTCGTATCAATCCTGAAGACCAACTAAAAACGGCGTTCACAACGCCTTGGGGGACATTTTGTTATAAGGTCATGCCTTTTGGCCTTAAAAATGCTGGCGCTACCTACCAACGTGCCATGACATATATCTTCCATGATTACATGCACAAAACTTTGGAAGATTACATGGATGATTTGTTAGCCAAGTCTCTCTTGCGCTCAAATCATATCGATGACTTAAGCAAGATCCTCGATCGCCTCATGGAGCATAAAGTTAGACTAAACCCCAAGAAGTGCGTCTTTGGCGTCACATCTGGAAAACTCTTGGGTTTCATAGTCTCAAAGCGAGGAATCGAGGTGGACCCAAAGAAAGTCAAGGCAATCCTTGAAATGGTTCCCCCAACTACAATCAAGCGGCTCGGAAGTCTACGAGGGAAAGGTCGCGTCGATTAAACGCTTCATAGCGCAATTATCTGACAAGTGCCGACCCATGAACAAATTATTGCACAAGGGGGTTACATTTCATTGGGATGACGAGTGCCAGTCGACCTTTGACGAGATCAAACAATACCTGGTTTCGCCGCCAGTATTGGCACCACCTAGACCAGGAGTGTCGTTCTACTTATACATCTCAGCTATTGAGGTGGCACTGGGCGCCATGCTAGCCCAGAAGAATGAGCTTCACAAGGAACAGGCTACTTACTATCTTAGTCGCACCCTGGTCGGTTATGAACTTAACTATGCATACGTTGAGAAACTCCGCTTGGCGGTGGTGTTTGCTACCAAAAAGCTATGCCACTACATGCTGAGCAACACTACGTATGTTGTGTCTAAGGAGAATCCATTGCGATACATGATGAGTCGTACTTATCATAGTAGTCGCACGGCGAAATGGATCATGTTGTTGACGGAATTTGACATAGAGTTTATTGGACAAAAATCTATCAAAGGACAAGTCATAGCCGATCAACTAGCAGAGGCTCCTCTTGAAGACGATCAGCCTCTGGTCATAGAACTACCCGATGATGGGGTCTTCCATGTCTCCGGAATCGCCAGATTTTGATGAGCCTGAGTCACAGGCCGACATAACCCTATTCTTCGATGGTTCTAAATGTGAGCAAGGTGGTGGCGCGGGAATTGTATTCTTCACACCGCAGGGTGCTCCAATGCCCCTGTCATTTAAATTAAACTTCCCATGCACCAACAATAATGCAGAGTATGAAGCCTTGCTCCTAGGTCTTCGGACAAGCAATCGCCATGAACATCAAACGACTGAATATCTTTGGTGATTCGCTGTTAATAGTCAATCAAGTCAAAGGGGTATATCAATGCAAATGCCCAATCCTACAGGCTTATAAAGCCCTCGTGGACAAATTCCTGGCAAAACTTGAGTGGTATGACATCGAGGCACTCCCTCGATCATCGAATCATTTTGCGGACACAATGGCCTCCTTGGGGTCACTAATTCCGCAAGACCTTTCCGGTGATATGACAACCATTCAAGTCAAAACCTTATCGCAATCCGCGATGGAGCGTGCAAGCTCAGACTTGACGTCGGGAATCCACATGATCCAGATCGAACCATCCTCGGATAAGTTCTCTCGAATCCGAGATCGTCCGAAACGTGCCAACTGGGGGTCCTTGTTCTCCCCTACTCCCATTAATAGCAACACAACGCTATTCTTACAAGTTCTATCCCATTCAGCGTTTGCTAGGGATGAACTTCAAGAGGGATTGGTTGTTCATACTGTCGAGGTTTCTGATCAACAGGACTGGTATTTACCCATCGGGAGACTACCTCAAGTTAGGTAATCTCCCACTTGGATTGACTCATGCCGCAAAACGAGCACTCAAGCAGAAAGCGGCTAAGTATGTCTTGATAGGAGACATTTTGTATCGTCGCAGCTATGAAGGAATCCTCCTTCGTTGCTTGGACCGACAAGAGTCCACTTGGGCGGTCGCCCAAGCGCACGATGGTACATGTGGTGGCCACTTTAGTGGTATGGCTATCGCAAAGCGCATTCTTCGCATGGGCTATTATTGGCCATCTTTAGAGCGAGATTGTTGCACCTATGTCAAGAAGTGCGTGAAGTGTCAACATCATGCCAATTTGATGCACGTACCTTCTCAGGCCTTGCAGACAGTCCAGTCTGCTTGGCCGTTCTCGTAGTGGGGCTTCGATCTAATTGGAAAGATCTCCCCTGCATCGTCAGGCCGTCACACGTTTATCATAACGGCCACAGAGTATTTTACCAAGTGGGTGGAAGCAATTCCGCTTACCTCTACGACAGGACCCCGCATTGTGGAGTTCATTTTGCATAACATCATATGTCATTTTGGTATTCCATCCAAAATAGTCTCGGATAATGGGACGCCTTTCAAGAACAAAGACGTGCGTGCTTTGACCACAAAGTACAAGATTCAGCACAGCTTTTCAACACCCTATTATCCGTAGGCGAATGGGCAAGCAGAGGCGTCAAACAAAATGCTAGTTGCCATCCTTAAAAAGACCGTCGCGGACAGTCATAAGGATTGGCACATTCAAATCCCACTTGCCCTATGGGCCTATCGCACTAGCATTCGGACACCCATTAGGGCCACTCCATTTTCGCTTGTGTATGGCTCCGAGGCAGTCATGCCTCTAGAGTTGGAGATTCCTTCCCTACGCATATCAATGCAGGAGTTCATCGATGATGACTCTGCACGGCAGAGCCCGGTTAGACCAGCTTACGTTGCTTGATGAACGACGCGTTAATGCTCTCGAGCATTTACGTATTTATCAAGAGCGACTTAAGAAAGCTTACAACATGAAAGTTCACCTGAGGGACTTTCGGGTTGGTGATTTGGTTTTGAAGGAAAACCAACAAAATTCCAGTTTGCCATCCCACCTAAGGGACAAGTTTGCGGCAAATTGGTTAGGTCCATATATCATTGATAGCAAAATAGGACCCGGGACATACCGGCTAGCTTCTCTTGATGGTATCAAGGAAACAGAACCCTTGAATATCAGTCATTTGCGACCATTTCATATCTAAGAGAGCCAAATCCCAAAATGCTCCAAGGATTCTTCAACAACTCAATCCCAAAAGCTCCAAGGATTCTTAAATCGCTTGGTCAATCCCAAAAGGCTCCAAGGATTCTTAAAATCGCTTGGTCAATCCCAAAATGCTCCAAGGATTCTTAAAATCGCTTGGTCAATCCCAAAATGCTCCAAGGATTCTTAAAATCGCTTGGTCAATCCCAAAAAGGCTCCAAGGATTCTTAAAATCGCTTGGTCAATCCCAAAATGCTCCAAGGATTCTTGCAATCGCTTGGTCAATCCCAAAAGGCTCCAAGGATTCTTGCAATCGCTTGGTCAATCCCAAAATGCTCCAAGGATTTCCACAATCGCTTGGTCAAAAATCAAGAAAATTCAAAAACAACAAAAATCATCAAAAACAACAAAAATTTGCATCTCATTTCTAGGCATACTCAAATTCATCAATAGAGAGTTCTTCTCGCACTTCATCTTCATATTCACAAAAATCAATCCATCAAAAATACAAAAATACATAGATGCATTAAAGCATTGCATCCATACATTGCATATTTGTGGTCGTATAGGTCAAAGGCACCATAGGCTGTCATGGTTCTACTAGTCCATCTTGTTCCACACTGTTCCATTTTACAAAAACAACAAAAACACCATGCATTGCTTTTACCATACTAGAGTCAGTGGTCTTTTAATGTATCAAGAGTTTTCGTGATTCAGTCATCATTTTGCTCTTTAGCCATGTAATGTATCAAGTCAGACAGATTTTATGAAGGTAGAGTTACACTTGAAATACACCTTGTTACGTAACATCCCAACACAAATTAAAACACATAAAAATTCCCAAGTTGTGTGAATGAAAGATGAAACCTGCACAGTAATCCAGGTCACCATAAGCGAAACGGTTATCTTGCTCATCCCCCCGTGCGAATGGTTCTAGAATGCTGAGAATTCACAAAAGGACAAGCTCTTTCCTATCCATTCACCTCCATATACAAGTGGTTTTCACCACTACCAAATCCCAATCATAGTTGGTTCCCAAAGTTGTAAGGATTTGTACTACACGTCCCTGCCAAGGATGGGTAGTCATCCCCAAGACCTAAAAGGATCAACACCATTCACAAACAAAATTCCAACAAATCATCATCCTAACACTTTCCATTCACCTTTGGTCTCCAAGTTGTAAGGATTCGTACTATCCGCCCCTAACCAGGATGGGTAGTCATCCCCAAGGCCTAACAGATCAATGCCCTTACTCCATAACCTCCATCATCCCCTTGGTCCCCAAAGTTGTAAGGATTCGTACTATCCGCCCCTAACCAGGATGGGTAGTCATCCCCAAGGCCACAAGGATCAAAGCCATTCACAAGCTCAAATTCACAATACTCAAAACACAAAATCAAATAACAGTGGTTATCACCACTATTCAAAATCCTTGCTCAAAAAGAATTAATAGAAAATAAACAGTGATTTTCATCACTATATAGACGAGCAACTCTCTAAATCATTCAGCCAACAAACATCCTGAACTTGAATCCCTGGAATTCTCAGCATTCAAAAACCATCTAGGTGATCCTCATTACAGGTTTGGTTGATAGCCTATCTGGCAATGGTGGTATCCTACCCGCATGACGATATGTCTGTCACATTCGCTTTGCGTGTGTGCAGACCAATGTTTGCATAAGGATGAGCTAGCTTATGGTATCCTGGATAACACCGTAGATTAATCTAACTAAATACAACAAAGGAGTTAGTGGAGCTAATTAGGTGATCCTCAGTACAGGTTCGGTTGAAAGCCCATCTGGCATTGGCGGTATCCTGACAAATACCACATAAATGAACTCAATTGCACACACAGGGATGTGAAATAACTTGGTCAAAAACAAGTCCGATTCATACCTTGTTCAAAAGTCTTGTAAGATAAAGTACAGTCATGGCTAGTAAGTTAAAACCGTCTGAGTCTCAGAAAACCTTAGCTACATTTCTAAACCAACTGCGCTACTTTTCATCCTTACAATACCATCAAAAAATACAAAAAAAAGAAAAACCACATGTATACATACAAAGTCATGCATCACAACAATCGCCTAAAAGACAAAATAATAGAGTTCTAAACAGTCTATGGTGCCATAGCCAAACACCACAAAGTCCATCCATCCATTTCATTTCTGCATATCACATACATTTGCATTCATTCTCAATAACACAATCATACCATATGCATCCATCAATATAAAGTAGCATGCATCCATCAACATCAATCATTATGCATACCATAATATCATGACATATACACAAAGAAAGAAAATCAAAACAACAAAAACATCACAAAAATGCAACACAAAAACCATAGCAATAAGCATTGCCAGACACAAGTGCTCTTGCACTTAACCTCTTGGCATAAAAAAATCGATGTCGGGGCTCAAATTGTCACTCTCCTACTTCCCCAAGAAGGCTACCATAGCCGGACCGCTCCACGGGAAGACGGGTTTTTGATAATTTCACCCCATTATGGCATCACCAAAAGGGTTAACACCCACCAAAAATAGGTCCAAATGTCGGGAAATTGCACGTGCTTAAATGGTAAAACATCTAAAGGCACCCTAACCTAAGTCATCTTGGGTCAAGCGACTCGTCGCTTTTCTCACGAAGGTCATTCCCTCATCGATTCGTCGCTTGAGGGGGTAGTCACACTTAGTCACCAATCAACAAGCACACACCCAATCAAGGCAATGGCATGCATTCAAAGAATCATTGACAAAGACAATCACGCTCCTGCTTGGGGCAGTAAACAAGCAATCATTAAATTGATCAAACACTTGGCATTCCCGAAGCATGAACACAAGGTTCCCCCTGTGGACAAAAGGTTACGCCCTTTGCCTAATCATGACTGATCAATGTCCAAGCTCAAGTCACACCTCACCAAAATAGGTTAACACTTGAAATCAAATTCCTTAGCTCGTCAGAAGCAAGGATTCAAGAATGCATGCCCTTTCCATACTTGGGGCATCAAAAGTTGGTTAGGTTACCAAGAAACCCTAATCATTAGTGCTTTGGTCATCTATTTTTGCTCAACACTGCGTCACCCGCAGCGCTTCCCAAAAAGGGGCATCTGTAGACACCAAAACAGCACCAATCCGATTAAGTGACTACAAACACTGATCGCATTGACATACACAGCTTTCAGGGCAGCCCTCAGAGGTCAAACAGTGGTCCTAGCCACTCACACAGCAGTTTAGAAGGTCGAAAAGTGAGCAGAGCAAAGTTGGTCGTTTTAACAAGCCTTCATTAAACAAAGTCAAAAGCAAGCCTTTAATCAAAAGAAAACTTTAAACTTCAAGCCTTAAGCGAGAACAAATCTTAAGCAAACTTCAAATGCGAGCAAGCCTTAATCAAAGGGAACCTTGGCCTTAGACGTCGCAACTCCAAATCGCGACACCTAAGGGCCAAAGGGAACCTTGGCCATAGAAATCGTGACGACGCCTAAGGCGAACCCAAAAGCTTAGATGTCACGATTTCGCGATCGCAAAATCGTGACACCTAAGGCCCAAAGGGGAGCCTTGGCCTTAGATGTCGCGATATCGCGACGTCGCAAAATCACGACACCTAAGGCCCAAAGGGAGCCTTGGCCTTAGATGTCGCGATATCACACAAAATCGCGACACCTAAGGGGAGCCTGCTTAGATGTCGATACGCAATGACACCTAAGGCAAGCGAAGTGTCGCGATATCGCGACGTCGCGATATCGCGACACCTAAGGCCCAAAGGGGAACCTCGGCCGAAGTGTCGCGATATCGCGACGTCGCGATATCGTGACACTTCGGCATTTTGCGCTTAAAGCAAAAGCATTCAAAGGCATCAATCAGAGACGGACTTCAGCATGGTCGCCACGTGGAAGGCATGGCCGCCACGTGGCGTCACTACATATCATTTTTTTAAAAGAGACCCCGTGGGTCTGTAGAACGGCGGACTTCACCAACTGCATTAATGAGACGAGCAGTTTCAACAGCAAATCCGATCCGAGGCCATGCCTCATAACTACTGACGTGAGTTCCTAGCGATAATCTCAGTGCGAGCCATGTCTCATAAATCACCTGACAAGGGTCAAATCTCAGCGGCCCCTACGGATTTAGGGTTTGACATTAATGTTTCAGAGGCGAAATCCTCTATAAAAACTAGCTCAATGCAATGTAAGAAGGAGAAGATTTTTTGAGTGAACACAACGAAGTGCTGTTCATTTGAAGACCCGATTGCATCAGTTTAGACTTTACCTTCTTCACATCCAGAATCTCTTTCACAAGAGAGGTTGGTGGGTGGTTTTCAGAAGTGTGAGTCTGACCTTCAAACCAGACATTGGATCACTATATCCCATTAATTTGCCGACAACACCACAGTCTTAGATTTCGAACCCATCCCTAGTGGATTGGCGTCGAAACTAAGTTCTAACGAGGGCGGCCCGCTTGGGCACCCCACACCTTTTGCTAGCTTCATTTCGATTCATTCTGTATCACGCGTTTATCTTGTGTTTTACTGTGTGCTGTTTACATAGTTTACAACATGGAGTTTAGGAAATATATGTCACGTATTGTCATATTTAAATAGTTTAGCGAATATATATCATCGTGCTATTGTTTTCGAATATGTTAAAATAACAGTTTACGTTTTATGTTTTCGAATACATGTTGTTTTCGAATGCATGCTATTTTTTGTTCTCTGTAAAAGTTGCAGTTTACGTAGGGTTGTTTCATTCACGCATTTAAACAATCCTTCACATGCATTTTTCATTACTTCTTAAAGACAAACGCTTTGTCCCTTTATTGCAGGTGCTACTAACGACTTTCTTGTGTCTCTGAACGTAGGGTAAGCAGCAGTAAGCGAAGACTCACTAACACCAGCGACGGCAATACGTTGGCCCGCCCACTTGGCATGTGGGCATGCGGAAAGAAGAGATATTAATCATGATCGTAACCAAGACAGACTAACACTCCTAGCCCCCGAAAAGGCAGGAGATGTATTGTAACCGAATGAAATTAATACAAAAGGGTTGTGCCCCTGCTTTTCTCCTTTATATTTGGTTGATTCAAAAGTTCTGTTTTCATTATATCTTAGTAGTTTCTTCCTTCCGGAATCTCATGCTTTCAATATTTGAGACAAATAAATTGATAAATTTCTAACCTTTAAAATGCTTATAATAAACATCTTATAATGTCCCTTTGAAATTTAATTTTAATTTTTCTAATTTCCAATAAATCAATTTGAAGTAAGAGACCTTATGACTACCAAATTTGAAAAATTAGAAAAGATATCAATAATTACAAAATATTAAATAGTTAAACCTAAGTAGAATTCCTTATATCTCCAATGTTGTTTTGCAAATATTATTTTTATCTGGGTAAGTTATCTCCTATATAATTTGCTTTCATAATCTTAAGATTTATCCTTTATTTAAAATCTTATTTCTCCAATGTTAGAAAGCAAAATTAAATGAGATGAGTAAATTTACCTTGACCCTTTATCTTCACACTTGTATAATGATGATTTTGGCTGGGTGTAACAGTGTAGCTTGTAGCACTTGAGATGACGAGTGTAATTCGTACAAGTGTGGATTCATTGAGTGATGATTGGCTGAGTTTTTCTCCAATGTTAGAGAGAAATTCATTACATATTTGACATCCCTTTCATGGATATTTAAATACTCCTTTTCTATCTTACACGCTATGCTCAAAAACTAGTTTGACTATGTTTTCCTCTCCAAAATCTTTGATTGCAAAAATGCTATTCCTCCTTATGCTTCGTTCGCTTCAGGTTTACATTGTTTTAATGGAGATAAAATTTACCAAGTGTCACTTACATTACTCAGGGGTTCTTCAACCTATGTAACATTTGCATCTTTTATGTAACACCCATGCCAATGTTTTGTAACGCGTCTACCATCTCTTGTAATGCTTCAAATTTGAGTAGGCACTTGTAACCTTCCTTGTAAGGTTTTTTGGACTTTAAGCATTGTTGAGAGATTGTGCCAAGTGGCACTCTATTAGGAACCTGCTATAAAATATACTAACAACACACTCTCAACTCAAATAAACTCACAGAAACATTATAACAGTATTCAGAATTAATTGCATATGATAACAAAAACTACTTAAAAGGAACAATCTCACAATAGATAGAATCGCAGGCCTCTTCGAGGGGGCAACCTCCTTCAATACTTCATTAATTTGCAAAAATATGATTACATTGGTGCCTTTTCGGGTATTTAAAGAGTTTCCCTCCAAGGTTGGCTTACATGCAAAATGCCACCTGGATTACATGCATAATGCCACCCGAATTACATGCATAGTGCCACTTTGAATTACATGCACAATGCCACTCGAATTACATGCATAATGCCACACGAATTACATGCACAATGCCACCTAACCTAACCTATCTACCATGTGTTACATAGAAAAGGGTGCCATTTGTCATAGGCACTACCTAAGCTAAAACTTAGAACATTACAAAATATTAATCATGGGTACTACCCACGTTCACTAGGAATTATTACATCAAGGAAGTTATTACATTAAGGGTTAGGATGAGATCCTAACATGCCCTTCTCCTTGAAGAAGCTTTGTCCTCAAAGCTGAAAATGAGGAAACTATTGCTGGAGTTGATGGAGAGACTCCCATGTAGCATCCTCAGGTTGAAGCCCACGCCACTGAACAAGGACCTCCGTAATGGTACGGTTACGCAGAGTGCGAGTTCGACGATCCAGCAGCTGCTCAGGTGCGAGTAAGATGGAGCCTTCTTCATCCAATTCGGGAAGTGTTGATTGAACCTGTACCTTTGTGCCCACAACTTTCTTGAGAAGGGAAACATGAAAAATAGGGTGGAGCTTGGAAGTGGGGGGAAGAGCCAATTTGTAAGCTGTAGGGCCAATCCGTTGTAGAACCTGATAAGGACCATAGAATTTTGGAGCGAGCTTCTGACACCTGCGAAGTTGTAGGGATGATTGTTTGTATGGCTGTAAGCGAAGGAAGACCATATCACCCACATCAAAACTGCGCTCAGAACGATGCTGATCAGCTTGTTGGCGCATCCGATTCTGGGCCATGTTCAAATTTTGCTTGAGTTGGCGGAGGACCTCGGTGTGTTGACTCAGAGCATTGTCAACGGCCTGGACCTTGGAGCTGCCCGAAATGTAGGAGGAAGGCGTGAGTGGAGGGCGCCCGTAAACTGCCTCAAACGGTGTGAGTTTGGTGGCGGTATGATAGGAAGTGTTGTACCACCATTCGGCCAAGGAAAGCCATTTTGCCCAATGAGTAGGATGATCGGAGGCAAAGCAGCGAAGGTAGGTTTCCAAGCATTTATTAACAACCTCTGTTTGACCATCCGTTTGCGGATGGTAGGCTGAACTCATTTTGAGCTGAGTCCCCTGCAACTTAAACAACTCTTGCCAAAAATTGCTAGTAAAGGTGGGATCACGATCAGATACAATGGAGGTTGGCATGCCATGAAGGCGAAAGATGGAGTCAAGAAAAATTTGGGCAATAGTGGATGTTGTGTAAGGATGGGCTAGGGCACAAAAGTGAGCATACTTTGAAAGGCGGTCCACTACTACGAAAATAACTGACTTGCCTCCCGATTTAGGTAGCCCTTCGATGAAGTCCATGGAGATGTCAGTCCACACCTGCTCTGGAATCGGCAATGGTTGAAGAGTGCCCGGAGAGCGCACTGTTTCCCCTTTCATCCTTTGACAGGTGTCACAGTCAGCTACAAAAGAGCGAATGTCCTATTTCATACCTTTCCAAAAGAAGGTGCGCTTGAGTCGCTCATAAGTTTTTAGGAACCCTGAATGGCCAGAAGATGGAGTAGCATGTGATTCCTTCATGAGGAGCTCTCGAAGTGGGGACTTAGGAGGAAGAACCAGGCGTTGATGGTAACGCAGATCCTGGCCATCCCAACTATATCCTGGTGTAGACTCTGGATCATCCATAAGTGAAGCAACCAAGTCTTTCAAATCTGCATCCTGAAGTATTTCCTGACGTAAGGGCTCAATCCATTGGGGCAATGGTGCAGAAATGGCACACAACATACTAAGGGTCTCAAATTGGCGAGAGAGAGCATCCGCCACAAGATTTTCCTTTCCTTTTTTGTACGTGATGTCATAATCATAGCCCATGAGTTTTGATACCCACTTTTGTTGCTCGGGGGTGGCAACCCGTTGTTCTAGAAAGTATTTCAGACTCTGGTGGTCAGTTTTGATGGAGAAATGGCGCCCAATGAGGTAAGGTCGCCAATGTAGGACTGCATGCAAGATTGCCATCATTTCCTTGGCATATGTGGATTTCCCTAAATTGCGATCAGATAGGGCTTTGCTGGTAAAAGCCAAAGGGCGTCCTTCTTGCATCAATACCGCCCCAATACCATGACCAGAAGCATCACTTTCAATGACAAATTTTTTAGAGAAGTCTGGCATGGCTAAAACTGGAGTGGTGGTCATGGCATGCTTGAGTTCCAGGAAGGCTTGCTCAGTCGGCCCTGTCCAAGTAAAAGAATCCTTCTTCAACATGGAGGTGAGGGGGGCGGCTATCTTTCCATAATTATAGACAAATTTACGGTAATAGCCTGTAAGCCCTAAAAATCCTTGAAGTCCCTTGAGAGTGCACGGTTTCGGCCATTCTTGGACTGCTTGGATCTTCTTAGGGTCAACCTTGACACCATCCTTTGAGACAATGTGTCCCAGGTACTCCACTTCAGTCAAACCAAAGGAACACTTGGATCTTTTTGCGAACAGTTGATGGTCAGCCAATAGTTGTAGGGTTTGATCTACATGCTTGAGATGCTCTTCCCATGTGTGACTGTAAATCAAGATGTCATCGAAGAACACAAGGATGAACTTCCACAAAAAAGGGTGAAAGATGTTGTTCATCAGGCTTTGAAATGTGGAAGGAGCATTTGTGAGACCAAATGGCATTACCAAGAATTCATAATGACCTTCATGAGTGCGAAAAGCAGTTTTAGGAATATCTTCATCCCTGAGCCGGATCTGATGGTACCCAGAGCGAAGGTCTAGCTTGGTGAAGTACATGGTCCCATGTAATTCATCTAGTAATTCATCAACCACAGGGATAGGAAATTTATCCTTGACAGTTATCTTGTTGAGTTCTCGGTAGTCAATACACAGTCGCCAGGAGCCATCCTTCTTGAGGACCAGTAAGACTGGTGCAGAGTAGGGACTAGTACTAGGCCGAATGATACCCGCCTTGAGTAATTCCTGTATCATTTTCTCAATCTCTGACTTCATGGCATGAGGGTACCTGTATGGTCTGATATTGGGAGGTGCACTATCCGACAATAATGGAATGGCATGGTCGTGAGAGCGATGCGGTGGTAGTGTAGTTGGTTCCAAAAATATGGCCTCATGTTTGTGGAGAATCTGTTGTAGGTCTGATGGAGTTTCACCCATTTGAGAGGTGGATGGTTGGATGGAGAATAGTTGTGCAATGACCCCACGTGATGATTTCTTTAGCAATTTCTCCATGCCATTTGAACTAATAATTTGAGGTGTTCCTGCTGGGGAGCCCTTGATGATGTGTGTTTGTCCATTTTGGGAGAACTGCATCCAGAGTTCGGCAAAATTCCAACTGATAGTGCCCAACGTACTCAACCATTGAGATCCCAAAACAATATCACATCCGCCCAACTGGAGGGCAAACATGTCCTGCTTGAGTTCATAGTCCCCTATCTTGATTTTAACATTGCGGCATTTTCCTTTACAAGGTAAGGTTCCCCCATTGGCTACCATGACCTCAAAGGAATTACAAGTGTGGACATAGCAATTTTCCCGCTGAGCCACTCTAGGGTCTATGAAGTTGTGCGTGCTTCCCGAATCCATAAGGATGGAAAGACGTTGGCCCTTGAAAAATCCCACAACCTTCATGGTTTGTGGAGTAGTAATGCCTGCAAGAGCATGGACTGTAATTGTTGTCTCAGGTTCCTGTTTCACTTCTTCTTGTGGAGGAGGTGTTTTCGGAGGGTCCTCATCCTCATCACTCTGGTCAGAGTCCTCAGGTTCTTCAACATCTATCAAGAACAATTTTTTGTGTGCACACTTATGCCCTTTAAAAAACTTTTCATCACAATTGTAGCATAATCCCTGGGCACGACGTGCATCCATCTCTTCTGTAGTGAGGCGCTTGGGTGCAGCAGGTTTATTATCAACTGGGTGTTGAGGTCGGGGAGGAAATGAAGGTCTATTTTGAGGAAACTTTGATGGGCGCCTTTGGGCAGAGAGTTTAGATTCGGCCAAACGGGCCAAACTAATAGCTTCCATCATAGTTTGTGGTTTCAACATTCTTACTTCCGCTTGGAGTTCCACCTTCAACCCACTGATATAACAACTCTGGAAGAACCCTTCAGTCAATCCTCTTGTCTTATTGGCCAATTTTTCAAATTGAGCTTGGTATTCACGGATTGACCCTGTTTGTTGTAGTTTGGTCAAGGCCCTCGTAAAGTCCTCATACTCACTAGGACCAAATCGAGTGAGTAGTTGGGATTCAAAATTCTCCCAAGAGAGATTTGGGTTGGCACTACGTAACCATTGAAACCAGTGTAGAGCCTCAGATTCCAAGTTAAAGGAAGCCATCTGGACTCGATGAAATATGGGGACATTATGGAGTCTAAAGAATTGATCAACCCTACATAGCCACCCATCAACATCCTTCCCACTAAATTTGGGAAAGTCCAATTTGGGCATTCTGAAGGATGGTTCATGGTCATGATTCCTTGCAGAACCCTCAGCTTGGTGTTCTATTTTGGGGGGTCCTCTTTTTAGTTTGTTGTCTACTTCTGTTAGTGCTTCTTCTAAGCGATTACTGGTGGCCTCATGCTCTAGGCGAAGACCTTGGACTTCTTCCCTTATGGAGTGAAAATCCGAGTGCAAGTTTTCAATGGCTTTTGTTAAGGATTCCAAGTGTTCTAGTTCCTTTTGATGTCCACGGGTACCCTGGGCCATTTTGAAACCTTTTGTGACCAGTTACTAAAAATAGAATTGAGTTTTTAGGACTTACTATTTTTAGTAAGTGCCCCAAAAAGTGCTTGGGTGCTATATATCAAAACAATCAGCTCGAAGAGGTGGTCACAATGAGCTATATCTCTCAACACTACTTTTTGGCACCCCATACTTTTTTTTTTTTTTAATCTACTATTTTGCTGAGTCTAACGGTGTTTACAGTTTTTGATTCTGAGCTACAGAGCAGAAGTTGGGTACTGGAGCACTATCTATAACTGGCCTTCTGTCATGCTCTCACTGGTTGGCCCAGTCCTGACTTCACTAGCTCCAAGATTCTCTGTATTTTGTAGGAGACTGTTACGACAGTTCTGTTCTGACTCTGAAAACTGTAAATTCTGACTTGACTGTGCTGACCTCTCTGACCTGACTATGATTGCCACTATAAATTTGACTGTTATTCTCCAGAATTTCAGCTTAAGTGTCACCCTCATGGTCTATCCCGAATGCATGTTCTTTCTATTATTTTTTAGTAGAGGACTCCTTTCTCATATGCTCACTTTTTGGGGATTTGAAATGCAGGTTTACGAATAGGGAGGTTTGGCTTGTTTTTTTTTTTTTTTTTTTTTACAGGTTGAAGTTTGAACAGAACCAGGGAATGCTAGGTAGAGGAGTATGTACCACCCATAGGCCCTCTAATATACCGACAGTGACGAACAATAGTGCTCGGACCAATATTTTAGGCCACTACTCAAGGAGGATTCCACACATACCCTTGAGCACACTACCTGCCTCTCTGACAATACGGGAGGGTAATCGTCCAAGATGTTGTGTCCCGTAGACTATGAGTAATACAAGGCCGAAAAGCTTCCTAATGGCTAAAAGTTTGTTTAAACCTAGATGGTCTCCCGATATACCCGAAGATACGTGGGAGCTCAAGTCCGTGCGCGAGTTCTGTCTGAGGCCTGGGTATTGGAGCCTGATCGCCCCTCACTTCACTAGACGCTTTATGGGCTATCTAGCTTAGCCAATAACGACAGATCCTTCACGATATTTTAAAACCCCGGCACAGGGTTTCTACCTACTCAACTACAAAGATTTTTTTTTTTTTTGGTCTGGAAAAAAAATGCACTGTATTTTTTGGATTTTTTTTAATAAGGAAAAATAGGAACGGAAAAACACACAGAATTTATACCTAACAGGCAGATTGGATGGCAAGAATCATTGTAGTTGCAGCAGAACTTGGCCCTGGAAAGCGCTCTGATACCACTTGTTAGGAACCTGCTATAAAATATACTAACAACACACTCTCAACTCAAATAAACTCATAGAAACATTATAACAATATTCAGAATTAATTGCATATGATAACATAAACTACTTAAAAGGAACAATCTCACAATAGATAGAATCGCAGGCCTCTTCGAGGGGGCAACCTCCTTCAATACTTCATTAATTTGCAAAAAGATGATTACATTGGTGCCTTTTCGGGTATTTAAAGAGTTTCCCTCCAAGGTTGGCTTACATGCAAAATGCCACCTGGATTACATGCATAATGCCACCCGAATTACATGCATAGTGCCACTTTGAATTACATGCACAATGCCACTCGAATTACATGCATAATGCCACACGAATTACATGCACAATGCCACCTTACCTAACCTATCTACCATGTGTTACATAGAAAAGGGTGCCATTTGTCATAGGCACTACCTAAGCTAAAACTTAGAACATTACAAAATATTAATCATGGGTACTACCCACGTTCACTAGGAATTATTACATCAAGGAAGTTATTACATTAAGGGTTAGGATGAGATCCTAACACACTCAAAGTTTTTGTATGGCATCTATCACTGTAATACCTTCAAGGAGAATGTAACTCATTTTTTATACCTCTTCCTTTGCTTGTTATGTTCCTTGAAATGCAAGAAAACTATTTTCTCTCTCAGTCGATCCTTGATGTGGTATTGGAGCTCTGTATGGCATGGAATATGCTATCTTTGGTGGATTTTCTTCACCAAGTTTTAGACCTTTACAATTAACACCTTTTCTCCTCACTTTTGGTTATATTTGATGTGCAAATTGCAATGTTGTTCATGCATGTTTGGATAAGGTAATAGTGATACCTTTGCTTTTAGTATGGCTCCTTCTATGTAAATATTCTTCTATGTAAATGTAGGATATTGATCTTCTACTATGTGCTTGTGTTGTGCAAGTTCATCCATCCAAGATACGTGAGAAATGAGCCTTTTTTATGGCTCCATGTGCTACAAATATGGAGTGTTTTTCATACGTCCTTCTTGGTTGGATTTCCTGTGACCTTTTTGTCTTTAATGGCACCTTCTATCTACTTCCTTTCTATGAACAATGTAGTGTAATAAATTGTGAATAATACACTTTATTTTGTACCCTTTTTGCACTCCCCTTTTTAGGTTTTGTAGTCTGATTTTATAGAAAAAATTTAAATGTACAAATGAGGGTTTTGAATATGTCCTTTTGAGTAGACTCCTTACCCTCTTTGCTTTGATATTTAATGGTGAATCCAATCTTTGTAAACACTATAAAATAGAAGCTTTGTTTCAGTTTAACTAACCCCTAAGTACTTTGGATTTGAGACTCACCAAGTCTCAATATTTGAAGCTTATTTTTTGTTAGCTTTTATTTGCTTGTACTAACCAATTTTTGTGGCTTCTATTGGCCACTAAGATTTGAAGGCTTTTGTTCTTTAAGAGTATCTTTAAACACTTGATGCGAACTAGATTTTGTAGCCTTTTTTCAATGCACAAAACCAATTTCTTTTGAGAGTAATAATAGTGCAAATGAATCTAACAAATTCTACTTTTTAATGCACTAACAAATTATACCTTATTACTCCAATCTACTCTCAAGAAAATGCACTTAATAAACTCACTACAACTAATCAAGAATAATTTGAAATGAACCTTTAAATATTCTGTAAATTCACTACAATTAGTATTGTAGGATTCAGTATTCTTTTTGCTTTCCAAAGTAGATAATAGGTAGTTGATAGATAATTAATATTTGTAATATAATCAACTCTTAGTGTGCAAATGAACCTCTAAAAGGAACCTTTTTATTTTGCACTTTTGAAGACTGTAATTTAGGTTGCAACTTTAATCCAGATAAGGTGCTCCAATGAATCTGTTAATAATAAATCTTTTTACACCAATTATTGCATACCTTTTTGAGGATGTAGTTTACATAGAGGTTGTATATCTTGTTGCTTTATTGATGTTTGATTAGTTTCTTCTTCACCAAAATGTAGTCTTGAACTTCTTTTTAGGAACTAGGATTTGGTAGCTTGTCCTCCTCTTGTAGTATCCTTAAACTTGCTACAAATCTTAGAAAGTAATACCTTATTTCTGTGAGATGTAATATTCAATCTTATGGTTCTAACAAACTTCTTATATCTTCAAGTCTTCTTGTCAAATTTTGACTTCAAGAGGGATCTCCTTCTCAATATTTTGAATATCTTTAGGTCTTAACTGGATTATTCTTCTACTCGGATTTGGAACTACTTGCCAAATTCTCCTCCTCTTGGGCTTGTTGTAAGATGGCGATAATTATCCCATGTCCTTCACTATCATTGGCTTCTCCTCGGTAGTGGACTTATCCATTTCTTCTTTGATGATTTATTCAATAATGCTCTCCTCGCCTTTTACTATATGCTCATTGAGACCTTGCCAAGGTCTTTGATCTTGCAGCTTCTAGTCTTTCTTGAGACCTTATCCTCAACATTCTGGTTCTATAAGTGTTGGTGGTGAGATCTTATCTTGGATCTCTTATTCTACTACTGGATTTGAGCAAGACTCTACTAGTCCTTCTTCTTCTTCCTTCTCTAGAAGTTCTTAAATGAGATCTCTTGATCTCTTTTGCTTTAGGTGTTGGATTGATTCTGAAGAGGCTACTCTTCCTAACTTTCTTTTAGGAAGCTTTCTCAACTTACTAGATCTCCTTTAGCTGCAACAAAAATATTAGTACTGAAATCTGCTTCTAAATAAGGTACTCTCTTCTGGAGTCTTCTTCAGAATAAAGTCACATGTGGCCTATTTTAGTATAAAGGCTTCTATGGCCTTTTCAAGGCTTTTGTGGCATTTTCAAGTTTTATGTGGTCTTTTATTTAATATCAAGGCTTCTATGGCATTTTCTTCGATATCAAGGCTTTTATGGTCTTTATAGGCTTTTGTGGCCTTTTCTAGGATTTTGTGGCCTTTTCTTCTAGATCAAGTCTTCTATGGCATTTTATTCTGAATTAGGTATTCTATGACCTTTTTATTTTTATGAAGTTCTTCAATATATCAAAGGATATCTCCTATCTCATGACTTCACCACAATTCTTTTCCAGAAGTTTCTTCTGAATTATTCTCTTCTGCAACAACTAATATCTACACTATGAAATTAATCTGACCTTCGAGTAAGGAATTTAAGGTCTCCTAGATTTATATTGTAGGAGGTGTCCCAATAATCTAAAAAATTAATTCCCTACAATAAAATAAACTTCAGGTAAATATTTCTAGATCTCTTAGATGAGCTTCACTAGTTGATTCATCAAACTAGTGGATCAAATTTTGAGTCCTAGTATTCACAAGTTTTCTTATAACTATGTGGAAAGACTAGCCATATGCAATCTCAATATTTTTTAAAATGATATTTCATTTAGTCCTCACTTGTGGATCTTCCTATTTTATCACCTAGATTCTTTTGAGAAATTTTGACAGTGACTTGTCCAATGGTGCATCAGGTTGACAAAAAACTTAGGGTCAATGATAATAGTGATTTTCCTATTGATCTACCATAGCTCTAATACCACTATTAGATTTTGATACAACATGTAATAGGAGATAGCATTCACAAGATGCAGAATAATAAGAAATAAAGTAAATCTATGAGATGACTAAAATATACTATAAATAGAAATGAATAAAATGAGTACAACAGTAGCTATGGAGAAAATGAACACTCCATGATACAAGCTACTGCTTAATGAATGAGATTTGATCTTATAGCTCACACACTCTACACTACTATGTATCCTACACTACTACCTTGTATTACTCCTCTATATATATGGCCCTTTATATAGGAAGATAAGTTCATTGGTCAATACTTTGCCTAGTTGTACAAGGGACACCTTGCACATTTACAACCTGCACATTGACACTTCTGCATTTATGACATTGCATGAAGTATCTAGGTAAATTGCCCCTAAAGTAATCTAATGTCCTAAGTATGTACCAAGGAAGGTACATTTACATGATCCAAATAATGTAATATAAGCTATTTCTAACACCTTTATTGGGACTTTTAATTTTGTCTTTTATCCGTGACTTAGGAACTTCTAACCTTTGAACGTTTCTTTCTCATGAGATCTGGTCTCTAATGATCGAGCTTTTATGATTGGGCCTTTCTTCATGTGTTTATCTGTGACTCAAACTTGCACTTTCAAAAGGTGTAGTGATTTATCCCTATAGTTACATAATTAACTTATAATAAGCAGATAAATTGTAAGTATAGACCAAATATTGTGTTTGACATTGGTAGATTATATTCTAATTTATTATATATTTTAAACTAAATAAGCCTACATTTAGAGTTGAAATTATGTACCATAAAATAGTATGTTTTTTTTCTTTCCATTTGAATGCAATCTATGTAATCTGAAAAAGAATTATTCCAATGAATCTATCAAAATATCCATGAGGTATACTGTAGTGATAAGTCCTTGGATTTCATCCAGGAGATCAAATTTTAAAACTTGGTATGAGAGGACAAGGACCCCTCATAAAAACCCATGTAAACTCAAATTTTGTTCGACAAGGACAGCATAATAGCTAGAACTTTAGCCTCTCTTTTTGGAGGTCTAAGGTTCACACTATAGCATACCCAAAAGGGGATAGTCTAGATAGTAAAAATAGAGTGTTTGTTGATTGACTACCCCAATTCAATGCCTTAGAGGGTCGAGGGTCTTTTTGACTTCGTCTAACCCAATAGGATAGGGTTTATAGTGGCAACACCCAATGGTGTTATTGATTCCCCTATGTATTAAATAAAATAAATCTATTAAATATCGTAATGAAAAGAACATTATATACAAATATTATTAGAAGTAAATCTATTATAGATAATTGTAGTGAAAATATTGTTTGGAGTAAATTTATTATAAATAATTGCAATTTATAATATAGTTTTGTTTAAGCTTTACTATTACATTCATGTAATTGCTTTAAATAACTATTAGTAACATCTTTGTGCATCTCATCCTTTAGGGACGCAACACTAGTCAAGGATTATAATCCTTGAGGTTAATGCAAATGAGCATGTTGAGGATAATATTGAATAATTTTATAAATACTTAAAGCTAAAATATATTTTTAGGATATGTAAATTTATTTTTTAATTATATTTTATTAATAAATAATTATTAGGACAGTTTTAAGAATTTTTTTTTTTTTTGTTAGCTTTAGTGATTATTATTAGAGATAACCCATATTTTTTTTTATATTTTATTATATATTTATATCTCCTAGTAGTTAGAAAAACAACCATAATCCAACCTATAAAATTAATATATTAAATATTATTAAATAATTAATAAGTAACTATTTCTAAATTAATATATTTACATTAAATAAAAATATTAATATGGTTATTGTTAAGTAATGGAAAGTGGGTGATGGTTCAACAAAGTATATGTAAGTTAATAAAATAATTTGTTGAAATAAGTATATTAGTAATAAGACCGAATTTAATATTAATATATGAAATAAAAATAATAGGAAATGTCTCAGGGGAGGACAGTGCAACGGTTTGGGCTTTGGTTATTCGTTGGGAGCTCCAAGGTTCAAAATAGGTGAGTGTGTGAGGGGATGGGTGTGTGTATGATTGTAAAAAAAAAAGGAAATTATTCTCACTTCATAAAATAAATTAAAACAAAGATTATAAAACAAAATATAATTCAGTAAATTAGACATAATTGGATCATATATAAGAAATATAAAGAAAAAACTAAAATACAATTAAAATCAAGTTTTTATAGTATACTAATTTAATATATTTAAAGTATTTAATTTTGACATTATTTTAACATTTTTCCAAAAAGTAAAGTTTTTTAGTAAATTTTTAACTAGTAAAAGGTGTTATCAAAACAAGATGAGAGAAATGGAAAAGTCTTAAACATAGAGGTGTGTTTAGGTGGATATAGTCCTATAATTGTTTGGTAAGTTAAAAAAAAATTCATTGATGAGGGCATTTGAAAGGCACCCTAACGCCTTAATACATCAGAAGAGAAGAAGGATGCAAAGACCACAAAAAATAACAAGCATCCTTGAGGACCTGAGAACTAAAAGGAAAGCATGAACTAACCAAAAAGAAGCAAGGAAAAACCCAGAAGGGACAGAGATGCAAGACCACAAAATAGAATCCAATCAGGCAATTACAGATTCATTGATGTCCTCCTTATTGACATCCTTAACATCATCCTTAGGGATGTCCTTGAATATTTTCTTAGCTATTTCCACAACTTCGTCATCCTTAACTTCTGGTTTAGTTTCAACAGTAGACTTAGCAGGAGTATCTTCTGTGAAATTATCACAAAAAAATAGGAGGTTTAGAGCATTCCTATGCTCTTTCATTTGTGAAATTGCTCCTCCAATTGCAGACATGGCACTCTCCAGGTGAGCAATCATGATCGAAGTGGTCTTAATAACATATTTTTGAAGAAATGTTTCCACTGGATCGTCTAGATCATCCTCAACAATATCCTACATCTTTCTAAGACTCTAGAGTTCCTTGTTTTTGAGGTGTTGTGAGCTCCTTGTGGGAGTCACCTCAGCCTTGGTCCTCTTTTTTACCAACAACTCCAGAAACTAGTGTTTATCCTCCACCTTCTTCCTTTTGGAACCATGAACCTTAGTGACAGGAGTAGATGAAGTATCCTCCTCGATGTTGTCCGCCTGTTGGTCCTGAGTAAAAACATTTCCCTTAGGAAATTTGTCCAAGATATGGGCATACAACACTTTAAAAAGCCCTTGATGAGAGGGCCATGCTTCCTCCTTTTTTGAACATGTTGCAGAGATGGAGTAATCCATTAACAAAAAAGAAATTATTATACTTTAACACTAGATCTCTTGATATTATTATCATCTATTTATTAATATTTTATGACTTGTTGAAAAATATTTATATATATAATTTGGGTAGTGTGATAAACCATAAACCCTTATGATCAATGCATAGAGCTGAGCAGTTCTCTCCCAGCCATGATTATAAACTCTTACGATGTATGCATAGGGCTGAGCAATCCCCTCCAAGCCATGATCTCTTGTAAGACCAAGAGCTATGCTTATCAATAGGATATTAACACATAGCCACACACACACCATGATTTGAACCTTGGACCTTCCAAAGAAGAGCCAAACCTCAAATTGTTGCATTGTCTTTTGAGACTGTTGAAATAATATATTGCAAAATATTTTTTTTGAAGTTAGGCAAAGTACAACGAGTTTTACAACTGGGGCCACACTCCTTAGGGGCACAATGGGGGACTCCCTCCCCATGATTTGAACATGGGTAGCCTCGATGGTAGTCCAACAACAAATCACTAAGATGTCATTGCAAGACATTATAAAACATTATATTACATCAACTTTTTTTAATACATAGAGGAATTGATAATTGATCAGGAGATCGATTAAAAAGTCATCTACAGAAAGTGTGGAAGGAGCTCTGAATAAAATCCTCACTTCAGAGCAATCAGCACTTGTCAAAATAGAGCATTGAGGAAACTTGACTTATCTTCCATCATTCAATGAGTGGTCAACACCCATTTAATAAAATAGATTGGTTTTAAATAACAAACACCCATTTAATAAAATGGGTTAGTTTTAAATAACCAACACCCATTTAATAAAATGGGTGGATTTAATTACCAACACCCATTTAATAAAAGGAAGTTGTAAGTATTTAAGAAAAGGGGGCTACACACATTTAATAAAAGCGGATTTCTTTTGCATAACACTTAGTGGTAAATTGTTGCACAATACTTAGTGATAAATTGTTGCACAATATTTGGTGGTAAATGGTTGCATTGTAATGGATGGCAATTTAGTTTTTACACAGCATGGTATGATAATTTTTTTACAAAACACATGGTGATGGTTTGATTACCAAATTTGTAGTGGGAAAACAAAAAAAACATAAAAGACATTAGAGCAGAGGGAAAAAAGTTAGGATAAGGGAAGATTACAATCTAATACCATAGTAAGTATTGTAATAAGCTTATTATTTCCAATAAAAATTTGCAAAAATATCTTTGACTGTGGTTTTACCCATTTTGAGATTTTCATGTAAATTTAGTGTTTCTCTTTAAACTAGGTGTATATTTTTTTGTGAGATTATTGCTATTATTTACCTTAATTACTACAATTATTAGATTAAGACTAACACATAGAAATTACAAGTTAATCAAGCATAAGGATTAAGCAAGATCCATATATTTGTATGTAGAGGTGAATCCACAGTGTGGTACTTTATAGATCAAGTTTAGTATCATAGCAAATTTTCCTGAAGAACTGTGTATGCAAGGCAGAAGATTTCAAAGAAAATACTTGACCCCATACAACCCAGATATTGGGAGAAAAATGATCAGATCTGTGAAAATGGTAGATCAATCAAAACTTAACTCTCCAACAATGTCCAGCAAGGAATTTCAGAGAAGATTTTTTGAAATGGAAAACACTCTCCAAAGCTTGATGGAGATGGTGTTTTCTCAAGAAAAAATAAAAGCAAGGAAGGAAAAGAAAAAAATAGATTCAGAATATGGGATTGAGTCTGGTGCTTCCAATGGTGAGAAAATGGAGGTTGAAGGATCCCACTCCAAACAATATGAGAATATCTCAACACAATCCTTTATTGCAGATCCGTTAAAAATGGAGGTCAAAATTGATATTCCATCCTATGAAGGGGAGTTAGATCCTAAAAAATTAGATAGGTTGCTGAAGAAATTGGAGGTTTACTTTAGTACTAAGTCTTATACAAAGGTACAGTAGATCAACTTTGTTAGACTAAAATTCGGTGGCCATGCTCTCACACGGTGGGAGGCATATTCAATTGGATTGGCAAGAAATCAACATCTAGCAGTGGAAACATGGGTAAAATTTATGAAGGCTATAAGATCTCAGTTTTATCATATTGGCTATCAATAGAATATGGAGGGCAGATGGTTGTTTCTGAGATAGAGGCAGGGCCAAATAGTCTAATAATACACCATAGAATTCAAAAAAAATGTTGTGTTAATAGGTGTTAATATTCACAATCCTCAAATATTTAAGAAATATAAGTGTGGTTTGTCTTATCAAATCAAAATAGAACTGGAATTATTTGATACCAAGGACATTGATGACGCATGCATTAAAGCCACATACCTAGAAAGGAGGGTTAGAAATCCAAAAAAATATAATAAAGCATTAACTTCATCTTTACTCTCTAATATTGTAGAGACAACCGAGGGTTCCAGCAATAAAGGTAAGAATAAATCAGGGGCCACAACCACTAAATCATAAAAGGGTGAAAAATATTGTAAGGAGTGTAATTTTGACACTCATTAAAGTGAGGATTGTTAGAAGATACACCCTAAAAAGAGGTGAAAATGGTGGAACAAGGGAAAAAAAATCTGCTAATCTACTAAAAAGTTTGATCAAGAGGAAGAAGGGTGTTTTGAGGAAGAGAATGAAGGAAAGGTAGTGTGTGCTAATAGAATTAAGCCTTTAAGGTAGGATCAGAACTCTAATAATGAGGAACAAGCTTCAGAGGCCAATAAAGAGGAATTATTTTGGGTCTACATACAAGTGCAGAGGATGAAAGTTACAACATTGTTTGATAGTGAATCCCAATAAAATTTAATTTCTAAGAATCTAGTGAAGCAGTTGGGATTGAATATTGTGGATCATCCACAACCATATCCATTGGGATGGGTGTAGAAGGATGTGGAGCTACAGGTAACCAAACAATGTACTTTTTTGCTTTCTGTTAAAAATAAATTTTATGATGTAATTACTTATGATATAGTACCTATTGATATTTGTCAAGTAATTTTTGGTAGCCCATATTTATGGGAAAGGTGTTAGCATATAGTTTAGTATATAGTTTTATTTCATTATTTTTTTGTCGTCATTTGCCGTCATTTTTTTAGGTGATATTTTCTAGCATTATCGGTATCTTTAGATATTGTAGCGCATATCTTTTACTATTTGGGATATTGTGCCATTTATGGGATATTTGACTATGTTTATCATAAGGCTATTCTTAGCCTTAGGTGATGTATACATCCTATGCTTATTTATTAATAAATTATTGCTTACCTATTCTTGCTAATTTTGTTTTTCTCGAAATGCCCCCCAATGTTAGCATATAATTTAGTATATAGTTTTATTTCATTATTTTCCTACCGTCATTTACCATTATTTTTTTAGATGATATTTTCTAGCATTGTCAGCATCTTTAGATACTGTAGCTCATATCTTTTGCTATTTGGGATATTGCACCATTTAGGTGATATTTGACTATGTTTATCATAAGGCTATTCTGAGCCTTAGGTGATGTATATATCCTATGCTTATTGCTTAATAAAGTATTGCTTACCTATTATTGGTAATATGGTATCAGAGCATTAAATGCTTTGGGCTCATTTGTAGCCTGAGAGCCAACAAATGAAAGTCTATCAGTGGATCTTACTGCAGCACAATTCATATATGGTGCGTGCAAGACAGTCTCATGGACCACTAAGCTTGAAGCAGCTGGGTGGACCTATCTAGTGTGTGCAAGACAGTCTCATGGACCACTAAGCTTGAAGCGGCTGGGTGGACCCTAGATGTTGACAAGACCTGACTGGCTGAGTGGATCTGGAAAAGTGACTAGGCTGAACCAACCCTGGTATGATTATGTGGATCTATGAACATGTAGAGTTGACATAGGGACCTGAGGTGGCAATGAAGGTCGACACTAACTAGACAATGGACTAATCTGTAGACAGTAGATCTGACTCCAACGAAACCCAACACTGACTAGACAATGGACTAATCTGTAGACAGTAGATCTGACTCCAATGAAACCCAACTCTGGCCTAGCATGGATCCCTAAATATACCAGATATGGCAACTAACACACACATGTGATCCAATAGGATGGATCCCTAGATATACCAGATATGGCAACTGACACACACATGTGATCCAACAGGATTGTGGAGATATAGCCTACGTAGCTAACCTAGATCAGCTGACTCAGTAGATTTGGGACTAACGGCCAGTGTCGACCAGATGGAGGATCCTACCGAGGAATGACCTAGATGTTGATTAGGTGTAGATAAACATGTACACGTATTATTTATAGGAAATCTGACTCAACAGATTTGACGTGGACTGGTGAGACAACACCAAGATAACGAGGAAGATAGACAACCACGACGACTAAACACATGATGCAGATGTGGACGGGCAACACCTAACACTGCCTAAGACTGACATGGTAGACCTAAGAAGACATCTACCTATGAGAACCTAATGGTAACCTAAGTAGGTTTAACCACATGGGAGGGTAGTAAAATAGCACAAGCAAGAAGGACCACCCGTAGGTGGTTGATGTAATAGATGAGAATTTTTAGTTTTGTATTACCTCTTTACCTCTCACCTATCGCATGTGGGATAAAGGTATAGTAAAAAAATATACAGTATCCCACCACTGCCTGTGTTTTTTTTGTCGACCCTATACAGTGATTACCATTGTTGGATGATATTTCATCATAAATACGGTCAGACAAAGTGGCCTTCTAGACCCGAGCACATCTATGGCACTAAAGAACAAAGCTAGCCTTATTGCAGATCATATCAGAGCCTCCAACCAGGATATGATACCGCATGTTATTCATTATGAAGACAAAAATGTATTTGCAATGTTTTCGGTCATGATCGATTTTTGACCAGTCTCTATAGTGCACAAGGAGGAGAATTACATGCAGATAGGAGATCATAGATCATTTGCAACATTTGAGCATGAAGGAATCCCTTCCCAGGCCATATTGACTATATTTATAGCTCCTGAAGATCATGGTAGTACAATTTTTGTTTAAACAGATTACAGGATTATTATCCCAGCTTGAATAAATCTGGCGTAGGTGGACACCTCTGGATGCAGTTTTACATACCACACAGGTGAAAATCCCTGGAGTTACAAACCCACAACCATCTTAAATGTTCCTTGAGATGAATCTCACGTCACTTGACGATGGAGAAAGCGATCACAACATGAGAATTTTATTCACTCCTAATACAGTATGTGTTACAACATTACCTATGAATATGTGTAGCAGGTCGTAGATTTAATTCACTCCTACCATCATGGAGCTAATATGGATCTAACATGGTAGGTGGAGGAAGGATTGTTTACGTCAATCAGGAGGAATGCTTATTTTTTCAAATGGTTACTACGATACTTTACCACTAGTGATAACGTTGTAGCACACCCGTAGAATGCAACCACAACACCGCCAGGTGAAAATAAATTGTTGTAGACCTGAATAGTTATCGTCACCTGTATCGGATGTCGACACCGAAGGAGGCAGTGCCGCACCATGGCGGACGCTTGATGACTTCTCGATATTGTGTGTAGTAGCACAGATTGTGTCGATTTTCTCCGAAGGATACAACAATTTTTAGCTTTAAGCTATTTTGTAGACTTTCTGATGATATCTAGTGAAGTGAGGTTTTTTTTATAGAGGGAGCAATACCAATTGTAAATATTTTGATGATCAATCCAAAGTGAAGCTATTGTGATAGCCCCACTTGGAGCGAGGGATAACGTGACACTCAGAAGGAGGCAACTCCACCTAGGGAAGTTCCATCCCAGTGGAGGCTGAGCGGTGCCTGTTGGTGTGACATTCGTCCCTGCTATGAGATGCAAGGGATAAATATAAGGGCTTGTCCATTTTATCTCAGCTGATATTGGTAGCTTGGCTAGCTGACAACCAAACACTAAGGTGCCTGCCCGATAGGAGGTCGGGGGTTCAAACCCCATCGACGCTCCCCACAAAGGCAACATTTTTTTCTTTGCACCTTGTTGAAAAATAATTATTGCAACTTTCATTTTTTACTGACAATAGTTTACAGCAAATTGTAAATTTCAATTTCTGTCACCATTTTGTTGTTAAAAGTTGTTGACAATATTTTTTTTATTGTTAAAAAGTTGCTCGACAACATTTTTTTTTTAAAAAGTTGCTTGACATATTGTAACCAAGCTTGAGAAGCTTCCTTGGTGCCAATTTTATTTTATCCTCAGGGGGATTATTTAATTGGTGACCAAATTGCACATTTGCCTAAGAGGCAAGATTTTATCCAAGCATACAAGGATTCATCAACTACAATTTTTATTGCAACAAGGGGGATCACATTTTTTTCTCTAAGGGGGGATAATTTTGCAACAAGGGGGATACTCATTTTTTTCCCTCAAAAGCTCATTTTGCAAAAAGGAGGGAATCATTTGTAAAGGTGCATTTTTCGGCAGCGACCGACACCTTAGTCAATAATTTTGCAAAATTCCCTTGTAAAAGGTGCATTTTCAGCAGAGACCGACACCTTAAAATTGGGTAGATCAAAGAAAAATTAAACCCCAAAACAAATTGATGATGTTGAAAAATTAGTTAAAGGTCCTTACTTTCCACCAGAGATGGAAGGAACTTATTTTTATGAGGATGGCAATTTTTTCACACTACGTTGTGGTGTAGATACCATGCTCGGTGATTTTATGTCTTGTGAAGACATTTATAAAAATGGTGTTCTAATCCCTATTGGCGTTATAAGGGCAATATACATGTCATTGGTTTCTCTTGGCATTGGTCAACATAAAGTGAAAAAGGATATTAGTGAGGAAACAAAGGTCAAACTCCTAATGGTCGATGTTTTTAATGACACAAGTGACCTTCAGCCCATGGTGGTGAATGCTAGTTGTGACACATGTGACCTTGAGCCCATGATGGCCAATGCTTATTGTGATACAAGTGACCCCCTACCTTAAATGGTATATATAATTTGTAGCACAAGTGATCTCATCTCAGTAGCAGATTTTTCTTGTGATACTAGTGACTTAAAAATTGAAACTCCTCAAAAAGAGCTCCATAATATCATCAATAATGACAAATACCATATTGTTAAAATAATTGATGAAGATGATGAAATCGGGTGTTTTGAAAAATACACTAAAGGATTTGGTTTCAAACTGATGAAGAAGATGGGATTCAATGGTGAGAGATTAGGTAAACAGGAACAAGACATTAAAACTCCTATAATGCTAAATTTTAGGGCAAATAATGAAGGCCTTAGCTATTCTAGAGAATTAAGTGCCAGTAAAACCATGTTTGTAAATCCTAAATATCCTCCAACTTCTAAAAATCATTATTTCAATCATTATGGAAAAACAGGACATATTGAAGCTAGATGTTGGAAATTACATCCTTGTGATTCATGTGGATGTACAAATCACTCTTCTTCAAATTGTTGGTACAAACTGAAAATGGCCAACAAGGTTCATATAGATTGTGGATGGACAGATCACACACAATGGACCATGATGAAAGAAATGTTGTATGGCTTCTACTAAAAAGGTAAAACCTATGGTATACCCTGAGGCAAATCTAGTGATAGACTGAGTGGCAGTCCCAGATAAAATGCCTAGAGACAGACCTAAAGATAGACCTAGATACAAAATTCCAAGAGGTAATGATCTAGAGGTAGATTCACAGGTAGATCCCAAGATAGATCTAGAGGTACAATTCCAAAGGTACGCTTAGAGTCAAAGCCAAAGCCATGTGCTAGAGCCAGAGCCAAAGACAAAGCAAGAGCCATCATTCTTTCATTTTTCTTCTTATTCACTGTATTGGGACAGTTATATTATTACCCAAATAATGTAATAAGGGGGGATGTTAGCATATATTTTAGTATATAGTTTTATTTCATTATTTTCCTACCATCATTTATAGTCATTTTTTTAGGTGATATTTTCTAGCATTGTCTGCATCTTTAGATATTGTAACGCATCTCTTTTACTGTTTGAAATATTGCACCATTAGGGGATATTTGACTATGTTTATCATAAGGCTATTCTGAGCCTTAGGTGATGTATATATCCTATGTGTATTGCTTAATAAATTATTGCTTACCTATTATTGCTAATAAAAGGGATGCTTTGTTTAAGCAGAGGTGCAATTTTTGGGAGTTGAAGAAATATGGAATCACATATGTGATTAATCCTAGTAGATTGGAAAAGAAATTCCAACTTGTGATAGTGCAGCAGACAAAGCGTTTGGTGAATGTAAGCAAGAGATTCATGTTACTGATGATAAGAGATGTGGATAGTAATGTGCAATTTAGTAAGGAAGTGGAAGCAATCAATTGTACTCCCCATAAAAAGAAGGAATGTGAGATTTTTTCTTTCAAAGAGTACAAGGGCCAGTATGAAGAAGATGTTGAACTTAGAAATAAGTACAAGGAGTTGAAAAATGGAGTGCAAGGCAAATCCAATACGGTTTTTCATTTGGAAAATGACTTGTTGTTCAAAGAGGGAAAACTTTGTGTACCCAAGGGAGATAAATGCTTACAACTGATAAGGGAAGCTCACACATTACTAGTTGTTGGTTATTTTAGTGTGCACAAAATAATAGCTAACCTGCAATGATATGTCTACTGGTCTAATATGTAGAGTGATGTATCTAATTTTATCTATGGATGTAAAAATTGCAGCTCAAGCAAACCCAACAACCGCAAAGGTAAAATGCTAAGCAAGGCAAAATGGATCTCCAAGAAGAAAGAGGAGAAACAATATTCCCATCTAAATAAAGATGATTTTGAGGAACCAAAATCCTCCAATGGGGGAGGTCTTGATCAAGATATCAATTAAAAAGTCATCTACAAGAAATGTTGAAGGAGATTCGGATAAAATCCTCACTTAGGAGCAATCAATACTTGCCGAAATAGATCATGGAGAAAAAATAGCTTAAGTTCCATCATTCAATGAGTGGTCAACACCCAATTAATAAAATGAGTTGGTTTTAAATAACCACCACCCATTTAATAAAATGAGTTGGTTTTAAAAAACCACCACCCATTTAATAAAATGGGTTGGTTTTAAATAACCAACACCCATTTAATAAAATGAGTGGATTTAATTATCAACACCCATTTAATAAAAGGAGGTTGCAAGTATTTAAGAAAAGGGAGCTACACGCATTTAATAAAAGTGGATTTCTTTTGCACAACACTTAGTGGCAAATTATTGCACAATACTTAGTGGAAAATTATTGCACAACACTTAGTGGCAAATGGTTGCACAGCACTAGGTGGTAGTATAGTTTTTACACAACACAGTGTGGCAGATTTTTTAGAACAGATTGTGGAATTTTTTTGCAAAACACATGGTGATGGTTTGATTACCATATCTGCAGTGGAAGAACAAAAAGATCATAAAAGACATCAGAGCAAGGAGAGCAGAGTTGGTGAAGAGAATATTACAATCTAATACCATAGTAAGGATTGTAATCAACTTATTATTTCCTATAAAAATTGGCAAAAATCTCTTTGGTCGTGGTTTTACCCATTTTGGAGTTTCCACGTAAATTTGGTGTTTCTCTTTAAACTATGTATAAGTTTATTTTCTGAGATTATTGCAATTATCATATTAACACTAACACATAAAAATTACAAATTAATCAAGCATAAGGATTAAACAAGATCCATAGATATGTATGTAGAGGTGAATCCTCGGGAGCATAATGGGGGACTCCTTCCCCATGAGTTGAACTTGGGTAGCCTGGATAGCAGTCCAACATTAAACCACTAAGGTATCATTGCAAGACAATACAAAACAATATATTACATCAAATTTTTTTAATACATAGGCAAATTGACAACATCATTAGATGTTGCTACTATAAACCTTAACTTGCTAGGTTAGACAAAGTCAACAAGATCCCAACCCTTCGAGGCATCAACCAATTGGTAAACACTTGGCCACTACTGCCCAACCTATCCCCTTTTGGGTATGTCATGCTTTAAATATTGGATCTCCCCAAAGAGAGGCCAAATCCCTAACCATTGCATTGTTTTTGTCAGGCATTATATTACATCAATTATTCTTTGCTAACTAATATAATAATATAGTTATTTCCAATCTCAAAATCTTGTCCAGGTTTGAAATCATATTATTGTCTCTCATAGAGAATGTCTACAAATATGGTGCTCATCATGGGAAGTCTCAAGTGCAGAAAAATAGGTGCTAATAACTTGGCAATAGAATAACATACATAAAAAAAAAATCACCTTGGCATAGGATTTGTTCATTGCTCTTATTTGCCACATCTTGTGAAATACATAAGCTTGAGAAATTCTATCAGGACCAATTTTTAAATCTTGTATTTCCCCAGTAATTGAATTTTTATTTGAATCATTTGCTTGGGAAATTCCAATTCCATTAGGACCAATTTTGTAATCGTGTATTTTTAGTAATTGATTATTTATAATTAATAACGGAATTAAAACAAAGGATTCACTTCAATCTAGTGTAAAATGAAAATGTCCAAAATTGGGTTTATCAAAATTAATTTTGATTGTGTTTCTAAAGAAAATTTGGTAAAAGCTAGTTGAGGTGGTATTTTTAGAGTGTTTTTAGAAATAGTGAAGGCAAAATTCTCCTCACTTACTCAAAATCATATGGAACTTCAACTAACAATTATGAAGAGTCTGAGGCACTTCTTATAGGGATTAAAATTGCAATTGAAAAAGGATGGAAATATATATTAATCTGGGAGGATTCACAAATTATTATCAAAGCTATTAATAAAAATCGATGTAGAGACTAGATAAATTAGCCAATTGTGGTACTGATCTTCATCTTGGTTAAATTCAAATTTTAGAAGGCAATTGGCCAAGTGAGATTTTACTTCTTAATCAAAATGATATCAAAGATCTGATTGTGGAAACATAACACTTCAAAGAAGTTGAAGAATATTTAATAGAAAAAAATGTGATAAAAAGCATGTAGCAAAAAATGTAATATTTTTTCGTATTTCGATGACAATTACCCTAATAAAAATTACATATAACTTATTTTAAAATATATATTATTTTTTTTCAAATAATATGATAAAATTTAACTCTTAATCTAAATGATTAATTTTTAAAAATCTATTTTTTAATAAAATATTAAAACCATTTTACTATTTTTAATTTTTAAATTAAATGACTATTACAATTAAAAAGTAAGAGAGACTTGTCCTTTAAAATTGTTAATATAATGTTTTGAGGGCTGACAAAAAATACATGCACAAGTTAAAGGTTAATAATTATTACATAGGATATCTACCTTAGTTCTTCCCTGTGTGCTTGTGTGTCCTTTGCTATTGAATTTTGAGGGTGTCTTGTGTGGCACAACTTTATCTATGAAGATGGTGAATGACTATTTATATTCGGGTTTGCTCTAGAGCCTTTTGTGTTTTGTTGTTTATTTTGGAGTAGCCTCCTTTGGTCTCCTTTTGTGGAACTGTGTGGAGCTAAGGAGCGGAGGGTTGTGGTTAGATTGAATATAGAGAAAGCTAAGTTGTTTAGATCCAAGTTGAGACATGCTAAATCTCGGTTGGAACCTACTTCCTTAAATATTGATGACAAAGTTAAAGCTTTTCTGAATAATGGTGGTGTATTGGAGTGTGTCCAAAAGTTTTATGGGCATAACTTGGTGCTTTCCAAGTGGATGACGATGATGTGGAATGATGGCTGGGTGAGAATCGGGTCTTGGTCCTTTGAGATCTCTGCAGAGTTGATTAGTTGTACTACTGGTCTGGCGTTGAATAGTGCCTATCACAATAGGGATAGACATTCGTTGTTGAAGGAAATTAGTTTTTTCCTGGATGGGGAGGAATTTCTGCCCAGAATCCAGAATGGCTATAGCACCAAGGCCCTGTCTCCACCGTGGGATAGGGTGGCTAGAGTCATTATGGATTATTTTACTCTGGACTCTACGTATGATGTCATATGGAGCTTCCATGCCATGTTTCTAAACCATATTAGGAGGCAAATGTGGATGAAAATTCCCTTATTTTTATTTCAATATATGAAGAAGTCTATGGTGGATGTGCAAGGGGGTCGTGGTCAGTTCCTTCTTCACTAGGGATTGGCCCTTTTAGTGTTTGAGCAAGCGGTGGTGGATAAGGGGATGGTGGCGGAGGAAATTCTAAAATATTTAGCTGATTTACTGGTCCCTGCGTCTGGCCAAGCCAAGGTGGTCTCTAAAAGCTCTACTGAAGGCATTGAGGATGTTTATTCGTTTTCGCGGGTTTTGGTTCGGACAATATTTCTTGTAAGATTCATGCCTCAGCTAAAGGTGTGAGGGGAAAAGCGTCGAAATGCAACATTGATGATGTGGTAAAAAATTCATTGATTTTTTCTATGACCTCGCCTGAGGTGGGGGGTCCTCCATCAGTTAGCCACGTGAAAGGTAGTAGTACCCGAAAATCATTGCATCTGCTCAGCAAAAAGCGGGAGGAGGATGGGTCTTCCCCCTTATCCCACCCTATTGATATGAAGATTCTTCCTAGGGATTTCTATAAGGACAAAACGGTAAAAGATGTTTATGTTCCTGGGGAGGCCTCTGCGAAGAAAAGTGCAGTTCCACACAGTCTGAAATTGATTGAAATTAAGCAGCGCACTATTTGGAGTTCCGTGAAGATGGCGTTAGACTATTCTGAGGAGGTAGCACAGATGTCGGGAACAATAGCCCACAAGATCGATATGCTATTGTAGAACTCCCTTGGTTCTCTCTTGTTTGATCTCGTCTTTGTTCTCTCTTGTTGTGTTTGTTTGTGCCTCTCTATCTTTGTGGGTTGCTTTGTGTGATTTTATTTGGTTGCCTTTTAAACAAGTTATTTTGTAAAAGGTTGTGAGGTCCTTTTAAAACCCCCTTTTCTCTGAATAGTATAAAAAAAAAATTATTATTACATGGAATACGATAGATATTAAATTAAACTTACTAATAAAATAAATTAAGATTTTTGTAGATATGGAGCTCATCTAAAATAACAACGATAGTAGGCTTCTAAGGAAAAAAAAAATCATGAACGTTTATTGTTTGCTCGGACCGAAAAGACTGAAAGGCCGAATTCGGGCTGATATTAAAATTACAATCTTCAATGTGCTTTTAAATACCGCAAGCTACATGTCAGATGCTCGAACTGCAAGATTTGTTTGTTCCTGTGAACTCTACAATGCTTATTAGAACCCTTTCTTGAATTCCAAAGCTATACTTGATTCCTCCGAAAGTGCATAGGTTTCTTCAGAATTAAGATGTCTCTGTTTAGCTCCGTTTTGCTCAAGCCTTCATTCCTCTTTTGGATTAGTAATTACGAAAGTATCCTCAGAAAATAAAAACCCGCGAGGCATATCAAGATTATTGCAGAAAACAAGCAGGCAAGGCACAGTAAATCAGTGTTGGAAAATAAGAAAAATATCAACTCTGATTTAGTGGGAAAATAAGAAAATTTGAAAATGTTGATGGAAATGTTGAAGGGTGAAGACAATTGAAAAGAATTATGAATTGAATTGTAGGAATTATAATCTTCATTTCCAAAAGCTATCATTTGTTACACTACTTTGAATTGTAGGAATTAGGATTGATGTAATACTACTTTGGTTGTACAAACAGCTATCATTTGTTACACTTCTTTGTCACGTCTAAAAGGATGTGAGGCCGACCGTCAGTCGAGAATATATTTCCTGTTCTAATGATTGGAGAGTCTTATGTTGAATTGGAGAGTACTTTAAAGGTTGAATTCACTCTCTTGTCAAAGGTTTGTTCCAAAACTATCCTACCTTCTATAACCGTTCATTTTATAACTGAAAATATATACATACAATACACAGAGAAGGGCAACCATTGAAGAAGAGCCATTGCAAGTAGAATTACCATCGGGGCCGCTCAAAGCTAGCATCAAGAAAAAAAAGGACAATAAGGTTATAAATTCTAGATGTTCTCAATGCCTAAAAGTGAAGAAAATAAAAACGAACACACCAATCTGGACTAAGAGGAAAAACCAGAAATATTCATTGCAACAATGTCATACAAACTACATGAGCTTTGGTGGGTGGTCGTAAATTTTTGAAAGACATCCATCAACATCTTCTAATCTCAAGAATGTTCTGGATAATCACCAACACTCCATAAGCATCCCAACAAAATCAATTTATATTTTAACACCCTTCATAAATTAATTTTGTTTAAACTTAAAAGACACAAATACAAAACTTATAAGAATTATATCAAAAATTTGAGGGTTACAATGAAAGTCCTAGTACAAGACTCATGTAATATCCTTAAGCCTAAAAGACTTCTAAGATGTACAATTTAGCCTCACTTAATGCTTTAGTGAAAATATCTCCAATTTGACCAATTTGACCAATTGTTCTATAGTACTTCAGATGAATCATCTGTTGTTGAATAAGTTGTCTAATATAGTGATGGTAAAGTCCTTACATGGAACACTGGATTCTTGGCAAGCTTAATGGTACTCTAATTAGCATAATGCAATATGGTTGGTTGTGTCTAGTGTTGTTGTAATTTGAGAGAATGTTTCTTAACCACTTGATCTCTTTGGTTGCCTAATTTATTGTTATGTACTATGTTTATGTTATAGATAAGGAAACTATAAAACTATACTATGTTTCTTGTCATACGAAGATATATGATCTAAACCAAGTGAGAAGACATATCCCATAGTAGATCTTTTGTTATCTACACAGCCTACCCAATCTGAATCGGAATATTCTGTAAGAAGTAATTTTTCACTAAATGAATATTCAATGCCCATGTTCAGTGCACCCTATACAGACCACAATATCCTCTTTGCAGTTTTCCAATGGGAAAATTTTGAATAAGTCATCAACCTAGATTAATGACTGTATAGGAAATATCTTGTCTAGTATGGGTCAAATATATCAGGCTGCCCACAAGTTGTCTATAAAGTGTTGAGTTTACTTTATTGTCTTCCATATACTTGCTCAACTTTGTGCCTACAAAAAGTGGAGTTGATACATTTGTGCATTATTTTATTTTGAATCTAACTAACAAGTCTTTGGCATATTTCCTTTGAGAAAGGAAGATATCATCTTTAGTTTACCATACCTCGAAACTAAGAAAGTAATGAAGAAGTCCCAAGTCAATCATTTCAAACTTGTCCCTTAGTCATGACTTCATTTCATTTATATTATGTATATTATCACCTATGATAATGAGATCATCCACACAGAGTACAATAATAAATAATCCATTGTTGAAGGTTTTCACATATAGGTTTGGATCAAAGATGTTACTATTAAATCCTTCCAGTTTGAAGACTTCATCAATATTTGTATACCAAGCCCTTGAAGATTGTTTTCACCAATAAAGTAATTTTTGTAATCTACATATTAAGTGTTCTTCTCTCTCTTTCACAAATCCTTGAGGCTAAGACATGTAAATTTCTTCCTCTATGTCATCATTAAGAAAAGTATTCTTGACATCCATTTGATGAATTTCCACCTAGAATAAGCTACAAGTGCAATGACTATTCTAATAATGTTGATTTTGGCAACAAGAGCAAATGTTTCTCCATAATAAATTCTTTCTTTTTTAGAGTAACCCTTGGCCACAAGTCTAGCCTTATATTTTTCAATACTCCCATCATATTTATACTTAGTTTTGTATATCCATCCACTTCCAACAATATTTTTTTCTTGGGTAGTTCCACTAACTCCCAAGTATGATTTTTGATCAAGGAGTTATACTCATCTTGCATGTCTAGCTCCCATTTTCTTTTTCCTTGGGCTTTCTCAAAAGTATTAGGATCAATGGTTTCCATAGTTGTTGTCATCAAAGCATAATTAATACTTTGATTTACCATCTAGACCTCCTTAAAGTTGTCATAGATTTCTTGAAGGTTTCTTTTCTTCTTAGGAGGACTTTCTTCACCATTAGGATTTTTTCTCTTAATTATTACTAGTTTCAAATTCATAAATTTTAATTTAAGGATGATATGGAGTTGTGACACTACTTTTAATACCTTCATCAAACTTCACATTTATACTAATAAAAGTATATTTAACTATATGTTCATACATGTATCTCTTCTTTTGATTTTCATAGCCAGCAAAAATGCACTTAATTCTCTTACTATCAAACTTTCTCGTTATTATCTCATTTGGCACATGGGCATATGCTTCACAACCAAACACTCTAAAATAGTTCACTTTGGGATTATTTCCACTACATGATTATTCTAGGATGATATTGTTAAAGCATGATGTAGGGTACCTATTCTAAATATGACTTGTTGTATTCACTACTTTTACCTAAAGTTCCATAGGTAAGTTCTTAGATTGAATTATGCATTGAGCCATTTCAACCAAAGTTCTATTTTTTTATAGCCACTCCATTTTGTTGTGGAGTGTATCTATTTATTGTCTGTCTTTTATTTCCATGTATTTGACATTTTTTTTGAAACCATGATTGACAGATTCTCCTCCATTGTTGGTTCTTATTCTTTAGATTCTTTTGTTACAAAGATTTTTCCACAAGGGCCTTGAAAATATCAATTTTTTTAACACTTCATCCTTGGTCTTTAGAAAGTATGTCAATGTCTTTTTGGATAAGTCATAAATGTTAGCACATCTTTTTTTCCTCCAAGTGCTATAGGAGTAATGGGTCCATATAAGTCATTATACACAATTTAAAGAAATTCTTTTATTTTTGATGTACTCCTATCAAATGGATATTTATGCTATTTTCCAATCATATGGTATTCACAAACACCTATTTTTGTTTTGATCCATGGGAGGCCAAGAACCATCTCTTTCTTTGATAATGTAGATAAATTTTGATAATTTAAGTGCCCAAACCTTTGGTGTCATAATTCACCAGCATAATCATGTATTGTAACATAAGCACCCCTATTTGCAAGCTCAAAATTCAGTTTATATATATCGTTTTCTATTGTTCATATTGTTATGAACCTATATCCATCCCTCATATATTTTATCAAAATTTGTCTTGATAAAATTCTACCTTGCATACATGCTTTATTATTAGATTCACTAAGAGAAGATTCTTCTTCAAATTTGCTAACATCTTCAATATTGAATGAAGAGTCATCACCTAAAATAACCTTATGGGATTCATTTTTCTTCTCTAGAGAGTTAAAATACTCTTTATGATGAGTCATATGTTGACTTACACCTAAGTCAATATACCAAGCATCTGTAGAGCTTCCACAAGTAGCAAGAGAAGTGAGCAAAATATTTTTAGAACATTCCTTCTCTTGGATAAAATTTGATTGTTTCTTTGGTTGGAATATTTGAAAACCACCTATTTTCCTTCTATAATATTGATCTTCTTTATGCTCTTCTTTTCCATAGTTGTAACAAGTAATCTTAGAGCTATTCCTTATTTGATTTTTATTATGCCTTTGATCGAAGTTTCTATATTGGCAATTTTGTTGTCTTCCTTGCCTATGTCATGGTTTCTTCCCATAGGATTCTTCAGTTTGTTGGGTTGACTTGTATTTATTTTATCTTCCTTGATTATTAGATCTTCATTTTCCTTTAGTTACCAAGGTTTTTCCACTCATGCTAGATTCATCATTAAATTTTTCTAGTTTATCTTCACTTAGTAAGACTCCACATAGCTCATCCAATCTCAATGTTCCTAATTTTTCTATTATCTCAAGGATGGATACAAAATTATGATATTTTATAGGATATTATCAATTAAAAATCCATAATATCTTCATATTTATATGCTACCTGTATAATGGATAGTTGATTTCCTATCCTTTTTAATTTTCTGATATGGTCATCCATGTTATCTTCTTCTTCCAACTTGATATGTTTTAGTTGTATCTTTAAATCCATTATTTTAAGTTTTATGGTCCTCTCGTACATAGTAGAAAGAGTATCCCAAACTTATTTTGATGTTTGAAGCTCTTGAAAATGAGACCTAATCGATGGATCTATTTTCCACAAGATCAATGCTTGTGCATTCATGTCCTTTTTACCCCCCTTAATATGTTCATTTGGATCTATTGCAATGTCTTATGTTATTAAATCCCATAGACCTTTTATTTGTAGTATTAGCATCATTTCTATCTTTCATGTTTCATAATTTTTCCTATTTAGTTTTTTTGATACCATGCAGTTGTTATTTGAGCCCATGATCAAAGTAGTAGCTTGATAATACAATGAAAAGAAGTCCACCACAAACATAATAGGCTTGAATGTAAGCCTTCCAAAGTAACTCTAGACAAGGAAAAATATTTATTATTAGTTGCCTTAAAATTTACCTTCTTATGAGCCAATCATCCAAGGACTTCAAATCTTCAAAGTACAATTTATAAGCAAAATTTTGATAATATTTACAAATACCTTCACAAAACCATTTTACACCATTCCTCTTATTTTTTTATCAATTTTTTGTATTATTGATTCAATCACCTTCACATTAAATTCTAATAGTATGAATTTTAGAACTTGACACTAAGAACTTCATAACTTTACCTACAAACTTTAATTTTTAGGTCTGTGCATGTGAACTTGGAAGACTAAATTTGATAAAATTTTAGTTTTAAGATGCCACAAGATTATAAAACTTGAAGATTCACTTTAAATTCCTAATGGTGTTCCTCAACTGGCTGCAACATTTGTAATCTGCAGAATCTGCCAACGCATCAAACTTGAAAAAAAATGAAAGGTGATTTCATCCCAAAAATATATATATAATACGAGTATGGAAAACAAATAATCCAATACAGTCATTTTTCCATGTTAGTCTTGATCAATGGATGGCACTTTCTAAATAAAACACCCCCAAATTATAACAATAATGTAAATGATTGAATTCAAAAAAAGTAAAAAATATAACCTCTCTTGAAAGAAACAAGGAAAAATTCTCTCCAAAAATAAAATTTCAACCTTAAATTCCTCTACTCTTAGATTATAGGAGATCCACACTTCTCTCAAGCCTCACAAATATTTTTATTTTTTCAACACAAACCACCACTGTCGCTACGTCCTCTACTGCTCCTTACTGAAACACCACTCCTAACACCAATAGCTCTGATACTATGAATAAAATAGAAACAACACATCAATATGGACTAAGAGGAAGAACTAGAAATGCTCGTTGCAATAATATCATATAAATACAAACATATATACATAAGCTTTGGTTGGTGGTCGTTAAGTTCTAGAAGACATCCATCAACATCTTCTAATCACTTCCTATGTTGATGAGCACGAATATTCTAGATAATCACCAACACTTCATAAGCATTTGAAACAAAATTTATTTATATTTTAACAAAACGTCAAACTAAGTTGTGTAATTTCTTCCATGCAATTAATTGTTGTCAATATTGAACCTATGGAAAGAAACATTTTAATATTCTTTTGTATTTTAATCCTTGATCTTTGATGTTTTTGATTTTTTCTCTCTCTCAATTAACATATATTCTTTTTATATGTACTTTTCTCCTATTTTCTAAATGAAATTAATATAATACATAATAATATTTTTATAATTTATAAGGATATGTCTAGTTTAGGTTTTTTTCTATCATCATCAATAATTTTATATTTATATAAATTTTAATCAATAATATTAATTATAAAGAAAATGTTATTCTATACCTACTTAATTCATGTATGAAAAATTATACTTATTTTTTAATACATTATTTATACGAGTTATATATATATATATATATATATATATATATATATAGTTAGTTAGTTAGTTAGTTAGTTAGTTAGTTAGGAAGTATAATCAAATGTTAAAGTTATATCAAAATGGACATTATTTTTTTAAAATAATTTTTATATTTTATATCTTTATTTTAAAATAAGTTTTAGATTAATAAAAAATTATTGTTAACTAACATTGACGTGACATTTTAAGATTGTTATTATTTATAATAACAATAATTTATAAAAATTGTCCTCGTTGGGACATTGTAGTTGTATATCTTTGGGTTTTCATCTAGGAAACCTCTTGGTCCAAAATTTACCTAAGTGGATGAGTTGTGCCCTCAAGACCTCGTCCAATATTGAATGCCTCAGAAATAAGGGTCTCTGAGTCAACCTCTAGAGAAGGTCGACTCCTATGGACCTAGCTAATCTAACTAAAGTGGGGTTGAAGATAAAAGTAAGGAATGCAAAGGATTAGAAGCTAAATTGAAAGTGGTGCAAATTTAGCAACATCAAGATATATAGTCCACGAGAGTATCCCAATCTAAATATAAACTAAATTACTAACAGACTGTTGGAAATATTAAGCATATTGGTTGTCATTTATGTCAAAGGTGAAATGGTTGAGAATTATCATCAAGGTTAAAATATTAAAATGGAAGGTAATTATCTTCAAAGGGTACATGATACAGTGTCAAAGGTACAAAAGTTGTCACGGCAAAAATATTCTCCATGGTTGTGTTTGCAAGAAAAATACAAGGCTTTATTTTGTTAGAAAAAGTTTTAATTGCAAAGGCCAAAAGGTTCGAATTTTAAATTATAATATTTAAATCTTTTAGATTTAAATTATTTTAATTAAAAAAAAGTTTTAAAAAAATGGGCGGTAAAGAAGCAAAATAAAAAATTATTATTTCAAAATTCTAGTGCCGACATCATGAAATCGAAGGACAAGGACAGATATATGGAGCATAAATTATTTTTGAAGGCTAAGGTGGAGTGCAAGCGCCATTCGAAATAATTCATTCGTATTTTGTTCATGGAGGCAAAGAGGAGAGACAGGACAAAGGTGCACATTTTTAAGGGATGAATTCACAATTCAAAAGGGAGTGCGTGTGGTAGAAGTTTCGTCTAAGCAACTAGCCCAGATGGCAGGGAGTCCCTGTGCTAATTCGCTGGTAGAGAAGAGGTCATGGGTTCAAGGCATGATAGGGTCATTTTTGGTGAATATTTTTGCTGAGGCAAATATAGCATTGTAGAGGCAGATTGAAAGCACTATTCGTGCACCTTGGTTGTTATGTGGGAAGCTAGCCCATGCAATAGCCTGGCATTTAGCTAGGGCATAGACCAACAAGAGGTGGTAAGTTCAATTCACAAAGGCTACAATAGTGAGAGCAAATTTTTTTTAATTTAATTTATCATAAGGTCTAAGTTATGCGCTCAATTTGCTTGCATTAGGGAGTCATAAGGTTAAAAATTTTGTTTTATCTTTTGAGGTCAAAAGGACAATATGAAATTTAAATTTAGATCTATGGCTGTGAAATGTGCATGATATAGAGTTGATATTATGATTTACACCTTGAAAGTTTGAGTGCATTAAAAATATTTTTATTTCAAGTAGGAGGTATAAGGTGTATGTGGTAATTTTAATATTGTAATTTGTGCCTTGTAATGATAATTGTATTGAAAATTATTTTATGAAAGTAGGAGTTATGAGGTGTATGTTATTGATTTAAATAATTATAATTTGTACCTTGGGTGGTTAAATGCTATAATAAATATTGTGGTGTGTTGAGAATTATTTCTTGTGAAAGAAGGAGCTATAAGGTGTTATTGTGGTTCAAATTTTTATTGTAATTTTTGTGTGGTGGAAAAGAAATTTGAGAGGTTTTTGATGCTTTATATTTTGAGAACAAAAGGAGAGTCATAGAGCATTATTTTCAGATTCTATTGAGCATATCTTTTTGAGGAAAAACTAAATGTGGATGATTTGAAAGAGAGATCTACTAACCAGTTTTGAAGTGGCACTTTGAAAGGAAAATTCTTTTGATACAGGTTTTTGAGGGTACATTTTCATCAAAGAAATTTAAGAGGTATGGTGATATTATTCCTTCTTTAAGGTGTTTGGTTCAGCAAATACTTTTGAATCATAAGGTGGGGAAATAAGGATTATATATGTGCATTGTTAAAAATATATGTGCATTGTTGAAAATATATGTGCTAAGATTTGAGAACAAGTTGTTCTTCATTGTTGAATGAGATTGGAAACACATGTGCTAGGGTTTGTGAACAAATTGTGCTTCATTATTGAATGATATTGGAAACACATGTGCTAGGGTTTGTGAACAAATTGTGCTTCATTATTGAATGATATTGGAAATATGTGTGCTTGGGTTTGTGAAGAAATTATACTTCATTATTGAATGAGATTGGAAACACATATGCTAGGTTTTATGAAGAAATTGTGCTTCATTGTTAAATGAGATTGGAAACACATGTGCTAGGGTTGAGAGCAAGTTTTGTGCATAATATTGATTGATATTGGGATAAACTAGCAAAGGTCAAAAAGTATTTTTGTGAAGTAATTTGTGCATTGGCCTTGAGTGATATTTGGAAAGAACATATTGTGAAATTGTATTGCATATCATTTTCTATGTGTTCTTGAACAAGAATTCTGGGTAGAATATGTCTGAAGTACTTTGATCAAAGCATGTGTTATGAGCAAGGTTTGAGCATGTGTTATGAGCAAGTTTTGAGCATATGTTAAAGCAGATTTAGGAAGATTTGAGCAAGTCTTGTGAGAAGGCTTGAAGCAGGTTTGAGGTAGATTTGAACAAGTCTTGAGAGAAGATTTGAAGTGGGTTTGAAGCAAATTTGAGCAAGTCTTGAAATATATTTGAGCAAGTCTTATGAGAATATTTGAAGTAGGTTTAAGAAATATTTGAGCAATCTTAAGAGAAGACTTAAAGCAGGTTTGAAGCAGATTTGAGCAAGTCTTGTCAGAAGACTTGAAGCATGTTTGAAGTAGATTTGAGCAAGTCTTGTGAGAAGACTTGAAGTAGGTTTGAGGTATATTTGAGCAAGTCTTGTGAGAAGACTTGAATTAGGTTTGGACAAGAGTTGAGAGCATATTTGAGCAAGCCTTGTGAGTAGGCTTGGTGTAGATTTGGGAAGATTTGTGAGTAGGTTTTGTTGCTGATTTGAGCAAGCCTTGTGAGTAGGCTTGGTGTAGATTTGGGAAGATTTGTGAGTAGGTTTTGTTGCTTATTTTTTGCAAGCCTTGTGAGTAGGTTTTATGCTTATTGGAGAAGTGAGTTGAGAAGATTTTGTTGTAGATTTGATCAAGCCTTGTGTGAAGGCTTGGATTAGTTTTTGAGCAGAGTATTGAGCTAGCTTTGGAGAAGACAAAATATGAGAGGATAGGTGTCTCATGTGGATAGATATCCATGAACTAGAGTTGAGGGGATAGAGTTCTCCTGTGGATAGAGTTTTATAAAACAAAGTTGAGGGGATAGAGTTCTCCTGTGGATAGAGGTCCATGAACCAGAGTAAATAAGATGTGTCTCCTATGGATAGATATCCATGAACCAGATTTGAAGGGATAGATTTCTCCTATGGATAGAGATTCATGAATTATAGTTGAGGGGATAGATTTCTCCTATGGAGAGAGGTCCACGAACCAAAGTTGAGGGGATAGAGTTATCTTGTAGATACAAGTCCATGAACCAAATTTGAGGGGATAGAGTTCTTCTATGTATAGATTTCCACAAACCAGAGTTGAGGGGATAGAGTTCTCCTGCAAATAGAGATCCAAAAACTTGAACATAGGGGATTGGTGTCTCCTTTGGACAAAGATCCATAAACATTGTAATAGGGATTTGGTTCCCAAGAGATATTTTGAGGAAATTTATAAGAAATATTTTCTTCGTAGACATAGATCACATTGGGTGAACCTCATTAAATCTGTGTCTCTCATTGTGTGTGATGATATGTGCATTTCTTTGCTACTGCTATTTATGATATTGGTTAATACTACTTTGGAAAGATATTACAATTGATAACATTGGATAAAATTGTTTAGAAAGAAAAGCAAAAGGTTATCTTATACTGTTCACCCCCCTCTCAATATAAGCTTGTATTATTAAATTGGTATCAAAGCAGGTTCCTTCGAAAAAGTCTAACAAATTGAAGGAATATCTTACAGGAACACAAATGGCTTCTCAGAATGGATTTTTAACAAATAAGGCTCCAATTTTTGATGGAAATAATTATGTTTTTTGGAGCATGACGATGAATACATATTTGATGGTACAAGAATATGAAACATGGAAATATGTTGAGGATGGTTTCAAACATACAGCTACTCCTCCCATAAATAAGGATGGCAAGCAACTATATGTAAATAATGCCAAGGTTATGAATAGAATCTTAAGTGTATTACATGAATTAGAGTTTATGAAAGTTATGCAATGCAAATTAGTAAAATAAATATAGGATAAATGGAAGTAAACATATGAAGAAGATAGCAAGGTTAATTTGGTAAAACTTCAAATTCACAAGAGGAGGTTTGAAGAGTTGAAGATGAAATATGAGGAAGATATTGCTAAATACTTACTTCGTATTGATGGAGTTGTTAATACCATGCATGGACTTGGATTAGAAATTGAGGACTCTAGTGTCACTCGAAAAGTATTAAGATCACTCCCTATGAGGTATGATGTAAAGGTTTTATAGACACCTAAAACACGTCATGTTTAGGAGACTACTCATATGGGCACATTTGCAGACCATATGATGTATCTTGAACCTTTCCAAGAGCTAGCAGTGGTTCTAACCACTCACTAAGGGTAGTTCTAACCTATTTAGGTGCAGTCACTGTCGACCAAAGTGGCTACCAACCTAGTTGCTCAAGCTTAGAGTGGCTATGAGCTAGCTGTTGTTGTGGATAGTGGCTATACTAAGACAAAATCAATTGTGAAATGTGGTCCCAAATAATGCATGGTAACTAAAATTGCATTGGGTTCAAGTAGTTTTGAATGTGAATCTCCCACAGTTCTTCCTAACTACCACTCACATGCAAGTCTAGAACTGGGCTTTCCCCCCAATGGCCAGTTTCATGCAAATATGAATCTTGGCTTCTCCAAGAAGCCAAAATTTGGGATTTGGTAGGCCTACATATGCACCCTTCCAGGAATAAGTATGGATCCCTAATTTTATGTAGCGAAGTCCTACCGTATTGAGCAACAAATTGATAGCCCTGTGAGAAGCGTCTAAGTATTGCCTGATTGCAGATCATCAAGTATACCATCAACAATAAATATTCCACAATATTGAGAATCAAATCATCCATTTGCCTTCAATGTGTTGTCGATCCAAGAGATTTCACTCACAAATTCATGTTTAGACACACCAATAAACCTTGAACATCAATTCAATCAAGGATTTTTGAGTTGCAGAACCTGATACAAGGAGTAAAGATCATAGTTAGTGATCACTATCTTTGATAGCGGCCTACAAACACAACTGCCAATAATAGAAGTGGCTAGCAGACCAACTGCCCTGAGCAATAGTGGCTAGGGTTTGAGACATAGTTTCTTTAGTTTATAGAGTAGACATGCCTTATTTTATGCATCATTAGTTTATCGTAGTTTAGATTTACTATTTTATCATATTTTCACAGTTCATAAGCATTGTAATAGATGTCTTTTACTTCTATTTATGGTTTTTCATGCTTTCTTATGCTTTCATACTATTTCTTGTATATTTGTGGAATAAGCCTCATATCAAGAGGCCTCATATACTTTTAATGTTTCTTGTTGTTTCCTTGCACGTAGGTAACAGATCTATTTTATAATAAGCCGCATTCAAAACATTCCCTTTAAAAATTGGAGGAGGCATATAGTAAGCCCTCATGCAAATTGATATCGAAGTGAAGACCCTTTGAGTGCATCTCTCCCTGTTGAGGAACCTTAACTATTGTAAATATTGTATCAACTTGAGTGACTCCCTAAGAGGGAGCTATTGTAACCAATATTTATCATTTTTAATAAAAGGGCAACCTCATTTTCTTGGATATCTTTTATTTATGCAAATGGTTACTTGATTTATGTTTATTAGATTGTTACATGCTTGCAATGGTATAGATTTATTATTTTCACCTTCGTATATATGGTGATCTTGTAGACACCTAAAACATGTTATGTTTAAGAGACTACTCATATGGGCACATTTGTAGACCATATGACTGATCTTGGACCTTTCCAAGAGCTAGCAGTGGTTCTAACCACTCATTAGGGGTAGTTCTAACCTATTCAAGCATAGCTGCTATCGATTAGAATAGTTGCTAGCCTAGCCATTGAAGCTCAAAGTGGCTATGAGCTAGCCACTATTGTGGACAATGGCTAGCACTAAGATAAAGTTAGTCATGAAATGTGGGACTGAATCATGCATGGTAACTAAACTTACATTGGATTCGAGTGGTTTTGGGAGTGAATCTCCTAGAGTTCTTCCTAACTACCACTCCCATGCAAGTTTGAAACAGGGCCTTTCTCCCAATGGCCAATTTCATGCAAATCTAGATATTGGCTTCTCCAAGAAGCCAAGATTTGGAATTTTGTAGGCCTACATATGCACCCTCCCAGGAACAAGTATGGATCCCCAATTTTATGTAGAGAAGCCCTGCCACATCAAGAAACAAATTGATAGCCCTGTGAGGAGTGTCGAAGTGTTGCTTGATTACAGATTGCCAAGTATACCATCAACAATGGAGCTTCCACAAGTTTAAGAGGAAAATCATCCATTTGCCTTCAATATACTGCAGATATGAGAGATTTCACTCGCAAATATATGTTTAGACACACCAATGAACCTTGAACATCAATTCAACCAGGGATTTTTGAGTCACAGAACCTGATACAAGGAGTAAAGATCACAGTTAGTCAACGCTACATTTTATAGCAGCCTATAGGCACAGTTGTCGATGGTAGCAGTGGCTAGAAGACTAGTCATATTGAGTGATAGTGACTAGGGTTTGAGATGTAATTTATTTAGTTTCTAGTGTAGACCTACCTTCCTTTATGAATAATTAGTTTACCCTAGTTTATATTTACTATTTTATCATATTTTCATGGTTTATAAGCATTGTAATAGACGTCTTTTGCTTCCATTTATGTTTTTTCATGCTTTCTTTATGCTTTCATACTATTTCTTGTATATTTGTGGTATAAGCCTCATATAAAAAGGCCTCATATGCTTTTAATATTTCTTGTTGATTTCTTAAATGCAGGTAATAGATCTATCTAAGAATAATCCACATTCAAAATATTCCCTCCAAACATTGGAGAAGGTGGCATATAGTAAGCCCTCATGCAAATTGGCATCGAATTGAAGACCCTTTGAGTGCACCTCTTCCTGTTGATGGGCCTCAAATATTGTAAACATTGTATCAATTTGAGTGACTCCCTAAGAGGGAGCTATTGTAACCAAGATTTATCATTTTTAATGAAAGGGCAACCCCATTTTCTTGGATAACTTTTATTTGTACAAATGGTTATTTAATTTTTTTCTATTAGATTATTACATGCTTGCAATGGTCTAGATGCATGGTTTTCACCTTTGTACAAATGGTGATCATGGTGGGGATACCCAATTTTTAAGCTAATTTGCTGATATTTTACTTATTTTCTCTATATAGGTATAGCCACTCTGATTGACAATGGCTAGCAGAGCTCAGTCGCTTTTGAATATAGTGGCCAGTCATAACCGTCATGAGCGATAGCGATCGATAGAAAGCATGCAACAGTAGATAGCCTAATTTCCAATAGATTTGAATTCCAGATTGGTTGGGATTCTCTACAAATTTTGCTTCTCTATCTGTGTTTTATCTCTTGAATGCAGTAGATGAAGTTATCTTAATTAGAAAACATAGAGAAATTTTAATGCAAAATGATTACATTCTCTTATGTTTTCTACTAGTCGTTGCTAGGAACAGTGAACTTTTGATTGCAATCTACCCTATTCTCCAAAGGTCTAGATTGTATGTAGAGTTTGCATGCTTGAGACCCAATTAGAGGTCATTTCTTCAAAAGTAATATTGCATTCTCTAAACATCATGTAGTTCTTTAGATGTGCATTTTCTTAAAGTGAAACATTATTTTTAAGCATATAGGAGAATCATTTGAGTGCTTCATGATGCATTTATTCTTTATGTAAATTTAAAAAGAACAATCACACACCACATCATATTTAAACATTAGTGATTTGAAATTCACACCCAACCACTAATAGATTTAAACGATGGTGGGTTTCATCTCCATCTGTTGGCTCAAATCCTATGAACCTAGTCTATTGGCCAATACTGACTCCAAGAACCATCTTATCCATGCAAAATAGCATGCATTCCTCTTTGGAGGGGTTTATCATTGTGCACGATATGTTGGATGAGGATCAACAGGACCTGTGCTCCCTGACCAGGTGTGGGCTTCATCTCCACACTTTGGTGGGTTTACGTGATCGTGACTTTCATTGTCGGTTATTGATCTACAAGCATACAAGTGAAAACCATTAAACTCTATAAGCATTTCATCAACAAATTTCTAAACACAATGATAAATAGTTAAATTTTTCAACAAATATGAAACACATAAGACCAGTTTTAGGAAACCCAAAAACATTTAAAAGAGATAAACATTTTTTCTACTTTGTTTGCATGTCTTAAAATTTACACAAAAGATAATTTTACATTGTCATGTCATGGTCTTCACACGGAGCAACCACCCTTGGTCCAAAACCAAGGTAGGAACTGTCACTCCATCGAACTATAATTACAATAATAATGATGTTGAGCCACCCACACAAAATACCGCTGAACAAAGTTCAGCGAGCCTTAGGGGGGATAACTCAACACTTGGGGGTACTCCTTGAGAAACCCCAGTTAGAGAACCATATCCAGGTTCTTCTCGTAATAGACATGAGGGAGATTCAATGCCCTAATCCTCACATGATATACATAGGTAATATCAACCCACTAAGGGGCAAAACATAAGGGTTTCATCCAATCACAGACCCACCACAACTCCTAGCCACTCTGAAGGTGGTAGGATAGCAATAGACCTCAATCTCATTGGTTCCAATAGAAATCCATGAGATCAGTCATGGAAATCTACATAGCTTGATGAGTTGGAGTGGATTTTACTAAGATCAAATAAGAGAAGCAATGCTACTATGCACTCCATTTTTTAGAGTTCGCGTAGCTAGCAAATAATGAGGTACACTAATGAGCAGGGGGAAGCTTCAAAGCGCCCTCATAGTATGCACACTACTTCTAATCATGGGGATAATTAACATAGGTTATTGTACACTGACCATGTTTCCCTAAAAGATAGAGGAAAAGGTATAGTAGGAACTCCTCCAAAGTGCCTCTCAATAAGGACTCCTCGTACGGAGTTACAGAGTCATAGATATTTAGTGGTAGATTAATCTAATCACATGCGTAGGTTGTATAAAGATGTACAATATCAAAAAAAATTACTCCAAGATAAGAGAGAGTCATTGCATGCAGAACAAGAGTGCCTAGACATCCTTGAATAAGAGGAAGTGTGGGCACAAAGGAAAAGGTATTTACACTTAAATGAGCAACGCTTGAGGGAGCAACTTACCCTAGAGAAAATATAGTATGAGGAACAAGCAAATAGGTTGGCTCAAGTCAGTCTGCACATGGGTAGTGAGTATTACCAATCCAACATACGTGTCATTTATCAACATGAGAGATGCACTAAACAAGTATATTAACACACTCACTACACATCATAGCATGCTTCAAAAAACCAACAGTACCTAGAGCTAGAACAGGTAGAGCATGAACAAGAATAGGTAGAAATAGAGGATCAGTAATAGACGTATCATAGGGAGATTAATATAGATGTCAAAAGTTGGAAAATGTAGAGTTACCTCCCTGACCACACCGAGTAAACCTTCAAAAATAATAGATCATCTCTTTGAAGGCATACAAGATACTCACCAAGAGAATCAAGTCTTTCAAAAAATAAGACATGGTTGGGAAGAAGCCAACCCTAAGCAAGATACACAATCATTCTTTGTGACATTTGATACCAAGCCCTACTTATTCTAGACATTTTGATATGACTAGGTTAGATAAATTCAAGAAATAGGAAGATGCACAAGACCATGTGACCAATTTCATGAATGTGTGCTTCCAGATCCAACACAATGATGCCCTGATGTTAAGAATATTTATCATGACATTATCAGGTGCAACCACTGAGTTGTTTAATCAACTACCCAAATATAGCATCATAAATTTTGAGTAGCTGGTGAACGCATTCCTTGAACTCTTTTCTTTTGGCATCAAGAAGAAAATAAACTTGTTCGACTTGTCTAATCTAAAGTAATATGATGACGAGCCAGTCATGGACTATGGGAATGGAGAAAACTAATGGTAAAACTACCATTCTTTGTTCCCACTACTAAGCTCACCCAAATGTTCACTAAGAGTTGCACTAAGCACATCTTAATGCTCTTGCAGCTATAACAATATGGAACATTCAAGGAAGCCTTGGTACAAGCCAAGATGATAGAGAATATCAAAGTTGAAGAAGGATATCTTAAGCTCCACAACAAGAAATATTGGAACAATAATCACAACAACTGAAATTAACAATAGTAGGCCAAGCATACTCTATTCAATCAGGTTGTACTAAATGCACCAAAGGGAGAAAATAGCCAACAACCACAGAATTACTAGGCTCAACACCCCCGGCCAACTATAACCAAAATAACAACCAAGGCCGAAATAGGTAACGTCGACCGCCTCGCTACTTCACACATTTGTCAGAATTGATGGCATCAATATTCAATCAAATGAGTGAGGCATAGAGTATCAAAATACCTGAGGTACAACTTATTGACCCTAACCATACCAAGCCCAAGGGATATAGGGATGATCATTATTGCCCATACCATAGACAATAGGGGCATGATATCTAAGTGTGCATTGGTTTCAAAAATATTGTATAAAATATGATCGAGAAGGATGAGCTGCAAGTTGATAATCCACTAGCACCTAACAACACAAATATAGGTATATTTAGAAACTCGTTACCAAACCATGAGGCCCCTAGAAATCAGGGTGCTCAATTAAATCAAATCCAAGTTGAACCTCCCACCCAAGGATTCATTGGAATGGTCAACATAGTCAACGTGGTTACAATAAATTGGTGATACAACCAACTAGAGTCTCCAACAATCCCTATTCGTATCTCAACTGCACCTTAAAAGAGACCAGTGCAAAATTATCTTCTAGTTTTGCCAGCGTGACACTGATGTAGAGTCTTAAAACAACACTGATTAAGTTATCAATATACGAGCTCATTCAATAGTCTCCCAGACACAGGGATACCCTAATGGAAATCTTAAAATCAATTGAGCTACAACTCCAGAACCCTAATGCATTTACAAACTTTGTGGGGCAAGTACAATAGTGTCAAGAGCTTGTTATTCATTTTTACAATCATAAAATAAAGGTAGTCCCTACTACCGTAGCAAACCCATATCTACACATCATCGTGTGTATCAATAACATATATTTAAAGAATATTTTAATCAACATAGGCTCATCAATTAATATAATAACAACCAAGACTATAGGGCACTCGAGGATCCCTAGGTCAAATATCATCCCTACCTCCTACACATTGAGAGCCTTCAATTATGCGCTCTGCTCCATAGTGTGTATAATCATCCTACCTATGTAGGTGGGGCATAATACCATCCCTATTACATTTCATATATTGGAGGGGGCCTAAAGAACACAAGCTTATACTGAGAGGGGGGGTGAACAGTATAAGACCACTTTTTACTTTTTCTTCCAATTCAATATTATGTTGTGTAAAGATAGCAATATCAATAGCAGTAATCAAAGCAATGCACAGAAACCATACACAATAGAGACACCACAATTTACGTGGTTCACCCAATGTGGGCTACTCCACGGAGAAAATATTTTACTAAAACTTTCTCAATCAATCTCTTTGGGAATCACTCCCAATTACAATGTTTATGGATCTCTGTCCAAAGGAGATGTTGATCCCCTAATCTCAAGTTCATGGATCTCTTCCATAGGAGAACTCTTTCCCCTTCTGCTCTGGCTATGTGATCTTCTAGAAGACTTTGTCTCTTTGCTACACTGACTGGTGGACCTCTCTCCACTTGAAGACTCCTCACTCAGATCTGTCTTCAACTATGCTGGCTGTTGGATCTCTATCCACTGAGACTCTGTCCTCTATACTCTGTCACCTCCAAAGCTCTATCAATAGGCTCACTAAGAACCTGCTCAATAGGCTCACATAGAACCTACTTAACAAGCTCACACAAAACTTGTCAATGCTCCATAACAAGCTCACACAGGGAACTTGTCCAATGCTCATTAGCAAGCTCACCAAGAACTTGCCCAATCTGCTCCAACAAGCTCACCAAGAACTTGTCCAAATCTGCTCTAGCAAGCTCACCAAGAACTTGCCCAAATCTGCTCTAGCAAGCTCACCAAGAACTTGCCCAAATCTGCTCTAGCAAGCTCACCAAGAACTTGCCCAAACTATCCTCTAGCAATTTCTCACCAAGAACTTGTCCCAAATCTCAAACTTCACCAAAATTCTCAAAAATCATACACAAACTACCACACATCTATCCACAAATCTATCCCAAAGACCTTCTTCAAAGGCTCAATCAATCATGCTCAAGTAGCACTCAAAACTATCAAACTCTATCAAAAAGCTCAAAGATGAACTCAACAATGAATGGCAATGTACTCTTCAATTGATAACAACAATGATCCACAAATCTCAACTCAAATCAACTCATAGAAGCATAAAGAGAATTGTTAGAGACTCAATATGTTCTAATCTCACTCTCAACCCAAATCAATCTCAACTCAACTCAAGTCAACTCATAGAAGCATAAAGAGAATTTTTAGAGACTCAATATGTTCTAATCTCAATCTCAACTCAACATAGAATTATGGAATAGTTTTCATAGAACTTGAACAACTCACATACTTGACTAGGCTCAAATCAATCTCAACTCAACCAATCATCACAAGGGACAACTCTCTCTCACACAACCCTAGTCCAAGTATGTATCAACCAACTCAAATGTTTCCAACAATGCTCAACCACAAATCTCACATAACAATGATACTCATGTTCTTTTATAGCTTAAGTTCAAGTTCATCTCACAATCAATGGGCTTCAACAACAATGCTTATAAACAAGGTTTAAACACAACTCTCAAACCAGAAAACCTTGAAGCATTCAACCAACCATTTTTGAAAAGGAAACCACAATACAATCCTTTTCTCTCCAATGATATTTCAGAAATCAACCACCACAATCAATCAATAGGAGAATGTGCCCATACCTTTTTATGAAGAGAAGAACCCCTTTGGAAATCTGCCACACTCAACACACTTTGAAAAAGAGCACAACAATCTTCACTTTTCAACCCCTTTACAAAAATAGAAATATCTCTCTATATACACCTTATTTCTCCTTCTAAATGAGTTAGTCAAATAGCCCTCGAAATAAGCTTTCCAACGATATATAATATGATATACTTTTATAAAAGAAACATACCAGAAAATATCTTCTTTTCTAAAAGTGCATTTATCTTGCCTTCCAAAATAAAAATCAACTCAACCCTTATCACCTTATACCTCCAACATTAGGCAAAAATTAATTTATTAAATAAAAACTTACTTGCCTCTTAGAGGGAATCGAACCCTCGTCTTCTGCCCAAACACTTCTCAACCGCGGCGCCAAAGACCACGCGAGCAAAGCGCTCGCATAGGACAAGAAGCGCAGAATGCGCTTTTGTCTTATTCCTTTGCTCACACCAAATAACAAAAATGTGGGCCTTTCTCTTGCCCCAAAAACTCAACCGATGGGAATCGAACCTTCATCCTTCGCAAGTCAAAAAGCCTTTGTCTCCCCTCGCTCGTCGTTGGACCACGTTGCCACACGAAACTCTCTGCGCCTTTCATCTTATATCCACTCCTCCGATTCCAAGGCTTTTGAAAGAAAGCCTTCGTATATATGTGCACCTTCCCTTACCTTTACCAACGTCGGTGGCAATTTAATTAATTTTGATTTGATGATGACGTTGGCAGTGATGTCATAATTTTAATTTTAAAATTTTAAAATTAAATTTTAAATATTAAAATTTACACCAAATATTCAAAGTTGAATATCTTCATCTCCGGGGCACCTTTTTTGATGAAACGAAAAGCCAACCTAGGTTTTAAGAAAAACCCATATCAAATCTGCCATCCATGGTTTTAAATAAAACCTTTTATTTTACCTACCTTGGTTTTCACAAAAACCCTATTTTCTGAACTATCATAAATGCTTATTTATGAAATACTTCGGCCACCAAAACCAAATGTGATCCATGTGACATCAATGATCCATGTGACATCAATGACAACATAAAATACCTCATATTACCTCAAATTTCCAACAATCTCCCCCTTTGTCATTGATGGCAACACCTCTAATGCAAAAACCACAATCACTGCAAAAACCATCTCTGAGAATCAAAGTTGCTCCCCTGACTCAATACTCTCTTTGGAGGCTGCTCCCCCTAGCTCAATGCTCTCTTTGGAGGCTGCTCCCCCTAACTCAATGCTCTCCCCTTTACTCAAATCTCTCCCCCTTTGACATCAATGGCAAAAGGGACACCTATGGGGCTAAAAGATATGACTCTTAAGCTTAGCCCCCTCACCACCTTCTCTCTTGAGGTGATCAATTTTGGGGTGGGAGTATTTTTACTCCCATATTACATTGGTTCTTTCCTCTATCAACTTCCTTCAATGTTTTTCTGATATCCTTCTCTTGATGAATTACTTGATCTTCTTGTCTAGAACCTTTTTGACCTTCTTGCCTTGAACCTGTTTGGAATTGAGTCCTACACCATTTTGCAATATGTCCAAAGTTATTGCAATTAAAACACTTGATATTGTAGCCTTTGGATGGTGCCCAACTCCTGAATTCTTTCTTGAAATAATTTCCATATCCATTCCTCTCTTGAACCCTGTATTGTGAAGCTCTGTTTTCATGACCATTATGACCATGACTTCTGAATTGTGTAGCTCTAAAACCAAAACCATATTGCTCATTCCCTTTGCACTGAAAAGCTCTATGACCAATCCTGTTGCATGAGAAGCAATGTCCCTAAAAACCATACCTTCTTCCTTTGAAGTTTCCTCTAGCAAAATCAAACTTCTTTGATCCATGGACCCTACAGTGTATAGCCCTGTGTCCAAATCCATTACAAGAAAAACAATGTCCTTGAAAAGCCTTTTTTTCATGCCTTGGTTCCTCATACCTTTCTTGACCATTATCCTTATGATCATCTTCAACTTGTGTATTGCATCCTTGAACCCTCTTTGAAGTATCTAAATCCTCTTCCTTAGTCTCTTCCTTGCTTTCCTTTTCAAGAGTTTCTTTTCCTTTTGAACTTGATTCACTTATCTCAAACCAAGATCCAAACTGAATATTTGGAGCCATAGGAACTTTGAAGCTTTCTTCATAAATCTTAGGAGCTTCCTTGTTTTCATCTTCTAGAACTTCCTTTCCTTTTGAGTGTGATTCCCCAAACTTGAAATATGAGACCTTTGGTGCTTTGGAATCTTCCTCTTCTTTCTCTTTATTTGTATCATGTAGCAAGTTGGCATCCATCTCTATAGCCTCTGAAATACATGTTTCCTTCTTAGTGAAAATATCTTGACCTTTTGAGTCATGTGATGGATCAAACTTCTCATGTAAGGAACATCTCAATTCTTTTAGATTTTCCTTAACCACTTGTAGTTGCTCATGGATATCATTGAAGTCTTCCTTTAGATCAGCTGAGTCATCTGTCTTTCTTACAATACTCTCTTGTATAACTTCTTCTGTTTGGAGTGAATGCTCTTCTTCTACTTCTCTTATCCCATAGAAAAACCCTTCTTCATCTTCACTGTCACTAAGATCATTATCTTCAATAGCAAACAAACTCTCATGATTTCTTTGACCATACATGTTTCCTTGATGTGTCATCTCATCTTCACTATCACTGAATCCATTGCAATATCCTGATCTATGATCTCTTTGACCACACACAAAGCACTATTCTCTTTCACCTTCTATTCCAAGGAATAGATGTTCTTCCTTTTCATCATCTGACTTGTCTCTATCATCATGATCTGAGCTATCACTTGCTTCTACAATGTAGTAAGATTTCTTTACCTTACTAAAAATTTTCTTTTTCTCATACCTGTTTTGCTTGTATCTGTCATCTTTGTCATGCTGATGCTTTCCATCTTCTCTTCTTTTGTGACCCTATTTTTCATCATCACTATTTTCTTCATGTGGACACTTGTGTGCATAGTGACCAAGATCACCACACTTGTAGCATCTGACTTTCCTTATGTCTCTGTAATTCCTTGAGTCCTTATACCTTTTGATGAAGTTAGCTTCCTCATCATTAACTAGATTTCTATCTATCTCTGGAACCTTTCCTTTCTCTTTCTCTGAAGCCTTGAATGCAATCTCTTTTACTGGAGCTTGATGCTTACTTACCCTCATCTCATAAGCTGTGAGAGTACCTTGCAATTCTTCCATTGTTAGCTTGTTGATATCCATTGTTTCTTCTATTGCTGAAACCTTAGAATCATATTTCATGGGAAGTGATCTCAAAACCTTTTGAGTAACTTTTGATTCTTTCATCTCAAAACCTAGGCCTCTCATGGTGTTAGTAATCTCATCAACTCAAAGTAAAAACTTTGCAATATCTTCAGAATCTTCCATTTTCAATTCCTCAAATATTTTTCTATGAGTTTGTAGTTTTGACAACTTTACCTTGGAATCTCCTTCATAAGTATTCCGCAACTTGGTCCACATTTCATTAGCTGAAGTACATACCATGACCTTTGCAAACTTTGTCTCACGTAGCCCACTCAAAATGCAATTTATTGCTCTTGCATTTATCTCAACCAATTTCTTGGTAGTCTTATCTTCCTCGGGATCACCTTCAACCCTATACTCTTTTTCAACCATCTGCCATACCTCATATCCTTGTGATATCAAGTAGTTCTTCATCCTCATGCTCTAGAAAGCATAATTGTTACCATCAAACAGTGGAGCCTTATTTGTAGATAATCCATTCTGTGAAGCCATTTGTGTTCTTGTAGAATCTGCCCTCAAGTTGTTAGCCTTTCCGAAGGAACCCGCTCTGATACCAATTGAAGAACACAAGCTTATACTGAGAGGGGGGTGAACAGTATAAGACCACTTTTTACTTTTTCTTCCAATTCAATATTATGTTGTGTAAAGATAGCAGTATCAATAGCAGTAATCAAAGCAATGCACAGAAACCATACACAATAGAGACACCACAATTTACGTGGTTCACCCAATGTGGGCTACTCCATGGAGAAAATATTTTACTAAAACTTTCTCAATCAATCTCTTTGGGAATCACTCCCAATTACAATGTTTATGGATCTCTATCCAAAGGAGATGTTGATCCCCTAATCTCAAGTTCATGGATCTCTTCCATAGGAGAACTCTTTCCCCTTCTGCTCTAGCTATGTGATCTTCTAGAAGACTTTGTCTCTCTACTGCACTGATTGGTGGACCTCTCTCCACTTGAAGACTCCTCACTCAGATCTGTCTTCAACTGTGTTGGCTGCTGGATCTCTATCCACTGAGACTCTATCCTCTGTACTCTATCACCTCCAAAGCTCTATCAATAGGCTCACTAAGAACCTGCTCAATAGGCTCACATAGAACCTACTTAACAAGCTCACAGAACTTTCAAATACTAAATAACAAGCTCACACAGAACTTGTCAAATGTTCAATAACAAGCTCACCAAGAACTTGTCCAATGCTCTAGCAAGCTCACCAAGAACTTACCCAAATATGCTCCAACAAGCTCACCAAGAACTTGTCCAAATCTGCTCTAACAAGCTCACCAAGAACTTTCCCAAATATGCTCTAGCAATCTCACCAAGAACTTGCCCAAATCTGCTCAACAATCTCACCAAGAACTTGCCCAAATCTGCTCAAGCAAGCTCACCAAGAACTTGCACAAAATTATCCACAAATTTATCCACAAATCTATCCCAAAGGCCTTCATCAAAGGCTCAATCAATCATGCTCAAGTAGTACTCAAATGAACTCAACAATGAATGGCAATGTACTCTTCAATGGAAAACAACAAAGATCCACAAGATCTCAACTCAAATCAACTCATAGAAGCATAAAGAGAATTGTTAGAGACTCAATATGTTCTAATCTCACTCTCAACCCAAATCAATCTCAAATCAACTCATAGAAGCATAAAGAGAATTGTTAGAGACTCAATATGTTCTAATCTCAATCTCAACTCAAATAAATATAATATTGTTCTAAACTCAATAGTTCCACATCTTGCTAGGCTCAATCAATCTCAACTCAACCAATCATCACAAGGGACAACTCTCTCTCACACAACCCTAGTCCAAGTATGTATCAACCAACTCAAATGTTTCCAACAATGCTCAACCACAAATCTCACATAACAATGATACTCATGTTATTTTATAGCTTAAGTTCAAGTTCATCTCACAATCAATGGGCTTCAACAACAATGCTTATAAACAAGGTTTAAACACAACTCTCAAACCAGAAAACCTTGAAGCATTCAACCAACCATTTTTGAAAAGGAAACCACAATACAATCCTTTTCTCTCCAATGATATTTCAGAAATCAACCACCACAATCAATCAATAGGAGAATGTGCCCATACCTTTTTATGAAGAGAAGAACCCCTTTGGAAATCTGCCACACTCAACACACTTTGAAAAAGAGCACAACAATCTTCACTTTTCAACCCCTTTACAAAAATAGAAATATCTCTCTATATACACCTTATTTCTCCTTCTAAATGAGTTAGTCAAATAGCCCTCGAAATAAGCTTTCCAACGATATATAATATGATATACTTTTATAAAAGAAACATACCAGAAATATCTTCTTTTCTAAAAGTGCATTTATCTTGCCTTCCAAAATAAAAATCAACTCAACCCTTATCACCTTATACCTCCAACATTAGGCAAAAATTAATTTATTAAATAAAAACTTACTTGCCTCTTAGAGGGAATCGAACCCTCGTCTTCTGCCCAAACACTTCTCAACCGCGGCGCCAAAGACCACGCGAGCAAAGCGCTCGCATAGGACAAGAAGCGCAGAATGCGCTTTTGTCTTATTCCTTTGCTCACACCAAATAACAAAAATGTGGGCCTTTCTCTTGCCCCAAAAACTCAACCAACGGGAATCAAACCTTCATCCTTCGCAAGTCAAAAAGCCTTTGTCTCCCCTCGCTCGTCGTTGGACCACGTTGCCACACGAAACTCTCTGCGCCTTTCGTCTTATATCCACTCCTCCGATTCCAAGGCTTTTGAAAGAAAGCCTTCATATATATATGTGCACCTTCCCTTACCTTTACCAACGTCGGCGGCAATTTAATTAATTTTGATTTGATGATGACGTCGGCGGTGATGTCATAATTTTAATTTTAAAATTTAAAAATTAAATTTTAAATATTAAAATTTACACCAAATATTCAAAGTTGAATATCTTCATCTCCGGGGCACCTTTTTCGATGAAACGAAAATCCAACCTGGGTTTTAAGAAAAACCCATATCAAATCTGCCATCCATGGTTTTAAATAAAACCTTTTATTTTACCTACCTTGGTTTTCACAAAAACCCTATTTTTCGAACTATCATAAATGCTTATTTATGAAATACTTCGGCCACCAAAACCAAATGTGATCCATGTGACATCAATGACAACATAAAATACCTCATATTACCTCAAATTTCCAACGGGGCCATGCAATATAATATCCTCCTAGGACATCCCTGGATAAGGGATATGTAGTGATTTCCCTTAATCTTGCATCAATGTATTAAATACATCCATGAAGTATAGGTACATGTGGTACCATTGGATGAAGAGTCATTCAAATATGCTCATAAGGTTGACTTATTGGAGGATTTTGTTCTTGCGTCCATGCACCTGTACATTAGACCATCATCCCCTACCACACAACCAAGAAGCAAATCCAAATTAGTGTGAGGTGACCCATCCACATCTGTGCCACCTCCAACTTCTAAAGCTATTGGTACTTCTGAGAAACCAACAATGTCTAAGGCAAAAGACTCTTAGAAATTAAAAGTACCCTTGATGGAAGAAAATCCTAAGGAAGTTCCAACCATAGAAATAGCAAAAATTCCAAATCCCATGGAGGAGGAATATTCCCTAGATATAGTCAAGGAGTTACATCAACCTACCTTGCCTGCATCATCATCGGTGTCATATGCATCGCAAGTGATAGTTCACCTAGCTAATACAGGACTAGGTGAATATCTTGTGCAGAACGTAACTTTCATTCTAATTATTGAGTCTACACAAGACATGAGATGACCAAGAGTCCTAAACCTACCCATAGGGATAGTGGTACCATTAGGGATCCCCCTAACTAGACCAATTTTAATTATGTTGGGTTGGATTATGTCCATAATGCTTCAAACATTAAAAAGGATGAGGATGAGCCATTCACCATGAATGTTCATTACTTATCCAATCTTGATTTTGCTCTGAGATACTTCAAACACTGCCATTGGCATGGCTATGGTTTAGGTCTATATGAGTAGGGGTGTCAGCTTCCATTCCAACCGCAATTCTAGTTACCTACTGATAGGTCTGGACTAGGTTATCAGGGTCATATATAAGCTAAAATTTACATTAAAAAGGATGAGGATGATCCATTCACCATGAATGTTCATTACTTATCCAATCTTGAGTTTGCTCTGAGATACTTCAAACACTGCCATTGGCATGGCTATGGTTTAGGTCTATATGAGTAGGGGTGTCAGCTTCCATTCCAACCGCAATTCTAGTTACCTACTGATAGGTCTGGACTAGGTTATCAGGGTCATATATAAGCTAAAATGTAGGAAATAGCTTTGGAAAATCTAATTCTAGCCCACAGGGAGGATATTGATTATAATCCTTATGCATACCTCGACCCTTCACACAGATGGAGGGGTGATAATCCAGTGACGATGGTTCCATAGCACCCCCCTGGTTTATCATGATAACATCTCTACAGAGCAAGTTTCAGAACCCATTCCCAACATAGATTGGTTCATTACAAATGATGAATGGGAAAATAATACTAATATAATACCGACTAGGTCTGCCCTAGATGATAAATTTGAGTCGGATGCTAGGTCTAAAAATGATGAGCCTAAACGTGATTTGGAAGGAGAGGATTATGAGTGATGAGCACTAGAAATGATCATTTTATATACATTCTTAAGGGGCGTCGTCACAGGTTTAATTAGCATTAGAATTATATTTTTATTTAACTTATGCATATAATTGATAGAAAATCTAGTATTATGCTTGACTAGTTTTTTAGTGGAAACTATGTATAAATGCAGGTTTTGCTGCTAATATGGTATTTTCTAGTCTACATCTCATTTGAACCTGGCATACCTCCACTTCATTGAGTCTAAGGTATATGGAGTAGGTGCCTTACTCTAGCGCCTTACTCTCATACATGGGGAGGTGCCTTACTTTGGCATCTTACTCCCATACATGGGGACGTGCTTTACTCCCATGTATGGGAGGTGCCTTATTGGCGCCTTACTCCCACACATTGGAAGCGCTTGCATTGGAGACTAAGTCAACATTGACCGGTTGACTGAGAAGCTAAAGAGGTTGTTGCACATGAAGACAAAGGGGGATATTTTAATCATGCATTTATTAAATAGAATAAAGTATTTTTTATTATTATCAATTGATTAGTTGGTTGACCTTGTAAAGATCTTAAAGCATTATTTTTAGGATGCATTAGTTTAGGATTTGTTTGTTACGTACACCTAAGGATTTTTATATTTATCCTTTTGGTGAACGGACATGCTTTAAAATAGAAGAATAAAATCTGTGTAGAACCAATTGTAACTAATCACGTTATGTGATTAAAATAGACTGATTTGTTATTGTAACAATATCTGGCTGTGCTTTATATAAAGATGCAGGCCAGATGAACGAAGATCAATGATTAATCTTACACAAAAATTATTTTTCATTTCATTCTTTGTCTAAATTATTAAGAGTGCAAATACTCTTACTTGAGCAAGCTCTATGTAGCTAGTCGGGCGGACTATCTACGGGAGCTTGGGCCCACTCCCTGTAGTAGTCCTCCCCTATTTTATTTCTATATTTGTTTTTTGTAGATTAGTTTATTACTTTATTTACTACTTTATTTTAATTCAGTTGTGTGTTTGTTTTTCTGCATATTTAATTTCTTGTACATTTACTTTCGACACTTTAATTTTAGTTGTAATTTATTTATTTAATTTTTTGCACTTAGTTTTATTTGGTTTGGCTGAAATCAAAATGCATAAACATTCCCCACCAAACTAAATAAGGTACAGACAGATTCATTCCCCCAAACTGCAGGCATATACTGTGTGTGACACTCGTAAGTTTACGGACTTACCAGATTGATAATTTATGGAAGAGAAATGATTATTTTTCAAGACATAATTTTTGCTCACCATTTTGGTGTTGTTACTGGGGAGTGCCAAAACTGTATTGTTATGATTTACAGGTCAGATAAAAATCCCATTTAAAATTACCTGTAGATCTTTTACTTGAGAAGTGTGAGTCCACCAAGGACCTTTTTATAAGGCCAAAAATAGTTGTCGGTACAGTCACAACCAAATACCATAGGCAACAGTTTAAATTTACTAGCTTCTTAGGTAAATACAGGAATGAACCTGATGTACCATATTAAGTGTAGAAGTAGGAATAAAATGTGTTGTTGAAAAATTTAGAAAAATCTGGCAATGAAGGATTTCCATCATGTTCTAAATGGTTTCAAGAAATCAAAAGAAATAGCACAACCCAGGTCTGATTAAAAAATTTTAGGGATGTGTTTTTATATAGAAACTATTGGAAAATTATGCCTCTAGAAGCTTGGTTTTAACAATGAAATTTTTTTACAGACTTAACACTTTGCAACATATTGGCAAATTCTTTTGATGATGCATATAAAATGACTGAGTTGAATTTAAAATAACATGTTGTTATGGAGTATGCTCTTCACTTGCACTTAAGGCAACCTGGTGAATCAGAAACAAGAACATGTTTTTAAAATATTGCTACACCCTATTTTCTTCAAGGTGCTAGCCCGCAGATAGTCATTTGCCGGCCTGCACATTTTGTCATAACATTGAAAGAGTTTGGTTGTGAGGCCATGAAGGAAAATACTCTTCTCATGCTACAACATATCAAACTAGTTGATCAATAAGGAGATGATTTTGAGAAGACTAGTTCAGATGTAGGCATGGGGGAGACCCCACATTCATCAATATCGCCAACAACACAATGAACGTTGGTTGCAGTGTTCATGAAAAATAAATATTTTGCTAAAAAGGTGCCAAATTAAAATGCAAAGTTGAAACAGAGTTTTTTTGCTACCCATTGGAAGAGAGTATCCTCTTTCCCAAGGACCAACTTGGTCTAGAAGGGAAATGAGAAATATCCAACCTGTAGCTAAAAAAATAGGGGAGGAGCCTAGAAGAAATTAGATGTCTGCACGAAGTCCACATGGTGCCTGAGCACAATAAAAAAATATATGAATGGAGCTCATAGTGGCCAGGAAAAAATAGCATATAAAATCTCAATGAGGTATCTCATGGAAGCGTCATAGCTGAACACCTGACACACATCATAGATGATGGTGAACAAATTGATTTATCCCCACTCTTAGAAGGAGAGGATCACAGTGTTGCTCTAATTCTACTTGCAAATGAAATAATTCAGAGTGGGAAATCATTTTGATTTAGATGCATGTTTTAGGGCTACCTAATTGAAAAAAAAATGATGCAAGAGCACATGGTGAGAAAATAATGATGCACAAAGTTATTTTTAATTACGGTGAACCCTGCAATACATCCAAAGAGTTAGTGCTCTTAAGATATATTAAAATTCAGATTAAAATATTTTTATGTGTTGTTAATGAGGAGCTGGGTGTTGCAAAAGTTTGGAGTTGTTGGTTGTCATAAATCCTTCATAGTGGTACATGGAACGTAATTTTTGCACACCAGGTTGCATAGTTGTCTGGATCAATTACAGTCTATGCAACCTCCACTATTAATGCACAGTGCCAATATTATAATTTTTATGGTAGCATTTTCATTCTGTTAAAATATGTGGGAAAATAAAATGTAGAGAAGAGACAGAGTCTCACTACGGTGGAAGAGAACACCAACTTTGTAAAGAGATGGTGAGGATCTGAAATCATGGAGAAATCTATTGTCACAGTGCATAAAGTTCATTATTTCTCACAAATAGATTGGTGGAGAAGACGTTCCAGTACACAGCATATTCAATCAAATTCGTAGGGTGGATCGATGACAATTATCCAGCTTGGCCAATGAATTTTAAAATCCCTAGCTCATATTATTGCAGTTGACATTTTGTTATCTATTGCAGATGATGAAAAAAAACAATATTTGTTCTATTCATAGTAGAACAGATGAAAAAAAATAGAATTTTATTAATTCCTTTATTTTATTTTTTTATTTTTTACCGAGGTAGGCGCCTTACCAAGGTAGGTGCCAAGAAGACACCTTGCTCCATCATCAGAGGTATGCACTACTTAATGTCCATTAGCAGAGGTATGCACCACTTAATGTACATTAGCGGAGGTATGCACCACTTAATTTCCATTAGCAAACGGATGTGTCACTCGATGTCCATTAGTGGAGGCACTTGATCACTATTGAAAATATATATATATATATATTGGAGGCGCCTTACTCCCATAGTAAGGCGCTTTACTCTGAAAATGTCGGAGTAAGGCACCACACACCCCAAAAAATATATATATATATATTTGGGAGGTGCCTTACTCTTATAGTAAGGCACCTTACTACAAAAATTTTGGAGTAAGGCGCCACACCCCGAAAAAAAAAAAAAAACCGCACAGAATATTTCCTGCTTAGCATAAAATTTTCCCTGCTTTTGTGTGTTGCATTTATTTTTCTTTCACAGGGGAAGTGGCCTGATTGTACGAAAAATAGGCATCTTGGGAGACAAGGCCTAAACTAGCTCAGCATCCATGAACCTGCACATTTTTTTAGGGAGGTAGAAACTTGACTGTTTCCATCCGGAGGAGATAGTCACCATCTGGGCATGGATGTGGGTGTTAATTTTTGGAAAGAGAAGAGGTACCCACCTCTGTATTTCGGCAACGTGGATTCTAATGCAGTATGAAAGAAAATTGGATGGCCTGATCAACTCTACCATAGCAGATGCATTAGCAACTCACTTTTCAACACCACGTGGGTGCCTTGATTTCATGTGTTTTGTCTCATGTATTTTTTGGTGCACTGGCTGTGGGAAAGTTATAAAAAAAAAGAGAATCGAATGGCTAGGAAATAGAATAGTACTAAAAAAATTTGTAGCTCTTCCTAGAGAAGAGAACTGTAGATCCACTTTATCCTAGCAGTGCTCGAATTCTTCTCCCTATATTGGGGGTTCATGTTGCTCAGTGTGGGATCTAATGTTCAGAGGGCTGCAGACCTATTGCATAGAGGGACCTGTTACTAGTGATGAGGGCGTCACCAATTTAAGTGGGAGAGGATTTGGGTGAACCTGTTACTGGTGATGAGGGTATCACCAACTTAAAGTGGGGGAGGATTTGGGTGAACCAAAATCTTTCGCAAATAAAAATATTCTGTTGATAGACTCCTAGTTGAAATGCATATCAGAAACAGAGATTGTACGGGAACACCAGCAAAAGAGGGATGAGGTTGAAGATTTAAAAATAAATAAATAAATATATGGTTGTGATACTAGACTTGTTAAAGTCCACACCTACAGGAAGAATGCATACAGTGCAGCTGTATGTACAACAAAGTTCCCCTGCCTCTTTTCATCAAGGATATGGCACTCACTTTCATAAAAAGAATTCCCCTATTTTCCAGGAAAGGTGGTGCATGACTCACGTAGAATAACTAGACTTCATCATTATTTGCTTAAGGAGAACACCACAAAAATAATTCCATGGTCTATTTTCTGTCCTCTGTTAGCAATACAGATGGGCACAAAATTTTATATTTCTATTTGGCTTTTCGAAACTGCATAGAAAAGATCCATCAAAGGAAAGTCAAACTGCATCATTTTCTAGATTTTCAATGCTCATGGAAAATAATGTCTTCATTGATTGTTGAGAGTTGTTGTTCAATCAATGCTCAGAGGAATAATAGCAATGATTAATAGTGTGGATAAAGAAGGCATCCAAAAATAAATAAATAAATAAAATTCCCTAAGAAGCAGAGGCAGTGTTCCAGAGAGGAGATACTACTGTAGATGCAGCACTCAGCAAAGGTGTTGGGCCTAGTATACCAGGGAGGCATAGCCAACGTAATAGGAAGTTGGTGCAGAACAGAGGCCAAACCAGCATCGTCGAAAGCCAGCGTAACTGGAGTACGGCACAACTCAAGGATATCTCGTAATAAACCATGGCCCCTCAGCAAAAATGAAAGCCTTAGGATGAAGGGAAGGCCAACACCACTGGTAATAAAAGAAAATAGGTAGAAGTGGCCTATGTAGAGGAGGTAATTACTAGTTTCAGGTGCCACAAGGGTGTGGCACATATTAGCCAGATGCACAAACCTCACAACAATAATTTTTTGGTACACCAGGATTACAGGCAACATGAAGACATTTTTACACCACCAGCATGCTACAGATCAGAATCTACAAAAATCACCCAGGTATGTACTGATTTTTTTGTTAATTATGTGTACGGTTATTTTAAAAATAATTTCTATGCTAAACTCAGTAGATGCCCTTTAAAATTCTCTCCGTCAAACTCTCCCATCAAATTTCAAGCATATGACATGCCTCGGATATAAAAAATCATTACCTAGGAATAATTTAAAAACAAAGAAAAAGGAAAAAAGAAAAATTGTGGCATTCACGTAAATAAATTTGGCACTACTGCATTGTGATAATAGCAACCAATACATATGAATGATGTTATTTTGTACCACAAAGTAAGTTCCGGAGATGGATCAAATGCATTTTAGACATGGGAAAACGTAGCGGCAGGTGACCACACTTATTTTTAAATTTGGTCTCACCAAATTTGACCAATATACAAAACTAAAAAATGTGGCCCTATGATAGCTACTTGAAGGCTTGGATGGATAATTACACAGCAACATTTATCAAAATTAGTGTAGTGTGCTTTCGTTGGTGCCATAGTGCTTAATGAAGAAAACATATTACAGTGGTAATTTGGTCTGAACAGTGTGGTCATGATTTACCCATTTGCCCATAGTGATCAGTCATGACATGTTTCTGAATTCTACTGGTGCAGATGTGCTTAATGAAAAAAAATAGCAGTGCTCTATGCAAAAATAGTCACGCTCAAAGGAAGAAAATAAAAAAAAAATCTAGGGCTTTTGTCACGAGGACGTGACAATATTTAGTCATGGGGGGTGATGAGCACCAGAAATGCTCATTTTATATACATTATTAAGGGGAATCATCACTGGTTTAATTAGCATTAGAAATATATTTTTATTTAACTTATGCATATAATTGATAGAAAATCCGGTATTATGCTTGACTAGTGTTTTTAGTGGAAACTGTGTATAAATGCAGGTTTTGCTACTAATATGGTGTTTTCTAGTCTACATCTCGTTTGAACCTGGTTTAATTTCGCTTCATTGAGTCTAAGGTATATGGAGTAGGTGCCTTTCTCTGGCATCTTACTCCTATACATGGGGATGTGCCTTACTCTCATACATGGGGAGGCGCCTTACTCTAGTGTCTTACTCCCATGTATGGGAGGTGCCTTATTGGTGCCTTACTCCCACACATTGGAAGCGCTTGCATTGGAGACTAAGTCAACATTGACTGGTTGACCGAGAGGCTAAAGAGGTTGTTGCATGTGAAGACAAAGAGGGATATTTTAATCATGCATTTATTAAATAGAATAAAGTATTTTTATTATTATCAATTGATTGGCCGGTTGACCTTGTAAAGCTCTTAAAGCATTATTTTTAGGATGCATTAGTTTAGGATTTGTTTGTTACGTACACCTAAGGATTTTTATATTTATCATTTTGGTGAACGGACATGATTTAAAATAGAAGAATAAAATTTGTGTAGAACCAATTGTAACTAATCACATTATATGATTAAAATAGATTGATTTGTTATTGTAACAATATATGGTTGTGCTTTATATAAAGGTGCAGGCCAAATGAACGAAGATCAATTATTAATCTTATACATAAATTATTTTTCATTTAATTCTTTGTCTAAATTATTTAGAGTGCAAATACTCTTACTTTAACAAGCTCTACGTAGCTAGTCGGGCGGACTATCTGCGGGGGATTGGGCCCACTCCCTGCAGTAGTCCTCCTCTCTTTTCTTTCTGTATTTTTTTTTTGTAGATTAGTTTATTGATTTATTTACTGCTTTATTTTAATTCAGTTGTGTGTTTGTTTTTTGCACATTTAATTTCCCGTACATTTACTTTTGGCACTTTAATTTTAGTTGTAATTTATTTATTTAATTTTCCACACTTAGTTTTATTTGGTTTGGCTAAAATCAAAATGCCTACACATCCCCCACCAAACTAAATAAGGTACAAATGGATTCATTCCCCCACACTGCAAGCATATACTATACGTGACATTTGTAAGTTTATGGACTTACCGGATTGATAATTTATGGAAGAGAAATGATTTTTTTTTTAGACATAATTTTTTCTTACCAATGAGTATGCCCCTGACAACGATGAGTTAAAATATTCAACTAAGATGGCCTATATTTGACCTCAGTATTTGCATCACCTCATAGAGCCAATCAATATCGAAAATGGCTACGTCATAGATAATAATTATTATGAGGATAAAACCGAATTGGCCTACCTTGGGCCTCAGTATTTGCATCACCTCATAGAGCTAATTAATATGGATAGTAGATACATCATAGATGATAGTGACTATGAGTTAGAAGATTCTATTTAGATGACCTACCTTGGGCCTTAACACTTACGTCATCTTGTAGAGCCAATTGACATGGAAGAATTATATCACACAGTATATCTTAGCCCTCACATCTCGATCAGACCTGCTAATCTAGATGAAATTTATCATAGGGTGTTCCCTGATCCCCCTACATTTAGATAACTGCTTCAGCCAAATGATCCCATCTTGTCTATCCATATACCGGATCCTATGATCCCCATACTCCTAGAGCCTCATCTTGAGTATGGAAGGTAAATCAACAATGTAGAGTTACACCTGCGTGGTCCTAGATATTACATCCCATCCATCAACATGATCTCCATTGATTTGACCATTCTGCTCCACAACCGAGTTGATCCTTCTAAACCATTATGTTCTAACTTAGATACTGTTGATTGGGATCACGCTGATTCACCCTTAGAGCCTGAAGATTTCTTTCCTAATGAAGAAATGCTACAACCATTTTATTTTGCACCAGGCTATGCACATGACGTTTATTACGCTGGTTTTGACCCTAATTTAGTTGAACCTTTAAACCCAGTGTATGACATCCACTTGATCCCCACTCCTCACCAGCTTGAGAAGGGGTCACATATGTCAATAGAGGAAAATTTTGAAGTAGACATCAGCGATAATCCTTCTGATTCAAAGAAAGTTAAGTTTGGAGAAATATTATCTCTAGAAGAATAGGTCACCATCATACCTCTATTTAAAGAGAGACCTAATCTCTTTGCTTGGACCTACAAGGATATGCTAGGTTTAGATCTAAAATTGGTTGTCCATAACCTTTCACTAGATCCTGCAAAGAAATCGATCAAGCAAAAACTCAGGAAGATGCATCCAACCATTGCCTTGATGGTAAATAATGAGCTACAAAAGCTATTAGATGTAGTCTTTATTACCCCACCAACTATTTGGAATGGGTATCAAACATAGTACCTGTAGGAAAACCTAATGGAAGGATCCATATTTACATGGATTTCAAAGATCTCAATAAGGCAATACTGAAGGATTCATTCTTGTTGCCCAACATAGATGCTCTTATAGATGCAATTGTAGCTCATGAGATGCTCTCCCTCATGGATGGTTTTTTGGTTACAATCATATTTGGATTAAAATTGAAGACCAACACAAAACCATGTTCACCACTCCATGGGGGATATTTTATTACAAAGTAATGCCATTTGGTCTTAAAAATATTGGTGCTACATATCAGCGGGCCATGACATATATTTTCCATGACTACATGCATAAGATCCTATAATATTATATCGATGATTTAATAGCCAAGTCATTGTTGCGTGAAGAGCACATCAAGGTCCTAAGAAAGGTCTTACATCTCTTGATAGAGCACAATATCAGGTTGAATCCCAATAAATGCATTTTTGGTATAACTTAAGGAAAACTCTTGGGATTCATTTTTTCTAAACAAGGGATCGAAGTCAACCCAGAAAAGGTAATGGCTATCCTAGAAATGGCCCTGCCCACTAACATCAAAGAACTGAGAAGCCTAAAGGGAAAAGTAGCATCCATAAAGTGTTTCATCACACAACTATCAGATAAATGTTGACCCATGAATCAACTGCTACACAAGGGGTCCCCTTCCACTGGGATAAAGAATATCAGTAAGTCTTTACTGAGATCAATAAATACCTAGAAACACTACCAGTACTAGCTCCACCAAGGCCATACGTGTCATTTATACTTTATATATATGCAATCAATTTTGCTTTGGGAACCATGTTGACTCAAAATAACATGCAAGACAAAGAACAAGTGATATACTATATCAGTCGTACCTTGGTGAGTTACAAGCTAGGGTACGCATATGTAGAGAAGTTGTGCTTAGTAGTGGTCTTTATGATTAAGAAGTTATATCACTACATACTGAGTCATACAACATATGTGATATCAAAACAAAATCCTTTGTAATATATGATGAGCAAGACATATCATAATACACGTGGATCATGTTGCTAATAGAATTTGATTTGGAATTTAAAAGCCAAAAGTCCATCAAGGAACAAGTCATAGTTGATAAACTGGCAGAGGTACCTCTTCAAGATAATAGGCCTCTCATCATAGAACTTCTCGATGAGGCAATATTTGCATTATCAAAAGCAACCAAACCCGAAGAACCTGATAATAAAGCTAACATGACTTTGTTCTTTGATGGTTTGAAGTGTGAACAAGGGGGTGGTGCAGGGATTGTGTTTTCACGTTGTAAGATGCTCCAATGCCCTTGTCATTTAATCTAGACTTCCCTTTCACAAATAACAACATTGAATATGAGGCCCTAATATTGGGTCTCCAAATAGCAATCACTATGAAGATTTAAAAGCTAAATATATTTGGTGACTTCCTTCTCATCGTTAACCAAGTTAAGATAATATTTCAATGCAAGCTTCCAATATTGAAAGCTTACAAAGAGCTTGTTGACACTTATCTATCCCAACTAGAATGGTATGACATCAAGGCAATCCCTCGCACGTCTAAAAAATTTATAGACACTATGGCATCTTTGGGATCCTTCATCCCTTAGAATATTTCTGTTGATTTCACTACCATTCATGTGAAGATGCTCTCGCAATCAACGATACAACGTGAGGCTTTTGACAACAAAGAATTAGTCAATATTATTCATATCGAACCAAACCATGAGTGGTTCTATAAATCCAAAGACTTTCTAAATAAGGTGCCTTGGGGGTCTTTGATCTCATAGGGTCCTACGGGGAATGGTACCATCATTCACCACAAGGTTATTTTTCAATCTACATTTGTGCACGTTGAATCTGTTAGAACACTACTATTAAAATATGAAGTTTAATACAAAGTTGGAGAAGGAATCACTTTTAGAAATGAATCACTTTTATATTGTAATTTTTAAACCCTCAATAGGATAAATAAATATTCTTGGATACCTTTTGAGACATCTCTTGAATTATCTAATTATATCTATCTAAGAGGTGTGAATATGAAGGGACATGTCCCTTAATAAATATAATCAATAGTTTATTAGTGTGTTAGGAGGAGGGTCCTAACATGCCACCCTCCTTAAAAAACTTTTTCCTCAAAGTTGAAATTGTGGAAATTGTTGTTGAATGTGATGGAGGGTCTCCCACGTAGCATCTTCTGAAGGTAGACCTTTCCATTGAATCAATACTTCGGTGATGGTACAATTGTGAATGTGGCACATACAGTGATCTAAGATAGCTTCTGGTTCAACCATGAGGGCCCCATTGTCGGTAAACTCTGGAAGTTGAGTTTGAGTAGTAATGTGAGTACCTACTAGGGCTTTAAGACAAGAAACATGGAATACTGGATGGATTTTGGAGAATTCAAATAACTCAAGCTTATATGCAACTGGTCCAATACGCTGTAGAACTTTATAGGGGCCATAAAATTTAGGTGCTAACTTTTGAGACCCCTTTATTTTTAAAGAAGTCTAATGATATTGTTGAAGGCAAAGAAATACCATATCCCCTTCCTAAAAACTCACTCGATTCGATGTTGGTCCACCTATTTCTTCATGCGGTGTTGGGCAATGTGTAGATTATCTTTCAGAGTTTGAATAATATTCTCTCAAGTAACAAGCTCCTTATCTATAGTGGGCACCTTTGTATTTCTAGTAATATAAGAGGTTAGGGATGGAGGTGATTGGCCATATAGTGCTTTGAAAGGGGTCATTTTTATGGTTGTGTGATATGTAGTATTATACCACCATTCAACTAATGGAAGTCATTTAACCTAGTGAAGGGGTTTTGTGGAAATGAAACATTGGAGATAAGTTTCTAAGCATTTATTAACAACTTCTATTTGGCCATTTTTCTAGGGATGGCAAGCGAAGCTCATCCGAAGTTGAGTACCTTGGATTTTAAATAATTCTTTCCAAAAATTACAAGTGAAAGTGGAATCATGTTCACTAACTATAGTTGAAGGTATACCATGTCACTTAAATATATTGTCCAAAACAAATTAGGCAATAGTACTAGCAGTATAGAGGTGGGCTACTAGAAAAAAAAGGGTGTATTTTGATAAATAATCGACCACCACTAGGATGGTTGTTTTTCCTGCTGATTTGGAAAGGCCTTCAATGAAATCCATTGAAATATTCACCCATGTTTTTGTTGGTATGGGGAGGGATTAGATAAGGCTTGGTGTTGCTATCATTTCACCTTTATTTCTTTGGCATGTTTCATATTCATTTACGAATATCTTGATATTATTTTTCATCCTTATCCAATAAAAGGATTTAGTTGCTCTTTTGTAGGTTTTGAGGAACTCAGAGTGTCCTACAGTAGGTGTAGTGTGTAGCTCATGTAGAAGCTTTTTACGATAAGCGTATTTGGGTGAGAGTACAAGACGTTCTTTATAATGGAGTATGTTATCTTGCCAAGAATAGTGAGGTTTGCTCATGGGTTTTTGTTGGAGGTGTTGAATTATGGTATGTGTGGTAGGATCTACATAAAATTCTTATTTGACTTGTTCGATCCATCTCAAAATAAGGCAGGAAAGAGCATGTAATTGGGAATTTTCCTTGAACTTTATGAAAAGTGCATCTGTAGCCATGTTATCTTTCCATTTTTTGTATATGATTTCATAATCATAGCCTAATAGTTTTTTCACCCACTTTTGTTGTTCTGGGTGGTTATCCTTTGTTCCAAAAGGTATTTTAAGCTGTGGTGATCAGTGTGGATAAAGAAATATTTTCCAATAAGTGTTGGATAGTTTGAGCTCATTTAGTTGTCATTGATGTCAATATGAGAAGTTGTCATTGATGCCAAGGTGAACACATGAATCTATCATTAATACCATGGAGTACACTATTACTATCACCAGGAACAATGCGAAGAGTTGAAGAAAATTTGTCAAAATATTTTTTTATAAGGGTTTGTGTTAAAACCATGGTGGAAAATTAAATGATTTTTATTAAAATTATTATAAGGATATAAAGGCTTCCTTAAACATCGTGATGGCAGAATTAAGGTTTTTATTAAAACCATGGTGGAAAAATAATTTACATCAAACCTGTGGAGTACAAAGAAAGGTTTAAAGTTTATCTCAAGAAGGCTTTAATTTTTTTTAAAGTCAAAGGTTTATTTAAATAATTTATAAATTATAAAGGTTTAAAAATGTGTCGACGTCATCAATTTAATGGAGCGCCGATGTCCATGACAAAAGGTGATATATAAGCCATGCCAAATGTGCATTAAACTAAACCCAGGTGTTGTAGGTGAGTTGGAGAGGAGAGGGCAATCCTCCAAGGGAGGTCCCAGGTTCGAATCTCCACCCTACCAAAAAGTTGAATTGGGTACCTAAAATCCAATTGATAATGTTGGTGTGGGCAAGGTTGGGTGTGACTCCCGGGTGACTTTGACAGTATATAACCCCATGTTCGTGGTCTCTCATACCAAGGTGGCCCTGCAAGGGGTTTTTTTCTTAAAAAAAGGGGGCATTAAACTAACCTTTATTGATTTAATTTCATGCGACTAAGAGAAAGATTAATCCTTGCGATCGTTGAGGAATAAGATGAATTTTATATTATCTTTTAGCACCAGGGAAAATACAAAAAATGGGAGGGCTTAAGCCTCACTCCAATCGGACGTGGTGGTCCATTGGCAGCGCATGTTTTGTGAAAGCATTGGGAGTGGAAGTATCCACGATCGATATGCGTGGAGGTTGTTTTCATGTGTGTCTTGAGCGTTGTGGAGGAAAACATTTTGAATGTGCTCGTTTTGAGCACCAAGGTTGGAAGAAAGAGCATGAAGTGCTCTTTGTGTTCCAAGCCTACGTCTATTGCATGCGGTGGTCTAGCCCACGACTAGGGCGCATGAGGAGGCAGATATTGGGGGTTCGAATCTCATAAAGTGGCAAAGGTAATTTTTTGTTAAATAAATTTGTATTTTGCCTAAAGTCTTTCCTAAGGTAAAAAGGGAGTTATAAGGGTAGAATGAAAAGTTTCTTGTTTGGTAATTGATTTATGTTATAGGAGTTATAAGGAAAGTGGATTTGATTTTTTCCAAAGTTCTTCTTGCTATTAAAATTTAATTGAAGAGGTTTTTGAATTAATTTTTGTGGATGTTAAATTTATTTTAATTGGGAGATTATAAGGTGTTATTTGGAAAATATTTTATGTATGTTGATGGTTGTTTTTAAACATGGAGTGATGAAGTGTAATTGAGTTTTTACATTACATTGTGAGAAATATTTAACTTCTAACCTCTTTGAGTTTGGCATAGAAGTTATTTTGATTGTGGTAGATTTATGAGATCCCTTAATCATCAAGAAAAGGTATGAGCACATTATTCCATATTTGAGTTGATTGATTTATTCAAATCTTGAGTTAATGTTTAGGGAAGATCCAGTAGAGTTGAGTCATACCTTGAGTTAAGGCTTGAGGATAGAATCAAGGACTTGAGAACAAATTTTGGTGTAGATTTGAGGACAGGTTTGTTGTAGACCAGAGAGAGAGATTGAGCATATTTGTACTAGACTGAAGGACTACATTTAGTATAGATTTGAGATAGATATTTGGAGATGATAGAGCAAAGAGGACAATAGTCTCCAGTGGATAGAGATCCATTATCCAGGGCAGTGAGGATAGGTCTTCTGAGTGGGGACAATAGTATTCAGTGGAGAGAGATCCACAAGCTAGTACAGTGGGAGTAGTAGTCTTCTAGAGGATCACCAATCAAAGTAGAGGATAATGAGTTCTCTTGTGGATAGAGATCCACAAGCTTGATTTAGGGGATTGGTGTCTCCTTTGGACAGAGGTCCACAAACATTGTAGGGAAAGGATTCCCAAGAGAATTTATTTGAGAAAAAATTATAACAAATATTTTCTCCATGGAGTAACCTGCATTGGGTGAACCATGTAAAATCATGTCTCTCATGTGTGTGATGCTTTGTGTAATGTTTACTGCTTTAATATTGTTGATTGTAACAACCCTCTCAAATACACTAGTTAGTTTGCATGTTTTATTTGTAAGAATATGGTACTATTGATGGTTCGATGGATGCAGGTCCAGGTAGAATCTTTTGAGGGATCTAGCTAGCAAGATAGAAAAGATGGATATCCACTCTCGATAGAGACGGGAGATAGAGGAAAATAAGGATTGTATCATCAGGAGCATGTGTCCATCTTCTGGACTAACAAGGTGATATCAAGTGACTAGACAAGGCGTTATCTAGTGGATCAAGTACCCCTCCTTTAGGTGGCAAATGAGGAGGCGACCGTGAGAGGTAAGGAGGGATATGATGTAGGTGTGGAAAACACCATGGTCCGAGAGTACATGGAAGCTCTCACAAGGAGTATTCATATAGTTGCATCCATATGATTGCATTTTATGAATGAATAGAATCTTATATATAGGTTTTGCTTATTTTAAAATAAATAAAGAATTTTAAATCTCCAATGGCAAAGAAAGTGTTGAGAGCACAAGAGCTACTCTCTTCTGGTAGATAATAACATCAATTGCCAGAAGAGAGAAGAATTGGAGAAAAACTAAAGTGGTGATCTAATTTGTTGTTTGATGTTATGTATAATAACAATAATATATATATTAAATAAATAAATAAATATAATAAAAATAATATAATATATATATATATATATATATATATATATATATATATATTTATATTATAAGATAATAATGATTGAAGATTTTGTTTTGGAGTTGTTTTATTTTTCACGACCTTGAATATTTTAGCTTCAATTTGTTTCTTTGGTGTTGTTTGTAAAAGATAATATTGTGTGTGAAATATTCATCTTCATCATTGCATGATGCATGATCTAGTTATAAACTTGTATTTTAATATATCATTTTGTTCGAATATAATAATAAAAAATAATAATAAAAATATAAATATGAAAAACATATGTTTTCTTTTAAATGCATATTGGATTATGTTTGCATGTTATATTTGCTTCAAAATTGGAGTGGGTGTACCACTTAGCTATTGCTTGACGGCTACCACTTGGCTATTGCTCGTTAAAGGAATTTGCATGAAGGTCCCACTTGTCAATAAAAAAATATGTAAATATTCTTAATATTTATACATACAGGGAAGAACAAGAGACTTTGGGGGTTTTGTGCTTTTTAGGGTCATGGTATTTGATCTACGTGAACAATAATAGAGTGGATTTCAAAGCCTATACTCTGCACTTTTTTTTTAACCAGGTCGGACTCTTTGACTATTTTTTTTTTAATTAATTTGATGTCTATGTTAGTTTTTGTTATCCTGGAAGAAAGAAACTCTTATAAACTATAAAAATGGTTGATTTGCTTCAATAAAAACTTGTACTTGTGTACTTATATAAAAATAATGTTATATGTTGAGTAAATTCATTGTTGCTTAGTTCAAAAGTGTGAACAAATTTAAGTGCTCCTAGATTATGTATTATTAATATTGTTACTATTTCCAGTAAGAGTGTATCTATATATAGATAAACAATTTGGTGTGAAGCCTTGTGAGAAGGTCTTTCGTAATATGTTTTCTTTTGTATGGTAAATGAGAGGTTGAAGCAATCGTGGCATGCCCAGATAGGTAAATTTGTGGGGAATGTCGGTCTGCATAGTAAAACATATATGAATGAAAAAAAAATAGAACATGTTTTAGCTTTTTAAGAAAAATAGAAAACTATGAAGCCCAACTCCACCTGGCGGTAGTTAAAGAATGCCGAATGCATGAGCCATCCACATATCACAAAAACCCTACCCTTGTGTTTCTATAAATAATGTCCGGAGAAACTAGGGACATGGTGGGGAAAGTGGTGAATTGGGGCGGATTGTGAGCTTTGGTGTGGATGAATTATGTGGATTTTTGGAAGATTGCAAGGATTGAACTCAGGTAGGGCTTTTAACTCTCTTGGATTTTTGCTTTTTTAGTAAAAACTAGAATACATAAGTGCTTTCCTTATTTGAAAATATTCAAGACTTTTGAAAGAATTTATTGGTTTTAAAACCGGTTTGGCTAGGTTATACAATGATTAATTCCTATGTAAAATTACCCGGATTATGTATTGGATTACTCTATAAAATCTTGGTAACGTAAGTTTAATTTAGGAATAAACTTTGTAAGTTTAATTTAGGAATAAACTGTCTTGATTAATGTGGTGGATATTCTATAAAACCAGTGTTACTGTGTGCACTTGATGTTGAAAATAGTGTTTATTGAAGGGTTGAGGTTGTACATGTTTAATTGGGGAAAGAATGACCACATGTTTATATAAATTGTTGGTTGAATATCATATTTTTGTTTGTACATTGTATGAAATAAAAAAAATAGGTATGCATTGCATTCATTTATGGGTCGATCTGACCCAACATCCTATCCTCTCTCGGTCGCTGCCATCAAGAAAGGTGTCACAATGAAAATAGGAAGACTCTTGGCTAAGGGGATACTAAAATATTCCTCACTTGGGAGCGAGAGAGATTTTTCTTCTTTGAGTCTATCATTGTAATACAAGTAAAGAAAATATTTAGTAAATATTTAGCTTTATAATATATGTTTTCTACAACCTTGAGTATTTCTGGAAATGATAAAAATTGTGGAAGACGTTGATAACTGTATACAGTCATGGAATGGAAGTATATTTGGATTGGTGAAATTCTTATGGTTCTTAGTTTGGTTGAGTTTACCTTTGGAGGTTACTACGTGAGGTATCTAGCAAATGTATCCTCTGCATCATTTTATCTGTAATATTATTAAAATTAGGAAAAATGTAGCTGCCCAACACCAGGAAATACCTCTTCTGCATGTCACCACCGATAGGTCATGATGGTTGTAGATATTGTTATATATCTTACCGGATTTATTTCTTGCATTATGACACAACTGATTTATGGCCAAGGTATCACTGATAAGTTGAATTTAAATTTAATTTAATTTAGTAGCAAACCTGAGATAGCTTGAACAAAAAAATTAAATGTGAACTAAACCACCACTCCTTTTAAGATAATAATCTTCTACTTATCATTTATTGGATAGTATTGCTATTAAATGGATTCAAGTTATTTTAAATTTAATATTTGTAAGGTGAGATGGATCTATGTCTAATTTGTTTTAAAGATGCTTTTAGCAAATAATTATATAAATGCTTTAGCAAGTAGCAGTTAGGTTTGAACTTCAATTTTGCTAAAATTGACCCTATGAACTCTTTTTTTTAACAAAAAACCCCCCCCCGGGGCCCCCCGGCCCACAAAACACCAACAAAAGAGACCCACCCACCAAAACCCCCCACACACACACCCCCCCCCCCCCCCCCACCAAAAAAATATAATATTTAAAACCAACCTTTTTTTTTTTAGAGAGGAAAAAAGAACAAAACACATATGACAGCCCCCCCCCCCCCCCACCCACACACACCGTACCCTATAAACTTTGGCACTATGGTAGGAAAGGGAATTTTGTTGGGACTCTTCCATCCACTTTGATAAATACCATTAAATTTTATTAAATCAAATAGCAAAATCAAACACGAGGAAAGAGAAGGATTTATTTTAAAACTTAAAGAAAACTATATTTTAGCTGGTGAGGTTATTATATTCTGGACATGAAAAACATGAAAGCTTTGGTCAAACAAATACTTGTTGTATTTGACTTATGGGTAGCTTATTAAACCCTCTGTATATATGAAGGGTACATAACACTTATAAAGAATTAGATGATGAGCCATAATCGTTGACTTTTATGATTTGAGGGCTTAACCCTTAACTAATGGTTAGATGAATAATTAGAATTTATTTGTTTTATTAGTTTATTTAAACTTAGTTTCCTTTAATAACTTAAAGAATTTAATAGTATAGTAGTAGCTTTAGAAAGGAGTTATGCTTTTCCTTAATGATAGGATGAAAACATACTAAAGATTGCATAATATATTTAATCTATCAATGTAACAATATTCACTATATTTATCCTATCAAGGTAATAATATTCACTGGTAGTATAGAAAGCCTTTGATTGATAGAATTAGTAGCTTAAAGTATTTGATGGATTTGTTTCTCTTAAAAATAAGTATATTGAAGGGTTTATTTTAGGATGTTTGTCTTTGGCCCCCGACCCCCCGAAGTTAATAATATATGTAATAGCATAGTGTAACTTAGCATAGAGTAATTATGTTTATATTGTGCATTATGTACGACTTAATGTAATAATAAAGCTAGTAATGGAAAAGCTTTTCTTCAATTTACCTATAAACTCATACAAGCATTGAATACTTAGACCAAAATATTTTAAAATGGTATAAAAATTATGAAGAGACAACAAAGAAGTTGTGGGAAGACAACTTTAAAGATTGTGGGTAGACAATCAATATGGAAGGCATTCATGTCTCCAGCCTTTGAATGGGGAGCGGAGCTCTCATTCAATTCTGGTTAAGTCAAACTCCGGATATATAAGGAGAATAAAATATTTATGATATGGGCATAAATCTTAGACTAACCCATCTAGAATCCAGACAGAGGTTTTAAGGGAGTCTGCGTAATGATATGGGCTTATGCAGAATTAAGACCTCTGGAGTGTGAGCCAGGTATTGGTAATCTCATGATGCTATTTAGGGAAGTGACTTGTCATCAGTCCTAGCATGCACATGCTATTACCTCACTATAGGTATAGGGGAAAATAAGCTTTCAAGCTCGAGGTGATATGGGCCCTGGAGTAGGAGAACCCCTGCCAATACTTGGTTACTCGGGTAGGAGTGGAAGTATGACATGGCATTTACAACTAGGATCTGGCCAATCTCACCCTCTCGAATATTATGTCTATAGTAGAATGGCATCCATTTAGGTTTATGCATGCTTATCTAGATGATAAAATAGTTGGTTGGCATAAAAACAAAGAAAATTTTTCCTTTACCTCTTCCTGACCACTAGAAACCAAGTGGGTTGAACTTGGGTTTTTACAGTTGGTATTAGAGCCACATGAATTCTTAGATAATAGGCAATGACATCTGGACTATGAGCTAGTTCCTCAAAATATCGATGGTTGCGGCTCAACGGAAAGGGCTGACCAAGAACCTAAAATGAGTCCTTAGGAAAAACGTAAGAACAAGTGTTGCTAAAGAAATAGCTGAACCCCCTCGGATAATAAGAAGGGAAATGGAGTCTATGGCCAAGGAGGATAAAATGACTCGAAATCTTCTCAAAACCTTAAATCAAACAGTTAACTTAGCCCTTGATAGGGAAATTTCAACAAGGAACCCCATGATAATCTAAAAATACCGATGGATTAGCTAGCTCAACAACATGAATTAATGGCCCAATTTGAATGCAAGTATGGGTTAAGTAGACTAAGGATATGAAAAATGGTAGCAAAAGACCACAAATCTAATTAAAGTAAGGATGGTTCCAATATGATCCTAAATAAGTAATGGAAATTATCTAAGGAAGAAAAAAAAAAAAAAAAAGAAAAAAGAACCAATGCTATACATGTATATTTTCCTTATTTTGAACTTTAAAAATATGTATATATTTAAGGTTTCCTGGATTTGTGACTAAAAAGAAATTATAGTAAATATACTATTGCTCGTTTTGATAGATTGCTCTGTTAAGCTCTGCATTTTGATGATTTTTGATATATTTTGGATACTTGATAATATTTGCATACTGGGCATAGGATGCATTGATTAGAGACTGGTTTGAGTTCTGGAATTGGTCGAATGCTCAATGAGGATTGCCAAGTTCATTGTGATATAGTCCATAACAGTGGAGCACGGCAATATAAATTGGCTAATTGGATTTGTAGCTCATTACAGAGACAAGCACTAGCATTTCCATTTATGTTTTAATATTGCAAATCGAAAAAGAGAAATATTGGTTCCTATTTTTGTTATGATTCTAATCAAAACCTACCCAACTATAAAAGTAACAAAAAAATCACTATGTAAACTATGAACCAACCAAAACGAGAACTATGTTTTATAGTTGTGGGTAGACAACTATAATAACTTGTGGGCATAAAACTATAATAACTTGAATGCAGGAAGGCTTTCATCCTATCAGATATTAGGATGTAGAAAAAAAAAAGGGGGCTTGCACCCTATCATGAGTCACCAATCACCATGGGGTAATGGTGGACAAAGGGAATATAAATTTTGACTTGTTCAGTGACAGAAGTGCTTATGGAAGAGCATGCTTAATGATATGGACTTAAGCATGATAAGGCTTCTGGGCAAAGCCAGTGAGAAGATTTAAACATGCATAACTAGTTGTAAAGTCTGGAAATATGAAAAAATTTACCTGGACTTGTGAAAATTTGGTGTGATTAAAACTATGATTGGCAAAAAATTATATGTCATAGTTCCTTTTATGTCCAATTAAAACTGGATGATTTTTTATATAATATGCTGAAAATTATACTGCATGTAATCACTGTTATATGAAAAGGGAAATCGAGGAAAAGAGCCTGAGAAACCAGAACATAGGATTTATGTTGCGGTAGATGCCCAACCATCACCGCATTAAGAACCATTCCACCAAACTTTGAACTGGTCAAATTGAAGGAAAAGTGAACTAGCAAGAAATATGTTTGGTGAACAAAGATATGATAATGTTTTTGGTTTTGCTATATATAAATAATTTGTATAAATGTATATGCTTAGGAGTTGATCAAATATTTTGGTGTTTTTACATTTGGTTGTCTAACTTTATATTATACACTGCAAACACAGGGATTGTGTTTAGTCTTAGGGGGAGAGTATGTAACAACCCTCTCAAATACACCAATTAGTTTGCATGTTTTATTCGAAATAATATGGTACTACTGATGGTTCGGTGGATGCAGGTCCAGGTAGAATCTGTTGAGGGATCTAGCTAGCAAGACAGACAAGATGGATATCCACTCTCGACAGAGACGGGAGATAGAGGAAAATAAGGATTGTATCATCAGGAGCATGTGTCCATATTCTGGACTAACAAGGTGATATCAAGTGGCTAGACAAGGCATTATCTAGTGGATCAAGTACCCCTCCTTCAGGTGGTAGATGAGGAGGCGACCATGAGAGGTAAGGAGGGATATGATGTAGGTGTGGAAAACACCATGGTCCGAGAGTACATGGAAGCTCTCACAGGGAGTATTCATATAGCTGCATCCATATGATTGCATTTTATGAATGAATAGAATCTTATATATAGGTTTTTCTTATTTTAAAATAAATAAAGAATTTTAAATCTCCAATGGCAAAGAAAGTGTTGAGAGCACAGGAGCTACTCTCTTCTGGTAGATAATAACATCAATTGCCAGAAGAGAGAAGAATTGGAGAAAAACTAAAGTGGTGATCTAATTTGTTGTTTGATGTTATGTATAATAAAAATAATATATATATATATATATATAAATAAATAAATAAAAAAAAAAAAAAATATATATATATATATATATATATATATATATATATATATATATTATAAGATAATAATGATTGAAGGTTTTGTTTTGGGGTTGTTTTATTTTTCACGACCTTGAATATTTTAGCTTCAATTTGTTTCTTTGGTGTTGTTTGTAAAAGATAATATTGTGTGTGAAATATTCATCTTCATCATTGCATGATGCATGATCTAGTTATAAACTTGTATTTTTATATATCATTTTGTTCGGATATAATAATAATAAAAATAATACAAATGTAAATATGGAAAACATATGTTTTCTTTTAAATGCATATTGGATTATGTTTGCATGTTATATTTGCTTCAAAATTGGAGTGGGTGTACCACTTGGCTATTGCTTGACGGCTACCACTTGGCTATTGCTCGATAAAGGAATTTGCATGAAGGTCCCACTTGTCAATAAAAAAATATGTAAATACTCTTAATATTTATACATACGGGGAAGAACAAGAGACTTTGGGGGTGTGCTTTTTGGGTCATGGTGTCTGATATGCGTGAACAATAACAGAGTGGATTTCAAAGCCTGTACTCTGCACTTTTTTTAACCAGGTCAGACTCTTTGACTATTTTTGTTGTTTTAATTAATTTGATGTCTATGTTAGTTTTTGTTATCCTGGAAGAAAGAAACTCTTATAAACTGTAAAAATGGTTGATTTGCTTCAATAAAAACTTGTACTTGTGTACTTATATAAATATAATGTTATATGTTGAGCGAATTCATTGTTGCTCAGTTCAGAAGTGTGAACAAAACTTAAGTGCTCCTAGATTATGTATTATTAATACTATTAATGTTTTCAGTGAGAGTGTATCTATATATAGATAAACAATTTGGTGTGAAGCCTTGTGAGAAGGTCTTTCGTAATATGTTTTCTTTTGTATGGTAAATGAGAGGCTGAAGCAATCGTGGCATGCCCAGATAGGTAAATTTGTGGGGAATGTCGGTCTGCATAGTAAAACATATATGAATGAAAAAAAATAGAACATGTTTTAGCTTTTTAAGAAAAAAATACTATGAAGCCCAACTCCACCTGGTGGTAGTTAAAGAATGCAGAATGCATGAGCCATCCACGTGTCACAAAAACCCTACCCTTGTGTTTCTATAAATAATGTTCGGAGAAACTAGGGACATGGTGGGGAAAGTGGTGAATTGGAGTGGATTGTGAGCTTTGGTGTGGATGAATTATGTGGATTTTTGGAAGATTGCAAGGATTGAACTCAGGTAGGGATTTTAACTCTCTTGGATGTTTGCTTGTTCAGTAAAAATTAGAATACATAAGTGCTTTCCTTATTTGAAAATATTCAAGACTATTGAAAGAATTTATTTGTTTTAAAACCGGTTTTGCTAGGTTATACAATGATTAATTCCTGTGTAAAACTACCCGGATAATGTATTGGATTGCTCTATAAAAGCTTGGTAACGTAAGTTTAATTTAGGAATAAAATTTGTCTTGATTAATGTGGTGGATATTCTGTAAAACCAGTGTTACTGTGTGCACCTGATGTTGAAAACAGTGTTTATTGAAGGGTTGAGGTTGTACATGTTTAATTGGGGAAAGAATGACCGCATGTTTATATAAATTGCTAGTTGAATATCATATGTTTGTTTGTACATTGTATGCAATAAAAAAAAATAGGTATGCATTGCATTCATTTATGGGTCGATCTGACCCAACATCCTATCCTCTCTCGGTCGCTGCCATCAAGAAAGGTGTCACAGTGAAAATAGGAAGATGCGTTGGTGGATGCAGGAAGACTCTTGGCTAAGGGGATACTGAAATATTCCTCACTTGGGAGCGAGAGAGATTTTTCTTCTTTGAGTCCATCATTGTAATACAAGTAAAGAAAATATTTAGTAAATATTTAGCTTTATATTATATGTTTTCTACAACCTTGAGTATTTCTGGAAATGATAAAAATTGTGGAAGACGTTGATAACTGTATACAGTCATGGAATGGAAGTATATTTGGATTGGTGAAATTCTTATGGTTCTTAGTTTGGTTGAGTTTACCTTTGGAGGTTACTGCGTGAGTTATCTAGCAAATGTATCCTCTGCATCATTTTATCTGTAATATTATTAAAATTAGGAAAAATGTAGCTTCCCAACACCAGGAAATACCTCTTCTGCATGTCACCACCGGTAGGTCATGATGGTTGTAGATATTGTTATATCTCTTACCGGATTTATTTCTTGCATTATGACACAACTAATTTATGGCCAAGGTATCACTGATAAGTTGAATTTAAATTTAATTTAATTTAGTAGCAAACCTGAGATAGCTTGAACAAAAAATAAATAAATGTGAACTAAACCACCACTCCTTTTAAGATAATAATCTTCTACTTACCATTTATTGGATAGTATTGCTATTAAATGGATTCAAGTTATTTTAAATTTAAGATTTGTAAGGTGAGATGGATCTATGTCTAATTTGTTTTAAAGATGCTTTTAGCAAATAATTATATAAATGCTTTAGCAAGTAGCAGTCAGGTTTGAACTTCAATTTTGCTAAAATTGACCCTATGAACTCTGGTACTGTGGTAGGAAAGGGAATTTGGTTGGGACTCTTCCGTCCACTTTGGTAAATACCATTAAATTTTATTAAATCAAATAGCAAAATCAAACACGAGGAAAGAGAAGGATTTATTTTAAAACTTTAAAGAAAACTATATTTTAGCTGGTGAGGTTATTATATTTTGGACATGAAAAACATGAAAGCTTTGGTCAAACAAATACTTGTTGTATTTGACTTATGGGTAGCTTATTAAACCCTCTGTATATATGAAGGGTACATAACACTTATAAAGAATTAGATGATGAGCCATAATCATTGACTTTTATGATTTGAGGGCTTAACCCTTAACTAATGGTTAGATGAATAATTAGAATTTATTTGTTTTATTAGTTTATTTAAATTTAGTTTCCTTTAATAACTTAAAGAATTTAATAGTATAGTAGTAGCTTTAGAAAGGAGTTATGTGTTTCCTTAATGATAGGATGAAAACATACTAAATATTGCATAATATATTTAATCTATCAATGTAACAATATTCACTATATTTATTCTATCAAGGTAATAATATTCACTGGTAGTATAGAAAGCCTTTGATTGATAGAATTATTAGCTTAAAGTATTTGATGGATTTGTTTCTCTTAAAAATCAGTATATTGAAGGGTTTATTTTAGGATGTTAAGTTAATAATATATGTAATAGCATAGTGTAACTTAGCATAGAGTAATTATGTTTATATTGTGCATTATGTACGACTTAATGTAATAATAAAGTTAGTAACGGAAAGGCTTTTCTTCAATTTACCTATAAACTCATACAAGCATTGAATACTTAGACCAAAAGATTTTAAAATGGTATAAAATTATGAAGAGACAACAAAGAAGTTGTGGGAAGACAACTTTAAAAATTGTGGGTAGACAATCAATATGGAAGGCATTCATGTCTCCAGCCTTTGAATGGGGAGCGGAGCTCTCATTCGACTCTGGTTAAGTCAAACTCCGGATATATAAGGAGAATAAAAGATTTATGATATGGGCATAAATCTTAGACTAACCCATCTAGAATCCAGACAGAGGTTTTAAGGGAGTCTGCGTAATGATATGGGCTTATGCAGAATTAAGACCTCTGGAGTGTGAGCCAGGTATTGGTAACCTCATGATGCCATTCAGGGAAGTGAATTGTCATCAGTCCTAGCATGCACATGCTATTACCTCACTGTAGGTATAGGGGAAAATAAGCGTTCAAGCTCCAGGTGATATGGGCCCTAGAGTAGGAGAACCCCTGCCAATACTTGGTTACTCGGGTAGGAGTGGAAGTATGACATGGCATTTACAACTAGGATCTGGCCAATCTCACCCTCTCGGATATTCTGTCTATAGTAGAATGGCATCCGTTTAGGTTTATGCATGCTTATCTAGATGATAAAATAGTTGGCTGGCATAAAAACAAAGAAAAATTTTCCTTTACCTCTTCCTGACCACTGGAAACCAAGTGGGTTGAACTTGGGTTTTTATAGATGCTACTATTTGGGTTAAAAAGCAAAAAAAATTATCTTATACTTTTCATCCCCCCTCTCAGTATAAGCACATGTTCTTCAATTGGTATCAAAGTGGGTCTCTCCATGAAAAGACTAACAACTTGGAGAAGGATCCATCAGTAGCACACATGACTTTAGAAAATGAAGAAGAAACTATGTTTGACATAAAATAATAATTCTTTGTTGCTCTCAAAAATTTGGAAAGGCTTAGAGAGAAGAATTCAAACTTGAAGAAACAAGTTTAAGAAGATGAAGAAGAAAGGATTGAACTTATACAAAATCTCACATAACTCAATATTAGGGTGGAAGAAGGAAAGAAGATTGAGCAAGACATGACAGATCTATTGAGATTCAAGGAAACAGAATGTGAAATATTGGAAGCAGAAATTATCCACCTAAGGAATGAAGTTGAAAGGACCAAGGTACTACAAGATGTATAATATGATAAATAGAAAGAGGATTCAAGACTTCAAAAAGAAGAAACCTCAAATAGGGATAAGCAAAAAAAGGATATCAGAAAGGAAGAAAGCAAAGGAGAACCCTGGATAAGAGTTAATCACAAGAGGAAGATTACTTCACCACAAACTCCAAGACATCCAAACAGGTTACATAATTTCTTCCATGGTCATTGTTTTTCTTGTAATAAATATGGTCATAAAGTTATACATTGTATTCATCATGCAAGAAATAATGTCATTAGAAATTTTAATTCCTTTGCACCTCTCATGGATGATGATATTATATGTTACAAATACAATAATTTTGGTCACAAGGCTAGATGGTGTAAAATGATACTTCCTGAGTCTAGAAAAATAATTTCAACAACTAGGAAAAATGAAAGGGGAAATGTTAAGGCTAGATCAATGTTAGTTCAAACAACCCTTCATGCCTAGGATAAATAAGAACAATGGTATCTTGATAGTGGTTGCTTTAGTCACATGACAGGAGACAAAGACAAATTCGTTGTTCTAAAAGAAACAAATAGAGTATCAGTAAGTTTTGGTGATAATGGATCAGCAAGGATTGGTGGAAGAGGAACTCTAAGTTTAGATAATGGAAAAACAAAAAAATAAATGTATTGTATGTTAAAGGGTTAAAACACAACCTTTTGAGTATAATTCAACTTTGTGATCAAGGGTACATGGTTACTTTCCATTGAGATAGATGTGAGATAAGAAAATCAAAAACTGGAAAAATCATTGCCAATGCAAAAAGAACCCCAAACAACTTATACATGCTCAATGAGATCAAAGGGAAAATTTATTTTCTATCACAAGAAGATGAGATTTGGTTATGGAATAGAAGATTGGATCACTTGAATTTTGAAAAAATAGTCAACATAAGCAATAAATAGGTGGTCAGAGACTTACCCAAAATAAGAAGACCTCAAAGCACAATTTGTGTACTCTGTCAACATGGAAAGCAAACTAGGATAATATTTAATTCAAAAGGATATATGTTATATGAGCCATTGAGCCTAATACATACTGATCTATGTGGTCCTACTAGAACACAAAGCATTCAGGATGAGCTACTTTATACTATTTATAGATGATTATTCCAGAATGGTTGGGGTAGCCTTCCTAAAAGAGAAGTCAAAGACCTTTGAAAAATTCAAAGCATTTAAGGAATTGATTGAAAATGAAACTGGAAAAAATATTAAGTATTTGAGATTTGATAGAGGAGGAGAATTTACTTCAAATGAATTTGTAGAGTTTTATGAACAACATGGGATCAAGAGAGAGTACTTAGTAGCAATAACTCCTCAACAAAATAGGGTAGTTGAAAGGAAAAATAGGACTGTTGAAAACATGGCTAGAGCTATGTTAAATGAATTTAAGCTATTAGATGATTTTTGGAGAGAATATGTAAACACAATAGTATACATAATCACTAGGGCTCAAATGAGGGTAAATAATCACAAGACTCCATATGAGCTTTGGAAAGGAAGACCTGACACTATAAAATACTTCAGAATTTTTGGAAGCAAATGTTACATAAGATGGGAAGATCAAAACTTAGGAAAGTTTGATCCAGATGTGATGAGAGAATTTTTCTTGGTTATTCCACAAGGATTAAAGCCTAGATATGCTTCAACAAAAGAACACGCACTATGGTGGAAAGTATGAATGTAACAATTGATGAGAAAATAGATTCAAGAGAACCAATTCAATAAATTGTGTATCAAGAAGATGGATGTTGTCAAGAAGAATTTTATGAGGAATTAGATAAAGAAGAAGAAACACAAATACTTCTTCCAAAAACTCTATCTAGGTATGTACAGAAGCATCATCCAAAAGAGTAAATCATCAAGAATGCAGATGAAAGATAGACAAGGAGAAGAATAATAAAACCATCTCAACAAGCAAATTTTTCTTTGCTATCTAAGATTGAGCCAAAAGACTTCACTCAGGCAAATGAGGATAAATTTTGGATTAAGGCAATGGATGAGGAATTATATCAGATAGAGAAAAGCAATATTTGGAAACTTGTTCCACGACCAAAGGACAAAAATGTGATCGGCACAGAATTGATATTCAGAAACAAGTTTAATGAAGATGGACAGGTGGTCAAAAATAAAGCAAGGTTAGTATGCAAAGGTTATGCACAAGTAGAAGGAATTGACTTTGATGAGACATTTGCTCCAGTTGCATGGCTTGAAGCTATAAGGATATTTTTAGACTTCTCGAGTTTCAAAAATTTTAAGGTATATCATATGGATGTCAAGTCGGCATTTTTAAATGGTTTTCTAGAAGAAGAATTTTATATTGAACATCCAGAGGGATTCATATTAGAAAACAAACCAGATCATGTATGCAGATTGAAAAAGGCACTGTATGGTCTAAAGCAAGATCCAATAGCATGGTACTCAAGATTAGATAAATATCTTCAGGAACAAGGATTCAGAAAAGGAATAGCAGACAATAATTTATACATAAAAAATGAAGGTAATGATCTACTAATTGTGGTTGTTTATGTTGATGACATCATTTTTGGGGGAAACAATGATAAGATGTGTAACGAATTTACTAAGAACATGCAAAATGAATTTGATATGTATATGCTTTGTGAATTGTCCTTCTTTCTTGGACTTCAAATTTCACAATCAGAGAAAGGGGTATTTCTCTCACAAGCCAAGTATATAAAATAAATGTTAAAGAAATTCAGGTTAGAATATTGTAAACCGATAAGTACCCCCATGGTCATAGGATGCAAGTTGAATAAGGAAGATGAATCTTCAGAGTCAGATAAGAGGTTATACAGATCTATGATTGGCAGCTTATTGTATGTTACAGCTACAAGACCAGACATAGTATAGTTAGTGGCATTAGTGGTAAGGTTTCAGGCAGCTCCTAAGGAAACACATGTGGCAGCAATAAAAAGAATTTTTAGGTATCTAAAAGGGACTATGGATTTTGAGATTTGGTATCCCAAAGTGACAGTTTCACACTAACAGCATATACAGATGCATATTGGGCCAGAAGCATTGATGACAGAAAAAGCACAAGTCGAGGAGCATTATTTCTTGAAGACTGTTTAGTTTTAGTATCCTTATCTATAGCATAAGTATAATACATTGCAGCAGTAGCCAGTTGTACACAAGTGTTATAGATGAAGAGAACTCTAGAAGACTTCAAGATAAATCATGACCATCATATTCCCATACTTTGTGATAATACAAGTGCTATAAGTATCTCAATAAATCTAGTGATACACTCCAGGACAAAGCACATTTTGATTAAGTACCACTTTCTGAGAGAACAGGTGACAAATAAAAAAGTCATGTTGGAATATATTACTACAAAGGAATAGATAGTAGATATTTTCACCAAGCCACTTTCAAAGGAAACCTTTGAGTATCTTCGAGGAAAACTAGGAGTGAAACACCCACCCCAGAATTAACCACCTCAAGAGGAGGTGGGGGAGGGGCTAAGCTAAGAGGTTCATTCTTAGCCCTAAGCCCCAAAGGTGAACCCTTGACATTGATGTCAAAGGGAGAGAGATTTGAGTAAGGGGGAGAGATTTGGTACTTGAGAGAGCATTGAGCCAGGGGGAGCAATGTCCCAAAGGGAGCAGAACAAAGGAAATTTCAAGTTTTTGGTAAAAAAAAATTGGGTTGCCATCAATGATAAAGGGGGAGATTGTTGAAAATTTTGAGCTCATTTAGTTGTCATTGATGTCAAGATGAGAATTTGGCATTGATGTCAAGGTGAACACATGAAGATATCATTAATACCATGGAGTACACTATTACTGTTTCCAGGAACAATGCGAAGAGTTGAAGAAAAGTTGTCAAAATATTGTTTTATAAGGGTTTGTGTTAAAACCATGGTGGAAAATTAAATGGTTTTTATTAAAATCATTATAAGGATATAAAGGCTTCCTTAAACATTGTGATGGCAGAATTAAGGTTTTTATTAAAACCATGGTGGCAAAATAATTTACATCAAACCCGTGGAGTACAAAGAAAGGTTTAAAGTTTATCTCAAGAAGGTTTTAATTTTTATTAAAGTCAAAGGTTTATTTAAATAATTTATAAAATTTAAATTCTTTTAGAATTTAAATAATTTATAAATTATAAAGGTTTAAAAAGGCACCGACATCATCAATTTAATGGAGCATTGACGTCCATGACAAAAGGTGAAATTCATATATATAAGCCATGCCAAAGGGGCATTAAACTAACCTTCATCGATTTAATTTCATGCAACTAAGATAAAGATTAATCCGTGTGATCGTTGAGGAAGAAGATGAATTTTGTATTGTCTTTTAGTGATAGGGAAAAGGCAAAAAAAGGGGACGGCTTAAGCCTCACTCCCATCGGATGCAGTGGTCCATTGGTAGTGCACATTTTGTGAAAGCATTGGAAGTGGAAGTATCTATGATCAATACGCGTGGAGGTTATTTGCATGTGTGTCTTGAGCGTTATGGAGAACATGCTCATTTTGAGCACCAAGGTTGGAATAAAGAGCACGAAGTGCTCTTTGTGTTACAATCCTATGTCTAGCACAAGTGGTGGTCTAGACCGTGGCTAGGGTGCACGAGGGGGCAGATATTAGGGGTTCGAATCTCATAAAGTGGCAAAGGTAATTTTTGTTAAAAAAAAAATTATTTTGCCTAAAGTTTTTCCTAAGGTAAAAATGGAGTTATAAGGATAGAATGAAAAGTTGCTTGTTTGGCAATTGATTTATGTTATAGGAGTTATAAGAAAAGTGGATTTGATTTTTTCCAAAGTTCTTACTATTAAAATTTAATTGAAGAGGTTTTTGAATTAATTTTGGTGGATGTTATATTTATTTTAATTGGGAGATTATAAGGTTTTATTTGGAAAATATTTCATGTATGTTGATGGTTGTTTTTAAATATGGAGTGATAAGGTGTAATTGAGTTTTTACATTACATTGTGAGAAAGATTTAACTTCTAACCTCTTTGAGTTTTGCATAGAAGTTATTTTGATTATGGCAGATTTATGAGATCTCTTAATCATCAAGAAAAGGTATGAGCACATTCTTCCATATTTGAGTTGATTGATTTGTTCAAACCTTGAGTTAAATTTTAGGGCATATCCAGCAGAGTTGAGTCAAGCCTTGAGTTAAGGCTTGAGGACAAAGATCGAGGACTTGAGAATAGATTTTGGTGTAGATTTGAGGATAGATTTGTGACAGACCAGAGATAGAGATTGAGCAGAGTTGTACTAGATCGAAGGATTGTGTTTAGTATATATTTGAGATAGAGCTTTGGAGATGATAGAGCAGAGAGCACAGTAGTCTCCAATGGATAGATATCCATTAGCCAGGGTAGTGAGGATAGGTCTTCTGAGTGGGGACAATATTCTTTAGTGGAGAGAGATCCATAAGCCAATGCAGTGGGAGCAATAGTCTTATATAGGATCACTAGTCAGAGCAGAGGAGAAGGAGTTCTCCTATGGATAGAGATCCATGAAATTGATTTAGAGGATTGGTGTCTCCTTTAGACAGAGGTCCATAAACATTGTAGGGAAAGAATTCTCAAGAGAATTTATCTGAGAAAAAATTATAAGAAATATTTTCTTCGTGGAGTAGCCCGCAATGGGTGAACCTCGTAAAATCATGTCTCTCATGTGTGTGATGCTTTGTGTGACGTTTACTGCTTTAATATTGTTGATGCTACTATTTGGTTTAAAAAGCAAAAAAAAAATTCTTATATTGTTCACCCCCCCATCTCAATATAAGCACATGTTCTTCAATAAGTTATGGCCTCTAATGTTGGATAGCATGGATAATAGCTAACATTTATTTTTTGTAAGTAGAACATGCTAAATTATTTTTTTGAAAATGCCTTACTCGTAAGGCTAAGGGTCTTTCATTTTGCATGAGCACAGCTCCCATTCCTACTCCTGAAGCATCACTTTCAATAATAAATGGTTGGGAAAAATATGGCATGGCTAGGATAGGGGTGGTACACATGGCATTTTTTATGGTCATAAAGGCTTCATTAGCTTATGGAGACCATAAGAAGGGATTTTTCTTTAGTAGTGTCGTTAAGGGTGTCATTATTCTATCATAATCCTTGATAAATTTATAATAATAGCCAGTTAATCCTAATAACCCATGCAACCCTTTTAATGTTTTTGGAATCAACCAATTTTCCACATATTCAATTTTATGAGGATCTACTTTAACTCCTTCCTTGGAAACAATATATCTGAGGTATTCAATTTCTTTTTGGCCAAAGGAAATTTTTGATCTCTTTGTGTATAATTGATTTTCTTCCAATATCTTGAGTGCTTGCTCTATGTGTTAAGTGCTCTTCCTATGTCTTGCTATAAATAAAAAATATCATCAAATAAAACTAAAATTTTCAAAGGGAAAAAATACCTTGTTCATAAGGCTTTGAAATGTATATGGAGCGTTGGTGAGTCGAAAGGGCATCACCAAAAATTCATAATGTCCCTCGTGGGTGCGAAAAGTGGTTTTGGGTATATCACTTTCCTTAACTCAAATTTTATGGTAACCGGATCATAAATCGAGTTTTAAAAAATATGCAGCTCCATTAAGTTCATCGAGTAGTTCATCAATGACTGGAAGAGGATATTTGTCTTTAATAATTATTTTGTTGAGGGTGCAAAAATCCATACATAGGCACCATGATCCATCCTTTTTTCTTACTAGTATGACTGGCGAAGAGTAGGGACTTCTACTAGGCCGAATGACCCTTGCCCTTAGTAGGTATTGTCCTAATTTTTCTATTTTTGTATTTTGTAACTATGGATATCGGTAAGGTCTAATATTCAGAGGTTCGTATCCTAAAATTAATTGGATAACATGATCACGGCTTCGTTGTGGAGGTAATCCCTTTGGTTCTTTAAATATTTTATCATGTTTCTCCAGGAGTTATATTAATTTTTGTGCCTCTGGTTACTCTTCATTGGTGTTTTGCAAGGAAAATAGTTGGGTAACCATACCTCTTCCTCCTTTTTGAATAATATTTTCTATTCTATGGGAACTTACAATTTGTGTGGGACCCATTTTTAAACCTTGAATTGTGTAAATTTGGTTTTTTTGTATAAATTGCATTCATAATTTTTCAAATTCCCATTGAATTTTATCGATATTTGGTAGCCATTGTACTCCCAAAATAATTTCACATCCCCCTAATGGTAGTACATACATATTTGCTTTCATGTTATACCCTCCCATAGTGAGTTTGATATTCCTACATTTCCCTTTGCATGCAATTTTTCCGCCATTACCAACCATGACTTTGAAGTTATTGTAGGGGTATATAAAGCAATTAGATTGTTTTTCCAAACTCAAGTTTATAAAATTATGAGTGCTACCAGAGTCTAAGAGCACAATAGGATTTTGTTTCTTAAAATACCCTTTTACCTTCATCGTTTGTGGAGTCGAATACCCTGCTAGTGCGTTAAAGGATATTTTTGTTTTATCCTCTTGATTTTCTTCTACAACATTCGTTATTACTTCAACTTCAATGTCATCCTCTTCTTTGGGGGTGCAATAAATTGTGTCCAAAATATATAATTTTGGTGAAATGCATTTGTGGTTGGGTGTAAATTTTTCATTGCAATGGAAACAAAGGCCATTTTTTCATCTTTCTTTCATTTCTTCCTGACTAAGGTGCCCTCCCATAGCAATGTGGTACAAATATTTAAAAATATTTTTGATGTCGTTGCTTTATGACATCAGAAATCCTTCATCCGATGATCAAAAATTTCTATGAACCTTAGTAAAAAATTTATAAATTTTAATTTTTTTTCTTCACCACGAACAGACGTCGTCGAAAACATTGCAGGGTCTTCGACTACGATTTCACGCTGGTGTTTTACTATGATTTTGGAGATTTAGCTGGTGGGTGGCCCTTTAAAACATAGTAGGTGGAATTTTCTTGAAATTTTATGGGGTTTTAGTCATCGATCTCAGATGTTTTCATCAGTGTGCATTACATCGAAAGCCCGAATATGACTATTATTGTAGGGATGTCTTTGTTGGTGTAGCACAGGGATGTGAAGACAACGAAGAGTAGATTTATCATCAAAAATAATTAGTCACCAAAGGGCAGTGGAGTAGATAGGCAAGCTTGATGTCCTGAAGAAGGAAAAAAAATTACCTTGTTGTAATGGCTCTGTACTAGATTTTAGGACACTACTATTAAAATATGAATTTTAATGCAAATTTGGAGAAAGAATCACTTTTAGAAATGAATCGCTTTTATATTATAAGGTTTAAACCCCCAATAAGATAAATAAATGTTCTTGGATACCTTTTGAGACATCTCTTGAATTATCTAATTATATCTATCTAAGAGGTGTGAATATGAAGGGACATGTCCCTTAATAAATATAATCAATAGTTTATTAGTGTGTTAGGAGGAGATGTTGTAGCTTATCAGGATTGGCTATGCCAATTACAAGATTTCCATAAGCTTGGAATCATCCCACAAGGATTATTGCATGTCATAAAATGAGCATTTAAACAAAAAATAATGATATATGTCTTGCTAGGAGATATATTGTATCATCAAAGCTATGATGGAGTCCTCCTTCGTTATCTTGAGTTCTAGGAATCATCTTGGGTGATGTCACAAGCTCATGATGGTACATGGGGTGGCCATTTCAGTGGCATGGCCATCATCAAGCACATCATTCTAATGGGTTATTATTAGCCCACAATGGAAAAGGATTTTTGTGAGGATGTTAAGAAGTGTGTTAAGTGTCAGCATCATATGAATCTGATGCACCTATCATCACAGGCCTTACAACCCATTCAGGCAGCTTAGCCATTTTCTCAGTGGGATTTCTATCTAATTGGAAAGATCTCTCCCCCATATTTGGGTCGATACACATTTATCTTAATGGACACTGAGTACTTCACCAAATGGGTGGAAGCTGTCCCCTTAACATCAATGATAGGACCATGAATTATGGATTTCATACTTCACAATATCATATGTCGCTTTGGGATCATATTCAAGATAATTTTAGATAATGGTCCTTCATTTAAGAATAAAAATGTGTGGGATTTAATGTCCAAATATAACATTCAGCACATTTTTGCAACACCATATTATCCATAGGAAAATGGGCAATCAAAAGCCTTAAACAAAACAATCGTAGCCATCTTAAAGAAGACGGTAAAAGAAAATCATAAGGATTGGCATCTGCAGTTACCTCTTGCATTATGGGCTTACAAAACTAGTGTGCGAACACCCACTGGGGCAACACCATTTTCACTTGTATATGGCACTAAGGCCATTATGTCCTTGGAGTTAGAAATTCCAACATTGCACACTGTATTGAAATATTTTATCGATGATGACACTACACAAAAACCTTACCTTGATCAATTGATCCTTCTTGATGAACATCACATCAATGCTCTTGAGCATCTCTGTGTTTACCAAGATTGTCTAGCATGATATTTCAACAATAAATTCCACCTAAGAGACTTTAAGGTTGGGGATATCATGCTCAAATAGAACCAATAGAATTCAAACTTACCACCACACCTACGAGACAAATTTATGGCCAACTGGATAGGTCCTTATATCATCTCAAAGAAAATTGAACCTAGGATATATCACCTAACATCGTTAGATAGTTTTGAATATCTCGAGCCTCTTAACATTCTTCATCTAAAGGTATTTTACACATAAAAGCAACAAAATCCAAAAACATCCAAAAAATCCAAAATTTCAAAAATAAATTAAAAAAATCATAAAATTCCAAACAAATAAAAAATATCAAAATCAAAAAGCTCCAAAGGTATCTTAAGCCCTTTGGTCAACTCACAAAAATTCCCAAAGGCAGCATAAGCCCTTTGGTTAACTCACAAAAATCCCCAAAGGCATCATAAGCCCTTTGGTCAACTCACAAAAAGGCCCAAAGGCATCTTAAGCCCTTTGGTCAACTCACAAAATGCCCCAAAGACATCATAAGCCCTTTGGTAAACTCACAAAAAGCTCCAAAGGCATCATAAGTCTTTTGATTAATGCACAAAAGGCTCCAAAGGTATCATAAGCCCTTTGGTAAACTCACAAAATGCTCCAAAGGCATCATAAGCCCTTTGGTCAACTCAAAAAAAGCTCCAAAGGCATCATAAGTCCTTTGGTCAACTCACAAAAGGCTCCAAAGGCATCATAAGCCCTTTGGTCAGCTCACAAAAAACCCCAAAGGCACATTAAGCCCTTTTGCCAACTCACAAAAAGCTCCAAAGGTATCATAAGCTCTTTGGTCAACTCACGAAAGGCTCCAAAGGTATTTAATCCCTTTGGTAAAAAAAACCCACAAAAACACAAACAATTGAAAACATTAAAATACAAAAACATTTGCATCTTATATTTTGCATTTGCATTCATGTAAATGCATTGCATTAGGCACGTTGCATCCATTGCATTCGCATTAGGATAGACTATTTTTTCAATCTTACAAATAGCACCACGTTTGTAGATCAATCATGAATCTTCAAATCCTCATTCATCTATAACCCATGTGAGTAACTGTATTTTTTAACACAACCCATTCCTGTTGCTATAAGGAATATGCTAGGGTTTTCAGTCATTCAACCATACCTAGTGATTTTATTATATTTTGTAGAAATATATCTTCACTGGTAGAAGATGAGATCTGGTTTTTATAGTACCTAGCATATATCAAAATCCTATCACTAATCAAAACACTCAAATCCTAGCTGGAACAAGGGAAAGATGAACACTACAAAGTGGTACTAGGTATCCTAAGTGAAAGGTTTTTACTTGCTCGTCTTGTGATGTGTATGGTCTAGTATTTTGATCATTTACAAAAGTAAAATTTTCCCCCTACCCAAATAAATCCCTTTCTTTCACCCAAAAAAAAGCAAAATAAATAGTGATTATCATCATTACATAAATCCCTTGCTCAAAATAAATTAAATAAACAGTTATTTGTATCACTAAGCACGAGCAAGTATCCCAAATAAATATAAAGAAAATAAGGGAGTGAAGAGATTGAATTCCTGGATGGTCAATCTCCCCAAACTATTGAGTTATCCCTAATACAGCAATGGGCTTAATGCAGTTCTAAGCAATTTGTAAAAAGAGCTAGCTTTAAGTGTCCTGTATCACCTAATGGTCTAATCCAACTGAGTCCAACTTAGGATCATGATGATCATTTGGTGATCCTCATTACAGTAATGGGTTGAATGAATCCCGCCTAGCAATGAGGTAGTCTTATATTTCATCTAATATATTCATTTGTACACACAGAGGTAATGAATATCTTGGTCTTTCATTACAATAACTTTATTTTTCAGTATTCTAGTATGGTCATTATACAATTTTTGATTAATCAACTAGGGTGTATGACCCTCATGAAAAACCTCAAAAATACCTTATAGCAACAAATCATCTCATCAATCAAATGCAATTTTCCTTGTGAACTTTTGTTTATTAAAGGGTGTTCATGAAGTAGGATAGATACTAGATTGATATCAGCAATGATATTTAGATGACCACTGACTATTTTGTGTATATATTTTGATTTATAGAAACTCATAAGGGAAAACATACATCTTACATCAACTCATATCACATATGGATGCTTAAATGATTAATTCTTATGACAAGATTTAACATTTACATTCATGATTTTCATACATTCAGTGGTGTCACCCATTAGATTGTTAAACACATATTACATCCATTCCTTATGTTTTAAGTGATTAAAGCATATAGGATCATTTACATTATATCATCATTGTGTAAATAATGCATTACACACTTTGCATTCATCATGTCATATAAATATGTATTAGATTCTTACAAATAAATCAAAACAAAACATACATTTAACATCTAGCAGTGCATCCATATATGCATACACAAGTAGTCCATCTATACATTTAGATCACATCATCTAACCATACATAAATCATCTAGCTAGTGCATGTCATTAATACATCACATCATATAGCATATGTATCAAAAATGATACATGTATATATGTCAAATGGTACATGTATTTCAAAAATATATCAAGACTGAACTACACTCAAAAATAGTACATGTATGTCAAATATGTCAAATATATATCAAGAATGGCCTGTACCACTAGTGTCACTTCCACCCTCTCTGCCCTTTCTATGAGGTGATATGGAGCTAGTACATATGGCCCTATTTGTCTGGGTCCTTTTCCTATGGCTGGGCCACATTGACGACTGCCCTAACTTACTTTGCCTACTTCGATGCGAGCCCCCTACTGTAGATCTCTCTCGAGGAATGCCACCTAGCCTCCTGATTTGGATTTGTAGAGCGATAATATACCTAGAATATGTTGACATATGAGCCTAAAAATCCTATAATAGCCCTTGTAGTTGCCTAACCTTTGCCCCTGAGTCTAAACCTGCTAATCCCTGAGTAGTTGGAGTGGCTGGTACAACCTATGATCATAGGGCATCCCTCTCTATGATGAGCTACTCTATCATAGTCAATGTTGAATCAAGTTGGGTCTATAGAGATGTCTTCTCCTCCTAATACCCTCACCATGTGGTCTATCCTACTACAAGTTGACTCTATGTTGTAGCGAGATAGGTATCTTGCTCTAGGATCTATCACCAAGTGGTCTGAATCTCAGCCTCCATGTTGTGTGGCTAAGCTCAAAGGGGAGACTCATGATCCTTCGAAGCTACCTCCTCCTCCTCATCTAGAATTGCCTACTCCTCAATAGCCTAGCCCTACTCCTCTATCTTAGGTCACACCCATCGCACATCAGGATCCTCCTCAGGTGCCTCATCCCTAGACTACCCTAGGTTATTACCACCCTACCATAGCTGCATAACCCGCCATTAGGTGTACATCTTTGTAGTCTTAGCATCTTCTACATTTATGTCTACTACATGAGGATATGCCTCCTCTGCTAGAGCTATCATGTGGGCAACTAGGAGATTCCTCTTTGCCTAAATGTAATAGTATAAAACTGACACTAGTGGTATGTCCTATCGTATCCTGAACTAACTAGTCACCCAAAAGTAATGGAAGAACTCCCTTACACCTACCTTGATATCGATGACCCATCTATCGTGCCTCATACGTGCCATGAATCGGTCTACATAAATCTAAGTAGGATAATCTACATAGGGTCTCCATATGATTTTATGAGTCTGTAAGCCAATCAGTGAGCCTGCATAGTGTGCCAAGTCCCTTGTGTGGTGGTGACTCCATCGCTCTTATGTGTCCCATGGCCACCTAGCTCCATAACACTATGACCTAGGTGCTATAGAAGTCACCTTCGATGGTAAGCCTATGGGATGGTCTATCCTGATGTGCTTCCATCCCCATATCTGTAGGAGTAAGCTACAAGTAAACCTAGCCTAATTTTGTTGTTGAATATAGCTCATCATAGAGTTGCACCAGTAGTGCACTCCCCCAAGCCATGATGATGGGCTCAATGTTTTTTATCAAGTCCTAAACCATCGCTAAGAGATTCCATGGGAACCTCACTCCTGACGTATCGGTTAGAAGCATGTTGCAGATGATGTGCATCAAAATATCCAGGTATCGTAAGAATACATCGACCCGATATCAGTGAGCGATAGGCACCCCACCATGTTGAATGTTTGCTAATGTTTCCCATGCCTGGTCATTGAAAACCCTGGAAAAGATTATTGGCCTATGTCCAATAGATGAGTAGAGGATGGCTCGTCCATTGAAATGGATCCTGAAGATCCTATAAAAATCCTCAATCGTAATGGTCATCTCATCGATCGGGAGATGGAAGGTGTTTGTGCAGCAGTCCCATCTGTGGACCAACACTATGATGTATGCCTAATACAATATCATAGTTGGTAGGCAAGAAACATACATCAGGCCTCACACATTGAACCAATCCCAATCAGCACACACCATAAGGGGTAGTATCTCAACTAGCAACTCAGGCTCCTAACCTCGTGAAGACAAGAGCTAAGTGTGCAAAATGAAATGCCTAATCAGATGCACTTACACTAACATAACACAATAAAATTTAAAAATGGTGTAAAAATAATTCATAATCAAGCAAAGGTACAAACACAATAAGAAAATGCACCAAACCATGCAAAAATTTCAAAATTTGTATTTGAAAAAATTTAAAAAATCAATTAAACTAACCAAAAATAATAAAAAAAACCTAAGGTTTCCTGGTCGCTTACGTTGACAGCGGCTACCGTAGCAACCACCGATGTTGACAGCGGCTAGCCACCAAAAGTCAATTTTTTTACCATTGGATATTCAAACCAGTTGTGCTCAGCGATAGCGGCCCCTCTTTGCCAATTAGGGGCCACCCTAAGTGAAAGCAACCATGAGGAAGCACGTCAACGATGTTTGACCTCACCCAAAAATCTAAAAAAAATAAAAAAAAACCTAAATCTAAGAGGAACCCACCTAAATTAGTTTGCTTTTAAACCTAATTATCGATGAGGTTTGTTACCAACAAGCTTAATAAGGTTAATTTACCGATTTCTTAATTTGGTTTATTTTACCCATGAATTAACAGGGTAGGGTTTGAGAAATACCCGTGAAGCTCTAGCTCCTTCGCTTTTAGAAGCCTCGTCTTGCTCTACCATGGTGTCAAGTAATCAACAGTATTTAAGGTCACTTTCTCACTTTTTATCTCAGATCTCACTATTGCAAATTGACAGCTAGAAAATAATGAATTAAAAACCCTAAATTTCTTTTTATATTTTTTTAGTTTTGTTGTAGTTTTTGATGTCGACAACGACAAGGAAGTGTAGGCCGCCTATGCTGACAGTGAATACAAAATTACAAAATTGGGCTGCTATTACTGACAGCAGTTGAGAGTCAGCAATTAATTCCCTTAATTTATCACCATGGGAAGATTCAAAATGGACAAATAAGTATATCTAAGGTCCAAAATCATCAAAAATTACACAATAACTAGAAAATTCAATAATTCAAAATCTCAAAAATAATTGAAAAATCATCAAAATAACAAAAAAAATCAAATAACATCAACATTTCAAATGCACCTCGTACCTAGTTATTTACCCTATACACTTGGCAGTTGCAGCGACTTGCACTCCGTGCAATTCGACAAGATGAGTAAATTACCATAAGGTCATTTGAGCCAAACTAGTCATCATTGAATTGCAATGCTTCACTTCAATCCCGAAGAAGGCCATGGCGATTAGACTTCCCCAGGAGAATGAGGTGTTCATTGCATTTCTTCTAGGATGTTTTAATTTTATCATTGAGTGATTCACCATAAGCTAAATTGAATTGCTATCATCTTGATTCCCTAAGAAGGCCATTGCAGTTGGACTACTCCATAGGATAAAAATGTACAATTACTATTATTGGTTTAAATTGCACCTGTAATAGGACCTACCATATAACAACAAAAGCATTCATCTTAAATTGTCAAAATAAATCTTTTGGTCAAGCAAATTGTCACTTTTATCATTAGTATTCTCCTCATCGACTCGTTGCTTAAGGAGTTAGTCATAATAACAAAATCATAATCAGAATAAATAATTAATAAATTAATCAAGTTAATTATGTTTGTCTTACGAATCATTGCTAACAACTATCATAAGCTTACCCTATTGCTTGGGACAAAATCAAATATGTTGATTTAAACCTTTGCCAATCTAGATTTCAGTCCTTTGCGAATGCTAAGCAATGCGACCCGAGACTCTAGTGGACTTCAAATTCTTATGCAAACTAAGCCTTTCATGTCATTGGAAGAAATGATTTAGAGATGTGCATCCTTCTCATGATTGGGACATCTAATGTTGATCATATCAATGATCATCATACACCCTACAATATGGCTTTAGGTGGTCTATTTTTTTGCTTAGCGTTGTTTTTCCCATAATGCATCATAAAAAGGGGTATCTGTAGACACCTAAAATGTGTCATATTTAGGAGACTACTCATATGGGCACCTTTGCAAACCATATTATGGATCTTAGACCTTTCCAAGAGCTAGCAATGGTTCTAACCACTCACTAGGGGTATTTTTGATCTATTCAAGTGTAGCCGCTATCGAACAGAGCGATTGCTAGCCCAATCACTAAAGCTTAGAGTGGCTACAAGCTAGCCATTGTTGTGGATAGTGACTAGCACTAAGATAAAATTGGTCATGAAATGCAGGCCCGAATCATGCATAGTAACTAAACTTGTATTGGATTTGAGTGGTTTTGGGCATGAATCTCCTAGAGTTCTTCCTAACTGCCACTCCCATGCAAGTCTGAAATTGGACCTTTCCTCCAACGACCAGTTCTATGCAAATCTGGATCTTGGCTTCTCCAAGAAGTCAATATTTGGAATTTTGGAGGCCTACATATGCACCCTCCCAAGAACAAGTATGGATCACCAATTTTATGTAGCAAAGACCTGCCACATTTAGCAATAAATTGATAGCCCTGTGAGGAGTGTTGAAGTGTTTCCTGATTGCAGATCACCAAGCATGTCATAAACAATGGAGCTTCCATAAGGTTGAGAAGTAAATCATCCATTTGCCTTTAATATGCTATAGATATGAGATATTTCACTCACAAATCCATGTTTAGACACACTAGTGAACCTTGAACATCAATTCAACTAAGTATTTTTGAGTCGTAAAACCTGATACAAGGAGCAAATATCATAGTTAGCGATCGTTGTCTTCGATAACGGCCTACATGCACATCCACTGATGGCAGTAGCAACTAGCAGACCAACCATCCTGAGCAATAGCAGCTAGGGTTTGAGACACAATTTCTTCAGTTTCTAGTGTAGACCTGCCTTCCTTTATGCATTATTAGTTTACCCTAGTTTATATTTACTATTTTATCATATTTTCACAGTTTATAAGCATTTTAATATACGTCTTTTGCTTCCATTTATGCTTTTTCATGCTTTATTTATACTTTCATACTATTTCTTTCAGATTTGTGGAATGAGCTTCATCTCGAGAGGTCTCATATGCTTTTAATGTTTCTTGTTATTTCCTTACATGCAGGTAATAGATCTTTTTGAGAATAAGCTGCATTCAAAACACTCCCTCTGAACATTGGAGAAGGAGGCATCTAGTAAGCCCTCACGCAAATTGGCATTGACGTGAAGACCCTTTGAGTGTATCTCTCCCTATTGAGGGGCATCAACTATTGTAAAAATTGTATCAATTTATGTGACTCCCTAAGAGGGAGCTATTGTAATCGAGATTTATCATTTTTAATAAAAGGGTAACCCTATTTTCTTGGATATCTTTTATTTGTACAAATGGTTAATTGATTTGTGTTTATTATATTATTACATTCTTGCAACAGTCTAGATGTATGGTTTTCACCTTCATACAGGTTTCAAAAATAGAAGATATGAAGGATCTCGATAAGTTGACAATGGATGAGTTACATGGAATTATCACAGATTATGAGATGAGGATAGAAAAATATTAAAATTCCAAGAGATAGGTAGCATTAAAAGTTTCAAATAAGATAAAAGATAAGAAACCAAGATCAAGTGATGAGTCAAGCAGTGATGACGAAGCTAAATATGTGAGAAAAAATAAGAAGAGCTCAAGAAAACACAAAGATATGAAGACTGTGAAATGTTTTAACTGTGGTAACTTTGGTCACTATGAATCTAATTGTCCACAAGTTGGAAGTAGTAGCAGTGAAGAGAAATAGGATTATAAGAAAAAGGAAGAAAGAAAATTTAGGTATGAAAAGAAAAATATGTATGGTCAAGGCAAGCATGAAAAGAATATTTTTCAAAGGCACAAGAAGAGTTTCTATTTTGAATAAGCAAGCAGTGCTTCAAGTGAAAGTGATGAAATTTTCTCGGATAGTGATTAAGAAGAGATTCTATTTTTGGCAATTGAAAAGGAAGAGGACACTCCTATTGAAGATCAAGTAGAATATTTTCCTGACCAAGTAGAAGAAAAAGAAGATGCTCCTATAATTGAAGACCTAGAGGAAGGTTTAAAAAATAAGAAGAAGCCATAGTTGACCTAGAAGAGGAACTTATTTTTGCTCTTAGAGAGTTGAAAAGAGTTAGAAAGAATAACTCAAGACTGAAGGCTCAAGTTCAAGAAGATGAGGAAATAAAGGAAAAGCTTCTACAAGATCTTAAAAACCTAAAATTTAAGGTAAGGATATTTGAAGAAGTTATGGTTGAAAAGTTAGAGGTAAAAGGGTTAGAATGTGAAATATTAGAATATGAAGTGGTTTCTCTAAGGATGGAAGTGGAAGATTCTAAGGATAAGCTACACAGGTTTGAGAAAAGTTCAAAATCTTTGGATAACATTATCAAGGCATAAAGATATTCATTTATCAAAATAGGACTAGGCTATGAAGAAGGTTAAGAGGTACAAAAAGAGGAGTCAAGATCAAAATAAAATGAAGTCTTAGAGGAATATGAAGAACACAAGCTTATATTGATAGGGGGTGAATAGTATAAGATCACTTTATACTTTTCTTTCCCAATAAATATTATATAATATATCAATGGCAATATCAACAATAGTAATTAAAGTAATGCACAAATCACCACACAAAATAGAGACACCAATTTAACGTGGTTCATCCAATGTGGGCTACTCCACGGAGAAAATATTTCACTAAAATTTTCTCAATAAATCTCTTGGGAATCCTTTCCCTATTACAATATTTATAGACCTCTATCCAAATGAGACACCAATCCCCTAATCAAGTTCATGGATCTCTATCCATAGAACTCCTCCTCTGCTTTGGTTGGTGATCTTCTAGAGGAACTGTTACCTCCACTGCACTGGCTTATGGATCTCTATCCACTGAAGACTCATGTCCTCACTCAAAAGACATATCTTCACTACCCTAGCTAATGGACCTCTATCCACTAGATATTGGCATCCTTTATACTATGTCACCTCCAAAGCTTACTCTCAACTCTGTCTCAAATCTATACTAAACATAGTCCTTCGATCTAGCACAAATTTTCTTAATCTCTTTCTTTGATATGCACTAAATACAGTCCTTCAGTCTAGCACAAATTTTCTCAATCTCTATCCTCAAATTTACACTAAACATAGTCCTTTGATCTAGCACAAATCTTGTCAATCTCTTTCTCTGGTCTGGTATAAACCCATCCTCAAATATGCACCAAACTCTATCCTCAAATCTATCCTCAAGCCTTAACACAAATCTTGACTCAATATCAAATCAACTCTACTAGATCTACCCCAAATCGTAATCTAAGGTTTGAACAAATTATTCAATCAACTATGTTCTCAATTCTTCTCAAAGACTTGTCTCAAATCTGCATTGTAAGCTTTGAAGAATATAAGCTTATACTAAGAGGGGGGGTGAACAGTATAAGACCACTTTTACTTTTTCTTCCAATTCAATATTATGTTGTGTAAAGATATTAGTATCAATAGCAGTAATCAAAGCAATGCACAAAAACCATACACAATAGAGACACCACAATTTACGTGATTCACCCAATGTGGGCTACTCCATGGAGAAAATATTTTACTAAAACTTTGTCAATAAATCTCTTTGGGAATCACTCCCAATTACAATGTTTATGGATCTCTGTCCAAAGGATATGTTGATCCCCTAATCTCAAGTTCGTGGATCTCTTCCACAGGAGAACTCTTTCCCCTTCTACTCTAGTTATGTGATCTTCTAGAAGACTTTGTCTCTCTGCTGCACTAACTGGTGGACCTCTCTCCACTTGAAAACTCCTCAATCAGATATGTCTTTAATTGTACTAGCTATTGGATCTCTATCCACGGATACTTTATCCTCTGTACTTTGTCACCTCCAAAGCTCTGTCAATAGACTCACTAAGAACGTGCTCAATAGGTTCACACAAAACCTTCTTAACAAGCTCACACAAAACTTGTCCAATTTTGAATAACAAGTTCACACAGAACTTGTCCAATGTTGAATAACAATTTCACATAGAACCTGTCCAATGTTGAATAACAAGCTCACATAGAACTTTTCCAAAATCGCTCTAGAAAGCTCACCAAGAACTTTCCCAAATATGCTCTAGCAAGCTCACCAAGAACTTGCCCAAAACTATCCATAAATTTGTTCCAACACTGTCCTAAAATTTGTCCCAACACTATCCTCAAATCTGTCCCAAAGGCCTTCTCAAAGGCTCAATCAATCATGCTCAAGTAGTACTCAAAATGAACTCAACAATGAATGGCAATGTACTCTTCAATGGATGACAACAATGATCCACAATAATCTCAACTCAACTCAACTCATAGAAGCATAAAGAGAATTGTTAGAGACTCAATATGTTCTAATCTCAATCTCAACTCAACTCAACTCAAATCAACTCATAGAAGCATAAAGAGAATTGTTAGAGACTCAATATATTCTAATCTCAATCTCAACTCAACTCAATTCAATATCATAGAAGCATAAAGAGAATTGTTAGAGACTCAATATGTTCTAATCTTACTCTCAACTCAAATCAGAATAATGGAATAGTTTGTTTCATAGGACTTGAAAAATCACTTCACACATCACTTGACTAGGCTCAATCAACTCAACTCAACCAATCATCACAAGGGATAACCCTTTCTCACACAACCCTAGTCCAAGTATGTATCAACCAACTCAAATGTTTCCAACAATGCTCAACCACAAATCTCACATAACAATGATACTCATGTTCTTTTCTAACTCAAGTTCTTTCACAACCAATGGGTTTCAACCACTATGATTATAACACAAGGTTTAAACACAACTCTCAATTTAGAAAACCTTGAAGCATTCAACCAACCACTTTTGAAAAGGAAACCACAAACAATCATTTTCCCTCCAATGATATTTTAGAAATCAACCACCATAAACAATCAATAGGAGAATGTGCCCATACCTTTTATGAAGATGAAAAAACCTCTTTGTAAATTTGCCACAATCACAAAATTCTTTTGCCAATCTTCACAAGGGTTAGTAGATCACAAAATAATCAACATTACTCCACTTTTCAATAATCATCACCAAGGCCTTTAATTGCACAACTTCCTTATCTCTCCTAAAACCACTTGTACCATAAAATAAAATAAATCAAAACATTGCATAACCTTTTCACTCCCAAAACCACTTATACCATAAAATAAAATTAATCACAATATTGCATACCTTGTCACCTCATGAAAGAATTAATCCTCTTGAAAAAGAACAAGGCAAACTTCACTTTTGGAACCCCTTTGCAAAATCAGAAATATCTCTTTACACACACCTTATTTCTTCTTCTAAATAAGATAGTCAAATAGCCCTCGAAATATGCTTTCCGACGATATAATATGCCCCCTTTCCGAAATAAATTGAAACCTTTACATATATATATATATATATATATATATATATGCCAACCTCCATTAATTGCACATAGGTCGGCCCTCCATTAATTTAAACTTTAAACTTTAATATCTTCATCACCGGAGGTCCTTTTTTGATGAAACAAAATTCCACCTTGGCTTTTAAGAAAAGTCCTTTCCACACTACCATGGTTTTAAATAAAACCTTTTATTTTGCCTGCCTTGGTTTTCATAAAAACCCTGTAAATAGCCATGCTTTCCAAAATATCATAAATGCTTATTTATGAAATATTTTGGCCACCAAAACCAAATGTGATCCATGTGACATCAATGAAAACATAAAATGCCTCAAATTAACTCAAATTTCCAACAATCTCCCCCTTTGTCATTGATGGCAACACCTCTAATGCAAACACCACAATCATTGCAAAAACCATCTCTGAGAATCAAAGTTGCTCCCCCTGACTCAATACTCTCTATGGAGGTTGCTCCCCCTAACTCAATGCTCTCTTTGGAGGCTGCTCCCCCTAACTCAATGATCTCCCCCTTACTCAAATCTCTCCCCCTTTGACATCAATGGCAAAAGGGACACCTATAGGGCTAAAATATATGACTCTTAAGCATATCCCCTAACCACCTTCTCTCTTGGAGTGATTAATTTTGGGGTGGGAGTACCTTTACTCCCATATTAAATTGATTCTTTCCTCTTGTTGTGGTTGCTCCACAACGTACCCCAAAATTGGGGACCCACATTTTTATTTTTGGTATTTGGGTGTTTGCATGTTGGTTCCGAGCGTTTAATGCTCGGTTTGTTTTGAATTTGCATTTATCATTAGTTTTTGTCGACAACTTTTTCTTGTCGACGATATTTTATTGTCGATAACTTTTTCTTGTCAACGATATTTTATTGTCGATGACTTTTTATTGTCGACAACTTTTTCTTGTCGACGACCTTTGTCGTCATTTTCTTGTCGATGATTTTTTCTTGTCGACGATATTTTATTGTCGACGTTTCTTTTGTTGTCATCTTGTGGTTGACGATTTTTATCATCATTGTTGTGTCGGCAAGTTTTTCATCGATTTTGTGGTTAGTGTTTTCGTGGTTACTTTTTGGGTTTTCTTTCATTTGTGTATACCAAAAAATATACATTATTATTATTATATATATTTTGTATATAATAATAGTTAAAAAAATGGTGTGTGGTGGTTTTGTGTTAAATTTCATATTAATAATGATAACTCCCAACTTTAGGAGGTGTGGTGTTCAAATAAGTTGTTACGGTAGAGGCTCACGTATAGAGGTGGACCATAATCATCGTTCCCAACGGACGACGAGAGCAATAGCGGTATTGTCAAGCGGTTATCACGGGAACTTAATGACGGAGTAGAAGATGATAATATCTCAAATGCAAAATAGCCAGAACGATGAGTAGAATGTGGGAATACGGCAACCGGAGTGCAGTCGAAGTGGGCGTCAGCATTTCGATGGGCCACCACGATGTCGACAGCGCTCGAACAATAGTAGCTAGACAACAATGTATACACCGGTAGCCTATGGGGAAAGGTAGACGTTAGACACCTTGAACAACACTTGAGCATAGACGATGCCAGATTCATTTTATAACGCCAACGACTACGGCAAACAAGTCACGGGTAGTAACATGGAAGTAGCACATCGACAGCATTGACAGATGCATCGACAAATCGAAGCAGCTGTGGTGAACAACGTGGACAATCTCGAGCGAACCACCTAGACGGCATTAAAAATCCTATGATTTTGAATTTTATTAAAATATTTCTTTGTGTCTAATGCACATCGTTTTGTAGGTTCAAGAACAACGAAAGAAATCCAACTTGGCGGTATTCAAACAACCAGCAAAACGCAGCAATTCGGAAATCTTCAGAGACAGCGATGAGTATTACGACAATGTTGAAAGAGTTTTGGATACACAGAACGCCGGTGATATCAATCGAATACGTCGGGAAATTTTGGTAGAGTGCCAGGTGACTACAGTGAGACACCAGCGAGCTCAAAAGTTCAGAAGTGTCATCAAACATAACCAGCCCATCGAACAACAAAGACTAGTGCGGCGTGGAATTGTTTGTGGACATCAGGAAGTAGTGTTCGGTAGTGGGGACGCCTAGCCTTGACAGCAAAATATGCATGGATAATTTGTGATGGGAACAACTATGAACGGTGGAGTGCAGCACAAGAAGTAGACCAAGAACAGCTTGCACAACATGTATGTCAATGGATTATTATGCAGGTGACCGCACGTGGCCGCTGTTGTTTCTCTGACCACAGACTGTTTTGAAACCAACGCACTGTCTTCCTCAGACCAGCACCCACATTGAAAGAATTTCTGGGTATTTGTATAGTGTTATATATGCCAAATAATGAGCAGTTTGAGGTTGTGTGAAGATACCCGCTGTACACCCGCTGAACAGGGATAATAAATGAAAATAAGATCTGCCCATCGGGACACCAACAGGGCAGTTGATTAATATCGGACACCACGGAGGTCTGCATACGTATTGGGAGGACGAATTTTACCTGGGACTCACGAGTGGTAATGACAGCAAATAAATGGACCTTGAACGCAAACATAGACAACAACGCTCGGGTGTTTACAGAGTTGGAGATGAGCATAATATGTAGTAAACACACATTAACATCAGAAGCGGATACTTAAATTTGGTGAACAGTGACACGACAACATAGTGGTGCTTCATCATTTTAATCATTCCCGCGATGAGAAAATATTCGACGAGCATAGGGAAAACGAACGAGCAAGCCCACATGGATATGAGTAACAATATGCCAATTGGTATTATCATTTCGAGGATGGTAGGAGGTAAAGAAATGTGATTCTAAAGAGAGCATCGGTTACACATAGGGAAAATAACAACAGACATCATTTAAAACACATGCAGGCCTTTTGTTTTATTACAAAGAAGTTACATAGTAAAGGTGAAGGTGCCAAGTGGCTTTGGGCCATAAATAATAAAGGATGAAAACAAAAAAAAAAAAAAACAAAGGCCGTCAGTTACATCTAAAATTGCATGTAATTTAAAAATGAAATCATGAGGTAAGGCTATGCTAGTCGATTGGAAACCAAAACAAAAACATTTTTGGATATAAAGAAATGTACAGAGAAAGGAAAGCGAAGAGGAAATGAACAACATGTTGAAAATGAAACGAAGGGTCAGGAATAAAAACTTTAAAAATGCCACTAAAGGGTGGAGAAGGGGTTGGAAACTTTTCAAAGAAGATTGCAGGAATGAAGGCAAGGCCTTGGCACTGGTTTTTTCTGGATATTTTTCTTCCACATTGAACTGGGTTTTTCTGGATATTTTCCTTCCACATTGGACTGGTTCTTTGAGAAAACCAGATTTCTGCCATGTACAAAGAAATATTTTAATGCAGATAGTTTTTTCAGAAAGTTGCATCTTATGGGCAAGAAAGGAGGAGTCATTTTCTGCATGCATGATTAAATGTTTATTTTTTTTTCCTTTTCAGATTTTAGGCTTGTAAATGGAGTTTATGCAAGTTTCTTGGTTGCTTCATGCTAATGTTTAAATCTAAAAAATTCATTTAAAACCCTAGAAGCCAGCACTTAGCTTATCCGGATTGTGCTTGTTTTGCAAGTCCAATAGGTTAGGTTGCATGCATGAAAACCTCACATCTTCGGTTTTACCGGAATAGGATAGCATCAAACTGAATGTATCATGTGTTTCATTTTCTGCACTTCAACTTTCATTTTTCTGCATTTTATTTTTCCAGAAATCTTAATTTTTTTTTAATTTTCAGGCATTAAAATAAACATTTAACAAATTTCAAAATCCAAAAAAAAATTCACCATTGCGTAGGTTATACTTTATACTTCCAATACGCACTTTGAAATTTCATTTTCGGAGTTGTTTAGTATTTTTAAAAATTCACCAAAGTTGTTGTTTTATTACAGATTTTAAAAAAAATCCGAAAATAGAAAATTTTCTTTTTGGGTCAAATTTCATTTTTTCAATTTTGTTTTGCACTCATGAGCCTATGATGACATTCCCTTCATGAAAATTCCAATTTCATTGAAGGAATTATGTTTTATGGCATTTCACAAATTTCCATTTTTGAGCCTAAAATTGCCCTCTCTTCATAAAAATTCTAATTTTACGAAAGAGGGGTAATTTGAGTATTACATTGAAGGTCATTTCTTCAAAGCATTTAATTGTTCATCTTAATGAAAATTTGATTTCATTTAAGAGGGATAAGTTAAAGTGACATTTAAAGCCCTTTATTTAAGGCCATAAATTATTGCCTCTTTATGAAAACCTATTTCACCAAAGAGGGATAGTTTATCGATCACATTGAAAGCTATCTTCATCTTCATGATAAGAAGCCATATTTGGATTTAATGCAAGATAAAATCTATTTTAAAACCCTCAAGATAAAAAAAATTGAGGTGCTACATCGTGGTCATATGAGGGCCAACTCACATTTGTTTTATTTTGGTTCAATGAACAATCACTAAAGTTTCATGGTAAAATAAACCAACATTGCCCCTTGTTTACAGTTACTTGCAATCACTAAGGTGTTCCAAGCATTTAAAATTGAATATATTTATTTGAGATTACTAATACACATGCAAATGCTAATACAGCGGAGACCTTGGAGAAGTTGTTTGTTTAACTTCTTTGCAAGAGGGGATTTGGAACCCAAATCCTAAGGGAGAGTGTACTTTCACAATTGGGTGAAAATACCACTCAACACCTCTATCAACTTCCTTCCATGTTTTTTTTTATATCATTCTCTTGATGAATTACTTGATCTTCTTGTCTTGAACCTGTTTGACCTTCTTGCCTTGAACCTGTTTGGAATTGAGTCCTACACCATCTTGCAATATGCCCAAATTTATTGTAATTAAAATACTCGATATTGTAGCCTTTGGATGGCAGCAATGTCCTGAATTCTTTCTTGAAGTAATTTTCATATCCATTCCTTTTCTGAACCCTATATTGTGAAGCTCTGTTTTCATGACCATTATTACCATGACTTCTAAATTGTGTAGCTCTAAAACAAAACCATGTTGCTCATTTCTTTTGCACTAAAAATCTTTATGACCAATCCTGTTGCATGAGAAGCAATGTCCCTGAAAACCATATCTTCTTCCCTTGAAGTTTCTTCTAGCAAAATCAAACTTCTTTGATCCATGGATCCTTTCTTGACCATTATCCTTATGATCATCTTCAACTTGTGCATTGTATTCTTGAACCTTCTTTGTAGAATCTAAAACCTCTTCCTTGTCTTTCTCTTCAAGAATTTTCTTTTGCCTTTGAGCTTGATTCAACTATCTCAAAACAAGAACCAAACTGAATATTTAAAGCCATAGGAACTTTGGAACTTTCCTCACAAATCTTAGATGCTTCCTTGCTTTCATCTTTTAGAACTTCCTTTCCTTTTTGAATATTTTCATCTAATGTATCATGTCTTGTCGTTGTTACCCTTAGTTCTTCATTCATCCTCTCTTCTATCCTTTTTGCATTTTGAAGCTCTTATCTGAGATTAATGATTGTTTGAAGTAGTTCTTCTATGATTTTTACATCTGTTCGAATCTTGTTTTCAAGATTTTTGTATTCTTCTTTTAACATTTTGATTTCTGATTTTTGTTTACTTGGCTCAACCTCTTCCTTTTCTATTACCAAAAATGAGACTTCTTTGTTTTCACTATTGCTGGAATTGTCACTAGAAATGTTGCTTTCTTTTTCAAATACACTTTCCTTGTTGTAATTTTTGTAGTATGTGCAATCATCATCTATATACCCAAAATCTCCACATATGAAGCATTTTAGTATCCTTAGACCTTTCTTGTACCTATCTGCTTGCTCAATGGCTATGGCAAGCTCTTCATGTCTTTCTTCAATAGGCACATCCTCTTATTTAACTTCAATAGTTTGGAGTGAATGTTCTTCTTCTACTTCTCTTATTCCATAGAAAAACCCTTCTTCATATTCACTGTCACTAAGATCATTATAATCGTCTATAGCAAACAAACTCTCAATATTTCTTTTACCATGCATGTTTTCTTGATGTGTCATCTCATCTTCACTATCACTGAAACCATTGCAATATCCTGATCTGTGATCTCTTTGACCACACACAAAACATTTTTCTCTTTCACGTTCTATTCCTAGGAATAAATGCTCTTCCTTTTCATCATCTGAATTGTCTCTATCATTATGATCTAAGCTATCACTTGCTTCTACAATGTAGTAATATTTCTTTGCCTTAAAAAAAAATTCTTCTTCTCATAAATTTTTTGCTTGAATCTATCATCTTTGCCATGCTTATGCTTTCCATGTTATTTTCTTATGTGACCCTATTTTTCATCATCACTGATTTCTTCATGTGGAAACTTGTATGCATAGTGACCAAGATCACCACACTTGTAGCACCTGACTTTCCTTATATTTTTGAAATTCCTTGAGTCCTTATTCTTTTTGATGAAGTTAGCTTCCTCATCATTTTCTAAAACTCTATCTATTTCTGAAACTTTCCCTTTCTATTTTTCTGAAGCCTTGAATACAATCTCTTTTATTGGAGCTTGATGCTTATTTACCCTCATCTCATAAGCCGTTAGAGTACCTTGCAATTCTTCCATTTTTAACTTGTTGATATCCATTGTTTCTTCTATTGCTGAAACCTTTGCATCATGTTTCATGGGAAGTGATCTCAAAACCTTTTGAGTAACTTTTGATTCTTTCATCTCAAAACCTAGGCCTCTCATAGTGTTAGTAATATCATTAACTCGAAGTAAGAACTTTGCAATATCTTTAGAATCTTCCATTTTCAATTCCTCAAATATTTTTCTATGAGTTTGTAGTTTTGCAAACTTTACCTTGGAATCTCCTTCATAAGTATTCCTCAACTTGGTCCACATCTCATTAGCTGAAGTACATACCATGACCTTTGCAAAATCTGTCTCACATAGCCCACTCAAAATATAATTTATTTCTCTTGCATTGATCTCAACCAATTTCCTGGTAGTCTTATCTTCCTCGGGATCACCTTCAACCTTATACTCTTTTTCAACCATTTGCCATACCTCATATCCTTGTGATATCAAGTATTTCTTCATCCTCATGCTCCAGAAAGCATAATTGTTACCATAAAACAATGGAGCCTTATTTGAAGATAATCATTTCTGTGAAGCCATCTATGTTCTTATAGAATATACCCTTAAGTTGTAGAATCTCACCAAGACTTGCCCAATATGCTCAAAAAGTCTTCACTAAGACTTACCTCAAATCTGTATTGTAAGCTTCCACAAAAATCTTACTCAACTCAATCTAACACAAAATCATGTTCAATCACTTAGACAAGCTTCACACAGAATATTTTTTAATCTCATATAAAAATATATAAAATTGTTAGAGACTCAATATACTTCTCACTCAAAACAATGCTCAATCACTTTCAATCTCTTTCTCAAATCAATATAGAACAATTTATTTCGTAGAACTTGAACTATCACTTCAACACTTCCATTTGAATAGGCTCAATCAACTCTACTCAATCAATCACTCAATGAAACACTCCTTGCTTCAAACCCTAGTCCAATCATATGAACACTCACTCAATTATTTCCAACAATGCTTATCAAACAATCTCACATAACAATGATACTCATTATCTTGCACAAACCCTAGTTCAATATAGTTTTCAATTTCATATAACAATGATACTCATGATCTTTCACAAAATCGAGTTCAAGCATATGAAATTTTACTTCAATATTTCCAACAATGCTTATCAAATAAGGTTTCTAGCATCAAATTTCATTCCAGAAAACCAAACTTAACAATGCTTATCAAACAATCCTTTTCACTCCAACTTAGCATTCACAACATCCAACAATATTTCATTCACAAGGAAGATATGCCCATACCTTTTGTTTAATGAATTTTGATCTCAAAACTTGTCTCAATCACAATTACTCTCTTTGTCAATCTCAAGGGTTAGATAACAAAAATTTGTCCTTAATATTTCTTTTCAAAAATATTTCACCAAGTCAAAATATCAAAAATCAATTATGCCTTATCTCTCCTTTCAAAACAATATTTATAATATAACTTTATTTCAACAAAATATCTAACTCCTTTGGCACACCTTATTTCTCCTTTTATTAACTTTAACACCTCAAAACTCAAAGACAAAATTAAAACTTTGCATACCCTTTTATCTCCCTTATATAACTCTTTAATTCCTTTTAAACATGCAATTTCCAACTAACCAAACTTTAAGAAATTAAAAAATTAATTTCCACTTTTGCAATTTTGGGTGCAACAATAAAACCTTAGCAAATGTGAGCGCATACCTTGTCCAACACCAAAAAGAGCCTTGATAGGTTTTGAACATGTGAACCCCTCTATCCAGGCGTCTTTACATAGTGTGCGCCCACCAAGTGGACTACGTGCCTCTACACAAAGGGAAAGGCAACGCCTTCCCTTTGAACCTTCTCCAATGGTGCAATAAATAATAAAAAAACTTCTTTTCTCATAAAACAAAGACCGCGTGACTCAAAATCTTGATACTACGCATGCAATGTCCTAGTGTAGCTATCGACTACCAACCGCACTACCAAGTGCTTTGCAACGTAAGTGGGCTCCCCACTATTGTCCTTTACTATGTTTCCTTAAGCCTTTCAAAACACATGCGAATACTTCTCTCCTCTTAGCGCATGAATTACTTTAGATTTCGATCGATCGCATGGATAATTAAAATGAATGAAACTTGCCCCTTATATGCATTATGTCATATGTTCAAAACGTCGATGACCATTTTAATTTAATTTTTTAATTTAATTTATTTAATATTTTATGCTCCTTCTAACCCTAACCTAATTAAATTAATTTATAAACTAACTTATAATTAAATTATAATTAACTTATAATTAATTTAATAACTCTTAGAGTTAATAAAATTAAATTATAAATTAATTTATAATGAAATTATTATAATTAATTTAATCTTTAGGTCTCAACCTTAGACCTTTAATATTATAATAAAATATTATAATATTATTTTTCTTGGATCTTCCTGTTGCTCTTTAGACCTCATCTGATCACCTTGAATATTATAATTAGGGACATTATAATATTATTTTCCTTAGGTCTACAAGCAATCTTTTTTCTTGCATAACTGACTCTTGACATCCTTCCTTTTGTCCTACTCACTGAAACTAGATCTTGACATCAATGACAACAAATCCTGCTCATATTTCAAATAGAAGAGATTGAAGAAGACCCTAAGACCTATGTTGATAATTTGAGGAGTGGAAGCATCATTGAGGAAGAAAATAATGCACAAACAAGAAACAGGGATCATCATAGAGAAGGCAAAGAAAGGATCAAGAGACCATATTTTTCAAGGCAAGATGAATGTTTCTTCCAAGGGAATTTTTTCTCATGTAATCCTTTTGGTCACAAAGCTATACATTGTAAGGTTCATGATAGGAATGATTATGGCTTCAACAAAAGAAACTTCATTTCATTTACATATTTCAATAACTACAACATCAGGTGTTTCAATTGCAATAATTTTAGGCATAGAGTAAAGTGGTATAGAATAATGTTTCAGGAAATTCCAAAGACAAACAAGGATAGAGAGGCTCAATAGGTTAAAAAAGGTATGGTTACAAAAATATGGAAGAAATTTGAGAAAGAAGAAGAGCATTTTAAGTTGGGAGTAGTCTTACTCGCACCCAAAAATTGATCACCTCAAGGAGAGAAGGTGGTGAGGGGGTTGAGCTAAGAATCTTATTTTTAGCCCCAAAGGAGCCATTTTCCATTGATGTCAAAGGGGGATATTTTCATTAAGGGGGAGAGAAATCAGTAAGGGGTAGCAACTTCTCAGGGGGAGCAGATTTGGAATCCAATGGTAGTAAAAGGAAATATTTTATAAGGGTTGCCATCAATGACAAAGGGGCAATTGTTGGAAATATTAAGTATATTGGTTGGCATTGATGTCAAATATGAAATGGTTGAGAATTATCATCAAGGTTGAAATATTAAAGTGCAAGGCAATTATCTTCAAAGGATACATGAGATAGTGTCAAAGGTACAAAAGTTATCAAGGCAAAAGATTCTCCATGGTTATGTTAGCAAGAAAAAGACAAGGCTTTATTTGGTTAGAAAAAGTTTTAATTGCAAAAGTCAAAAGGTTAAAAGTTTAAATTATAATATTTAAATATTTTAGATTTAAATTATTATAATTAAATAAAATTTAAAAAAAAAAAAGTGGCAAAGAAGCAAAATAAAAAATTATTATTTCAAAATTCTAGTTCCGACATCATGAAATCGAAGGGTAAGGACATATATATGGAGCATAAATTATTTGTGAAGGCTAAGGTGGAGTGCAAGCACCATTCAAAATATTTCGTTTGCATTTCGTTCATGGAGGCAGAGAGGAGAGAAAGGACAAAGGTACATGTTTTTAAAGGACAAATTCACAATTCAAAAGGGAGTGCACATGGTGGAATTTTCATCTGGGTAGCTAGCCCAGATGGTAGGGAGTCCCTATGCTAAGTCACTGGCAGATAAGAGGTCACATGTTCAAGGTACGGTAGGATCATTTTTTATGAAGATTTTTGTTGATACGGATATAGGATTGTAGAGGCAGATTGAAATCACTATTTGTGTGCCTTGGTTGTTATGTGGGCAGCTAGCCCACATGGTAGCCTAGCATTGAGCTAGGGTGCAGACCAGCAAGAGGTAGTAGGTTCAATTCACGGTGGCTGCAACAATTATGGCAAAAAAAATTAAATTAAATTATTCTAAGGTCTAAGGTATGTGCTCCATTCGCTTGCATTAGGAAGTCATAAGGTTAAAAAATTTGTTTTATATTTTGAGATCAAAAGGATAGCGTGAAATTTAAATTCATATCTCTAGCTATGAAATGTGCATGAGATAGAGATGATATTATGATTTACACCTTAAAATTTTGAGCACACTAAAAATTATTTTATTTCAAGGAGGAAGTATAAGGTGTATGTGGTAGTTTCAATATTGTAATGTGTGCCTTGTAATGGTAATTGTATTGAAAATTATTTTATGAAATTAGGAGGTATGAGGTGTACGTGGTTGATTTAAATAATTGTAAATTGTACCTTGGGTTGTTAAATGCTATAAGAGATATTGTGGTGTGTTGAGAATTATTTCTTGTGAAAGGAGTTATAAGGTGTTATTGTGGTTCAATTTTTTATTGTAATTTTTGTGTGGTGGAAAAGAAATTTGGGAGGTTTTTGATGCTTTATATTTTGAGAACAAAAGTAGAGTCATAGAACATTATTTTTTGATTCTATTGAGCACATATTTTTAAGGAAAAACTTAATGTGGATGATTTGAAATAGATATCTACTAACCAGTTTTGAAGTGGCACTTTGAAAGGAAAATTCTTTTTGAGACAAGTTTTTAAGGGCACATTTTCATCAAAGAAAGTTATGAGGTATGGTGATATTATTCCTTATTTAAGGTATTTGGTTGAGAAAATACTTCTGAATCATAAGGTGGAGAAATAAGGATTATATATGTGCATTGTTGGAAATATATGTGCTAAGGTTTGAAAACAAGTTGTGCTTCATTGTTGAATAATATTGGAAATATATGTGCTAGGGTTTGTGAACAAGGTACAATCTAAGCAGGATCCTACCTTCTAAAAATCATGATAGCTTTCTACAAAATCTGAAAAGAAAACTAGATATGGTTGAGTGACTGAAAATCCTAAATATGCCTTATGAACAATGGCTAAGTGAAGGGAAACAAACACACAGTATGGAATGTGGATAAAAATGATAAATATAATGTAAACAGGTGGTAAAACTTACCTTTGACAGCATTGATTTTTGACAGATGCCTAGTGTACATACCTGGTGCTAGACATGTATGATCAACTCTAAAATATAAAATGCAATGATGGGTATGCCTAATGCAACTGATGTTATAATGCAATGATATGAAATGCAATGCAATGCAATATTTTTGTGTTTTTGATATTTTAATGATTTTTTTGGATTTTTGATATATATATATATATATATATATGTATATACAGTTTGACTAATGGGCTTAGTGAATGCCATTGGGGCTTTTGGGTGACCAAAGGGTTTATAGATACCTTTGGAGGTTTTGGGGTGACCAAAGGGTTTATAGATGCCTTTGGAGCGTTTTGGGGTGACCAAAGGGTTCATAGACACCTTTAGGGCATTTTGAGTTGATCAAAGGGTTTGTAGACTGCTTTGGAGTGTTTTAGGTTGACCAAAGGGGTCATAGACCACCTTGGAGCATTTTAGGTTGATCAAAGGGGTCGTAGACCACCTTGGAGCATTTTAGGTTGACCAAAGGGGTCATAGACCATCTTAGAGTATTTTAGGTTTACAAAGAGGTCTAGACTATTTTGGAGCATTTTAGGTTGACCAAAGGATTCATAGACCATCTTGGAGCATTTTAGGTTGACCAAAGGGGCTATAGACCACCTTGGAATATTTTAGGTTGACCAAAGGGGTCATAGACCACCTTGGAGTATTTTAGGTTGACCAAAGGGATCATAGACCATCTTGGAGCATTTTAGGTTGACCAAAGTGATCGTAGACCATCTTAGAGTATTTTAGCTTGACCAAAGGGGTTGTAGACCGCCTTGGAGTGTTTTATGTTGACCAAAGGGATCATAGACCACCTTGGAGAATTTTAGATTGACCAAAAGGGTCGTAGATCACCTTGGAGAATTTTAGGTTGACAAAAGGGGTTGTAGACTACCTTGGAGCATTTTAGTTTTACCAAAGGGGTTGTAGACCATCTTGGAGCATTTTAGGTTGACCAAAGGGGTTGTAGACTACCTTGGAGAGTTTTAGGTTGACCAAAGGTGTCATAGACTACCTTGGAGCACTTTAGGTTGACCAAAGGGGTCATAGACTACCTTGGAGTATTTTAAATTGACCAAAGGGATTGTAGACCACCTTGGAGTATTTTAGGTTGACCAAAGGGATCGTAGACTGCATTGGGGTATTTTAGGTTGACCAAAGGGGTCGTATACCACCTTAGAGAGTTTTAGGTTGACCAAAGGGGTTGTAGACCATCTTGGAGCATTTTAGGTTGACCAAAGGGATCATAGACCACCTTGGAGCATTGTAGGTTGACCAAAGATGTTGTAGACTATCTTGGAGCATTTTAGGTTGACCAAAGGGGTCATAGACCGCCTTGGAGAATTTTAGGTTGACCAAAGGAGTCGTAGACTACCTTGAAGCATTTTAGGTTGACCAAAGGGATTGTAGACTACTTTGGAGTATTTTAGGTTGACCAAATGGGTCGTAGACCACCTTAGAGAATTTTAGGTTGACCAAAGGGATCATAGACCATCTTGGAGTATTTTAGGTTGACCAAAGTAGTTGTAGACTGCCTTGGAGCATTTTAGGTTGACCAAAGGGGTTTTAGACTACCTTAGAGTATTTTAGTTTAAACAAAGGGATCATAGATCATCTTGGAGCATTTTAGGTTGACCAAAGGCGTCATAGACCACCTTGGAGCATTTTATGTTGATCAAAGTGGGCGTAGACCACTTTGGAGTGTTTAAGGTTGACCAAAGGGGTCGTAGATCACCTTGGAGCGTTTTAGGTTGACTAAAGGTGTCATAGACCATCTTGGAGCATTTTAGGTAGGGAACGGTGCTCTAAGCATAGTAAGGCCACAAGTGAAGGATATTCAAGGGTTCAAGCTCCTTACACCCATCAACGAAAGCTAAATGATAAGTTCTAGGTCCAATATGACTAGTAATAATGTATGGACCTAAACAGTTTACCACAAATTTATCTCACAGATGGGGTGGCAAATTAGAATTTTGCTAGTTCTCTTTTAGAACTAGATCACCAACCTAAAAGTCTCTAGGGTGGAATTTCATGTTATAAGCTCTCTTAAGGTACTCTTGATAAACACGTAGATGCTTAAGAGCATTAATGCATCGATCATCAAGCAAATTTAATTGGTCTAGATGAACTTGCCATGTGGTATCATCATCGATGAACTATTGCATGGATATGCACAGTGATGGGATTTCTAACTCTAAAGGCATGATAGCCTTAGCACCATACACTAGTGAAAACGGAGTTGCCCCAATGGGAGTCTAAATACTAGTGTGATAGGCCCAAAGGGCAAGAGGTAATTGATTATGTCAATCCTTATGATTATCCTTAATGATTTTCTTTAAGATTGCAATTACTATTTTATTTGATGCCTCTGCTTGCCCATTAGCTTGTGGATAATAGGGCATAGAAAAGTTGTGTTGTATGTTATATTTTGTTGTTAAAGCACGCACATCCTTATTTCTTAAAAGGTGGACCATTATCTGAAATTATCTTGGATGGAATACCAAAACAACAAATGATATTATGCAATATGAACTCCACGATGTGAGGTCCAGTTGTAGTGGTAAGGGAAATTGCTTCCACCCATTTTGTAAAGTACTTAGTAGCCATAATGATAAACGTATGATGGCCTGAGGAAGTGGGTGAGATTTTTTCAATTAAATCAAACCCCCATTGTGCAAATGACCAAATCGATTGAATCAGTTGTAATTCCTAAGAAGGTATGTGTGTCAAATTAGCATGGTGTTGACACTTTACGTACTTCTTGACATAAGCATAAAAATATTGCTCTAAAGTTATCCAATAATAGCCCATGCAAAGAATATGCTTTGTGATGGCCATGCCACTGAAATGACCACCACATGTACCATCATGTGCATGGGTAATTACCCAAACTGACTCTTGATGGTCTAAGCAATGAAGGAGGATACCCTCATAGCTTCGACGATACATTATAGCTCCAAGTGAGATATACTTTACCATTTTTTTCTTAAATGCTCGTGTGGCGGTGTGCGACAATCCAGAAGGAATACTTCCAAGTTTTAAATAATTTTTTATTTGGATGGACCAATCTTGCTTTGAAGAAGCCTCAATTGTATTAATTACATGATCCTTTTGATGTTCATCTCTCACAAATGTTGATTGAGAGAGAACTTGTAGATATAGTGTTGTGCTAGTATCAAAAGGATTCTGAGGGAACAAAGTCCCCCAAGTGGTTTTATTCAAATAATTATGAATTTGATAGAATCGTTCATGTGAAGGTTCAATTTAAATCATGTGGACTTCTAGCATGGAGTTAAGCTCCTCACGCTTAGTCACAAATTTTGATAGCATTTTGTCTTGAATGGTTGTGATATCATCATATGGGTTTTACGGGATTAAATACCCTAAGGAGGCCATTGTGTCCACAAAATGGTTAGATGAATGAGGGAGTGCCTCAATATCATACCATTCAAATTTTTCCAGAATTTTATCCACTTGGTCTTTGTAGGCTTGCAAGACTGGGCGTCTACACTAGAATATTACATTGACCTTATTGACTATGAGCAAGGAATTGCCAAAAAGTTTGAGCTTGGTTATTTTCATGGTGATTATCATTTGAAGGCCTATGAGAAGGGCTTCATACTCGAAATTATTATTTGTGCACGAGATACCAAGTTTGAAAGGGGTATTGGAACCCCTTACGGTGTGAAAAACATGATTCCCATACCACCCCCTTGCTCGCATTTAGAGCCATAAAAACATACAATTGTATCATCTTGTGATTCAGGCTCTTCAATATCAAGTGACTCTGACACTTGAAAAACTCCATCATCAGGAAGCTCTATGCTAAGAGGTTGGTCATCCTAGAGGGAAGCCTCTATGAATTAATTCTCTATGACCTAACATTTAATTGATTTTTGTCCTATGAACTCTAGGTCAAATTCCATCAAAAATATAATCCATTTTGCCATGTGACTATTATGGTAAGTTTGACTCATCATGTATCGCAATGGATTATCTTTTGATGCTACATACGTGGTATGATTGAGCATATAATGGTGTAGCTTTTTAGTGGTAAAAACCACTGCTAAGCATAGCTTCTCAATGTATGCATAATTTATTTCATAGCTGACTAGGGTGTGGATACTATAATATGTAGCTTGTTCTTTATGCAATTCATTCTTTTGGGTCAACATGGTGCCCAATTCAAGCTTAGTAGTTGATATGTAAATATATAAAGGTACTCCTGGTCGGGGAGGAGCCAATACTAGCAACGAAGCCAAATATTGTTTAATCTCACCAAAGGTATCTTGACATTCATCATCCCAATGAAATGTGACCTCCTTATGTAGAAACTTGTTCATAGGTCGATTTATCTGATAATTGTGCTATGAAGTGCTTTATGGATGCAACCTTTCCTTGCATACTATGTAGTTTCTTGATAGTAGTGGGGGGAGGCATTTCTAGGATTACCTTGACTTTATTTGGGTCTACTTCTATGCCTCACTTAGAGACTATGAATCCCAATATTTTTCCAGGTGTGACATCGAAGATGCACTTCTTGGGATTTAGCCTAACATTATGTTCAATGAGGTGATCTAAAATATTGTACAATAAATCAATATGATCATGGCGTAGTAAAGATTTGGTCAATAATTAATCTATGTAATATTCCAAAATTTTATGCATGTAGTCATGGAATAAATAGGTCATAGCTCGTTGGTAGGTGGTGCTAGCGTTTTTGAGACCAAAAGGCATGACCTTGTAACAAAATGTCCCCCAAGGTGTTGTGAACACCATTTTGAGTTGTTCTTCTAGATTGATGTGAATTTGACTATATCCAGAGAAATGATCCATGAGGGATAAAATTTCATGGCCTCTTATGGTGTCTACCAATGCATCAATATTTGGCAAAGGAAATTCATCCTTAGGACTTAATTTATTGGGATCTCTAAAATCAATGTAAATGTGAATCCTCCCATTGGGTTTCTTGATAGGTACCATGTTGGAAAACCATGGTGGATAATCAATTGATATAATAAAGTTGGTATCCAATAATTTTTGCAATTCATCTTTCACCATTAAGGCTACTGTTGGATGCATCTTACACAACTTTTGCTTAACTGGTTTGGCATTTGGGTCAATTGTAAGATTATGTGTGACTAAATTGGGATTTAGTCTTGGCATATCTTTATAAGACCAAGCAAAATCTTTCTTCTTCTATTTTAATATCTTAATGTAAGCATCTTGTTCAATAGGGGATAAACCTTCCCCTAGCTTGATATTTGAGGGATTATATGTATTTGTGTTGATATCCCTATAAATTATTAGCACAATTGACATATGAGATCCCTCTTCCAACTAATGTGGAGTAGGGATCAAATGAATGTCGTCAGCTAGGTTTACATCATCAATTGGAAACTCATGCTCAACCTCAATGTGAAAGACATTGCAAGTAGTCCTTGAAGAAAAATGAAATGGTTGTAATCATAAGGCCAATACTCTAATGGGTATGGGGGAGAATATCCTCTATCAAACTCAATTGCCTTAATATCAAGGTGCAATGGTTGTGATGGGTTATTCATATCATGCAATGGTGTTACAAGATATATGGAAATCATGTTGATGGATAGATAATCTTCATTAAATAGGAGAGTGGGTCTAGAGACATGAGGTTGTCTCTTGACTCATGGGGGTGGGTGTGGTGGTGGTGGAATGACCAGTGGTGGTCGATGAGGAAGATGATGAGCTTGCTCTTCAAGTGGTAAAAGCTATTACCATATGGTATGTTTCACTAGGAACATATGCAGATAAAACTCTTCTTCATCATCCAATGGGATGATCTACTCATGTTCCTCATTTGAAATTGGGTAATTTATGGGTGCTATACCATATTCTAAATCATCATTCGATGTCCATTCGTGGGGAGGACCTTGATTCTCTCCCTCACTATTATATGGAAGGGTATGCGAACCTTCACCCACTTCCTAAGATTAGGTAAAATTGTAAGATAACCCTTGATCTATCATATTTATGGGAAATTAATCTCCTAATGAGTAGACATGATTTGTATTAGCATAGGGATCATGTGCAAGCTCATCCCTGTAGTTCATACCTAGGCATTCTAAACTCTCTGTGAGGATATCTAAAGGTACCAGCTTGTTGTGTCCCAAACCAGATTTATCATATGGTAATTGATATTATGGTTGGTAAGGAACATGAGTATCTTGGTCATATAACCCTAGACCATAGCCATTCCAATGGCAGTGATGTAGATATCGCAAGGCATAGTTGGGATTTGACATGTAATTTATATCCTCAGAGAAATTTTCCCCATCTTCTTCTTGCTGAGGAATTCTCAATGTTCCATATTCAATACCCCCATATATAATTTGTTTGATTGGGTGGTATACCTAGAGGTACGATTATACCTATAGGGAGATGAGGTTGTCTCATATCTTATACCATCTCAATGGTTGGAACTGTTGTAATGTTTTTCACTAGGTACTCTCCTAGACCTGTATTGGTTAAATGGATTGTAATCTGGGATGATGAAGATGGAGGAGATGGAAGCAATGTTTGATATGACTCAATGTTTTCCTCATGAGATGCTTCCTCATCTACTAGACTAGGAATCTCTTCTATAGATATGGTGGAAATTATAGGAGGGATCTCATCAATTGGCCTCTTAGACATGTTCCTCTGTAGAGAATTGGATGATGATGAAGGTTTTTCTAAAGTTTCCAATGATGATGATGGTACGGAGGAAGATGGTAATTTGGTAATGGAAGGTGATGGTGATGGAAGTAGACCTTGAATAGATTTTTTTAGTTAAAAATCCACATGATTCGATGGTAAGGTCGACGCGGGGATTTACTGCACCAATTTGCAGTACTTAAAGGGCTTAAGGTCTGCAAAGACTACGTGTGCCTACCCTTCATAAGTATACTTTAGACATTGGTGAGAAATGGAGAGGACACACTTCATGTCTTGGATCCAAGGTCTGCCCAGTAATATGTTGTAGGCCATTGCACCCTCCAAAACATGATACAATGTCGGTATAGTTTTGCATCCTACCTGAATGGGTAGGACTATAGTTTTGACTGTAGAGCATATCATATCATTGAATGCTCAAAGGGTGTAGGTAGACACAAAAACATGGGATGTTGAAAGTCTTAGGTTTTTGAGAGCACTAGCAGTCATTATGTTACTTGATGAACCAGTGTTAATTAAAACTCTCTTATATGGTGTTTCATTCACACATGCAATGATGTGTAGAGGAGGATCAACCACATCACTTGCTATCAGTTTGAGTTTGTGCTCGTGGAATGTGATCACTGGTTCCTTATACTGCTGAAGATGCCCCACAAAATTGATAAAGGAGTTAGACTCCTAGGGCTACAACTTAATTGACTTAATAATGTCCATAAGAGCTTCTCTATGAGATGGAGATTATTGAATAAGCTCGTATATAGAAATTCTAGCCAATGTTGTTCGTAAGATTTGAGATAGCTTACTTTTTACCATCACCATTGGGTTGGATGGAATGCTTTATACTATATGTGGTGGAGACTGTGATGTTGATGGAATATTGCTTGAAGATACAGGTGGTGCAACTTGACTTGGGTAGCATCAATCCATGGTCACAATACTAACCATCCCGATAAATCCCTTTAGAGAGGGTGCCACCTTGACCTCATTCATTTGCTTGGTAGGAGTTGCCTATACCTCATGAGTGGGTAATGGGTCTTTGAAAACACCCATCTATTGGTTACTTATGGCGAGAGGATTATCCACTTGAAGGTCGTTCCTCTTGATCATATCCTACACTAGGTTTTTGAAATCGTAGCATGTTGGCAAGTCATGTCCAATTTGCCTATGATATCTACAAAATAGTTCTTCTCAACATCCCATAGGATTTTATTTTCCTATACTCAAGTCTATAGGCTAGATTTCTGGTAAATTAATCACTTTGGTAGACCACAGACGATCGAATAGGGAGTCCATTGATTCAGTGAAGGGCGTATACTGTCGCCTAGGGTGACATTGCTAAATTTTCCCTTGATTCGCTTGGGTATTATTATTATAACTCACAGGAGGATATTGGGCCTGATAATTTACCTTTTGAGGAAGCATTAATTGCATAGGCCTTGGGACATTGATGACCACTTTATTTACCACTACCGGCTTTGATGGCACTGGATTTCCCTTTGGATTCTTTGTCCACTCCTTGAGAGGTTTTAATATCTCCCCCTCTTGAATATTAATCTCTTGTATGGTTCTATCTTGTGCTATAGCATCTTCAAGAGTGGGATACTTCTAGAGTTGTAACAATAATGATATTGGTTTTAGACAACTCTTTGAAAATATCCGAGTCAACTCGGACACTGGAAATAGGTAGGGTAGCCTAGAAGTATTTACCACCTGTTACCATAGTCTGTGATAGACTCATATTCATATTTTTTTAACCCTATAAGGTCATTTAAGGTCACATTTCTCTTGGTATTGAAGGTGAAACATTCCAATAATGCATCTACAAATTGTTTGAAAGTATAGATGATATGCCTTGGAATTTGATTAAACCACTCAACGGCTGGGCCAGAGAGGGTAATCAAAAATATTCTCAAGAGTAATGCATCATTCTCCTGTATGCTAAAGCACTAGTTCATGAACCTAGTGACGTGCTCCTGTGAATATTTCTCTCCCTTAAATCTATACAATTTGGGTATTTTAAAATGCTCGAGGTATGGAGGGGAAGGTATAGATGGATGTAGTGGTTGATTGTGCAACTGGCACAAGGTGGGCTTTTGAAACCTAGTCCTAGTTGTCTTACTCTCTATAGTTTCCATGGACTCAAGTAATGCTCGATACACATTCAAGTATTTAATATCCTCTTATTTATTTTGGACTCACAAAGGAGGGTGAGTATTGCTAAGTATATGTTGAGGTGGTTGATTATCATCAACCATACCTCCAAATGGTGCTTCTAGGTATTCCTCATCTTGTTCTAAATCATCATAAGCCTCGTAAGGTGTTTCTTGAATGGGTCTACAAGTAGGAACTAATACCTTCTGAAGGTGATCTATGTTAGGCCTAGTAGGTAAGTTTTTATCAGGCCTAGGAGGTCGAGGTGGAAACATTTTATTAGGCCTAGGAGACCTATTTTTATGGAAAGTGGGTTGCCTCTTACAAGCCTCCTATCTATGCATGCTTGGGGTAGGAACCCCATCATGCAATGTTTCTTAAATTTTTTGTTTAAGCCTTTGTCTTTCTAAATGTTTTCGTTGATCTAAGAGATCCAAGCGATGTTTAGCTAACCGAAGTTGATTAAACTTAGCTTGATGATCAGCATACCTTTTGACTAGTTTGCTCAGCTATGTGAGGTCTATGTGCCCTAGCACTATTGCCCTAATACCTATCCTATTCAGGAGTATTTTTGAGGTCTACTATGAGTTTCCCTTGATTGAGAGAAGTCATGTTTACTTGAGGTTCACTCCTAAACATATGTTCTTGATATTCTACTAGCTCAGAGGCACATCGTGCTTGCATGGAATGATACGACCAAGGATAATCAGGATTTTCCTCAGGTCTTCCTTCATAAATGAGGAAGGGCAAGGCATAATTGGCTTACCCAATACGATAAGTATCATACTCATCTTGGTATTTATACTATGGAGATCTATCAGGGCAATTTGAGATCGTAATATGATCATTTATCCCCACCCTTTGTGTATAGTCTTGATCCTGCACACAAGTATGTGAGGTAGACTGAGAAGGCACACGAATGCATGGTATTGCTCTATGTGTAGGTGTCTCATTACACGGTTGCCTTTCTTAAAATAAGGCATTTGCAATGCCTATTCTTGGAAAATAATTTTCCAAATTAGGACCACAACCTATAGGGGTATTCCTTGTGGGGGTCCCTTGAAGGATAGGTCCCTTATCTAATCTTCTAGGACTTGGGAGAGTAGGTGGTTGCCAAGGAGGTATAACCATGTCCTTGGGGTCAAATAGAAGACAATCCATGTTTCCTTGCCTACTCCCTGCAGTGTCAGCCCTTAAGTGGGCTTGGCTATGGGTATATACCATGACTACTTTTTCTAAACCCCACGTGAATATCTCCTTTACAAATTTTAATAATTCAAACACATAAAATAGAAACACACAAGAATACGAATTTTTATCTCTTTTAAATATTAATGTGTTCCTAAATTGTTTAGTGTGTTTTTTATTTGTTGTTTTGTAAAGAATATATTTCGCGTGTTTGAAGAGAGATACGTGCTTTATTCCACAAGCTATGATGGTTTTTGGAGCCAGTTTTGGCCAAAATAGGGTTCATAAGGTTTGAGCCAATGGGTGGATATGAAACCCACTGTCATTGAACTCTACTAGTGGTTGGGGATGAATTCCAACTCACTAACTTTTAGAAGTGACATGGTGTGTATGGTTCCTTTTATAATTAATGAAAGTAAACAAAGTAGCATTCAATGAATTTTTACTAAATACATAATAATAATTTTACTTTTATAATTAGATGCATAAATAAATAAGGAACCTAAAAAGTATTTAGCATATATGAAAACCTAACCCTTAGGTAGGTCACACGTAGGCAAACCAATCAAATGCATATCTAAGACTGTTCTTTTTCCTATTTTTCTTTTGTTCGTTATTTTGGAATTTAGGAAATGGGAAATCTATCTTTTAATAAACTAAGAAAGAAATAAAAAACTTCAATTTACCCTTTTCTAAACAAACCTAATGCAAATTGAAGGTTTAGGTACTCACCTTGTCTATTTTGGAAGTTGTTGTTTCTAGAAATTTGAGCAGAAAACCCTTGGTTTTGTGGTTGTCCCTGGGTGGGATGACTACAAATTTGGGGGTCATACCTGGGTGGGACGGTTGCTATGGTTGTCCCTGGATGGGATGACTACAAATTTAGGGGTCGTACCTGGGTGGGATGGTTGCTATGGTTGTCCCTGGGAGTTCCAATTAGGAATTTAGGGGTTGTTTTAGCTCAAAACGGCAAGAACCTACAACATCCAAAGTGCAAAATCAAGGTTAAAATCAGCAAAATTGAAAAAGTACAATGGTCCCACCATGATAACCATTGAAGAGCATGAAAAATAGCACACTTTATAAATGAATTTGAAATGCATCTAATATCCTATTAAAGCATGCAAAAGATATGATAAAGTAAACAAGTAAATGATAAATAAATTAACAAAAAGGGGGGTTCTCTTTGTATTCATAAATTTTTCAAATCTGAGGTTACAATGCATCCCCTTGAGGGCTTTCAATTTGATACATTTCAAGTTACAAAGTTTGAAGGATCCAATCCCTCCATGAACCTATGGCGTGCTTTCAATGTTCCTCTCGCACTCATGATGAAGAGTGGGCTTGCACTGCTGCTACTTTGAGCTATATTTCTTCTACTCTTTAGCTCCTCTCGTATGCACTAGAATATCTATACCTACACACAAGGAATTAAAATATGTTAATAGCATATGTGTATGATAATAAAATCTATGAAATGCATGCAGTATTGAATTGAAAAAGTGTAATTGACATATCTAAACTACTCCAAATGACATGAAAACATATTATGATGTATATAATATGATTTTGTAAATATCTGAGTAGAAATTGAAGTGATATTATGAGCAGAATCTATGGCCATCCCTGAGAGGGCCAACTAGGACTATAATCACAAAAACCATAACTATAAAATCAAAACCACTCCAAACTTCACCAAATTTAAATATGAGGCTAATATTATGCTATTAAATTAATCTATACTAAAATTAGATCAAAATTGTGGGCCAATTCATGGCCATCCCTGAGATTTCCAACTAGGATTGTTAACAGTCCCTGGTGAGGACAACCACAAAATAAGATGGTTTTTACCACCAATTCCACTTGGATCTGATCTAGAATCCTCTTAGGGGTGTTGTCATCAAATTTCATAAATTAACTCAAAGTAATTGGTAGGTTTTGAAAAGGATAAGTGTATTTTGGGATGCCTTGAAAACACCTTCGATTGATGAGGTTTCCAAGGGAAAATACGAGGGCAAAAGGTGAGGGTAAATATCAATAGCACTTCATGGTCAATAACTGCAAAAGTCTCTCTTATAAATTTAGTGCAAGCACTCCAATTTATATCCCAAGAGGGAAAAGGGGGTAAAGGGGCAATTTCGTGCATGAAAGATAGGTGCCACCACTTGGCAATGCCTTTGTCATGCATAGGGTGTAAGAGGCTTTCCATTTGAGCCTCCAATTTGTAGTTCCTAATGGCCATGATAGCCTCCCAATCTATCATGAGTGATTGGGTGGTATAAATTGATTGCCATTTATCCCACCCTTTGAATTTTGAGGGGTCTAGACCATGGCCATCCCACCTAGGGATGGTTACTTGTGGTCGTCCCTAGGTGGGATGACCTGTGGTTGTCTTGGGGTGGGATGGCCATGGCTACATGGCCCAAAACCTTCTAAAAGTGGGGTAAACCTTCCCAAAAGTGGATCAAACATTCCCAAAAGTGGTTGGGACCCCTAATTAACCCCTAAGGGTTGTCCAATGGGGCCATATTATGTCAATAAGAGTGGCACCTTGGTAGCCTTATCCGATTTACATAATTTTAGTGTCTACACAATGCATGAGAGTCTAATAATATTTTTTTAAACTAAATACCTAACAGACCAACTTACTTTCCTTATGATAAAATAATTAATCATAATAGACTTTAAGCATTATTAAGCATTCCAAAACTAGAAGAGTAAATCCAGGAAGAATATAGAAAGTAGAATTACTATAATAGAATTATCCATTCATAGCTTTAACAAAAATGCTTAATGACTCAATAAGACATACATACATATTTTGTAAAGAATTGAGCAAGAGGTCAAACAGCAACCAATCTTCATTTAAAAATTGTATAGCCTCAATCATATAGCTATGCAATTGTAAACGCTAAAGGGTTGACTATTAGATTGGTTTACATTCAAGTATATATAGATTTTATAATAGAATTAGTTATCCTAACATCATTTCTCTAAGAGTGGATTGCAAGCTTAATATATTGTTGTAGCACATGTGCATATCCTTCATCTCATTATATTGTAATCGATCTAGCACCATGGTACTAATGTATTTTTCTCATATTCCATCCCAAGGAGTGATGACTACTATATATTTATCTAGTGCACAGGATCTTTTAACATGTTTTATTTACTTTAGTTATCCCACTACTATCTTAGTTGTAGTCGTATAGGTGTTATTAAGAAGATCTTATGGTTGTTATAGATTTTTCTTATCAGGAGCATGTTTGGGCTTTCCATCTAAGTTCAGTCTTATTTTTGCAATGCACATGTTTTAGGATTTTTTTCTATTTGATGTCCCTTTCACCTCTGCTTCTTGCTTTATCAAGCATCGAGTAATTTATTTATCTTTATCATATCTTTATGCACCCTAGGCTGACATTAGCATTCAAAATATTTTGTGCTTCTTTGATATTTTACCTTGGTGAAGCTCTTTTTCGAACATCGGATGCATTCCATGCCTTCAATTTTTCCTCTATTTATGATACACTTGATAATATAGGTACTCAAAATCATATATGATTAAATTTTCTTTATAGCTAAATTTTATTGTACATGGAGGACTTTGATACTATACCAAGTATCAAACTTCCATTCATATTTGACAAAAATTCTAGTTCAATGTGTCGGATGCTTCTTCAATTCATATCAGACTTTTGATGTTTTCATGCTGGCATCATCATCATTATCCATCCAGTATGCTTTCTTTATTTACCCTTTGTTTTAATATCAAACATTGAATTTTGGTTTTCCTCACTACTAACATTAGCACTTAAAATTTTTGGCCAACCCTTAGTGAAAATTTATATCCGGGTTATCTTACCTTCAATTTTTGGGTGTCGGATACTTTCATATATTTTGCTAACATCATCACCTCATATTTTTTGATAGCTTTCTACACTTAGCAAAATTTTGCATTTTTTCTACCTTTCTTGTCTTCTCATCCGATGACTGTCATAGGTGTTCGAAAACCTCGCTTATCAAAAAAGGTATGGTATTATATTTACAAAATTCATCTCCTTCTCTGGAGATGGATGTGGGTGAAGAATTTTACCCACAAGACCTAAGTTCAAACCACTATACAAGGTATAGGTACCCTTTCAAAAACTCCTGCTTTACCCTAAAATTTATCAAGTGGCAGTAGCTCAAATGGTTAGATTCCTCAAAATTTAAGGAGGAGACTAAGGTTAAAATATTTCCAAGCAAGACATGGATAATATTCAAGATTTTTTGTAATATCACTATGTGGTAATGATGTAGTACGGGTGGTGCTCGTTTTAATTCCATATAACCAATTGAAAAAATAATATTTTATGAAATATCATTACTAACAACTACCTTGTATAATTTATTGTTGTTCTTCTTCAATGTTTAAATTTCTTCCCTACGACAAAGAATGTATTATATATTTTTTTGTATACCCATTACATAAATAGATGAATGATATAAAAAATATCACACTAATGAATTATATAAATTTTAAAAATTAATCATTCACTTAATATATGAAGGAATGTTCTTAATATAAAATAAATCCATTATATATGAGTAAAACAAGGAAATTATGGTATTCAAAGGTAGATAAAAATAAAAAGAGAGTATATCTACCATATATACAAGGAACCACTTATAAAATTGCTAGGATTTTGAAGAAACATGTCTCAATACTAGCTTCTCTTTTTATCACACATCAATGTTAGAAATAGATTATATTACATCATTTGGGTCATGTAAATGTACCTTCCTAGGTACATACTTAGGACATTAGATTAATTTAGGGAGAAGTTATATAGTTACTTCATGCAATGTAATAAATGCACAAGTGTCAATGTGCAAGTTGTATATGTGCAAGTTGTCCCTTGCAAAGCTAGGTAGAGTGTTGTCCAAGGAACCTATATTCCTATATAAAAAGGGTCTCATTGTAACAAGTAATATATATTCATAGGTAGTAGCATAGTGTTGTGTACATCACCATATATTGGTGATGTGTGCAATATAATTTAGTAGCTTTTTTCATGGAGTGTCAATTTCCTCCATAGCTACATTGTATTCATTTCCATAATTTTTATTTATAGCATATTTTAGTCATCTTGTAGATTTACTTCCTTTCATATTATTCTACATCTTGTGATTTCTATCTCCCATTGCATACTACATCAAAATCTAACAGTGGTATTAGAGCTACGATAGATCGAGCCACAGTAAATCAAGCCATGGTAGATCTAGCCACCATTATCATTGAGCTTGAGTTTTTTGTCAACTTGATGCATTGTTGGACCAGCCATTATCAAAAACTCTTAGAAGAGTCTAGGTGGTAGAATTAGGGAGAGCCACAAGTGAGGACTGAAATAAATCTTAGTTCCAAAAATACTAATATTACATTTGGCTAGAGTCTTTCCATAGAGTTTCAAGAAAAACTCTTGAAGACTAGGATGCAGTATTCAATCCACTAGATTGACAAATCATCTAGTGAAGATCATTTAGGATATATGGAATTTATTAACTATTATCCAAAGTTTCTTTTGTTACAAAAAATTAATTCTCATATTTTTGGGACTACTAAAACGGAAAGCTAGGAGACTTCAACTTTGTTGCCCAAAGGTCGGTGTGCCTTAATAGTGCAGAGATTAGTTCCTTGTGCAAGAAAAGAATACTACAAAAGTTAGGAGATTGGATATCTCCATTGCTAGATTGAGAACTTCATAGAAGAAGAAAATTCCATAGAACCCTTGATCTAGAACAAAATTCCATATAAGCCTTATTCTATAAGAAAATTCCATAGAAGCCTTGATCTAAAATAAAAGTCCACATAAGCCTTAATATTGAATAAAATGCCACAAAAGCCTTGATATTAAATAATAGGCCATAGAAGCCTTGATACTGTAAAAAATTCCATGAAAGCCTTAATATTGAAGAAAATGCCACAGAATCCTTGATATTGAAGAAAATACCATAAAAACCTTGATACTAAAAAAAAGGCCACAAAAGCCTTGATCCTAAAGAAGACTCCAAAAGAGAGTATCTGATTTGAAATCAAATTAAGATTTTAGTACTAATAATTTGTTGCAATAAAAGGAGATTAAGTGAGTTGGGAAACTTCCTACAAGAAAGTTAGGAAGAGTATCTTCTTCAGAATCAATCCAATACCTAAAGAAAAATTGAAGATAAATATATCAAAAGAAGATCTCATTGAATAAATTTCAGTCTTGAGAAGGACTAGGAAAGTCCTGGTCAAATCTAGAAGTATCAAAATCAGAGATCCAAAATATCTCACCACCATCACTTCCAAGAGTATAAGGTTGAATAAAAGGTCTCAAGGAAGACTAGAAGAAGATGCAATATCAAAGATATTGGGGAGGTTCCAATGAGTATCTAGTAAAAGTCTTAGAGAGTCTTACTGAAGAAATCATCAAAGGAGAACTCATTGGAGAAATTCACTATAGAAGATAGTGAAATATTTGGGATAATTACCACCATCCGACAGCAAGGAGTGTAAAATTTTAGAAGATCTCAAGATATTCAAAATCTTGAGAATAAGATCTTGCTTGAAGTTAGAATTTGACAAGAAGACTTGAAGACAGAAGAAGCCTGCCAAATCTAGGAGATTTGAAGATTACCTCACAAAAAATGCATTATTTTCTTAGATAAATACTTCTAAAAATCTATAGCAAAAATGAGGATACTACAAGAGGAGAACAATCCACCAAATCCTAAGCTCATGAAAGAAAGTTTGAGACCATATTTTGATGAAGAAGGAGTTGTTCAGGATAGCCTACAAAGAGTTGCCAGATCTTACTCAAGGTAGCAACTTGGTGGTCTTAGACACCAAGATCTACATCCTCTACAAAAGCTTTCAAAAAAATATAAGTAACTATTGGTGCAAGTAGATTCATTAATTGGATTACTTATCAAATTTTTTAAAGCACCTTAATTTGGATTAAAGTTGCAAGAAGGAAAATTGGATTACAATCTTCAATTGTGAAAAAAGAGAAAATTTTCTTTTTAAGGTTAATTTGCACATTAGTTAGGATTTTATTAGATTTTAAAATTACATCTATCAACTACCTATCATCTACTTTGGAAACAAAAAGAATACTAAGTCCTACAATATTAATTGTAGTGAAATTGCAGAATAACTCTTGAAGATTCATTTCATATTATTCTTGATTAGTTGCAGTAAATTGATTAAGTGCACTTATAATTTATTTTGAGAGTTTATTGGAGTGATAATTTGTGATTGTTAGTGCATATTAGTAGGTTCATTTGCACTACTATATTACTCTCAAAATGCTTAGTGTTTGTTTTTTTGAGAAAGACATTTTTAATTCAAAAATTGTAAAAGTATCTAAAGATACTATTAGTGCATAAAATTATGCAACACATAGTGGCTAAGTGAAGCCACCAAAATAGGTTATAATCCTCTAAAACTTGGAGAAAAATATTACTAACCAAAATTAGAAATAGAAGCTTCAAATATTGAGACTTGGTGAGTCTCAAATCCAAAGCATTACAAGGTTAGTTGCAAGGATAAAAGTGCATTCATCAAAATATACTTCTATCTAAGCTTGGATTTGTCATCAAAATATCCAAGCAAAAATAGGAAGGTGTCTAATCAAAGAGGTAACCTTAAAACCCCTACATTGCATTCAAAAACTATGTGATAAAAAACCAGAATATCAAACTTGTAAAAAGGAGTGCAAGAAAGGGTGCATTAAAGGCATATTATTTACAAATATTGTTATGTTGTATTGAACTTTTCTAATTCATTCTACATAGAAAAGAGGGCAGATTTTAAGGTGCCTCAAAGGTACAATATCTGTAGGGTAAGCAAACCAAAGGCAGTCGAACACTAGCATTCTCCCAAGAATAGGAAAATATCCACTCAATAATAATCATATTCTTCATATCTTGGATGGCCAAACCTATAAAATATAAGGCACAAATAAAAGGAGAAATCAAGAAAGGGAAATCAAAGCAAGCAAATTGTAATCATACATCCAATCAAGGAGAATTCAATACCATCAGTGGAGCATCAAGAAGTCTCCACCAAAGCACTACCATTATAACTCCATTCAAGAGACATCAAAGCTCCACCAAAGCTCCTCCAAATCTCCACCATAAGCATTTATTGGCTGGAAAAATCTCAGCACCAATGAAGTACAACAAAGAACAAGGTAGAAAAATATGTTGAATGGCTTGCAAGAAGGTGTTGATAAGACAAGGGCATGCAAAGGAAAGAAGGTGCTACTTGTCATTTTCTAAAAGAATCATAAAAAATACCCACAAAGTAAAATTGATTTTCACACATGTTAAAGGAGATGTTACAACATTAGTTTTGTGTCCATATTTCATGCAGAAGAGGAGTTACTTTTAGCTAGAAGAATTATAGTAAGAGGCCTCACATACGTTGAAGCAGAGAAGCCACTTGGACAGTGCACAAAGAGGGAATAAAAATGTCCCAAGAAAAGGTGACACTTGTAACATGTGTTAGAACAGAGTTGGTGACTCCACCACAAGTCCAAAGCATCCTTAGAGTTTTGAAGCCAAGGAGCACATTGAATAATCAGTCATTACTCACAGCACCCAAGAAGGATAAATTACAACCATACACATCCAATTTCATAAAGGTGCAAAGCTTTATTAAGGTAAAATTTTCCCTATCTAATTTGCTTTCATTAAAAAGAGAGTTATAAATTGATATTCTAAGGTTGAAGTATTAAAGTAAATAAATCTTTATTTGAAATCAAAACTTAGGGAAATTAAATATCAAAGTAGTCTAATATTTGCAAAACACAACCTAGGAAAATAAGGGATACTACTTGGAATTAATCCATTAATATTTGCAAATATTAATGTGTTCTAAGTTTCCAAATTTGGGATTTATAAGGGTTACAACACCAAACAAGGTTATTAAAAATTAGAAACACTAAAATCAAATCCTATTGGAAATTTATAATATTCTTGTCTCAAATTTTCTCAAAAGGGATAAAATAAATCCAACATTAAAACCTCTTCAAAATTAGAAAAGTGCTTAATTCAATAGGAGTAATAAGGTGTTAGAAAAGTTTATTTTTGATACATACAAAAATTTACAAAATCAATCAAAAATTGAACTACATTTTAAAAGAGCACTATATCATATACTCTCATCACTAGGGATACATAAGGAAGTCCACAAAATACAAGGATTGATATTAGGGAATTTAAATAGCATCAAATAAATTCTTCCTAGTATAATCTCAACTACTCAAGGGTCTTAATTATTTCTCCTATAAGAATAAATTGAAAGCAATCTTGGTATATGAAAAACTTTAGGATAATGTCAAAGGGAAAACATAGGGACCTATCACAGGTGATACTAAAATCCTAAATTTTAAGGAAAATGATTCAAAGACTCTAATTATAATAACCTTTACTATCACTGATGAGATACACCCCTATATCAGTTTAGCAAAATCATCTTCAGATGCATGGATAAGCCTAGAGAAAATGTTTTAAGGAAATAGTAAGGTAACTATTCTTTATCTTCAAACTCAACTTCACTCATTAAAGATAAAAAGTGGAGAAATCAAAGAACTATTGCTAAGGAAGGTAGCAAATATTAAAGGAAAATTATTAATCGTAGGAGAAGTAGTTAAGTATGGACTTCTTACTCAAGTAACCATGAACACTTCCAGATAGCTATAAGCATTGGGTCACATATTTACAATTTTTAAGTAAAGATACTTATTTTTATGACCTAGTCAATATACTTTAGGAATATGAAGTGTAAAACACTATGAAAGATAAGATAACTAACACGGCATTGGCACCTTCTCATAAGAGGTTAAAAGGGTTTTTTTTAGACACCTTCTCATAAGAATAGTTTGGTTTCTTAAGTAAAAGATAAATTCATGAAGCTATAGGTGTTTCTCAGGAAGAACTTTATTCAATCAAATTGAGGAAGCAACAAGCAATGATAATTAAGCTTAATTTGTCAAAATATTTTGATAGGGTAAGATGGTTGTACATCAGGCTTATAATAATTCATATCAATTGTAGCGTGCCCTTTGTAAACTGGGTAATAGGATGTATAAATTTTGATTCATTTGCTATCTTAATTAATGGTTCAACTTTTAGCTTCTTCAAGCCTTCTAGAGGGCTAATACATAGATGCCCCCTTATTCTTACTTATGGTTGAAGGGTTGAGTAGAATGATTAAGGAACACAAAAGACTCAGAATTATCAAAGGCATTAAATTGGAAAACTCTTTGGTTGGAACTCACTTACTATTTGCAGATGATATACTCTTATTTGAAAATGGAACCTTAAGAGAAGCACTAAAATATAAAGAGTTGTTATATTATATTGTGATGCCATAAGAATGGAAATAAGCCTCTAAAAAATAGATATAGCTTTTAACAGACTACAACCAAGACAAGAAGAAGCAGTGGTAAGGATTTTTGGCTTCAATTTAATTGAGTTTGGAAAAGGTCTAAAATATTTGGGGTTTATACTGAAGCCAAATAATTTTGGATACTAGAATTGGATTTATTTATACAATAAAGTAGAAAAAAAACTAACTTCATGGTGTAATAGATGGCTATAACTAGGAGGTCTTTTAACACTAGATAAATTAGTTTTGAAAGCCATTCCATTTTTTTAGCACTCTGTGGCTTATATTCCTATTAAAATAATGGAAAAAATAAAGAATAAATACTTCCATTTTCTTTGGACTTGAATAAGGTATAAGGATGCAATACCTTTGGTTAAATGGAGTAAGATAGCAAAACCTAAATCAGCAAGAGAATTGGGGCTTAATAATATACATAACTTTAGGAAAGCACTAGCTACTAAGAGCCTTTGGAGATTGATAATTGGTAAAGGATTATTTCATGAGGTTATAAAGGATAAATATTTTAGGTTCCATGTCCTTTGAATAGTGGATTAGCATTCATATCAAGCCAATAACCAATGCAAATATCATTTGGAGAGCATTAGTGAAGGTTTTCATTAATGGGTAATTTTTTAATTTGGAAAATAGGAAATGGAAAAAAAGTAAGTATAGGAAAAGACCCTTAGTTGAGAAATGGATAAAATTATTAACTATCTCAAAATTTAATAGAACATATAAATAGATAGGGGCTCAAGGTATTAGCAAATGCAGCCTTTATGGATAAAAAAAATTTATGGAATCAAGGGTGATTTTCAGTAGAAGAATTACTTTTGGAAGGAAATAAAGTTGAGCAATGGAGCAAGTATAAAATGGATATGACAAGGGATTTTATAAGACTAGGATAATAAGAAGACTCTTTTGTATGGTCAAAGAACCCAACTAGTGGATAGTTTACAGCTAAATAAGGATATAAGGCAATGTTTGAAGATAATAATGAGGATATCCTTTGGTGTTGAAGCAGGATTTGAAAGGTGAAAGCACCCTTGAAACCCAAATTTTTTTCTTGGTTAGCTTTAGCTAAGGAATTGACATAGGATTTTCTACAAAAGAGGTCTTGGCAAGGTCTAAGTCAATGTAGTTTGTGTAAAAGGAAAGAAGAAAAAATAGATCACCTACTAGTTCACTATGATTTTTTGAGAGAAGTGTGGAGGTATATTCTACCCATGACTAAGGGAAAGGGACAGTGGACAGAAAGGAATATGTTGGATAATATACAATAATGGTTCAAAGACAAATATTTAAAATAATACAGGTGCATTCCATTAATAGTGGCATGGGTTCTGCGGTTGGCAAGAAATTATATGTTGTTTGAGAGCAAGGAAATTCTACCTATTCAAGTTCAAACTCAAATCAAATATACTTATAAAGGCATAAAAAAAACCTAAAATTAAAGGTTGTAATACAAGTTGGAAGTTAAATAGTGGATATTTTGAAGTCTTAGGCTTTTTTTTATGGAACTTGTCAAGATAATCCAAGATTGTTGCTATGAGGTTAAAAGGGTTTTTTTAGACACCTTCTCATAATAATAGTTTGGTTTCTTAAGTAAAAGATAAACTCATGAAGCTATAGGTGTTTCTCAGGAAGCACTTCATTCAATAAAATCGAGGAAAAAAAGCAATGATAATTAAGCTTAATTTGTCAAAATATTTTGATAGGGTAAGATGGTTGTACATCAGGCTTATAATAATTCATATCGATTGTAGTGTGCCCTTTGTAAACTGGGTAATAGGATGTATAAATTTTGATTCATTTGCTATCTTATATAATGGTTCAAATTTTAGCTTCTTCAAGCCTTCTAGAGGACTAAGACAGGGATTCTCCCTTATTCTTACTTGTGGCTGAAGGGTTGAGTAGAATGATTAAGGAACACAAAAGACTCAGAATTATCAAAGGTATTAAATTGGAAAACTCTCTGGTTGGGACTCACTTACTATTTTTAGATGATATACTCCTCTTTGAAAATGGCACCTTAAGAGAAGCACTAAAATATAAAGAGTTGTTAGATTATATTGTGTTGCCATAAGAATGGAAATAAACCTCTAAAAAATAGATATAGCTTTTAACAGACTACAACCAAGACAAGAAGAAGTAGTGGTAAGGATTTTTGGCTTCAATTTAATTGAGTTTGGAAAAGGTCTAAAATATTTGGGTTTTATATTGAAGCCAAATAATTATGGATACTAGGATTGGATTTGGTTATACAATAAAGTAGAAAAATGGGTAACTTCATGGTGTAATAGATGGCTATAACTGGGAGGTCCTTTTGTTGAGCAAGGTGCAGCAAAAGAATTGCAAAAGTATTGTCATTGTTGTCAACACAGATAGATTGATGCAGTTGATGCAGTTCAGAGGTCAGTCAGATCAAGTGCAGTGAATTTCAAGACAAACAGAGGTGACCCGTATTCAGAAATTGGCAGAAAGAGACAAGAAAGAAAACTATCGCGATATCGCGACATGTTTTCTGTCGCGATTTCGCGACAAAAAGTAGGAGAGAGAAAATGCACGCCAAAATGTCACGATTTCGCGACATGTCGAGTTTTCGCTGAGGAGAGAGAAAATGTGTCGCGATATCGCGACAAAACAGAAGAGAGAGAAAATGCAAGGAAGATTGTCGCGATTTCGCGACATTGTCGAGGAGAGAGAAAGTGCATGCCAATTTGTCGCGATATCGCGACATGGCAGAGGAGAGAGAAAGTGAAAGGTAAACTATCGCGATTTCGCGACATGCTGGCAGAGAGGGAAGCAAGGTGAAAAGATGTCGCGATTTCATGACATAAATGGAGGAAAGGAGCTAGCAACGAAAAGTGTCGCGATATCGCGACACGTCGGGTTTTCGTGACCCGAAGAGGAGAGAGAATGCTCAAAAAAAGGTGTAGCGATATCGCTACATGTTGAAATGAATGGAAACAAAGGTGTAGCGATATCGCTGCATGATGAAAATACATGGCACAAAGGTGTAGCGATTTCGCTACAATTAGGAAGTGCAGAAAACAAAGATGTAGCGATTTCGCTACAAGTGAAAAGACACAAACAAGAAGATGTAGCGATTTCACTGCATGACAAAATGTATAAAAACAAAGGTGTAGCGATTTCGCTACCATTCAAAGTTGCAAAAATTAAAGATGTAACAAGTCAAAAGCACAAGGCACAAAGTTGTAGCGATTTCGCTACTGCACGAAACAAAGAGTGTACGAAAGCCAAAGTGTCACGATTTCAGACAGTCCATTGAGAGCCAAAGTGTCACGATTTCGTGACATGTTCCATTTTCGCCTTGGCGAAAGGAGAGTGTACGGAAGCTTAAGCGTCACGATTTCACGACAAGAAGGATGATGACGCGAAGAAAGTGTCGCGATACGAGAGGAAAGCTTCCAAGAGCAAAACGTCGATTTCATGACATGCTTAAGGATGACGTCAGAAAATGTTGAAAGTGTCACGATATCGCGACAAGATGCAGGGAAAGCTTCCAAGAGCCAAAACGGTCATGATTTCGCTGACATGCTTAAGGATGACGTCAACAAAAGTTCTAAGTGTCGCGATATCGCGACATGAACAGAAGGAAAGCTTTCAAAGCCAAAATGGTCACGATTTCATGACAACAAGGGCATGAAGTGTGCGGCTTCAAAAAGTGTCGCGATATCGCGACAGGTAACAGTCTGGCAGGTAAAACCCGTAGGAGCATGCAAGGTGACACGTGTCGGAAAAAGTAGACAGGAAAATCATGCAGCCAGTTACGTAAAAAGTAACTGATGTCTGATCAGCAGTTACAAATTGATAGGTGTCGATCATGCACTAGAACAATTGTATACTCTTGATTGAAAAAGCATTCGATGCATCACATATGGAGTTTCGAAAAAGCATTCGAAAAGTCGTATTCGAAGAAATTGAACAACCAAATATGGAGAATCAGAAAAGCTTTCTAAAAGACGTATTGCAGGGTTTCGAACAATCGAAGTGCATGAAACAAAATAGTCGTATTGCATGGATTCAAGACGTATTGTGGTTTCACTTGCATGGACCAATATTGGTTTTAACAATCAAGTGCATGGAACCGAACAGTCGTATTGCATGGATTCGAACAATCGAGTATGTGATTCGATTGCATGCAGGATTGAAAGGTTATAAAAGAATAATCGTACAGAGAAGATGTTGTCATTGTTAGAGAGAAATTGCTGTAAAAGGAGGGTTAGAAAAGAATCAAGAGAAAAATAAGCAGAGCCGTGAGAGTGTGTAGAGTTGGGTTAATTGCGGACTCACCAGTGGTCGTGCATGAAGTGAAGACATTTTTATGTCATTCTAAATTGATCGAAATTGCAGTCCAAGTTGGTGCTTGGTACTAGGAGTTGGTGCTCCATCCGTTGCAGCAAAAAATTACAGGGGTTGGTGCTCCTTCCAGCTTGATGCTGGTAAAGTATTTGTAAAATTGATATTTTGCAAAGACTCGGATTTGGATTGGAGTCCAAGCAGTCATTTTTGAGGAGTAGCCAAATTGGTGAACCTCGGTATATTGAGTGTTGTGGTGTGCTCTCTTGTTCAAGTTGTTTTTCAGCTGTCAAGTTCTCTTTATTTCATATTAAATGTCGTAGATATAAAAATTAATAGCTACACTGATTCACCCCCCTCTCAGTGTCATTGTGTAATCATCAATTGGTATCAGAGCAAGGTTCCTTGTACAAGCTTAATCAGCTAAGGAGATCTTGGAAGAAACAATGGCAAGTGGTGAAGGATTTTCATCCAACAAAGCTCCCTTATTTGATGGAACAAATTACACCTTCTGGAAACTCGTAATGCAAACATATCCGAGTGCATTGGGATACGATATTTGGGATTCTCGTAGATAGTGGATACACAAGGACCCACTACCCCTCCAACAGATACCGCTGAGAAAAAGAAATTTGAAAACAACTCCAAAGCCAAGAATGCCATAATGTGTGGGCTTGTTGATAGTGAACTGATAAGAGTCATGAGTTGTAAATCAGCAAAAGACATGTGGGATAAACTCGAAGAGCATCCATGAAGGAGACAAGAAGATTAAGGAAGCAAAACCGCAAACTCATCGAGCACAGCTCGAAGCACTACAAATGAATGAAGATGAAAACATAGAGACTTATATGCTGAGAGTCAACGGAATTATTAATGCAATCAGAGGACTCGGTGAAGAAATTGATGATGCAGTTGTTGTGAAAAAGGTTCTCAAAACACTTCACAAAAGATTTAACTCCAAAGTCTCTGCAATAGAAGAGGCAAAAGATCTAAACAACTTCAACATGGATGAGTTGCATGGTTCCCCGACAAAGATATGAAATGAGAATAGGACAAACCAAGTCTACAGATAGAGAAGCAGCTTTTAAAGCACACAAGAATGTAAAAGCTGAACATGAATCTGAGGATGAAGGAACACTGGATGAAACAGAAGCCAATTTTGTTCGGAAACTCACAAAAGGAAAAGGAAAATATAGAGGGAAGCTACCTTTTAAATGCTTCAATTGTGGAGGAGTCGGTCATTTTGCAGCCAAATGTCCAATGCAGGAGAGAACCAAAAATGGTGAAGGTTCACACCAAGAAAAAAGTGACTGGAAGAAGAAACAAAATTTCAGAAAGAACAACTTCAAGAAGAAAAGCTTCATAACCAAGAATGTCAGCAGTTCTGAAGAAAGCACAGATGAGGAGTCTCAAGAATAAGGAGGTGAAGCTCTGCTCATGGCACTTGAAGAAGAAAGAACAGAGGAAAATTAGGAAGGTGATGAAAATTCCAAGGATGAAGTTGAAGTGTATTTGGAAGGAGAATTGGTTGCTGCACTTGAAGAGTTGAGTGCAGAAAGGAAGAAGAATAAAAAATTTTCAAAGAAATTAGAGAATACCACAGACATAATAAACAATCTGAAAATACAGACAGAGGAATTCAAGAAAATGTCTGAAGTTCTTGATGAACAATTAACTGTAAAGACAGTTGAATGCAGCAAGCTAGAGGAAGACATTGTTAAGTTAAGGATGCAATTAGAGGAGATGAATAGAAAATTGAACTATTTTCATAAGTTTGAAGAAAGTACTGTAAAGTTGGATAAAATGTTAAATAACCAAAGGCCTTCTGGCATCAAATTTGGTTTAGGCTTTGATGAAGGAGAATCTTCAAAGGATTCAAAGAACTTGAATATAGAACCCATAAAGAAAGAAGAAAAGATCAGTGGTTGAACCAGAAAAACCAAATCATGCAAAAGAAAACAATAATGCCGGATTCAAGAAGAATACCGACAAAGATGGATTCACAAAAGTCACACATCCAAGGAGGAGAAGAGTCATGGCTCCTACTTCAAACTCGCAAAGACCGGCACCCAGGTTTAATCATGCATTTTCTGGTTATTGTTTTAAATGCAATGCTTATGGCCATAAGATTTCAGATTGCATGCATAATGTATCTCAAAGGAATTTTACCAAGCAGAAATGTTTTTTCTCCTTTAATGAATTATGCAATTGAATGTTATAATTGTCATAATTTTGGACATATTGCTAGAAACTGTAGAAGCACTTTTGCATCAAATAATTATCAGGGTAGAAAATCTCAGCCAAGTGGGTTGAAACAAAACCAGAAATTTCTTGAAAAATAGGCACATGCTAATGAAAGGACAAAGGCAAAACAAGTAGCAAAATCTGCTATCAAACCAGAATGGAAAGAAAAGGAATCTTTGATTGTCCAGACTGCTTTTAAAGCTCGGAACAAATCAGCACCTTGGATACTTGACGATGGTTGTTCCAACCACATGACAGAGACAAGCAAAAGTTTGAGAATTTACAGAATTATGAAGGTGGTTCTGTGAAATTTGGAAATAATGATGGAGCAAAGATTGTTGGAAAGGGATCAACCAAGATCAGTGATGGCAATATAAAATCAAAAGAAGTCTTGTTTGTAATTGGCCCGAAGCATAACTTGCTAAGTGTAAGTCAAATATGTGACAGAGGTCATGATGTAATCTTCAAGAAGGAGGGTCATGAAGTAAGAAAGACAAAAAATGGAAAGTTAATAGCCACTGGACCGAGAACTTCAGAAATCAGTATACACTTTCAGAAACTACGAAGGAACATGCTTGATTGGACAGAAGATGAAAACCGGCTATGGCACAAGAGGCTTGGGCATATTAGTTTTGACAATCCGGCAAAAATCAGTTCAAAAAGAGCAGCATAGAGATATACCAAACATTGGCAAACCCGTAAATAGCATCCCGTGAGTCATGCCAAAAGGGAAAACAAACCAGAGCCACTTTCAAAGCAAAAGAATACTTCACTAGCAAGCCATTAGAACTAATTCACACCGATCTATGTGGACCCATGAGAACCGAAAGCATAAATGGACACAAATATTTTATGCCGTGTATAGATGACTACTCAAGAATGACATGGGTACTATTTCTGAAACTCAAGTCGGAAGCCTTTGAGATGTTTAAAACCTTCAAAAATCTTGTTGAGAATCAATCAGAAAAAAGAATTAAATGCCTAAGATCAGACAGGGGAGGAGAGTTTATCTCCGAAGAATTTGCAGAATACTATCAAAAACATGGGATAAGAAGACAGTTTTCAGCAGCTAGGACACCTCAGCAGAATGGTGTTGTAGAAAGGAAGAATAGAACAGTGCAGGAAATGGCAAGGACAATGCTGGCAGAAAACAAAATAGCTGACAGATTTTGGAAAGAGGCAGTCCATACTGCAGCTTTACATTCAAAACAGGTGCATGCTGAGACCACATGAAAGCAAAACACCTTATGAGTTGTGGTTTGGCAGTAAAGGCAACAACAAGACATTTCAAAGTATTTGGCAAGCAAGTGCTACATAAAATGGATTGAAGATAACCTCGATAAATTTGAAGATAGAGCTGATGAAGGTATCTTTCTTGGTTACTCAACAAAAAGCAAGGCCTACACATGTTACAACAAGAGGTTGAAGAAAATTGTTGAAAGTGCTGATGTGAAAGTTGATGAAGGTAGAGAACAAGAAACTACTTATCAAGAAAACTACCCTATGTATGAAGAAGTCATTGAAGGTGATGATGAAAAAGAAACAGAGAAGAATCAGAAAATTGATCCAGATAGTGTAAAAACTGAATCAAGAAGAAGAAAATAGGAAATTTAAAACAAGCAACTGGTAGAAAAATCATCCAAGTGAACAGATTATTGGGGATCCCACAGATGGTATTCAGACAAGAAGAACAAGAAGTGAGGAACTATTCTCTCGTTATCTAGTATTGAACCTAAAAATGTTGTCGAAGCAAGCACCGATGAAAGTTGGATGAAGGCAATCAATGAAGAACTAGATCAGATAGAGAAAAACAATACCTGGGAATTAGTACCTAGACCAACAAATAAAAACATAATTGGCACTAAATGGGTTTTTAGAAATAAATTGAATGAAGATGGGCAAGGTTGTCGTAAATAAGGCAAGATTGGTATGTAAAGGCTATGCTCAAAGTTGAAGGCATTGATTTTGAAGAAACTTTTGCAACCGGTAGCCGACTAGAGGCAATCAGAATGTTTCTGGCATTAGCAGTTCATAAAAACTTCAAAGTATATCAAATGGATGTAAAATCAGCATTTTTGAATGGAAAACTGGAAGAAGAGGTTTACATTGAACAACCAGATGGCTTCCAACTTGGTGACAATCCAGATTTTGTTTGCAGGTTAAAGAAAGCTTTATATGGATTAAAACAGGCACCCAGAGCATGGTATGCAAGGCTAGATAATTATCTAATTAAACAAGGGTTTAAGAAAGGTTTGGTGGATAGCAACTTATATGTCAAAACAGAGAAGGGTCATCTTATTGTTCTTGTTGTTTATGTAGATGACATAATATTTGGCAAGAAAGATGGATGAATACCGCAAAGACATATCAATTAAAATGAAAAAAGAATTTGAGATGTCAATGATTGGTGAACTTTCTTATTTCTTAGGACTCGCAGGTCAATCAAAATGAAAAAGGCATTTTTATTTCTCAAGTTAAATATGTAAAAGAAATGCTGAAAAAGTTCACAATGGAAGACAAGAAACCGGTCAAAGACTCCCATGACAACAAGTCGCAAGTTGAGCAAGGATGATAAATCCCCGGATGTAGATCAAACAATGTACAGTGTCTATGATTGGAAGCCCCGTCGTATTTAACAGCCACTAGACCAGATATATTACAAGCAAAGATGTATGGTTGCAAGATTTCAAGCCAGCCCCAAAGAAACTCATGTAACAGACTGTAAAGAGGATCTTCGAGATATCTCAAGGGCACTATGGATTATGGGTTGTGGTACCCAAAAGGTAAAGATTTCACTTTGATTGCATATTCTCGATGCAGATTGGGCAGGTGTATTGATGACAGAAAGAGCACAAGTGGAGGAGCATTTTATCTTGGAGACATGCTGGTAGCATGGCACAGAAAGAAACAAGAATCAGTCTCTCTATCCACTGCAGAGGCAGAATACATTGCAGCAACAACATGTTGTACATAGATATTATGGATGAGACAAACGTTGAAAGATCTTGGTATTCATTTCAAAGAGCCAATTTCAATTAAATGTGATAACACTAGTGCTATCAACATATCCAAGAATCCAAGGAATGCATTCAAGAACCAAACATATTGCAATCCGATATCATTTCTTGAAGGATAAAGTTGCGTAAGGAGAGGTTAAATTGGATTTTGTTCCAACTACAGAGCAAGTAGCCGATATATTCACAAAACCTTTGCCAAAGGAAGTATTTGAATACCTTCGGAAGAAGTTGGGAGTAGTCACACCACCCAAGCACCGACTAGCTATGGGAAACACATTCTCGTGGGGAGCATTCAAACTTTTTAAGTCCGAGAATGTTGTGCATAGACTCGGGGGAGTCTCGTAGCAGCCCTTTGGTATTATTGGCAAAGGGGGAGAAGAAATTAAGCAAGGTTGCAGGTGTTGCCAACAATTCCAAAGGGGGAGATTGTTGAGCAAGGTGCAGCAAAAGAATTGCAAAAGTATTGTCATTGTTGTCAACACAGCATAGCATTGATGCAATTGATGCAGCTCGGAGGTCACCAGATCAAGTGCAGTGAATTTCAAGACAAACAGAGGTAACCCAGATTCAGAAATTGGCAGAAAGAGACAAGAAAGAAAACTGTCGCGATATCGCGACATGTTTTCTGTCGCGATTTCGCGACAAAAAGCAGGAGAGAGAAAATGCACGCCAAAATGTCGCGATTTCGTGACATGTCGAGTTTTCGCTGAGGAGAGAGAAAATGTGTCGCGATATCGCGACAAAACTGAAGAGAGAGAAAATGCAAGGAAGATTGTCGCGATTTCGCGACATTGCCGAGGAGAGAGAAAGTGCATGCCAATTTGTCGCGATATCGCGACATGGCAGAGGAGAGAGAAAGTGAAAGGTAAACTGTCGCGATTTCGCGACATGCTGGCAGAGAGGGAAGCAAGGTGAAAAGATGTCACGATTTCGCGACATAAATGGAGGAAAGGAGCTAGCAACGAAAAGTGTCGCGATATCGCGACACGTCGGGTTTTCGCGACCCGAAGAGGAGAGAGAATGCTCAGCAACAAAGGTGTAGCGATATCGCTGCATGATGAAAATACATGGCACAAAGGTGTAGCGATTTCGCTACAATTAGGAAGTGCAGAAAACAAAGATGTAGCGATTTCGCTACAAGTGAAAAGACACAAACAAGAAGATGTAGCGATTTCGCTGCATGACAAAATGTATAAAAACAAAGGTGTAGCGATTTCGCTACCATTCAAAGTTGAAAAAATTAAAGATGTAACAAGTCAAAAGCACAAGGCACAAAGTTGTAGCGATTTCGCTACTGCACGAAACAAAGAGTGTATGGGAAGCCAAAGTGTCGCGATTTCGCGTGACATGTTCCATTTTCCAGGGATAGGCAAAGGAGAGTGTACGAGAAGCGTCACGATTTCACGACATGTTAAGGATGATGAGTCAAAGGAAAGTTGCGATATGGACAAGATGAAGAAAGACATGCTTAAGAGCAAATGTTGAAAGTGTCGCGATATCGACGACAAGATGGTGGAAAGCTTCCAAGAGCCAAAACGGTCGACGATTTCGATGACATGCTTAAGGATGACGTCAAAAGTTCTAAGTGTCGCGATATCGCGACATGAACGAAGGAAAGCTTTCAAAGCCAAAATGGTCGATGATTTCACGAAAGAAGGGCATGAAGTGTGTGGGCTTCAAAAAGTGTCACGATATCGCGATAGGTAAAATGGTGTAAACCCACCCGCAGGAGCATGCAAGGTGACACGTGTCAAAAAAGCAGACAGAAAATCATGCAACATGTAAAAGTAATCGATGTCCGATCAGCTACAAATTGACAGTGTCGATCATGCACTAGAACTTGTATACTCTTGATTGAAAAAGCATTCGATGCATCACATATGGAGTTTCGAATAAGCATTCGAAAAGTCGTATTTGAAGAAATTGAACAACCGAATATGGAGAATCAGAAAAGCTTTCTAAAAGACGTATTGCAGGGTTTCGAATAGTCAAAGTGCATGAAACAAAATAGTCGTATTGCATGGATTCAAAGGTATTGTGGTGGTTTCAAGAAGTGCATGGAACCGAACAACCGTATTGCATGGATTCGAACAATTAGAGTATGTGATTCGATTGCATGCAGGATTGAAAGGTTATAAAAGAATAATCGTACAGAGAAGATGTTGCTTCTGTTAGAGAGAAATTGCTGTAAAAGGAGGGTTAGAAAAGAATCAAGAGAAAAATAAGCAGAGCCGTGAGAGTGTGTAGAGTTGGGTTAATTGCAGACCAGTCAGGGTCGTGCATGAAGTGAAGACATTTTTATGTCATTCTAAATTGATCGGAATTGCAGTCCAAGTTGGTGCTTGGTACTAGGAGTTGGTGCTCCATCTCGTTGCAAGCAGAAAATTACAAGGGTTGGTGCTCCTTCCAGTTGATGCCGGTAAAGTATTTGTAAAATTGTTATTTTGCAAAGACTGGATTTGGATTGGAGTCCAAGCAGTCATTTTTGAGGAGTAGCCAAATTGGTGAACCTCGGTATATTGAGTGTTGTGGTGTGCTCTCTTGTTCAAGTTGTTTTTCAGTTGTCAAGTTCTCTTTATTTCATATTAAATGCTGTAGATATAAAAATTAATAGCTACACTGATTCACCCCCCCTCTTAATGTCATTGTGTAATCATCACCTTTAACACTAGATAAATTAGTTTTGAAAGCCATTCCATTTTTTTAACACTCTATGGCTTATATCCCTATTAAAATAGTGGAAAAAATAAAGAAGAAATACTTCCATTTTATTTGGACATTAATAAGGGATAAGTATGCAATGCCTTTGGTTAAATGGATTAAGATACCAAAACCTAAATCAGCAGGAGGATGGGGCTTAAGAATATACATAACTTTAGGAAAGCACTAGCTACTAAGAGCCTTTGGAGATTGATAATTAGTAAAGGATTATAGCATGAGGTTATCAAGGAGAAATATTTTAGGTTCCATATCCTTTTAAGAGTGGATTAGCATTCCTATCAAGCCAATGACCAATGCAATTATCATTTGGAGAGCATTAGTGAAGGTTTTTCATTAATGGGAAATTTTTTAATTTGGAAAATAGGAAATGGGAAAAAAGTAAGTATAGGAAAAGACCCCTAGCTAAGAAATGGATAAAATTACCAACTATATAAAAATTTAATAGATTGTCTAAATGGACAGGGGCTCAAGGTATTAGCAAATGCAACCTTTATGGATAAAACAAATTTATGGAATCAAGGGTGATTTTCAGTAGAAGAATTACTTTTTTAAGGAAATAAATTTGGGCAATGGAGCAATTATACAAGGGATTTTATAAGACTAGTATAATAAGAAGACTCTTTAGTATGGTCAAATAACCCAACTAGTGGATAGTTTACAGCTAAAGAAGGATACAAGGCAATGTTTAAAGATAATAATGAGGAGATCCTTTGGTGTTGAAGAAGTATTTGGAAGGTGAAAGCACCCTTGAAAACCAAAAAAAATTCTTGGTTAGCTTTATATAAGAAGGAATTGACATAGGATGTTCTACCAAAGAGGTCTTGGAAAGGTCTAAGTCAATGCAGTTTGTGTAAAAGAAAAGAAGAAAAAATATATCACCTGCTAGTTCACTATGATTTTTTGAGAGAAGTGTGGAGATCTATTCTACCCATGGCTAAGGGGAAGGGACAGTGGCCAGCAAGGAATATGCTCGATAATATACAACAATGGTTCAAAGAAAAAGGCTTAAAATAATACAAGTGCATTCCATTAATAGTGGCATGGGGTTGTTGGTTGGCAAGAAATTCTATGTTGTTTGAGAGCAAGGAAATTCTACCTATACAAGTTCAAGCTCAAATCAAATATACTTATAAAGGTATAAAAAAAAAACTAAAATTAAAGGTTGTAAGACAATTTGGAAGTTTAATAGTGGATATTATGAATTCTTAGGCTTTTTTTATGGAGCTTGTCAAGATAATCCAAGATTATTGTCAAGAGGTTAAAAGGGTTTTTTTATACACCTTCTCATAAGAATAGTTTGGTTTCTTCAGTAAAAGATAAATTCATGAAGCTATAGGTGTTTCTCAGGAAGCACTTCATTCAATAAAATTGAGGAAGCAACAATCAATGATAATTAAGCTTAATTTATCAAAATCTTTTGATAGGGTAAGATGGTTGTACATTAGGCTTATAATAATTCATATCGATTGTAGTGTGCCCTTTGTAAATTGGGTAATAGGATGTATAAATTTTGATTACTTTGTTATCTTAATTAATGGTTCAACTTTTAGCTTTTTCAAGCCTTTTAGAGGGCTAAGATAGGGATGCCCCCTTATTCTTACTTGTGGCTGAATGGTTGAGTAGAATGATTAAGGAACACAAAAGACTCAAAATTATCAAAGGCATTAAATTGGAAAACTCTCTGGTTGGGACTCACTTACTATTTGTAGATGATATACTCCTATTTGAAAATGGCACCTTAAGAGAAGCACTAAAATATAAAGAGTTGTTAGATTATATTGTGTTGCCATAAGAATGGAAATAAACCTCTAAAAAATAGATATAGCTTTTAACATACTACAACCAAGACAAGAAGCAATGGTAAGGATTTTTGGCTTCAATTTAATTGAGTTTGGAAAAGGTCTAAAATATTCGGGGTTTATACTGAAGCCAAATAATTATGGAGACTAGGATTGGATTTATTTATACAATAAAGTTTAAAAAATGGTAACTTCATGGTGTAGTATATGGCTATAACTAGGAGGTCCTTTAACACTAGATAAATTAGTTTTGAAAGCCATTCCATTTTTTTAGCACTCAATGGCTTATATTCCTATTAAAATAGTGGAAAAAATAAATAAGAAGTACTTCCATTTTCTTTGGACATGAAGAAGGGATAAGGATGCAATACTTTTGGTTAAATGGAGTAAGATAGCAAAACCTAAATCATTAGGAGGATGGGGGCTTAATAATATACATAACTTTAGGAAAGCACTAGCTACTAAGAGTCTTTGGAGATTGATAATTGGTAAAGGATTATAGCATGAGGTTATCAAGGAGAAATATTTTAGGTTCCATGTCCTTTGAAGAGTGGATTAGCATTCTTATCAAGCCAATGACCAATGCAATTATCATTTGGAGAGCATTAGTGAAGGTTTTTTATTAATGGGTAATTTTTTAATTTGGAAAATAGGAAATGGAAAAAAAGTAAGTATAGGAAAAAACCCCTAGCTGAGAAATGGATAAAATTACCAACTATCTCAAAATTTAATAGAACATCTAAATAGACAGGGGCTCAAGGTATTAGCAAATGCAGCATTTATGGATAAAATAAATTTATGGAATCAAGGGTGAATTTTGGTAGAAGAATTACTTTTTTAAGGAAATAAATTTGAGCAATGGAGCAAGTATACAAGGGATTTTATAAGACTAGGATAATAAGAAGACTCTTTAGTATGGTCAAAGAACCCAACTAGTGGATAGTTTACAACTAAAGAAGGATACAAGGCAATGTTTGAAGATAATAATGAGGAGATCCTTTGGTGGTGAAGCAGGATTTGGAAGGTGAAAGAACCCTTGAAAACCAATTTTTTTCTTGGTTAGCTTTATCTAAGAAGGAATTGGCATAGGATGTTCTACAAAAGAGGTCTTGGCAAGGTCTAAGTCAATGCAGTTTGTGTAAAAGAAAAGAAGAAAAAATAGATCACCTGCTAGTTCACTATGATTTTTTGAGATAAGTGTGGAGGTCTATTCTACCCATGACTAAGGAGAAGGGACAGTGGCCAGAAAGGAATATGTTGGATAATATACAACAATGGTTCAAATACAATGGCTTAAAAGAATACAGGTGCATTCCATTAATAGTGGCATGGGGTTTTTGGTTGGCAAGAAATTCTATGTTGTTTGAGAGCAAGGAAATTCTACCTATTCAAGTTCAAACTCAAATCAAATATACTTATAAAGGCATAAAAAACCTAAAATTAAAGGTTGTAAGACAAGTTGGAAGTTTAATAGTGGATACTATGAAGTCTTAGGATTTTTTTGATGGAGTTTGTCAAGATAATCCATATAGATGTGGGGCAAGAGGAGTGTTATATCAAGATGAAAATCATAAATTCACTTTCAAAGTAGGTCTTGGTGAAGGTACCAATAATGTGGTAGAGTGGAAGGCTTTGATATTTTTGTTAAGAATGGCAATGGAATAGGGAATAACAAAAATTTAAGTATTTGGTGACTCGAAATTGGTGGTGGATTGGGCTTTAGGTTTAGTAGGGATGTAAAATTTGATACTTAGGTCTTATTATGAGAAAATGAAACTACTAGAAGTATCATTTATAGAGATATCTTACAACATATATACAGAGAACTAAATGAGGAAGTAGATGGTCTATCAAAAGCTTCTTTGGATATTCTAGTTGGTACTTGGTTAAAGGAAGAAGTAGTGTATGGGACTGTGATTCCACCACAGTTTGTATCCTTTTGATAATTTTTTCCTTTTGATAGAATTTGTGGTTTAGGATACCTTTCATGTCCTTTTTTATGTCTTTCAATAATTAAAGTCATATCTAAAATATGATTGATGGTTAAAGGGTTGAAATACTAAATGACACTCTATAAGATGACTGAAGGCTTGCAACAAGTTGTTATTATTGTAACACATATGATTTAGTAAGGCTTATATGAGGGTATAAAATACCCATCTCATTGTAATTTTTTTTCAAACTCTAAAATGAAAGTTACAAAAAAAATCCTAGGAAAAAAAAGATATCCATCATTAAATAATAGACAAAATTTACCTTCAAAGAAAATTCCTGTGGAACTACATACCAAAATGAAAATGTTAGAGCAAATATGGATAATGCTTGTGTACATCATTTGAGGAGGGTTATTAAGATATAAAAACAATAATACAACATTAATAAAGATGATGGGTTGAAGTTAAGTGAGACATAAAGACAATTGATTTGAATAAATCCAGAATCATAATTTCTTTTTGTTATATTTAATACTAAGGTTTTGTTGTTGCCTTATTTTTATTTAATTGTTTATTTTATCTATCATTTAATTATTTTGATAATTATTTTTGTTAGTATGAATACATTTTGCAATCCTATATCTTTATTTTTATATTTAAATTAATTATTTATTTTTTCCTCCAATTTTTAGGATAATTTGAAGTAGATGTTTTACTTATAAACTTTTTACTCGATCTTATTTTATTATTCAATTTCTCTTATTATTGTTACTTGTATTTTAATTTGGTTTGTATTATTAGTTAAGTAATTGTTTTATTATTGTTGTTATTATTAATTTGTATTAGGGTTTTATTATTTACTTTTTTATTTATAAAGATATTAGTTTTTATGTTTATTGTTAATCTATTATGATTTACATGGATAATTATTTAGGTATTTTATGGATTTTAATTAATTTAATTTAGTTTGATTTAATTAAATTTTTCTTTTTTTTATAGATGCTTTGTTTATTGTTTTTGTTTTTATTGCTATGAGCACTTTAATTTTATATAATAGGAATATAATTTAATTATATTTTGTATGGTTTTATTATCTCGTCATTTATATATCCACAATAAAACTATATATTTAAGATGCACTCTTCAATATCTAATATGATCTTATAAGGGTTCTTGAATCTAGATCTAAAATATTATTCATAAAAATTTTACATTATCTTTTATAATTCTTTATATTTCATAAATATGTCCAATGAAAATCTTAGATATTTATTTTTAAGTTTATTTAATTTTTTCTTTTTATAATATTTTATACTTTTTTTTTTGGATACATAGGGGAGTTAGTTACATCCACACTATTTTTAGTAACTACCAAGTGCAGGGTTCAAACCACAGGAGTTGCTCTCAACAAGCCTATACTTCCTCATATACTTCCTCATTGTTGTTTACTCAACATGAGGGACACCACTGGTCACTTGGGATTCATACTATCATCGTCGATCTAGTGTGCACTCAGAGGATTCATATCATACTACTACCTTTGCAATAGGTATGCCCCTAAAGTTTGAACCTAGGTTTCTTCTTGGTAAGTGTCAGACAGACAACTACCAATTTACCTAAACCTTGGGGGTAATACTTTATACATATTATATTAAAGAAAATGAGACCATTTTTATTCTTGATCCTTTTCATTGTGCAACACTTTACACGTATTATCTACCCATGTAGAGGAGTTGGAGAGCAAGTGGGTAGTTAAACCTCTCTAGTTGCTGAGAGGCCCAGGTTCAAATCTCTCGCCTCACATGTTGTGGATATGTTATGTAATGGTTCCCTCGTGGTCACAGTCTATTTACCCCTTGTGGCCACCACCAAAAAAAAAAAAAAAACACTTTACACGTATCATCTAATATAAATAGAAAAATTAAATAATAAGTTAAATTTTAATTATTAAAATTTTGAAGTTTAGCAAGATAAGCTAGCATTATATTTATAATAGTCATTGAACATCATATAAAATATAATGTTGATATCATTGATTAATAACCTAATAATAGTACACATTTGTGAACAAAATGACAAAATAAATAACTAACAAAAAGTAAACACTAAACATAATTTAAAATTTCAATAGTATGGAGGAGGTAGTCTATGTTTTAAAATAGTTATTCAATAACAAAAGAAATAACAAACAAAAACCAAGCACTAAACATAATTTAAAGTAGTTTCTATAATATAAAGAGGAGGTAATGTATGTTTTAAAATAATTATTCAATTTTCACAATACAGAATTTATGATATTCTTGATAGGTTTAAAAACAAAGGTGAAATAATAAGTTTCAAGCTTATTGTAATGGTAAGGGTTTTGGCTTCTCTTTGAGAGGTCCAAATTTCAATTTCCACTTAGTATGATGGGATTGGGACCCATCATAAAAACATGTAAACTCATGGAAAAAATAAAGGTGAAACAATAATATTTAGTGTAGAGGGAAAAATTCACACCCCTTTCCCTCTAGGTAAATGGATCCGTACCTAGGATGGGGATGGGACATTTGCATTCTTACACCTCGATATAAGGGGTAGACGTACCTCCTTTGGTGAGGTTGAATGGATTTAGGTTCACCAAGAAGTATTTATAGACTACTTCTAAGTCTAGCCAAGGATGTTTGTTTAAATGTGTTCTTTACCTTGCAAACACCTAAGTTTGAGCCAAATGCAACTAGAACTTAAACTATATGTAATTTTAACTTTCCTTGAATACAAAGGCACACCAAACAATTTCTAAGCTATATGCATTTTTTATTCTATTCTCATTTTTTGGCATTTTAAGTCCTTTTCTCGTAGGGATTTATGAACAAAGTAGATATATCATTGAAAATAAAAGTATGAAATTGAAATAAGTCTAACAAAATATATACCTAGTCTGGATGTTTATCCAACATAATTTTGTAGGCTATAAGTGCATTCATGGCCTATAAAAGTGAATTTGTGGCTTGTAATGTGAATTCGTGGCTTGTACAACAATTCTACCATAAATAATGAAGATATCATAAAATTGATCACTTGACTTGTAGTAGTAATGGTTGCAATAGGATCTAGTAGTAGCAATTCATCAACTCACTCCTTCATTAGTCTCTTTTGGGAGATAGAGTGCTTGTTTTATAACTTGAATCGACGCATCCAAACCAAAAAATCATGAGATTTGAGATGGTGATTCAAGGAGTTTAACGGTTTTGGAAAAATTCCAAATCTAGGTGAATTCATAGCCTAAAATTAGAGGTCACGAATTTTCTCAACGTGGAAAATTAGGCCAATTTAGTGAAGAAGCAAAAAAAATGGCTCACTTGATAGATTGAAACTGAAATGCAATCTAGTGTTTCTAAGAAAGCATGCAAAAGAAAGATGCAAAAGATGTAAACAAAGTAAGCTATTGAAATGATGAATGATTTGAAGTAAAAAGGGGGGTTTCTCCTTGTATTTATAAATTCATCAATTCAAAAGGTTACAATACATCCCCTTTGAGGGCTTCTCATTTTGATACATTTCAGATTACAAATTACAAGGGATCAAATCCCTCCATGAGCTTAAAGGCGTGCTTCCAATGTTCTTCTCGCAACCCACAATTGAGAGCTAATCTTGGGCTTCATTTATACTGCTCCTTAGCTCCTCCCTCATGCCTAGAATACCTGCACCTACACACAAGAGATTGAAAACTGTTAATAGCATATGCGTTTTATATTGAAAACCTTGAAAAGTATGCAATAATGAAAGTAAAACTTATTTGCGACAAATCAAAACAACTCCAAATGACTTGAAATTTTAATATGATGTTAATGAGATGATTTTGGAAGGATCTGAGCATAAATTAAAGTGGAATTGTGATCAGAACCTGTGGTCATTCCTGGAAGGAACAACTAAGACTAAAATCACAAAAACATAAATTGACACATCAAATCTATTCAAAACTTAACCAAAATTGAGTATGCTGCTATTCTAATGCTCTAGAATTGATCTATGGTGAAATTACATCAAAAATTTTAGCCATTTCATGGCCATCCCTGGCAAGTCCAACTAGGACTGTTATCCATCCCTAGTAGGGATGATCACAAAACTGGGTGGTTTTTGCCACCAATTTCAAGGGGATTTGGTTTAGAACTCTCCTAAATGTGTTGTCATTGGATTTGGTCAAATAAATCTCATATTTGATAGGTTTTGGAATCAGTTTAGCATATTTTGGGATGCCCCTAAAAGTACCTTCGAATGAAGAGGTTTTCAAGGAAAATACTTGGGAAAATGTGAGGACAAATATGAGCAACACTTCGTGAGCAATGCTTGTTATTGTCTCTCTCTGAAATTGGGTAGGAGCACCTCAATTTATAGCCAAAATAGGGCAAATGTGCAAAGGGGCAAGTTTTAGCATGTAGGGCAAGTGTTACCACTTGTCAATGCCCTTGCCATGCATAGGGTGGAAGAGCTTACCCATTTGGGGCCTCCAATTTGTAGGTCTTGATGTTTATGATAGCCTCCCAATCAATTTTGAGTGATTGGGTGGGATAAATGGTAGGAATTGATTGCCATTTATCCCACCCTTTGAATTTTGGAGGGTCTAGTTCATGGTCATCCCACCCAAGGATGATTGTTGGTGGTCATCCCTGGGTGGGATGATCATGAACTATGGTCATCCTTGGGTGGGATGACCATGGCTACATGGCCCAAAACCTCCCAAAAGTGGGGTAAAACCTTCCCAAAAGTGGTTGGGAACCCTAATTAACCCATGAGGGTTGCCAAATGGGGCCATATGATGTCGATAAGAGTGGCGCATTAGTAGTCTTATCTGATTTACATAATTTTAGTGTCTACAGATACCCCTTTTTGAGATGCATTATGTGCAACAGAGCATTGAGAAAAAATAGATGACTAAATCATTAAATGATTGAGGTTATTCATTAACCTAACCAAATTTAGATGCCTCCATTTGTGGAAAGAGCATACATTCTTGGAATCCTTGCTTTTGACATAGTTGAAGGATTGATTTTGGTATACCTTTCAATCACACTTGCCATAGCATTTTTGGGCTTAGGGTATACTTGGTCTTGGTTCCTTGTTTCCTTGTAAGCCTTTACATGGGTGAATTATTAAGGCTTCAAGGAGGCCAAGCCTTTTTTTTGTTGCATTTGCTGATTTTTTTCCCCAGCATGGGCTTGCAAATTTGTCTTTGGCAATGATTCTTTTGAATGTATGAAGATTGCACTTTTTGAGTGTTTAAGTGTTGATTTGATTATGAAATATTTGTTATGACTACCCCCTCAAGTGATGAGTCGATGAGGGCATGAATAATTATGAAAGTGATGAGTCACTTGACACATATGACTTAATTGGGATAACCATCAATTTTACCCATTGCAAACCCTATCAATTATGCTAGGATTTTGATCATTTTAATGATGATTTATGGAAGCGAGAGCCTAAATACTTCATTCCTGTGGAGTGGTCCAGACATAATAGCCTTATTGGGGAGTGAAATAAATACTTTTTAGAGCATCCATGAATACTTTGGATTCAATCTTGATTCCTTGTTAATTTTAACCATTTTTGACTTGTTTTTGGTGGGTTTTTTGCCCTATTTTTTATCTTTTTAAGCTATTTTTGTAGGGTTTTTTGGTGGTCATCCTTGGGTGGGATGGCTGCATAGTCCATGGCCATCCCTAGGTGGGATGGTTAGCCAAATGGCTGACCATCCCACCTAGGAGCAGCCATGCTCTTTTCATTGCTATATAAGCCCAAAATGAGGCAAATGAGCTCATTTTTGCATGTTTGGCTTAGGAAACTGAGAGGTGAGGAGTAGGAGTCTGATTTTTGAAGTGGAGCACTGCAAAAACATCTGACCATCACCATGATCCAGCCATAGGACTCGATAAATGGTAGAGTCGATGCGAGATGGGTATGGACTGTATTTTCTCTCTTTCTTTATTTAATGTGAAATTGTAATTTCTTGTGCTTTTTCCATAAAACACACTAAATATTGGTTAAGGAACCATAATAGTAGTGAAATTTAGGAATGCAAGCATTTATTTCTAGTTTAGATGCATTATTTTACCATTATTTTGCTATTTTTTTGCATTTTTAGGGCTATTTTAGGGGTCAAAATGACCCTATTTTAGCCATTTTTGGGGTCGTCCCTTGGAGGGACACTAGTGGCCATCCCTGGGTGGGATGGCTACCAAATTTGGGGGCCATCCCTAGGTGGGATGACCACAAAACTGGGGCAAAAGGGGCCCCTTTTTGGTCATTTTTTGGTATTTTTGGACTTTTTTGATGCATTTTGAGTGTATTTTTGACACTTAGTTAGCTCTGTCAGGTGGTGAAGAGTCGGTATCAAGTTTTGACTCTCTTTCAGGTCACTAGGGACATTTTGATAGAGGAGTAAATGGCAATGGCTCGATGCCATTGGCCTTAAGCATGTGATGTGGTTAGAGCCCATGGTGGGTGACCACGCCTACTTGACTGCCTTGATAGACCTTTGGGATCCTCGCACCAACACTTTCCATTTACCTACAGGAGAGATGATGGTGACTTTAGAGGATATCTATCAGATATTGCACATTTTGATAGAGGGGTGCCCTATCATATCCACTCATCGAGACCGGAGAGATGCAGTGATGCAGAGATACTTTAGGGGAAACTGGGAGGAGGCAGTGCGTGACCTACCCAATGGAGGGATATTAGTAGAGTTATGGTTTATGGCTGATGTATTGGGTATTAGACATGCTTTACTAATGAATTTGATCTCCAACATGTTGCTTCCAGACTCATCAGGAGCCAGGTTCCCCTAGAACCTTTTAGAGTTGGTGTTTTCATTGGTAGAGTGCACCATAGAGCAGTCGTTAGTGATGGCTTGGGGTACTACCTTATTGGCACAACTATATGATGAGTTATATGAGATCCACTCCCATGGGTGGAAGGGCTTGGGGTGTAGCTTTCTACTATAGGTTTGGGGATGGTAGCATATTGTGGATCGACCATGGGGACTATCCTAGACTTCATGATGACATCTTGCATAAGAGATATAGGCTATGGGATACTATGGTAGAGGGCTCAGGAGATAGGTTAGAGTCATCACTTTGTAGGTGAGGTTGAGCACTATGTAGAGTCCTTTGCATGACTTAGGGTAGAGGAGGTTACCTGGAGATCTTATAGAGATTGTCTAGTATGGGCTGAGGTTGAGACATAGTTACATTAGGTGAGGTGAGGTAGATGGCTAATTGGGTGACATGGGACTGAGTGAGAGTACTTTCCTTATGCTTGAGTCCTATGATAATTTGGGCTATACCAGGGGTTGCCTAGTGAGTCGATGATCTACCAATATCATGAGGATGAGAGGACTCTTAGTTGGCCTACAGTGGAGGCATTGGGAGAGGAGTCAGATCCTATAGTAGACATCTCTGATATGGATGATGCTGGGACTACAGAGGAGTATGACTCTTGGTGGGTGACATGGTAGTGGTGAGGAGAGGGGCCACTAGGAGGTGATGCAACTAAGGTGGTAGAGGAGGCACCCAAGGATGCTCTAGAGGAGGAGGGTCAGGATGAGTCTCTAGATGATGAAGAGGTAGAGGAAGGTGAGCAACATGTGCATCACCGTGTAGTAGATGATTGGATGGATCTCCCAAAATTAGGGGGTCTATGAGATGATCTTTATACTTGGAACATCAGGCAATGCAGGTACAGCTGGTAGCTCAAGATGCTATGATTACTGAGTTGTAAGGTGATCTTATCAAAGGTAAATGAGAGAGAGATATCCTTCAAGCACATGTACAGAGTGCCCAGGATGATATGGAGAGGTAGGTAGCATTGATATCTACACTTTAGGCATAGGTTGAAGCATGAAGCCCTATCCATGAGGGATCTAGCAGTGGTGAGATGGTAAAACTATGGGAGGAGGTGGCATAACTTTAATCCTTAGTGGGAACCTACTAGACTCATTACCGATAGGAGCATACTTATATTGATGATTTGGAGGATGATATAGTGCACCTTAGGGGGCACTTACTAGACTGTTCATCTGCTAGTGGATCACACCAAAGTTGGAGTATTGGTACAGGATAGTATTCTGCACTAATGTGACCTCCTAGCTCTACACAGAGGCTATACATGGTAGGTGGTAGCATATTTAGGAGTTCATGGTGGACTCTGACTGAGGGTATGGGTGAGAGTCACAGTACCGGTCCTACGTGACCATGGTTTTTGAGACTCTGATGGTTCTTTTTGGATTTTTGGGATTATGAGGTCTGAGGACCCACTTTATTGTAGCCTACGGGTAGTCTATGGATGATGATGTATCCTTTGAGTTCATACACACACACACACATACATACATACATACAACAAAAAAAAAAAAAATATATATATATATATAAGTTTTATGTTATCATCATGTGATTCTTTTACTACTTTATGAGATGTATGCAATGCTTATATGTACTTTTATGATGCTTATCATGTATGCATGTATTTTCTATATGATGTGATTTGATGATATGGGTATTTGTAAATGCATAATGAAATGGATGATTTGTTTAATTTGTATGATGTATTATGATGACTATTTGACACATTATATGCTAGCACCATAGATTGTACAAAATTTATCTCATCATTTTCATGTTATTATGACATTATGTAATGGCTTGTGTAAATGTAACTTAACAAACATGTGACAGCATGATGTGAAATGGAATGAATAGTATAATGTTTTATGATGTGTTTGGGATTTTCAGGAGACTCAAACACTCTAGTTACCTAATCAAAAGTTGTATAGTAACCATGCAAGACTTTTTAACAAAGTATAAATCTGCTAAGATAACCAAGATATTCAATATCCCTGTGTGTGCATGTGAGTTCATTACTATGATAACGCATAAAGTTACCCTAGTGCCAAACAGGATTTATGCAGCCCATCTGTACTAGAGATCACCCTATGAGTATCATTATCCTGAGTTTTGTACGTAGTTGGATTAGACCACTAGGCAATACAGGCTACCAAAAGCTAGCTCATCCGCATGCAAACATTGGTCTATACAAAAGCAAGTTGCTTATGTGATAGACATATCATCATGCGTAAGGATACCACCATTTCTAGGTGGGCTTGATGCCACCCAACCTATAATGAGGATCACCTTATGGTTCTCTAATGCTGAGAATTCTAGGGATTCAAGTTCAATACTCCCTTATTTTCTTTTAATTTTGAATTTTCCAAGGGATTTGCTCATTTTTGTTATGGTGAGAAATGGATTTTGGTAGTGGTGAGAACCACTATTTATTTTACTTTTTTCTAATGGTAAAAACCACTATTTCTTTTTGCATATTGTTAAGTGATAATAATCACTATTTATTTTTTATTTTGGATACTTACCCCAATTTTGGTGTGAAGCAAGGGATTTTGATTGTTTAGGGTAAGGAGGAACTTGTCCTTTTGTTAATTCTCAACATCTTTGAACCATTCACATAAGGGGATGAGCAAGATAAACTTTTTCACTTAAGGTAACCTAGACCACTTTGTAGTTTCATCTTTCCTTGTGCTAAAATTGGATTTATTAATGTGAAACTATGTTGGGATTTTGATGTATACAAGGTATAATCTTAAGCAGGATTCTACCTTCTAAAAATCATGATAGCTTTCTACAAAATCTGAAAAGAAAACTAGATATGGTTGAGTGACCAAAAACCCTAACTATACCTTATAAACAATGGCTAAGTGAAGGGAAACAGACACACAATATGGAGTGTAAATGTAAATGATACATGTAATGTAAACAGGTGGTAACATTGACTTATGATAATAGTGAATTTGATAGATGCCTAGTATACAGACCTAGTGCTAGACATGTATGATCAACTTCTAACAATGCACAATGCAATGATGAGTATACCTAATGCAATTGATGTTGTAATGCAAATGATATGAAGTGCAATGAATGCAATATTTTTGTGTTTTTGATGTTTTAATTATGTTTTTGTATTTTTGATATATATATATATATACAGTTTGACCAATGGGCTTAATGAATGCCATTGGGGCTTTTTGGGTGACCAAAGGGCTTATAGATACCTTTGGGGCATTTTAGGATGACCAAAGGGCTTATAGATACCTTTAGGGTATTTTAGGGTGACCTAGATGGTCGTAGACCACCTAGGGGTATTTTAGGGTGACCTAGATGGTCATAGATCACCTAGGAGTATTTTAGGGTGACCTAGATGGTCGTAGACCACCTAGGGGTATTTTAGGTTGACCTAGATGGTCGTAGACTACCTAGGAGTATTTTAGGTTGACCTAGATGGTCATAGACCACCTAGGGGAATTTTAGGTTGACCTAGATGATCATAGACCACCTAGGAGTATTTTAGGGTGGGCATGGTGCTCTAAGCATGAAAAGGCTACAAGTGATTGATATTCAATGGTTCAAGCTCTTCACTTCCTTCAATGGATGCTAAGCGATAAGTTCCAGGTCCAATATGACTAGTAATGATGTATGGACCTAACCAATTTATCATAAATTTATCCCATAGATGGGGTGGAAAATTTGAATTTTTTTGGTTCTCTTTTAGAACTAAATCACCAACCTGAAAGTCTCTAGGGTGGAATTTCATGTTGTAATATCTCTTAAGGTACTCTTGATAAACACGTAGATGCTCAAGAGCATTGATACATCATTCATAAAGCAAAGTTAATTGATCTAGATGAGCTTGCCATGTGGTATCATCATCGATGAATTCCTGCATGGAGATGCGTAGTGATAGTATTTCTAACTCTAAAGGCATGATAGCCTCAACACCATACACTAGTGAAAATGGATTTGCCCTAGTGGGAATCTGAATACTAGTGTGATAGGCCCAAAGGGCAAGAGGTAATTGATTATGCCAATATTTATAATTTTCCTTAACGGTTTTCTTTAAGATTGCAACTACTATTTTATTAGATGCCTCTGCTTACCCATTAGCTTATGGATAATAGGGCATAGAAAAGTTGTGTTTTATATTATACTTTGTTGTTAAAGCATGCACATCCTTATTCTTAAAGGGTGTCCCATTATCTAAAATTATCTTGGATGGAATACCAAAATGACATATGATATTATGTAGTATGAACTCCACAATGTGAGGTCCAGTCATAGTGGTAAGGGGAATTGCTTCCACCCATTTTGTAAAGTACTCAATAGCCATTATGATAAATGTGTGATGGCCTGAGGAGGTAGGTGATATTTTCCTAATTAAATCAAACCCCCATTGTGCAAATGGCCAAACCGATTGAATCGGTTGTAAGGCCTGTGAAGGTACGTGTGTCAAATTTACATGATGTTGACACTTTATGCACTTCTTGACATAAGCACAACAATCTTGCTCTAAATTTGGCCAATAATAGCCCATGCGAAGAATGTGCTTTGCGATGGCCATGCCACTGAAATGGCCACCACATGTACCATCGTGTGCTTGGGCAATGGCCCAAGCTGACTCTTGAGAGTCTAAGCAATGAAGGAGGATACCCTCATAGCTTCGATGATACATTATGTCTCCTATTAAGACATACTTTGCCACATTTTGCTTAAATGCTCATTTTGTGGCATGCGACAATCCAGAAGGAATACTTCCTAGTTTTAAATAATCTTTGATTTGTATGGCCCAATCTTGTTTTAAAGAAGCCTCAATTGTATGAACTGTGCAATCCTTTTGATATTCCTCTCTTGCAAATGTTGATTGAGAGTGAACTTGTAGATATAGCATTGTGCTAGTATCAAAAGAATTTTGAGGGAACAAAGTCCCCCAAGTGGCATTATTCAAATAATTGTGTATTTGAGAGAACCGTTCATGTGAAGGTTCAATCTGAATCATGTGGACTTCTGGCATAGAGTTAAGCTCATCACGCTTAGTCATAGATTGTGATAGCATTTTCACTTGAATAGTCATGATATCATCAGATGGGTTCTATGGGATTAAAGACCCTAAGGAGGCCATTGTATCTACAAAATGGTTAGATGAATGAGGGAGTGCCTCAATATCATACCATTCAAACTTTTCTAGAATTTTATCCACTAGGGCTTTATAGGCTTGCAAGACTAGGCACCTACACTAGAATATTCCTTTGACCTGATTAACTATGAGCAAGGAATCACCAAAAATATTAAGCTTTGTGATTTTCATGGCGATTATCATTTGAAGGCCTATGATGAGGGCTTCATACTCGGCATTGTTATTGGTGCATGGGAAATCAAGTTTAAACGAAAGGGGTATTGGAGCCCCTTGTAGTGTGAAAAACATGATTCCCATACCACCCCCTTGCTCGCACTTAGAACCATCAAAAAATAGAGTTATATCAGCCTGTGACTCAGGCTCTTCAGGATCAAGTGATTCTGAAATGTGAAAAACTCCATCATCGAGAAGCTCTATAGTGAGAGGTTGGTCATCCTAGAGAGGAGCCTCTACTAGTTGATCGGCTATGACCTATCCTTTAATTGATTTATATCCAATGAACTCTAGGTCAAATTTCATCAACAACATAATCCATTTCACCATGCGACTACTATGATAAGTTTGACTCATCATGTATCACAATGGATTTTCCTTAGATACTACATACATTGTATGGTTGAGCATGTAATGGCGTAGATTTTTAGTGGTAAAGACCACTGCTAAGCATAGCTTCTCAATGTATGCATATTTTATTTCATAGCTGACCAGTGTGCAGCTAATATAATATGTAGCATGTTCTTTATGAAATTCATTCTTTTGGGCCAACATGGTGCCCAATGCCAGCTCAGTAGCTGAGATGTAAAGATAGAATGACACTCCTGGTCATGGAGGAGCCAATACTAGTAGTGAAGCTAGGTATTGTTTGATCTCATCAAAGGCATCTTGACATTCTTCATCCCAATGAAATGAGACCCCCTTGTGTAGCAACTTGTTCATGGGTCGACACTTATCTGATAATTGTGCTATGAAGCACTTTATGGATGTGACCTTTCCTTGCAAGCTACGTAGTTGCTTGATAGTTGTGGGGGAGGTATTTCTAGAATTACCTTGAATTTATTTGGGTCTACTTCTATGCCTCACTTAGAGACTATGAATCCCAAGAGTTTACCAGATGTGACATCGAATACACACTTCTTGGGATTTAGCCTAACATTATGCTCAATGAGGTGATCTAAAACCTTGCGCAATACATCGATATGCTCATGGTGTAATAGAGATTTTGCCAATAAGTCATCTATGTAATCTTCCAAAATTTTATGCATGTAATCATGGAAGATATATGTCATAGCTCGTTGGTAGGTGGCACCAATGTTCTTAAGGCCAAAAGGCATGACCTTGTAACAGAATGTTCCCCAAGGTATTGTGAATATCATTTTGAGATGGTCTTCTAGATTAATATGAATTTGATTGTATCCAGAGAAACCATCCATAAGGGATAACATTTCATGTCCTATTGTGGCATCTACCAACGCATCAATATTTGGTAAGGGAAACTCATCCTTAGGACTCGCTTTGTTGAGATCTCTAAAATCAGTGCAAATGTGAATCCTCCCATCAGGTTTCTTGATAGGTACCATGTTGGAAACCCATGGTGGATAATCTACTGATATAATAAAGTTAGCATCCAATAGTTTTTGCAATTCATATTTTACCATTAAGGTGACTGTTGGATGCATCTTACATAACTTTTGCTTAACTGGTTTGACTTTTGGGTCTAATGTAAGATTATGCATGACTAAATTAGGATCTAGTCCTAGCATATCTTTATAAGACCAAGCAAAATCTTCTATCTTCTTTGTTAACAACTTTGTATAATCATCTTGTTCATCAAGGGATAGACCTTCCCCTAATTTGATGTTATGGGGATTATTGGGATCTGTATCGATATCCCTATCAATTGTTGGCTCAATTGACATATGGGACCCCTCTTCCAACTGATGTGGAGTAGGGATCAAGTGAATGTCATCAGCTGGGTTTGCTTCATCAATTGGAAACTCATGCTCAACCTTAGACATTTTGAGTAGTTCTTGGAGAAAAATGAAATGGTTGTAACATTTCCTCGCAAGGCCAATACTCTGATGGCGATGGGGGAGAATCTCCCTGATCAAAGTCAATTACCTCAACGTCGAGGTGCAATGGCTTTGATGGGTTATTCAGATCTCTCAATGGTGCACTTAGATCTATGGAAATCATGTTGATGGATACATGATCTCCCTTCCATGGGTGAGTGGGTCTAGATATTTGATGTTGTCTCTTAACTCATGGGGGTGGTTGTGGTGGAGGTGGAATGATCGGCGGTGGTCGATGTGGAAGGCGATGATCTTGCTCTTCAAGTGGTAAAATCTATCACCAAATGGGATGTTGTACTGGGAACATGCGAAGATAGAACTCTTCTTCATCATCCAAAGGGATAACTTGATCATGTTCCTCATCTGAACTTGGATAATTTATGGGTGCTATGCCATAGTCCTCATCATCATCTGTGGTCCATTCATGAGGAGGACCTTGATCCTCTTCCTCACTATCATATTGAAGGGTATGCGAACTCTCTCCCACTTCATGAGATTGAGCGACATCACTGGATAACCCTTGATCTACCATGTTTATGGGAAAATAATCTCCCAATGAATGGACATGATTTGGATTGGCATAGGGATCACACGCTAGCTCATCCCTGTAATTTAGACCTAGGCATTCTAGGCTCTCTATGAGTACATCTAAAGGTACTGGCTTATTGTGTCCCAACCCAGATTTATCATATGGTAGCTGATATTGTGGTTGACATGGAACATGAGTACCCTATTCATATAACCCTAGACCATAACCATGCCAATGATAGCGATGGAGATATCGCATGGCATAGTTAGGATTTGACATGTAATTTATATCCTCAGAGAAAGGTTCATCATCTTCTTCTTGTTGAGGAATTGGCAATGTTCCATACTCGATACCCCCATATATAAAATTTGTTTGATAGGGTGGTATACCTAGAGGTACAATGCTACCTATGGGAAGATGAGGTCATCCCATATCTTGCACTATCTCTATGGATGGAACTATTATGATATTTCTCACTAAGTACTCTCCTATCCCTGTACTAGACATCTGGATTGTAACCTGGGATGGTGAAGGTGTAGGGGATGGAAGCGAGGCTTGAGATGACTCAATGTGAACCTCCTGATATGGTTCCTCATCTTCTAGACAAGGAATATCTTCTATAGATATGGTGGAAATTATGGGAGGGATCTCATCGATTGGCCTCTTCGACATGTTCCTCTATGGAGGATCTGATGATGATGAAGGTGTCTCTAAAGTTGCCAATGATGATGATGGTATGGATGAAGATGGTAATGGTGTAATGGAAGGTAATGGAGGGGGAAGTGGACCCTGAATAGGTGCATTCAGTTGGAAGTCCACATGAGTCGATGGTAATATCGACTCGGGGATATGTTGCACTATATTACAATACTTAAAGGGCTCAAGGTCTGCAGAGACTACGTGTACCTACCCTTCATAAGTATATTTGAGATATTGATGAGCAATGGATGGGACACACTTCATGTCCTAGATCCAAGGTCTACCTAGCAATATGTTATAGGCCATTGCACCCTCCAAAACATGACACAATGTCGATATAGTTTTGCATCCCACCTGAATGGGTAGGACTATAGTACCGACTATGGAGCATATCGTATCATTGAATGCTTGAAGGGTGTATGTGGATGCAACAACATGAGATGTTGGAAGTCCTAGGTATTTAAGAGCACTAGTGGTTATTATGTTGCTTGATGAACCAGTGTCTATTAAAACTCTCTTATACGGTATATCATTCACACATGCAATGATGTGCAAAGGAGGGTCAACCGCATCACTTGCTATGGTTTTGAGTTCATGCTCATGGAATGTGATCACTGGTTCCTTACATTATTGCACATGCCCCACAAAATCAATGAAGGAGTTAGACTCCTAGGGCTGCAACTCTATTGACTTAAGAATGTCCATTAGAGCTTCTCTATGAGGAGGAGATTGTTGAATGAGCTCGTAAATGGACAATCTAGCTGATGTTGTCCTTAAGCTTTGTGCAAGCTTACTTTTTATTGTCATTGTTGGCCTAGGTGGAAGGCTTTGTACTAGAGGTGGTAGAGGCTACTATGTTTATGGAACATCACTTGAAGCTGTAGGTGGTGCAACTTGACTTGGGTAGCGTCTATTCCTAGTCACAATACTTACCATCCCAACGTACCCTTGCAAAGGGGGTGTCATCTTGACCTCATTCATTTGTTTAGTAGGAGTTTTATGTATCTCATGAGTAGGTAATGGGTCTTTGAAAACACCCATCTATTGATTATTTGGGGTGAGAGGATTATCCACTTGGAGCTCATTCCTCTCGATCATATCCTGCACTAGGTGTTTGAAACCATAGCATGTAGGTAAATCATGGCCACTCTATCGATGATATTTACAAAATTGATCTTCTCGACATCCCATAGGCTTTGGTTTACCTGTATTCGGGTCTATGGGCTTGATTTTTAGCAAATTAATCATTTTGGAAGCCCATAGATGATCGAATAGGGAGTCCATTGACTTAGCGAAGGGCGTAAACTATCTCTTAGGGTGACGTGGTTGATTCTAACTCTGATTCTGAAGAACACAAGCTTATACTGAGAGGGGGGTGAACAGTATAAGACCACTTTTTACTTTTTCTTCCAATTCAATATTATGTTGTGTAAAGATAGCAGTATCAATAGCAGTAATCAAAGCAATGCACAGAAACCATACACAATAGAGACACCACAATTTACGTGGTTCACCCAATGTGGGCTACTCCATGGAGAAAATATTTTACTAAAACTTTCTCAATCAATATCTTTGGGAATCACTCCCAATTACAATGTTTATGGATCTCTATCCAAAGGAGATGTTGATCCCCTAATCTCAAGTTCATGGATCTCTTCCATAGGAGAACTCTTTCCCCTTCTGCTCTGGCTATGTGATCTTCTAGAAGACTTTGTCTCTCTACTGCACTAACTGGTGGACCTCTCTCCACTTGAAGACTCCTCACTCAGATCTATCTTCAACTGTGCTACTGCTAGATCTCTATCCACTGAGACTCTATCCTCTGTACTCTATCACCTCCAAAGCTCTATCAATAGGCTCACTAAGAACCTGCTCAATAGGCTCACATAGAACCTGCTTAACAAGCTCACACAGAACTTGTCCAAAACTGAATAACAAGCTCACATAGAACTTGTCCAAAACTGAATAACAAGCTCACACAGAACTTGTCCAAATATGCTCTAGCAAGCTCACCAAGAACTTGCCCAAATCTGCTCTAGCAAGCTCACCAAGAACTTGCCCAAAACTATCCACAAATATGTCCCAACACTATCCTCAAATTTGTCCCAAAGGCCTTCTCAAAGGCTCAATCAATCATGCACAAAACTTCCACAAATTTGTCCAGAAATCTATCCCAAAAGCCTTCTCAAAGGCTCAACCAATCATGCTCAAGTAGTACTCAAAACTCATCCACAAATCTATCAAGGCAAAGCTCAAAGATGAACTCAACAATGAATGGCAATGTACTCTTCAATGGATGACAACAATGATCCACAATGATCTCAACTCAACTCAACTCATAGAAGCATAAAGAGAATTGTTAGAGACTCAATATGTTCTAATCTCAATCTCAACTCAACTCAAATCAACTCATAGAAGCATAAAGAGAATTGTTAGAGACTCAATATGTTCTAATCTCAATCTCAACTCAACTCAACTCAAATCAATCTCAACTCAACTCAAGTCAATCTCATAGAAGCATAAAGAGAATTGTTAGAGACTCAATATGTTCTAATCTCACTCTCAACTCAAATCAACCTCAACTCAATTCAAGTCAACCTCAACTCAACTCAAGTCTTATAGAACCATAAAGAGAATTGTTAGAGACTCAATATGTTCTAACCTTAATCTCAAATCAACATAGAATGATGGAATAGTTTATTTCATAGAACTTGAACAATCACTTCACACATCACTTGACTAGGCTCAATCAACTCAACTCAACCAATCATCACAAGGGACAACTCTTTCTCACACAACCCTAGTCCAAGTATGTATCAACCAACTCAAATGTTTCCAACAATGCTCAACCACAAATCTCACATAACAATGATACTCATGTTCTTTTCTAACTCAAGTTCTTTCACAACCAATGGGCTTCAATAACTATGCTTATAAAACAAGGTTTAAACTCAACTCTCAAACTAGAAAACCTTGAAGCATTCAACCAATCACTTTCGAAAAGGAAACCACAATCAATCCTTTTCTCTCCAATGATATTTCAGAAATCAACCACCATAAACAATCAATAGGAGAATATGCCCATACCTTTTATGAAGATGAAAAAACCTCTTTGTAAATCTGCCACAATCACAAAATTCTTTTGCCAATCTTCACAAGGGTTAGTAGATCACAAAATAATCAACATTACTCCACTTTTCAATAATCATCACCAAGGCCTTTAATTGCACAACTTCCTTATCTCTCCTAAAACCACTTGTACCATAAAATAAAATAAATCAAAACATTGCATAACCTTTTCACTCCCAAAACCACTTATACCATAAAATAAAATAAATCACAATATTGCATACCTTGTCACCTCATGAAAGAATTAATCCTCTTGAAAAAGAACAAGGCAAACTTCACTTTTGGAACCCCTTTGCAAAATCAGAAATATCTCTTTACACACACCTTATTTCTCCTTCTAAATAAGTTAGTCAAATAGCCCTCGAAATAAGCTTTCCGACGATATATAATATGCCCCCTTTTCAAAATAAATTGAAACCTTTACATATATATATGCCAACCTCCATTAATTGCACATAGGTCGGCCCTCCATTAATTTAAACTTAAACTTTAAACTTTAATATCTTCATCATCGGAGGTCCTTTTTCGATGAAACAAAATTCCACCTTGGATTTTAAGAAAAGCCCTTTCCACATAAGCCCACCATGGTTTTAAATAAAACCTTTTATTTTGCCTACCTTGGTTTTCATAAAAACCCTATAAATAGCCATGCTTTCCAAAATATCATAAATGCTTATTTATGAAATATTTTGGCCACCAAAACCAAATGTGATCCATGTGACATCAATGACAACATAAAATGTCTCAAATTAACTCAAATTTCCAACAATCTCCCCCTTTGTCATTGATGGCAACACCTCTAATGCAAACACCACAATCACTACAAAAACCATCTCTGAGAATCAAAGTTGCTCCCCTGACTCAATACTCTCTATGGAGGCTGCTCCCCCTAACTCAATACTCTCTTTGGAGGCTGCTCCCCCTAACTCAATACTCTCCCCCTTACTCAAATATCTCCCCCTTTGACATCAATGGCAAAAGGGACACTTATGGGGCTAAAAGATATAACTCTTAAGCTTAGCCCCCCTCACCCCCTTTTTCTTTTGAGGTGATTAATTTTGGGGTGGGAGTACTTTTACTCCCATATCACTTTGTTTATTTCCTCTATCAACTTCCTTCCATATTTTTCTGATATCCTTCTCTTGATGAATTACTTGATCTTCTTGTCTAGAACTTGTTTGACTTTCTTGCCTTGAACTTGTTTGGAATTGAGTCCTACACCACCTTGCAATATGCCCAAAGTTATTGCAATTAAAACACTTGATATTGTAGCCTTTGGTTGGTGCCCATGTCCTAAAATTATTCTTGAAATAATTTCCATATCCATTCCTTTCCTGAACCCTGTATTGTGAAGCTCTATTTTCATGACCATTATGACCATGACTTCTGAATTGTGTAGCTCTAAAACCAAAACCATGTTGCTCATTTCCTTTGCACTAAAAAGCTTTATGACCAATCCTGTTACATGAGAAGCAATGTCCCTAAAAATCATACCTTCTTCCTTTGAAGTTTCTTCTAGAAAAATCAAACTTCTTTGATCCATGGATCCTGCAATGTATAGCCTTATGTCCAAATCCATTACAAGAAAAACAATATCCTTGAAAAGCCCTTTGTTCATGCCTTGGTTCCTCATACCTTTCTTGACCATTATCCTTATGATCATCTTCAACTTGTGCATTGCATTCTTGAACCTTCTTTGTAGCATCTAAAACCTCTTCCTTAGTTTCTTCCTTGCCTTTCTCTTCAATAATTTATTTTCCCTTTGAACTTGATTCACCTATCTCAAAACAAGAACCAAACTGAATATTTGGAGCCATAGGAACTTTGGAACTTTCCTCACAAATCTTAGGTGCTTCCTTGCTTTCATATTTTAGAACTTCCTTTCCTTTTGAGTGTGATTCCCCAAACCTGAAATATGGGACCTTTGGTGCTTTGAAACCTTTCCAAAACTTGTGCAACTTATCCTTGGAGTCTTTCACTTCCAACCTTAAGGAAACAACTTCATGTTCTAATCTTTCACATTCTTGCTTCCTTACCTTTAATTGTTCAAGCATATCTTCTTCAATTTTCTTTGCCTCTTCAACCATGATTTTTAGATCAATGAGATCTTGTAGGAGCTTTGCCTTTATCTTCTCATCCTCTTGTGCTTGAGCCTTTAGTCTTGAGTTTTCTCTTTTCATTTCTTCAAAAGCTTGTTCTGACACTTTCTTTTCTTCATGATCATAATTGTGCCTATTTTTCTCTTCATGATAAATTCTTACTTGAGATTCCTGCTTTTGATCTTCAGTAGGAGCTTCTTCTTTTCACCTACTGAGAGACTTTCATTATTGTTGCTAGAAGCATTGATTGCTTCTTCCATATACAAGCTCTTCTTGTCATGCCTGCCTTGTTCATACATGTTTTCCTTTTCTTTTTTATTCTTGCATTCATCTTCACTATTTTGATTGTGCCTATCTTCCTTGAGTTCCATTTCATCTTCACTATCACTGAAGCCATTGCAGTAACCTGAGACATGATCGAGTTGACCACAAGCAGAATATTCTTCTTTTGAAACCTTGAATGTTGCCTTTTGAGAAACAATATCTTTGAAAATCCAGTCAAGTTCCATTTCCTCTCTATTGTTGCTATACCCATTTTGTGGACAATAAAATGCCATGTGACCAAGCTTACCACACTCAAGACATCTTACTGATTTTTCTTCTTCCCTTCTTAGAGCTTCAAGATCGGATTCATTTTTCTTCTTAGATCTCATGGTTCTTATTTTGCCTTTCTTTGCCATGTGTGTTCTTGTAGAATCTTCCCTCAAGCTGTTAGCCTTTTCGAAGGAACCCGCTCTGATACCAATTGAAGAACACAAGCTTATACTGAGAGGGGGGTGAACAGTATAAGACCACTTTTTACTTTTTCTTCCAATTCAATATTATGTTGTGTAAAGATAGCAGTATCAATAGCAGTAATCAAAGCAATGCATAGAAACCATACACAATAGAGACACCACAATTTACGTGGTTCACCCAATGTGGGCTACTCCATGGAGAAAATATTTTACTAAAACTTTCTCAATCAATCTCTTTGGGAATCACTCCCAATTACAATGTTTATGGATCTCTATCCAAAGGAGATGTTGATCCCCTAATCTCAAGTTCATGGATCTCTTCCATAGGAGAACTCTTTCCCCTTCTACTCTGGCTATGTGATCTTCTAGAAGACTTTGTCTCTCTATTGCACTAACTGGTGGACCTCTCTCCACTTGAAGACTCCTCACTCAGATCTATCTTCAACTATGCTGGCTACTGGATCTCTATCCACTGAGACTCTATCCTCTATACTCTATCACCTCCAAAGCTCTATCAATAGGCTCACTAAGAACCTGCTCAATAGGCTCACATAGAACCTACTTAACAAGCTCACACAGAACTTGTCCAAAACTGAATAACAAGCTCACACAGAACTTGTCCAAAACTGAATAACAAGCTCACACAGAACTTGTCCAAATATGCTCTAGCAAGCTCACCAAGAACTTGCCCAAATATGCTCTAGCAAGCTCACCAAGAACTTGCCCAAAACTATCCACAAATCTATCCCAACACTGTCCTCAACTTTGTCCCAAAGGCCTTCTCAAAGGCTCAATCAATCATGCACAAAACTTCCACAAATTTATCCAAAAATCTATCCCAAAATCCTTCTCAAAGGCTCAACCAATCATGCTCAAGTAGTACTCAAAACTCATCCACAAATATATCAAGGCAAAGCTCAAAGATGAACTCAACAATGAATGGCAATGTACTCTTCAATGGATGACAACAATGATCCACAATGATCTCAACTCAACTCAACTCATAGAAGCATAAAGAGAATTGTTAGAGACTCAATATGTTCTAATCTCAATCTCAACTCAAATCAACTCATAGAAGCATAAAGAGAATTGTTAGAGACTCAATATGTTCTAATATCAATATCAACTCAACTCAACTCAAATCAATCTCAACTCAACTCAAGTCAATCTCATAGAAGCATAAAGAGAATTGTTAGAGACTCAATATGTTCTAATATCAATCTCAACTCAAATCAACCTCAACTCAATTCAAGTCAACCTCAACTCAACTCAAGTCTTATAGAACCATAAAGAGAATTGTTAGAGACTCAATATGTTCTAACCTTAATCTCAAATCAACATAGAATGATGGAATAGTTTATTTCATAGAACTTGAACAATCACTTCACACATCACTTGACTAGGCTCAATCAACTCAACTCAACCAATCATCACAAGGGACAACTCTTTCTCACACAACCCTAGTCCAAGTATGTATCAACCAACTCAAATGTTTCCAACAATGCTCAACCACAAATCTCACATAACAATGATACTCATGTTCTTTTCTAACTCAAGTTCTTTCACAACCAATGGGCTTCAATAACTATGCTTATAAAACAAGGTTTAACCTCAACTCTCAAACTAGAAAACCTTGAAGCATTCAACCAATCACTTTCGAAAAGGAAACCACAATCAATCCTTTTCTCTCCAATGATATTTCAGAAATCAACCACCATAAAAAATCAATAGGAGAATATGCCCATACCTTTTATGAAGATGAAAAAACCTCTTTGTAAATCTGCCACAATCACAAAATTCTTTTGCCAATCTTCACAAGGGTTAGTAGATCACAAAATAATCAACATTACTCCACTTTTCAATAATCATCACCAAGGCCTTTAATTGCACAACTTCCTTATCTCTCCTAAAACCACTTGTACCATAAAATAAAATAAATCAAAACATTGCATAACCTTTTCACTCCCAAAACCACTTATACCATAAAATAAAATAAATCACAATATTGCATACCTTGTCACCTCATGAAAGAATTAATCCTCTTGAAAAAGAACAAGGCAAACTTCACTTTTGGAACCCCTTTGCAAAATCAGAAATATCTCTTTACACACACCTTATTTCTCCTTCTAAATAAGTTAGTCAAATAGCCCTCGAAATAAGCTTTTCGACGATATATAATATGCCCCCTTTTCGAAATAAATTGAAACCTTTACATATATATATATGCCAACCTCCATTAATTGCACATAGGTCGGCCCTCCATTAATTTAAACTTAAACTTTAAACTTTAATATCTTCATCACCGGAGGTCCTTTTTCGATGAAACAAAATTCCACCTTGGCTTTTAAGAAAAGCCCTTTCCACATAAGCCCACCATGGTTTTAAATAAAACCTTTTATTTTTCCTGCCTTGGTTTTCATAAAAACCCTGTAAATAGCCATGCTTTCCAAAATATCATAAATGCTTATTTATGAAATATTTTGGCCACCAAAACCAAATGTGATCCATGTGACATCAATGACAACATAAAATATCTCAAATTAACTCAAATTTCCAACAGATTTGTTTGAGTATTACTATTATAACTCATAGGATGAGGTTGGGCCTAATAATTTACCTTTTAAGGAGGCATCATTTGTGTAGGCCCTAGAGCATTAATTACCACTTGATTGACCATTGTCAGCTTTGATGGTGTCGAATTGCTCTTAGGATTCTTTTTTGACTCCTTATTACAAGGTTTGGCTATCTCTCCCTCTTGGATTTTGATCTCTTCTATGGTTCTAGCCTATGCTAGAGCATCTTCCAGAGTGGGATATTGTTGAATTTGTAAAAATAAAGATATTGGTTTCAAAAACCTCTTTGAAAACATACGAGTTAATTTATACATCGGAAATAGATAGGGTAGCTTGTCTAAGAGTGTTTGCCACCTATTTCCAAAGTCAGTGATAGACTTATAATCATATTTTTTCAACCCTATAAGGTTGGTTAGGGTCATATTTCTCTTGGTATTGAAGGTAAAACATTCCAAGAACTCATCTTGAAACTATTCAAAATTATAGATGCTATGCTTTGGAAGTTGATTAAACCACTCAACAGCTGGGCTAGATAGGGTAATTAAAAAAATCCTCAAGAGTAATGCATCATTCTTCTGTATGCTAAAGCACTGATTCATGAATCTTGTGACGTGCTCTTGCGCATCTTCTTCTCCCTTAAATTTTTCTAATTTGGGAATTTTAAAATGCATAGGGTATGGAGGAGAAGGTATAGATGGATGTAATGGTTTACTGCGTAACTGGCACAAGTGGGATTTTTAAGCCCAATCCCAACTGTCGTACTCTCTATAGTTTCCATGTGTTCAAGAAATGCTCGATATGCATTAGAGGATTTAATCTCCTCTTCTTTTTTCTAGACCCGTGAAGGGGGATGAGGAATATTATGTATATATTGAGGTGGTTGATTGTCATCAACCATATTTACAAAAGGTACTTCTAGGTAATCCTCATTTTGTTCCAAATCATCATAAGCCCCATAAGGTGTTTTAGGACTAGGCCTACAAGGAGGAACTAATGTCTGCTATAGGCGATCTATATTAGGCCTAGTAGGTAAGTTTTTATCAGGCCTAGTAGGTAAGTTTTTATCAGGCCTAGAAGGTCTAGGAGGCAACATTTGATTAGGTCTAGGAGACCTATTCTGATGGAAATTAGGTTGCCTCGGATGAGCCTCCTATCTATGCATGCTTGGATTAGGAACCCCATTACACAATGTTTCTTGAATCTGTTGTTCAAGTCTTTGTCTTTCTAACTGCTTTCGATCTTCCACACCTTAGGTTCAAGAAATATTAGGTCTTTGTTTCACTCAACCATGTCTTTATAAGATGATCATTTAACCCTATCCTAGGTGAGAAGTATTGATATTGCACACTAGTGCATGGAGTAGACCAAGCAGGCATGCGAATGCATGGTATTGCTCTATTTGGAGGTGCCTCATTACATGGTTACTCTTCTTGAAAGAAGGAATTTACAATATCCATATTAGGGAAATTATTTCCTAGATTGGGACTGTGACCTGTGGGGGTACCTCGTGTAGGAGTCCCTTGTAGGCTAGGTCCACTTTCTGACCTTCTAGGACTGGGGAGAGTATTTGATCACCAAGGAGGTATAACCATGTCCTTGGGGTTAAAACGAAGATGTTTTATGTCCTCTTGCCTACTCCCCATAACATCCACCCTTAAGAGGGCTTGTCTATGGGTATATACCATAGCTACTTACTCTAAACCTTTATGTGATTCTCTCCTTTACAATTTTTATGAATTCAAATACACAATCAATAAAAACACACCAGAATATAAATGATTATCTCTTTTAAAATTTATGTGCTTCTAAACTATTTTATGTGTTTTTTATTTGTTTCTTTTGTAAAGAATCTCTTTCACGTGTTTTAAATTTTTATGTAATTCTTAATTATTTAAATGGTTTTCACATATACACTCGTAGCTCGACAATCGAAAATGAAATTTTGGTCACGTGAACCAACCAAAGTATGGAGATGAAATCCATACTAGATTAGGGAGCACAGGTCCTACCAGTCCTCACCCATATTGATCATGGGCAGTGATACACCCTTCAAAGAGGAGTGCATGTAATTTTCCATGGCTAAGATGGTTCTTGGAGTTGGACTTGGCCAAAAATAAAGGGTACATGGGATTTCAGCCAATGGATGGATATGAAACCCACTGTCATTGAACTCTATCTGTGGTTGGGGATGAATTCCAACTCACTAATGTTAAAAAGAAGCATGGTGTGTGTGATTCCTTTTAAAATTATTGAAATAAAATAAGATAACATTTAATTTTTATTCACTAAATGCATGAAATTCCATTTTACTTTCAGAATCATATGTATATATATAAAATAAAATTACAAAATTTCTGAAACTAAATGAAAACCTAACCCTTAGGCACATCACACTCAGGTAAACCAAACAAATGCATGTCTAATGTTGTTATTTTTCTAGTTTTTCTTCAATTTCTTAATGCGGATTTTAGGAAAGGGAAATCTAAATTTCAACCACACATAAAAGACATGAAAAACTAAAATTTAACCTTTTTTTAAACAACCTAGATGCAAATTGAAGGTTTATAGACTTACCTTGTCTATTTTAAAGTTGTTTCTAGAATTTTTTGCAAAAAAGACCCTGGTTTTGTGGCCATCCCTAGGTGGGACAGCTACAAATTTGGGGGCCATCCCTAGGTGGGATGTTTATAGTGGCTGTCCTTGGCAGTTCCAATTAGGAATTCATGGGTTGTTTTTGCTCAGAACGGCCAAAACCTGCAACATACAAAACACAAAAAGAAGGTTAAAAATGATAAAAATAAAAGGGGACAAGGGATAAGGGTCCCACCTTGATCATTATTGAAGAATCAAAAAACAATGGCTCGCCTAATAGATTGAAATTGAAATGCAATCTAGTGTTTCTAAGAAAGCATGCAACAGAAAGATGCAAAAGATGTAAACAAAGTAAGCTATTGAAATGATGAATGATTTAAAGTAAAAAGGGAGGGTTTCTCCTTGTATTCATAAATTCATCAATTCAAAAGGTTACAATACATCCCCTTTGAGGGCTTCTCATTTTGATACATTTTAGATTACAAATTACAAGGGATCAAATCCCTCCATGAGCATAAAGGCATGCTTCTAATGTTCTTCTCACAACCCAAAATTGAGAGCTAATCTTGGGCTTCATTTATATTACTCCTTAGCTCCTCCCTCATGCATAGAATACCTACACCTACACATAAGAGATTAAAAATTGTCAATAGCATATGTGTTTTATGGAAAAAACCTTAAAAAGTATGCAATAATAAATGTAAAACTTATTTACGATAAATCAAAACAACTCCAAATGACTTGTAATTTTAATATGATGTTAATGATATGATTTTGGAAGAATCTAAGCATAAATTAAAGTAGAATTATGAACAAAACCTATGGTTGTTCCTGGCAGGACCAACTAAGATTGAAATCACAAAAACTTAAATTGACACATCAAATCTATTCCAAACTTAACAAAAATTGAGTATGTTGCTATTCTAATGTTCTAGAATTGATATATGATGAAATCAATCCAAAATTACTAGCCATTTCATGGCCATCCCTCGAAAGTCCAATTAGGAATGTTAGCCATCCCTGGTAGGGATAATCACAAAATTGGGTGGTTTTTACCACCAATTTCAAGGAGATTTGGCTTAAAACTATCCTAAATGTGTTTTCGGTAGATTTGGTAAAATAACTCTCATATTTGATAGTTTTTGGAATCGATTTAGTGTATTTTGGGATGCCCATGAAAGTGCCTTCAAATGAAGGGATTTTCAAGGAAAATACTTGTTCAAATGTGAGGACAAATGTGAGCAGCACTTCATGAGCAATGCTTGTTATTGTCTCTCTCTAAAATTGGGTAGGAGCACCTCAATTTATAGCTAAAATAGGGCAAATTTGCAAAGGGGCAAGTTTTGGCATGTAGGGCAAGTGTTACCACTTGTCAATGCCCTTGCCATGCACATGGTGGAAGAGCTTACCCATTTGGGGCCTTCAATTTATAGGTCTTGATGTTTATGATAGCCTTCCAATCAATTTTGGATGATTGGGTGGAATAAATAGTAGTAATTGATTGCTATTTGTTCCACCCTTTGAATTTTAGGGGGTCTAGTTCATGATCGTCCCACCTAGGGATGGTTGTTGGTGGCCATACTTGGGTGGGATGGTCATGAACTATGATCATCCCTAGGTGGGATGGCAATGGCTACATGGCCCAAAACCTCCTAAAAGTGGGGTAAACCCTCCCAAAAGTGGTTAGGAGTCCTAATTAACCCTTGAGGATTTCCCAATGGGACCATATGATGTCGATAAGAGTGGTGCATTAGCAGTCTTATCTGATTTATATGATTTTAGTGTCTATATTTAGGAAAAATCCAAATGGCCGTTCAGGTGGTTAGGGGGCTTTCTATTTTAGCAAATTCATGACCTAAAATTAGAGGCTATGAATTCATTAAAATGAGTTAAAAATGGGATGGAAGTTTGTGAGAAGTTTGCAATAATGCGAGCAAAAAGGTGGGCTGATAGGTGGATGGATTACATGACCTAGGGGAGGGGAAGGATTATGACTTGGGTCAAAAATCCTTGTCTACATTTTGCCCCCTCTTTGACGCATTTATGATCAATAAATGTATCAAAGAAATATGTAGACACTTTAGCGAGGATGGCAATAGTTGATGTGGGTTAAAAAGGGGTAGATGGTTTAGGATGGATGGTTCATGTAAAATTACCATAGATTTGTTCATTTTTTCTTTTGACATAAAAATCAAGATGCTAAGATGATTAATGATTTTTTTGATCAAGGTACTCCCTCGAGTTTCATGAGGAATACAATATTCCTAATGGAACTCGAAATGACTAACGAAAAAAGAAAAATATGATGAAATAAAAGAAAAAGAAAAAGGGTGGGTGGGTTAAAATGGAGGGTGGGGGTAAAAACCAATTCATTTTTACCATTTAGTTTTTTGGTTTAGAGCTCTAGAGAAAATGACACTTCCTACCCACAAAGAAAAAAATTGTGTGCGATGACAATGATGAAACAGCCAGATGGATAACGGTAAATGGTAAATTTCCTTTTGCTTGTAGATTTTTCTTTCTTATCATTTTTTTTCAATTTATTTATTTATTTTTATGGTAGTTTTTATTGTGTGGCCGTCATTGCAAACTTACGACCATGTGAAAAATCCATGGCCCATGAATTTGTTAATTCTCTAGGGTTTTATGAATTGGAAAAATCCTAGCGAATTCACCATGATTTCATGAATTCATCACGAATTAGCAAAAATCCTAGTGAATTCACTATGAATTTGTGAAACCCTTAGCGAATTAACTTATTGTTGCTTGATACTTTGTGATTTGCTATGATTTTGATGATTTTATTATGATGATGGACTGATGATGTTGCATGTTGATGTTTTTGGTTGCAGTATGGAACTCTCGAGGGTCGAGAGTGGTGTTTCAATGATTTTGAGGAGAGGGTGAGAGAGCTCACTCAAGTAGAGAGGGATGTGATAGGGTAGGTGGGGCTTCTCCATATAGTAAATATTCCCAAGGTGGACATGGATTACTCATTGTTATCCGTATTAACGGAGAGGTGGTATCTAAAATCATCAATATTTTGATTACCTATAGGGGAGATGATAGTTACTTTGGAGGATGTGGTAGATTTTGTAGATTTCGATCAGAGGATAGGTAGTGTACCAGTCTATGGTACAAGTGAGGGCTTTGGAGCAGATGATCAAGGATCAACATTATGAGGTATGTTAGAGTGGTATTAGTGTAGATGGGATGGTAGGGAGACCAATCATTTCTACACTAACAATTGTATTGAGTGGAGTGGTTGTTAGATTATCGGCCTACCATATGAGCAAGAGATATCTGCCATGGGTCTTAGCTAGAGTTGTGGTTGAGATGTTGGATACCAAGATGTATTTTGCATGGGACCCCTTTTTATTATGCCATTTGTATAGGATATTATATAATGTCATGTATGAATGACATCGCTGCATTGTCATTACCACCTTGATCCATATATGGTGTTAAGAGTGTTTGGTAGTGCTGAGGCCTGATGGGTTACCTCAATAGTAGGTAGATGTAAGGTGGCTAGTTGTGTATTGATAGGCTCCCTTGAGGGGAAGGCATGGAGGAATTGGTGAGTTGGATGCAACTAGGCAAGTGGTGGATGATTTGCATCCATGACAGGTGGTATAGAGGCTATGGTGGATGCACCTAGGTTATAAGAAGGCTGGTGTGGAGTTAGATTGTATGCAAAGGATTTTGTGGCTATGGTCAAAGAAGGGAGAGGTAGAGTTGTACCATTTTGATAAGGTCTAACAATAGTTTGGGTTGGTGTAGTGGATACTAGATCTAGGTGATCTCTGGTTTTGATATGTGATGAGGGATCCACCAGGTGTAGGTGACGATACTGATGTTACCCAATTTTTAGAGCTTGATGAGGATGACCCTCTTTTGATGGGTATTGAGGAGGATTATGTATGGGTGGAGGATGGATATCAAAGATGGTATCAAGATTTGAGAACCCCTAGGATCACTCTTGAGTTGGCTCAACTTGTATGACCAGTGGTGGATCGTAGGATGTAGCTAGCATTGTAAGAGGTTGATTTTTAGAGGGGGGAGGATAGACCCTAGTATGGTGAGGCATAGATATCAAGGTAGAGGAAGGCACATAGACCCTGATAGAGGGAGACACCCCTACAACCACATGTGGTTAAGGAGGTAGGATTAAATGGTCCTAGCCAAGAGGAGGAGTTGAAGATGGATGTGGTCACTCAAAGCGTGTAGTTAGCAACTCAGGGTGTGTAGTTAGCAACTCAAGAGAAGTAGTTAGTGTCTTAGAGGTAGCATATTCATACTCAAGAGGAATGTATTCAAGCATTGGAGATTGAGATATCATAACTATTAGGTTAGGTGCATTGGTAGGAGATGCTAGCTCCTTCTATGAGTAGTGGAGGCTATCACTTCTACAAGAGGATCTTTGGGTAGTGCAAGTCGAGGTGGTGATGGCCTTGCAATGAGATATATTATTTAAAACTCTCTATCACCAAGAAGTTCCTATAGAGCAGAGGGTGCCTATACCAGATTCATTGAGGAGTCAGAGTCATACATGATTAAGGTCATGAACAATGACTCAGTTCATGAACATACCTCTAGTGGGGCCACCACTAGATATGAGGGAAGGTCAAGGATCTAGGGGATGATATGCCAAGTTTTGATCTTTGTGGCATACTTTCTTGATGACTACATATGCCAAGATTTTTTATTATGGTATACTAGTCTAGCCTATGGATATGTATTACTCTAGAGATATACCATATTATTTTTTGTATTTTTTCTTGCATTATAATGGTTTTTATTATGCATGGATGATGTTAAATGCTTTATGTTGATGCATGTTGTGTGATGATCTAAATGATAATGTATGATAATGCATATAATCATGTTGGTTTTAATGCACACCTATCATGCTAGTCAAAATGTAGTTTGTGAAAAGATGAAGTGTGAAGACAAGCAATGATGGATAGAAAGAAGTGGAAGATAGTATGCAAAAGAGATAATCAAAATGTATTGGGTGACATGTCCTTACAAAAATAATTTTTAGGAAATAACCTGCGAGGATGTGTGCTTGTGTATGACCAAAATGGAGGCTACCCCTCATGTGTAGTCATGAAGTAGATCCTGTGTGAGGTATATTATCATACTAAAGTCAAATGCATGAAAACCAATGGGAAAAATGATCAAATTTTATGGTCAAAATAATAATTCAAAGAAAATGAATGAGAAATGGTGTGTAGAAAACTAGCTCAAAAACCAAAGGGTATGAAAGTGATGCAAATGGCTAGTCATGAAAGATATAAATTTTCCTATATGGGGGGACTTTACTAGGCATCATAATCCTAGCCTAAATGGAGTGCATATGGGTAAAACCTAACTAGGTATCATCCCATGCCATTATCGCAAAGTCCCCATGCAACTATATGATCAAGCAATCATATATGAGCAAGCAAGATATGTAAAATATGACAAGCAATCATGCAATATGACTAAGAAATCATGAAAATGCATTATGCAAAGGTGGATGGATGTGAAGTGCAAAGCTAATTATTTATTTGGCATCAATTACCTATGACAATGGTCATACATGTCCAATGAAGGTATTATGACATTAGCCAATCAAGACTCATTGAAAATCTTGGTTATCCTCGAAATGAGATCAAGTCCATCAATAATCGGTGTGTGGATAGTGAGTTCATTTCCTATCTTGAGCTTGAATATGATGTAAATAAATCAAGAACCAATGTGTGTGCTTGTGAAGTTCATTTACCACTTTTGAGTAAGGTAATGACATAAGCCAATCAGGAACCATTGTGTGTGTAGATGATGAATTCATTTACCAATATTGGGTAGGGTAAGATTGAACCAATCATGGGGAGAACCAAAAAGCTAGCTTGTCCTTATGTGCATTCAGTGGTCTCTTCAAGAGAGACATGTCACCATGCATGAGCATACTCCACTACCAATCAAGCGTCTATAGCCTCGGTGGAGATTAGCTCCATAGTCTAATAATAGGATCTCCAAGCTTTGGGGAATCAGATTCTCAACCACTCGAATTGAGTCCTGATGAGAATTAAACCCTATCCTTACTACTTGAGCCCCATTATTATTATGTATTTGTAAAAGAGTTAGAGCTTTGGGGAATCAGATTCCCAACCACTCAAATCAAGTCTTGATGGGAAGTTTACCCTATCCTTACTACTCACTCTTTTGTTTCTTTTTTGTATAATTTTGTAAAGAATATATTTATTATCATTTATTGGACTATGTGCATAATGGGATAAGAAAGATAAACTATTTACTTCAAGGTTCAATCCAATCATGGCATCATCCCTCCTAGATGCAAGATCTTATCAATAAATGTGACATGTGTTTGGTTCAAGAATGGTAGAGTCAGTTCCCAAAACTCAAAAGTTTTCTTAGTGAGAATTGTATTTTGGTTCAAGAGAGATTTTTGATCAATGTCAAACATCAAGATTTTATTAAGATATGAATCATGTGGTTGGTTCAATATGGAATCTTAATCAGTCGAGGAGATCAAGATTACCTATGAACATGATGACATTTATCTAAAATTACGATGGATAGGTATGACCATGTGACATACATAATTGAGCTAATCAAAATTAGGAGATGCGACATGCAAACTATATTATGTAAAATGTATGATTATGACTATGCAATGCAATATGGAAGTGATAGTGATGCAAGATGGGTTATATACAAGATGAATTGTGCAAGATGTTCTATGTACAATATGCAAAGTGATTTATGCATAATATTTTTTAAGGTGCATTATATTCATTGGCTCCTTAAGATATTTTCCTTCCAATGTGGCCAAACGATATGCACCTGATCCAAACTTAGCGGTTATGATGAAAGGTCCTAACCAATTAGGTTTAAATTTTCCTTTTAGGTCTGATCGAGCATTGGTGTTTCTTTGATTTTCTTTAAGAACAAGGTCACCAACCTCAAAATAATGGTTGCAGATATTTTTTGAATAGGATCTCTTGAGATTTTCTTGATAAGCATGAAGATGCTCTAAGGCATTAATACACTTTTCATCTAATAGTTCCAATTGACTTAAGCAACCCAAGCGATATTCATCTCCTACATTAGCATCTTGTAGTAATATTCCTAGAGAAGGTACTTCAAGCTCAAAGGGAAAAATTGCTTATGCACCATAGACCAAGACAAAAGGAGAAGCACCCATAGGGGTTCACACACTGGTCCTATAGGCCCATAGGGTAGGGTATAATTGAATGTACCAATCTTGATAAATTTGTTGACCAACCTTTTAAAGATTTTTACTAATATTTTATTGGATGCTTTAGCTTGACCATTGCTTTACGAGTAATATGGAGTAGACCATATATGTTGGATCTTGTATTTTATGCAAAGATTGCATATGTCCTTGTTTTTAAAACAATTACCATTATCTAAAACAATCATTGAAAGGATCCCAAATCTACATATGATTTGGTTGAAGATGAACTTGGAAACTTGGACCCCTATGTAGGAAGCTAAAGGTATGGCTTCAACCCACTTAGTAAAGTATTTAGTCACCATTAGGATGAACTTATGGCCATCACAAGAGATAGGATTAACCTTACCTATAATATCAAGGTCCCACATAGAGAAGGGCCAAGGAGAAGAGATGGCCCAAAGTTCTTGGGAAGGAGCATGGACAAGGTTGGCATGGCATTGACATTTGTCACATCGACAAACAAAATTGCATGTATCCTTTTCCATGGAAGGCCAATAGTAGCCCATTCGAAGGAGCTTCTTGGCAATAGCATTGCCACTAAAATGACCTCCATATGATCCTTCATGTACTTCGCTAAGGGTGAGCTTGGACTCTTCAACATTAAGGCATATTAAAAGGATTCCTTCAAAAGATCACCGATATAAGGTATTAACCAAGATAACAAAATGGGTGGATTTCTTACGTAAAAGCCTACGTTGGTTTTGGTTCAAGTTGTTAGGATTTGAGCCATTTTGGAGGAAATTCTCAATATTTTCATACCATGACTTAGATGGCGTATCTTCAATAGCGAAGATGTTTAATGGTGCAATATTGGATTCTAATTAAGAAGGTTCTCAAAGTTGGATGATTATGGTAGCATGATAATATTCTAATTTCAAGGAAATTAATGAGGCAGTTGCTTCCATAGCATCTGAAGAATAATTCCTAGAATGCAGAATGGACTCGATAGTGATTTTCTCAAACAAGGAGATGAGTTTGAGGAAAATTTCCCTATAAAGATGAAGCTTCTCATCACAAGTTTGATAAATGTTATTGATTTTATTGGTTATAAGTTAGGAATATTCAAATATAGACCACAATTTCACACATACCAAGAATCAAAGCCTCATATTTTGTAGTGTTATTGGTGCATGAAAACTAGAGTTTGAATGATAGAGGAATCAATTGATTTTGGGGTGACACTAGTATGATGCCAGCACCAGCACCAGTCATACAATCAACTCCATCAAAGAATAAGGACCAAGAGTTAGGGTAATCAACTTCTAGGCTAAGACACTTGTCAAGAAATTCTACTGTGAAGGGATGAGTAGATTGGAGAGGAGCAACAATGAGTTGATTAGCTATGACTTACCCTTTAATGGATTTTTGATCGATAAAGATCAAATCAAACTCGATAAGAATAAAGACCCATTTTACAACTCATCTCGATAGGTAAGGTTTGCTCATCAGATAATGAAGTGGATCAAATTGGGCAATGATGAAGGTCTTATGATTTATCATGTAGTGACATAGCTTTTGTGTAGAGAACACAACAACAAGACAAAGCTTTTCAAGGGGGTGTAGTAAGTTTCATAACTCACCAAGGTCCTGCTAATGTAATAGATGGCTCACTCTTTCTTATCATCATCATGTTGAGTGAGTAATGCCCCCAAGGCATGAACTATGGCTGATATATAAAGGATAAAAGGTCGATCTGGCATGGGTGGAATGAGTATCGATGGTGTGGTGAGATAGTGCTTGAGGGCCTCAAAGAACTTTTGGCACTCATCATCCCAATGGAAGGGTGTACCTTTCTTAAGGAGTTTAAGAAAAGGTTGACATTTATCGACTAGTTGGGCAATGAAGTGATGGATAGCTTGAAGTTTTCCTTGTAGGCTATGAAGCTCGGTAATATTGGAAGGTGGTGGCATATCTACAATGGTAGATATTTTAGTAGGGTCTAACTCTATACCCCATATAGACACAATGAATCCCAATAATTTTCTAGATGTGACACCAAAGACACATTTATCAGGATTAAGATGGACATTATATTCACGAAGTCTATCAAATATCCATCGTAGATCCTAAATATGATCATCAGGATTTATGGAACGTCCTATGATGTCATCCACATATTCTTGGAGAATGTCATGCATCATGTCATGGAATATTTAGGTCATGACTCGTTGATATGTGGCACATGCATTCTTTAAGCCAAAAGGCATTACTTTCCAATAAAACGTGCCCCATGGTGTAATAAAATTTGTTTTAGTTTGATCTTCCAGCATGATGTGGATTTGATTATATCCTTAAAAGTCATCCATAAGGGATAACATACCACTCCTAACTGTAAAATAAATAATTAATCCATGTTGGGGAGGGTAAAGTCATATGTAGGATAGGTAAAGTTGATGTCCCTAAAATCTATGCATATTCTTATTTTACCTTCCTTCTTGGCTATAGGAACAATGCTAGATATCCTATAAAAATAATAAATGGCTTGGATAAAATCCACATCTAAGAGCTTTTGGAATTTTTCCTTAACTAGAAGAGCAACCTTAGGATGCATCTTCCTGAGCTTTTGTTTAACCGGTTTAGCATCAGGTCAAACCACTAAATGATGCATGATAATTGATGGGTCAAGACCAGGCATATCTGCATAAGTCTAAGCAAAGACATCTGGATACTCTATCAAGAGATGAGTGAGCTTGGTTTGCTTGTCTACATCCAATGTAGTTCATATCTTAAGGATGCATGGATTGGCATCAGTGCCAATGTTGAGCTTCAAAGTATCCTCGATTGAAATGTGAGAATCTCTTTCAAAAGGAGGAGCAAGTAAGACACTCATTTTTGTGAGGTCTTCTTGAGATAAATCAGCACATTCATCTTGTAAACTGTAATGACCCTTTTTGGGGTCCTAGGGATTTTTAAAAATTTGCTAATTTTTGCAAATAATAAAATGACAATAAACTACAGATAAATTTCCAAGGTTTGCAAGACAGCAATTTACAACAATTTCCCAATGAATATTTTCATTGAAATGATAATCAGCAAATTTCATAAGGACATTTCACATCAATAAGCAATTACATTCATAATATCTAATTATAATGGACAAGAACATTTATCCAATATAGGAAATTGCACCTTTGAAATATAATATGTTGATTTATCACTTGGGAATGGCAGAATAACTAGCAGAAATGGAAGACAGCTTCTCTGGAATCACCATATGTTGATTGGATCCTCATAAAAGGCTTGGAAAGGCTGCAAGATGGGATGCTAGCTTGCAAAGACTTGTTGAGTGGTATTTTCACACACTTGCGAAATTACACTCTCCTTTAGGATTTGGGTTCCAAATCCCCTCTTGCAAAGAAGTTAAACAAACGACTTCTCCAAGGTCTCCGCTATATTAGCATTTGCATGTGTATTAGTAATCTTAAATAAAGATATTCACTTTAAATGCTTGGAACACCTTAGTGATTGCAAGTAACTGTAAACAAGGGGCAATGTTGGTTTATTTTACCATGAAACTTTAGTGATTGTTCATTGAACCAAAATAGAGCAAATGTGAGTTGGCCCTCATATGACCACGATGTAGTGCTCAAATTACCCCTCTTTCGTAAAATTAGAATTTTTATGAAGAGAGGGTAATTTTAGGCTCAAAAAATGGAAATTTGTGAAATGTCATAAAACATAACTCCTTCAATGAAATTGGAATTTTCATGAAGGGAATGTCATCATAGGCTCATGAGTGCAAAACAAAACTGAAAAAATGAAATTCCGGCCCAAAATGGAAACTTTCTATTTTCGGATTTTTTAAAATCTGTAATAAAACAGCAACTTCGATGAATTTTTAAAAATACTAAACAACTCCGAAAATGAAATTTTAAAATGCGTATTGGAAGTCTGTAGTATAACCTACACAATGGTGAAATTATTTTTGGATTTTGACATTTTTTAAATGTTTATTTTAATGCCTGAAAATTAAAAAAAAAAGTTAAAATTTCTGAAAATAAAATGCAGAAAAATGAAAATGAAATGCAGAAAACTAAAAATAAAATGCATTCAGTATGATTCTATCCTATTTCGACAAAATCAAAGATGTGAGGTTTCCATGCATGCAACCTAACCTATTGGACTTGCAAAACAAGCACAATCCGGATAAGCTAAGTGCTGGCTCCTAGGGTTTTAAATGAGATTTTTAGATTTAAACATTCACATGAAGAAACCAAGAAAACTTGCATAAACTCCATTTACAAGCCTAAAATCTGAAAAGGGGAAAAATAGACATCTAATCTTGCATGCAGAAAATGACTCCTTTCTTGTCCATAAGATGCAACTTTCTAAAATTTTCTGTATTAAAAATTTGTCATTTTACAATAACATAAATTTCTGGTTTTCCCAAACCAGTCCATGGAAGAAAAACATCCCAAACAGGTCCATAATGGCCCTCTTGCCTTCAAATATGCAACTCTGCTTGCAGTGGTTTCCAACCCCTCAAAACATCCTTGCCTGGCGTATTTAAAATTTTCAGGAAGCTTTTCGTTTCATTTTCCAATGGCTGTTCATTTCATTTTCCAATGGTTGTTCGTTTCACCTTTCCTTGTGCATGCATGTGTTTTGGTTTCCAAAAAGGCTTTTCGTTTCTATTTTGTGGCCCTTCGTTTCATTCCCATGGTTTGGCTTCCTCTGTTTGGTTTTCTTCACTTTTCGTTTGATTTCAAAAAAACGTTTCCTTTTCTCCACATGGGCATGCGTCCGCTTCCTTCCATGTGTAACGACCATCTTAAATGATTTCAAATCATTAAATATTCCTCATGTAACATTTTGCCTTATTCATTGGATTTTGTCCTTATGTGACAAATTACCTTATTCAATCTCCGATTTATTCCTTATAGGTCCACGTCATTATGCAGTCTTCAGTTTCACTATCCTGGTGTTCATCACTAATATCATACGCACTGTCCCTTTTTAGTCACAAAAATGCAACATGTCACGATATCGTGTCACTTTTGTTTCTCTGCCGGCCTGCCCCTTTTGAGTCGCGAAAATGCAAAATGTCGCGATATCGTGACACTTTTGTTTCTCTGCCTGTCTGCCCTTTTGAGTCGCAAAAATGCAACATGTTGCGATATCTTGACACTTTTATTTCTCTGCCTACCTACCCTTTTGAGTCACGAAAATGCAACATGTCGTGATATCGCGACACTTTTATTTCTTTGTCTGCCTGCCCTTTTGAGTCGCGAAAATGCAACATGTCGCGATATCGTGACACTTTTTCCTTCTTGCTCTTTCTCTTTGCTTTGGACCGCGAAAATGCAACATGTCACGATATCGCGACACTTTTTTCTCCTTGCTCTTTCTCTTTGCTTTGGACCGTGAAAATGCAACATGTCACGATATCGCGACACGTTTTTCTCCTTGCTCTTTCTCTTCTCTTTTGGTCGCGACAATGCAACATGTCGCGATATCGCGACACTTTTTCTTTCTTGTTCTTTCTCTTTGCTTTGAACCGCAAAAATGCAACATGTCACGATATCACGACATTTTTTATCTTTTGACCACGAAAATGCAACATGTCGCGATATTGCGACACTTTTTCTCTTTTGGCCACGACAATGCAACATGTCGCGATATCGCGACACTTTTTCTCTTTTGGCCGCGACAATGCAACATGTCGCGATATCATGACACTTTTTCTCTTTTGGCCGTGACAATGCAACATGTCGCAATATCGAGACACTTTTTCCCTTTTGGCCGTGACAATGCAACATGTCGCGATATCGCGACACTTTTTCCCTTTTGGCCGCGACAATGCAACATGTCACGATATCATGACACTTTTTTTCTTTTGCGATGTTTTGCTTTTTCTTTGATCTTTAGCATATGGGCCACTTCGGTCTTCTTGGAAAACATGCAAAAAGGTGGGTCCCAAATTTTGGGGTACGTTGTGGGGCAACCACAACAGGACTATCTAGCATTGAATCTACCTTCAATATCCTACTGATTATCCACAAGTGGGACGCCTGGAATAGGAGCTCACTGAAGTTTGGTGAAGAGCACAAAATATGTTATTATTTGTTGGAATGATATTATACTGAATCTTCCTTTGAATTACACCAAAATTTGCCTTTGTATGGAACGTCCAGTCTAGGATGACTACAATTCCTAAATATATTCCCAAAATCTAATTTTAATCTACAATGGGATAGGACGTTGGACTTCTCTATGACTCAGTTGCTACAATTTATATCACAACTCTACCAAACTTATCCTAAGAATGGTGTTAAGATCCTGCTATAAAATAAACTCAAATAACACACTCTCACACAATTGCTTGGAAATAACTCACATAAACATCACATTAATATAACATAAATTTGCATAAAGAACAATCTCACAATAGGACTGAATCGCAGGCCTCTTCAAGGGGGAAACCTCCTTCAATACTTCATTAATTTTACAAAAGATCATTACATTGGTGCCCTTTCGGGTATTTAAGGAGTTTCCTTCCAAGGTTGGCTTACATGCAAAATGCCACCTGGATTACATGCATAATGCCACCCGAATTACATGCATAGTGCCACTTTGAATTACATGCACAGTGCCACCCGAATTACATGCACAATGCCACTCGAATTACATGCACAATGCCACACGAATTACATGCACAATGCCACCTATCTACCATGTGTTACATAAAAAGGGTGCCATATGTCATAGGCACTACCTAAGCTAAAACTTAGAACATTACAAAATATTAATCATGGGTACTACCCACGTTCACTAGGAATTATTACATCAAGGAAGTTATTACATTAAGGGTTAGGATGAGATCCTAACAAATGGGATGTCCAGCTTCTCTAGGGCACAAGTGCTGCAAACAATGCCACAACACTGCCATTTTTCCTCCAAGAATGGGACACTCCTTCCCACAATGGAGAAATGCTAAATTAAAACTTGATTTTTGCAATTTCAATCTCTAAATAGCTGAATAATCCTTTTGGTAAACCCTCAATGGTGAGATATTGAATTTTTCCTCATAAATGTTGATCCATTTAGCTCATGTGCAAACTCTGAATGAATTTACCCTTGGAGACACGAGGGTTTCCATCCTCTATCGCTTGAGACTTAGTTTTTTCATCCTTCGTCTCTATCACTAAAGGTTTTCATCCTCAGAGATTTGTTTGCCGAGTTTTTTTGTCCTCAAAAGCTAGGGTTGTGACTTCTTAGCCAAAACACCAAAATGGGAGAGTAAATATGAGTTGCAAAATGAAGTCCACCATTTCTTTTATAATGCTCAACCCTAATTCTCTGTTGAGCATATTTTATTATTTTATTTTATTAAAATAATATTATCTCCTAATATTCCCTAAGTGTGGCGTTCCCCTTATAACTCCCTTTTTATTATTTTTTTATTATTTTTTCTCTTTCTAAGTCTCATAAAGCCACATTATTATTTTTATTATATTATTTCCCTTACGTAACCACAAAAATAATTATTAATATAACACCATATATATATATATATATATATAAAGTTGAGAATCCAAAATTGGGACATTATAATACATCCCCTCCTGATATTGCTTGTCCTCAAGCACTCAAATTATACACTTCATCAAATATATTTGTAGTATGATCAAGAACGATCCCTACCAGGCTAAGATAGTTCCACCTCAAAAATGAATGCATTGGAGCAAACTAGTTTCCTGTTTTTCTTCCCAATGTCTATGTATGTTGCAAGCCTTACCATGAATACCATTATTGATTCATCACAATCATCATCTCTTCTAAATTTAGTTTTAGACATGATCCCACTAGATTCAATCCATAATGTTGAGCAAGGTGCAGCAAACAGTATTGTCATTGTTGTCAACACAGTCAGACAGATCTGTTGATGCAGTGGACAGGAAGTTCAAAAGCTATTCAGATGCAGAAGACAAGAGTTAAGAGGTTCTTCAGAGTATGTACAGTGATTTTCCAAGAAGACCGAAGTGGACCACTTGCAAAAGATCAAAGAAAAAGACAAGTAAGAAAAGTGTCGCGATATCGCGACATATACAGCAGGCAAGAAAAACTGTCACGATTTCGCGACATGTTGGAAGAGAGAGAAGAAGAAAGAAAAACTGTCACGATTTCGTGACATGTTGGAAGAGAGAGAAGAAGAAAGAAAAACTGTCACGATTTCGTGACATGTTGGAAGAGAGAGAAGAAGAAAGAAAAACTGTCACGATTTCGCGACATGTTGGAAGAGAAAAAGACAAGTGGAAAAAGTGTCGCGATATCGCGACATGTTGAGAAGAAAGAAAAACTATCACGATTTCGTGACATGTTCGAAGAGAAAGTGCAAGCTGGAAAAACTGTCACGATTTCACGACATGTTGGCAAAGAAAAAGGCAAGTAGAAAAAGTGTCACGATTTCATGACATATTGCAAGAGAGATAGTACGGAAGAAAAGTGTCGCGATTTCGTGACATGGAAGAAAAGAGGCAAGTAGAAAAAGTGTCACGATTTCGTGACATGTTGAAAGAAAAAGAGGCAAGTAGAAAAAGTGTCACGATTTCGTGACATGTTGAAAGAAAAAGAGGCAAGTAGAAAAAGTGTCACGATTTCGTGACATGTTGAAAGAAAAAGAGGCAAGGAGAAAAAGTGTCGCGATATCGCGACATGTCGCTTTGACAAAGAGAAAGTAAGGAGGAAAAGTGTCCGATATCGCGACATGTCATTTTACGACCGAAGGCAAGAGAAAGTGCTAAGGAGGAAAAGTGTCGCGATATCGCGACATGTCGCATTTTCGTGACCCAAAGGCAAGAGAAAGCGCTAAGGAGAAAAAGTGTCGCGATATCGTGACATGTCATGTTTTCACGACCCGAAGGCAAGAGAAAGCGCTAAGGAGAAAAAGTGTCGCGATATCGCGACATGTCGCGTTTTCGTGACTCGAAGGCAAGAGAAAGTGCTAAGGAGAAAAAGTGTCGTGATATCACGACATGTCGCATTTTCGTGACTAAAGAGGAGAGAGAAAGTAAGAAGGGAAGTGTCACGATTTCAACAAAAGTAAGAGACGAAGGAAAGTGTCACGATATCACGACATGTTATGTTTTCGTGGGTGCAAGCCAAGGAAAGTAGCAAGGAGGCAAAAGTGTCACGATATCGCTACATGTTGTATTCTCATGGGCCAAAGCTAAGAGAAAGCGTACGGATGAAAAAGTGTCACGATATCGCTACATGTATTCTCACAGGCCAAAGCTAAGAGAAAGCATACGAAAGAAAAAGTGTCACGATATCATGACATGTGTTTTCATGACAACAACAACAGAAGAGTTATAGGGGCAATTGAAGCCGACGAAGACCGATGTAAGCCGACGAAGATTAGGGTTTGTAGCCGACTAAGATTAGGGTTTATAGTTGACTAAGATTAGGGTTTTCATCATGAAAATGTTGTTATAAAAGGAGGGCTATTTGGAGAATTGAAAAGTGTTGTATAAGTCGTCGAATGTGAGTCAAAGTGTGAAATGCGGTCGTAAGAGCGCAGAAAGCGCAGAAGCGGCGAGATGATGGTGAAGTGCGCAAAGTGAGCGAAGTTCGGTCATAGTGCGCAGAGAGCAAGTCATGTCGAATCATGCTAAGTGTGAAACTTGCAAAGAAAGTAGAGTGCACAAAAGGGAGAAGACGATCGTGAAGTTCAACTGTGACGAAGTAGAGTGTGCGAAGTGATTACGCAGAGAGAGCAGAGTGCAGAGAACGCAAAGGTGAAGTAGACCAATCAGGGTCTTGTAAAAGCGAAGGTATTTTTTGTTAAACTTCTTGATTCAAATTGAAGTCCAAGTTGCAGCTTGGCATCAGGGGTTGGTGCTCCTTTTTGTTGGTGCAGATAAATCAAGGGTTGGTGCTCCTTCCAATGGGTGCTGGTAAATTGTTTGTAAAGTTGTAGCTTTGCAAAGGCTGGATTTGGATGGTAGTCCAAGCAGTCATTCTTGAGGAGTAGCCAAATTGGTGAACCTCATTAAATCTTGTGTTGTGTGATGTTCTCTTGTGATACTTGCTTTATCTGTTTATAAGGTTTCATTATTTCTATTTTAAGAGCTGTAAATTCAAGATTAAAAGAGCTACACTGATTCACCCCCCCTCTCAGTGCCATTGTAAGACTAACAATTGGTATCAGAGCCAAGTTCCCTTCTCAGGCTAAATCAGTCAGGGTTGATCTTGGATTAGTACGCAATGGGTAAGAAGAATAGATCCTCCTCCAAAAGGGCATCTCAGTCAGTTTCAGTTCCTGTGGAAGAGAAAATTGAACCAGAAAAGGTTGAAGACTTCTTATCAAACCAAGCACCTTTGTTTGACGGAACAAATTATGCGATCTGGAGAATCAGGATGCAGGCATATCTTTGTGCTTTGGGATACGACATCTGGGATTCAGTAGTTAGTGGATACACAATACCCATCACTCCTCCAGAAGAGGCTGACGAAATAAAACTGTTTGAGAATGACTCAAAAGCAAAGAATGCTATCAGGTGCGGATTAGTAGACAGTGAACTGGTAAAGATCATGAGTTGTAAAATGGCAAAAGAAATATGGGACAAACTGAGGAGTATTCATGAAAATGACGATGAGAACATAGAGGCATATATGCTGAGAGTTAATGAAGTCCTAGAGGATGATTCTAAAAAGGAAATAGGTGGAGGTCTTTTCATAACACTCGAAGAAGAAACAGAAAAAGAACAGGAATGTGATGAAGAAGAAATTGATGCAGAAATAAATTTGAAAGAGGAACTAATTGCAGCTCTGGATGAATTGAAGATAGAAAGAAAAAGGAATAAGGAAATCTCAAGAAAGCTTGAGGATGCAAATGAAATAATAACCAGTTTGAAAGTACAGGTAGAAGAATTCAAAAGGATTGAAGAAACTCTCAAGTCACGAGATCAATGAGAAAGAGATTGGTTGTTGCAAACAAGAGGAAGAGATTGTTTTATTGAAGAAACAACTAGAAGAGGCCAATACAAATCTCAAATTCGAGAAGAGCACAGAGTTGCTAGATAAAATGATAAGCCAACAAAGAAGCTCCATGGATAAGCATGGTCTTGGATATGAAGTTGAACAACCTTCATCTTCCAACTCTGCAGAGAAGAAGAAGTTCACTGTTGAAGGATCGAAGCAAGAAAAGTTTGAAGCTGAATCTTCAAAAGGAAGAAAATATCAAAGGAGATCTACAGACAAAGCAACCACAACAAAAGAGGTTCTATCACTCTCACTCTATTCATAATAATACTTTTAATGGCTATTGTTTCAGATGCAACCGGTATGGTCACAAGGCAATTTATTGTGGATTGAATAATAAATCAAAGAGTTATGCTGGTAGAAATACATCTACGTTTTTGAGTGAACAATATGTACAATGTTTTCAATGTAATGGTCATGGGCACATAGCAAGGTTTTGTCCAAGCACTTTTGTATCTAATCTAAGGCAAAACAGTAGATTTCATCAGACACAAAGAACGCAACACAGACAGGAAATAAATCATGTACATAAAGAAAGGAAAATAATCATTCATCAAGGATGCACAAGAGACAACCACACAAGAGAAATGTTCGAGTTCACGAAAAGGTGCAAAACAGGGATGTAGTTGAAAAATCCAAGCCCGAGTTCAAGAAAGTTTGGAGAAAGATAGAAGAAAGGAAATCGTGTCTCCTTGGACTGAAGGAGACTACTCCGCTATTGCACTAAGCAACTCCAGGTAGCACATCCTCAGGGGAGCAATCTTGAAGTTTCATTTTAATGCTCCTATGTATTTGATTGATTACCCGAGGATGAAAGGCAAGTAGTCGGGGAAGTTGTCGTATAGTTGTCGAAGTGTGTTTTCAGTTCATGTAGTTGTTTGTGGAAGTGCCGTGAAGGGTGGTGATTAAATTGAGAGTTGTCATTATTGGTAGTATTGCTATATGTCATTGTTGTACTGGTGATGGTTCTTACTGCCACTATCCAAAGTTAAGGATTATAACAGTTCAGATAATTTGGTTAGTGAAAGAATGTTGCTCTAGCCGCATATATGTGTTTCGATAAAAGCAGTATGTATTTGAACTACACATTGACGTGAAGATTGTTAGATCTATTATGACGTTGTGGTGAAAAATATTGAAGTCTGATCATTGATTCATGTTTAGCTCATCAAGATGAGCAACTTTGCTTTGTGAATCATACCTATCCGAGGTCCAGAAGTATGAGTTTGAGTAAGGTGCACTATAGTTGGCCGTGAAGTGTTTAACAAAATTTTGTCTCCTGATTCGAACAGTTGAAAGTAAGGTGTGACCAGCGGTGACTGTAGAAAACATAGACCAAGTTGAAAATGTAAAAAGGGATTTGGTTGGTGTTGTGATACAGTGTTTGATGCTTGCACAGAGTTGGCAGTAAAATTGTAGTGTCGATACAGTGTTGGACAAAAGTTGGTACAAGTGTGAGTCACTTGTCAATTTTGTTGACAGATGTGAAATCAACATTTTTGAATTGGAAGCTTACTATTCCTGATAGCTATCAGACCAGATATTTTGCAGGCAGTATGCATGGTAGCACGATTTCAAGCTAATCCCAAGGAGACTCATGTGACAGCATTATGGTGGTTGATTTCTGAAATATCATTGAAGGGAAAATGATTGTTTGTGGTTTCCTTTTTTGAAAGTGGTTGGTTGAATGCATCAAGGTTTTCTGAATTGAGAGTTGTGTTTAAACCTTGTGTTATAAGCATAGTGGTTTAAGCCCATTGGTTGTGAAAGAACTTGAGTTAGAAAAGAACATGAGTATCATTGTTATGTGATATTTGTGGTTGAGCATTGTTGGAATTATTTGAGTTGGTTGATACATACTTGGACTAGGGTTGTGTGAGAGAGAGTTGTCCCTTGTGATGATTGGTTGAGTTGATTTGATTGAGCCTAGTCAAGTTATGTGTGAAGTGATTTTTAAAGTTCTATGAAGTGGATTTGATTTGAGATCGCCATTCATTATTGAGTTCATTTTGAGTACTACTTGAGCATGATTGATTGAGCCTTTGAGAAGGCCTTTGGGAAATATTTGAGGACAATGTTGGGACAGATTTCTAGAGCAGATTTGGGCAAGTTCTTGGTGAGATTGCTAGAGAAGATTCGGACAAGTTCTTAGTGAGCTTGGTGGAGCAGATTTGGACAGGTTTTTTTATGAGCTTATTATTCAGCATTGGACAAGTTCTATGTGAGCTTGTTAAGAAGGTTCTATGTGAGCCTATTGAGCAGGTTCTTAGTGAGCCTATTGACTGAGCTTTGGAGGTGATAGAGTATAGAGGTCAGAGTCTCAATGGATAGAAATCTAGCAGCCAACACAGTTGAAGATAGATCTGAGTGAGGATTCTTCAAGTGAAGAAGAGGTCCACCAGTCAGTGCAGCAGAGAGACAGAGTCTTCTATAATATCACAAGGGTACTATGGAGTATGGGTTATGGTATCCTAAAGATGCAAATTGGGCAGGATGTGTAGATGACAGAAAGAGTACCAGTGGAGGTGCATTCTATCTTGGAGACAGATTGGTCGCATAGAACAGTAAGAAACAAGAGTCAGTTTCCTTATCCACAACAGAGGCAGAATATTTTGCAGCGACAGCGTGTTGTACGTAGGAGAAAGTTGTAGAAAGTGAGGTTAAGTTGGATTTTTATTCCAACAACAGATTGTGGAGTGGTCACGTTTCCCAAGAATTGACTAGCTATCGGGATCACATTCTCAGGGGGAGCATTTGTGTATTTGTTTATATTTTTGCTCATGTTTGTAATTTTTGCTAACTGTAATAATTTGTGCCTGAGAATGTTGTGCATAGACTCAGGGGGAGTCTACAGTAGCCCTTTGGTATTATTGTCAAAGGGGGAGAAGAATTACAGGAAATTGCACATGTGTTGCCAACAATTCCAAAGGGGGAGATTGTTGAGCAAGGTGCAACAAACAGTATTGTCATTGTTGTCAACACAGTCAGACAGATCTATTGATGCAGTGGACAGGAAGTTCAAAAGCTAGTCAGATGCAGAAGACAAGAGTTCAAAGGTTACTCAGAGTATGTACAGTGATTTTCCAAGAAGACCGAAGTGGACCACTTGCAAAAGATCAAAGAAAAAGACAAGTAAGAAAAGTGTCGCGATATCGTGACATATACACAGGCAAGAAAAACTGTCGTGATTTCGTGACATGTTGGAAGAGAGAGAAGAAGAAAGAAAAACTGTCATGATTTCATGACATGTTGGAAGAGAGAGAAGAAGAAAGAAAAACTATCACGATTTCATGACATGTTGGAAGAGAGAGAAGAAGAAAGAAAAACTATCATGATTTCACGACATGTTGGAAGAAAAAAGACAAGTGGAAAAAGTGTCACGATATCGTGACATGTTGAGAAGAAAGAAAAACTGTCATGATTTCGTGACATGTTCGAAGAGAAAGTGCAAGAGGAAAAACTATCATGATTTCACGACATGTTGGCAAAGAAAAAGGCAAGTAGAAAAAGTGTCACGATTTCATGACATATTGCAAGAGAGATAGTACGAAAGAAAAAGTGTCACGATTTCACGACATGCTAGAAGAAAAAGAGGCAAGTAGAAAAAGTGTCACGATTTCGTGACATGTTTAAAGAAAAAGTGTCGATTTCGTGACATGTTGAAAGAAAAAGAGGCAAGTAGAAAAAGTGTCACGATTTCATGACATGTTGAAAGAAAAAGAGGCAAGGAGAAAAAGTGTCGCGATATCGCGACATGTCATTACGAAGAAGAGAAAGTGTAAGGAGAAAAGTGTCACGATATCGCGACATGTCACGTTTTCACGACCCAAAGGCAAGAGAAAGCGCTAAGGAGAAAAAGTGTCGCGATATCGCGACATGTCACATTTTCGCGACCCGAAGGCAAGAAAAAGCGCTAAGGAGAAAAAGTGTCACGATATCGTGGACATGTCACATTTTCATGACTCAAAGGCAAGAGAAAGCGCTAAGGAGAAAAAGTGTCGCGATATCGCGACATGTCACGTTTTTGTGACCTGAAGGCAAGAGAAAGCGCTAAGGAGAAAAAGTGTCACGATATCGCGACATGTCGCATTTTCGCGACTAAAGGAGAGAGAAAGTAAGAAGAAAAGTGTCGTTTACGACAAAAGTAAGTACGAAGGGAAAGTGTCACGATATTGCGACATGTTATGTTCTCGGAGGCCAAAGCTAAGAGAAAGTAGCAAGGAGAAAAAGTGTCACGATATCGCTACATGTTGTATTCTCACGGGCCAAAGCTAAGAGAAAGCATACAGATGAAAAAGTGTCACGATATCGCTACATGTTGTATTCTCGGGCCAAAGCTAAGAGAAAGCGTAAGACAAAAAAGTGTCACGATATCGCGACATGTGTTTTTGCGACAACAACAACAGAAGAGTTACAGGGGCAGTTGAAGCCGACGAAGACCGATGTAAGCCGACGAAGATTAGGGTTTGTAGTCGACTAAGATTAGGGTTTACAATCGACTAAGATTAGGGTTTTCATCATGAAAATGTTGTTATAAAAGTAGGGTTATTTGGAGAATTGAGAAAGTGTTGCATAAGTCATCGAATGCGAGTCGAAGTGTGAAATGCGGTCGTAAGAGCAGAAAGCGCAGAAGCGGCGAGATGATGGCGAAGTGCGCAAAGTGAGCGAAGTTCGGTCGTAGTGCGTAGAGAGCAAGTCATGTCGAATCGTGCTAAGTGTGAAACTTGCAAAGAAAGCAGAGTGCACAAAAGGGAGAAGACGATCATGAAGTTCGACTGTGACGAAGCAGAGTGTGCGAAGTGATTGCGTAGAGAGAGCAGAGTGCGTAGAGAACGCAAAGGTGAAGTAGACCAGTCAGGGTCTTGTAAAAGCGAAGGTATTTTCTGTTAAACTTCTTGATTCAAATTGAAGTCCAGGTTGCAGCTTGGCATCAGGGGTTGGTGCTCCTTTCTATTGGTGCAGATAAATAAGGGGTTGGTGCTCCTTCCAGTGGGTGCTGGTAAATTGTTTGTAAAGTTGTTGCTTTGCAAAGGCTGGATTTGGATGGTAGTCCAAGCAGTCATTTTTGAGGAGTAGCCAAATTGGTGAACCTCGTTAAATCTTGTGTTGTGTGATGTTCTCTTGTGATACTTGCTTTATCTGTTTATAAGGTTTCATTATTTGCTATTTTAAGAGCTGTAAATTCAAGATTAAAAGAGCTACACTGATTCACCCCCCCTCTCAGTGCCATTGTAAGACTAACAATTGTTATTATTTTTTTATTATTTTTGCTCTCCTAAGTCTCATAAAGCCACATTATTATTTTTATTATATTATTTCCCTTACTTAACCACAAAAATAATTATTAATATAACACCATATATATATAAAGCCGAGAATCCAAAATTGGGACATTACAATACATCCCCTCCTGAGATTGCTTGTCCTCAAGCAATCGAATCATACACTCCATCAAATCTATTTGTAGCATGATCAAGAACGATCCCAGGGTCCCAAATGAGTCTCAAAAAGCATCTACCAGGCTGAGATAGTTCCACCTCAAAAATGAATGCATTGGAGCAAAGTAGTTTCCTGTTTTTCTTCCCAATGTCCATGTATGCTGCAAGCCTTACCAGGAATGCCATTATTGATTCATCACAATCATCATCTCTTCTAAATTCTGCTGTAGACATGATCCCACTAGATTCAATCCACAAGAAATGATTAATTGCCTTCAATACACTGTGGGGAAATGCAAAATTAGTTCCTGCTTCAATAACCAACAATGTATCTTCATATTCAGTCCACAAATTATGAAAAAGTGCAGCCTTGATACAGTCAACAACTGCTATGGTTTCGCCTCCATTAAGGGTGCCAAATGGTAGAAAGAATGTTGTCCATGGCTGTCCCTGCAAAGAATTATCAACAGCCATACAAGTTGTCCCTAAAAATTTGATAGTAGTCCCAAGATTGTCCATAATACCTTGCCATTGAACAACAGAAATTAAATTTTCATGTACAGCCATTAAATAACGCATTGTAGTCCCCAATTTATCACCAAAAGAAGAGATATTACCCTGTATTTGCTTGCCAATAATTGTGCTCTCAAAACAGCCCATATGCCAAAGTTTATAGCAATCATTTTGTGATGTTATCAGCCACATATCTTTCCCATCATACTGTTGTCCTGAATTATTATTGTCCATTTTGTGATGTCTATCTCCAACTATTATGCTGCTTTCCAACATTCCAACTGAAGCATAAGATGACTCCATATTTTTGATGCTTCTAAGAATGATTTCACACCCATTGTGCCTAAGTTTTAACTCTAATTCTTCATAATTGAAAGTGATATCACCAAAATCAAAAATCCATTGTGTTCCCAGCACAACATGAGGGAAACCTCTCAAGGGAGAGTCATAGATGGTGTTGTATTCACTCATTATTATTTCTGAATGCTTTTCATGAGTGGCTATCTTGCTACATCCATCAAGGTTTAATTCTTCTTCTTTATGATCATCATGCATGCTTACTTCTAATGGAATCAAACTTTGAGAATCTAAATCAGAATTTTTTAACTCATGAAATGTTGGAATTTCATTTTCCTTTTTGTTCATGTGATGACAAATGATTGAACTAATATCATACAGATGGGGACAAGTTTCATACCCGTCATAAGCCATTCCATGAAGAGGAACACAAGATAAATGGTCTATATCTTCAAAATTTGAAACAACATCACCTTCCAACATCATCTTGATAATGCCTATTTCTGATTTCATGTCTTCACCACCATCAAATTCTTCATCAAACTTAGGCTCCTTATAATCATCAAATTTGAAATCATCAAAGTATAATGCTTCATCTTCATGGTCTTCACTATCCACATGAGTAGGGCTATGCAAAATTGTTACACTGCTATCATACAAATCAGAATTAACCTCATTCTTTTCAGCTGTAGCTTCTTCAATAATATCTTCATTGGTAGGGTTTAAGGCAAAGCTAATAATTTCTTATTTGTTTTGAATATTTTCAGATTTACCTTCTTCAACCACTTCTCTAGGTATAACACTAACATCTTCACTATTCTCAAATTTGAAAGAGCTAGATGAAGTAATTACATTGCTTGCCATGTAAATCAGAATTGTCCTTATTTGTCTCAACTTCACTCCTAGGACTCACCTCAACTTCATTGCAATGCTCTTGAGCTTGATCATTAAACACCAATTGATCTTCACCAATTTCTGTTTTGTTTTCTTTACCTGGCTGAACTTTCTTTTCAAAAGTGTTTGCATAAGATTCAAATTCATGGAGTAAAGACACTGTATCATAATGTTGACTCCCATCATACAAAACTCCAATAATGTTTTCATGTCCATACTCTTTCCCATATTCTGAAATAATTGAAAGTTCACCATTTTTGTCATTTTTCAAATAAACTGTTATGGGTTTTTGAATTACATGTGTGGCCATGAGAATTTCTGGTTCTCCTCCCCATACACCTGGTTGTCTCATATTCTGAACATAAGTGTCATAATTACCTTCTACAAACCCTTTCATCACTGCTCTTCTTTTTAGGAGCTCATCTGTAATTTTTTCTCTTAAGTCTTGGGCTAGATTCTTCAAGGTGCTATCATCTGGACATGGTTCTTTCCTTTGCACACAAAGCCCATAAGCAATGGCTCTGAATAAGCAGTTTCCATCACCTATCATTTCTGAAACTATGAGATCTTCATAATCCTCTGATTCCTTACCTGCTTTATCCTTTCCACATACATGCCCATTACTCCAAGACTCTTCACATTTGAAACAAAGTTGCTCCTTTCTTAACTGGTTTTTGCTCTTTTGTTTATGTTCTGAATTCTGGGGCTCTTTAGAATCTTTTTGCTGCGTGTTTTTCTTATCCTTCCTTTGAGCTTTGTCTTCTTTTCTTGACTTTGGTGGAGATCTAGATTTTGGTGGTGATCTTGGTGGAGAACCTCCCTTATTTACTATGCCATGTAGTTGCAAGTAACTTCTGAAAGAAAGATGCTTCCTGAATTCTGGTGATTTCCTTTGGTACCTGTCATACAAAGCATCTACTTCTGGAACTCCACTACCCAATGGCTGAATTTGCTCTTCTGTTGAATTTATGTTCTGAGGTGTTTGTGGCGAAGATTTTTTATTCTATTTTGTCGATGAATCTGCATGTGTAATTTTCTTAGAATCTAAAATTTTATGACTTTGGGGAGATGTGTATTCTACCATCTGTTCCATTAATTTCACCATAGCATCTAGTTGCTCTGAATTAAATTTCATAGTGGCTAAAATAAAATGAATTCTGCAACAAACCCTTACTCTGTTGAAAGCTGAAAACACCCAAAATCTGGAAACCTGAAAATCTGAAAACCCTAGTTTTTTGCTATACCCAAAACCTGAAATTGTTGATTCTCAAATACCCAGATGTTCAAATGTCAAAATCTGCAATACCCAGAAACTTTTTTCCACAAACCCTGGCCCAAAAATTATTTCTGGCTAGATCTTTCCACAGGCTGGCAAGAACATAGCTCTGATACCACTTGTAATGACCCTTTTCTGGGGTCCTAGGGATTTTTAACAATTTGCTAATTTTTGCAAATAATAAAATGACAATAAAATGCAGATAAATTTCCAAGATTTGCAAGACAACAATTTACAACAATTTCCCAATGAAGATTTTTATTGAAATGATAATCAACAAATTTCATAAGGACATTTCACATCAATAAGCAATTACATTCATCAGATCTGATTACAATAAACAAGAACATTTATCCAAGATAGGACATTGCACCTTTGAAATATAATATGTTGATTTATCACTTGGGAATGGCAGAATAACTGGCAGAAATGGAAGACATCTTCTCTGGAATCACCATATGCTGATTGGATCCTCACAACAGGCTTGGAAAGGCTGCAAGATGGGACGCTAGCTTGCAAGGACTGTCTAGCATTGAATCTACCTTCAATCTGCTGCTGATTATCCACAAGTGGGACGTCTGGCATAGGAGCTCACTGATGTTTGGTGAAGAGCACAAAATCTGCTATTGTCTGTTGGGATGATATTATACTGAATCTTCCTTTGAATTGCACCAGAAATTGCCTTTGTATGGAACGTCCAGTCTAGGATGACTGCAATTCCTGAATATATCCCCAAAATCTAATTTTAATCTGCAATGGGATAGGACGTTGGACTTCTCTATGACTCAGTTGCTGCAATTTATATCACAACTCTGCCAAACTTCTCCTAAGAATGGGACGTCCAACTTCTCTAGGGCACAAGTGCTGCAAACAATGCCACAACACTACCAATTTTCCTCCAGGAATGGGACGCTCCTTCCCACAATGGAGAAATGTTGAATTAAATCTTGATTTCTGCAATTTCAATCTCTAAATAGCTGAATAATCCTTCTGGTAAACCCTCAATGGTGAGATATTGAATTTCTGCTCACAAATGCTGATCCATTTAGCTCATGTGCAAACTCTGAATGAATTTGCCCTTGGAGACACGAGGGTTTCCGTCCTCTGCCTCTTGAGACTTAGGGTTTCCGTCCTTCGTCTCTATCACTGAGGGTTTTCGTCCTCAGAGATTTGCTTGCCGAGGGTTTTCGTCCTCAGAAGCTAGGGTTGTGACTTCTTAGCCAAAACACCAAAATGGGAGAGTAAAAATGGCAAACATGAATTCCAAAATGAAGTCCACCATTTCTTTTATAATGCTCAACCCTAATTCTCCGTTGAGCATATTTTATTATTTTATTTTATTAAAATAATATTATCTCCTAATATTCCCTAAGTGTGGCGTTCCCCTTATAACTCCCTTTTTATTATTTTTTATTATTTTTGCTCTCCTAAGTCTCATAAAGCCACATTATTATTTTTATTATATTATTTCCCTTACTTAACCACAAAAATAATTATTAATATAACACCATATATATAAAGCCGAGAATCCAAAATTGGGACATTACATAAACTAGATGTTTGGATATGTGCTATACATGGGATGAATACATCAAAAAATAAACCATTCTATATGATATCATTATGTATTATATCGTAAAAGACATCCCCTTCCACACATTCATCAGGGATCATGATTAACTCAGGATGTATCAAAGAAAGCATGTTGCAATAAATATTACAGGGAGAAGGGGATCCCTCATCTTCTTCAGTCCACTTCAAGTTTTGATGACTTTCTAGAAATTCAGCATAAGTAATCATATGGTCATCATCATCAAAAGGTAAGGGTTGGTTCTTCGTAGGGATGTAGTCGATGCCACATCATCCAAGTCAATAATTAGTTTCAAGTGGCTCACATATGCCATTTTGTAGGAGATCCAGACCCTTACCTATATAGCCCATGCTACACAAGATTTATTTTGGGAGTGGATATTTATTGGACAAGTAGCAATGGGTGAAAGTATTTTTTTTAATAATCAAATTTCTACCAACGATGACTCTATCTCTGGCATATCTAGAAAAGATAAAAGTACAACTACCAATATGTACAACATCTCCTTTCTTGTAAGGTAATCCATAGTGCATGGATATGGTGGTAGTCAAGAAAGGATAAGAGAATCTTGAATGGTAAAATTCTCATAGTTAGGTGATGGTGAAGTGATGGTCAATTTGGCAAGCGATTGGTCCATGAGAGAATAAGAGGTGGAAGGCAATGGATGGATTGAATGAGAAGAATGAAGTGTATTAGAATAATGTGAATGATGGTTGGAAGTAGGTGGATGAGATGAATAAGTTTTCTCAAGTATAGATGAAGAGGGACAATGGACAGAAGGCACCAACGATGACAAGGATAGAATGAAGAACCTGATGGTTCAACCATTGCACAATACTCAAATGGTCGTGGGTCACCATGGATGATGATAAGTTTATTTTTGAATTAAAATTTAATACATTGGTGCAATGCGTATGGGACTGCCTTCATAGCGTGAATCCATAGATACCCCAAAATGATATTGTATGATGTAGTATAAGGTACAACATAAACACGTGTCAAGAATTTGAGGGTTGACCTAAAGTGGAATAGATATCATGCCATAGGATTCCTGGGATTTATTATTAAAGGCTTTTATGATCAAATACAATCTCTTAGGTCCTCATATTTAAAATCAAACTTTTGAAAAAGTCATATGTGCAAATGTTAAGTGAGAACCCATTATCTATCAACACACTTTTGATAAGAACATCTCCAATCATTGTCATGATATATAGAGGATTGTCATGATCCTCAATCCTAACATTATTAGTTAGTATTAGTTAGTATTATTAATCATTTAATTATTATAATATTATCTTATAAAGTGAACCATCACAGCCCTTCATAACGTGAACCATCACGTCTCTTCATACGTGAACCATCATGTCTCTTCACCAACGTAACTTTAGGGTAGATATATATATTAGGTTGGCCATCCATATCAAATCATCCAAGAAGAATAATAAGCATAGATTCTAAGGATGGAGCCCCCTATAGTGGCAAAGCGATTACAAGGGAGCCCCCTTTGAGTGGCCTGCGATTACATTTACATTAATTTGTTAATAATTTTATAGTAAGACCTTGGGGTATTACCATTTGGTATCAGAGCCATGTGGGACCCAGTCATGTGGGAATGGCTCAAATATCTTCATCAAATCACTTATGTGCATGAGTATCAAACTCGGTTTGAGGATATCACCAAACACAACATAATATTGGATGAATCAATTCTCATAAATGGCTTCATTAGGGGATTAAAATAGGAAATTAAAATGGAGAGAACAAGGTTCAATCCCTATACCATGATGCAGACCTATAGATTGGCAAAATTAGTTGAAGATAAAATCAATGCACAACAACAATTAGAGAAATCACTTATGGAAAAATCGTCGACCACTTACATCGCTCCCAAACCTATGCATAATGGAAGGGCACAAAGCACTTACACAACCCCCAAATCTAACCAAAATTTATGAATTAAACATCTTAGCTTTGAGGAGATGAAGGAACGACGAGCAAAAGGACTCTGTGATAATTGTGATGAAAAATTTGGACCCCACCATAAATGTGCTACACTAACATTGTATTTATTGAAGGAAGTTGATCCATGTCTCTCCATAGAGCAAGCAGATGAGGTAGTTGTATCCGAAGCGACCAGTGCACCTACTCACTGCAATGAAGATAATGAGGTCGATGTGCAAGAAGTGATTGATGTACCAAGAAGGGATGAGGTAGACATACCCAAAGTGATCAATGCTATCCAAAAATGCACTCTACAAGACCTACACATACCTTACTCACCAATAGTGAGTTCTTGCCATATGACCAAACCTATTCGGAACCAACGCAGAGTGACTACACACTCCTTCTCCGTTGGATCTACCAATGAACCAAAAAAGGATATGAAATCATTACCATAACTTTTGATGCATCATTCTGAAGTATTTGAGGAACCCCAAGGGTTGCCCTCCCATCATCATCATGATTTTCCTAAGGAAGATTCTACTATTGTTCTTGGAAACCCCCTGCTAATGCTTCATCCTTCTCGATATCCCTGCCTATGAAAGGATGCCATTAAAAGAGTCCAAGAACTTACACAAATCCTTCTTGGAAAACAAAGGACAAAGCTTCTCACTTTGAGCTTTGAGGACAAAGCTCTTTTTAAGGAGGGTGGCATGTTAGGATCCTCAATCCTAACATTATTAGTTAGTATTAGTTAGTATTATTAATCATTTAATTATTATATTATTAACTTATAAAGTGAACCATCACAACCCTTCATAACGTGAACCATCACGTCTCTTCATACGTGAACCATCATGTCTCTTCACCAACGTAGCTTTAGGGTAGATATATATATTAGGTTGGCCATCCATATCAAATCATCCAAGAAGAATAATAAGCATAGATTCTAAGGAGGGAGCCCCCTATAGTGGCAAAGCGATTACAAGGGAGCCCCCTTTGAGTGTCTTGCGATTACATTTACATTAATTTGTTAATAATTTTATAGTAAGACCTTGGTGTCTTACCAATTGTCACTCTATAAACTATGAGGAGGGATATCCTCATCATAAAAATCTATAGGATCAACCCTATGAGAAGCTACAATGTTAATTACAACATTTGGATGAATGTCTTGTGGCACCATCATTTGACTCAAAGAGTTCATCAATTCCTCCCTATGGATGGGGGAAGATCGAAGAAGCTCCAAGAGAGAAATCTTGGCAGGTGTGTGAGCAAGTTGATGTTTTATATTGAAGGGTGGATTTTATTGAGGTTTGGTTGCACTATTGCTTTTTTGTAGTGCCCTCAAAACCAAAGGAGGCTTAAAAGGGCCACTTGGTTATGGTGAAGGTGACTAAGGTGGGGTTTTTGATTGTGGATATTGTTGTGATAGTTGAACTTGAGCCTGTTTTTGGATCGTGGCCCTAATCATACCAACTGTGTCATCAGGTGATGAAAGAATTTGAAGAAGGATGGGAGAATAATGTGTAATGTTTTGAATGGGGCGGTTCCTATGATGTGTCAGTTGCTCCAATGGGAGAAAGCAATGCATAAGATAGTGGATTGATAAGAAATTGACATAAGGACCATTTGGAATAAAAATATCCATAACAGTTATCATAGGTGTAGAGTCCTCCTCTAAACTATTGGAGGTGATCTAAATGGTGTTGGATTGGGTGTTTGACTCACCTTTAGAATGATCGAAAGACAAATATGGATGAGCCTCCTCTTGGTATTTCTCAATAGTAATAGTAGAATGTGAAGGCACAAGTACATTTGATGGAGATTGTTGTTTTGGGATACTACTAATCATGCCTATATAATGTTCTAGAGGGGGTACATTTTGGTAGTTTAACTAATGTACCGATTATTTTCCATGATTAGGTAATGGATGCTAAAAAATATCTAGGTCTTGATTTGCAGTTTGTGCTTGTTGCGTAGGAGGTTGAGTAGTTGTTGGAGGGTCATAATTCATGGAAGAACCCTCTATAACTAATTGATAATTATCGATTAAATCTTGTACCAAATATTTCAACCTTCTACATGAATTTGTCAAATGTCCATCAACCCTATGGAAATCACAGTGTTATCCTAATTTATAACAATCAGCCATGGAGTCAGGTTGTCTGACTTTAGGCAACTCTATCATGCCTACCTCTAGCAATGTTTTGAGGGCCATAGACAATGGTTGATTAATTTTGGTAAAATTATGTGATGGGTGTTTCTAAGGAGCCTTTAATTTTTAATATATTGGTTGTATTAACATTTGGATCAGGTTTAGTGTATGTGACTCCATCCCCTACTACATGTTTGTTTTTATATGGATTTTTGGATGTTCTCTCTTCTATTTTTTCATCTAACCTCTTAATAAAATCCTGCTCCACTCTTCTAGCTAGGTCAATAGCTTGATTGAAAGAGGTCATAGTAGCAATCTCTAGTTCATAGGAGAGTTGTTCTTGTAAGTTCCCAATAAATATTTCCAACATCTCCCTAGGAGGTAAGGTGAATGTAAGTTTCCCCACTACCTTTCTCCATCATGCTAGGAACTCTGAGAAGCTTTTCTTTTTTCCTTGTTTTAGATTATACAAATATTTTATGGTTACATGCCTCTCAATGTAAGCCCCAAATTGATATATAAATAGTTCACTCATTTCCTCAAAATTCCTCAAATAATGAGTGGGCAATTGATAAAACCATTCTAAGGCCATGCCCACAAGACTCTTTGTGAACATCTTTAGCAATAGCATGTCATCATAGGCAATATTGTGACATGGCATCCTGAACATTCTCATATGTTCTATGGGATCCTTAGTCCCCTTGTAGATGGGCAAGACAGGCATGGAAAAGTGCTTATGGTAAGGTCTAGAAGTAATAACAGGATCTAATGGTTGATTGCACATCTCTTTATAACTGTAGATGGGGTGATAATGATTAATATGATCCAATCATGTGGCAAGTTGTTTTACTATCACCTCTAAATGTTGTTTTTGAGAATTATTGATGGTCGGTGCTACTACATTCATGAAAGAGGGATAGTAGGTAGACTGTAAGGTATGATATGGATGCATGGTGGGAATGGTGACACTATTATGAAAAGGATTTAAAAAATAAGCATTGGCTTGTTGAAATGGATACATCATGTTGAAAGAAGAATATGGAAGTGGTTTTTATGGCAATAGTGATGAGAAAGAATACGAAAGGAAAAATTGTGGAGAAATTGGTTAGGAAGAAAAGGATGAAATAGGAGGAGGTTACGATGAGAAGGATGTTAATGGTAGATGAAATTATGGAGGAGGTTGTGATAAGGAATATGTTGGAGGTAGATGAAGTTGTGGAGGGGGTTGACTATAATCAACCAAAGAAACTTGTGGAATTCCCCCAATACTGATAGTTGTGGAAATAGCATACATGGGTTGGTGTTGGATAGGAGGGGTAGCATTGTACAATGGATTGACGTATGTGGTGTGGTGTGGTGAAGCTAGGTTGTATGAAGCTGGAACCAAGGGTGCATTAGGGAGAAGATGAGAAACATTATGGCAAAGGTGAGAAGCTTCACCCTTTGCAAGGTGGGCTTGTTCTTTTATGGCTTGGCCAAAAGCAGCATGATTACCCTTTACAAACTCCTTAAAGTGTTTAAGAAAGTTGAATGAGATAGTTCCATCAGCATTTTCTGTAGGATCTAAATCAATTTCATATTTATTTTCCTCAATTTCTATGGTTTCAATATTGGGGTTTTCTCCATAAATTTGGTCATCTGTAGGATCCACAATTTTCTTACCATTTCTAAGAGTCATGGTCATGTTTTGAAAAGAATGAAAAAGACTCGCTTTAAATAATATGTCACACAAAAATATTTTTTCTTATTTTATTGATTAGAATCACAAATGGCGAAGAAAGGGATTTTCACTCTTTAGGATTCCCTTGTTTTTATTAATCTGTTTATGTGGCTAAATTCCTTAATGTGGTATTAATTAGTGAAAAAGAAATAATAGATGATGAAAATAAGGATGCTCTTCCAACCAAAATCCTCTCTCAAATTTATCCCAAAGTCGTCTAGTTGTCCCAAGAGTAGGAGGTGTACACCACTTAATACCCAACTTTAACAAGTTGGAGGGTTTAACCTCAAACTTGACACCACCTGATGCCAAGGGTGGGATGCAACTAGAATGAGGTTAGTACGGTTCATCAATGGAAAAACTAGAGGGGGAAATGAAAGGAAAATAAGTGTGACAATAAAAATTATTAATGGTTTGAACCTTTAATGCATGAATTCATATCGGGTTCACCAAAGAATGTAGAGGGAAATATTTGCACCCCTTTCCCTCTAGGTAAATGGATCCGTGCCTAGGATAAAGATGTGATATTTGCACTCTTACACCTTGATGTGAGGGGTACTTGGTGGTGTACCTCCTTTTGCAAGGTTGAATGGATTTAGATTCACCAAGAAGTATTTATAGACTACTTCTAAGTCTAGCCAAGGATGTTTGTTTAAATGTGTTCTTTACCTTGCAAACACCTAAGTTTGAGCCAAATGCAACTAGAACTTAAAATATATGTAATTTTAACTTTCCTTGAAGACAAAGGCACACCAAAAAATTTCTAAGCTACATGTATTTTTTATTCTATTCTCATTTTTTTGGCATTTTAAATCGTTTTCTCAGAGGGATTTAAGAATAAAGCAGATATAGCACTAAAAAAAGAAGTATAAAACTGAAACAAGTCTAACAGAACATATACCTAGTTTGGATGTTTTTCTAGCATGATATCACGGTCTATAAGGGCATTCACAACCTGTAAAAGCGAATTCATGGCCTGTAATGTGAATTCGCAACTTGTACAACAATTCTGCCAAAACAAATGAAGATGTTGCAAATTAGATCGCTTGACTTGTAGTAGCAATGGTGGCAAAAGGATCTAGCAACGGTAATTCATCAAATCACTCCTTCATTAGTCTCTTTTGGAAGACGAAGTGTTTGTTTTATAACTTGGATCAACATGACCAAACCAAAAAATTATGAGATTCAAGATAGTGGTTCGAGGAGTTAGATGGTTTTGGAAAATTTCAAATCTAGGCGAATTCGTGGCCTAAAATTAGATATCGTGAATTCGCTAAATGTGGGAAAGTAGGTCCATTTAGTAAAAATCCAAATGTTCATTCGAGTGGTTAGCCAACTTCCTATTTTAGCGAATTTGCGGCCTAAAATTAGAGGTTGTGAATTCGTTAAAATTGAGCTAAAAGACAAAACGAGGTTAGGGAGTGGTTTTAGCGATGCGAGAAAAAAGGTGGACTAATAGTGGCATCATAGAAACATTTAGGGCCAAGGAACCAAGGATATCATACAAGGTATGATAGTTGATCAAGTCAGCAAAATGGCCCAATAGAGACTTTTTGGGGAGGACACAGTCATCCATATGTCTTTATGACTTTTTGGCCATTCCATTTGAGTTACCTAAATACATTTAAAACTATATATATAAATCAACATACATGAGGCAACATGATTACATGCACTTGAAATAGTTTAGAGGTATAAAAACTACCTTCTACCCACTCAAGGAACAAATAGTAAAGATTATACCAAAGTTCCATGGGTTGAAAAATCATGAAGATAGTTTATAAGATTCATTATAGGTTGAAAAATATAGGTGAAATTATAATTTTTAGGTTTATGTGCACTAAATTGCATAAATTTTATTTGTAAGCTTATTGCAATGGTGAGGGCTTTGGCCTCTCTTTGAAAGGTCCAAGGTTCAAACCCTACTCAATATGAGGGGATCGGGACTCCTCATGAAAACATGTGTAAACTCATTGAAAATTTTATATAAATATTGCAAAAATATTTTTAAGTTGACCATATTAGACAAAGGACAACACTAATGAAATACCTATGTGTGATCTTGATGTAAGCCTATAGGCAAGTGCTATGTAAGCCTTTGGGCATCATGATTTAACCATATAGGCATCTTTATGTAAGCCAATGATATTTATCATATGTAAGCCTAGGGGCATTCATGTGTAAAACTATGAGCATCTTCATATAAGCCTAAGGAAACTCTCATGTACTCACCCTTAGTTTTATTAGTTAATCCACCTTTATGGATAATCTTGCTTTAAAGGGTAATTTATTATTATTATTTATATAATGTTAATCTCAAGATCAAGTTAATGTTGGACTAAGGTTAACCACTTATTAGGGTTTTGGTAATACTATTAATAACCCTCAATGAGCACTCATTTGTATAATAATTGTGAATAAAATATGATATATTTGGGTGTCTGGGTATACGCACCTTATACTTCTTGTCATAACATTTATTATTATTAGGTAGGAAAACATAGTATTTTGAAAGGATCCTTAACCTTTTACAATGAGAGACATAATAGAAATAAAAATAGTAAGCAAATCAAGAGGAGAACAATCCCAAGGTATAGGGAGATACAACAAAAAAGCCACAAATAGGCAGAAGGAAGAAAAGGCCTTCAACAAAAATAAATAGGGAGTACCTTATCAACCAAGGACTAAAAGAGATCAGAATTTGAAACCAGAACACACTAAGTTAAAAAGGTAGAAAAATATTTCATCCAAATTTGAAGAGCATTTAGATTGACCCTCTGGTTGGCCAACAGGTCAGCTTCCTTATTTCCTTCTCTAAAGGTGTTCCTGAATTTAACACCTTCTAAATTCTCAATGCAATGGTAAATATTTTTTATTAAATCTGTAATGGACCAGTGGGAGGAATGATTTCCTTTAGAAATATTAATTACTAAAAGAGAGTCACCTTCAATCACGACCTTCTTTGCATTCAACTTTTCTAAGAGCGTGACTCCTTGATAAAGCACCCAAGCTTTAGCAAAAAAACTAGACTGAACACCTAAGAAACTCTAAAGGGTTTATGGTAAACTAGTGTGATTTGAGTCGAAGTTGCATGGATCTACACCATACGGATCATGTTCCTCAATTGGTCATCTCACACCAACTCAACTGCGCACTCACCCTTTTTAAAGGGGTTTATGGTAAACCAGTGTGATTTGAACCGAAGTTGCGTGGATCCGCACTATACGGATCACATTTCTCAATTGGCTATCTCACACCAACTTGGCTATGCACTCACCCTTAAAAGGGTTTATGGTAAACTAGTGTGATTTGAACCGGAGTTGTTGGATCCACACCATATGGATCACGTTCCTCAACTAGTCGTCTCACACCAACTTGGATATGCACACCCTTGAACTCTTAGGGTAGAGAGAAAACCTCCAGAGCTGCTCTTAGGTGGTCGATAATACCGTCCCATCCGGGTATACCACTATCTATAGGAAAGCCACAGGAGATTTTTTTTTGTCCCCTTTCGCATCGCAGAGGTTCAAACCGTGGACCTCCCATTCAATGAGGCTAGGCTCACCTTCTCCACTTGTGCTACAAAGGTGGTTTTTCATATTGCTTATTGTTATCTTTTAATCATATTTTCTTTTAGGTATATGATTGTGATAAATGAATATTTTAGAATGGTTTTGAAAAATATTTCAAATTTAAACATGGCAACAGAGAATATTTGAAGAAATATTACTCATCAATGAATGGAAGGATCGATTCTTGAATGGTTAGGGATAACATTCAGGTCAATTCTTCATTTGCATTTAAATTTTTAAATTTTCAAAAAGGGTTTTATCACAATTCATGTACAAATTTATCCATGCATGATACCTGTGATTTGTTATCACATGTTATGATTCAATGTATAAGTAAGATGCTAACATAGAAAATATGGTGGCTATATCATATGCCTTGGACCTTAAATGGTGGGTACTTGAATAATGTGCCCTTTCAACCATCACATCAATATTTGCTCGAAGGCATCAATGCTCCCACTTGTTAATCAAGGGAGTGATGTGGTGGTAAAATGGTGTCTAGTTCATAGGATGTCATGGGGTCAAATCCCTATAGCCTTTTTTATTTGGATATCTCTTGTAAAATAGGTTCAAACAAAGGCTTGTTTCCTTTTATTTGTCACATGTAGTAGAGTAGCATAGTGGTAAGGTTGCTTGGTTGCAAGAAGAAGGTTGGTAGGTTAATTCTTATAAGTGCTTAATTTTCTATGAACAAATCCCTTGATAGCAAGTGGAATATATACTTTGATTAAGGGTAGTCCTATTCATCAACTAACTACATGGCATAGTGGTTAGACACCTTGCTGGTGGAAGAGAGATGTATGATTCAAACCACGACACTGACATCTTTTTTAAATCAAATTAGATTCCTAATATGCTTTATCATGTGGTATAGGATCCTCTCTTATCCCATCATATGCATATGGTGCATTGGTTAGTGTTATTGCCCGCTTGTAGGAGGTCTTGGGTTTGAGCATCATTGGCTCCAAACTCACAAAAAAATATTTTTTTAATCTATATATGAATAAAAAATCTTACCAATCACAATTAGCAAAGTGTCAAACTCATATTTGTAGGTGCAACACTCAATCCAGTGGTGACACATTACAATTGTTGATTTAACAAAAACAAGTCTAAGGTTTGGAATTTAATTTTTTGCTAATTTAAGTGCTAATTTAATTAAATCTTCCAAAGGCCATAAGTTTTACATACATAAGTGTTTGTATCCCATTGTTTTTCTAAATTGCATGATTTTTTATCTCTTTGTAGTGGTGATATCATTTTATAGACTTATTATAGATCTATTTAGGGTTTTTATGAAAAATATATTTTATAGGGTATGTTACTCATCCCAATGGTAAAAATTATAGTACTTGGTTAGTTCAAATAGCAAAATTATTCATAAGTATGAACTATTCATATCGAGATAATGTTTTTCTTTTCTCATAATGGATGTTCTCTCTAACTCCAACAAACCTTTAGTGTGATTATTTATATTTTTTAGGGCTACAATAGTAGGTTTTGGATGATCAACACAAGGTGTACCTTGTGTTTGTGGGCCCCTTCCAACCATTAGAATTGATTATTTATACATCTACCTATTGCTTCATAATCCATGTTGCCTTATCCTCAAACTAGAGGACAAATTATGGATGCCATGGTGCATGTTGAAGGTCTTCTCTTAGGAAGCTCAACATCTTGATCCAAGAGGTGGAGTTATAGCTTCATGTTTAGGAGAGATTGATCCAACAGAAAGTTTAGGGAATCCATAGCAAAATTCATACATTCTAGGCACTCATGTCTTATATTGAACGACATAGTAGAGAAGCTCTATGATGAGGGACTCGCTCATAGGGAAACCTTTGGTATTTTTTGGAAGGTCGACTCCTTGTTAGATGTTTTTTTCAAGACACCTTAAAATATATGCTTTCAAAGGAAAAAGGAAGAGAAATGCAAAAAATAAAATCTTAAGGTAACAAGGGTAATGTATTAAAACTCAAAGGTTCCTTCTATGCATAGCTAAAATGAAATGAACACATTTATCATTTTCTAATAGCTAGAAAGTGAATCTTAATCTGACATGAGCATCCATACGCAAAATGAACACACATAAGAAAAAGAGAAAAATAAAATTAGCCACAATCTCATATTTATATATCATAGAATTTTTTATAGATATGCTAGATTAAAAGAGGCTCAATGCTATTAACAAAATGACTCAAGGTTCAAGCTAGACTATACATAGAAGGCAGGTGAAAGGAAATATATGCAAAGGCCAGATAATAGGCACAACCAAGCAACTTCCAATGCTTTACAATATCACTTAAACTACTACTTATACCTGAAACTAGGGCTTGCCTCAAAAGTTGTACAATAACTCAAAGTTTTCCCACCCATACTGAATGAAGGATGAGTCTGCATTCAATGTTGATGGGCTTGATATCTTTGGAACTAAAGCAATTAATATCGAGGGAATTAGAACATTTGTATTTTTAGCTTATATGAGTTTTTCCAACTACCCTTGCTAGGAATTTCCCTTGAATCTAAGCATGGGATCCATATTCCATCAATGTCATCAAACTTGAGGTCCCTAGAACTGGGGCTTCCACCACTACCACTTTTAATATACAAACCGCTTTTTGGAAGATATTTCCTATGTGATGTTGGTAAGTGGACTTGGGGATTTTCCCTAACTATCGTCTTTATGAGCTTAATAGAGATTCATGGGGGGTGCACATAGATGTCACTTCTAATAAATCCCTCAAAATTTCTTCCTTGTGATTATACATCACCAATATTCCAAAATTGAGACCCATTAGGTTAGACCACTTTCTTCTTGATTGGAAGAATAGAAAAGCTTTTCTAGATCTCATTTATTTCAATTGACATGGGCCATCGGATTAGGCTTGAGTGGAGGAATTGGACATTACCATATGTATGTTGCCTATGGCTCAATCAAATGTGGAATATGTGGGAACTAACCTTGTCATACTTTGGCCAAATACCAAAGAGCTCCTTGAGAAAGCACGTGTCATCCAATGTTAGGATTGGATGGTTTATAAGCTTTTATGAATTAGTAACTTCAACATCTGCTTTGATACCCTCATGCGTCATTAGATCATTCCCACCCTTATCTCCTAATATTGTCTTTTGAATACACAAAGGGGATATGTGTGGCTACCATGTGTATGGTCATCGTAAGCTTAATAAGATGCAAAATAAGTAGGTCTACAAGCTCATCTAGGAGGAAAATAGATCTATAATTGTGGCCTTTGCCATATTCTATTAAATGGTGGGGCCATTCTCAATTATAATTGAAACTTGCATTCCAACCAATGGTATTGGTCCATTTAGTTATCATCAAAAGGTCTAAAGGAGGTGATACAATCCATTGATCATTACGATCAGATGTCTTGTGTAGCTTTTATGATACACAAGTCTTCTCCTCCTAGAATTATGTAGGCCATTAGATTTGGAATCCACCTAGGACCGATGATGGACTTTCTTTATACATGCATCTTAATCAGATATCTTCCTCCTTTAATGGGTCACCAATATGCTTGCCAAGTGTCCAAGCCTTAACCAATGGCAAGATTCTCCTTTGATCCTTTTGGGTGATCTTACAAGAAGGTGTGGGTCATTGGATTGACTTTAATCAATGGTTTATGTAGGCTTAGAAATTCTCATAGTCTACTTAACCTCTTGAAATGGTGCTTACTGCTAATCAATGATTGAATGACCCACATGGCACCGGAGCTTCATTAAGTCCTCCCTATAAAAAAGAGATCTCACTATGGATCTTGGAGAATCAACTTTATATGGATATTCGAGACTTTTTTGCCTCCTTTGTTTGGTAAGATTAGAACTTTATCATAGTTTTTAGAGTCAACAGTGTGCATGACTTTTGTCTTTTCTTTCTTTGTTGGCCTAGTTTTCATCGAGGCCAACTTGCCAAATTTGGTCAAGGTAAAAACCTTTCTTGGGTGTAGTGAAACTCACTATAGTTCTCGATGCACATAAGGAATCTTTTGCCTACTGAGGATATGGAATCCCAAAAATATTTTATCCTTATCTATTGAAATTCAAAAGAAAGAATGGGGAATTTCACACAAATAGAAGGAAAGGAGAATCCTTTACAGGTGTCATAGTCCTTCAAATTATAACTATTCTTTGTTCATTAGTTGATAATAGTTAAAGACTTACTCAATTCTACAATACTTCCTAGGGATCTTGCACTCTTATATACTTGGGGGATTGAATGAGGAAATCTTAAATGCAAGATGTTTTTTATAGATTTTGTCCTTGAGGATTAGGGTACCCATCATTATTGATTTTGTGTGATGTACATTCATTTCCTCGCTTCATAAATTTGAATGGGAGTGTCGACCATCATTTCCTAATACTAAGTTCATCCCATATGATTTAATTATCCTTCCTTGTAGAGCTAATGCAAGGAGATCGTTATCTTTCTCTAGATGTTGAGTTCCTATCAACTTTTCATAAACAAACTTGATCACATGTGTTTCCCCTTCTGTAAAAACAACTAAAAGGGGATCTCTCTCCTCAAGGAATTTTATTTACCTATTGTGAGGTTATATTTTCCTTACGCAATATTAGTTAAAGTACACTATCCCCCTTTTGGCATCAGATTTACCCCATGCAAATTGGTTTTACCCTCTTTATGGCAGCCACCTATCTTGTTAGTCAAACAATCCATAGTTTGTCTTGGTCAAAAAATGAAGGATTGACATGAATCAGCTTTAGGTCTCTCTCCAAATGATATTTAATGAATTTTTAGCCCTTCACATGGCATGGTCCAACGATGTGGAATATCATTTCGATAATTCATACATTTTTCTAATTTGATGGCTATTGTCATTATGTGAATCTATCCATGCCATTGCCCCATGAAGTAGCATAGATCGTTGATCACTTAATCAGATGATTCACATCACTTTTGCCTTGGGCCCTTCTCCATCCTTCTTTCATTTAGCATGATCCCATCACATGTCTCCCTTGTTGGTCTAATGGTTTTTGGGTTTTGAGAATTAGTTATCATTCATTGCTTGGCAAGTAGCATCGTTTGTTGATGATTTAATTGAATAGTCCATGTTATTCTAGCCTTAAGTCTTTCTATATTCATTCTTGAATGAGCATGGGCTCACCACATGGATTTCTTGACTTAATTTGATGACTGTCAGTACCATAAATAGCCTTCCTTAGGGAACCTTTGAACTTATGTAGGCCATTGATTTAGATCATTCTGAGGTCCTCAATGGCATGGATTATTTAATAGCTTCTTTCAATAATTTGCAACCTTGTGAACAGATGTTCTTGATCAATGGGGCATATCAACACCTTGGATGCAATCTATTACAAAAATAAGGCATGATATTAAGTAAAACTATATATATGTTCTTTTAATAACAAAATGCGTAGAGCCTATGGATAGCTCTTCAAATAGATCCCATTGATTGGGATCAACAAATCATCACCATCAAGCATTAATAACTTGAATGCATTCTGCTTGCAAGTGTTTATAATATAAGGGTCACTTTAGTTAGCATAAAATTTAGTATGATGCCCTGGTTTGCTTTGGTGTTTATCCCACTTGAGCACATGGTCATCAACTTCAAAATCCTGTGGAGTTGACTTTTTGTTGAACCACTTTTTAAAAATCCTTTGATGTCTCAATAGTCATTCCCTGGTTGTTTCCCTTTGTTCTTTGATTTTGAGTAGCTCCCCCATTCTTATAGTTGTGGCATTATTCTCCTGGATATCCAGTTGATGAGGCAATTGTAATGCTAGTAACCCTATGGAGATAGGCAAACTGGCTTCTTTGCCATAGACCATGGTGTAAGGTAAACATCCTATAGCCTTCTTCAGAGTAATTCTATCATCCCACAAAGCTCTTCTAAAATGTAGGTGTCATTGTCTCTGGTTATCTAAACCAATCCTCTTCAATATTCTAATCAAGTTTTTATTCGTAGGATCAGTTAAACCATTTGCTTGACAATAATAGTTCGAGAAAGCCTTTAGGTATATAACATATTAGAGGGTGAATTGATTTATTTTGATCTTAGTTAATGCTTTTACATTGTCTATAATCATAGTATTTGGGATGTCAAACCTTGTTATAATATCCTCCAAGAAATTAAGTATCACCTTCTTAGTGGCTTCCTTTAGTGGACTACTTTGATCCACCTAATGCAATAATCAATGGTAGTTAGAATCCATTTATGGCCCTCTCATGATGGTGGGTTGATCATGCAAATGAAATCCAATCCCAATAGGGAGAATGGATCATTTGTGATTATAGGTTTCAAGGGCATAGGTGCATTTCTTTTTCTTCCAGTGAAGAATTTACACTTGTCACATTTCCTTACCCACTGGTGAGAATTTGAAAACATAGTGGACCAATAGTATCCAACTCTCGTGATTTTGGTAGTAGTGGTTTGAGCCGAAAATGACTGAAATTCTTGGATCAAAGGTTGAGTTCGATCCATTCTAACACATCTCAAGAGGACACTATCAAAATTCCTTCAAAAAAAACATCTTTGATTAAAACATAGTTAGCATTCTGCAATGTGAATGCCTTCCTCTAAGCCTTATCTAGGTTCGATGGGTATTGTCCTATCTACATGTACCTAATAATTTGATCTATCTAGTCTAGTGTTTCTCCATTTGTATTAACTGAGCATTGTTCCTTATTGGCTTCCTCCTTAGCCATGTCTTTGTCCAACCTTTGGCATAAGGCTTTTCGCTTGATCAACTTCGTAGTATTGATTTCTATGTCATATTCTAGGACTTTGGTGATCTATCTTGCTCTCTTCTCATTAATTTTTCCACCCATTATATATTCCTTTATGCTTGAGTGGATGACATGAGTGATGATCTTATTGTTAGAGACAAGGTGCTTGAATTCTTCAAGCCTCCGATTAGGACATATACTTGTTTGTCAACAAAGTTGTATCTTTCCTTATAGCCGCCCTTCAAGGTTTGGCTGAAGAATGCAATTGGATCTTCATGTTGATCCTAATATTTTTGGTTAAGTAGATTCACAATGTTGAACTCACCCCAATGCATAGAGGATGAAATTGTTGTCAAGACCAGGTTTGCCAACACCAGAGCCTCTGTTATCACCTTCTTTATTTTATTGAAAGGCTTCTTCCCCTCTTTAGTCCACCTGAAAAGTTGGTCTTTCTTTAACATGAGGGTCATGGACTTGACTATGTTGGCAAATTTTGATATAAAACTCTTGACAAAGTTTATTTGCCCAAAGAAGGATTGAAGATCCTTCTTATGATGAGGTAATAAGAGATTGGAAATGGCCTCAACTCTATCAAGGTCGATGGCAATGCCTTATTTTGATACAACATGCCCTAGTAATTTACCTTAAGGAACACAATATATATATTATTGGGAGTTCAGAAACACACCAAACTTCTTATATCATATGAAAACCTTCTCGAGGTGTGTAAGGTGGTCTTCCTTTCATTTGGAGAAGACTGTCAAGTTATCTAGGTAGACCAAGTAATCCAGTCCATGGCCCTCTGAAATATTGTGCTAGCATTTGCCACACCAAAAGGCATTTATTGATATGCAAAGGTCCCCCATTTGGTGGTGAAGGTTGTCTTGTGTTGGTATTTGTCTTTCGCCACTTGATTGTATCCAAAGATACCATCCAATAGAGAAAATATTTCAAAATTGGTAACAGTTTGAAGGATCTGGTACATCTAAGACAAGGGATAATGATCTTTCAGATAAGTTTTATTTAGGTCTTTGAAATCAACACATAGTTAGATCTCACCATTCTTCTTCCTCACAATCACCAAATTGGAGATCCATGTAGTGTGTTTAAGCAGATAGATAATACCTACCTCGGTTAATTTCGCTAGCTCCTTCATGAGGCTCAATCTTCAAATTGATTGGCCTCTACTTTTGCCATATTGGTTTAGTTGCAGGGGCCAACTCTATTGTATGTTGGATGATGTCGTTGTTATACCCTTTCAGGTCTTCATAGCTTCATGCTATCACTCCATCATACTTTTGACAGAGATTGATCAAGAATTCTTTTTCCTTTCAAGTAGATACTTTGTTTATCTTCAAGGTTTACCTTGGGGTGACTTCAATTTCTTAGTGGTCCTCGTCGACATTCATTCCCTTTCTACCTTTGAAATGATCATCGAGGCTGAACAAGGACTCTAATGTGACGATGACGCTTCCACAACTTCTTTTGAGTTTTCACAACCTTGTGAACTAATGTTCTCAATCAATGGGGTGTATTAGCGCCTGGGATGCAACCTATTACAAAACTAGGGCATGATGTTAAGCAAATTATATATATATATATATATATATATATATATATATATATATATATATAATCTTTTGTCCCTAGAACAAAAAGTGGCTAGGAAGAAACCTTTGGGAAGAAATGATAGACTCACTCCTTGAGACTTCCAACTCCTATCAATCCATTTTCTCAAGGCCAAAGCCCCTAGCCAAGACCCATTAAATTTACCAATAATTGTTCTATCTTTGAGCAACAAGGATCGCTTCTCTATGAGGTCCTCACTAACCTCTACTACTAGGGATGATTCTAAGGATTTAGCTATAAATCGATCCATAGAAAGGAAACTATAACTCAAAATCTATTGAAATTTACCAGTATATCCTATAATGATTATATTATTTGAAAATAAACCTATAATAATTTGCATGCAAAACTTCTAAGATAATGAAGAGAAGAAAAAAAGCTTAACTAAAAATTCTACACCCAAACAAAATATCTTGCCTCGTTGATGTCCTAGCACTCCATTGCTCCTACCATCATCCAAACCCTGGCTGACAAATATCTGAATTTTATTTTTCACGACTTGAAAATTTGACATTACCCTTATTCTGGATGGCTAACTTCACATAGTCGTATCTCCCTCAATACTATCGGATTCCTTCATATGACCACTCATTTTAAAGCTCTTCAAATTTCGCATAAATTGGTCCAAGAATCGTCCAAACCAGACAACACTTTCCAAAGATATGGCTTCTAAAAGATGAGACTTTTTTTCTAGAAAAAATTCCCTAACGATGTCCTTGTTTCAAATAGTTGTCTTCACATGGTCATATCTCCCTCAATATTGCTTGGATTCTTTCATATGACCACTCATTTCAAAGCTCTTCAATTTCCACACGAAATGACACAAGAATCATCTAAATCAAACAACTCTATACAAAATATGGCTCCTCAAAGATGATTTATTTTTTCAAAAAAAAAGCCCTAGCTATATCATATAATTGTAGTAATTAACATGACAAGTTTATGTATTACAAGAACAGTACTTTCAAATTATTTAGTTTAGTTGCAGATGTTGACTCTCCTACTAAAGATATAGCTTCTAGTTCTTTTCATTTCCTCCTAAATCCATCATTAATTTTCATTCTTACCATGGGGCTTGCACATAGATGTGGTCCTATACTTCTCTTGGAATCTAGCAATAATTCTTTTTAATTGCTTTTTTTCTTCTTCTTTTTTGCCTTGTATCATTTTTCTTTGCATAAATTTCTTAATTTGTTTACACCATGGGTTGTTATTTATTTGAAAATTTTATAGCTATTATTATAATTTTGAGAGTATTTTAAAACAATTTCTTTGTTACAAATTTTTTATAATTACAACCAATGTTTAATTTTACTTTAGGATGAAACAAGTTGCTTCTTTCATGGATCACAGAGCATTAATTTATAAGGGTAAACATATTATTTTATTTAAAATACAAATGAATAGTAATATCAAGTTAGAAAATAACATACAATACAATGATCATGCACATTTAAAAAGTTTTGAAATATTTGAGAAAAAACTTTCATTAATATATTATTTGTATTCATAATAAAATAAGGACAAAACTATCAAATGGTGTTATTTCAATAGATTAAATTTTTCAACTTTCACAGCGTTCGAGATTCGAATCTTGTCTAGCGATATATGCATAATTGTCAAGCTATTGTTATATCACTATGTGGTCACAATGTAATACGGGTGGGACCAATTTCAATTCCATATAACCTATTTTTTAAAAATAACAAAGCCAACACATAGGAACCAGTTTAAACCCATTATGACTAGTTTGATTCTCATCACTAACTTTAAAAATGTAGAATTCAAACTGTTAATGTTTATTTAAGCAAGATATATAAGAATCTACATTATTCCCTTCCTATAGAATCTATATCACTAACTTCAAAATGTGAAGCTCGAATTGTTACTATTTAATCTATATACCTATGGAATCTAATCACTAAGGTATAGCTTCCATCTTAAAAAGGAGACTGTACATTGCTAAGATGATGATGATGGCTTATTTCATGGATTAGATCTTAAGATTAAGGAGGCTATACATTGCTAAGATGATGATGATGGCTTATTTCATAGATTAGATCTTAAGATTAAGGAGGCTATACATTGCTAAGATGACGATAATGGCTTATTTCATGGGTTAGATCTCAAATATATTAGTCTTGTAATTAGAATAGTTGTCCTTTTATAATTTGAAGAGTATGTGTTAAAACAAAACTATGCCCAAAGTATCAACAATTCAGAAAAACAAATAGAACTTTATGATTTACCGTGAATAAACAAAATCCATCAAAATCTATTGCCTATATCAACTATAGTTATTACATTTTGATTAAGACAATTCTATAAGAACTACTCCAATCCATCAAAATCTATTGCCTATATCAACTATAGTTATTACATTTTGATTAGATTAAGACAATTCTATAAGAACTACTCCTAACACGGTTAGAAGAAAGACGTATATTGATCAAGAAAGTTCCACAGAAGTATATCATGTCACAACAACATAGAGAGCCAAGAAGTACTCCAACGTCATTACTAAAACTAAAAATTACAAAACTCAAACAAGAGTAATCATGTCATCACATATAACACTGTTAGAATATATATACTGCTACTACAATCATACTCTTAGCAAGTTAACACAATGTAAATGATGCCAACAATAAGTCACATTTTTTAATGCACTTTTTTTAAATTGGTTAAAGGGGGTTGAAATAGACCACATCCATATCACACCATTTCACTATACAATAACATGGTATTTACAACGAACTCTATTATCACAGACTGCCTTATAACAGGGAAGTTCATCACAATACACAGACTTGAACCCAGGTTGTGCTCATATGATTGTATCCTCCCATTGCTTCACAATGCCTTGGACAAAAATGTTAAGATTCACCTGTGATATTGGAACCTTGGTTTACAGTATGAAAAGTCTCACTCAGCCTGCACAAACCCACTGGGGCATTTTTCAATGTAATTTCTTGTTAATCAGTTATATGGGATTCAAACAGGCCACACCAAGATTACAATGTCATCATATCACTATGGCATTTTAGCCAACCACATAGTGACAAATATAACGTATCACCTGCCAAAACTTGGACCTGAGTCTCCCAATTGAAAGCCAAGCCCACATTTTAACCACTTGAACCCATGCCATTGAAAAATTATGTTGATTGTTGTTAGAAAAGCAATTTTACAAATTGCAGGTTATTCTATGCTATTTTTCTCCTGCTCTTTTTCTTCTGTTTTCAAAGGCTTTTCATTCGTCCTCCATGCTTTCTAGTCCTACACGGTTGCACCCTTCAATTCCATTGAACTCTTTTGATCCTTATGGACATTGATATAATATGATTCTATCTTGAACTCTTTTGATCCTTATGGACATTGATATAATATGATTCTTTCTTTCTCTTACGGTTTTTTTTTTTTTTTGGTTGCAGTCAATTTAATATGCATAAACTAAATATTAAGATTTTCCATTTTGAAATTTCAAATCGACAAAACATAATACAGCTTCAATCAGTTGAACTCTATAGTCCCAGTCTCCCAGATGCCATCTGCATGACCTTGTGAATCTGCTGGACAATATCCTGCTCAATAATGATATGAATCATGAGAATATCAATTGGTTTAATATTAGTCAACTGCTGCTGTACCCGTTCTGTATGCTGATGGTTACCATCTTCATTATCCCCATGACAGCTCTCCCATCCCTCCTATGGAAGGATACTCTCAAAATGTAATTTCCTGAACCTCCATGATATCATTCTCAGATGGCTAATGACAGACCCTTGATCCAATCATTTACTTAAACGGGAAGCCAGTGTCTCTCCCATTCTACATCCAGTTCTAATGTTACAGGGAACAGAACATGTAAAAAATAGCCAGCTGAAATGAGTTCCAATTGTTTCCTGTTTATGAAGGAAGAAATGTGGTTCTTAATACAAGAAACAGTCACTGGGAATTTCCTGTTCACCAAAAACACAAATTGAGTTAAAATCAAATAGACTAGTTTAAATTAAGATGATAACCCAAATAATAACATACATGAGCAACCCCAAAAGAATATACACAAAAATAGTCCACTCGTTCTTCACTTGCAAAACTGTATTTGGAAAATCCAAACTGAAAATAAAACAGACTCATTTAAATTAAGATGATAACTCAAATATCAAATGACATGAGCTCAACCAGTTAAATTCCTCAACCTTCAAGGAGGAGACCCAGGCTCAAAGTTTGCCAAACGACAGATGCATAACTGCCAAGTTGTTGTAATACCACTGTGAGGTCATGATATGATACGGGTGAGGTCCATTTCAATCCCATATAACCAAGTGAATATATATATATATATATATATATATATAACCCAAATAATAAAATATTTGAGCAACCCCAAAAAAACAAACACAAGAAAATTTCATGAGTTCTTCCCTTGCAAAACTGTTTTTGGGAGCATGCCAAAAGAACTTGAGTTGAATGGTGTGCTTGGGTCTGCGGTTGCAACTTGATAATCAACAATAGAATTAATACAATAAATAAAAGTAATGTTTAGAATTAAGAGTGCAATAATTCTAAGGTACATTTATAATTTTATTGAATAGGTAGTTAATATATCCATCAACTTCTAACAGTGTCAGGTCACAAGCATTTAATCTAACCTTCCAGTGTTAAGTTTCATCTTATATTCCAAAGTTCCAAACACAACCTCCTCCCCTAACTACAAAAGTACACTTCAGTACTATTAACATCTCCCAACAGGCCAAGGCCAAAATTAAAATTTTACAGAGAAAAAATCTTGGACAAATTTAAAGTCCTAAAGCTCTAAGTGGTTTATGTAATCCATATCTAGAACCTGTACAAATATTTGAAGCTCTGTTAGGCTAGTCTTCACCCAACTGTTGTCACCCCTAGACTTTTACTCCAAAGTTCCAAATATTTGAAGCTCTGTTAGGCTAGTCTTCACCCAACTGTTGTCACCCCTAGACTTTTACTCCAAAGTTCCAAAAAGTGCCGCTTCCCGAACCCACAAAAGTACAATTCAGTACTATTAACATCCGCCCTCCCACCTTCACAACCAAAAAAAAATTACTGAACAAAAACGTGGACAAACTTAGCCCCAAAGGTCTCTTAGTTTTAATTATCCAGATCTAAAACCTGTACCAAATTGTGAAGCTCCATCAAACTAGTCCCAACGAGACTGTCATCACCCATAAACTTGTAGTCGTATCTATTTGATTATTCCAGACATCTTGCCAATGCTTTGCCAAGCTACAATTACCTTCAAAGAGGCAAACCTTTTCTCACCTAGATAATGGTCCATACCAAATCAATTTATTTTTGGCCTAAAAGCCATTGAGACCTGTTGAAACTTCATTTTCTTTTCACTATTATCACAATTATTTTTTGACCCCAAAGTGACATATATGCCATAAAAACTGCTTTTGTTCACTTCATCTTTTGACTTCACCACTATTTTGACCCTGTAATTCTAGGCTATGTGACTTGGCTTTTTACAATAGTAACAAGTTCTGTCATCTGTCTTTGGCGCTGTTTTGTCTTTCTTTTGATAAAGTGGGGTGTGGTATCTCAATTTTGTTTGCTCCAGCACCGAAAGCTCTCTTCTGCAAAATGTGTTGTGATCATCTTGCTGACTCAATGTACTTGTCCAACAAAACTGCCTTAGCATCACCTTTCTCAACCTTAACTCCTATATGCTGTTTCATTAGAAAATTTGACTTCTTCGTGCGCCCTGTCATTTTGATATTAGACTTTATTTTCAACTTATCCAATCAGTTTTAGGACTAATTTTGTAGTTGAGCTTTCATGCCAAACAATTTGTTTAGCTCTTCTCATATCTCATTTGTTGATCTTCTAATTCTAAAGAATGTCGCTTAGAATCTGCTACTGATATTTTTGGGATTTTACTTGTCTTTAACACATTTGCCTTCACAATAAGTAAATCTCAGAGTAAATCAATGTTTCAGAGAACATAATTATTACTTTGATGTTGATATTGAAAATAATGAAACAAACTGTGGAACTCATTGTGTAAAACTTCTGCTAACAAAACATTTTCCTTCCACAATCAATGCTGCAGCCTTTTATAAACACCTCTAGTGAATTTTGCACCATAAATAGAGGATTCCAATGCTTCAAACACCATCCGACCTTAACTCCGTAATGTCTGAAGAGAAAAATCACCAACACAACTGAGCAGGAATCTCAGTGCAATAAATAGTATTTCAATCCAGCATGAACTAATATGTAATTCATGCTCAACAGTGACAAAATTATAAAAGAATAAAAAAAAAACATACAAATAGGTGTCCGTAGTGGTTACAAATAGGTGTTTGACAAGCTGGAGGATTTTAAACCCCTTCTCCATGACTTCTCCATAACACATTTTCTATAACTGGTTTCGCAGACCTTCAAACACATGCATAACTAAGACAAGACTCGTCCGAAACATAAAATCCCATAGTCTTCAATTACTCAAGGGTATCCTGAAACTTATACTATGCCACACCTTTTGAATTATATAACTGGAACAAGTCTGTCAAGCTGAATATTATTGATCCAACTGAATTGCTATGAGATTTTTTTAGAGGTGAAATGAATGAGCAATGGCTAACCAATGAGGCCAAAACAGAAGTTGGAGACTTAAAACTTGAACCAGGGATAAATTGGAGGTAAGGTAGGTTGACAAAGGCTTCAGTAAGTTGAGAGGATGCTACAGCACAGAGGTGCTTCATAGCACATCAATCACAGGCCTGCCATGTGCACCAGCGTCAAAATGGACACCAGTTCACGTACTTGAAGGTATCAACTTCAACCAAAACACTTCAATTGAACAAATATCAGACACTTTTGGTATCAGAGATGTTTGAGCAGGTTTTTGGCAACTTTATGGGACCAAATAGGCATTCAAAACAGGCTCCAGAAGGCAACCAGCTGGGTTTGCCTACACCTGGTCGTCAGTCCCCAAGCAACCAACCAGGAACTCCCCAACCAGTGGGAAGCCCCCACCAACCAACAAAGAGCCCCAGCAATGTTGAGAAGGTATCCACAAGGGGCAAATGAAGATGCCTCATCACAAGGAAACCATCCTTTCACCATCAAGTCCAAAACATGACAAAGCATCAGTTTCAAATTTGTAAAACAGATTGCATCAAGAGATTGAGAAAGAAGGAAAACAAACTAGGCAAAGCATCATTCATGGTCATAAAGCATAGCCAAGTGGATCAGGTGTTTTAAGCATGGTTTATACTTCTCAAGCGGTCACTACAAACATTCCCAAAACAAGGGAATTGTACAAGAGTGGTCCAGGGATCATGACCATGAACTCAATAAGCATCGTAATCACTCACATAGATTATTGAAAATAAAAGCAAGTCTATGCTTTCTTCCATAGAGATTTTTCCCCTTTTCAGGGTTTCTCCACGTAAAAATGTTTGTGGATGTTTAATACTTTAATTTGTTGTATGCTCATCTTGATTGATGCATAGGCATGGTTGTAGGGCAAGTTGAACATTAAATGTAGGATTGAACATGACACCAGGAATAGTAAATACTAAGCTTCAAATGCATGGTAACTATTCCAATAATATTGAAAATAATTATCATTGTTGCCAAAGATCTATTTGGTAAATTCATTCTAAATATTTTGGATCAATTAAACAATAGAGTTTTGAGAAAAAGTCCCTACATCAAATCTTCAGCTTCAACTCCTGCTTCATATGTGTGACAAAGACAGCTTGCTGCATTCATTGCCAGTTTCTTGGCCCCTTGTTGGCTTTTCACATGTTGAGGAATCAACCTCATAACTACTAGCTTGCACTTGCCCTGAGCTGTAAGTTGATTGAGTTCACCATTGTTCCTTTGATTTGCATTAATTTGTTGTTTGATTTCTACCATTATTAGTTTTGTTTCGGGTCCCAGGGTTTCCTCCCCATAGTTCACTTTATTGTGAGATGCTGTACTCAAGTAAATTGACTGACTTTGATCATTTGTGGACATTAATAATATTTCTCTTTATTTTTTTCAGCAAAGCTTTTTGTCCTTGATGCAAAATTGAAACACCTGCGACTAAGATCAAACTTCTCTACAGCTTTGAAGCACAGCTAAAATGTACTCTAAAACCTAATCAGCCCAGGCCCCATACTCAAAACACAATCATATTCAACTATGGGACTTCCTCTGTTTGTAAACAACTCGGGAACACTTGCTAAGGCATAATCGTTCCTGCCATGTTAAACTCAACATGGCTTCATCTGAAATAGCAAGGCTCTAAGAAAACCCTTTTAACTGCAGGCACTTGGCTTGGATTGTTGCAAACAGTGAAGAATTGGTCATGAAACAAAAAAAACACTCATCTCTGAATTGAAAATGGCATCCACAGATCCTCTATTGACAGTGGCCTTTACTACCAGCATCATCTCTTCCCTCCAGCCCATCTATTATCAAATGGAAGCCAGCATTTAGAAATCCTGATCAGTTAATATGCCTCTCAACTTTGACTGCAATCTCTATCGAAATGGCTTTCATCAATGCCTTGACTGTTTCTTTGCAGCCATCTCCTTTATATCAAACATAGGGTTTCAATAAGTGTCTTTTAGCTCTCAACACTACTGTTAGGACATAAATATACTTCAATCATTGAGCTGGCAATAACATTTACAAAGCTTCACAGGCTCTGTCTGTAAGGAAATCAGAAATGAACGCTGATACCTTAATTGACAATAGAATATGCAAGAAAAAGAGTAATGTTTATTATTAAGAGTGCAATAATCCAGATGTACACTATGACGTTGTTTATTGACCAGATGGTTATACAACCGACAGAATCAAATTCCCGGCATTATATGCTAACTGTAGTGAATTCTCACTACATGCAGAAGGCGGCCTTAGCAAGAAAGCCCTGGCTGATAAAGAAGCAGGCAATAAGCCAAAAAGAAAGCTTCGGACAAAGCGCGGATGAAAGTTCCAACCAAAAGTTCCGAAAATCAGAGAAGTGGAAAGCAAGAAGTCCAAAAAGGTGCAAGTCTGAAAATTGGAATTTCATAAAAGATCCGACCAAAGGCAGAAAGCAAAAGTTCCGATGCATAAAATACCAAGGTCAGATGGTGAGGAAAGTCCCAAGGTTGGAAGATGATAAAAAGCCCTAATGTCAGATGGTAATAAAAGTTGCGAAGGCTAGAAACACCCGTGCTTCGAAAATGAAGAGGACCGATTGTGCTAAGGTGTACAGTCTTCTAGGGAGTACAATCCATTCCTGCAAAAGATCACGACGTATCTCTCAGAAAGGACGGATTGAATTTTTAAGGGCAGTAGCATCCAAGCCACAATGGGAACAACCCCAAATCAGGAGCATTAATCTCCCACACCCAGATTACGGGAATGCCCAGAAAGAGTAGATGGCAACAATGGCGGTAGTTGCTCATCCAAAGGCTCAGAACCATTTGGCCCGGATGATTCCAGATCCAGAGACCTCGGAGGAATCAACAACTTAAATGAAGATATGACCCGGCACCCAAAAGAGCAGTCATCTTGAAATCTTTGCATGAGTTTTGGAGAGAAAACCTCCTCCTTGTAATCTATATATAGCAGTAGTATAGGCATTGTAAAGGATCGGCAAATTGTATAACTTTCCCTTCATTTCCCTTTGTATAGCAGTAAGTGCATCTCTAGGCAGTCTTGTAGGTAACCCAAACCCCCACTTCTGGCATAATCTTTGTAATGTTTTTACTTGCATATATATTCTGAAGGCCTACTATCATGACCCAACTAATCCCATCCTTATTTTTTTTTTTTTTTTTTTTTTCTTATCATACAATTGGTTCTAGATCCCATGCTTGGGGTCAACTAAAAATTGTTCCAACAACCTATTCCTATCTAGGTTTACCTTGAGGCTCACCTATCCCTACTCCTTGCATAATTCCGACTATACAAGAGTACTAGGTGTTCTATGCAACGGATCAAACTATCCCTCTCACGGATCCAAATGAGCTAGTATTGACCCCCCCTCTTCAACCTTTCGAAGAGTGCACGCCAACCGACCCCCACATAAGTCCTTCAATGCAGGCGGTTTATGCATGCGGGGATTGTCTATCCATCTCATATCTGTCCAAGTTAGACACCCCATGAAAGTCTCGTTTCCCCACATTCCATCGTGGAGTCATTTAACATAGCCCTATACTAATTCGTTGGAGATTACCCTTCATTTATCTAAATTGATTCATCTAGTTGTTATATACTAGGTGATCCCTTATGTTTCCATTGCATCCTTAAGAGTAACCCAATCATTGGAGCTAACCATTAGATAGTGATAACATCACACCACACCAAGGAAACATAAATAAATAATTCTTCTAACAAAGATATATGAGCAATCTCTATCCCTTTTTCAATTTCCGAATCCCATTTAGATTTAAAGGAAATGCAACTTTCACATAAGATAGCAAGATAGAATACATCCCATTGATTTCATCACAATTTGGAGCATAAATAAGCATTCATTGTCCCATAACAATTCTCCTTTTTCTCCTTTTAGAGGCCAGATCTTAATGAAGTCCACATACTTTCTTTTATAACATCTATCTATAAAAGAAATCACACATCATCCATAAATCATTTAAATAAAGCATTAGCCATTAAAAAAGAAACCACATCAACCATATGACATGTTTACCCTGGGGCAAAACCCCGAAAGGGAAAACCCAGCACTAAAATTCCGTATCTTTTATTCCTGTAACAACCCACCCGGATCTGCCTTCTAATTTTTTATTTTTTGTATTTTTTTGAAAATAATTAAGAAGAAACTGAAACTCTTAATCAGCTTACTCAAACTCACAAATACTTTAGATTTATACAACAAATACACCAGAAATTCGGACAAGGAAGGATACTAACATAAATACTCAAAACCCATCAAGGAATTGTTAGAATATTTATTATATCATATATTACATTAATTCAGTTAACAGCATTATAGGAGGGGTAAGTAGTTTTCTTTATTCAGTTTAGAAACTGCCCAGCTTGGTTCAAACTGCCTCAACGGAGTTTATGTAAATCTTATATATCTTCCAGGAATATGAAGTGCAATCTAATGATTCAGTTTCTAATATGGCATCAGAGCATTGAATGATTTTTGGGCAATGTGAATTTTGTTTATGGGCAATGTGCTATTCACGCACTCCATTAGATTCACTCCATTACCAGAGGAGCCATTGACGCCGAAGACAGCAAACCAAACGGGAGCCGAATAGCGTGGAGGAATTTATTTTTTTTCATAGCGGAGGCGGACAGTTTGCATTGCCGCGCAGGAGAAGTTTGTCTTCATTGCCGGACCGCGCAGGCGAATATTGTCTTCGTTGCCGGAAATCGGTGCGCGCGTACACTGCGCGTGAAGGACGTTGGCTTCGTTACCGCAGGACGCAGGAGAAGCTGTGAGACCACATTGCCGCGCCGGAGAAGCTGAGAAGCCGCATTGCAGTCGTCCTCGTTGCCAGAAATCGGTGCGCACGTACACTGCGCGTGAAGGACGTTGGCTTCGTTACCAGAGCCGTGATCGGCCACGGGCCACTGGCCTCCATGATGGCCGCCAAGGGTGAAACCACCACGTCGTAAGTTTTTTTTTCCCACGTCCGCTGGCAAACAAGATACCTCACGCACTGTTTTTTCCGTTTTGGCTGCCTGGGAATATTTGCAATCAAACTCTGCGAAGATTGGTAAAATTGGACCACGTCCGTCGCATGGTAACCGTCGGAAGCAAATTCATTGCGGTGCCTTCAGAACCCTAGACTTGGACTACGCGGCCACGTGGCACCTCGTCGCCCTAGGGTTTTAGGGCCGCCACAGGTGTAACTCCGTTTGAAGAGAAGCCCGTTGGAGGCGTGGGTTTATCTGTTGCGTGAATTTGGAGCAAAGCAAGGGCAAGCGGGGGTATTTATTCTAAACATTGAAAATCAAACCCCTTCGAGTTGCTGCCAAGATGACGCCCCGCCAATCCTGTTGACGCCTCGAGGGCCCGGTGACGCCCAAGGAGGGCATTTTGACGCCCCGAGGGTCTTGTTGACGCCTCGTCGGGCATTTTTGACGCCCCAAGAAGTTTTGGTGACACATTTGTTTTTGTTGTCATTACTTTTAAGACATGTAAATTGCTTATTTTTTCTTTCAAAAGCAATTGTTCAAAGGCATTATACTCTATTTTGCCCTCAAAGGTGCATTTTCGATTTTACTCGACACCTTCTTTTGTCAAATTTGGGTGCATTTTCGGTTGAACCCGACACCTATGTGAGAAGCATTTTGTGAGCATGCTTGTTTGATTATTGCATTTTTTTCTGCAATTAAAAAAACATCTACATCAAAGCATCCACTACTTCTCTCAGCACATGTTGCACAGGTTCTCCAAAAGCAGTTATCTCTTTGCACAGGGATCTTCATTGATCATCTACTTGATGTTCTCTCACCAACACTAATTTTCTCCTAGTTTTGTTTTTTGACTTAATTACCTCCAGCTAATTATTCTTCTTCCGAAGATTCTCAGGCGAGTGTCATTAACATCTCTTTGAGTGAATTTTTTACTCCTATTGCTATTGTGTTTAGGCGTAAATCCTGACGAAAGTCCTGGACTCCAAAGTGTTTAGGGGAAGTTACGCCCCACGCATGCGGATTCCTGTCTTTCTAAGGTAGGTGCCATCAACAAAGCAATCCTTTTCAGTACTGCCTATGTTCCACGTACCGTTCTGATCTTCATAATACCTATAGTCTCCCTCACGTAAGGGCGGGTATTATTTTGCTTCAGTTCAGGTATAACTGGCATGGCAACGATATATCGAAAAGGGGACCATTTGGTGCTATAAGGAACCCTAAACAATGGCTACAGTGCACAAGTATCTTTCAGATGCCCAATTGCTCAAAGGCACCAATTTTGTGCCATGGAAGCATAAAATGAAAGCCATTCTTCAAGTCGAAAAATTATGGGATGTTGTCAGTGGCACTACCTCTCGTCCCACCACAGCAGGGACAGATCAAGATACATTTGATGATCAGGACGAGGAAGGGCCTTATGTTTTTGTTACTTGCCATAACAGATGAGGTCCAACCTCATATTTGTGATGCCACAACCAATAAAGATGCTTGGGCAACATTGATTACTGTGTATGAAGGAAAGAATAATTCCACTATTCTTCACCTACAAACCCAGCTTCACAATCTCACTATGAATTCAGGGGAAACTGTTGAATTGTTTCTCTGCAAAGTGGCAGAATTGAAAGCTAAACTCAATACTATGGGCAAACCCGTAGCTGATGATCTTTTGACATCTGTTATTTTGAGGGCACTCCCACCATCTTACAAAAGTTTTATTACTTCACTCAATGTTTCTGGCAGAACATTAACTTTTGTTGAATTGGTTAATTTGCTTCAAACTGAAGAAGCCAATCAAGTACAGAAAGATGAGGAACCTGCCACTGCTCTTTCCACTCATCAAAAGGGTCACAAGACAGGACAGTTGCAGAAGGGAGGGTCTTCTTCCAAAGGCAAAGGCAAGCCCAATCTCCAGCGAGATAAATATTGCAAGATCTGTGATATGAACAATCATGATACCAACCGGTGTTGGTTCAAAAACAAACAACAAAATGATCCCTCACAACATAAGAAAGGCAAGGGGAAGCAGAAATATCCCCAGCATCGCAACCAACAAAAGGGTCATGTTGCTTATGCAGATTCCCATTCAGATAATTCTAATTCATCTTTAGATAATGACTCCGAAAGAGCACACAAGGTGCTCATGACCCATCTTGCCTCTTCCAAATCGGATGTTGTATGGTATATTGATTCTGGAGCAAGCAAACATATGACTGGGAACAAGTCCTGGTTTCAAACCTTTCACGCAAGAGAAGGCAAGCCTGTCACTATTGCAGACAATCAGGTCTATCAAGTACAAGGTGAAGGGGATGTTACAGTCACTCTCCCTGATGGAGACTGTGCCATAGAGAAAGTTCTCTATGTTCCTGGTCTTGCCAACAATCTATTATCTGTTCCACAGATGCTAGATAGAAATATGGATGTTGTTTTTCAAGTTGAAAAAGGAAAAAAGAGATGTTTCATCAGTCACCAAGGTCAACACATTGCCACTGGCTCCTACAAACATGGATTATTCATCTTGGATACAGTTTCTACATCCCATACTGCCCTCATTGCCACTACCACAGTAGCTACTTCCTTATGGCATAAAAGATACGGGCACCTCAGTTCGGGTATTTACTCGAACTAAGCAAATATGACATGGTCAAAGGGCTTCCTCAGCTTTCCTCCGTTCTCCCAGTATGCTCAGATTGTCTAGCAGGGAAACAACATCGAGTTCCATTTGAGACTAGTTCTTCTCGCTCTAAGAAACCCTTGGAGTTAATCCACGCAGATCTGTGCGGTCCTTTCCCAACCGAGTCATGGTGGAAAGAGGTATTTTCAGCTATTTGTTGATGACTACTCCCGCAAAATATGGGTCTTCTTCCTTGCACTCAAGTCAGAAGCTCTTCTCTACTTTCGTCGGTTCAAGAGACAAGTTGAGAAGGAAACAAGTTGTTCCATCAAAACCCTCCGCTCAGATCGAGGGGGGAATACACTTCCAAGGAATTTTCAGCATTTTTGGAAAAACATGGGATTAAGAGACAACTCACTACAGCATATACACCGCAGCAAAATGGAGTTGCAGAAAGAAAAAATCGCTCCATAGTAGAAATGAGTCGGTGTATGTTAAAAGGAGCAAACTTAGAAAAACAATACTGGGCAGAAGCAGTAAACACAACATCTTACCTACTAAATAGAGCACCTACAAGGGCTCTACAAGGAAAAACTCCACAAGAAGCCTGGAGTGGTAAGAAACCCTCAATTTCTCATCTAAAAGTTTTTGGATGCCAAGCTTTTATGCATATTCCTAAACAGAAAAGAAGGAAACTAGATGAGAAAACTCAAAAATGTATATTTCTTGGTTATGATGAGTATTCAAAAGGATATCGGTTGATTGATCCTATAACCAAGAAAACACACATCAGCAAAGAGATGTAGTATTTGATGAAACTTTCACATCAAATAACACACTTGTATACCTTAAGGAAGATGAACCTAAGAAAGAAGCAACACCTCCTCAGAAGAAGGTTCCTAAATGGTATACTAGTACATTGCAAGATTCAAAATTGACATCACTTCCAGGATCTAACTCTAGATCGACCTGCTACTCGTGAGTATGACTCAACACAAAAGAGCGAGATGATGCAACATCGATATGAGATGTTGATGACCTTTGTCAACATTTTGATGATTTATCCGTGAATATAGAAGAAGATGAGGATATAGATATGGAAGATGAAAAGGTCTATCTGACAATACTAGATGAAAAAGAACCCACATCGAGTCTCGGATGCACTCGGTAAAGATCAATGGAAAAGCTGCTATGGATGCGGAACATACATCTCTACTAAAAAATCAAACTTGGAAGTTAGTGCATTTGCCTTCAGGAAAGAAACCCATTGGTTGCAAATGGGTATTCAAGATCAAATATAAGGCAAATGGTGCAATAGATAAATATAAAGCCCGACTTGTTGCAAAGGGCTATGCACAAAGAGAAGGCATAGACTATGAAGAGACATTTGCTCCTACTGCTAAAATGACCACTATTCGAGTTACGTGTGCAATGGCAGCTCAATTTGGTTGGCAACTACATCAGATGGATGTAAAGAGTGCTTTCTTAAATGGTGACCTACAAGAAGAAGTCTATATGACTCAACCTGAAGGTTTTGTAGTTCAAGGGCAAGAACAGAAAGTCTCATAGGTGATCAAATCTCTATATGGACTTAAACAAGCTCCTCGAGCTTGGTATATCAAAATTGATAGTCACCTAGTGCAACATGGGTTTAGAAGAAGTCCTGCAGATCCTAATCTATATATCAAGAACAATGGTTCTAACATAGTAATTCTAGTACTATATGTGGATGATCTGATCATAACGAGCGATTCGAGAGAGTATGATAAAAACGAGTTAAGAAAGATCTCAATACCTCTTTTGAAATGACAGATCTTGGACTTCTCCACTATTGTCTTGGTCTAGAAGTAACTCAATACAAGCATTGCATACAAGTTACTCAAAAGAAATATGCCAAGACTCTAATTGATAAGTATCGGATGAATGATTGCAAGCCCAAAGCCACACCAATGGAAGCAGGACTTAAGTTATCCCGATTCGATGAATCTCCTAAAATAGATAGTACTCTCTATCGTCAGTTGATTGGGAGTCTCATCTATCTCACAAACACCGAGCCAGATCTTAGTTTTGTTGTGGGTTATCTTTCACGATTCATGCAAGATCCTAAAGTTAGCCACTGGAAAGCAGCAAAAAGAGTTCTTCACTATGTCAGTGGTACGACTTCTATCGGCTCGGAATACAAAAAGAACAACAAGTTCTATCTTCAAGGGTACACGGACTACGATTATCTTTGGATCCATAGATGACCGAAAATCAGCTGCAGGTTATATTTTTCACCTTGGATCTGGTCCTGTCTCTTGGCATAGCAAGAAGCAACATGTTGTTGCTATCTCTTCTCTTGAGGCAGAATATCGAGCGACTAGTGGAGCGATCTGCGAGATCATATGGTTACGTCGCATCCTCACAAATATGGGCCTTCCAAAGAAACTTCCTTTACATTTATTTTGCGACAATCAAGGTGTTATGAATCTTGTCAAGAATCCTATCTTTCATGATCGCACCAAACACATTGACACTAGGTGTCATTTCATTCGAGATGAGATTCCAAAGCATCATATCCAGCTCCACTACATTCCCACGAGATGAGCAAATAGCGGACATCTTCACCAAAGCGCTTGCTCGAGTCAAATTTGAATTGTTCCGCAATGCTATGTGTAGTCAACATTAATGTAATAAGGGGGGATGTTAGAATATTTATTATATCATATATTACATTAATTACGTTAACAGCATTATAGGAGGGGTAAGTAGTTTTCTTTATTCAGTTTAGAAACTGCCCAGCTTGGTTCAAACTGCCTCAACGGAGTTTATGTAAATCTTATATATCTTTCAGGAATATGAAGTGCAATCTAATGATTCAGTTTCTAATAGGAATATGGTTTGAAGTTAAACATTTCACACTTATAACTGTCTAAAATTTACATCAGATATTTACCAGATGATCTGAAGGGACTGAAGAGGATTAATATTGACTAATCTGCAGGCTTCCCAACTTGATATGCACTGCTGAGTCCTCCTTACTAGTCACCGCCCCTTCTTGACACAGTTATCATTCCCAAACCCAAGCGATTCAGTCCAGGACTGTCACGCCTAGCTCCTATCAGGTACAGTACGGCTGTCAAGGGCTGTGTGTTCAACATTCTGCAGAATCTCCACTTAGAATGCCACGTTTTATGATCCTTATGCCTGCTATAAAGATGTCAAGGCTTTGCAACACAAACCCTAATGTATGCAATCTTAATCGCACCAGTATTTTGGCCCTGCATGGTATGGCCAGAGAGGGAATGGCTGCTGCAAATAACAATGAAGAATGGAGCCACAAACCCTTCCAATATTCTCTATAATTTTTTATCAAACTTCACAATAACGCCCTAGTGTGATTTTCGGATGAAACCACCACAATAAATCCACCACGGGTAATCTTTCATACCCGAAGTGGATGCCCTTACTGGAGGTTGTCGTCCCCAATAAGCTCGACTCCTGCAAATTCCTCTGCAAGTGGTCTCCCAAAATGCCAAAGCTTGTTCTCAAATCTGGATGCCCAAAAATGAATGCCAAAACCCCAATTTATAGAGTCTTCCAAAGAGGTCGATGGCTTTGGAGGGAAAAAAACCTTCAATTTCAAATTTGCTTCTAGAATATTCTTTATTTTCCATCATTAAGACATCCCCCCTATTGCACAACTAAAGTCACTTTATGAAATAATATTTATTTAAGTGACTTCTAAATAACCTTTTCATAAACATAATGACTTATATTAAATTAAATATTTAATTTAATTTTATATAAATAAATCTTCGGACATTAAAATTTCTAGGCTCTGCCACACCAAACCTCAAACTAAACATAGATTTGGATACCCATTTGGCCGAACAATCCAATCGTACCGTCTGCTCTGGCTAAAACCCTAGAAAAATGACCTACTATAAATAGTAAGTTTCCTCCCAATTACCAAATAAGCCACCGAAACCGGCAACTAAATACTGAAAGTGGCCTCAATATGATCACCATGGGTTCCCATCCGCCCAATTTAACCTACGGGAACCTGTGAGTAGGCTAATATCATCTGTCGGACTAATAAGTCAGGAAGGGGGCATTACAGTCCGCCCTCCCCGAAATTGCTTGCCCTCAAGAAATTTCAACTCTGGATGCCGTAATATTTCTTCACTTTCCCACGTAGCATCCTCTTCAAGCAGGTGCTTCCACTTGACTAAGTAATCTGTAATCACTTTCCCCCTTAAACTGACGATGGCCTCAGGTTCCAAAACTAACTTCCCCTCATCTAATGGTGCTAGCTCTGTAGGAGTGACATTGTGACCGAGGGCCTTTTTGAGGCGGGACACATGGAAGACATTGTGGATTCTGTTGCCTGCAGGTAATTCTAACTCATATGCCACCTCTCCGACCCGTCTGATGACTCTGAAGGGCCCATAGAATCTCGGCTTCGGCTTCCCCTTTCCACTTTTCTTGAGAGTGGACTGCCCGTAGGGCTGCAAAGCGAGGTATACCATATCACCAACCTCAAAGCTACGTTCTACCCGATGTTGGTCGACATACATCTTATGTCGATTCTGTACCTGGTATATATTGTCCCTCAAGGCCCTCATGATGTCCTGGTTGTCCTGTAACACCTCCTTCGCTCGAGGTACTCTGCTGTCACCAAGCAACAAGTCTATGAAGCTCGGGGCTTCATAACCATACAAAGCTCTGAATGGAGTCATCCCTATAGTCATGTGGTGGGTAGTATTGTAACAGAACTCACTGAGATGCAACTATTTGATCCAAGCATTCTGTTGACCCGAGACATAATTTCGAAGATAGCCCTCCAACCACTTGTTCACTATATCTGTCTGACCGTCGGTCTGAGGGTGATATCTGGTACTGGGAGTCAGCTCAGTGCCCCCAAGTCTGAATAACTCCTGCCAAAACATGCTCAAGAATCTACTATCTCGGTCGCTGACAATTATTTTAGGCATCCCATGTAATCTGAACACCTCTCTGAAAAACAACTCGGCCACCTGAGCTGCTGTAAACGTTGCTGAAATTGCAAAGAAATGTGCAAATTTTGTCAGCCGGTCAACTACAACATATATACAATCTTTGCCCTGCACCTTGGGCAATCCAGTGATGACGTCCATGGAAATTCCCTCCCATTTCTGGTTAGGAATCGGTAATGGCTGCAATAACCCTGTGGGATACGTGTGCTCATCTTTATTCTACTAACAAATGGCACATTCTCTCACATACTGAAGGACCTCGTTCTTGAGCCCCTTCCAAGTAAACCGCTCCCTGATGCTTCGGTATGTTTTGAAGAATCCTGCATGTCCTGTTGTGGGATCATCATGGAAGTTCTATAGAATCCTCTTCTTAAAACTAGAATTGTGCGGTAGGAAGATCCGGTCTTTGTACATTATCAGCCCCTGAACCACTGTATATTTGTCATCTAAGGTAGTGCCATCCAACAAACTAGATGTCCAAGGGTCCTTAGCATAGTCAATAGAAATTTCATCTCTCCAAACCATAGAGACTTCTGACATAGCTCCCAAATACGGTCTCCGAGACAATGCATCTGCTACAATATTCTTTTTACCTTTGACATACTCAATGTCAAAGTCGTAAGCTTGTAGCTTAATAACCCATTTCTGTTGTCTCTCATTGAGATCCCTCTGGTTAAGAAAATATCGAAGACTGTTATGATTAGTCTTCACTGTGATTCGACCTCCTACCAAATACTGCCTGAACATGGCCAATGCATGCATAATGGCCAACATTTCCTTGTCATACACCGAGTAACCTCGTTCAGCCCCTTGGAGCTTCCGACTCTCAAAGGCTATCGGATGTTTGTTCTGCATTAGCACCGCTCCAATCCCTTCTCCCGAGGCATCACACTGAAGCTCAAATGGCTGAGAGAAATCTGGTATAGCTAATACTGGGCACGAGCACATGACCTGTTTGAAGTGTTCAAAACACTTTTGTGCAGTATCTGACCATGAGAATGTCCTCTTCTTGGTTAAATCGGTGAGCGGAGCAGCTAGCTACAAAAAACCCTTCACAAACCTCCGGTAGAATCCACACAATCCGAAGAACCCCTTAAGCTGAGTGAGGTTCGTAGGAGTTGGCCAATCCATAATAGCCTTGATCTTCTCAGGGTCCACGCGTACACCCTCGGCACTAATGATATTTCCTAGATAGAGAAGCTCTATCATGCCAAAATCACGCTTTGACTCCTTAGCATAAAAATATTCCTGCTCTAATATGCTCAATACCTCATCTAGATGTTGCAGATGCTCCTCCCAAGTGTGACTGTAAACTAGGATGTCATCGAAGATCAAAACATATTTTCTGAGCTGTCTGCTGAAAATCCTGTTCATACAGGACTGGAATGTCGCTGGGCCATTGGTTAAGCCGAATGGCATAACCAAAAACTCGAAGTGGCCAAGGTGACACCTGAACGTTGTCTTTTCTATATTTTGTTCCCTCATTCTGATTTGGTGATACCCCGATCTCAAGTCAATATTCGAAAAGTAACAGGCACCGTGGAGCTCATCAATAAGCTCATCTATGCGAGGGATAGGATACCTGTTTTTTATTGTCCTCTTGTTCAGCTCTCTATAGTCAACGCACATCCTCCATGTGCCATCCTTCTTTTTAACCAACACAACGACGGAAGCAAAGGGACTCTTACTCGGTCGAATATGCCCCATGTCCAAGAGCTCCTTGATCGCCTTCTCGATCTCGTCCTTATGCCTCTTATGGTGCCTGTAAGGTGTAGTAATGACTATCTTCGCCCCATCCTCTAATTCTATGATATGCTCTGTTCCACGTTCTGGTGGCCTCCCAGGTGGTATGTCACTAAACACCTTGGCATGTCTGGTCAAAATCTTTTGTATCTCCGGATGGTAGGTGACTACCTGTGTTTCCTTACCAGCTGGCATGATAAGGCATTCTGCTGCCCACTCAATCTCATCATGTCTAAATAATCTTTCCATACGTCTCATAGACACAACTCTTGGTCCTCCATCTGACATTCCTCTTAAGACAATTTTCCTTCCAACAACCTCAAACTTCATCTCCATGGCATGTAAATTCACACTGAATTCTCCAAGAGATCGCATCCACTGCATTCCCAGGATTGCATGGGTGTCACCGATGTTGACAACATAAAATTCATCATTAAGATCATATTCTCCTAATCTGATCCGTAGATTAGATATTTTGCGATCACACTGAATTGTTGATCCGTCTGCTACTAGAACTCTGAATCCATCAAATTTTTCAGTCTCTATTCCCCTCTTGTCGATCAGCCCTGCATCAATGAAATTGTGTGTCGCTCCTATATCAATAAGAGTGATTATTCGTTGCCCATTCAGGACCCCCCGAACCTTGAATGAACTGCCCTTCTGAAAGCTATATAGTTGAGCTATTGTCTCACTCTTTTCAGGCTCTTTTCCTGTTTTCTCATCATCACTGTCATCTGAATCACTTTGCTGGTCTGATTTTTCTGATTCGGAAGTCTCTACTTCAAAGTACTCCTTTTGTGCCATTTTTCTGAATTACGTTTTGCATCGAAAGCCCATCCAAGAATTACATCCGTCTAGACCTGATTGAAGGGAACTTACCCCCCCCCCACAGAATACACATGCAATGCTAATCTTTCCTTATACGTACAACAAAACTATACCAAAGCGATTCTAGCAATTGTAAGAGGACCTACCTTTTTGTCCAATTGGCAATGCTCCAACATCCTTTCACTGGTAACAAACTTCCTTTGGAACAACCCGACGAACCAATGTTGTCTCTACGGCACAAAACCAACGATCTCCCACTGTGTAACTCAGCCAGCTATCTCACACAGCGTCCACAGCCAACTCACACTATGTCCACAACCAACTCACCATGCATTCAACGACGAACTCTCACAACGTGTCCACAGCAAACTCCACACAGCGTTCAACGATGAACTCTCACATCGTGTTCACAATGAACTCCACACAGCGTTCAACGACAAACTCTCATAGTGTGTTCACCGCAAACTTCACACAGCACTCAACGACAAACTCTCCCAACCCACCACGTACTCACACTCTGTTATGCGCACAATCACCATTCTCTTTGGATTTTCATCGGACGTTCCCTCATTAACGAATAGGGAATCCCCAATTTGTCCAACGTTCTTCTCCAGCTAGTCTCGCGATAAGCCTTCATTCGGACTAGAGTGGTTACCCCTGTTACACAAGTGGAGGCGATATGGCTATCATTGACGAATCTTTTCCACATCACTTACCTTCTCCATGATGGTCGATTACAACCCATCTCGGAGTTCCATAAAACAACCGTCATGTGTTTTTCTTTCTTTTATTTTCAAATCTTCACATAACCTAGCTAATGAAGATATATATATATATATATTTATAACTTCAACATCTTACCTGGATGATATATGGAATACTTGATTTAAGTGTCCCATCTCTTTTATACCAACACACTTACTCTATCCTTTGGATACCATCCGATATTAGCAAAATATTTAAATATCATTTACATTCTATCCTAGGTTAGTTGTTTCTTTAATAAGCAACTCATTACGAAAAGGCGTTTATCCTTTTTTCCCAAGTAATATAAACCGTAGGAAAAATATCAACAATTCTTTTTGTAAAAATAACTTGCTCTTGGTGGATAACATTCTTCCACCCACGAATAGACTTGTTCCTATCAAACAAGCAAGTTCATTAGTCAAATCTCATATTTTCATAAAAATATATCCATATGGGAGCTAGGCATGTAAAAATCAATCATTCCATTAGTAGCTTACATCACTATCCATCATGAAGTACACATATATACATATATATCTTGCATAAACCAAGCATGAAATAATCAATCATTTCATCAGCACATCTATATAGCAAAGCATAACTTCATCAAATGAAATGTCTGCCAAGGGAAGGTCATGACACCTACGCGACTATTTGGTTCCATTTGTTTGGTTCTCAAGCCCTGTCCTGTCTCTTTTGTGTGTGTGTGCTTGTATTTCTTGTGCTTGTCTATGTCGAGGAGAAGAAGTGTTCATGTCGACGCATTACAGTCAAAGCTACTATGCAAGGGGATCTTATCTGATCTTTGGTGCATCGCCTCTTTGTTAGCTTAGGTTTTTTCCTTTCTACTTCTTTGCTTCTGCTTTCTTTTTCTCTAAACCTTTTCCCTCCAAGATGTTATATTAGGACTGTGCGCCCGAGGTCAGATCTTATAAAGGAGTCGGCCTTTGTCAAAAGCCCGAAGGCCTCTGACTAAGCCAAACCCTACACTCTCGAGACTGGCCTTGTTATGTTGCTCCACGCAAGGCCCAATAGTCCCGACTGTCTGGTCCAAACCCCGTCCGACGGCCCTGGGACAATCGAAGAGGACAACAGTAACATTTTATGCAAACTTGTAGTTTACATATCATTTTATATTCCTAATATTGGAGGATTTGGGGCTGAACTTTGAGCTATAAAGGAACATTGTTGGAACCATAAACGCATAGCACAAGTGGAAATTTGGGGCCGAGAATTTGAGGTCTTCTCTTGTTATGGGGTTATTTTTTGTTGTCATAGTTTTGTCCTAGTCATTCTTTACATCATACTTAGCATTAAAATAGTAAGCTCAATTGAAATGTGTAATCATTCATGTTGGTCATGGCCAACACTATGATATAGTATTGTAATTTTCTCACCCCCATATTCATCTTGTAAGGTGATCCATATATCGTTCAGTGGACCAATAATAGGTCACTATGATGGTTATTGGGATCCGTGCAAATGGATCATGAAGTGTATTTATACCCTCACTCACCAACCTGAATTGGAATTCTTTCTATCTTTAGTGAATCGTTTTTGGTGTCTAAAAGCACCACATGATATTTTTCATGTTGCATTTTGATATTCATGTCCACTTTGTTTTCTTTATGAATCTAGGTAATGTGTTGGTTCTGTCTAATCCTCTCTCTTAACTATTATGAAATTCTTCTGTTAATGGAGCAGGAGTGAATCTCCATTATTCAATTCCTAAGATCAATTTACAGTTATTCTTATGGTGGCACATATATTGAGGGTTCTTCTCAAAGGTTGCTTCTACAAAACAAGGGTTTCGAATGGGTTATGGTCTTCAAAGCCCATTTTTTACCATCATTCTTCTAGCTTGCCTAAAAGCAAAATGGTCAAGCGGGTAGAAATTTTGACTTAGAAGGGTTGGAAGGTTGTGTTGGACCTGAGAGAACCATCTCCATCTGTGAGGTTTTTGGGCAGAGCTTAATGCACCAAATATTTCTCCAAGATTTGGGTTCTAGGGTTGAGAGGAGTCGATTCAAAAATCCTTCAACTCCCATTGCAGCACTTAGAAGTCCCAAACAGCCAAGAGGCAGCCAATTATTCAATTCTTGGAGAATGGTTCTATAATGCAAATTACTATGAATCTTGGAACAGGTTTTGCATTTTTGGAACCTGTTCAGAAAATTGTGGGGGTCCTAGTTTAGCACTTCTCAGAAAATCTTCATTTTGGCTTTTAGAATGGCGGTAAAACTTCAAATCAAAGAGGCAATTTCTTCTGAAATTTTGAATTTCAACTTTTTCTTTTTTGGGATTTTGGTGGAAAGACCTGAAATACTCCAATGCGGACAGAATATTCCAGCCACTCAACAGATTACCTCCTTGCCCCCTCCTTCACATTGTGCAACACTGCTTTGGGCTCCCAAGACCCCTCCCATGGGTGAAAATGAGGATAGCCTTCCAAAAGGGAGGAGCCTCAACCCACCTCACAAGGCAGCAAGTAGGGAAACTGGTCAACACAACTGCCCGATGGTTCACAAGTTCAACCCTCACCCCCCTTGTTTGGGCACACATACCTTTCCTCACATAGGAGCCATGACTCCCTTCGAAAAGGAAGCTATCCCCCTTGTGCTGTAACAATGGGCATACAACACCTGCTAACCTATGCCAACAAGGATTTCCCATGCTAGTGTTACAAAATCTTGTACATTGGTAGTTAAAAGTTAGTTGTATCTGGTCATAATGGATACCCCTCCTTCATAATTGTATATATTTGATTATTACATCAATGCAAAGGTTAGGTTATCGTAGCCAACCTGTATTCATAACATTTGGTATCAAAGCAACAATACAAAAATTTGGAGGTGAGACCAAAGTTGCAAAGTGGAAGATCCATTCAAGGAGTCGTAGTCGAAGGTGACAAAGTTTCATTCCAGTTGAAGTTTGTCCTAGCCAATCCAAGAAATAAAGACACGTTCGTAGTTGAATTTTTTGAAGTTTGTGTTCATGTGAAGATCACGAGTGAAGAGTGTTGGGCAACATCCTGTTCTTGCTTGCAAAGAATGGTGTCATGAAGTTGCAAAAGTGGGCACACAAACCAGGCCCCCTATGTCATTTGAAGACGATGAAAACCCATTTGTGGTGAGTACTTGCTTGGCCATTCTAGGAAGAAGAAGACGTTTGTGTTGTGTAAGCAAGAAGTTCTTGCTCATGCATTGCATTGCCGACATTCAAGAAGAAAACTCAAGAAAGAGTTACAACAAGGGTTTGAAACTGGTTGTGCAATAAATTTAAAAAATTATTGCTCAATGCATTCGAAATTGATTGTACAATATATATATATATATATATATATATATATATATTGCCACATGAATTTGATGCTGCCACACTTTGGCACGGGTGACATATATCTTAGTCCCTTATATATCATTTGTGCTACATTTTCAAACAAAGTTAGTGGAATGTATAGCATGTCCCTTGGGTTTGGAAGTTGAGGGATATATATAAAACAAAGTTGGATGCATAAACCCTCATGCATTGTGTGAAACAACAAAAGACCATTGTTTAATAAAGTGGAAATAGAAACAAATTGAATTTGATTAATTCAATTTTAGAGATGGATTGTGAAGACATGAAGACCATATAAAATTTTACTTGACAACACTTTAAGTTTTAACAGTTGGAAGGGTATCACTTTTTTCATGAGTATAGGGTGTTTATAGTCATCTAAAAGCTATATTCAAGCCCAATCCAACGAATGAATTGTTTTCTAGTTTTTTGAAGTTTGAAGATGGCTATTAATGCCCTAAAGATGTTGTTGCTCAATTCAGAGTTGTTGAAAGAATACAATTATGCATGGCAAATGAAGTTGAAAATTCACCTTGAGTTCAAGAATTTGTGGGAAGTGGTCTCAAGTACCACACAAAGACAATATGAACCCCGACAAACAAAGAAAGTTTGACAAAGTAGACCAAAAAGCTCATTTATCATAATGTTCAATGTATTTGACAAGATTCAACCATACATTTCTGATGCAATAACCACCAAATATGCATGGGATAAACTCAACATGGTGTTTGAATCCAAAAATCAAAATCATATTCTACACAAGTAGAGTCGATTGCACCATTTGAATATGAAAAGTGGTTATAAATTGGAGCATTTTCCACAAAGAACTGTTGAGTTGAAAGCCTTGCTTCAAGCATTAGGGGAAACAGTGAATGATGATGTGCTTGTTCCAATTGTACTACGAGCTTTGCAACCTACATTCAATATTTTGGTAACCACCCCTGATGTAACAAACCAGAGTCCAACTTTTGAGGCTATTGTGAACTTGCTTTAACAAGAGGAAGCAATTCACAAAACAAGGTCTAAAGATGAGCGTACTCTAGTCACACATCAGAAAGGCAAGAGGCCTATGCAATCGAAGAAAGGTGATGCACCGCCCAACAATCACCATCAAAAGCGAAAAGGACATGGTCAACAGCAACTAGGACGGGAACTTTTTACATTCCAATGTCTCACGGTATATTTGTTGAAAACCGGGGCATGTACTCAAGGAGTGTAAGTAAAACCCTTTCCCAGAAGGTTCTTCCAATAAGAACTAGAAGTACATATCAGGCGGCAGGCAGAAGGGTCCTCAATATCAAAGGCACAGTGCACCTCAACACCAACATCACAATGTAGTTGAGGATACCAATTCTGGAAAAGGAGAAGACTATGTCTATTTTGCATAAGCTCCTGATGCAGTCACAAAACAAATCTGAGTTTGCTATGTCAATTCGAGGGCCACCAAACATATGACAGGCCAAGAGGAATGATTCATGATGTTAGCAATCCTCCACTATTCTCACAAGGTTTATTACACTCATAGGATCATAAAAGATATCAAGACACAATATTTACATAACTCAATCCATAGCAACAATGAACAATATAATCATTGAATATATTATTGAAAATATATCTACTAAAGCAATGTAATCTAATGCAATGCTTATTCTTCGACATTCTGTTACAATGCTTTGTCTTCAATAAATACATACACGAGATTCTTCGTATTATCAACCCTTGATCTTTCTACTTACAGAAACTTTTCATCTCCTCACACTCATGGGAGATCTAACACTTCATATTTCTCAATACATAATAAATCTCACATATTTACATAAAGACAAAGACTCTCATGATTGCACATAACTCATAACCCACACTTACTAACATGACACCTCACTTACATAACTCCACACTTATTAACATGATACCTCACTTATATAACTCCAAACTTACTAACTTGACACCTACTATATACTCAAATATTAAACACACTCTAGTCTAAATTATTTACATAGTCCTTACATTTATATTGCAAGGTGCCCCCCCCGCCCCCAAATTACATTATTCGATATGAAGGTCCTTTGCCTTCAAGTGCCTTCAGTCCTTTGTTCTGATCTTGGTGTTTCTGTTTTGGTTCTGGTTCTGAATCTGTCCTACATCTGCACAACTCAGGTACATATCCTTGTTTATCAAACTTATTTTCTTTCTGTAGAAACATCTTAGCATTTCCATACTTTTGTTCCAGTCTATTCTATTTATCAATCCATAATGTACTTCAATTTTAGTTTCCCTTTTTTGACATGACTTTTGTTTGGTCTTTTCACAAACTTTACAATTTTTGCGGTATCCATTGATTTTGTTTCGGTCCATGCTTTTTCGTTGTTTCCTTTTCAATAATACTTGTTTTGTTCTCAATATTATCAATATCATTGATACTATCAATTCTCCTTGAAATACTATTTGAGTATTTCTAAGTGGCTTGTATCATTACTATCTTTGTCATACCGCTTCTCAAATTTATCCATACACTTTGTATAAATAAGACATTCATTTTCTGAACTTGCATTATCAAGAATGGAGAGATCCATAATTTTTCCCATGATAGCTCCATGAATTGTTTCATTTTCTTCCTCATTGGTGTTCTCCGTTTCTTTTACTTCTTGGAACATGTTTCTCCTTTGATTTTCCCATTTTGGATAGCGTTGTTGTGTTGATGTATATCGCTGCTAATTAGGATGATATTGTCTCTGCTGGTATCTTTGGAAAGGTCTATGTATTTGATTCCATTGATCTAGAGAATTATATCTACAATAACTGGTATTATGACCTTCTTTGTTACATATGTAACTGTTGACAATTTTGTCACATTGCACAATGGGGTAGAAAGGAATCAAAATTTTGTACATTGTTTCTTTTGTAAAGTATTTCTTTTGTAAAGTATTTCTTTTGTCGAATATTTGTAAGTTGTAGTAATTTTGGCTTTCCCTGCCACCCCCTTTGTACATAAAATAAAGATGAAAGAGCTTCGCTATTAAGCAGACTAATGAAAAAAGCTTCGCGGGAAGAGGTAAATAGCTTCGCCAAAGGAAGAGATGAAGGATGAAAAGAGCTTCGCACCCGAAGCATTTCCAGAAGCTACTTCGGCCAGAAAACTTGCGAAGCGGAATTTGAAAGAGCGCAACATTGAAAAGTAATTCGCCAGAAAATCGCCGAAGCACCCACTTCGGAGCTATCCACCAGCGAACCATTTCCACTTCGCCGAAAGTTGTTGCGAAGCATCTGCTTCGGCTAGCTTTCGTCCGAAGCATTTTCACCCGAAGTGATAGCAGCCGTGAAGAACGAAACATTTTTCGAAGGCAAAAATGTGCTTCGGCCCAAGCCCCCCCGAACCGCAATTTTGAAAGAAGATCGCAGCGAAGCATTTCTACAATGCATCGGCGAAGCATTTTGACAGTTCATCAGCGAAGCTGTTTTGGCACGTCTCTTCAGCGAAGCAGCGAGAAATGAAGAGCCCATCTTGTGAAGGAAATCTGCTTCGGCACTCACCACCCCCGAAGCAGTTTTGCGAAGCTCCACCATGCGAAGTACAAACCGAGGAGGAGGATATGCTTCGGCTCAAATCCATTGAGAAGCGAAGTTGCGAATAAAGGTCCAGCGAAGCGCTTCAAGGGCACACACTCCAAGACGGGTATTTTTTCGAGACGATCAAGTGCCTCATAAATGCATTTTTACGTGCCCGATAAGCTCGCTGCTCATTTTTAGCAATTGAAAATGAAGTATCAGTTCCTAGAGAAGAGCCTGGCGAGCATGGCGGCCACTCGAGCACTGCACCCAGAAGCCAAGGACGTTCATGCGGCTCATTAATGCATTTTTCCACGACTGACCCGGTCGCAGTTTCCAGTTTTGGTAACAGATTTGAAAGCTCAGTCACGAGGGCTACGAAGAGCCAACTTCTCAGGTTTCGAGGGTGTATTTCTCCATTTTGGGCATTAATGGCTTAGAGGGTCAGGTCCTCTATAAAAACCCAAGCATTGTAATGTAAAAAGGGGGGGAAATTTCTGCTAAGAAAGCTGCTGTAACTTGAATCCCTGCGTTTAATACTAAAGAGCTTTGGGCTTGATTTCTCTCTTGTATGCTGCCTTCTGCATTTATTTCTTTCATCTTTCTTCATTTGCATACTGTAACTCTGAATCCTGAATTTAGGTGTGCGATTGGGGACTGAACCCTAAAATTTTCCCGAAGGATACATAGGGGAGGAAAACGCCATATTAGTTTTCTTGTATGCCGCCTGTGGGTAGTGTTTATGTTATATTCACCTTTTCTTAATCGCCGTTACTCTGAACTCTGAATTTCGACGAAAGGGGAAGGGGAATCCTGGAACTCGTCTAGAGGATACATAGAAGAGCTAATATTGTGTTCATTTCGTTTTATTCTTGGTGTTTCTTACTTTTGTTTCAAGCTATTGGCCAACAATCGTGCTTCTGGTTCTTTCCCACTTCAAATTATTGATATCTCTTCCCTTACCCCCTTTTATCTCTTTCCTGCACCCTTACTCTGTTTATCTCTTTCCTGCACCCTTATCTTAAACACCAAAGTAGTTTAGTATAGGAGTCGGCCTTTCTCCGGAGATTGGCACGAGGGGCATCTCTTCCCTTCGGCCTTTCAATGTTGGTCCGGGACTAGGGCGCATACACTTACCCAAATCCTTTCCTGGCGATTTGATGACCAACAGTTTTTGGCACGCCCGGTGGGACCTCTGGTCCCATATTTTAAGGAAACTCAAGTTTGGTGAATCTCTGGCCTGTCTCCACCGGGCCAACAGTTTCTGGCACGCACGGTGGGACCCGGTCAGTCTCACCTTGTGAGTAGTAGTGAGAACCGATGCTCTCATTACCAAAAGACTCTTAGCATCTGGCGACTCTGTTTACCCGAGAATCTTTAAGTCGTAAGGACCGGTACCGAAGTCTGTGCCTTCATGCAAACAAGATGGAGAGTTAGGAATAGAGGAGAGGAAACTGAGTTCTTTGAGCTAGATATTGACGCCTTTGGGGAACGATCTAGGTTAGTTACCCCCGAGTCTCTGTTACGTGGAACATCCTAGCAAGAGGCCGCTGTTGACGAACAAGGCCTAACATATGATAGCACAACGGCTAGCTTTCCTCCTAATCCTCCCAACTCACCGAAGCATCCTAGTGCCTCCATTCCTATTGGTCGTCCTGTTAGCAATCAAGGAGGAGCTTCGGGAATTTTTGTTTCTCAAAATCCAAGAGTAAATATGGCATAGCAACAACAACAACAACAACAACAACAAATGCAACAGCAACCGTCGCCCAGATTATTCCCAGCATGGAATTCTTCAGGACCGTTAAATCTAGAGGGATAAGGGCAAGTGCCGCCTGTTGCTATAAAGAAGATCCCAACGTTCAATGGAACTGGGAAGACTGCTCTGGAGCATATCCAGGACATAGTTTCTCTGGCAGCGATTCATGACATCACAGAGGAGCGAGTTATGGTAAAGCTTCTAGTTTTGTCTCTTAGAGGAAAAATCCTCTACTAGTATAGATCCTTACCACCCGGTACCATTACGGGATGGGACCAGTTAGCCGGACAGTTGATGCGAAGCTTCAATGAGTCCGCCGATCCGACCTCTCTCCTGCATCAGTTCACAACGATCCAAAGACATCCACAAGAAGAGATAGCAGACTTCAATGTTAAGTTCGCTCGAACCTGGCAAAGAATACCAGTTGGACTTCGACCATCTGATGAAGCTGCAGCATACTATTTCCTTTGGGCTTTCAACCCCGATATCAGTGTGATGGTAAGGTATTCGAACATCAATACCTTCCCAGAGTTATATGAGTTAGCCCAGAAAGCGGAGATGGATCTAATAGTTGTGGGCAAGCTTCCCCAAAGGATGTCGATGCCCATACTTCCTGATTTCCATCAATCCCAGTATGCAGCGCAGCTCGCTCTGCAGATCTCTGCAACCCCTGTATACCTGATATCATCTTGGAACCCGAATCCCATTGTATCCCAAATCACCGCTCCACAAATTCATTTTCCCACTTTTCGACTCCGCAGCCTACGGTCACTTCGGCATTCCCTGTACTGCCGACACCACTTCAATACCCCGCCCTACCTCCAATACCAACAATGGCTCCATTGCCACCTATTCCTAAAGCCGATGACATGCAAGCCAAAATACTGCAAGAAGTTCAGTCCCTAAACTCCACAGGTGCGGACCTCGTCTAATGACATGACCATTATGAAGAAGAAGCAAGCGCAACAAGAGTTTCTACCGAGAATATCTTATCCTACACTCGCGCTTACTAAAGATCAAGCGATCCAAGCGAGGAAGAGCTTTAGCAAGAAATGCCGCAATAGACGAAGCCCCGAGCACTTCCGATTATATACATTGGTGCTCCACGTGTAATGACCCTCACGAAGAGAATACCTGCATGTTGCACCAACACTATGTACAAACGCTGGCGAGCGGTAGTCATGGCGGTCAAGTCAACGTCATCAGGCAATTGGATCAAAACCTGGTAATTGGTGAAAAAGAGCCAGTTTCAATCCTTACCAGAGGAGGAAAAAGGTCAATAGAGGTAGATGCTACTCAAATGGCTCCTTTAAAGGTGCATGCTCGTCATGAAAAAGGACAACAACCTCCTCCAGCCCCGAACGAAGCTCGACAGCCTGCACCAATCAAAGAGAAGGCCCAACAGAGCCCTCGCAAATCCACCGCAGGTGGAAACTAAGGAACAAGCTAGAGAAAAGCTCAAGCTTCCTTCGCTGACCAAGCGATAAAGGGTCAAAGCTACGGAACAGTACCGCACCAGATATGAGCCGAGAAAGGAACCTGAGGTGCCCAATTCCCTGGCGTACAACATTGTAGATGAGCTGAAGAGGATTCCAGCCAAAATCAGTCTATACGACGCACTGCAACTACCCGGACAAGTGGATCTGTTGCAAGAATCGTTGAAGATAACCAAAGCAAGAAAAGCAGCCCCGCTTGCCCTAGTACAAACCCTGTCCACATCCATTACGGAGAAGAATAGACCACCTCCGTTCTACCTGTCTTTACAGATGGAAGGGTATATTGTACATAACTGTATGATTGACTCTAGGGCCGTGACGACAGTCATGCCGAAGGCAATGTGCGAAGAGATAGGAATGGAGTATACGCGAAGCAGCCACGGCATGCTCCAGTTGGATGGTACCCCCGTGAAGACTGTAGGGGTGATCAAGGATATTCCTATTCGACTACACAAGATGCCTCAGATCACAGTTATACAAGAGGTAGTAGTCGTCAACCTTGAGCCATATTTCAGTAAGTGCTTGTCGAGAGAATTCACAACGAAGCTGGGCGGATATCTATCTATGGATTACTCTCATCTGGAGATTCCATTCAAAGGGAAGAAGATAAAAATCTACAACGAAAAGCCTTCTACATTCCTTGTAGAGAAGATGTCCGATGGAGAGAGCAGCGATCCTGTGCATGCGATAGTAGAAGAGAGAGCAGGTGGACCTGGTCGAGGAGTCCCTCTCACAGTTAAGTTGTGAAGATGAGTTTTCATTGGCAGAATTTAATGCCATGATAGAAACCGAGATGGGATGTTACGCCATCACCAAGCCTGAGAAACACATCAAGTCAGAAGATAAGGTCTCCGCCCAAGGCGAATTATGGAAATTATTCTTCGATGGCGCCCGATGCAAAAACAACGTCGGGGCGGGCATTCTTTTAGTATCACCTTCTGGAGAGCAGAAGGAATATTGTTACCGGTTGGTGTGGAGTTGCACCAACAACGCAGCAGAATATGAAGCATTATGCCTAGGACTAAAGAAAGCAGAAAAGTTGGGCATAAAGCATCTCCAAATCTTTGGAGATTCCGAATTGGTATGTAATCAAGTCACAAACAAGTGCACTTCAAGAAGCACTATCTCAAGTCATACCGAAACAGGGTATGGGACTTGTTCGACCAGTTCGAATCTCTCAATCGCAATCTATTCCAAGAGAAAAGAACCGACATGCCGATGTTCTAGCATCCATTGCAGCCAAGTATTCTCTAGCAGAAGACATGGTGCATAAGCCTAAAGCTGTGAGGATGATTTACAGGCCCTCTGTATCGGACAAGGATCTGCATTGGCAAGTCTTTGACAACGATGAGTAGATTGTGAATTTTATGATTCAAGAAGCAGCCACAGTTGAGAAGAGAAGTCCTGACGATGAGGAATATGAAGGGCTAGTTCAATTGAAAAATAACCACGTTCCCAAGAGATTAATTACTCTTGAAAGCCTCTCTGATCAAAATGATCGAGCAATTTTTCATCGGATCAAAGTCAATGCAAAGCAGTATCAGGATTTGGAGCTTGAGCCTGGAAAAGCAATAAAAGTTCGAACAAATTGCACTTCGGAAGAGCTAGAGCAGATCCGATCTCTATGCAGAAGGTATCCCGACACAGTGGCTTGGTCTTATCAAGACTTAAAGGGATACGATCGGCAACTGATCCAGCATACAATTGAGTTGCAGGAAGGGATCAAACCTTTTCGGCAAAAGAAAAGGCCTGTTAATCCGAAGATCAAGGTCCTAATGAAGGCCGAACTCCTGAAGATGCTCGAGGCAAAGATAATTTATCCCATAAAGCATTCCTCTTGGGTAGCGAATCTAGTCCCAGTGAGAAAGAAGAATGGACATATACAATTGTGCGTGGACTTTCGCAACCTAAACCAGGCTTCTCTCAGAGATCATTACCCTCTCTCGCAGATCGATCAAATCTTGCATTCGGTGGCTGGGGCTCAATGCTTCTCCTTACTCGATGGCTTCTCAAGGTACAATCAGATCTGGGTTAAGGACGAAGACCAACATAAAACCGCATTCACTACCAAGTGGGGAACTGTTGCCACATTTTGCACGGGGTGCAATGTTTTCAATTTTTGTAAAAGAGCTGCTCTTCCTTCTCCCCCCTTTCTCTCTCTTCCCTACATTCTCATTCTTCTCAAAATTGACAGCACTTGCCCTGAAAAATGGCTAAGTGTCAGGGTATGCTGAGGTGTTCGGGTTTTTTGCGGGCCATAAATAGGGGCGATAAAATGGACAAAATGAGCCCTGGATATTTTATTATTGCAGATCTTCTCGCAAGCTTTCCAACGATATATTATAATAGGCGATCGGGTCAGCGGATCAAAAGTTATGGCCCCGGGAAGTCGAACCAGGAAACCCAGGTTTTTGTGCGAAGTGCGCACTTCGCCCAGTTTTGGTGCGAAGTGCGCACTTCGCCCCACTTTCTGGGCGCACCTTGCACTCGCGGACCGTGGCAGGTCAATGCGAGAAAAAAGGTAAAATGCCGGAGCGAGTCCATATGGCGGCGGACACCGGTGTTCGCTCGTGCGCGGTTCGACTTCTCAACGGAGCGGGAATGCGCCCTTGACGAGTGTACGGTAGGGGAACAAACCCGGAATTTGACCAAGGCTTGAAGGCCTTCCCCGATCGCACCGATTTCTGCACACATCCCAAGGAGCCCCGATCCCAAGCAAAGATGGATAGATCGCCCTCTAAGGCGGGCATGTGTCACACAAAGATAACCCATCATCGGACAAGTGTCCAGCTTCGGGATTTGAACCAAGACTGCCAACCAAAAGGGATAAGCATGGGCCGCTTGCACCGCCTGCGTTAATAGCCTCATTCAAAGCCGATCCGAGGTTTCACCCGCCTCAGCTACTAGCAAGCCTCGCCGACTTGAAGATTTACCCAAGACTCCGCCACGTAGGCTGTCCGCCTTCCGGGAAGACCATGCTCGAGTGCAGCCCGATCCGACAAAAGGTCGGCATTTGCGGCTCTTTCGCCGCTTCTGTCAACTCATGTTTGACTGGGACTCTGTGCCCATTAATGTAACGGGTGGGACTCGGGCTATAAAAGCCCATCTGAAATTCATTGTAAAGGGTGGAAGGGGAATGTTTGTTAGGGAACTACTGTGCTTACTGTAACCGTGCTTCTGCTTATGAATACAATCTGTATGCCTGGTTCTGTTCTACTGTCTTTATTATTTTATGCTATCTTTCATTATATGCCTTAGGCCCACGTGTGTCACTGCTCGTTAATTCACTTTGGCATTTGGCGATCAGGTTCCTCTAGCATTGCTTGCTTAAAGCACCTTCTGTACTTCATTATTTAAAGCATTCATTATAAATTTGGTAGCAGTTCCACCAGTTGTGTGTGACGTTGTCGGCCCGTATCCAGTGATTGATGCGATCCCTGCTCGTTAGTTCCTTGTAGGGAATGTTTTCTAGGGAGCCATTGAAGATGTGCGGTTAAACTATCTACCTAACACATATACCGGCTCGACATCTCTAGGTTTACTTTCTACCCCCGTCGGTGTACGTATCCGGTGATTGATACGATCCCTCGCCGTTAGTTCCTTGTAGGGAATGTTTGCTAGGGAGCTATTGAAGTCGTGCATACGCTGCCGGTGTATCGGAAGTACGCCTAGGTTTTGCAGTTCCTTGTCATGCTCTGTGTTTGTATGCAGTAAGTAGCGGTGATTGGTGTGTTCCCGTACTGTTAGTTCCCCCCCCACCAACCTTTGGACATATTTGTATCTCTTTCTGTACATTTGTCTCTTTCCGTTCCTTTATTTCTTTCCTGTTCCCTTTAGCTTAAATCAAGCCCCCCAAAAGGAGCCGGCCTTCTCCGGAGATTGGCTCGGAAGGCATCTCTTCCTTCCGTAATTTCATGCTGGTGGGCGAATCTGGGCGCATTAACCAAAAATCCTTTCCTCATGGCAGATTCGTAACCAACAGTTTCTCTGGCACGCCCGGATTGAGCGGGGGACCGAGTGACACATGTCTGCCTTGAAGGGCAGTCTATCTATCTTCGCTTGGGATCGGAGCTCCTTGGGATGCGTGGGCAGAAACGATGCGATTGGGAAGGCCTTCACGCCTTGGTCAAATTTCGGGTTTGTTCCCCTACTGTACACCTATCAAGGGCGGATTCCGGCTCTGCTGAAAAGTCGGGCTGCGCACAGGTGAACACTGGTGTCTGCCGCTGTACGGACTTTATTCTTCTTTGTCAGCCTGCCAGCCTGCCAGTTACAAGGTGCGCCCAGAAAGAGGGGCGAAGTGCGCACTTCGCACCAAAACTGGGCGAAGTGCGCACTTCGCACAAAAAACTGGTTTCCTGGTTCAGCTTCCTGGGGCCATAACTTTTGATCCGCCGACCCGATCGCCTATTATAATATATCGTTGGAAAGCTTGCGAGAAGATCTGCAATAATAAAATATCAAGGGCTCATTTTGTCCATTTTATCGCCCCTATTTATGGCCCGCAAAAACCCGAACACCTCAGCATACCCCTGACACTTAGCCATTTTTCGGGGCAAGTCTTTGTCAATTTTGAGAAGAATGAGAATGTAGGGAAGAGAGAGAAATGGGGGAGAAGGAAGAGCAGCTCTTTTACAAAAATTGAAAACATTGCACCCCGTGCAAAATGTGGCAACATTTCTGGCGGCTCGCGGGGTGTCGAGCTCGCCTCGGCGCAAAGAATCCATGCCTTCATCCATTGGGCAACAGAGTCACCCTCGTCGCAATCGCTCTTCGGATCCACCCCGCAATCGCCTCCTCGGAACACTTAAAAAGAAAACACCGCACGTGATCGAAATAAGGAAACAACTAAAACTTTGAATATTAGCCGGATTATTTACACAAAATTTTGCGGCGCTATTGGCATGCCGCCACCACAAATCTAGCTTTGGTTGCCTATCCAGTAAACTCGCGGTGCCGGACCAGATCTGGTTGTACTTCAGATGATCTTTGAAGTCCGGCTGGCCTCCCAAAGTTTGCCAGGTTATGAACATGGTGCAACGTGGCAGATTGTCATTCATGCCGGCACCCAACAGTTTTTGGCACGCCCGGTGGGACCCTTTGTCTCGCATTTGGAAGATCTCAAGCTCGTCCTCATTCGGGCTGACAGTTTCTTTCCGAATGCTCGGTGGGACAAGGAGGTTTCTCACCCCCAAACAGAATTGAAGCACTGGTGCTCGCTTCATTGCTCGTTCAAAATCAGAGCACCTGGCGACTCTGCACGTTCATATTCTCTGAGTCCGAAAGACCGGTCCTGACGCCTTCATTCAAGCAAGAAGGTGGCGAGCGAGGAACCCGGAAAAGGGCGCCTGACTTTGCGAAATTAATACCAATGCTCCAGGCGAGCGCGTCAGGCCGGTGATTACCAAGCTCGCATAGACGAATCGGTGAGGTGAGACGATCGGTCTCCATATTTTAAGGAAGCCCGAGTTGGTGAATCTTTGGCTTGCCTTCATCCGGCAAAATCACCTGGCGACTCGACCGAGTGAAGATCCGGATTTCTTGATCGCAAGCGCCCTTTTTTTTTAAGCTAATAGAAGACACCCCGGAGGAATCAAGGTTTGGTGAGCAGCCTTGACCTCACAAGCGGAGAAATGAATGTTCACCTACAGTCTCCACCGTGGTGGTATTGGCTCCAACCATCACCGCAACCGGTACCCGAAGAGGGCTCCCGTCTGAAAAATCTCCTTGCCACATCGTTCATCAATTGTATGGGTATCGGCATGAATGACAATCTGCCACGTTGCACCATGTTCGTAACCTGGCAAACTTTGGGAGGCCAGCCGGACTTCAAAGATCATCTGAAGTACAACCAGATCTGGTCCGGGCACTGCAGGTTTACCGGATAGGCAACCAAAGCTAGATTTGTGGTGGCGGCATGCCAATAGCGCCGCAAAATTTTGTGTAAATAATCCGGCTAATATTCAAAGTTTTAGTTGTTTCCTTATTTCAGTCTGTGCAGTGTTTTCTTTTTAAGTGTTCCGAGGAGGCAGTTGTCGGGGGTGGATCTGAAGAGCAGTTGCAGCGAGGGTGACTCTGTTGCCCAATGGATGAAGGCATGGATTCTTTGCGCCGAGGCGAGCTCGACACCCCGCGAGCCACCAGAAATGTTGCCACATTTTGCACGGGGTGCAATGTTTTCAATTTTTGTAAAAGAGTTGCTCTTCCTTCTCCCCCCTTTCTCTCTCTTCCCTACATTCTCATTCTTCTCAAAATTGACAGCACTTGCCCTGAAAAATGGCTAAGTGTCAAGGTATGCTGAGGTGTTCGGGTTTTTTGCGGGCCATAAATAGGGGCGATAAAATGGACAAAATGAGCCCTGGATATTTTAATATTGCAGATCTTCTCGCAAGCTTTCCAACGATATATTATAATAGGCGATCGGGTCGCGGATCAAAAGTTATGGCCCCGGAAGCTGAACCAGGAAACCCGCTTTTTGTGCGAGGCGCACTTCGCTCGACTTTTGGTGCGAAGTCCGACTTCGCCCCTCTTTCTGGGCGCACCTTGTAACTAGCAGGCTGGTAGGCTGACAAAGAAGAATGATAACTACCGGAGCAGGTCCGTACAGCGGCAGACACCAGTGTTCACCTGTGCGCAGCCCGACTTTTCAGCAGAGCTGGAATGCGCCTTGACAGTGTACGTAGGGGAACAAACCCGGAATTTGACCAAGGCGTGAAGGCCTTCCCAACCGCACTGTTTTCTGCCCACGCATCCCAAGGAGCTCCGATCCCAAGCGAAGATAGATAGATCGCCCTTCAAGGCGGACATGTGTCACACAAAGATAACCCATCATACGACAAGTGTCCAGCCTCGGGATTTGAACCAAGACTCGCCGACCAAAAGGGATAAGTATGGGCTGCACCGCCTGTGTCAGTAGCCTCATTCAAAGCTGATCTGAGGTTCCACATGCCTCAGCTACCCGCATTCCTGTCAATTTAAAGTTCTTCCCAACGCGCTGTCACGTGGCTGTTCAACCTTCAAGGAGACCATGCCGAGGGTACAGTCCAGCCTGACAGAGTTCAGCATCAGCAGTTCCGCGGCTGCTTTTGTCAGCTAATGTTTGACTAGGACGTTGTGCCCATTAATGTAACGGAGGGAACTTTGGGCTATAAATAGCCACCACGTTTTCATTGTAAGGGTGGAAGGGGAATGTTTGTTAGGGAACTACTGTGCTTACTGTAACCGTGCTTCTGCTTATGAATACAATCTGTATGCCTGGTTCTGTTCTACTGTCTTTATTCTTTTATGTTGTCTTTCATTATATGCCTTAGGCCCACCTATGTCGCGGATCGTTGATTCATTTCGGCATTTGGCGATCAGGTTCCTCTAGCATTGCTTGTTTAAAGCACCTTCTGTACTTCATTAATTTAAAGCATTCATATAATAAATGTGGTAGCAGTTCCATCAGTTATGTGTGACGTTGTTGGCCCGTATCTGGTGATTGATGCGATCCCCTGCTGTTAGTTCCTTGTAGGGAATGTTTGCTAGGGAGCCATTGAAGCTGTGCGGTTAAACTCTCTGCCTAACACATATACTTGGCTCTGACATCTCTAGGTTTACTTTCTACCCCTGTCGGTGTACGTATTCGGTGATTGATACGATCCCTCGTCGTTAGTTCCTTGTAGGGAATGTTTGCTAGGGAGCTATTGAAGCTGTGCATACGCTGCTGGTGTATCGGCAGTACGCCTAGGTTTTGCGGTTCCTTGCCATACTTTGTGTTTGTATGCAGTAAGTAGCGGTGATTGGTGTGTTCCCGTACTGTTAGTTCCCCCACCAACCTTTGGACATATTTGTAATCTCTTTCTGTACATTTATCTCTTTCCGTTCATTTATTTCTTTCCTGTTCCCTTTAGCTTAAATCAGACCCCCCCCCAAGGAGCCGGCCTTCTCCGGAGATCGGCCCGGAAGGCATCCCTTCCTTCCGGCCTTTCAATGTTGGTTCGCGGGTCCAGGGCGCAATAGCAGCAAATCCTTTCCTCGTGGCGGATTCGTGACCAACAGGAACATTTGCTTACCAGCGAATGCCATTCGGTCTTTCGAATGCGGGTGCCACTTTTCAAAGGGCCATGGATCTAGCTTTTTGCGAACTCTTGAATAAGGTTATTGTTATCTATTTGGATGACATGACCGTCTTCTCCCGAAGAAGGGAGGATCACCCCTTACACTTACAACAGATTTTCGAAAAATGCCGAGAGTTTGGCATTTCAATCAATCCGAAGAAATCGATATTCGCAGTCAGCGAAGGAAAGTTGTTGGGACATGCGGTATCAGAGAAGGGTCTCGCTGTAGATCCTGACAGAGCTGAGGCTCTGATGAAACTCCCACTCCCAGTGGATAAGAAAGGACTTCAGTCTTTCTTCGGACAGATCAACTTCGTGAGGAACTTTGTCCTAGATTTTGCCCAGGTCATCAAGCCGATGTCCGAACTTTTGAAGAAGGGTGCAGAATTCATCTGGACGGAGGAAAGAAAAGAAGCATTCGAAGAGATCAAGGCCCGAATCGCTCAGGCGCCGGTCCTAACCAACCCTGACTACAACCGGGATTTCATCCTGTACGCCATAGGAGAACCTAAGAGCTACGCTGTCGTCCTGACACAAAAGGGGGAAGATGGCGAAGAGTGCCCCATCGCATTTCTAAGCCAAGTGATAAACCCTCATGAAGAAAAATATAATTTCATAGAAAGGCAGGTGCATGCAGTAATGAAGTCTCTTAGGAAATTCAAGCAATTCATTTCTCAAAGTCGGGTTACGATCTTTGTCATTCCCCCGATGTGCGCAATTTCATCATCCAAGGAGAATTGGGAAGCAAAAGAGCCGGTTGGGTCAGCAAGATACAGGAGTTCGACATCGAGATCAGACCCACAAAGCTGGTTCGCGGTCGCGCGTTATGTTACAAGTGTGAATAGGGTTGTTTCGAAACTGGCTTAGAAAAATCTCTTTTCTAAGCTTCAGTGTGAAATCTCCCTACATTTGTCGGCAGAATTTGTTTTTGAATTTGTCGGCAGTCTATCTCCTATTTTGTCTCCCCTAATCTCCTATTTTCCCTCCTCCTTATCCCTCCTTTTCCTCCCTTTCCCTTATCCCTCCAACCTCCTTATCCCTCCGCGCCTTTCTTTCCCCTATCTTCTCCCTCCTTATCTCCTATTTCCCCTTATCTCTCCTTTGCCGACTTTCTTCCTATTCCCTACTCTATATATTATTGGATATACATTTTGTAATAAGGTTGGGGGTGCTTCAAATTAAATAAAGATTTTAATTTTTATTTGTCCTGCATTAATTTTGTTTGTGTGACTGTGTTCGGATTTCACATCTGGTATCAGAGCCAGACTTCGTCATCTGTCGGGCACGGTTCCCGAGGCGAAGTGGAACGGGCACGGTTCCCGAGGTGGGCACGCATCCCGACGCAGGTCACAGTAGGGCTCGGATCCCGAGGCGGATCGCGAGCAGGCTCGAGCACGGATCCCGAGGCAGTTCGGGCACGGATCCCGAGGCGGATCGTGCACAAGTGACTGTGGCAGTCGAAGCAGAGGTGACACGTGGCGTTAGCAGATCGTGACACGTGTCGCAGTCTGGTTGGCAGCGAGTTGGCAAAATTTTGCCACGTGGCGATTCATCGTGGCAGTGAGGTGGCGAACGCTGGTTGGTTGAAGCGACGATTAAAATTTTGGTTGAGAATCGACTGCCCGAAGGCAGTCGAAATCAACTGTGTGGGTTTAGTTTATAAACCCCATCGCGTCCGCAGAGGGACGCATGTGGGATAATCCCACCATTTTTTTTAAAAACTCGCCCCGTTCAACCGTCGCGTGGTGTAGGACGAGTGGTCCGCTTGTAGGGAGGAGTACGGGTCATTCCCATCAAAAAAAAATATATATTTTTTTTAAAACAATTTGCCCGCCGTCGCTTTAACACCGTCCGCCCTCCCTTGCTTCTCAACCGACGCATTTGGCGTGATGGTCATTCGGCTTGGTGGCTGTCAGGAGATCTGCGGATCGAGTTCCGCCCACATCATTTTTGAATAAAGTTTTTTTTAAATATATTGCCGTCGGGAAGGATTAATTGGAAGTGCTGCACTTCCGTTTTCAATGAGGCCTTGAGGTCGTGCGGCTAAGGCGCTTGCTCAGCACACGGCAGTCGCGTGATCGAATCGCGACGGAAAGGTAAAAAATTTTTTAAATTTTTTGTTTTTTAAAGGTTTTTAATTTATTTAATAATTTTTTATATTATTTATTTTTTATATTATTTATTTTTAAAATTATCTTTTTTAAATAAATTTATTTTTTAAAAAGGGTAATTTAAAAATAATAAAAGGTTATTAAATTTATTTAAAAACCTTTAGAAAACCTTTAAAGAGAATTTGTGAAAGGAGAAATAATGTGCTTGTGGAAATGGTAGATGTTCCGATCTGAAGGGTGCTATCATGCACTTCTCTCTCTTTTGAAGAGAGAAACGCCAGAATCCTTTGATGAAAGGGTTCGTCGAACTAGTCTACACACAGTGTTTAGTCAATTGGAGAATCAGGTGATTTCTCACCTGAGAAAGCCGGATTCAGGATACGAGGCAGATCTCGAAGACAATATCTTCTGACAGAGAATTGAAGAATCCGAAACCGTGCAATTTGTTTCGGACGTACAACCGGTGCCGCTTATACACCAGGTGTGCCAACAGATGAATTGAGTGTGGGCTATACACCACGCTCTCCTGAGCTTGAACCTGAACCAGCAGAAGCAGAAGAAGAGGAAGAAGAGGAAGAAGAAGAAGAAGAAGCAGCAGCAGCAGCAGTAGTAGCAGCAGATCCAATGGAAGTGAAACCTGAGTTCATCATCATTAGCAGTAGTTCTGAAGCAGAACATGAATGTACTAAGAAGGCGAGATTTGATTTAAATTATTAAATCATTCTCATACGCATTCTACTTTGTATTTCCAGTTTGCCTCAATAAAAGTACTTGTGTGCTTCGAATAAAAGTTTGTTTTTAGCAATGGCTGCAAACACTAGTCTACCAATCCCTGAATTTAATGGTAGTGACTATGAATACTGGTCTATAAAAATGAAGACTTTGTTGATAGGAAAAGGTCTTTGGGATGTAGTTGAGGAAGGTTATACAGAACCAACTGTCGCTGAATGGGCAACATTTTCTAATGCAGATAAAAAGACAAGAAAAGAAGCACAAAAGAATAATGCTTTTGCCTTATATCACATTCATGCTGCTTTAGATAAAACTATCTTCCCTAGGGTTGCATCATATGTAATTGCACAAGATGCATGGAATGCCTTAAAAGAGAGCTATAGAGGCAATGACCAAGTGAAGCAGGTAAAACTGCAAACCTTGAAACGAGATTTTGAGAATCTCAAGATGCAGGAGAATGAAAGAGTTGGTGATTACTGCGTGCGAGTGAAAGCAGTAGTCGACAAAATGGTCACACTAGGGGAGGATATCAAGCCAGAGATGATGGTGAAGAAAGTGTTGAGAACACTTCTTCCAAAATGGAATTCGTTGCAATAATTATTGAAGAATCAAAAGACTTATCCACATTGTCTTTTGAAGCTTTAATTGGTTCACTTCTCTCCCATGAAGAGAGGTTGCAGGAAACTCCTACCACCAGCTATGGAGGAGATGACAAAGCTTTTGCCACACATGAAGGAAGAGGTAGAGGCCGAGGCAGAGGTCAACAAAGAGGCAGAGGCAGGAATAATCAAAGAGGGGGAACTCCTAACAGAGGAGGATCATCCAACAGAGGTGGAAACCAGAATAGAGGAGGACAACAGCAATATAGAGGGAAACAATCTGGAAAAGGAAAAGGAGGAGACAAATCAAAACAAGTTTGCTACAATTGTGGCAAACCTGGCCATTATGCTCGAGATTGTTGGTCAAAGACTTCGCAAGGAAGCAAAGAAGCAACTGCAGAGCAGATCAGCTTTGGGAATTTTGGAGAAGAGGAAGAGTCCTCAAATCTCTTTCTCTCTTATGGCCGACAGAGCAAAATTTGAATGATACATGGATTTTGGACACAGGGTGTTCAAATCACATGAGTGGCAAAGAAGAACTCTTTGCTAAGATAGACTCCTCATACAAATCCAAAGATTCGGTTGGGAGATGACAAGTCATTGGCAGTTGAAGGCATTGGAGCTATGGAGGTTCCAACAAAAGAAGGCATAAAACATGTAAGTGATATCTATTACACTCCTCATCTTCAACACAATCTGTTAAGTGTTGGTCAAATGCTTGAAAAGAATTATAAGTTGATTTTTGATGAGGGTAAATGCACCATTTTTGACAAAAACAATAGTAATAGAATCATTACACAAGTGCCAATGTCAAAAAATAGATTATTTCCTTTGAAGTTTGGCCAGCCAGGAGGAAATAAGTTAGCAAATGTAGCTATTACCAATCCAAGTGTCCTATGGCACTTGAGATATGGTCACTTGAATTCAGCAAGTTTGAAATTGCTAACTTCACAAGCAATGGTGACTCGGACTTCCCAAAGTTCAAGATAGTAAGGAAGTCTGTGAAGGGTGTGCCTTGGGCAAGCATGCCAGATCAAAATTTCCTCGTGGACAAGCATGGAGGGCCAACTATCCTCTTCAGTTGGTACATTCAGACATCTGTGGTCCGATGCAGACCAAGAGTCTAGGTAATCACTCTTACTTCCTACTTTTCATTGATGATTGCACAAGAATGTGTTGGATATACTTTTTGAAGCATAAGGATGAAGCATTTGCATGCTTTGTTGATTTTAAAGCAAAAGTTGAAAGTGAGAGTGGATATTCAATAAAATGTCTTAGATCAGATAGAGGAGGAGAATACTCCTCTAATCAGTTTTTGAATTTTTGTAAACATCATGGCATCAAGAGGCAGTTCACAACTGCCTACACTCCACAACAGAATGGTGTAGCAGAAAGAAAGAATCGCACCATTGTGGAGATGGCGAGATCAATGCTTCAGACAAAGCATTTGAGTAATGCATATTGGGGAGATGCAACAAGGACTAGTGTTCACATCTTGAACAGAAGTCCTACTTCGAGTTTGAAAGGGAAGACACCTTACCAAGCCTGGGATGGTAAGAAACCAAATGTGAAGTATTTCATAGTATTTGGTTCATTGGCATATGCTCACATTCCCGATGAGCTGAGAAAGAAGTTGGATCCAAAGAGTCAGGCTTGCATTTTTGTAGGATACTGTGAAAACACAAAGGGTTATAGACTCTACAATCCTACAACTCGAAAGATAGTGGTTTCAAGGGATGTGATTTTTGATGAAGGGGGAGAGTGGGGTAAGCCCCAAATATTCAATGATGTTGAAGCCACTGATGTAGTAGCTCAACAGGTGCAACCACAGACTACCACAGAAAGGAAAGCAGTCTCCGCCCACACATCCACCAAGTCCATCTTCTGATTCAACTGCTTCACCAAGTCCTTCTCCACAGCGATCGGTAAGTTCCTCACCAATGGATATTGATGTTCCATCCAAAGGTAAGAGAACTTTACAAGTATCATCCATCCTCTCGGATGTTGGATAAGAATTTTTCAAGAAGATATACTAGGAGTCAAGCTAGTGAAATGGAATCTGCTTTACACAGATTAGAAAGTATGCACTTGTATGGTGATGATGAATCCCAACAAGAACCCAGAGGAGATCAAGTTAACTATGCTTTGTTAACTAGTGCACAACTTGAACCTTCTAGTTATGAGAAGGCATGTACTCATAAGATTTGGCAAGATGCCATGGAAGAGGAGATAACCTCTATAAAAAACAACGACACTTGGGAGCTTGTGAAGCTTCCGAAAGGAAAGAAATGTGTTGGCTGTAAATGGATCTTCAAGACCAAGTTTAATGCCGATGGAAGCATTGAGAAGCATAAGGCAAGATTAGTGGCAAAGGGTTTTACTCAGAAGTATGGAATAGATTATGAAGAGACATTTGCTCCTCGTAGCCGACAGAGACAATCAGAACAGCTTCTTGCCTTAGCCGCACACAAAGGATGGAAAGTCCAACACATGGATGTGAAGAGTGCATTTCTCAATGGTTACTTGATCGAAGAAGTGTATGTTGAGCAACCACAGGGATTTGAAGTGCAAGGTAAGGAACACCTTGTTTACAGATTGAAGAAGGCACTCTATGGCCTCAAACAAGCACCAAGAGCTTGGTACTCACGCATTGATGGGTACTTCAAAGAATATGGGTTCACAAGGAGCAAAAATGAACCCACACTCTACTACCTAAAGCAAGGTAAAGACATCCTCATAGTTTGTTTGTATGTGGATGATCTTATTTTTATGGGTAGTAATGAGAAAATGAATAGGGAGTTCAAACACTCCATGATGACGCAGTTTGAGATGAAGGATCTTGGATTAATGCACTACTATCTTGGAATGGAAGTTCATCAATCAGATACAGGGATCTTCATCTGTCAACATAAGTATGCTCGAGACATGATCAAGAAGTTTGCTATGGAGCATTGCAAACCAGTTGCAACTCCAATTGGACATGGGATCCAACTAAGCAAAGATGATGGAGCACCAAAAGTTGATGTGACCACTTTCAGAAGCATGGTTGGGAGTTTGATGTTTCTCGCCAACACTGCACTGTATATTCAAGATGTCTGTATCTCTTGTTTCTAGATTTATGTCTAACCCCTCTGAGCTGCATTTGCAGGCAGCTAAAAGAATTTTGAGATATGTGAAGGGTACATTGGATTTTGGAATCCAGTACCATAAATGTAACACTATCAAGCTTGTAGGCTTCAATGATAGTGATTGGGGTAGCAATATTGATGACAGGAAGTCAACATCAGGAAACTGTTTTAGTCTTGGATCAGGACTAATAACTTGGAGTTCAAAAAAGCAGACAATAGTAGCGCTATCTTCAACAGAAGCGTAGTATATAGCGGTTACTTATGCAAGTACTCAAGCCTTGTGGCTAAGGAAAGTACTAGAAGAGATTGGAGAACAACAAAGTGGTCCGACCAGAATCTATCGTGACAACATCGGTGCCATTCAATTGGCATATAATCCTGTCCACCATAGCATAACCAAGCATTTTGATATGAAGTACCACTTCATCGTAGATATGGTGGAACATGAAATTGTTGAGCTTCAATACCGTCACACTTTGGAGAACGTCGCTGACATCTTCACCAAGGCGATGACAAAAGCTCAATTTGTAAAGCTGAGAGACTGTGTAGTCAGTCCTCTCAACTTTAAGGGGGAGAATGTTACAAGTGTGAATAGGGTTGTTTCGAAACTGGCTTAGAAAAATCTCTTTTCTAAGCTTCAGTGTGAAATCTCCCTACATTTGTCGACAGAATTTGTTTTTGAATTTGTCGGCAGTCTATCTCCTATTTTTTCTCCCCTAATCCTCCTATTTTCCCTCCTCCTTATCCCTCCTTTTCCTCCCTTTCCCTTATCCCTCCAACCTCCTTATCCCTCCGCGCCTTTCTTTCCCCTATCTTCTCCCTCCTTATCTCCTATTTCCCCTTATCTCTCCTTTGCCGACTTTCTTCCTATTCCTACTCTATATATTATTGAATATACATTTTGTATTAAGGTTGGGAGTGCTTCAAATTAAATAAAGAATTTAATTTTTATTTGTCCTGCATTAATTCTGTTTGTGTGACTGTGTTCGGATTTCACACGTTATGTCAAGAATTGGCGAAGAGCGTAGCATCCGAAGCTACAGAATCTCAGTGGAATGACTCAGCAGCGGCAAGATGCTTCGCAAACCAAGAAGAGAACGAGAAAGACTGGGTCAGTGAAATAGTCGAATACTTCAACACCGGCAAATGTCCTTCACATTTAAATGCCTCACAGCGAAGGCATTTTAGGATGCGGTCCTCCCGATATACTTTGCGCCCCGAAGGCCTGTTTTTCAGAAACATTGATGGCGTCCTTCTTAGGTGCATAAAAGATGATGATAAAAGGAGAGTCCTGGGAGAATTTCATTCAGGATTATCTGGAGGTCACTTCGCGGGGAGAACAACGGCGTTGAAAATAATCAAAGCTGGTTATTATTGGCCTACACTCTTTGCCGATGCCTTCGCAGTTTGTCGCAAATGCGAGCAGTGTCAGAAGTTCGCTGGGCGAAGCAGGAATGCTTCAATGCCTCTCCGACCGATACAAGCAGAATCACCTTTTCAACAATGGGGGCTGGATTTCATAGGGGTCATATCGCCGAACTCCTCCGCTGGGCATAAGTCCGTCCTGACTGCAACTGATTACTTCACCAGATGGGCCGAAGCAACACCCACGAAGCATGCAGATCAGGAGACCGTCATCGCCTTCCTAGAAGGATTGATCACCCGGTTCGGCATTCCAGAAGCAATCATCACGGACAATGGTCCTGGCTGACGCCAAAATCAATGAATTCCTTTACAAATATGGGATATATCATAAAGTATCCTCCAACTACTATCCACAGGGCAACGGATTGGCAAAATCCACCAACAAGACCTTGTTAAGGGTGCTAAGAAAGCTCATAGAGATGAACAAAAGGACTTGGCATCTCCTTCTAGATCGTGCCTTATGGGCTGATCGAATTTCTGTCAAGAAGTCAATCATGACTTCACCTTATGCCCTGGTCTACGGCAAGGAGGCCATCTTACCTACCCACGTAGAGATCCCTACGTTGCAGCTATTAGAAGAAGGAGTCAATCCTTTAGAAAACAGACTGGCTCAGCTATTACAGCTAGAGGAAGATCGCGAGAAATCCTACCAGAGCTTCGCTAACCATGCTCAGGTCATCCGAGATTGGTTCAAGAAAAAATCATCCAATCGCACATTCAAGGTGGGAGATCTGGTATGGAAGTGGGACTCCTGGAAGGCCAAGCCTGGAAATCATGACAAATTGGACGCATTCTGGGACGGACCGTTCGAAATCGTGAAGGTAAACTCGGCCAATTCTTTCATTCTCAAGGATACAGATGGCCAGGTATTGCCAATTTTTGTCAATGGTCTTCACTTGAAGACTTTTCATCACTGAAGATGTAGTAAAAAAAAAAAAATGTTACTTTGTACATAGTTTTTCATTCCTGTATATATTCTCTGCTTCGAGATCTCCGAGAGGCTAAGTGTTACAGAGATAAACTCCAGCTTCGCTGAACACGGCGAAAATCTCCTTAGGGGAATTTTAGTGCGAAGCATCTAACGCGAGATGCTTCGCAGTGAAGCACTTTGGTTTCCAAAAGGTCCTCGGAAGACCGAGGAAGTCATCAAAGGGAGTAGGGGACGAAAAGAGCTTCGCACCCGAAGCATTTCAAGCAGCTACTTCGGGCAGAAGTTTTGCGAAGCAGTTTTCAAAAGGAGCCTAGCGAAGCAGTTTCCAAAGAAGACGAGCTTCGGGGGGGGCAGCATTCCGCGAAGCAAAAAAGTGACGCAGCGAGGAAAAATTACTTCGGGCCCGAAGCACAGAAAATAGTCTTCCACCGAAGGTTCGCCGCGAAGCATTTTCAGCCCTGATTTTGACTTCGCCAATCCAAAAGCGCGCAAGGCGGAGACATTTAAAACGTGCCTAGAGGAATGTGTCGACAGCCACCTTGGAAAGCGTTCGAAGCAAGCGAGTTTAATGCAAAGGTGGCGGAACACATCCCGAGAGGATTCGGTTAGGAGAAAAGCTCGCGTCGAGGTACGAGGTGGCAGCAGGTTGCATTTCCAATGCAAGGCATAATCATCGAAGCGCGTGGCCCCGCGTACTACGCCACCGGATAGCCAATCAAATGCTGCAGTGATCTCCCAGGTCAGAAATGTAAATTCAATTATGGCAGGAGCCATAAATACAGGTAGTTGCCTTCTAAGGCTATAAAACGCAATCCTTGGCAGCAAGAAGGCTATTTGCCCACTAATGCATGCAAGATTAGGAGCTCCGATGCTTAGCCTGTAATTCTCCCGCCTTCGTGTCAAAATCCTTGCGTCAAAATCCTCTGTGCTGTAAATTTGCTTCTGTAAATATTCACCATGGGGAAGAAAAACTCCAAGGAAAAGAAAAAGGAGCCAGAAGTCACGGCCCCCGAAAAAACAAAGAAGGGTCAGGAGGAGAAGAAACAAAGACCCAAGAGGGTCGACCTGAACCTCCGCCCAGAAAAGCAAGTCGTGGAGGAAAAAGAAGATTCTGAAGATGAACAACCCATAGAACCACCAATTGATGGGTGGGATAAGATTAGGGACACAGAACTCTCCAAGAGCGTGGCAGAACTCAGATACACTATCGAGTTCATGAGGAGTAGGCTCTCGGCGGAAAATAAAAGGGCCGCCGCATACTATTCTCAGATATACTGGTATCTGACCCCGCCCGCGCATCATTGACCCGAGCTAATCTCTGCCATTGCGCAGAACTACCAGCCCTCCTCCAGACAAGTGTTAGATGCCGCTGGACATAAACTATTTTCAATCTTGAAAGAGGATGTGCAAGCAGCCTTCGCGCCACAGCAGGGGCCACCTAAGGGATACTCAGTTCGCAACGTCATCTTGAGCGAGCAAATGGAGAGGTTCACCTCCTCCAACTAAATTGTGAAGTTTCTTAACGAGAACCTCAAGAGTGGGCTCCCTTCAGGCAAGCTGCCTCAAATGCCCCTGCCTCTGGCAGCCTTCAAGAACACTGATATTTTCTCCACCATTGCATGGGTGGCGAGCCTGTCAACCGATGCTTCAGTACACCCCTGGCAGGTGTCTTTGGCCGAGTGTATTTCCAAAGGAGAATTTTATGCCCCCGATGCTTCGAGGCCAAACACCAACCCAGTCTTCTTCGACTGGGCAGAATGGGTGGCCCGAACCTTGCACACGTGACTTACCAGCATGAAGAGCTCTGGAACGGGCCAATACTTCTTGCCCTGCTCTTTCCTTGTTTGGCTATTTTTCTACCATGTACATAAAAGTTTTCCCCATATCGCCATTTCATCAAGCGGCAAGGATGGGAATCCTCTGCCTGTGTACCAGTGGACTCCCCTCCTATTGAGGGCAGAGTCTTATTATTCTTTTAATCAACAATTTTTGGGACCCGCTATGCATTTGTTGACGGGGTCTTGCCCTTGGGTCCCCCTCAGTTTGAGAGACAGAGTGGTGCAGGAGAAGAAGGGAGATGTGTTTCAACTGACGCAGGGGCTTGTGATTCGCCTATTCGGCTTTATAGGGAAGCCCTTCCTGCTACCAGTCTACCCCTCCGAGTACCAGTTCGCATTAGAGGTCGCTCGACAAAGCGACGTAACAAACGCCGTGTACGGCCACGGTCGGAAATGGGCGCACACTTGCGACTTCCCCTTCAAAATGGGGGTAATTGAAGTGTTTGCCCTGAAGCAAAATGTTTTCTTGGAGGAGAAGCTTGCCAATTTCGGTTTGCTCCAGATTCCTCAACAATGGTGCTATGATCCTTTGGGAGTGATGAGGGACCACCTCCGATTCAAGAACTTTCATGTCCGCCCTCACCCGGAAATAGTGGATCGGAGGAACAATCCCAATGGGAAGGATTTGGAATGGCATTTGGAAAGGATGAGGACATTGCCTCCCTGGCACGAATTTTACCCTATGGAGGTCGAGTTTGACCCTGACCAGCATCCCTTCCCAACTCCAAACTCCACGTTTTGGAGAAAGGCGAAAGATGATTTGAAGGAGGAATTGAAGAATTGGGGCGAGGAACAACTAAGGGAGTGGTGGATAATGAGAGTCCATCGCCAAAAGATGAATTCCTACGGACTCTTGGCAATAGATAAGGACTTCGCAATTGTTTATGAAGCCAATGCTGGGACTTGGAAGCCCATATCCTTCGCCGACTTTGTTCCTCCAGCTACCCCAAGATCGGGCGAAAGCCCAAGAAGAGCTGACGATGTCTCGGAGCAGGAAGAGGAGGAAAAAGCCGAAGTTACACCAGAAGCACTACCACAGGGATCGTCGGAAGGCCGTGACGCAAGTACTGAGGGGTCGGCACAACAAGCGGAGAAGAAAAGGAAGAGGCAAGAGCGAGTTCAAGTGCCTCCGAGCCACCCGAAGAGGCCCCGCACGAAGCTTCCAAGTGCTCCTGCCGGACAACCTGCATCAGGCCCGGCCGAAGCAAACATTGAGGGTGCAGCGGCACAAAGTACCGAGGCAGTCCTAGAGATAGACATCATTGACGTGGAGGAACTCCTCCAACAAGAAGGAGGCCCCGAAGTAGAAGTCATGAAGGTTGGAAGTGCCGAAGTCCAAAAGGAGCAGGAGCCGATTACACAAGAAGTCACCACAGCCGCTCTGCCAAAAGGGCACACAGGTACGCACTCTCCACCCTTTGCCTTGGTCTCTCACATGTCCACCGCGGTCTCGGCCGAGTCTTCTCATCAGTCTCTCCCACCCACGCAAAGTCAATCACCTCCTCGTGTGTTACCCATTGCTATTCCAACTCTACCTCGTGATCCCGCTAGCCCCACTCCACTCGAGTCGCCCGGCCGGGACAAATCGGTTGATGCTACTTTGCCTTCCCACGCAACCATTCCTTTGGTCCTTAGCCGGGGCGAAGATAGTACCCCAACGCCGAACCCCGTTCCTCATTCCCCTGCCTCACATGGCATTGTTGCACTCGCTGGAACCCCTAGTACACCTGTCGCCGAACCTACCGGTGAGGCATCCCCCATTCATTCTTTGTATTTGTTTACCCCTTCGGCTGGAGATCCAGCCTTATTTGAATCAGAAATGTCCATGATTAAGGAACGCCCTCTAGCTGAAAAGCTACTCCAAGCCCGGCAAAACACAGAAAAAATGTTGAAGGAGGCGAGGAAGAAGAGAGGGCGCCTCTCTGGCCGAAGTTGAAAAATGCGCTGTCTTCGATTTGAAGGCCGGGAAGTTGCATAAGGTAAAAAAGATCCCCAAGGTCCAGAAGCCCCTGGATGAAATGACTCCAGCGGACTAAGATTACCAAGATAAATCCAAGGACCTGGAGCATTCATAACATTTGGTATCAAAGCGACAATACGAAAATCTGGAGGTGAGACCAAAGTTGCAAAGTGGAAGATCCATTCAAGGAGTCGTAGTCGAAGGTGACAAAGTTTCATTCCAGTTGAAGTTTGTCCTAGCCAATCCAAGAAATAAAGACACGTTCGTAGTTGAATTTTTCGAAGTTTGTGTTCATGTGAAGATCACGAGTGAAGAATGTTGGGCAACATCCTGTTCTTGCTTGCAAAGAATGGTGTCATGAAGTTGCAAAAGTGGGCACACAAACCAGGCCCCCTATGTCATTTGAAGACGATGAAAACCCATTTGTGGTGAGTACTTGCTTGGCCATTCTAGGAAGAAGAAGACGTTTGTGTTGTGTAAGCAAGAAGTTCTTGCTCATGCATTGCATTGCCGACATTCAAGAAGAAAACTCAAGAAAGAGTTACAACAAGGGTTTGAAACTGGTTGTGCAATAAATTTAAAAAATTATTGCTCAATGCATTCGAAATTGATTGTACAATATATATATATATATATATATATATATATATATATATATATATTGCCACATGAATTTGATGCTGCCACACTTTGGCACGGGTGACATATATCTTAGTCCCTTATATATCATTTGTGCTACATTTTCAAACAAAGTTAGTGGAATGTATAGCATGTCCCTTGGGTTTGGAAGTTGAGGGATATATATAAAACAAAGTTGGATGCATAAACCCTCATGCATTGTGTGAAACAACAAAAGACCATTGTTTAATAAAGTGGAAATAGAAACAAATTGAATTTGATTAATTCAATTTTAGAGATGGATTGTGAAGACATGAAGACCATATAAAATTTTACTTGACAACACTTTAAGTTTTAACAGTTGGAAGGGTATCACTTTTTTCATGAGTATAGGGTGTTTATAGTCATCTAAAATCTATTTTCAAGCCCAATCCAACGAATGAATTGTTTTCTAGTTTTTTGAAGTTTGAAGATGGCTATTAATGCCCTAAAGATGTTGTTGCTCAATTTAGAGTTGTTGAAAGAATACAATTATGCATGGCAAATGAAGTTGAAAATTCACCTTGAGTTCAAGAATTTGTGGGAAGTGGTCTCAAGTACCACACAAAGACAATATGAACCCCGACAAACAAAGAAAGTTTGACAAAGTAGACCAAAAAGCTCATTTATCATAATGTTCAATGTATTTGACAAGATTCAACCATACATTTCTGATGCAATAACCACCAAAGATGCATGGGATAAACTCAACATGGTGTTTGAATCCAAAAATCAAAATCAGATTCTACACAAGTAGAGTCGATTGCACCATTTGAATATGAAAAGTGGTTAGAAATTGGAGCATTTTCCACAGAGAACTGTTGAGTTGAAAGCCTTGCTTCAAGCATTAGGGGAAACAGTGAATGATGATGTGCTTGTTCCAATTGTACTACGAGCTTTGCAACCTACATTCAATATTTTGGTAACCACCCTTGATGTAACAAACCAGAGTCCAACTTTTGAGGCTATTGTGAACTTGCTTTAACAAGAGGAAGCAATTCACAAAACAAGGTCTAAAGATGAGCGTACTCTAGTCACACATCAGAAAGGCAAGAGGCCTATGCAATCGAAGAAAGGTGATGCACCGCCTAACAATCACCATCAAAAGCGAAAAGGACATGGTCAACAGCAACTAGGACAGGGGAACTTTTTACATTCCAATGTCTCACGTTATATTTGTTGAAAACCGGGGCATGTACTCAAGGAGTGTAAGTAAAACCCTTTCCCAGAAGGTTCTTCCAATAAGAACTAGAAGTACATATCAGGCGGCAGGCAGAAGGGTCCTCAATATCAAAGGCACAATGCACCTCAACACCAACATCACAATGTAGTTGAGGATACCAATTCTGGAAAAGGAGAAGACTATGTCTATTTTGCATAAGATCCTGATGCAGTCACAAAACAAATCTGAGTTTGCTATGTCAATTGGAGGGCCACCAAACTTATGACAGGCCAAGAGGAATGATTCATGATGTTAGCAATCCTCCACTATTCTCACAAGGTTTATTACTCTCATAGGATCATAAAAGATATCAAGACACAATATTTACATAACTCAATCCATAGCAACAATGAACAATATAATCATTGAATATATTATTGAAAATATATCTACTAAAGCAATGTAATCTAATGCAATGCTTATTCTTCGACACTCTGTTACAATGCTTTGTCTTCAATAAATACATACACGAGACTCTTCATATTCTCAACCCTTGATCTTTCTACTTATATAAACTTTTCATCTCCTCACACTCATGGGAGATCTAACACTTCATATTTCTCAATACATAATAAATCTCACATATTTACATAAAGACAAAGACTCTCATGATTGCACATAACTCATAACCCACACTTACTAACATGACACCTCACTTACATAACTCCACACTTATTAACATGATACCTCACTTATATAACTTCAAAATTTCTAGCTTGACACCTACTATATACTCAAATATTAAACACAGTCTAGTCTAAATTATTTACATAGTCCTTACATTAATATTGCAAGGTGCCCCCCCCCCGCCCCAAATTACATTATTCGATATGAAGGTCCTTTGCCTTCAAGTGCCTTCAGTCCTTTGTTCTGATCTTGGTGTTTCTGTTTTGGTTCTGGTTCTGAATCTGTCCTACATCTGCACAACTCAGGTACATATCCTTGTTTATCAAACTTATTTTCTTTCTGTAGAAACATTTTAGCATTTCCATAATTTTGTTCCATTCTATTCTATTTATCCATCCATAATGTACTTCAATTTTATTTTCCTTTTCTTGACAAGACTTTTGTTTGTTCTTTTCACAAACTTTACAATTTTTGCGGTATCCATTGATTTTGTTTCGGTCCATGCTTTTTCGTTGTTTCCTTTTCAATAATACTTGTTTTGTTCTCAATATTATCAATATCATTGATACTATCAATTCTCCTTGAAATACTATTGAGTATTTCTAAGTGGCTTGTATCATTACTATCTTTGTCATACCGCTTCTCAAATTTATCCATACACTTTGTATAAATAAGACATTCATTTTCTGAACCTGCATTATCAAGAATGGAGAGATCCATAATTTTTCCCATGATAGCTCCATGAATTGTTTCATTTTCTTCCTCATTGGTGTTCTCCGTTTCTTTTACTTCTTGGAACATGTTTCTCCTTTGATTTTCCCATTTTGGATAGCGTTGTTGTGTTGATGTATATCGCTGCTAATTAGGATGATATTGTCTCTGCTGGTATCTTTGGAAAGGTCTATGTGTTTGATTCCATTGATCTAGAGAATTATATCTACAATAACTGGTATTATGACCTTCTTTGTTACATATGTAACTGTTGACAATTTTGTCACATTGCACAATGGGGTAGAAAGGAATCAAAATTTTGTACAGTGTTTCTTTTGTAAAGTATTTCTTTTGTCGAATATTTGTAAGTTGTAGCAATTTTGGCTTTCCCTGCCACCCCCTTTGTACATAAAATAAAGATGAAAGAGCTTCGCTATTAAGCAGACTAATGAAAAAAGCTTCGCGGGAAGAGGTAAATAGCTTCGCCAAAGGAAGAGATGAAGGATGAAAAGAGCTTCGCACCCGAAGCATTTCCAGAAGCTACTTCGGCCAGAAAACTTGCGAAGCGGAATTTGAAAGAGCGCAACATTGAAAAGTACTTCGCCAGAAAATCGCCGAAGCACCCACTTCGGAGCTATCCACCAACGAACCATTTCCACTTCGCCGAAAGTTGTTGCGAAGCATCTGCTTCGGCTAGCTTTCGTCCGAAGCATTTTCACCTGAAGTGATAGCAGCCGTGAAGAACGAAACATTTTTCGAAGGCAAAAATGTGCTTCGGCCCAAGCTCCCCCGAACCGCAGTTTTGAAAGAAGATCGCAGTGAAGCATTTCTACAATGCATCGGCGAAGCATTTTGACAGTTCATCAGCGAAGCTATTTTGGCACGTCTCTTCAACGAAGCAGCGAGAAATGAAGAGCCCAACTTGCGAAGGAAATCTGCTTCGGCACTCACCACCCCCGAAGCAGTTTTGCGAAGCTCCACCATGCGAAGTACAAACCGAGAAGGAGGATCTGCTTCGGCTCAAATCCATTGCGAAGCGAAGTTGCGAATAAAGGTCCAGCGAAGCGCTTCAAGGGCACGCACTCCAAGCCGGGTATTTTTTCGAGGCGATCAAGTGCCTCATAAATGCATTTTTACGTGCCCGATAAGCTCGCTGCTCATTTTTAGCAATTGGAAATGAAGTATCAGTTCCTAGAGAAGAGCCCGGCGAGCATGGCGGCCACTCGAGCACTGCACCCAGAAGCCAAGGACGTTCAGGCGGCTCATTAATGCATTTTTCCACGGCTGACCCGGTCGCAGTTTCCAGTTTTGGTAACAGATTTGAAAGCTCAGTCACAAGGGCTGCGAAGAGCCAACTTCTCAGGTTTCGAGGGTGTATTTCTCCATTTTGGGCATTAATGGCTCAAAGGGTCAGGTCCTCTATAAAAACCCAAGCATTGTAATGTAAAAAGTGGGGGAACTTTCTGCTAAGAAAGCTGTTGTAACTTGAATCCCTGCATTTAATACTAAAGAGGTTTGGGCTTGATTTCTCTCTTGTATGCTACCTTCTGCATTTATTTCTTTCATCTTTCTTCATTTGCATACTGTAACTCTGAATCCTGAATTTAGGTGTGCGATTGGGGATAAAACCCTGAAATTTTCCCGAAGGATACATAGGGGAGGAAAACGCCATATTAGTTTTCTTGTATGCCGCCTGTGGGTAGTGTTTCTGTTATATTCACCTTTTCCTAATCGTCGTTACTCTGAACTCTGAATTTCGACGAAAGGGGAAGGGGAATCCTGGAACTCGTCTAGAGGATACATAGGAGAGCTAATATTGTGTTCATTTCGTTTTATTCTTGGTGTTTCTTGCTGCTGTTTCAAGCTATTGGCCAGCAATCGTGCTTCTGGTTCTTTCCCACTTCAAATTATTGATATCTCTTCCCTTACCCCCTTTTATCTCTTTCCTGCACCCTTACTCTGTTTATCTCTTTCTTGCACCCTTATCTTAAACACCAAAGTAGTTTAGTATAGGAGTCGGCCTTTCTCCGGATATTGGCACGAGGGGCATCTCTTCCCTTCGGCCTTTCAATGTTGGTCCAGGACTAGGGCGCATACACTTACCCAAATCCTTTCTTGGGCAGATTTGATGACCAATAGTAACAATGTCTTATTTCCCATTAAAGTTGATGTTGTGATGATGAGGCAGTATTATTTGGCACCTTTTTTGTTGAAATATAAGCATTGCTTGTCATTTCATCTCTAGCTTGGTTTTCTATTTCATATTCCTGAAGTATGTTGACCAATTCATCAAAGGATACAGTTTTGTCTGGCACTTGAAGAGAGGTGACTAATGTCTTCAATGTTTATGGAAGTGCTCTTAATGTAACTTTAAACAAGAAATTTTTCTTCCACTCTCTCCCATAGTTTGTAGCTTAGATTTCAATTATGCTATCCTTCAAAGAAAATATTCTATGTTTTCTCCATCATGAACTTTTAGTGAATATAGCTGTGATTGCAAGTGTAAAATAGTAGCTTCATTTTTTCCTTCAAATATTGTGCATAACTTTTCCCAAGCGGTTTTTGAAGTTTCAACTTCACTTATGTGTGCTTGAATCTCATCTAATATACCAAATGTTATTAGCATAAGATCCTTTGCATCTTCTTCTTTAAATTTTTGTCTTCCAATTGTATCTTCTGCAATAGTTTTCACTCCATTTACTACTTCCCAAAGTTTCTTAACAATAAGTATTGATTTCATCTTTTTTTTTCATGGGGTAAAGTTAGGTCCTTTTGGTAGTTGAGATTTGAAAGAAAAATCTTTGTGTTTTCCATAATATAAGGTTTTCTGAGTGTAGGTTTGATTGGAGCGGGAAGCTGGAGGGAGCTAGGGTTTACAGGAGAGAGAGAATGGCGGCAATGGCGAAGAACGGACGACGAGTCCCGTCCCCAGGGCAAACTGTGAGTCCACGGAGACGCACAAAATCATTGGCTGGAGCCTTTCTGTCCGCAGCGGTGGCGATGCTTGCAGAAGCGGTCGGGGCCATCACATGCTGTTGGCAGAGTACAAGCTGGGTTCGCTCGGGAGCCTCCGCGACGGGCCAGGGAGATGGGAAGCAGATCTGAGGGTTTCTTTCTCCACACTACTCGCGGTTTCTAGTGAGTCAATTTAATATGCAGATTTAGCAGAAGAGGGGAGAAATAGCATATCTGGAGAGGGATTTACCAAAACAGAGGTGAAAGAAACTTTATAAATTTGATGTTGGAATGGGGAATCTCGGGGCTCTTATAGTAACCCATGATTTCCTAGGGCTGGAATTCTATATAAGCCATGGTAGAAATTCTGGAATGCAGAGCAATCCAATGCCGGAGGCAGGTAAAGTTCAATCCCTCTATAATCTTTAAAAAAAAAGAGGTGACCTGGTGGTTTTGGGTCTGTTAAGAGGCATTGTTAGGTCCTTTAATTTTCACATTAAGGATGCGTTTTAACCTGGCTTTGAGATAGCCACATATATATTGGTAAGTAATGCTGGATTTTCAACAAAGGACCACGTATAACGAGCTCCCTAGGACTGCCCAGATCCCACAAATGGATAGAAATTTCTTCATCATATGATCATGCATGAATCATTCCATCTAACCTCCCAAGGAGAGGACTGGTCACAAGCCTGCGTCAGAATGATATGCGTGCAAGGGCCTGAGACGGATACAGAAAAGGAAGTGTGCAGGGACTGCTATAAACATCAATGATGAACATCAGTAAAGCGGTGGCATCGGCGATCGAAAAAGGGCTTCTGTGGGTTAACGAACTGAAGAGGACTATGCTACAGTTTGATGGCTAGTGCTTTCGTGAAATGGGGCACCCAGGAGTCTTTGGTATAAGGGCATTGGATTCTTAAATCCAGGAAGTTTGTTGTGGTTTCAGCAGATTCAGGAAGGCTTGTTTTTTTTAGGAAAGGTCCCATTGTACCCTGTTTTCTTTCAGTTCGATTAAAACAGCTTATTTGAGGAAGTGACAGGCAGATGGGAAAATGGTTTCAAGCAAATCTAATCAATGCCACATGTATTAGTAAGGGTTCTACAGATACATAGCTCCTATCATTTTAACCAGAAGCCCCAAGGTTATAAGAGCAGTCTTTGAAACCCCAGCAAGAAGCGAAAGTGGAGAAGCAGATTTTTTATTTTGAAAATAGGGGAAAAAGGCTGTACACCAACTATCTATTTCAGCTGATGATTACATTTTCAAGGCGGGGGAGCGGTATGGCCCAGAAGATTGGTTTTGATCTCTCTTTCAGCGGTCATCATCACGTGGCTCTATCAGTTGAATGAGTTTGGGGGGCCTGACCCCAGCTATCAGCCCTGTTACAGTATTAAAATATACATCCTTGCTGTCTCATTTTTGTATTCACGAAGAATATCTCTGTATTCATTATCTTATGCCAGCGGAAGAATACAATGTATGACAAACAATTCTTTACAAAGTTGTACAATACTATTTAAATGTATTTCTTCATGAGTTGGGTTTCAAAGATTAATGGGAGCAGTGCAGTGCATTTTAGTGGATTTAGCAGATCACCTTTCATGGCTTCAGCTTTAACGCCTTAAATTGGTTATGTTACCAACGTAATGCCAAGACTTATCTTAATCATAAGATTGTGGAGAGAGAGTAGTTTTCAGATTGTGAAATATTCTAATAGTTGTCTAGTGAGTGACACTAGATAGGGAGTGTACCTTCCGTAGAGCCTCTTCATGAAGGGAATGTGAAAACAGTTGAGACTGTTGTCTGTGACCATTTTGAGTCCCGAGCCTTGTCTTAATAATGGCTGAAACCATAAGCTGGAAAATTGTAAGTGCAAGTGGTTGGCTGGGAAGAGCAAGTTAATGTTTATGGAAGGAAGTTTTGAAGCAGTCAACTCGGAGAGTTTCGAAGTTGGGCTCATTTGCATTGAAACTTTCTAGAATTAACTTGAGTGCAGTTATTAGCCTGTAAGTGGTATTCTCTGTAACTTCTGAGAAGAAAATCTCTACTGGAAAGACCAAGCGGTGGTTGGAAGGGGATGGTGGAGGATTTGGATGAACTGGTAGATTACACCCTGGACCCATTGGAAGATATCTTTATCTTCCCTACTGAAGATTCTTTGAAGTCCATATGGAAAATGGAGAGGGAGTTCGGTACACAGGGGGAAGCTCATTCTAGTCAGAACACATTGGGAAAACCTTTGAGGACTCAGTTTACAATTCCTTCAGAATCTCCTTTTCAGAAGGATTTGCTTTCAACTAGGTCCTCAGTAATAAATAGTGGTGCAGATCATCTTTGTAATTCTTGTTCAGTAATGGACTGTCCTCCTAGTGAGGTCAGTTCTTTACAAGAGAAAATTTATGTTCAGGCTGGTTTCTCTTCAGACCTTAAGACATACTCTACCAGCATGTCATCAGGTAACATTTCACCTCCCACAGATTTGTGCTTTGTAGATGGTGATGTAGGTTTCATGAAAATTCGGTCTTGGGAGGTATCTACAAAGGAAAGTTTTCAGGAGTTGGTAGATAGGGACTTAGGACTTTTGTGTCCATGCTTTTTGGATGGGCTCTTGGAGAGAGGGGAGATATATGAAAATAATAAGGAGGTGAAAGATACAGCTACAGGTATCACTTCCCACTCAAAAAAAGGGAAAAAAATGTGTTAAGCTCAGAGAGGGGAGAGTTAACTTGGTTTTAGGTGAAGACATTCTTATGGATAAAGTCCTGGATATGGAGGGTAAAACATTAACTGGGAGGTTCTTTGGCAGATTTTATTCAGGAAAATCACTTGCTCAGTGGATGGAGAGGGTTTGGAGCCCAGTTTTGGGATACACTCCTATTTTTCATGTTCTGGTTCGAGGATGGTTAGCCTTCTCCTTTAGATCGGAGGAGGATGCAGGCAGAATTATGCAGAGTAGATGGTATTGGGGCTCTTATGCACTATCCTTAAAAAGATGGTCCCCTTGTTTTGACCCGAGAAGGGAGTCACAATTCCTTCAACCCATTTGGACCAAGTTGCCAGGATTACCCTTGGAGTTGTGGTCTCCTAGGATTTTAAAAGAAATTGGTAATTGTTTAGGGAAGTGGGTTGACTCGGACCAATCTTGTGAGAAGGGCTCCTCTCGCTCTATTGTTAGGATTTTGGTGGATTTGGATTTGTGGGAAGGTCTTCCGGAGACTATAGAAATAGAGATTGGAAAATGGCATTATATTCATAATCTTGATTATGAGAAGATACCATTTCGCTGCTTACGATGTCATGTCTATGGCCATCTGGCAGATGAATGTGGGTTAAAATTTTCAAGAAAGGAGTGGAGAAGGAAGTTTGATGGAAACCACATACCTAGAGTGAGAGTGGATGGATCAACCAGCAATGTGGAGGAAGACTTAAGTAGACAGATTTTTGGGTCAGGATCTACTCTGGTTGGTGATGTTGGAGTGGAGAAAGATCCAAACATTGGTTTAGAAGATTCCCAAACACCTAAGGTTGGGGACAGTGGTGCAAGTAGGGAGACATCCAGTGGACAGCATGGAGGAAAGATAGAATCAGTACACATAAGGGAGGTGGACTTTTCACAAAGGTCAATGGGGGGGCTCCTCCTACACATAATGTAGAAGTGGGTACTTTGAATCTCTCTTCAATTCCGAAGACAGATTCAGGAGGAGAATATTTTTCCCCTTAAGTCGACATCAGTGGAAGAGGTAAGACAAAAGGATCAAATGAAGGGTATTGTTTTCAGGTCAGATGATTCTCTTAAGATACCTATCAGCCAACCCCCTACCATCACAAATATTACCTCTCTTTCAAGGTCTACTTCTCAAATGTCATACTCCATTGGGGGGAAAGGTATAAGCAAGGGACCCAATCGATAATACCTTAGATCACAAAAATCAGCAGATTTCCTTGAGGTTTCTGGAGTAGTAGGAGGGCTTGGACCAGATGTGGGTATCATTCCTATCTTGGGAAGGAAATCAAATATCCAACTAGCCAAGGATAAAGCCTTGAGGGAGGTTAAGAGTGGAAAACAAAAATCCATTGTTGGGGCACTTAGAGCATGCCAGACCCTTGATTTGGTAAATTAATGTTAATCCTTTCCTATAACATTCGGGGTTTGGGCAGTAACTCCAAATAGACTGCCCTTCGCAGGTTAATGCAATTACAAAATCCAGATATATTGCTACTACAAGAAACAATGGGAGTTGGTTCAAAAGTCGAAAGTTTTCTTCATTCCTTTTTAAAAGAGTGGGTTTTTCTCTCTATGGATTCTGAGGGTAGATCTGGAGGTCTGATTCTGGGCTGGAGGAAAAGGGCTTTCAGTCTTATCAATTCAGCTATTTTTATCTCTAGATTAGGAGTTGAGCTACACTCGTTGGAACTGGAAAAATACTTTGTGGTAGCCAATATCTATGGGCCTTATGAGAACAAAATTCAGTATTGGGACACCCTCTTAGCAAATGATTTCTTTCAGCAAGGGAATATTATAATAGGGGGAGATTTAAATTTCACTTTGAAGAGAACTGAGGTATGGGGGACTGCAGCTAGATTTGACCCTCAAGCAGGTTATTTTAAACATAAATTTGAAGAAGCAGATCTGGTGGATGTGGAGCCCATCAAAATTGTCCCTACTTGGCGTAATAATAGGGTGGGTGAGGAATATGTGGCTAAAATATTGGACAGATTTATTGTCTCTGGTAGCCTTATGATGGATGGTGAGGGAATCAGATCTTGGGTGGATCAAGGAGGCATCTCAGATCATTTTCCCATTCTTCTTCAAGTGGGCATTTTGGATAGGAAACCTCCAAGCCCTTTTAAGTTTAATCCAACTTGGTTAAAGGATAATGATTTCCAATCACTGGTTAAAGAAGTTTGGAGCCCTTATGATGCAAATTTGGGAAGCTCAACTTGTTTTCAGTTCACTAGCAATTTGAGGAAATTAAAAACTGTTGTTTCTAAGTGGGCTTTCAACAAGTCAAGACAACAAATGCGGGATCTTACTCTTCTGGAGAGGCGGATCATATATTTTTATAAGGAAGGGAACAAGGAGTATTTCATAGAGGAGTCCAAAGCAGTCATTAGAGCTCTCAAAGAGAAAAAGAGTAATATTTTGCTAGCACAAGAGGCTCAATGGAGGCTTAAAAGCAGAGCAATTTGGTTGGAGTTAGGGGATGAAAATACAAATTTTTTTCATAATTTCGCCAATCATAGGAGAAATATCAATACCATTTGGAAAATGCCCAATGAAGATGGGTCCAAAGCTAGGTCATTCAATGACATAGCAACTCTCGGTATAAAGCACTTTAAAAACTTGTTTAAAGATCCTAAAAGGGTAAACTTGGCTGAGATTCTCAAACTCACCACTTACTTCCCAAGTTTTGCTGATGAGGCTATTAATGAGATGCTACTGGAAGGAGTTTCCAAAGAAGAATTGAAAAAAGTGCTCTCTTCATTTCAAAAGAACAAAAGCCTAGGTCCATATGGATGGGGTGCTGAATTCTTTTGGGGGTTCTTTGAGTTGATTGGGGAAGATCTGCAACGAGTGGTGGAAGAAACAAAAGCTACTGGGAAGATCCCAATGGACATCAACTCAACCTTTATTGTCTTGATTCCAAAGAAGGACAAGCCTAATACCTTTGATGATTTCAGACCTATATCCCTGTGCAATTGTCTTTACAAAATCATTGCCAAAATCATTGCTTCAAGGTTAAAAAGAGTTTTCTCAGACTCCATTTCTAGTGAGCAATTTGGATTTCTAAATGGTAGGCAGATTCATGATGTTGTGGGAGTGGCTCAAGAAGGCATGCACACAATTAAGACCAAGAAACTTCTGGTTGTTGTTGTCAAATTGGACCTATCCAAAGCATATGACAGAGTATGTTGGTTGTATCTGAGGATTATGTTGATCCACATTGGTTTCAATCTTCAAGCTGTTAATTGGATTATGGGTTGTGTGACCTCTGTGTTTTTTGTTGTTCTTATTAATGGCTCAGCTTCCCATTTCTTTTCCACAGAACGTGGTCTCAGACAAGGTTGTCCCTTATCTCCTATCTTGTTTCTTTTGGTGGCAGAAGGGTTGAGTAGGGCTATCAGGGAAGCTAGAAGAACAGGGCTTATTAAAGGGATCAAAATGGGGTCATCCCTCTCCTTAACACATCTTTTATTTGTGGATGATGTTTTGTTGTTCTATGATGGATCTCTTAGGGATGTAAACAAGATCAAGGACATATTAAGGAGCTATTGTTATGCCACAGGTATGGAAGTCAATATGGAGAAGTCTACCATGTCCTGTTTTGGGCTAGCAACTGAAGAAGAAAGTCTCTTTCAAAGGACACTCTCCTATTCCATGATTGAATTTCAGGCAGGGATCAAGTATCTAGGTTTCATGTTGAAGCCTAATGACTATGGCATTAGGGACTGGGATTGGTTGGTGGAGAAGATCGACAAAAGGATATATTTGTGGTGCAATAGGTGGTTATCTATTGGGGGCAGACTTACCCTGTTTAAATCAGTATTGGAGACTATTCCTGTCTATTGGCATGGGATGGCTTTTATACCAGTTGGGGTGCTGGAAAAAATAAGGAAAAGGTGTTTTAAATTCCTATGGACTGGGAAAAGAGATAAAGATGGCATTGTCTTAGCCAAATGGAAATTGTTAGCAAAACCTAAGGATGAGGGTGGGTGGGGATTAAAGAACATCCACCATTTTGGAAAAGCTTTGGCTGCAAGGAGTTTATGGAGATTGATTGTCCAAGATAATCTATGGAGTAAGGTTCTTAAGACCAAATATATTGAACCTCTTACTATAGTAGAGTGGATAAGGAAACCAAACAAGTCTAACAACAAGGGGTCAATCATTTGGAAAGCAATTGCTCAAGCTTTCCCACTCATTGGTAATTGGCTTGCTTGGAAAGTTGGAAATGGGACAAAGGTAAGAATAGGAGCAGATCCTTGGGTGGGTAGTGGTAATGATTATAAAATTCCTGAGGAGTTGGTATTACCTTTGCAATATGTTGGGTTTTATACACTTTCTCAGGTAGCAGATCAAGGCTCTACTTCTGTGTGGCAGCAAGGATGGAAGAACTCAACTCAACTCGGTCTTGAAGGTAGGAATGGAGTTTTATGGAATGCATATGTGAGGGCACTCATTACTAGTCATGTTAGGATCAGATCGGATGAGGAGGATATTCTAGTATGGACTAGGAATCCTATGAAGGGTGATTATTCTGCTAAGATGGGATATAAAGCTATGTTTGTCCATGATCAATAGGGGGAACATGTCTGGTGGTGGAAACCTATCTGGAAGATCAGGACACCTTTAAAAACCAAAACCTTTATGTGGTTGGCCCTCAATAATAGAGTTTTAACTTGGGATGTATTATCGAAAAGGGAGTATCAAGGTCCGGGGAGATGTACTCTATGTCATCAGGCAATCGAAACTATCAACCATTTATTGGTTGGTTGTCCCTTCACCAAGGCTGTTTGGAAGGACATTGAGGGGCTAACAGGGATTTCAGGTATTTGGCAAGGTGACACTTTGGAGTTGTGTTTGAAGAAGTGGTTTGACAAGAGAGAACTGAAGTCTCTTAGAGCCCTTCCCTTTGTGGTGGCATGGGGATTGTGGCTGGCCAGAAATTCAGAGAATTTCCAAGATACCTCTTTGACTGTCTTTCAAGCTGCTTCACAGATTCGTACTTTACTTGTCGGACTCATGAAACCAAGTAGCCCAAATGTCCTAGAATGATCAATGATGTTAGAGTAAACAAAGATGTTCCTTGGGGTTTTTTTGATGGGGCTTGTCAAGGAAACCCTCCATTATGTGGGGTAGGGGGTATTCTCTACTTTCATGACTCACATTACATAAAGTTCAAGGCATGTCTGGGTGCAGGTACAAACAATTTTGCAGAATTAAATGCTTTGAAATTGCTCCTAAAAACTGCACTTGACCACAATGTGCAACAACTTCAAGTATTGGGGGATTCTCTAGTGGTCATCAATTGGATGAAGGAATTGTACAGAATGGACAACTTACTTCTAAGGCCTATCTTTGATCAGGTGAATCTACTAGCTGGTCTTTTCAACCTTATCACCTACAAGCATGTTTTTAGAGAACTCAATACTCAAGCAGATGTTATGTCCAAGGAAGGATTATTGTTGGCACAGGGGCAATGGGAGCAGCTAGAAATAAAGGATGGAGGGACTGTCAATGAGGCAGCGATTCCCATGTTTAGTTTATAATTAAAAAAAATAAATAAATAAAAAAAATAAAAATTGAGGTTTTATGGTACAGTTTTTAGGCTGGACAGGCTTTGATACACTTCTTTTTATTTTTTCATAAGAAGGACAGTGCTTCAGGGCTTAAGGGAACTATATGGGATTATTTCAGCTTTATTTTTTACCCAGGGAAGGTGTAAGAGCCTTAAAATGGGTTTTTTTTTAACCACCTTGTCCTTTGCTGGTTATAATTTCTTGATGGTACTGGGCTTCTAATTTGATATTCGGTTAGTGGGGACAGATCATTGTCTCTGAGTTTCTTTGTATGTCAGGAGACATTTTCACTATGTAATCTTCTTTTTCACATGAAATAGAAATTATGATTTTTTCCGTGGAAAAAAATAAGGTATTCAAATTAATTTCCTTATTACTCCCAAATATTTAAAAAATTTCTCCTCAATATAATTCTCTTCTCTTTCCTTCAATTTTCTTCAATTTCAAATATTCTTCTTCAATCTTAATTTCCTTCAAATAATAATTAATTCCTTTGTTGTTGAAATCCTTTTATCTCCAAATTTAATGTTTTTTCTTCAAATAATTATTTCTTCTCAAATATTTTCCTTCAATCTTCAAATTAATTCAATTTTCAATAATCAAATATAATCTTTTTCTTCAATATTCTTTTTTAATTCAATTCAATCATTAATATTCTTCCTTCAAATAATTTTCTCTTCTTTAATCTTCTTCTTCTTCAATTCTTCAAATATCTATTTCCTTCAATATATCATATTCTTATACAAGGGAGGTGCTTTTACTGGGGACCCTTTTCAGGACCTTTATGAGACCCTTTTCAAGACCTTTATGAGGACATCACTAGGTACTCGGCTTCAGGGGAGGTGCTTTTGTTGGGAGACTTCAATGCCCGGACTGGACCTATGCAGGTTTCTCTCCACGACCTCACAACAGACGAGATGCAGACTCGTGAATTAGATCCCGATGACCTTGGTTTTGCTAGAACCTCCATCGACACACAAGTTACTACTTACGGGAAGCATCTTCTTGAGTTGGGAGAATCCAACAGGCTCGTTATTCTCAACGGCCTATCTTGTTTCCTAGATTCTAGTGGGTTCACTTGTTTTCCTCACAACGGTGGTGCCAGTGTCGTGGACTATGCTCTTTCTTCCACCACCCTCATCCCGTTCATTTCTCGGTTCAACGTTTCTGATAACCCTCCCCCCTTACTGATCACTCCGTTCTTTCTCTCACTTTCTCCGTTGTCTCCCTCCCTATTAATCCACCCCCTTCCTCCACTCCCACCCCTCGGGTTTCTATAGACTTTGACTACTATTATTCCTTTACTTACATGGACCGTTTATGTCAGGTTCTTCCAAGGCTGTCTTCTCTCCCCATCGCTACCGATCATTTTGCTTTCTTAGTCCAAGCTATTTGGAGGGCAGCGATGGACTCTTACCCCCACACCATCCGCCCCCCTCCTCGCCCTCGTTCCCCCGGTCATTGTCCCATGAACATCTGGTACGACGAGGACTGTAAATCTGCCCACCGAAGGTTGAAACATACCATTCGGTACTCTCCCCAACTCATTGCCACCTCCCACAGAGACTACAAGTTGCTCCTCCGGAAGAAGAAACGTCTCTTCCTCTCTCAACGTAGACTGGATCTCATTCATTCCCTCCACCATTCTCCTAAATCCTTTTGGCGCCTTATCCTCCCACCAAGTCAACCATGGGATCAATCTTTCCTCTTGGACCACTCACGCCTCATCCCTCTATACCATCCCAAATCAACCTCCTATTAGGGTTCCTTCCCCCTCCTCCTTGCCACCTCTTCTCTACTGGGCTTATTAAGCAGGCTATTCGAAAGCTTTGCACGAGCAAAGCAACAGATTTAGATGGGTTACAGGCGGAATTTCTGAAGCATGGCATCGACCCTCTTGTTGGGCCCCTCACCGATCTCTTCAACCTTTCTGTCTGCTCGGGTTTCCCTGACTCTTGGACTCAGCATATCATCCACCCCATCCATAAGGCGGGAGATCCCCACGAACCCAACAATTACAGGACCATCATGATTGGGCATGTCTTTGCCAAGCTTTATGCCACAACATTAGATGTGCTTCTTTCACATAGGTTGGAGGAGGAGGGTCACAGGGCCATGGGCCAAGCTGGTTTTCGGCAAGACCACCAAACCACAGATCATATCCTAGTCCTCAGAGCTATTATTGAGGAGGCGCGTTCCAGGTCCTCGAGAGTCTATTGTTGCTTTGTCGACTTCAGGAAAGCTTTTGACACAGTGCCTCGGCATTTACTTCTTGAGAGACTTCGGTCGGTTGGCATCTCTGGACAACTTTTGACAACAGTTTCGCGGTTGTATGAGACAGTGAAAGGACGGTTTCGCTCTCCACAGGGGCTTTCAGACAACATTCTCAGCACCATAGGAGTGAAACAAGGTTGCCCCCTTTCTCCGACACTCTTTGGGATCTTCATTGACGAGCTTGAGTCATTTATCCGAGAGAACACACAGGCAGAGGACGGTTGCCTTCTCCACCATGTGCTGATTTCTATCCTCCTCTTCGCCGATGACGTTGTCCTTCTAGCCTCGACCCCTGAGGGGCTTCAACGTCATCTGGATACTTTAGCCGCTTTTTGTAACTTGAGACAGTTGACAGTGAACCTTTCTAAGACCAAGGTTATGGTGTTCAATACTACCAAAGAGGCTCTATCCCATCTCCACTTCTATCTTCAAGGGCGGGAGGTTGAGATCACCACCTCATACGTGTACTTGGGGGTTCTCTTCACTGGACCCACCTTTGGTTTGAAACCCGCCGCCTAGGCCCGAGTGTGTAAGGGGTATGCAACTCTTTCTTTGCTCGAGAGGAGTTGCTTCAGAGCACATTTCCAGGATATTCCAGTAAAGATGAGAATCTTTGATGCCTTGGTCAAGCCAACTATTACCTATGGGTCAGTGATATGGGGTCCCAGTCTTGGCCCGACTGAATGGTCTCGTGTTGAACGAGTACAGACACTTTTTCTTCGAAGATTCATTCGTTGCAAGGGCACGGTCCCCCGTTCTATTATCCTGGCAGAGTTTGGGGCCTCTCCTCTTCGGCTTGAGATCATCTTTTTGATTATCACCTATCTTCACAAGGTTCGTACTTTGGGAGATACCCCCTCGGGTTGTAGACGGTACCCTTACCTTGCCCTTCGCTCCTCGATGGACCTCTCTCCGAGCTCTCGGGGGGTCGGAGGAGCTGTTATTTTCAGGTCTCTACACTTCTGGCCAGCATTCAGATACAGATTGATAGACTTCCCCCTTATTCCTTGGGTGCTCTCCCCCTCTCGGAATAATAAGGAGAAGGTGCTACACGAGATCCGAAAGGATATTAGCCTCCAGTATACTAGCTGCACATGGATCTCTCCCGCTGCCCCTCTTTCCCCCAAATTGTCTTTCTACCACAAGCATTTCCTTCAGATTCAAGACGGCAGGATAGTCCCCCCACAGTACCTTCAGCAACACACAATGCATAACATTCGGATCCCGATTGGACAGCTCAGAGTGTGCTCCCACCAACTTCGGGTTGAGTCAGATCACCATCTTCCGATGGAGGAGCGGGTTTGCCTTTTTTGCTCCTTGGGAGAAGTAGAAACCTTGCATCACTTTATTTTTCGATGTCCCATCTACTATGAGATCCGAGGCAGATTTCATTGCCTTTTCAGGGATAACTCTCGATCTCTATCCACCTTCTTCAGATACCCGGACCAACGATGTCTCGCACTCTTTTTTAGGGAGGCAACTCAGTTTCGTCGACAGAGAAGCTCTCCTCCAGGTGGCTCTCGCCCCCCTCACTCTCGACCCATCACAACCTACTTCACCAGCTCAGATGGACCGAGGATACCGGACGGAAACGTCCCATATCAGCCCGTTCAGACAGAGGCAAGGTCACTAGACAGCGCACCCACAGTTCGTTGGGGCCCCGGATTAGTGATGGGCAGAGACAGATCATGGATTTCTTCAGCATAGATTCTTCGGCCTCGACTGTTAGGAGAGACTAGTTTCTGGGGTCGTTGGAGATTGCCCCTTAGGGCTGCTCCCCCCTCCCTCTCTCTCTCTCTCCGTTCTTCTTGGCATGCACTCCACTCTTTTGGACTGCAGCCCACCTCTTTCCTCTCTTCTCTATTCCCATTCCCTTTGGCCCGCTTTTCGGGTCATGTCTTTGTATTTATCTTTGTTTCTTTCTTTGTTGGGCATTTTGGCCCGCTCGCTGGTAGTTATTGTTGTCCTTTTTATAGTCCCTTGGGTCTTTTTTGGCCCACCGTGGACATTAATAATATTTCATTTCATTTCTTATAACTCCCATTAATTATAAATTTCCTTTCTTCACAATAAAATATTCTCTCTTCGATCGATAATTTTCTTCTTCAATTATATATTCTTCACATTAATATTTAATTGATTATCTTCTTATAACTCCCTCAAATTCTTCTTTTCATAATAATTTATTTCCTTTCAAATATCTTATTCCTTCCAATTATTTTACTCTCACTTTAATTATCCCTCGCTTCACCTTATAAAATAAATCAACCTTTCCTCACTTTATAACCTTTTACTACCGAAATAAATATTATGATGCAAATTAGAATGTGTATCTTGGGTGGCGCTTTTTACTCCAATATGCGCCACGAATTTCGTGTACGCATCTCTGGTTCAAACACTTCTAAAATAGTCCAAATCTCCTGGCTCCTTAACATTATGCACTCAATGTTGGCATTATTCTATCTCTGTCAAACATTACGCCTTTGTGCTTTCCTCCCTCTGGCTTCTAGAATCTTTGTCCAGTTTGAGCTATCTGCACTGAATATTTCCTCCAACGTTGTCTACGCTGTCTAGTTTCTAGTTTCTGGAACCATTGTCAGGTCTCCAACTTTCTCTTTCGTTGTTTCCTCAAACGTCTCCTGCAAACACTTCCTCTACAGTCTGCACATCTTCATAGCTTCAATATTTCCTCGAATGTCTCCTTTGAACGCTTCCTCTACGGTCTGCACGTCCTCATCACAGTCTAACACGTCCTTCTCATGGTTCGTCTCACATTCTGAATGTCCATCCTTCCTCCTTGGTCAATTGCTTGCATTCCCTAGTTATGGTGGCTTCACAGTGCTTCCAAATTAACTCTCTCTCTCTCTCTCTTCTACCAGGCGCTTTACTGGTTTTCTCTGCTTAATCTTTCCTTCTCCAAACCTCTAGTAGTGTGGATTTGACTTCTCTTCACCGTAGCTATGATACCACTATTAGAAATCCTCCACTATTCTCATAGGTTTATTACTCTCACAGGATCATAAAAGATATCAAGACACAATATTCACATAACTCTATCCATAGCAACAATGAACAATAAACTCACTGAATATATTATTGAAAATATATCTACTAAAGCAATGCAATGTAATGCAATGCTTTATTCTTCAACATTTTGTTATAATGCTTTGTCTTCAATAAATACATACACGAGACTCTTCATATTCTCAACCCTTGCTCTTTCTACTTACATAAACTTTTCATCTCCTCACACTCACGGGAGATCTAACACTTCATATTTCTCAATACATAATAAATCTCACATATTCACATAAAGACGACTCTCATGATTGCACATAACTCATAACCCACACTTACTAACATGACACCTCACTTACATAACTCCACACTTATTAACATGACACCTCACTTATATAACTCCACACTTACTAACTTGACACCTACTATATACTCAAATATTAAACAAACTCTAGTCTAAATTATTTACATGGTCCTTGCATTAATATTGCAAGGTGCCAAATAATGTAATACCTCCAACGCATGACACTCGATCATTCTTCTTATTGTGGGTGGGTTATTCTAAGCAACAATTCAACATACACCATTTTTTGTATCAATGATATCTCTTTGCGTCTTGATTCACATAGCTATCGTCTAACTAAAGTTCTTTATGTGCTTGGCCTCACAAAAAACTTACTATCTATGGAACAACTTCTTGATCACAAATTGAAGATTGAATTTGATAGAACATGTGACAAGAAAATTTATCTCATTTGATACATCCAAAGGTTCGACAGTTGTTGCCCGTGCTATAGGCATAGGCAAGATGTTTCAGCTTGCAGTGGTATTGCGAGACAACCAAGCTTTGGTAGGGAAGGAGGATGATGCTACCAGACTTGGCACGGGCAATTTGGACATCTTAGTTTAGGCTACTTGAAAGCACTCTAAAATCATTCCATGGTAAGAGGACTTCCCTCACTAAAAAAGACTCAAGTGATAGTTGTACAAGTTGGTTGGCAAAAAAGTAGCATCAAGTCTCATTTGACACAAGCAATTGGTGAGCGACTAGTCCGCTCGACTGGTGCACACCAATCTGTGTGGACCCTATATCTGAATTCCAGTGGTTGTAGATATTTTTAGTTGTTTTTTGATGATCATACATGATGAATGTTGGTGTATTTCCTGAATATGGAGGATAAAGCCTTTCTTTTATTTTCTTTTCTTTTCTTTTTTCCAAGATTTCAAAGCTAGCATGGAAAAGTTTATTGGTCATCATATCCAAGTCCTCAATTAAGATTGAGGGGGGAGTACACCAGTAATGATTTTTCTTCTTTCCTAAATCAGAATCATAGTAGAGAAAATCGGAATCGGGTAGTAAATCGATCTGGAGAAAAAATCGGCAAAAAATTTGGGGGGGGGGGGAGGGGGGGGAAAACCGAAGAAAACGATTTTTTTTTTTTTTCCATGCATATTACAATGAATTTAACATTATGCAAATTGAATATTGCAATAAAAACAACAATTCAAGTCAAGACTCAAGACATCATACAAGGCTCAAGCTTTAAGTACACATGAAAGTGACAAAACACATCCTGTATTGGTTATAATATGTAAAGGTACAAATTTACAAGTAACAAGAAGGAAAAAAAGGTTTCATTTTTTATATGCTTGCACATGGAAACAAGTAACAACAAAATTACAATCACTTGAAAAAAAGGAAAAAAAACCTAAACCCTAAACCAAAAGGTTAGGGTTTAAAATTGAAACATTGACAGCTGAAAAATGGACCTGCATACGTAGTTATCAGGCAGCAATAAAGGAGGAAAAAAAACCCTAAACCCAAAACCCTAGGCCCTAGACTAGGGTTTAGGGTTTAAACTTCAAGTTCAAAGTTTAAAGTTTCAAATTCAAACACTAACAGCTGAAAAATGGGCTTGCATACATAGTTACCAGGCAACAATATTTACTTATTTACTTTAAAAGAGGAGGAAAAAAAAAAAACCTAGGGCCTAGCCTAGGGTTTAGGGTTTAAACTTCAAAGTTTCAAACATTAACAGTTGAAAAATGGGCTTGTATACATAGTTATCAGACAGCAATATTTACTTAAAAAAAGAAAAAGAAAAAAAACCCAAAACCCTAAACTAGGGTTTCGGATTTAGGGTTTAAACTTTAAACTTTGAAGTTCAAACATTAACAACTGAAAAATGGGCTTGCATAGAAAACCCTAAATTGGCCACAGCTTGAAAAAAAAATTCAAAAAAAAAAAAATTGCAGATTTTTTGCCAATTTTTTGAAAAAATCGGCAAAAAATCGCCGATTCCGATTTTTTCAAAAAATCGTCGGACTCGCGATAAGTTGCCGAGTCACTCGTTTCGCGAATGACTCGCGATTTTTTGCCGATTTTCGTAACTATGATCAGAATAGCATTCAACGAATACATACCAACTTTTCAATATTAAGTTGGAAACAATATTAATGATGAAGCTTTTTGTGGATCAAACACACAAAATACGAGCTTTTATTTTAAAAGCTGTGTCTGTGAAAAGGCATTTCCATTTATAGGGGGAGCTCCATTTCCATTTAGCTCACCCCTTTTTAAATAGAGGATCGTGAGTAATCGAAAAAGTTCCTCTAAAGGTTCTGTTTTTTAGGACCCCATTTGATTTCTAGCCAGGGGGGTACCATCTCTTTGTCCATTATGAGATCAACAATGCCATATTCCAGGGTCTCCTCTGCTGACATAAAATGATCTCTGTCTAACTCATCCCAAACGACGAACTTATCTTGAAGAGATGTTCTTTCTATGTAAATGTCGTTTTTTTGTTCTTTAATCATTGGTCCTCATCATTCTGTATACATATTCTTGACATTCCATCCGTGTAACACGGAATGGTGTTATTGATAGGCATAATCATACTATTCAAGAGATGGTACAAAGCATGTTGAGTGATACTAGGTTGCATTTTGGGCTAAAGTTATTTGTATGCCAGTTTATTTGTTGAATCTTACACCCATATTTGCATTGAATGGTGTCACACCAAAGGAAGCATGGACGAGTATCAAGCCCACAATGTCACATATTCGAGTGTTTGGATGCACAACATTCATGCACATTCCAAAGCAAAAGCAGATGAAGTTGGATGAAAAATCCAAAAGATGTATCTTCATTGGATACAGTGATGTGTCGAATGCATATCAACTCATGGATTCTAACACCAAGAAGTTGTATATCAGTCATAATGTAGTGTTTGATGAGAAGAATATGTGTAGCTCTTATTCTAAGCCACATATTTTAGATGAAGCACCTGTTTTGTTGCCTAATGATAAAGCCTACGAGAGAGAATGAAGATTTTCATGGTGATGATTGAGATGATCTTGATGGAGTTAAAGAACAAGGACAATCCAAACCATCCTCTTTGAGTAACACTCGCAGGCCCAAGTGGCATCTTAATACAATTCATGATGCGAACTTAGATGGTGTCATAGACACATCGAGTTCAGGGTCAAGAACTCGCAGCAAAGTTCAAAATGAGGTCAACCTAACCCTTATGAGCACAGTTATGCAAAACTTTGAACCATCAACAGTTCAAAAAGCTCTTGCCTCAAAACAGTGGAAGAATGTCATGGATGTCAAATATCAAGCTTTGATGAAGAACAAGACGTCGCAACTTGTTGATCTTCCATTTGGAAAGACACCCATTGGTTGTAAGTGGGTATTTAAGATCAAATACAAAGTTGATGGGAGTGTTGACAAGTACAAAGCAAGGCTTGTTGCGAAGGGCTATGCACAGAAGGAAGGAATTGACTGACGAGAGATTTGCACCAACTGCAAAGATCAAGACCATTCGGATGGTATTTGTAATGGCAACTCAATTTCGATGGGAGTTGCATCAGATGGATGTAAATAGTGCATTCCTTAATGGTGACCTCACTAAAGAAGTGTACATGATGTAGCGAAACAGATTTGTCATACCTGGATAGGAGAAAAAGGTATGCAGGCTCATAAAGTCTCTCTATGGACTGAAGCAAACTCCCAGCGCCTGGTATGTGAAGATCAATACGCATCTTGTACAACATGGATTCGTCATAGTCCTTATGATCTGAACCTATAATTCAAACGGCTAGGGGGAAGGTTGTGATCATAATTGTGTATGTCAACAACTTGGTCATCATTGGAAGTTAGACAAGTTGATTGAAAAGGCCAAGAGAGATTTGAAAAAATCAGTGGACATAACTGATCTCGGGCTCATGCATATTTGACTTGGCTTGAAGGTATGGCAATCAGATAATCATGTTTTAATATCAAAAATGAAGTATGCCAAGACATTGCTCGAGAAGTGGGAAGGTTGTGATCAATATTATGTATGTCGACAACTAGGTCATCATTGGAAGTTTAGACAAGTTGATTGAAAGGGCCAAGAGAGATTTGAAAAAATCATTGGGCATGACTGATCTCGAGCTCATGTATAATTGACTTGGCTTGGAGGTATGGCAATCAGAGAATCATGTTTTCATATCAAAAATGAAGTATGCCAAGACATTGCTCGAGAAGTTTTTGATGACAAATTCCAAGCCCATGCCTACTCTAATTGAGACAAGGTTGCAACTATCTCAAAACGACCCATCCCCACAAGTAAATATAACACTATATTGTCAATTGATTGGGAGTTTCATTTATCTGACTTATAACAGACTAGATATTAGCTATGCTATCAACTATCTTCCATAGTTCATGCAAGATCCAAGGGTGTGTCGTTCAATAGCAACAAAGCGAATACTCAGGTATATCAGTGGTACAACCAAGTACGATCTGGAGTACAAGAAAAATGATTAGTTTTTCTTGACAAGATTCCCAAATGTAGAGTATGCAGGTTCCTTTGATGATAGGATATCTAGATCTAGATATGTATTCTTCTTGGGATCCAATCCAATATGTTGGGAAGTAAAAGCAACATGTTGTTACTCAATCTTCTGCCTAGGATGAATATAAGAGTTGTCTACGAGACAATGTGGTTATGTCACATCTTTTCAAGAATGGGTATTCCATAGAAACAACCCACAATCCTAAACTACAACAGTCAAGGAGTTCTGAAACTTATTTGCCATCTAGTTTTTCATAAGCTATGCTATCAGCTATCTTCCATAGTTCATGCAAGAACCAAGGGTGTGTCGTTCAATAGCAACAAAGTGAGTACTCAAGTATATCCATGGTACGACCAAGTACGGTCTGGAATACAAGATAAATGATTAGTTTTTCTTGACAAGATTCACAAATGTAGACTATACAGGTTCCATTGATGATAGGAGATCCAAATCTAGATATGTATTCTTCTTGGGATCCAGTCCAATATGTTGGGAAAGTAAAAGCAACATGTTGTTACTCAATCTTCTACCTAGGATGAATATAAGAGGAGTTGTCTGCGAGACAATGTGGTTATGTCACATCTTGTCAAGAATGGGTATTCCATAGAAACAACCCACAATCCTAAACTGCAACAATCAAGGAGTTTTGAAACTTGTTTGCCATCCAGTTTTTCATAAGCACACAGAGCATGTTTTGAGGTTCAATGCCCGTTTCATTCGCGCACATGTTCAAGAGCATTATTGCACGGTGATAAGTTTTCCAATGATGAAGGAACAAGATGATAGATTTAAAGGCCAAACACGATTGTAGTCAATGCAATTTTGCCAAACATCCTACACTTGTACGACATTAATCTTCACTTGTATGGCAATCAATAAGTACTTGTACGACAGGTTATTCTCTAATTGAACGGCAAGCACTTGTACAACGTCTCCACTAGAACGGCAACAAGCAATCTCCTTGAACGACACACTCAACTCCACTAAAACGACAATGTTGACAATTTGCTTGAATGACAATATAACTTGCACTTTGTCAACAATGTTTGGTTTGACAACAAATTCGTCTATGCTCCTTGTACGGCAATCATCCTCGTATAGCACTCTAACAATCTAGGCTGCAACTTCTGTCTATAACCTACAACACAAAACACTTCCACAATGCACACTACTAACAATCTAATACACTGACCATATCACACAAAACATAAAATACAGATAAGAAATGGAATGTATTGCATTATCACTATGCTTGTACGGCCATAACCTTACAGAACATGAATACTTGTATGCCTGGGTTTTTCCAAAATGCACACCGAACTACGGAATACTCAGACTTAAACAGTATTGCCTATTCACCATTTCCACTATGACTCTTACCATTCTATTCTTACTGAAATGAGATGGGGGTGTCCTTTTATGCATTCGGGTGGACAGTTACGGACAACTGTCCCCCAGGACACTTCATCCTTCAACCATCCGCTCATTAGCCTTAATCAGCCATACAATACTAATGCAATCTAATTAAGAATGGCATCAACATCCTTAGCATAGTTGAGAAAATCGCCAAAGAGTGCATAATCGCAATTTCATGGCAATTTTTTGAAATGTCGAGTCAAATTGCCACGAATCACCGAGTCGGCAATTCTTTGGTGATTTTTTGAAAAAATTGGAACAATGAATCGACCAAAGCCACAAGGATAGAGGCCGCAGCCGATTTAAGGGGAAAAATAAAATCTTTTTATTTTCACCATGAGCTCTTCCAAACAAGGAAAAGACACTGCCTACAGGTTACCACCCTGACCCAAACATGCTAGGGCATCCTAAGAGTGAGCGGATTACGGTTTGAAGGAATCTAGCCGCCACCAACGGCAATGCTATACATTATTAACTGATGAAATTCTCCATAAAAAGATGTTGAACTATCAATCCAACCTTATTGCTCAATATGCTTGTATATAGGAGTAATATTTAAAACCACAAATGATATGCTTGTATGCTTGTTTATTGAAAAAATTAGTTCAAATAGTGAAGGAATTAATGGTATTGCCGTTGAGGTTTTGGGGCGCTGCCTTGACTCTTGACAAAGGTGGTGACCGACGTTAGCAGCCAAGGCACAAAAAGAGGCATGGACACAACGACAAAGAGAGATTAGAACTTCTGTTAGGGAAATGGCAAAGTCATTCAAAGATCTTGAGACGTTGTATTTGTCATGACTCATGACACATTTTGTAATTTGCACCTTTTTTATATTATAAGCTATGTTACCGATTCATTTTGGGTTCGGGTTCAGGTCTGAAGAACCCGAATCGCCGGTACGGCAAATTTGTTTTTGGTCTTGGGTTCGTTTTGGGTTCGGCTGTACAAAAATTGATAAATATATATAAATTTTCAAGTATTTATTTTTATTTATTAAATATAATCTATAATTTATGTTAAAAGTTTAAAAAAAATTATAAACAAATACAAATATAGCTTAAAAAACTAAAATAACTAAAATTACATTATTTATGTCTACAAATGAGACCTATCTAAATTAAATTATAATTAAAAAGCATATTATCATCGAATATATTACATTATAATATTATATAAAAACTTTATCTTAATTCTATATATTATAATTTAAATATTATAATTTAAATATTATAATTAACAATTTTTTTATTAAATAAATTATAATTTTATTAATTTGTTATATGTACATCCAATTATAAACAATAAAGTCTTAACACTAATTATAAACAATAAAGTCTTAACACTAATGACATGGACGCTTCACTCTTTTATTTTCTCTCTCCCTCTTATTATTATTATAATTTTATTTTCGTGCCCTCTTCACTTTATAATATTCACGGAGACATTTCTTCACTTTATAATATGATATTTCCGTCGTCTGATTTACTTCCATGATATGTCATTATATATCGTAAAGTCAACACGCAACGTACCAGTAATGATCTTGTTATAAAGAATTAAGCATTTAAAAATAAAAAATTAAACAAGTTTGTGGAAGCGTTGCACTACTACTCTGCTATGTTCGATTCCCTCGGGGAGAGCTTCGCCCAGGACTGCGCAGAGCGCCACATCGTGGAGCAACAGCTGCTGTCGCACGAGATCAAGAATATTCTGGCCGTCGGGGGCCCTGCCAGGACGGGAGAGGTGAAGTTCGAGAACTGGAGAAGCTATATGCAGTTGCACCATTTCGAGTTTCGACAGACTCCCATGAGCGGGAACGCCTTTGCCCAAGCAGAATTGCTGTTGAACATGTTTCCCTGCGAGGGTTTTACGCTCTTGGAAGATGCCGGAACTCTCAAGCTCAGATGGAAGGACTTGTGCCTCAACACTGCCTCTGTATTGAGGTTGGAAATGGTTACGTAATGATTAAATTTTATTAAATTTCACGAGTTGTCCAGAGAGGGCCCCCAAATATAACAGTGCCCCAAATATAACAATGATGTCCCCTTGAGTGTGTGACAACAGCCATGAAATTCAGCTTGAGCGTGTGACAACAGCCATAAAATTCAGCTCACGTGTCGTCTATCAAGGGGGTTTTTCTATGTTTTTTCCCCCTGTTCGTCGGTTCTCCCCGGGTCCGCCCAAGGTTCGGCCTGGACAAACCCAAACGTACCTGGTCTGCCCAGGTCGAAAGGCGTACCGATCCCGGAACCGGACCGGACTCGACCCGTACCCGGATCCAGGGGGCCAAACCGGTAACATAGATTATAAGCAATACAAGAATATTTGAATTTTGGAAGCATTAAAATTTCTTTATCGGAAGCATTAAAATTTCTTTATCTAAGATGTGTTTTGTCACTTTCATGTGTAGTTTAAGGCTTTAAGTTTGTATCACTTGCCACTTTCATATGTAGTTTAAGATTACAATCTTACATCATTAATATTTGATTTGCATAATGTTAATTCATTGTAATATGCATGAAAAAAACTTTTTTCAATGAAAAATTATTTTTTCTTCGGTTTTTTTTTTGCTGATTTTTTCCCAATTCCCAATTTTTTCCGAGTCAATCATTTGCCAATTCCGTGCCGATTCCAATTTTCTCAACTATGATCCTTAGTACTAAAAGACAAATTTGACTTTTCATTACATTTGCATTTCATTTCACATTCATTTCCCTTGCATTTGTATTTACATTTTCATTACATTTAGTGCATTTGCACTTTATTTCCTACTCTATACACTACTTTTTCTGAGGTCCAGAACTAGTGCCTACAAGTATAATATACAGTTTCAATTTTGTCATACTATAAATCAATGTGCAAACATTTTCACAAAGTCCCTCGCACGTATTAATCATTAATAAACCTCCTCTCAACAGCTGAATTCTTCTTACTTCCTCAAGAGAACTAGTCGGGCATTCAACCTTTCACCTTTCAAGGTTTTTCTGTTCCAGATAGTATGTTCAACAGCCAAGAAAATAACATTTTTGGGCTTGGACTTCCTTCTTTCCCAACCACCCCCACAACCCATTGGCTTTTTTTTTTTTTTAAGTATAACCAATCCCTCAAGGATCAACAGGCAAGCAAACTTGGACGGAATACGCGTTAATTAATTCCATGATAGAATTGCCTTATGGTACCAATTGCCTTACATTACAAAGGGTAAAAGATCTTTCTTTCTTCGCTAAATCTTTGCCTTCTATCTCAGCAGCAACCAGACTAACAAGCTAGACCCTGTAAAACAAACTTGGACAGAATATGCATTAATTAATTCCATGACAGAATTGCCTTATGGTACCAATTGCCTTACATTACAAAGGATAAAAGATCTTTCTTTCTTCGCCTAAATCTTTGCCTTCTATCTCAGCAACAACCAGACTAACAAGTTAGACCCTCTAAAACGCAGGATTATGCAGCTTACTAGCTAATGGCAAGGATGACCTTCATATGGAGATTCTGTAAGAGAACACAAAGAGAATGTTAGATGGCCTTAATCAAGGTCAACCTAGCAGCTCTAGCACAGCTATCTCTTCACTAACATCATGACATAAAGTGACAGAACAAAGAAGCAAAATCACAAACCAATGTTATTTTGAAGATTGCTAGGCCAATGTTTAGTTGCAATCACAAATAAGTATCACTATATACTTTTGATTCTGTTATTTGGACATTGTTCAAACTTTTAGTGAAAACGTATATAGCACAATATGATCCTTAACAATTCCATGTTCTAATGTAAGTGTGATAGTCATAGGAGGTGATTTATTGTGCATTTTTGTGATCTTTTAATCATTAATGAATTTATTACTCACGATTCACATATTGATAAGGTCATGACAATGATGTAACATAATTCATTCTGTAGGCAGGGGAAGAAGGGGAAGACTGTTTTTCATATGCCAAGGCCCTCTAACCACTATTTCTGGTGAAATTGTAATTCATCCAACTTTATCAACCTCCGAATCAGTATCAAATTCCAAATTCTTAGAAATACAAGATCTTTAGCCATAAACCATGACAAGTAGCATGCACAGTTTCCAACATAGTTACATATCCAAAAGAAACATGTGTAGTTCCTCTCACCAGATGTCTTATCTGTCACTGGAAAAGGCTATCAGACAATATACAAAGTGGTGCCGCTGTTATCAGCATCAATTATTATTTTCACCCTTTCCATATCACAAAATTAGGAATAATCTAAAACAACTTCTTTTAAACAATCAACAGAAGGCAGTTGTTTGTAATACCAAATACATTTATTGCAAAGACTAACATCAAACTTTTGAATAACATTATGTATGGGGGTCAGGAAAGTGGGCAGAAAGAATCAAGACAATCTTCAAAGATACAATAGTTTTGTTTATCAACATTCATAGTGGATCCGATTTGGAAGTAGTAGTATTAAACTATACATAGAGGAAGCAGAGATAAAAAACCAGAATCAAGAGATTCTTCAGAAATAAAATACTTTGCTCATCACCATTCATAGTCAGAGTTGGAAGAAGCAGCACAATGACAATATACACAAGAGAAACATAGAAGAAACCCATTTTCTAACTGGGTACTCACTTGTAGCCTTTATAATGTTTTTGAATATTACTGAATAGATGATGGCAATGGCTCGTTCAAGATTTCCCAACAAAGAGGACTATGAATTGCAACAAAAGTGAAGGGCTGATGAGTTTAAACTGTCTTTTTGTCTTCTTAGCAGCATTGTCTTCACAAGCATAGCATCAAGATTCAGACTGATCTCAGACTTAGCAAGCCTATTTTTCTGACCTGAAAATGGGCTTCGAGCAAAACTCGGGGAAAAACTTAATTATGACTTGCCAAATAAAAATAAATAAGTAAAATAGAGTTTTTACAGAAAGAGACTCCAAAAGGGTCAAAATGACTCGGCTGGGGTCATCAACCTACCAACTCGTTGATACTCCAGCTAGAATTTCGATGCTATCATTACAAGTAATTAAATGGTTTGGAACATCAATTATTTATGCAAAGACTGCGTTTCAAGACCCTACAGAGACCAGTATTACATGTCCTATTGTCCACTTTCTATGTCAGAATATAACTACTTTAAGTAAAAGAATGATTTCCCTAGGATAGAGACTCTGATATACCAGAGATTATAATGGATGAAATTGTCTATTGTCATTACAGACGTCCAATATTTTCCATTATCAATATGAACAAAAACACAAAATGTTCCTCACCTGAAATAATGTCTTTGGAAAGTCAAAAATTGCCATCAAGTTCCAGCACAGCAGCTTGATCTGGAGGAATCCAATCTTCTGAAGTAAAACATCCAATGCTTCTTATAAGACCATCCACAAGTTTATGGCTGAAGAAAGATTGATGTAGTGCTTGCTGGCACAACAAAGAAGCCATGAAATGCATTTAATTTCACCACTGTGAACAATAAAATTTTGGCTTTACTTTTGACTCTTGTGGGAGAGACCTTGTTTCTTTTTCAACTCTGTTGCTATTAGTTGCCAACAAACGCTTCTCTACCGCTTCATCACAAAGCTCAAGCACCTCTTCCATATTACCCTCCAAGTAGTGCTGATCAATAAATGCATTGTAGACAATCTTGTCAGGGACCAAGTCCATCCTTCTCATCTCATTAAATAGATCCCATGCTTGTTGCAGTTTTCCCTTTTTGCAAAGTATTTTAATAAGTGCGTTGTAAGGACCGACCCCAGGCCTGAGTCCATTCCCAACCATTGTATCATAAACTTTCCATGCCTCCTCTAAATTGCCTATCTTGCAGTGTCCTTCAATCAGCAGACTGTAAGTATTGTTGTTCGGAACTTGACCTCGCTCTGTCATTTTCTTGAAGAGTTTATTTGCCTCTCGCATCTTGCCGTGAGTGCAGGACTGTCGGAGGAACAAGTTATAAGTGACAACAGTAGGCTCAATGCCTTTCTGTGCCATTTGGGCAAGCATCATATTTGCCTCTTTGATCTTTCCAGCTTTATATAATCCATCTATCAGAACATTATATGTTATAACATTAGGTTTCAGACCTCTTTCCAACATTTTATTAAGGTGCTCAACAGCTACCTCTAAAATCCCTTCCTTGCAGTATCCACCTATTATTGTTGTATAGGTTATGGTGTCTGGATCCATCCCTGCCTCAAGCATATCATTCAGAAGCTTACCTGCAGGGAAAATTTCAAGGGATGGAATTTTTTTACTATTATAGAATAGGAGGCAATTTTTTCGTTTCAAATAATACAAAGAATATGTATATGCTAATATTTAATGAAAATCATAAAATTTAGTAGGATTGTACAGAAAATTTGGCGAATTAATATTTTTATTTTTATCCGTGTTTTATGTAAAAATTTGACAAGTATATTTTACAGATTTTTATATAAAAATTTGACAAGTATATTTTGAAAATTTTAGTCATTGGCTACTGAAAAATATCAACAGCTCTTACAAACTTAGCCAATTGGTGAAATATAACCCATAATAATGAACAAATAAAAAATTTTAAAATCCTGCTTACCTGCTTGTTCCATGTTCCCAACTTTACAAAGGCCATGGATTAGCGAATTATAAGTGAAAATGTTTAGCACAAGACCCTTCCCAACCATCTCGTACAGGAGTTCATTTGCAATCTCCACCTCACCTTTTTGACACAGGCCACTAGTGAGGGCTGTGTATGTCACAACATTAGGAACAATCCCCTTACTTATCATTTCATTATGCAGCCTAAAGGCATCTTGCATGTTTCCTGCCTTGCAGTATCCATTGATCAAGGTGGTATAAGTAACTCTGTCCGGAGTCACATTCTGACCACACATATTCTCAAAGATTTGTCCTGCATCCTCCATTTTACCCTTCTTGCACAGCCCATGAAGCAGAGTGTTGTATACCACAACACCTGGAACAAGGCCCTTGTCAACCATTTCATCCCAAAGTCTACAGGCCTCGTGCAAATTGCCCAATTTGCAGAACCCATCAATCAAATTTGCATAAACAACGTTATCTGGACCAACTCCCCTCCCTATCATCTTCCTAAACAAATCCTCTGCTATGGCAACCTTGTTCTGCTTGCAGAGGGCATTGATAAGACTACTGTATGTAATCAAATTAGGCTCTGCCTGTTTTTGTAGCATTTTACGAACAACCTTCATGGCCCTTTCCACCTCCCCCCTCCTACAATACCCTCCGACAATTGTACTATAACTCACCACATCAGACCCAAAACCTTCCTCTTCCATCTCACCCACAAACCTCTCAGCCTCTTCCACATTGTCTGCCTTGCAGAGAGCATTAACAATCATGTTCTGTGTATACACATTTGGCCTAATCCCATTCCTACTCGTCTGTTGATAAAACTTCCAAGCCATTGCAACTTGATCAAATTTGACCAAAACCCCAAGAAGGGTATTGCAGGAATGCACTGAAACCCTAAACCCAAATCTCAGAAGTCTCTGGAAGGCATCCATGGCCTCATGAACCATTCCTCTCTGTGCAAAAACCTTGACCAATAAATCAAACACCAGAGAATTGGAGCCACATACCTTGTATGTGTATATCAGCATATCCAATAGCTGCTCAGGGCTTGAGACAAAGGCCTTGTGGGGATTCACAACAACATCCTTAAGGAAATCAGAGGCCACCCTGAGCTTCCCTGAGGCCACCATGACATGAACTACAATGCAGTAGGCCTCCATGGACCTGACATTTTGGGTGCCTGCCCACCTGAAGAATTTAAGGACCAATTTGGGGTTGTTCTTGATTTTGATCAAGACCCACACCAGGTGATGGTGATTGAAGTTTAATTGGATTCTGTTGAGGATAATATTGAAAGGCTCAAATGGGCGTTGTGAGATTGTTCTGGAGATGTCGTCTACTAGGATAGAGTCTTTCACTGTGGGTTTTCTAGGGGAGTACCCAGGTAAGGGCCTTACGAGATGACTTTTACTGAAGGGGGGAGGAGTTGGTTCAGTTGCAGAAAATGCGGCTATGGATCTAGGTCCAGTCTGGGACATTAATCCATTACAGAAATGGGAATTCAAATAGGTGACTGCTATGCACCATCTCATTTTTTCAACTTCAGAGGTTTATTTAGATTATTGTGTCTGTTCGTGGAATGCTGAGAAATGCGTCGCTGCTACTAGGAGATATGGTGTTGATCCATTTACATAAACACATTCCGACACGCAGGTTACATGTAATGGACCTAGGACACTCATATACACCTGGCTCTATTTTACATTACACATTCTCACACAAAATAACTTTTATATTTTAATTTTTTTAAATCATTGAAGCCTATAATTTTTTATTATGATTGCAACCTCTTAGGTGCTTAAAATAGTGTGGTTGTGATCAACTCCGAAAAATGTAAATTATTTCAAATATTATTACATTGTTTTTTTTTTATAATTATAGAAGAGATTAAATGAAATGAAAGATTTTAATTACGTCCGCGAGACTCAAATATGGTCTATGGGACCTCAAATATGGAAGTACAATTACTCAAATCATATCATATGATCTTTAATATCTTTGAGAAGGTTGTTCCTTCTCCTAATTTATGATAGCAATTCCCCAACTTTTTTTATTTTACTGTCTTCAAATAAATCTGCCATAAACTCGCTCCCAAGTGTTTCTTTGTATTTGTCACGGATATATGAAAAACTCGGGCATTTATAAATGAAGCGTTTCTCTATCTCTATTGCCCCTGTGCTGCATAGAGTACATATCCTTTCTTCCCATTGTTCTTTAGGCGTTGTTCATCTCCCTGTTTCACATCTAAGCCTATGAGAGCTAGTCCTTATCTGAGCAATGAGTATTTTTCCCTTTCACTTGATTTCAGCGCCTATATACGTTTTTTCCTTGTGGTCATACGTTGGGTTAAAATTTGCAATATAATATTGTATTTTCCTGCGTGCATTTTTCCACATTCCACTTCTGAACTTTTCATTCACATAATTTTTATGTCTTTGTTTTGGGCATTCATTTATGTTGATTTCCCAACGTTTCATCCATTTCTGATTTTGTTTCATCCATGTATTCTTTCGCCTATGCAACTCTTCGTCCCTAGCTGTCCTAGGCCATCTATCATTTGTCATGTTTTATATTTTTTTCAAGTAACGTAACAGCTTGGTCATAGCAATTGCTTCTAAAGAGAACATTCGAGTTTCAGCTAGAATAATTTCATAAGGGGTTGTGGCCTTAATTTTGAGAAAGTTTGTGATTAGATATTTTTTAATCCTTTCTATTTGCCTCCATTTTGCATTTGTTGTGCCACTAGCCCATACGTCGCAACCATACAACAGAACCGGTGTAACAAGTAGGCCAAATAAGACCTTGATGGTCTTCCAGTCCCACAACTCGGCATTCCTACACCTGTTTTGAAGTGCATATAGTGCTCTCCAACCACTTTGAGTTCTTTTCATCCTACATGTATTCCAATTAAGTTTGTCATGAAAGTTTATGCCCAGGTATTTGTATTCTACTACTACATCAAGCGATTCTCCTACAAACTGAAATTTGAGTTGTTGCTTCTTCTTTTTTGCTAAAAAAATCATAATTTTTGTTTTGCTCGTGTTCACCTGCATCCCAACTTCTTTACAAAAGAGTTCTAGAGCTTGAAGGTGATCTTCTAAATCTTTGGTTGTTTTGGCCACAAGAATTACATCATCTGCATACATGAGGATTTTTACCACATATTTGGCTAAATGCACACCCTCTCCCCCAAATTTGTTTATCCATTCTTCTAACTTGTCAATGGACAGCCCAAATAAGGTCGGAGATAGAGGGCAACCTTGTTTGACACCTATGTCACTACCAAAATATTCATATAACCCTTCCCGTGTTGCAACCACATTATTTTTAATAATTGGGAAGGGTATGGTTTAAATTATAGGGTTGATCTATCAAACCTATTCCACCTCATTGTTCTATAGTGAAATGGACCACCGGGTGCTTAGGATCATGCTTGGGATCATACCATCCTCATCAGTCTGGTGTGCACTTAGAAGATTCGGATCAGACTACTACCTTTACAACGCTTCTCCCAAGGTTTTTTATTCTAAATTTTTGTGGTTAGTGTGATAAACCCCTACGACCGACGTATAGGGTTGAGCAATTCCCTTCCAACCATGACCCCTCATAAGTTTGAAAGTTACACTTGTCAATAGGGGAATAACACCGTTGAGCAATCCCCTCCCAACCATGACCCCTTGTAAGGCGAGAGTTACACTTGTCAATAGGGGAATAACACAACCATTTGGGTATCAAAAAGGTGTGGGTTGAGCAGTCCCCTCTCAACCATAACCCCTTGTAAGGCCAAGAGTTACACTTGTCAATAGGGGAATAACACACAACCATTTGAATATCAACAAGGTGGGCACAAGGAAAATAAAGCCTTATCAGCCTCTACCAACACATAGGACATTCCCATTTGCACCTTGTATCTATATCTACAAGTGGACATAAGGGGAATGGAACCTAGGTCGGCCTCTATCAGCATCTAATACTTCATCAACTATGTTACACAAGCACATAAAAGAGTTTATGGTAAACCAGTGTGATTTGAATCGAAGTTGTGTGGATCCACATCATACAGATCACGTTCCTCAACTGGCCACCTCACATCAACTCGGCTACGCACTCACCCTTAAAAGGGTTTACCTTGTATCTATATCTGCAAGTGGACATAAGGGGAATGGAACCTAGGTCTACCTCTATAAGCATCCAATACTTTCATCAATTGTGCTACACAAGCAGATAAAAGATTTTATGGTAAACCAGTGTGATTTGAATCGAAGTTGTGTGGATCCACATCATACGGATCACGTTCCTCAACTGCCGACCTCATACCAACTCGACTACACACTCATCTTTAAAAGGGTTTAAGGTAAACCAATGTAATTTGAATCAGAGTTGTGTGGATCCACACCGTACGAATCACGTTCCTCAACTGGTTGCCTCACACCAACTCGGTTACACACCCTTTTTTTCATCTTCATTGAAGTATAATAGATATATATTTTACAAATAACTTATTTTATTTTATTTTTTAAAACAATTAAAACATATAATTTTTTTTTCCAGATATACACTCACACATATCCCATGGTTTGAATTCGAATCTCCTTGATGAAAATCCAAATATATACTAATTGGTGTGTCTGCATAATTATATAATATAATTGGATGATTTGATTTTATTCCTAACGTATCAATTGTTTATCTTAATTTTTTTTTGATAATACACTCACACCTATCCCATGGTTTGAACTCGAATTTTCTTAATGAAAATCCAAAGATATATTAATTGGTGTCCCCATATGATTATATAATATAATTGGAAAATTTGATTTTATGCTAACTTATCAATTGATTATCTTAAATATTTCTTTTATTGAGGTTAGTGTGAAAAACTCTTACAATCAACGTTCGGGTTTGAGCATCCTCATTCCAACCATAACCTTTGACAAGGGTGAAAGATGAGCTTATCAATAGGGGCCATACACACACCAACCCCCTCACACACTCGCCCACATTGCGGTTTGAACTTTGAACCTTCCAAAGAAGAGACAAAGCCCGAACTATTGCGTTGCCTCCTCAAGGACCAAAAATTAAATGGGTAGTGTGATAAACCTTTACGACCAACACATAGGGCTGAGCAATCTCCTCCCAACCATGACCTCTCGTAGAGCCTAAATCTACACTTATCAATAGGAAATTCTCATAAAGTCGAGAGCTATGCTTATCAATGGGGAATTAAAACACAGTCAAATGTCTAGTTTGAACCTTGGACCTAATTATCTTAAATATTATAAGTTTTACATTCCAAGATAAATTGTTTTTTATTTTTCCATTATCATTAAAGTATAATAGACATATATTTTATCTTCTGACTTGTGTATACATGTATCATTTTTAGTTAATGTGAGTTTAATTCTCAATGGGCTATCAACATCTTTACTCTTCATTCATTATTTGCATTTCTATATGAACTCTATTGTTAGAAATAGAGTCTATTCCATCATTTGGGTTATGTAAATGTATCTTCCAAGGTACATACTTAGGACATTAGATTACTTTAGGGGGAAGTTATCTAGTTACTTCATGCAATGTAATAAATGCACAAGTGTCAATGTGCAAGTTGTATATGTGCAAGTTGTCCCTTGCACAGCTAGGTAGAGTGTTGGCCAAGGAACCTGTCTTCCTATATAAGAAAGGCCTCATTGTCAGATAGATATGAGAAGGGGGACATAGATAGATAGAGTTGCTTACAGCATAGTCATAGGTAGTAGTGCAGTGTTGTGTATATCACCATATATTGGTGATGGGTGCAATGTAGTTCAGTAGCTTCATTAATGGAGTGTTCATTTCCTCCATAGCTATGTTGTATTCATTTATGTTATTTCTATTCAACATACTTCAGTCATCTAGCAGATTTACTTTCTTTTATATTATTCTACATCTTGTGATTGCTATCTCCCATTGCTCATTACATCAAAAGCTAATAGTGGTATCAGAGCTACGATAGATCTAGTCTGTGTAGGTCAATAGGGAAACCACCATTATCATTGAGCCTGAGTGTTTTGTCAAACTGACGCGCCACTGGACCAACCACTATCAAAAGATCTCAGAAGAATCTAGGTGGTAGAATTAGGGAGAGTCACAAGTGAGGACTGAAAGAAATCTCAGTTCCAAAAAATACTGAGATTGCATTTGACTAGAGTCTTTCCACAGAGTTACAAGAAAAACTCGTGAAGACCAGGACTCAACATTCAATCCACTAGATTGACAAATCATCTAGTGAAGATCATCCAAGATATCTAGAATTTTATTGCCTAAAGTTTCTTTTGTTGCAGAAAATTAATTCTCAGAGGATTGGGACTCCTCCTACAATAGAAAGCTAGGAGACTCCAACTTCATTGCCCGAAGGTCGGCATGCCTTCATAGTGTAGAGATTAGTTCCTTGTGCAAGAGAAGAATACTATGGAAGAAGACTTCTAGTGAAGAGTTATGGTGAAGTTAGGAGACTAAAGATCTCCATTGCTGAATCGAAGAACTTCACAAGTTGAATAACAGGCCATAGAAGCCTTGATACAAAAAGGCCATAGAAGCCTTGAAGAAAAGGCCATAGGAGCCTTGAAGGAGAAGCCACAAAAGTCTTGATACTAGAAAGGCCATAAAAGCCTTGATACAAAAAAAGGCCATAGAAGCCTTGATACTAAAAAGGCCACAAAAGCCTTGATACTAAAAAAGGCCACAGAAGCCTTGATACTAAAAAAGGCCACAGAAGCCTTGATCCTAAAGAAGAATTCAAAGAGAATATCTGATTCAAAAGTAGACTAAATATTTTAGTACTAATACTTTGTTGCAGGGAAAGAAGATTCAGTGAGTTGGGAAACTTCCTACAAGAAATTTAGGAAGGGTATCTTCTTTAGAATCAATTCAACACCTAAAGAAAAATCGAAGAGATCAGGAGAAGATCTCAGTGAAGAACTTCCAATATTGGAAGAAAGAAGAAGAAGGACTAGGAGAGTCCTGCTCGAATCCAGAAGTAGAAGAATCAGAGATCCAGAAGAAGATCTCACCACCAACACTTCCAAGAGTAGAAGGTTGAAGAGAAGGTCTCAAGGAAGACCATAAGAAGCTGCAAGATCAAAGACCTTGGGAAGGTCTCATCGAGCATCCAAAAAAGGCTAGGAGAGCCTGACTGAAGAAATTCTCAAAGGAGAACTCATTGGAGAAATCCACTACCAAGGAGAAGCCCCTGATAGTGAAGGACTTGGGACAATTATCGCCATCCGACAACAAGCCCAAGAGAAGAAGAATTTGGCAAGGAGTGCCAAATCCTAGAAGAAGATCCTACTTGAAGTCAGAATTTGACAAGAAGACTTGAAGATAGAAGAAGCTCACCAAATCTTGGAGATTTGAAGATTACCTCTCACAACAAGAAGGCACCACTTTAGAGATAAAAGACTTCTCCAAATCTATAGTAGAAGGAGGAGAACACAAGAGGAGAACAAGCCACCAAATCCTAGGCTCATGAAAGAAAGTTTGAGACCATCATTTGGTGAAGAAGGAGTTATTCAAGATAGTCTACAAAGAGCTACAAGATCCTACTCGAAGCAACAACTTGGTGATCCTAGACACCAAGATCTACATCCTCTACAAAAGTGGAAAAAGAGCTACAGAGACTTTCAAAAAGGTAAGCAACTTTTGGTGCAAGTAGATTCATTAATTGGATTACTTATCAGATTTGTTAAAGCACCTGAATTTGGATTAAAGTTGCAATTGGATTACAGTCTTCAAAAGTGCAAAAATAAAGGTTCTTTTTAAGGTTCATTTGCACATTGATTAGGAGTTGATTAGATTTCTGAATTACTTCTATCAACTACCTATCATCTACTTTGGAAAAATAAAAAGAAGACTAAGTCCTACAATATTGATTGTAGTGAAATTTAGAATAATTATTGAAGGTTCATTTCAGATTATTCTTGATTAGTTGCAGTAAATTTGATTAAGTGCATTTTCTTGAGAGTTTATTGGAGTGATAAGGTGAAATTGTTAGTGCATTAAAAGTGAAATATTATTAGATTCATTTGCACTATTCTATTGCTCTCAAAATATTAGCTTTTGTGTACTTGAGAAGGGCACAAAATTAGAAATTATCAAAGTGTCTAAAGACACTATTAGTGCACAAAAATCTGCAACACATAGTGGCCAAGTGAAGCCACCAAATCAGGTTAGAATCCTCCAAAACTTGGAGAAGAATACAACTAACCAAAAATAAAAATAGAAGCTTCAAATATTGAGACTTGGTGAGTCTCAAATCCAAAGCATTACAGGGTTAATTGCTTGTTACAAAGGGCAGAAAATTATAGCTACAAAGAAGCTTCTATCTACATCATTAAAGGCTTGGATTTATCATCAAAGTATCCAAGAAAAAAGGGTAAGGAGTCTAGCCAAAGAGACATCCTCAAAACCCTCATATTTGCATTCAAAAAATCTGCTACAAAGACAAAATTTCAGACCTGCAAAAGAGTGCAAGAAAAGGTGCAATAAAGAAAGTTTTATATACATGTAAGGTTACATGGTATTGCACTTCTACAATACATTATATGTAGGAAGAGAGCAGATTTGAAGGTGCCTCAAAAGGCACAACATCTATAGGGTAAGCTAGCCAAGGAAGGATGAACGTTTGCACTCCTCTTCCACAGCAAAAGGAGCCACTCAAAGGGCTCACTCTCAGCATATCTTGGATGGATGAACCTACAATATCAAAGCCCACACAAGGTTGTTATCAAGCTACATTTACGTAGACAGAAAGGGAGCTCATCTACGAAGAGAAGGCATCAAATCTACTTCTACCAACATGGGATGGACAACATAGCAAGCGACTATCTACACTACAAAGAAGCACAAAAAATAGCACATTGAAGGTATAGTAGACAAGGAGAAAAGGTGCTACATTCAAGTCTTAAACTTGGTGAAGATCATCCACCAAAGGAAGCACCAATATCACTTTCAGAATCACCATTCGAAGCTCCATAGCACCTCATCAAATCACCTACAAAAGAGAAGGTTTCTTGTTGTCCAAGAAATGAAGCAAGCTAAGAGAAGGCATACGAAAGGAGTTATATTCTCCTTGGGAGCGTTATAGCATAGGTCTTCATGCAAAGTGTTTGAATGCCACTTGGCATAATCTTTCTAAAGCACCATTCTATCTCTCAACGCTCAAGAAACCTCATGCAAGAGTTACAGGGAATATTAAGGAGGTGGTGCCACTTGTTATCCTCCACAAGCCTCACACAAGTGCCCACATGAGTGCTCATACATTACAGAGTGCCAAAGAAGCATTAGAAAAGGAAGTTGGTACGTTACAAAAGGAGCGAGCGCTCATACATAATAGGTGTGACACTTGTCACAAAATTCAAGACTTATCTTCCATAAAAAGGGTGGTCAAGGAGGTGAAAGGATAGTCAAAGTAAGGTAGCAATGCAAGTCTGAAGTGACTCAATAGCATCTCGGTTGTATCATGATAGTAGCTCGATAACTACATGATAGCGGATCGATAGCAACTTGGAGAACAATCCAAGAGCAAACGACGAAGCACATTACTCCTGGTCAAATGGGTCAAGGAAGCATTGAAGTGAGTGTTGAAGCAAATAGCAAGTGGAAGAATCTTCCATTACTCACAACGCCCAAGAAGGATAGTCTACCATCGATTTCATAAAGGTACAATTTCCATCTAATTTGCTTTCCATAAAAAGGGAGTTATAAGGTTATATTATAAGGTTGAATTATTGAAAGAAATCAATCTTCATTTGAAAGCAAAACTTAGGGAAATTAAATATTAAAATTGTCTAATATTTGCAAAGCATAACCTAGGAGAAATAAGGAATACTACTTGGAATTAATTCATTTAAAGTTTGCAAATATTAATGTGTTCTAATTTTCCAAATTTGGGAGTCATAAGGGCTACAACTCCAAACTAGGTTATTGGAAATTAGAAACAATCCAAGGGATATAAAAAGAGGTTATTAAAGCTTTTTACTAAGGTTGGAAAATTATAATATTCTTGTCTCAAAAACTTCTCTAAAGGGACAAAATAAATCCAACATTAAAACCTCTTCAAAATTGAAAAGTGCTTAGTTCAATAGGAGTAATAAGGTGTTAAGAAGTTGATTTTTGATCTTTACAAAATTTGTACAAAATCAACCAAAATTGAACTATATCTTTACAAAAGCACTATATTATATCTCTAGGGTGATTCAAATGGCATCAAATAAATTCTTCCTAGCAGAATCTCAACTACTCAAGGGTCCAAATTATTTCTCTTGGAAAAATAAAGTGAAAGCAATCTTAGTATATGAAAAACTTTGGGATGTCGTCAAAGGGAAAACACAGAGACCTACCACAGGTGAAACTGAAATCCTAAAGTTTGAGGAAAATGATTCAAAGGCCTTAATGATAATTACTTTTGCTATCACTGATGAGATTCAACCATATATCAGTTCAGCCAAAACATCTTCAGATGCATGGACAAGCCTAGAGAAATTTTTTGAAGGAAAGAATAAGGCGACCATCCTTCATCTCCAAACTCAACTTCACTCATTAAATATGAATAGTGGAGAGAGTATAGAATTGTTCCTAAGGAAGGTAGTAGATATCAAAGGGAAATTATTGACCTTAGGAGAAATAGTTAAGGATGAACTTCTCACTCAAGTAACCATGAGAGCACTTCCAGACAACTATAAACATTTGGTCACATCTTTACAGGTTTTAAGCAAAGATACTTCTTTTGATGACCTAGTCAATATACTTCAAGAATATGAAGTAGAAAATACTGTGAAAGATGAGATGACTAACACTGCATTGGCATCAAAAGATAATCCACAGGGAAATATTGCTTCTTCAACAAGAGGACGAAAAACATGGTATTGTCAGATATGCAGAAAGAAAGGTCATAGTACCAGCTATTGCAGATACAATCCCAAAAATCGAAAGCAAGGAAATCAGATGTACAATGGGAATCAATTTCGACAATATCAAAGGAACCCTCATCAACAACAATTTTAGTGACCAACCAATTATCCTCAACTGGAATATCAGAAGAGAAATCAGAAGGGACACTTGGTTCAGAGGATAGAAGAAATTGAAGAACTGGAAGAACCCATAGACACCTATGAGGTGAAAGCTCTATCAACAAATGTTACATATTACAGAGACACTAATTATTTGCTTGAACAGGTTACAAAGAATACAGAGGAAGAGTACCAAGATCAAGATGAAGAAGAAGATCCATATTGAAGACTAAAGTCTTCAATACCCAAATAATGTAATACAAGGGGGTGTTAGAAATAGAGTCTATTCCATCATTTGGGTTATGTAAATGTATCTTCCAAGGTACATACTTAGGACATTAGATTACTTTAGGGGGAAGTTATCTAGTTACTTCATGCAATGTAATAAATGCACAAGTGTCAATGTGCAAGTTGTATATGTGCAAGTTGTCCCTTGCACAACTAGGTAGAGTGTTGGCCAAGGAACCTATCTTCCTATATAAGAAAGGCCTCATTGTCAGATAGATATGAGAAGGGGGACATAGATAGATAGAGTTGCTTACAGCATAGTCATAGGTAGTAGTGCAGTGTTGTGTATATCACCATATATTGGTGATGGGTGCAATGTAGTTCAGTAGCTTCATTAATGGAGTGTTCATTTCCTCCATAGCTACGTTGTATTCATTTATGTTATTTCTATTCAACATACTTCAGTCATCTTGCATATTTACTTTCTTTTATATTATTCTGCATCTTGTGATTGCTATCTCCCATTGCTCATTACATCAAAAGCTAACATCTATGATGTAGTTCTTTATTTATGTACTCTAGGATGTGGTTTGTAGTTTTTCTTCTTTGTTCATTTATCGTTGTTTCCTTTAATTTATTTCTTATGTAAATTTTTACATCCTTTTTTGCTTTTGGGCATTCTATTAACTTATATACCTTATAAAGAAACAACGTCAAAGAGACAATATTATTTCTACAATATTTATTAGATATTTGCAACAAAAACTTTTTGAAATAAATTAATTCAATAAAATGTTATAAATCTAATTCTAAATCTTAGTAATAATCCAAGTCACTTAGAGAGAGCAAACTCTCTTAGCTACTTAAAGAGGACAAAGTATTGTACACATGCCAAAGGTGATAGAAGTTAGAATAATTGATTGATAATTCAACTACATCACGTGTCCTCTTATTTATAGTCTAACAAGTAACCAAACGCTAACCTTAGTGCTCAAAGGTCAACTAATTCTGACCTGAAGACTCAAACGAATCAAATAAAGATAGCCTACATGATTATATTAAATCCATTACATGGCCTCCCTTCTCAAAAAACTTTGTCCTTTAAGTTGGAAATTTTTGGAGAATGGTTGTTAGGTCCCATGTCACATCTTCTTTATGAAGATCATTTCACTTAATGAGTAGATCATATCCATAGCAAGACCATATATTACATACCCACAACTATAACATTTTTTTTTTATTTAGTTTAGCACACCCTTCTTAATCCAACTATAGAAGCATTATCTTGGACTACATATTCTTACCAAGTACCTATTAAACACAAGAAACATGAAAAACATGGTGGATTTGGGAGGTATATAGGATCCCCAACTATTATGCCACATCCTAAATCCTACAAACTACCTTCTATGGACCATAGATTATGTATGCAAGCTTTTAATTACACTTAGTCTTAAGAGAAGTTTGCCAAGTGAAAGAAGCCCATACTTCTTTTTCAAAAATATTTTCCACAAATATTTTAAATCCCAAGCCTTGCATTCCTATGCAAATCAATTCAATAGCAACACTCAAGCAAAAGAAGCCCATACTTCTTTCCAAAATATTTTCCACAAATATTTAAATCCAAAGCCATACATTTCTAAGCACATCAATTCCATAAGCAAAAGAAGCCCATACTTCTTTCAAAAATATTTTCCACAAATATTTTTCTATCACTATTCAACCCATGCAATTCTATAAGATTCATTTCACTAAAGCAACACATGCAAAAGAAGCCCATACTTCTTCTAAATTATTTTCCACAAATAACTTCTATCATTACTCAACCCATGTGTTAGTTCTCTTCATCAAATAAAGGAATAAACACTTGAATCAATCATTGAAGGATTACATCCATTGAATCCATCACTAGATCCAAAAAGCCTCTTAGTTTAATTTGAAACCAAATATTGGAAGATAACAATCATTAGTTTAATCCAAGAAAATAATTTGATCAAAGATTATATTTTCCCAAACAACTCATCCTTAGCCTAAGGTTGTCTCAAATAAATCCATCATATTATTAATTTGACAATTAGTCTAAAGCAATTAATCAATCCACTTGATTAATATGAATCTAACATTAGAAAAGTCTATCTTTAATTAATCAATCCATTTGATTAATCTAACATTAGATTAGTCTTTCTCTAATTAATCAATCCATTTGATTAATATGAATCTAACATTAGAAAAGTCCATATTAAATTAATCAATCCATTTGATTAATATAAATCTAACATTAGAAAATTATAACATTAATCAATCTATTTGATTAATCTAAATCTAACATTAGAAAAGTATAACATTAATTGATCAATTGATTAACATAAAAACTAACATTAGATTAATCTAACATTAATCAATCTATTGATTAATACAAATCTAACATTAGTCTAAGATTAAACCTTTCTAATCCATTCATAGAAAATGATTAAACTCTCCAAAACAACCCTAAAGTGCAACCATAGATTAAATCTATCTCATCTATCAAAGAAACCAATCTAATCACACACACCAAGGGAGATTGATAAGGTAAAGTCTAACTTAGAAAAAAGGAGATGATTATCACTCTTGAGCTTTACGTAAAGGAAAGCTCTTAGGGGTGCTATATGGTGACACAACGATATCGCCATAAAGCTCAAATAAATCCCCTGAATCTAGGTGAAAGCATGCATCAACCTTAAATCCTAAGGGAAAGACACAAAGGGTGCCATCCTTGTAGAGGATCTGACGACATCCTAAACCACAAAAACAACTTGCAGCATGCTAACAAGGTAGAAACCAAAGCAACATAAAAGTCAAACATGAAGAAAATAATTCGACAAATGAGAGCAATTTGAATGTTGCAATGCCACATAGTGTTCTTTTACCATGTAAGAGGAATAGGTCTCGAGCTGGCAAAATAAGCATAGAGAACCTAAGCACAACAAAACCAAACTTACAAGCATGATGATGTTGTAGATATTAAATAAGTGAGAGGGTAACAGTTAGGTTAAAATAGAAGTAAACAACACCAAACAAACAACATAACTAAAGAGAAAAGCACAAAAATAGCGAACGTATAGACACATCATTGCCACCACAACATACCTAATATAGCAAGGACTGAGCATGATGTTTCTTCCTCTCAAAACTTAGTCCCCGTAAATGTTGTACCCTCACTAACTCTTTCCTTCTCCTCAAATCCTATCTCTTTCATCGCCTTCCTTCACTTCCAAACCAGTGCCTTATATTAAAAAGGGAAGGCAAGCCTGAGTGCCACCATTCAAGGGGCTTATGGTGTAATGCTCAACTATCCTTAACTAAAACCACATAAAAACATCGTGGAGGCAAGAGATAAGTATTCAATAAAGATTAAAGGCGGATCCTCCAATTTAAAAAAAAGGTAATAAGTGCACCATCACCATGGATAAATGTCGCACATCAATTAGCCATAACCAAGCAAGTTAAACATTCAAAACTAAAGACTTAAGGCTTTCTTTAATGAATTAATTACCAACCTTAAACAACCAAGAATTAACATCTACCAAATAATTCTTTGAGAACACAAGGAGATAATCAAAACCATCAAGCCAAAAGTAAGAACAAATGCACTCCCTCGATGTTTAGTACCATTGTTTTATCCTTAAGTGAGTGGCTCCTTATTTAAGATAGACTTAAGCTATCATCGACTCACATTAAGGAGACTCATTGCAGGTAACTTTCCTGGTCCAATGGTATGAACATGAGCATAAGCAAACCATAATGCATCTACATGAAAGATATTCATGTTACACTAAGTTGCTTGATGAATAAGTCATCATCATTATTTCCCTTACATGTGGTCTCTCATTCCTTGTGGCCAATTCTCTTGTCCACCCACGAGAGCACTTGATCCTACAACCAAGTAGAGCATCAATAGTACCATGTCCTTATAAAAATAGATATATCAACAAAGCATACATCCATCAAAAGCATCAAAGCTAAGAATTAAATATCAATTGTTAATACATAGTCCAACTTAAGTAGCAAGTCCTTCCAAGGTGGGTCATGCCATTCCAACAATAGTGTATAATGAATTATTGCTAAGTGTTATTTCACCATTGTAATATGATTGGTCAAGGTTCACAAACAATTGCTTTTGGCCCATCATATGTCTAGTAGCTCTTGAATCAATATACCGAACTAGAATGATTTTGAAATAGCATTATGAGATTGAACTGAATAAACATTCATGTTCTTTTGCATTAAAATTAATTTTCTTAGTGTAACAACCCTCCTTAGTAGAACTCATTATTGACAATGAATTATGTATTGAAGTGAATGTTTAATTGCATAGTTTCTTTTTATGATGTCAATATGATTGGGTAATTGCACTTTGTGCTTGGAATATGGTATTGTTGATGTATTTGTGGGTGCAGGACCAGGTAATCTATCTCTGGTGGATTTTATGGGTGAATAACCCAAGATGAGAGATATTTTGGGAAATTATGGTGATGAATTTCTCATCGACAACTTAGGGTAACAAAATACCCTTCATGTAGATGCATTTGCATTTTGCTTGTTTCATGTTCACACCATTGGACTAGGAAGTTGCTTGTGCAATGAGTCTCCTTAATAGGTTGGTGATAGCATTAGACTATCTTAAAAGGGACCACCTACTTAGGGATAAAACAATGGTGTGTAATATTGTGGATGTGAATCTATGTTTGTATGTGGTATGCATAGATTTTGTTGGATAAGAATTATTAAAGTATTAATTAGATGGTAGCATTAATACTTCAAAACTAGTAAAATATTAATTAGTTGGTGACATTAATATTTGGAAAAATTAATGCCAATGCTAATAAAGTGAATTATTAAATTAATTCTTAGAGATACTTTAATTATTGTATTATTTCCTAATGTTTGGAATAAAAATTTAAATGGCTTACAAAACTTAGATTAAGCCTTTTATTTATGATTGCCATGCTTGGATGACACTTTAATTAGCACAATGGTGGCATTGGTGAGGCTTTCTTGAGCTTGTGAAATGTTACCTTCACCATGCAAAAGAGCGCTTGAGTCTATTTGAATGGAGTAGGATGTTTTGGGGTGGATCATTTTTTGTTCTAGAAGGAAGGCACAGGAAGCTAGGAAGGAGGCAGTGCAACTATGGAGAGGAGGACGTCAGATAGGCCTAACACAGGTAGCCTATCTAACTGCTTTATTGTTTGTTTGGCTAGTCCTATTATTTTGGTATAGTTGTGTATTACTTCTTGCATTGCTTTGGATTCTTGTTGGATATTTTGTTGTGTTGTTAAGCCTGTGTACCTTGCAAGTTTTCTTGAGAATAATTGACCTAATAAATCTCAACCTTTAAACATCGCCTCGATAGTTGGTCAAATGTCCTTTGACTTGTGTATTATTGATTTACCTTTATTTTGGCTTTGGATCTTTATTGCTTGTTGTTTTGCACATGCTTAGTTATAGTGGCTAGTGGTTTGTAACGTGTATTTCCTATAGTCGTGCACCCTTATAATCAGGTCTAAGAATTCGTATCTAGGGGCTTTTATAATCAGTATGTTGCCTTCTATTTTAGAGAGAACATTATGGAGTGTTTGATGTTCGATACTTTTTATTTGAAGACATTAGCCTTACTAATTTTTAGCAAATATTTTATCTCTAGCAATGGAAATTCATTTTCCTACCTTTGTGTTGAGGTCGATCCCTTTGTTTAAAGGTTGTTTAAATGCTTCAATCAAAGTCATCTTCATTTCACTCTCTTTAGAAGGAAAAGGTTTGATTTATTTTATATATTAATGTTTATGTAACTCTTTTAGCTTATGAAAGTTGAGTTTTATCTAAATGAAATGCTTTAGAATATGGAAGTTAAAGTTAGTAAAGGAAATATTATTGGATGTAATTTGAAAGTTGAAAATTATAGGAGTATTCTTTTAGTTGTTATGCTTTTGTTTGGTTATAAGGAATGACTCTTCTTTGGTAATGGTTTTTCTTTAAGAAATATAGTTGGAATCTTTTGGGTTTTGAAAGAGAAATTATCATAATGATTCTTGAGATCTATGTAGGTTAAGGGATCATTATGAAGAGAAGTATGAGATTCTCTTTTATAAGTTGGTTTATTGAAATTTGGGTTTTGAAAGAGAAACTATCATAATGATTCTTGAGACTTATGTAGGTTAAGGAATCATTATGAAGAGAAGTATGGGATTCTATTTTATACGTTGGTTTATTGAATCTTGATTTTGAAAGAGAAACTATTATAATGGTCCCTGAGACTCATGTGGGTAAAGGAACCATTATAGAAAGAGAAGTATGGGATTATCTTCTTGGTGGCTTATTTTATTATGTTTTATGCATGGTTGCTTGCATAGTATTAATGACATGATTAAGTTGCATTGCATTTGGAGCTATCCTAATCCCTAAGTATTCCTCAAGAGTCGTGGGTAGATTATATTTCATGGAGAGGAATGCATAATTATAGATGGCTTGGAGATTCTTGTGGATGGCTTCATAGTACCTTTGAATGTATAAATGCTATGGAAACAAAGGCTATGTAAAAGAAATGCTTTGTTAGATGAGTTTTGTAAACTTGATATTTGTACAAACTAAGAGATTGTATTGCTTTAATGTTACCTTGGGTTTTGTTCATTAAGATGATATTGCAATATTTTAGTAGGATAGATAGTTTTGAGCTCTATCAATTTGTTGGAATGTATATTTATATATATTTATGTTAAACACTTGGATCATTTGAGTTATGACATCTAAATTAAAGGAATGTGTCTTTTGTAATATTATGTCAAGTATTTGAGCTAAGCAAAATTTGGATTTTATTTTAATTAAGATGCATCCTTGTTTAACTAATATAGCTTTCGGATCAATTAGATGATGGCTATTGATTTGATTAGAATGCTTATAAGATTTATGTTGCTTTACTTTAGTAGTATGCTTTTAAGTGCAACAAAATTAATTCTAGAGAGATATGGTTATCTTGGGTTGGTTAGAATCTCTTGTGGGACCCAAGTCAAATAAAATCTCAATCTTGGAAGGAGTTGTGTGAATGCAATAACCATGTAGATATGAGTCTTAGAAGAATTTGTGAGAATGTAATAGTTAATAACTCATAAACCTAGAAGAAGTTGTGTGAATAAAATTGCCAAAATTTCTATGAATCATTGTACCTTGAACGAGTAGGATCAGGTGTATTCCATCTAGGAGTTGTGGGACCCTTCACGAGATATTAGTGATGATTCCTCAAACATGTAGGTTTGATTAATCATGTTCAATACCAAGTGAAGGGTATTTACCTTAGTTAACCTACGGATGTGTGGTAACTAAGCACCAAGGCTTTACGCTTGAATAACATGTCTAAATAGACTTAGGTTTTGGTTAGGGAATAGGCATTCCCCTTTAAGTGTTATGGGCCTTAAAGGATAATCTCCACGTTGTGGTCGTATTGTCCTGTACCATGTAGGGTATGTAAAAATTAGGGGGACGACGTTGACGTCCTTCTAAACAATGAGGTTTAGCAAGATGAATCCCAAAAAACTATGGGAGGTTGGCCACTCTTGTCCATTGAGTGTCATTTATAGTGACATAGAACTTAAATATTGTTAAGCCTTGAGAATGCTGAAAGAAAAATATTGGAAAATCTTGAGAACCTTGTTTGTGTTAGGTTTCAAAAGAAAAAAATAATCTCTCTCGAGTTGGTAGTTTTGGGTTGTTACAGTTGGTATCAGAGCTTTGTGTCATAACAATTAAGGCTTCTAGTGAATGTGCTTAGGGTAAGCCTTGTCTTGATGTGCTACTTTGGGAAAGGCACCATGCAAGTGCTATCACATCCAAAGTAGATATACCACTTTTATAAGACCTAAGAGCTTTGATTTTGTTTAGTATCTTGATAAAACATCTTTTACTACCATTGATGATTTTGAATTATACTCTCCTTCCTCTATCCAATGATTGTGACATTAAAATTAGATTATTTGTTTATCTTGGAATGTAAAGCACATTCTCTAGTGTACTTCTAAGTAGGGTAGACTAAGTGTCACATTTTTTATTCTTTGTACTTTGTAGATTTTATCATTGGCTATCTTGATTGGTATACTTTATTTCAATTGAATGGAATCAAACCAATATAGGTTGTCGATCATATGATGGTTGTTTCCTGAATCAATATACCAATAATTATCTTCATACCCAATATTTTGTTCTAATTAATTTTTTGGTGATTCATTGTGTCTCAGGACATGTTTGTAGCAATATATTTTCTACTTTTGAAAATCTTTCTTCATGAAGTTTGTCACGTTAAACATATATGATTTTTAAAAAATATTTCTGATGCACTCATTATTATTTTCACTTTTATTATTTCAATAATTAGACTATGAATAATTTTGTAATAATTTTGTTCACACAAATTTCTTCTTCAAATTAATTTCCTTTGTTGTTGAAAACCTTGTAGATTAAAAATACAACGCCAAACAGAAATAAAACCACAATAATGGAATACAGGAAAGTTGCACAAATCAAACAATTTTTATTAATCAGTGGAGTTTAAAAACTCCTTTTGAGTACAACAGGGCCTGTAACCCTTTTTGTGATATACAAATTACAGTTTGTGCTAGTTCTCCGAAACCCTAGCTGGCATAAAGTGGTGGCGTTTTCGAAGACGTATCCTTAATCCCAACAAAGTGAGTGGGTTTTGTTGTATCCTTTGGCTCGGACCACTCCAGCTTAAACAGCTGCTATCAACACACCAAATCTGCCATTAAAATCCTGCACACATTAACACTATCAAGGAGTTAGAAATTAATAAGAGGGCTCCACTGTGTGAGCCCTCATAAACAATTTAAAACCCTAAAAAAATAGAATGCAGGAGTTCAACAACAGATTAATAAAAGAAAAGAAGTTACTTGCTTTAAACTGATTTATACTGTTCTCTGTTAACGCGGCTAGACCAAGCGGCACTGGAAGTAATGTGGTCATCAAATCGACTGCGAAGGCGCCCTGGTGCACTCGCTGAATGCCCGCGTGCTTCTGGATCAAGGTTTCAGACGTCGGTCTGAGTCTGTGGCTGCGGGTAAACGCCCGTGGGCACTTGGTAAACGCCCGCGGGCACTTGCGACAAGAATGGGGGATTCTGCAGAATGCTGCAGAAGGGATGGCGGTGAAGTTGACGACAGATGCGACGATGGATAACTGAAGAGATAGATGAAATAGAAGAGATAGGTCCAAAAGATAGCAAAGATAGCAAAGATAGGAGAAGAAGATCGCGAGATAGGGTTTGAGCCATCAAAGTGACTCAATTTATAATCTACTCTTAGGGCACACTTTAGGGTTTTAACGACACTTTGAATGTGTGGCTAAGATTAAAGTGGATCCAAGGGTAGAGAATAAATCTAGGTTGTGAAACGGATTAAGATGGATGGACGGATGAGATTAAATGAAGGATGGACGGCTTAGATTAAATCACTTAAACTATATTTATATATATATTAAAATATATTAAAATATTAAAATATATATATAAATAATAATTTAAATAAATTTGGGGATGAAAAATGGTGGGAAAGGTGAAATTGGGCCAAATAATGGCGGGAAGGTGTGGATTTGGGCCAAATAATGGCGGGAAGATGTGGATTTGGGCCAAATAATGGCGGGAAGATGTGGATTTGGGCCAAATAATGGTGGGAAGGATGGATAACTGACGCGTGGCTGACAGGAAGGTATAGATGACTTACAAGTGGCTGGATTTTGGTGTCTACAGATGCCCCTTTTTGAGCTGCCTTGTGTGAAGACACAATGCAGCACAAAAACTTAAGACACCTGAAAAGCTGGATCAGACGCAACTCTCTCTCAAGAATAAAGCACAACTTTGAAGACCAAAGAATAAAAGAATATTTAAAATTTTATTAGCTTACCCCCTCAATTGGCGAGCGAGAATGGTTCTCACAAGCCAATAGGAAGAAATTTGGAAGAAAATGAACCGTTTTTGCCCCAACGGTGAAAAAAGGGGTTGGTGTATGAACCATCTGTTTATGTCCCAACAGGAAAGGGGTTGGTGTACAAACCAGAAAAAAAAATATGATTGAAGACGATATGAGTGATGTGAAAGATGGACCGTTTTCTACCCCAACGGTTATAAAGGGATTTTTTGCCAAACTGTAAACTCCATGATCATGTAAGATGAATTCCATTATAGGAAAATTAGAAATTGATAACGGATGCCCCAACTCCTATGTGTGAATCCGTACTGTTGATGAAATTGCCTTGTTGGCACCATTAATAGGCAGAGATGAAAGATGCATGAAAGAGTCCAGAACTCATAGATGCTCCTAGTGACTGTATGGATAATTCCTCGGTTCGAAACCAATCAACCTAGGTAGCCTCAATCTCTAGCAAGACTCAAAATAATGATGATATTAAATATTGTCCATGTTTAAGGCCCCATGAACTAGGCCATCAATGACGACTGTTGAGCAAATTAATCTTGGTATGAGGTCACTTGAAAAGTAGAATATCCAAAATTGATTTCCAATTTTCAAACAGTGAAATAGTTGATTATGATAAATGGTAGGTGTCCTTATGGTGGTTTAATCCTCTTACCGAATTGCATGGATGCAAATCGCTGCAATCGCCAAGGTGATAGAATATACCACTAGATACGAGGTTTACTTTAATTTGATTTGTCAAAAATATGCATGAGGAAAGAAGAATGAAATTGACGATAGATCAGAAGAATTGATGAATGTGGTTAATTTTGTGAAGGTTTTGAATATTTTTAACCCAATTTGTAAAACAATGATGAATGATGCGCTTTTTGAGCGAAATGACAAAATTTGTGTCTAAAGTTGTTTTAACCTTCACAAAATGTTTTATTATGATAAGAAGAACGGATGAATGCAATTTGATGAAATTTGGAGGAGGTAAGCTTCGATTTTGCAAGTTTTGTTCCTTTATTCAATACTGACACCAAACGTCGGTATGCATTTGTGGTTGGCAGAGATGCCCGTCGGTGTTTAGGCGCTCTGCAAACGTAGCACTGCGTTTGAATGCGCCATGAAACGTCCCACTGCGTTTCAGGGCACCATAACCAGCTATTTAAACAATTTCAACAAGAATTTTGCTCATTTGTGCGTTCGAGCTTGAGAGAAGTGCGTCTGAAGGAGTGGAGTGAAGTGGAGTGAGAAGTTGTGAAGCACGCAGGAGCTATGGCGGAGGTGGGAGCGGACGCGCCAGTGCAGCCAGCTGAGGTATTTGTTTATTTAAGCAAGTACTTTTATGTGTTTTTTTTTTTTTGGAAAAAAAAAATTTGTAACAAATTTTTGTTTTGTTGTTTTGCAGCTTAGGGTGTTAGAGGCACGACACCGATTCTCCCCTATCATTCCGGGGATTAGGAGGTCGCTGTCCCAGGAAGATTGGGAGATATTGGAGGCAGTGGGGCTGGCGGAGGCAGCCCGGTTGGAGGTAGTTCGGGCGGATGAGGGGTACCTCTCGGTTTTGTCCGAGAGGTGGGATCCAGATCGGGGGACATTCCAGCTCCCGACTGGAGAGATGACGGTGACTCTTGAGGATGTATACCGCATCCTCAAGGTGCCCATGGAGGGGGCACGGGTGGAGGTTAGACGAGATAGGGCCACGGAGATGGCCAAGTTGTTTGGGGATGACTAGAGAGAGATTCAGACGGAGAGTGGGGGGATCCCATACTTGGCCATGTATACGGCCAAGGAGTTGGTAGCGGTGGAGGCTCTGATGATGTTCGTGTTGACCAACATTGTGGCCCCGAACAGCATCGGGTGCAGGTTCCCATGGAACCTGATGGGTGTAGTGAGCGAGATGCTCACTAATAGGGTAGTGTATGCCTGGGCGCTCGCTTTATTGGCGCAGGTGTACCGAGAGTTGTATGAGGTTCAGAGACGGGGCTGGAAGGGCCTAGGCTGCAGTTTGGTTCTCCGGTCTTGGGGCTGGGAGCACTTCGAGTGGCCCGACCGGAGGGGTTGCCATGTGCTTACCGGGACATGAGCCAGGCTTATGGTAGGAGATGGCCGGTGGCGAGAGGAGAGACAGTCGAGCCGCCCCGTGAGATCGGGGCAATGGTATAGGAGTTTATGGACAGACTTGACAGATGCCCAAGTCATTTGGAGGCCCTGGCGGGAGGCGAGGTGGATCGATGATGGAGAGCATCTGAGACGGGTGCGACAGGCTAGATGGGTAGTGGGTTGGGGCCACAGCGAGGCGGAGTACATACAGATGTCTCGAGTGCTCCGCCAGGTCGGATTGAGACAGGATGTCCCCGGTGAGCCAGTGCGCTATCGGAGGCATAGATTAGAGGGGGATTTGCCGTGTGCCAAGCCGTGGAGGGAGGCGACAGAGGACGATGAAGACATGGAGATCCTCGACGTGGACGACGTCAGGGTAACAGCTGAGTATGCAGCATGGATGGCCGCAGAGCCGAGGTGGGAGCCACCATTGGTGGTTGTTGGAGCTGGAGAGGACGAGGGAACCGCAGAGGTTCCCAAGCGTAGGGAGGGTCCCCACCTTCGATCTGACAGTCGAAGGCGAAAGGGGAAGATGGTGCGGCAGGCACCGGGGAGCGGAGATGACGAGGAGGATGATGGCGAGGGCCTAGGAGAGGCCGTTGGAGAGACTAGGGAGGTACCCCCTAGCGGGCACGAGGATGATATGGCGCAGCTGCAGCAGTAGATACCAGAGCACGATGCGAAGAATGTATCTTCAATCCCAACAGAGTGAGTGGGCTTTGTTGTATCCCTTGCCTGGACCACTCCAGCTTAATCAGCTGCCATCAATAAATTCAAACTATGCGTAAAATTCCCTCAAGTGTATAATATTAAGTGGTTCGGGTTCTTCCTCTCCCTCTAAACTGGCAAGTCTATAAGTTCCATTACGCACTCTTTCAGTGACCATATATGGACCTAACCAATTAGCCGCGAATTTATCTCGAAGATGCGACAATGCATTGGTGTTTTGTTGATTCTCTTTAAGGACAAGATCTCCTACTTGAAATTCTCTTAGATGAACTTTGGCATTGTAAGCACGTTTCAATCGGTCTTGATAAACTCGCAAATGCTCTAAAGCATTGATTCGTTTTTCATCTATGAGTGTGAGTTGATCAAGACGTGCTTGTCTAGCAGTATCATCATCGATAAATTCCTGCAAAGAAATTCGCAAGGAAGGGATCTCGACGAGGCGAGCTAAGGTCGGCGGAGACGCTAAGTATCGCTTGATGTCATCAAAGGCTTTCGGACACTCATCTGTCCATGAAAATTGTACCCCCTTTTGTAGTAGGTGGCAAAATGGCCTACATTTATCATAAAGTTGTGCAATAAAGCGACGGATTGAATTAATATTTCCTTGTAAACTACGCAACTCCTTCAAATTAGTTGGGGGACACATTTCCATAATGGCTTTGACCTTGTTTGGGTCCGCCTCAATACCTCGTTTAGAGATAATAAAACCTAGGAGTTTGCCTGAGGTAACACCAAAGACACATTTCTTAGGCTTATCCGGATCATATGGATTATGGAGCGGGGTGAATAAGTCCTCGAAATTCATTGTCGACTTATGGAAGAAAGGATGGGCAGAATGGAAGGGAAAACCGATGAAGACCTCGGAAGACCTGAGATGCAAAACAACATAGTTTTTCAGTTGTTTTTTTTTTTTTTTTTTGCAGTGGTGAAAACCACTATTACACACATACATAAAGCAATAAAGTATTTTTATATATTTTGATTTTTTTTTTTTTTTGGGAATTTTCTGATTTTTTTTTTTTTTTGGTAGTGGTGAAAACCACTATTTTAGTATATACATATACTACAAGTTTGGATTATGGTTTATGGATGTGGCGGAGGGGGTGATTCACCTCGTTCTTGTGGAAGAAGCAAGCGAAAGATGGCCTCTTGGAGAGGGAACAATTGGAGATAAAACTCGTCTTGTTCAGTGAGGGTAACAATTGGCACCGACTCTTCTTCAGATTCATCACCATTTGACATGACGTCAAATTCTTCATAGGCTTCATCTTCGGATTCGTCTGGGTGGAGGATTTCTTCTTCTGAATTAAGATTAATGCTTTGAAAAGCTCGTTCAAAAGAAGAAAGGGATGGAAGTGGTTGGTAGCCCAGACCAAAACGCTCAGTGGGTCTCTCTGATATGGCATATCGATGCATTCAGTTACCCCTTGCTCGTATTGACCTAGGCCAAATTGCCGCCAATTATGTCCGTGGAAATAGCGAGAGGGAAAACCCTCCATCCTTTCGATATTGGCAGTGACTGGATGCTTGGGTTCTAGTATGGTGGTAGGACTAGAAGATGACTCTATTCCCCCATATACAAAATTAATGGAATTTGGCATAGAACCCATGTTATAAACCGATCCAATGGATAAATGTTGGTCATGTGGACGACCAAAATCTTTAACTGTTTGCACATTGAACGGTGTGATGTGGACATCTTGGATGGCATACTCACCAATACCCGCATCGATGAGATGGACCTTGACTTGGGAGGGAGATGGACTAGATGATGGAATAGAAGAATGTGGGATAGAAGAATTGGAAGGATTTGGTTGGGTTGATGCTTCACTAACTTGTGAAACATCACCTGGTGATGGTTGGGAAGATGGAGGAATAATAGGTGATGTTGAAGAAGGTGTAGAAGAATGGGGTAATGACGTGGAAAGAGATGATTGGTCATGGCCACATGTGCATGTGGTCACTGATGAAGAAGAAGGAAGATTAGGAGATGAAGAAAGTGGTGAATGAGATGGAATAGCGGAAGAGGAAGATGGTTGCGATATGATGGGTAGCTCCTCAAGAATGGGAGCTTTAGAAGAAGATGGTATAGAAGAAGTAGATGGGGTCAAGAAAAGATGAGTGGATGGCAACACAATCTCATAAGGATTTGAGACATAGTTGCAATGTTTGAAGGGTTCAATGTCAGCAGGTACACAATGAACCCCGTCCCTCATATACATACTTCGGATATTGATGCAAGATAGAAGGGACACATCTCATCTCCCTAAGCCAAGGCCGTCCAAGCAATACATTGTATGCCATGGACCCTTCCAAGATGTGAAACAAGGTATGCAAAGTTCGGGCCCCTACCTCAATGGGCAAGATAACCGTGCCAACCGTGGAAGATAAAGCATCATTGAATGCTTTAAGAGTAAAAGTCGACTTTGTGATAAGGGATGGCGACAACTTTAGATGACTCAACGCCGATTTTGTAATGATATTGATTAAGGAACCGGTGTCAATTAAGACTCTCTTGAATGGCTTGTGATCGATCTTGGCCATGATATGCAAGTGGAGGATCTATACTTTCTGTTGACATAGGTTTGATTTCAAAATCATAGAAAGTGATGGAGGGCTCCATGCATGTTTGAATACTCCCCACAAAGTTGTTGAAGGCATTAGTATCTTGAGTTTGAAGCTCGATTGACTTTAATATTTCCATTAATGCCTCTCTATGCGGGGGAGATTGTTGAATGAGGTCATAGATCGATAACTTGGCGGAAGCCATTTTTAAACTCGGTAGTTAATCGGCTACTCAATGACATGATGGGTCGTTGGCGTTGAGTAGAATGATTTAGCGGTTTTTGAGAAGTACTAGCACGTCGTTGGGTCACTATTACCCGAGGTGGATCGGGAGTTTGTACAGGTGGTCGTGGTTCGACTCGATTTGGTTGGTTCTCCCTTTGACCCCGGGTTACTACGTTAATAGTACCCACAAAACCTTGGTATTGTTGCACATGGTTGACTTGATTAGGAGGAGTTACCCGAGTTACTCCCCCTGAAGTTGTTGGAGCTTCCTCCCGATGTGGAAGGGGTGTTTGAAATATACCAAGATTTTGATTTTGTTGGGCTAAGGGGCTATCCAATTTAATGGCTCCAATCTCAATAAGATCTTGGATCACATGTTTGAAATCTGTACAATTATTGATATCGTGTCCATTTTGCCTATGATAAGGACAAAATAGGTACTCCTTGTAATACTTCCCCCTTCTAGATGGTTCTAAAGGTTTGTGCTATATAACTTGTTGAATATGACCGCATATGGTTCATCTAAAGGTGTGAACTGTCGCTTGGGACGATTTTTTTGCCAAGGTCGAGTTTCCATGGTTGGCCCAGTATTGGGAGTTGGTTGAGTAGGGGCGGGTACCGCATGATAAGCAATTGGTTGCGATTGATTTTGCATTACTTGTTGTTGTTGAGCCATTACGGGCTGACTCGCCACCACTTGATTAACTTGGTTAAAATTTGAGGCTGTACTAGCCTCGTGTTTGTTTGTTTTGGCCATAATTATTATTTCGTTGTTGGCCCTTTTGTTGCCATTCTTTTCTACGGGGTTTTAAAACACCCTCTTGGACTTTAATGTCTTCTATGATACTTGCTTGGGCCAAAGCCTCTTCAAAAGTCCTCGTATTGTTGTAATTGGAGTAACCAAGAGATAGGTTTTAGACAACTCGGGTGAACATTTTGGTTAACTCCTCCATTGGTAGGGAGAATGGCAGTTTATTAATGATAGCCCTCCAACGGTTTCCAAAGTCATAAACAGTCTCATCGTCATGTTGCTTGAGCTTGTATAAGTCAGCTAATGAGACTCTCTTTTGAACATTTAGGGAGAATCGTTCTAAAAACAGATTAATCAATTGCTCGTAAGCATAAATGCTATGGTGAGCTAAATGATTGTACCATTGTACAACATCTCCTCCTAATGTCTGAGGAAAAGTTCTGAGCATAAGAGCATCATTATTTTGGATTCTAAAGCGAGCATGCATGAATGATCTCACATGTTCATGAGGATCCTCGGTTCCTCGAAATTTGTCAAACTTCGGTAATGTGAAATCAATCGGATATGGCGATGAAGGTACCGAAGGATGAATTGGTTGATTGATCAACGACCTTAGCATAGGTTTCCGACTAGATGAGCCAGTCATGTTGAGCATAAGGTTGTCAATCCGTTGTTGCATAGCATGGAGTCGAGAATCTTCATGAAAATTTTGACTTGTTTGATGATTATGAGGATGCAATGGAGGAGTGGAAAAATGATGAGATGGGATGAAATTGCCTGGATTAGGCGGTGTGGAATGGACAGGTTGTTGGTATGGATGATACCGAAAAGAAGGTGATTGGTTTGAATGATGAACTGGACTAGGTTGGGAGAAAGGTGGGGTAGGAATGGACACCACCGAAGATTGGGGTACCCGTGTGGGGCCTGAGCTAATAAAAAGCTGGCTGGGTAGAAATTGGTTGGGGTGTAGGATTTACTACGACAGGTGGTTGAGCATTTTGTTGTTGTTGTTGCTGAAGCAACTTGTCGAGGTACTCCCTAACCTGATTAATCTCTAACCCAAGGGAGGTGGGATGATTGGATGAAGGTGGAGGGCAGGCTGCCATGGTAGTCACAAAAGACTGCATAGCAGGGGCAATGAAGGTGGCTGAAGTAGGCGGTACCTAGGAAGAAACAGTAGACTGTGCCCCAGGTAGGGTGAAACCATAAATGGTTTGGGAAGAAGAGTGTTGAAATTGGTCATGGCTAGAGGAGGTTCCACCAACCTCATAGAGAGAATTGGTGTACACCCGGTTAAATGGAGGAGAAAGTGGTCGGGAAGACACTACATTTGTCTCCAAAGGAGGACAATTGAGCATCCGGGAAGATGTTGGAGATGAAGCCGGCTGAGCGGTATACAACATTAGCCTCAAAGAAGGGGCTAGTGTAGACCCGAGTGAAACCAACGGGTAGGGTTGATGCAATATCCTTGCTGAAAAATAGAATCTTGCATAGGGGAATCTTGGATTGGCTCAAGGACATAACCAATGCCATCTCTTAAGTGAGTTTGCACTTGGGCCATATCAATGTGGGTAATATGAGAGGAATTGTCTTCCTCCATGGGCATGGCCATGTGATAGACGGTAGAAGGACGTGAAAGACCTGCAGGCGAACCTGCCTGAAATTCACTAGGATAAGTGGCTATGTTGGTGATGGGGATATTCTGTGAATTACTCATTTTATTATTTAGATTTAACATTTTAGATTGATTCCTTGTTAATACCATGAAGCAATAAATCTAAACAAATTCAGAAAAGAAGAATGCAAAACTGGAATGATAAATTTACACTAAAGAAATTATCGTAAAACAGTCACAACCTAGGTTTCAACCAATGTGTCTTACCCGCGGTTAATTAATTATTTTCTCGATCTTAATCCGTAGTAAATTTTAAGTGTCCGGTTTATGAGTTTTGCATGTGATCTAATCTTGAATTATTCACAAAAAAGGTAAAAACTATGGCTAGGAAAGGACAACGAGATTCTTACTGGTGATGAAATCCAGCAAGTTTGCTCGGGGTGACCTATGGTGTCTAAGGCAGAAGTTTAATGGATGGAGATGAATTCCACCGTCACTAAACTTCAAGCAATACCTGGTGATGAAATCCAGATATTACTGTTTTAAATGCAATATGAGATGCAGTGAATTTTATTTTAAGTGTTTTTAGTTATCTAATGTATACATACAAAGCTATAAATCAAAAGTTCTAATGATCTAAGCAAGAGGCTACTGAAAACATGCCATTTCCTCTGAAGAAGTGAAGTACACCATTTAAAACCCCCTGCCTACCAATGATATCAGATATCAAAGGAGCAACCGGAAGGTTCGTCCACTTCTCTGCCTGGAATCACCCAATGGCAGGAGTACTATTGACATCCAATCAATAGTCCTACTTAGATAATTAAAACAAATAATTCGTAGCTATTCTAATATGCAGCTAGGTATGCAATTTTTTTTTTTTTAATGCAAGCAACAACCAATAATGCAATGCAGAAAAATGTAACTAAAAATAACTATTCTTTTCCAGATTACTTAGTTTTCGTTCATTTTAAAGCAATGATCTGAAAAAGAAACAAAATACAGCAGAAAAACCAAAAACATAAAAAGTACAGTTTAACAAAGAAAGAAAAACGCACTTACTCGGAAGCCTACGCTTTTCTGTAAAACTGCCTTCAAACGCCCACGGGAGTCTGCACAGGCTGAAACGCACCTCTGTGTTTCGTATTGGACTTCCAGATGCCGCTCTGCGTCTGCTGTGTTTTTTGCAAGCTCAGAAACCCTAGTTCGCTGTAACAGTGAATTTCACGATTTCTGGAACCTGCAAAATAAAACAGAAAACAGGAATAGATTAGTAAAGCAAGTATTAAAAACATGAAACCCTAGGGGGTCCCACCGTGATCGCCATTTGTAGATTAAAAATACAACGCCAAACAAAAATAAAACCACAATAATGGAATACAGGAAAGTTGCACAAAACAAACAATTTTTATTAATCAGTGGAGTTTAAAAACTCCTTTTGAGTACAACAGGGCCTGTAACCCTTTTTGTGATACACAAATTACAGTTTGTGCTAGGGTTCTCCGAAACCCTAGCTGGCATAAAGTGGTGGCGTTTTCGAAGACGTATCCTTAATCCCAACAAAGTGAGTGGGTTTTGTTGTATCCTTTGGCTCGGACCACTCCAACTTAAACAATCGCTATCAACACACCGGATCCGCCATTAAAATCCTACACACATTAACACTATCAAGGAGTTAGAAATTAATAAGAGGGCTCCACCGTGTGAGCCCTCGAAACAATTTAAAACCCTAGAAAAATAGAATGCAAGAGTTCAACAACGGATTAATAAAAGAAAAGAAGTTACTTGCTTTAAACTGATTTATACCGTTCTCCGTTAACGCGGCTAGACCAGGCGGCACCTGGAAGTAATGTGGTTGTCAAATCGGCTGCAGAAGGTGCCCTGGTGCACTCGCTGAACGCCCGCGTGCTTCTGGATCAAGGTTTCAGACGCCGGTCTGAGTCTGTGGCTGCGGGTAAACGCCCGTGGGCACTTGGTAAACGCCCGCGGGCACTTGCGACAAGAATGGGGGATTCTGCAGAATGCTGCAGAAGGGATGGCGGTGAAGTTGGCGACGGATGCGGCGAAAAGGATGCGACGATGGATAGCTGAAGAGATAGATGAAATAGAAGAGATAGGTCCAAAAGGTAGCAAAGATAGCAAAGATAGGAGAAGAAGATCGCGAGATAGGGTTTGAGCCATCAAAGTGACTCAATTTATAATCTACTCTTAGGGCACACTTTAGGGTTTTAACGACACTTTGAATGTGTGGCTAAGATTAAAGTGGATCCAAGGGTAGAGAATAAATCTAGGTTGTGAAACGGATTAAGATGGATGGACGGATGAGATTAAATGAAGGATGGACGGCTTAGATTAAATCACTTAAACTATATTTATATATATATTAAAATATATTAAAATATTAAAATATATATATAAATAATAATTTAAATAAATTTGGGGATGAAAAATGGCGGGAAAGGTGAAATTGGGCCAAATAATGGTGGGAAGGTGTGGATTTGGGCCAAATAATGGCGGGAAGATGTGGATTTGGGCCAAATAATGGCGGGAAGATGTGGATTTGGGCCAAATAATGGCGGGAAGGATGGATAACTAACGCGTGGCTGACAGGAAGGTATAGATGACTTACAAGTGGCTGGATTTTGGTGTCTACAAACCTTATTACTCCAAAATTAATATTTCTCAAAACTTCATATAAACAATTGTTGGAATATATTACATTATTTTGTACATGCTAATGTACCATCTTGGGTACATATTTAGATTAGGAGAGTGTCTTAAATTAGGGTTTGATTATTTACTTTATGCAATGTAATAAATGCACAAGTATTATTATAATGTGCAATGATGTAAATATGCATGTTGTCCATGTGTACACGAGTTTATAGAATAGGAATATAGTGAGTTATAGGAAGATGGAAGACCAAGAGTCATACTCCATTATATATTGTCCTTTTTAGTAGAGATAAAAAGAGAGAGAACATTGTGAAAGTGCAAGAGCACATTAAAGTAGAGTAGTGCTCAAGTTAGATACAATGTAGATTGTGAAAGAAGAATGAAGCATTTGAGATCTTCATATTTTGTATGAAGATCTTATTTTCGTGAACTTTAATTAATGGTAGTTTTATGAGTTATTATAGAAGTTTCTCATGAGTTTTACATGCTTTATATATTGCCATTATTATATATTTAATATTGTGTGCTTATTTTATACCTTGTGGTTGCATTTCCTTAAATATATAACATCAAAAGCTAATAGTGGTATCAGATCACAAAGTAGATTGATATGAAATAGAGAGAGCCACGAGAAGACTGAGAGGAGATAGGGAGATTTAATTTTCATAATTTTTAGAATTGCTATTTGGTTAGAGTCTTTCTACAGGGTTGTAGGAAAACTCGTGAAGACTAGGACTCAACATAGATCTCTTTCCACTAGATTGAAGAATAACTGGTGATGTTTATTAATTTATAGAGATCTAGAGATTGGCATGGATTTGCTTACTACCATCTAAGTTTTTTGCTGCAAAAATGTAGTTCTCAAAAGTTGAGAAGCTTCCTACAACAGATAGTGAATAATTTCATCTTTGATTGTCTAAAAGTCTATGTGCTTTCCTCGTACGAGGATTAGTTCTTTATTGCAGAAAAAATAGAAGATTGAAGAAAGATGTCACTCAAGGAAAAGATCCCCATTGGAGATAGAAGATTGAAGACTCCATATTGAAGGAAGAGGAGACTCAAGAAAAAGAGTCCCATAAAATATTGAAGACTATAGATAGAGAAAGAGGAGACCCAAGATAAATATCTCATTAAAGAACTTCTAGATATAAAAGATAGAAGATTGAAGATTGAAGAAAGAAGAGGACTAAGAAATTTTTTATTGAAGATTTGAGAAGCTGCATAATTTGAAGACCCAGGAGAAGAGGTCTCAAAAAAAGTTGAAAGGATGATGAAGAAGAAGGCTAGAGAAGCTCTATTGAAGAAGTTAGAAAAGTGGCCATTGGAAGAGATTTGAAAAAATCTCAAGAAATAAGAAGAAAGCAAGAAGAAGCTCCCAATAAAGAAGAATTTGGGACAATTATCACCATCTAACAACAAGCCCAAAAGAGAAAAGGATTTGGCAAGAAGTTTACCAATTTTTGGAAAGAATTCTAGAAGACCTCAAGACATCCATATTCTTGAGAGGGAGGCCAGCAAATAGGTCAAGTTTGAAGTCAGAATCGATAAGAAGATTGGATGAGAAAGGAGCTAGAAGAGACCACCAAATTAGAGAAATTTAAAGACTGCCATTAAAAGGTTGAAGGTTGATTTGCGAAAGAGAAGATTGCTAATTTTGCAAGAGAAATTAAAGAGTCACATGTCAACAAATTGAAGGTGACATAAAGCTACATTTTGGATAAGAGTAGGGAAATTTTTGAAAGGTCCCTGAACAAAAAATTGAAGGAGTTGGTAGCAAAAGAAAGGCAGTTTAGAAAGGTTTTTGGACAGCGAAATAAATAAGTAATTGGTTGCATTAGAAGTTACAAAATAAAAGAGTTTTGGACAACAATATAAAGGAGAAGAATCCAAACAATTAAATTTTTTAGAAAGAAATATTGGGCAACAAATTAAAGAGTCATTAGAAGCTACGAATTTGAGGAGTTTATGAGCTGATTTGGAAAGCAAGAAGAGTTGCAAGATTAACAATTTTAGGGCAGCAAAGTAATAAGAATTGGAGCTGCAAATTTCATAAAATATGGGCAACAAATAGGTGAACCAAATCATAAATAAATATAGCTACAAAAATAAACAAAAAGTATGCTATATTAGTGCTATCAAATTTCATTATTTGAACATTCACATTAGCTTATTATTAAGTCTTTAAAAGCACCTTTAAGGTTTTAAAGTAGCAAAATGAAAGATCTTAAGTTTTTTATGTTAACATATAGGTAGTATAGGGTATTTTTATTACCTTATTTTATTCTTGCCGACAACTCCTTTGTCGACATCCTTTCTTTGCCGACATTATTGTTAGAGGCAATTAGTTATTTTCTAGTCGACAACTTAATTGTTACTATTATCATGGGATACTACTCCTAAAGGCTATCTTTAGCCTATGTGTAACCTATATATTTCATTTGATTAATGAAATTGTTAGTAGTTTGCACTATTATTCTACATGGTATAAGAGCGGGATTTTTGTCCCTGATCTTGCATTTAACGATTAGAGCGGGCTTTCAAATATGATTTTCCTTCCAAACTAGGTAATGGGGATCGCTCTTGGCTTACACTCCCTCTTGGCTCACACTCCTCATCTTGCACTCCCTCCTACCTTGCATTCGCTCTTAGCTTGCACTGCCTCTTGGCTCATAATAACCCTTGTCTCTTACTTTTTTAGTGGTCTTTTGATTCAGTAATTTTCTAGAAACAATGTTCCACGCATTCATGGTAAGGTTTTGAAGCATTGATGCACTTCGGATGAACCCATCGCTCTTTTGCCATGATTGAATCTTGGTTCACACTCCCTCTCCACTAGCACTTCCTCCCAACTCGAACAACAAATATTTTTACAAGTACATATAATATATCGATAGCCTATAAGACTGCTTTAAGTAGTTGCACTCTTCCTATTGATAACAATTAACCTTTCCATGTTGATAATTTATTTTGAACTTTTTTTTTTTTTTTTTAATTTGTGGAAAACATCCCAAAAGGGATGCCACTTTTGGGTAAGACCCAAGGAGGCAGGGGTATCCATAATTTATTTTGAACTTTATTTATAATTAGATTCCATAATTCTATCCTCATTCTCCCTTCAAATAAGGGCATCTCTAGATATGTTGTTGGTAAATTTGCGTGCTTCATTTGAAGTAACCTAGATATCCCTACTCTGAATCCAGTTGGAGTGTTTAGGAAGTAAATTTTGAATTTTGTCCTATTAATTTTCTTCCTAGATGATCCTTCATATGCCTAGACACTCTTCCATATTCCTTCAATAAATTATTCAAAGCTCCATCATTTTTCTCTACTCTTCTAAAAAGGGCTATATCATTTACAAACTATTGATGGGTGTTGTCGTCGATGTTATTACTAGCCTTAAGTCTGTTTACTAGCCCATATTTGTATGCCTTCTTCAAGTTCCTTCCCAATACCTCTACCATAATAATGAACATATATGGTGACAAAGGATCTCCTCATCTAAGATCCCTCTTGGCTTTAAATGATTATATTACTAGCCCATTGTCCAACACTTAATATGATATTGTAGAGACACAAGATTTAATCCATCCGATCTAATTCTTCCTAAATCCAAACTTTTCTAATATTGTAACAAACAAATTTCATTTAATCCTACATAGGTTTAATTCATATCAAGTTTTAAGATCGTTGCTCTCTCTCTTTTCTAGAAGTTACTAAATGCATTACTTCATGAGCTATTATGATCTCGTTCAAATTTTGTCTTCCTTTCACAAATCCCCCTTGCTCTTCTGAAATAATTTTATCTAATAATGGTCTTAACTGATTTGCCACCACTTTGGAGATTATCTTATATGCCATATTAAATAGGCTTATAGGTTTGAATAAATCAAATAATTTTGGATCATTCTTTTTTGAAATAAGGGTAAGATATGTTGCATTTATTTTACAAGGTATGTATTGTTTTACCCTAGATTGTTCCACTACCATCAATAAAGAATCCTTCACTATTTTCTAGTTATGCTAATAGAATGTTTTAGAGATTCCATCTAAACCTAGGGATTTATCCTTATCAAAAGAGAAACGAGCTAAATAAACTTCTTCCAAAGATACAAGTTCCATTATTTTGTTATTGCCTTCATCTGTTAAAACTGAAGGTACTTCTTGCAATAGCTTATCATTAAGAACTTCAATATCCTTTGATCCTAGAATATTCTAGTAAAAAAATCCTTACCTCCTTTTTTATTTCGCTTTGGTCTTCAATCCAAACCCCTTCTCCTCATTTAATTATACTAATTATAGATGCCAATATATGTACTATTGTCATCCTATGATTTTTTTTTTGTTTTTATCTCCTTTTAACCAAGTATGTCTCAGTTTTAATCTTTAAAATTTATCTTCGTTAAAATATTATGATGTTCACTAAGCAATTGCCTTTCCTCCGAGCTTGGATTATTGTGCTCATAATTTTGAAATTTTCTTTTAGTTCTTTCTTCTCAAATTTCCAAAAGTGTTCTTGTTCCATTCTTTTAAACCTTCCCACAACTACTCATATTTAAAATATGTTTTTTCTAAATTCACTTATCCCTATTTTAACTCTTATTGGCCAGTGATCTGAACCAATCCTTGTCAAGGTATTAATTTAAGCACAAGTCCCTTTGTCTAGCCAATGATTTGAGAGTATGCATCTATCCAATTATTTTGTTATTAGGTTATGGCCTATCCTATTATTGGTCCATGTATAGTTGTCCTCTTCAAAATCAACCTCTCATAGATTATTATTTTGAATGAAAGTTGAGAAATCTCTCATACTTTGGGTTATTTTCCTAATTCCCCCCAAAAAATCATCTAGCTTGGTTATGGCATTAAAATCTCCTATGATCATGAATCGAGTTTCTTAGTCTTTACTTCTCATAAAGCCACTTCGTACTTTTGATCTACCTGACAAAGTTGTAGGTCCATAATATCAATAAGGATGAAATTAATATCTGCAAAGTAGCATGTAACTAATGAGATTATCTAATGCCTAGTTGTATGAAAGGTTTCACAAGAGGTTCTAATTGGATTCCAACATGTTATAATTCCCCTTGTTGCTCTTGAATACACAACATACCATTAATATCTTGGCCATACTACTCTCATAATTTTGGAAAGTTCTTCCTTTGTCATTTTAGTTTCCTGGATATAAATAATATCAAGCTTATTACTTAAACATAGGTTTGTGAAACACTTTTGCTTTGAGGGGGCATTAACACCCCTTATATTCCATGATATGGTAATAATGTTTTATCAAGGGCTAATGAGTCCTCCTATGGATTACCAATGTAATTATGTTGTTTGACAAAGAGAAATTCAACCAACTTAGATTGTGTTTCTTTCTCTATGTTTGCTCTTGCTTCTCTGGCTCTCGCTCGATAATTTGAAGGTTTTCCTCTTTTTGCCTTGCCAATATCAAGGGAGGTCTTATTATTCTATACCTCAATATCCTTTCACAACTTTCCTTTTCCTTAGATATATTCTCTCCTCGCTCTATTAAGAAAGTTAATGACTTGTCTTTCTCATTTTATGGTATTTCATTGTTAATTGTAGAGGTATTCACATCTGACACTATGTTTACTCTACCACTTTATTTCTCATGAATGGTGCATGTACTTCAATAGAGTCTTCAAAATTTGATGAGGCATATTACTTAGGTTTAACAGAATTGTCCATCCCTAAATCAAGTTAAGTTTGAGTAAATGGTTCCTTGTTAATATTATGATCTTGTTGTACCATATCCTCTAAGCTTTGATCTATTTTTTCTTCATAGGCTAAAGCCTCAAAAAATTGGTGTTTCTTCCAATATCCTTACTGGTCTCCACTATTTATTTACTTTCACATATCTGGACCTATTTTTTGGAAATTGAAAACCATCCTCATCCATATCCATTTGTAAGTTTCTCTTGCGGTTTTCTACACATGTTTATGCTAGGGAATGATCTCTCAATATGCCCCACATTATGACATATTCTACTTCTAAAATATGTATTTTTTATAATCCATGGTTTGTGTTCACACGTTACCATACTTAAGAATGATTAGTAAAGGTTTACTAATATCAACCATGATCAATATCTGGGTATAAATAGCGAAGACTCTATCTTCTGTAGTTTCTAAAATCTCAAGGAATTCTCCTAGAGTGTTGCCTATTGCCTTGAAGGTTTCCATTTTCTATAATTCAATAGGTAACCTATATATCTTGACTCAAACTAGTACTAGGGATAGATTTATGTTTTTATGTGCAAAGCCTTCAAACTAGTGGGTAAGGAAGAGTCCTACTCTTCCCTTTAACAAACGGCCTCCTTTTAGGATTCTATATCTTTCCTCTATAGAACAAAAAATGGCTAAAAGAAACCTTTGGGAAGAAAGGATAAACTCACTCCTAGAGACTTCCATCTCCTATCAGTTCAGTTCATTTTCTTATAGCCAAAGCCCTTGGCAAAGACCCATTCAATTTACCAATGACTACCTCATCTTTAAGCAATGAGGATCATTGCTATGTGAGGTCCTCCCTAGCTTCTATTACCAGGTATGATTCTAAGGGTCTATTTATAACTTTTTCCATGGAAAGGGCTTTATAACTCAATATCTACTAAAATTTACCATTGTATCTTATAGTAATTATATTGTTTGAAAATAAACCTATAATAACTTAGATGCAAAACTTTAAAGAAAATGAAGGATAAATGAATCTTAGTTGAAAAAATTCTATGTCCAAATGGAATGTCCTACCTTGTTAATGCCCTAGCCCTTCATTGCTCCTCTGATCATTTGAACCTTGACTAATAGATATTTGCAATTTCATTTTATGGGACTTGAAAAAGCGTCACTACCTTTGTTCTAGATGACTGACTTCACAAGGTCATATCTCCCTCCATAATCCATTACTAATATACTAGCATATCTTTTTTGAATATTACTATAAGCTTTGCATTCTAAGATAAAATATTTCTCTATTTCCACTACCCTTTAAGCTCAATAGGTACATATTCCCCATTCCCTTTCCTCTTTAGATCTTTTTCATCTACTTATCTCATGTTTGAGTTTATGTGAGCTACTCCTCAGTTAGACTATTAGTGTCTTTGCTCTCCATTTGATATTTTTATGTATTTATACTTCTTGATTATGCTCATATGCGCGGTTGAACTTAGCAAGGTAGTGTAACTTCTTTCTTCTTGGCTCTTTGGTCCATGTTGCTATCCTAGATTTTCCCTTGCATATACTTTTATATTTTGTTGTTATTTAGGCAATATAGCAAAGATGCCCCTTTATTTATTCAATTGATATTTTGTTTAATTCAAATGTTATTTTTTGTTGTTATACTTATCTCCTATTATAACCTTAGGCCACCTATTTACATCTATTTGCTTAATGTTTTTCATATATTCTAGATGATGTATCATTATGATTGTGTCAATAGAAAAATGCCCATTTTGATTAAAATGTTTTATAAGGGACATTTTTTTTTAAATTTGTTTGTAATCAAAATGTTATTTGATCCTCTTTATTTGCCTCCACTTCAAGTTCAATGCAGTGCTAGCTCATACTTCACACATATAAATCAATATTAACATTACCAACAATTTAAATAAGACCCAAACGATCTTGCAATCCTATTATTGTTTCTCCCTACATGTGTTTTACAATGCAAAGAGTGTTGTCCAACCTTCCAATATTATACTCAATTTGCATGTTGTCCAACTAAGTTTGTTGGTGAAATCAACATCAAGATACTTGTATTATGTCGTTTCTTTTAGGAGATCCCTTCAAAATGGAAGCATAAGTGTTTTCTTTTCTCTTGGTTGAAAAAAACCATTTTAATTTTATTAATAATTACTTACATAACAACTTCCTTCCAAAGTATTCCAAGGCCTTTAAATGCTCTCTTAACCCTTGCATTAACTTGAAATCAACAAAAAAAAATCATTTATATATAAACTTAGCTTCACTACATAAATATCTATGTGAACCCCTTCCCCTCCACTTAGATTAGCCATTATTAATATTAATGCATAAGCCAAATAAAGTTGAGGATTATGTACATCCTTGCTTAACTCTTATGTTACCTCCAAATCAAAGAGACCTTGTTATGATTTTGGCTCATAACTCTTCATATAGTCTATGGCCTATCGCTTTAGTGTACTTAGTTCTTCTATTGTACTCTACAAGTGTATTCTTAAGGTCAAGAAAAAATCATTATAAATATTTTTTTTCGTTGCATAGGGAACTTCTATAAACCCTAGCCTCTTGGGTAAATATGAACTTAGTGGGATCTCGATTATCCAAGGAATTAAACCGAGACAATTCAACGACAAACACTCGATTGCTACCATTTTTTTAATTTTTTAATTTTTAATTTTTATTTATTTTTTTTTAGATAAAACAAAAGTTTTGAAAAGGTCTCAGTTTCTTGTATGGTTTTAACTTGGGTCCCTCCAAGAAAATCCAAAGACATAACATTATCCTCTGGATAAATTTAAAGATATATTTAAAAATAATGCAATGATTAATAACTTACCTTTTTTTTAAAAAACATGAGGTCTTGATAAAGTGGTGAGTAGAAGACATTTGATGTAAAGAGGTCAAAGGTTTAAGTTTCCTCAACAACATTTGATAAAACTCTCCATGGTTTCAAATTCTTCTACAATGGAATTTCCATGCTTATATAGCGTAGTTGGTGGAAGTCTTGGGTGTTGGTAGAGGTCGATCCAGGTTCCATTCTTCCTGCCTTCATATTGCAGATATGTGGCGTAGTTGGAAATGTCTTATGTGCTGGTAGACGCCGACAAGACTTCATTCCTCCTACACCCACCTTGTTGAAAGGGGTCCAAGTCCCTCTAAAATCTTGTGTTTACCCTAAACATTTTATTTGCTTGTGTAGCATAGTTGGTGAAAGTCTTGGGTGTTGGTAGAGGCCAACCCAGGTTCCATTCTCTCTGCCTCCATATTGCAGATATACGGTGTAGTTGAGAATGTCCTATGTGTTGGTAGAGGTCGACAAGGCTCCATTCCTCCTACACCCACCTTGTTGATAGGGGTCCAAACCCCTCTAAAAATCTTGTGTTTACCTTAAAACATTTATATGCTTGTTGTGGTGTAGTGGTAAAAGTCTTGGGTGTCGGTAGAGGCTGACCCAGGTTCCATTTACCCTGCCTCCACCCTGTAGACATATGACTTAGTTGGGAATGTCCTATGTGCTAGTAGAGGCCAACAAGGTTCCATTCCTCCTATGCCCACCTTGTTGATAGGGGTCCATGCCTCTCTAAAAATCTTGTGTTTACCCTAAAATAATTTTATCTGCTTGTGTAGCGTAGTTGGTGAAAGTCTTGGATGTTGGTAGAGGTCGACCCAGGTTCCATTCTCCCTGCCTCCATACTGCATATATACGGTGTAGCTGGGAATGTCTTATGTGCTGGTAGAGGCCAACAAGGCTCCATTCCTTTACACCCACCTTGTTAATAAGGGTCCAAACCCCTCTAAAAATCTTGTGTTTACCCTAAACGAATTGGTAAATAGTTATGCTTGTGTAGTGTAGTTGGTGAAAGTCTTGGATGCTAGTAGAGGCCGACCCAAGTTCCATCCTCCCTGCCTCCATACTGCATATATACTCCCTGCCTCCATACTACATATATACGATGTACTTGAAAAAGTAGAGGCCAACAGGGTTCCATTCCTCTACACCCACCTTGTTGATAGGGGTCCAGACCCCTCTAAAAATCCAGTGTTTACCTTAAACAATTTGGTAACGGTCAAGTGACTGCCGATTGACTACCCCAGTTCGATGCTCTGGAGGGTCAGGGTCTCGTTAACTGACATTGCTTTACCCAACAGGTTTAAGGTTCATAAAGGCAGCCCATTATGAAGTTACCGATTTTCCTATGAATAATTTTTTTTCCAGTGGCGTACTCCTATTGTTCCACATTAATATCTCCTCCTCTCCTCTATGTTTAAATTGTGTTTATCCTAAACAATTTGGTAACGAGCAAGTGACTGCCGGTTGACTACCCAGTTCGATGCCCTCGAAGATCAGGGTCCCGTTGACAGACGCTGCTTTATCCAACGAGCTTCAAGTTTATAGAGGCAACCCAATATGGAGTTACCAATTTCCCTATGAATAATAATAAAAAAATTCCAGTGACATATTCCTATCAATCCACATTAATATCTCCTCTCCTTTACGTTAAATCTTCATCGTCTTAAAATCTATACATAGTTAATATATAATAAAAACTATATATTTTAAAATTTGTTAGTGTAAATTATTGTAGTGGTTAGGGTTTTGGGCTCTCTTTCAAGAAATTTAAGTTCAAACCTTGTTAAACCTAAATTCAAACCACAGTGAGGTGTATACATTTATGTGTCGATGACAAAGCCGTATGCTCTATAAAAGCTGTGAAAAGAAAGGATTAACTATCATTTTAAAAACCTCCATATCCACAACAAAAAAAAACACTGTCATTTTAAAAACTTTTGAGTTGTCGTGGGAAAAGTGCAACGATACGGTTTTGGCTTTTCTTTAAGAGGTTTAAGGTTCAAACCGCTGCGTGAACAAATGTATTGTAACAAGTGTATGAAGGAATAAGTGTATGTATCTCTTACTCTCACCCTTATCAAAAATCATAATTAGGATGAAATTTCCCACTTTCTCACACTAACCCCAAATTAATTTTTATTTTTTTTGAGTTACGAGCCATGTCATCGAGGATTAACTATCATTTTTAAAAGGATGAGTTACGCCGTGTCATCGAGGATGAGTTACGCCATGTCATCGGCATCTTTCGCTGAGAATGGCTTCATATTTTTTATCTTAAAAACTTTTGAGTTACGCCATGTCATCGGCATCTTTCGCTAGGAAGGGCTTCATAATTTTTATCCCTGCTCCTGTAAAAACCAAACGAAGCATTTAAACAGCCGTGAGATAAATATTTAAATAATGTGCAGAGATCTTCGTCAGAGCAAATCCTAGCAGCGACATGGGTAATTCTCAGGCTCGTTTATCCGACCCAGAACTTGAATTGAACTGCAGGTAAATCATATCAGTTCCGCCGCTTTCTTCTTTGTCTTCCAATCCCACGTATTGATTTTATTGCCCATGTGCAGAAAATTCAGTGAAAAAGAACTGAAAGACCTCAAAGCCCTATTCGTTTCTTTGGCCTTGCAGTCTAGAAGCCATGGTCAATTCATTATTGCCTCGGTTTTTCAGGTAATTTCGTTTTCTTGTTTTGGCTATTATTATTATGATAAAATTTGCAGCGAGGGTATGGACTCTAGACTACTTCATCATGTTACAGGTTCCGTAACATGTACATTCGATTATGGCATTCTTCGAGAATTTTGGATTTATTGCCTATCATTGCACTACAATTCCTTTGATGGCAGTATTATTCAAATACGTGTTGTGTTATTTGATGGTGTTATTTTTAATCTGTTGACTATTTGTGCTGTGTTGGTTATTATTAGTAAATTATTGGGGATATTTGCAGGTATTGTCTAGTCTGCTGCGATACTTTCAATTCCAATGTTAGAAATCAATTGGATTAATAACCTTGAGTTCTGTTTGTTTTCCGTGAGTTTATCAAACAAGTTTTTACCTATATTTTATTTTATTTTTTAGTGGAATGGAAATGCACCTCGTTAAATAAAAAGACATTAGAGTTACATGTGATGAACTAACAGATTTAAATGAAAATCCTCCTAGTACGTTTTGGGCCTTTGGCTGAACGGGTGAAGAATCTACATCCTTTGGAAAACAATCATTGCCAGATCCTTTTTAAAAATATTCAACTCTCCTGAACAGAATGGGGTATTATATGTATTAGAAGTTATTTTTCCCATTCTACATGCTTCGAGTTATGTGTGTGTATATAAAGACATTAGAGTTACATGTGATGAACTAGCAGGTTTAAATGAAAAGCCTCCTATTACGTTTTGGACCTTTGCCTTAGCGGGTGAAGAATCTACATCCTTTGGGAAACAATCATGGCCAGATCCTTTTTAAGAATATTCAACTCTCCTGAACAGAATGGGGTATTATATGTATTAGAAGTTAATTTTTCCCATTCTACATGCTTGGAGTTCCGTGTGTATATATATATATATATATATAAACATACTCATACAGGTGTTATGGAGAATACAGCACCTGTATTCTCCAAGACAGTTCTGCCTTTGGTAGGTTGGCCATATTTTTATTGAAACTATTTCCTAAAATGAACTTTCGGGAAAGGAATAAAGCTGAAGAAACCAGATCAGATGTCTATAGAGTTCATTCTCAAATGCTGGCAATATGGATAAACGGGGGAACCTCAAACACAATGGGCCGGTGGATATACTGACAAAATTGTAAGAAAATCTTTGAGTAGAATAGAGGTTATGTCCTTTTATTTATCTTCAACAATCATTGCGTTACTCACCTAGAGATGCACTTGGGTCTGCAAAGTTCTTGAACATTACTAATATGAAGCATTCATATATGTGCATAGGGGACAAGTATGAGAAACATTCAATGCAGTCTGCAGTATATGGTCGAGCAGCAAGTTGAAAGGCGATTAAAATTGGTAAGGGAACTGGGTAAATGAGGTGAGGTGCAATTTCATGATAATTTTGAAGATGTAGAAATGCCTTCTATAGGGTGTCTACTTAGCTGAAGGACTGTATATTAGGGCGCTTTATGAGTACAGTATATTAATGACTGTCACTTCTGATCCATACATCTGACATTGTAATATTTTTGCAAACTTAGAAATTGGTGTAACAAGTCACTTTGGTTGTATGGCAGGCATCATGCTTTAAATTTTCAATGGACTTTTAAATGTTAAGCCAGGTGATTATAAATATCAGACCTGTTATTTATCAAGAATCTTATATTAAACTAGGAATGATACAACTGATTTTGCTTACAAAAGTAAGCTCTTTATCAACCATAATCTTCTAAATAATTAGATATGAAAGAGTGTAAAATATAATACATACTATTGTTGAGAAAGTAGGAATTGGCAAGGCAAAAGAGTTGGAAAAAATCGGGACTTGGCAAAAAATCGGCCAAAAAAAACAGGAAGAAAATGCAATTTTTCATTGAAAAAAGTTTTTAACATACATTTCACAATGAATGAACATTATGCAAATCAAATATTAATACTATAAGTGATACAAACTTAAACTTCAAATGAAAGTGGCAAGTGATACAAGCTTAAAGCCTTAAAACTACGCATGAAACATCTTAAATAAATAAATTTTAATGTGTCCTAAATTCAAATATTCTTGTATTGCTTATAATATAAAAAAGGTACAAATTACAAAATGTGTCATGAGTCATGACAAATACAATGTCTCAAGATCTTTGAATGCCTTTGCCCTTTGCCCTAGCAAAAGCTCTAGTCTCTCTTTGTTGTTGTGCTTGTGCCTCTTCTTGTTCCTTGGCTGCTAACTCCTCCGCTATGCTTTCAAAATCATCCATGCAGAAGAGAGGCTCTTGTTGCTGCTCCTGTTGTGGCTCTTCAGATGATGGATCGATCTTGTCTAGGTCAATGGACTCGGTACTTGTTCCTATAATTTTTTTTTATGGTGGAGGCGAAGGTCGTAATGACTAACACAAGATCATTCAACTTTTCTTGTGTAAGCCTATTGCGCTTCCTGGAGTGTAAGTGCTTAAACATATTCCAATTGTGCTCACAACCTAAAGCCCTGCATGGTTGAGATAAAACTTTGATGGCGAAGCGTTGTATATTGTGCGTATATGCACCGAAGTCCTCCCACCATAAATCTAGAAACAACCAAGAAAAAGGAAATTTAATAGTTCAAATGTAAAATTGTAAATGGAGATTTTTTTTTAAAACAAAATCAAAAGACATAAAAAAAAATAATTCGATGAGGGTTACTTGGCCTCATAGTTGATCGTGCTCGAATGCACTGCGAGGATGGGAAAAGAATGCCCTGACATTCCTTATAAGCTTGCATCTCATTTTGAATCTTAGTGCGTGTTTCCTCATCAAGGTACATGTGGTGAATGCTTTATCGAAGGCCCTCCATCACCTCATATTTGGCCTCAAATGTATTAGCGAAATTGTTTTTGGGGTTGAGGTAGTACCTCGTTGCATGAAGAGGGCTATGGAGTTTAGATGTCCATTGCTTGTCAATGATATCCCAAATGGGACAATATTTGGTGTGGGAATGTCCATAAAATGAGACAATTGCCTCTTTTGCCCTGTCCATAGCCTCATATACATGTCCAATTGTTGATTGTTTTGCATCAACAAGACGAAGTACCCTCACCAAAGGCTTTGACACCTGAGAAAAATGAAATATAATAAAAATAAAATATTTTACAATAAAAAAACTTTACAATTCAAGATTTGCAAATGGAAAAATAACTTAAAATAAAAAATTAAATAATAAACTAAAATAAAAAACTTAGTCTTGTTAGTCTTGTACCTTGATGGCCTCATTCATGGCTATCCAAAAGGGCTTATCAAACAAATAGTTATACACCTGCTCCTAACTAGAGAGTCGGTAACTAGCAGCTTCTTCGGAACTCCACTCATTGCTCACAAATATTTGCTCACAAACATTTGCTTCATTGCCCCTTTGCATCAAAGAGGCTCTGCAATGTCATGAAGTTTGTGGTGAAGCGTGTAACTCCAACCTGCACTAGCTCCCTCCCACTAGTAAATGGCCTCATGAGTTGGAGGACCCATGTATGGTTGTAGATGAATTTTGTAATAGCTTTGGACCTATGCAACCTCTGACACCCAAGTTAATTTCCTAATGTCTTTGAGTAGCAAATCGAGACAATGGGCTGCATATGGGGTCCAAAAATTGGTGAGGAATCTCTCCTCAAACATCCTGCCAACTGCTACATATGCCGCTGCGTTGTCCATGATAACTTGGACAACATTCTCCTCTTCCACCTCTAACACAACCTCCTCTAGCAACTCTGTAAGAGTATCGACACTTTGAACTTGTGTCGATGCATACACAAACTTAAGGAATACAATTCCTCCTGTAGAAGCAACCAAAAAATTAATTAAGGTTCTTCCCCTCCCATCGGTCCACCCATCAAACATTATAGTGTCTCCCTTCTTCTTCCACACCCGACACTGGTCTTTACAGGACCACAGGACCTCCACGTCGGAGCTTTTGTTTCCCATTTTTGATAGGAACTTTATAAACTTCTGACTTTCGGACACAACCTTCTTGCACCTTCTGAGACTTGCCTTCTGATCCTTGGAACTTTCTGATTGGAAGTTTCTTTTGCACTTTGTTCACTGCTTTCATTTCAGCTTCTTGCCGCTGAAAAATGTTGTAGCGAGAATTCACTACAGGTAGAAGAATGTTCTTTTGCACAGCTTGAAGGCTGTGTTTTGGTGGAGGCAGCATTCTTAGTGTCCTTGGATTTGGGCTTAAGTTGGAATCCATACTTTCTCAGCAAAGTATTTTATGTACTGTTTTGATTATATTATTTTAATTGGTTGTATGGGGTTTCTATTACATCTATTTAAATGAAACTCATTATCATGTTATTACAATAAACTGTATTATTATGGGCCAAATAATGCGGGAGTGTCCATGATGATGTGGTGATTTGAAATTGAGTGATGCCTATTCACTTGCATTCCATTTTTTGTTGTTCCACAATCTCTTGACTAAATGTTAAGGTTCACCCATGGGATTGTAACCTTGGCTTATGATATGAAACTTACTGCTTCCTCTGCTTTTTTGAGACTCAATGGGCAAGTATTATTTTGAATATTATCTGAATAAAACATAGTTATATGTGGTTTCCAATTTTCAGATTTCTGTTTAGTTCTGATTTTGGTCTGTTTGCCTATTTACTCAAATACTATGGATATTTCCAAAAACTAATTTTTTCAATCAGAAATGAAAATTATAAATAGAAAAATATTTTCCAGATTTCAGTTCAGTTTTAGATCAACTCTGCTTTTCATTGTTCAGTCGCCACAGAGTCTTAGATTTTGTCCAATCTCAGATTTAGATTTTGGAAAAGTTTGGATTACAATTCAGATCTTGTTTGGCTCAATTTTAGAGCAAGTCGAAAATAATAACACAACAATTGAATGCTAAGGGGGAGAACTAGTATCATCCTCAGCCGCACTGAAAGAGCCGATACAAGATCTGGTGATGCTTGTATGGGACTGGGCAGGGGTGAGTAGGCGTGGTGTGATAATGTGGGCTAGTGTAAAGAATTGCTCCCGTAAACAACACTCTTACTATCCATGGTTGATGAACTTGAAGAAGATGATAAACCATGAAAGAACGAAAGTGTTATTGTTCCATCACCTGACATCTGAGCAAGGATGGTATTTGAAAGTAGACATCAGAGAGCCCTAGGTCCATCTTGCTTTGTGTGGTGAAAGAGGAGGGTGCAAAAACGCTACTACCAGCTCAGAGAGGCAGACATGATCTCACCGATCTATCATCATCAGCCTGGGTAGGAAGCTATAGCATGTAGTGGATCCTTAGTGTCCCCAACAACAGGAATATCAGGAAAGAAAGTGTACCTGAAGAAACAGTTGGTTAAATGCAACATAGACTAATATTTTCTCAAAATTTGGGATCTTTTGTTTTTAGTCTATGTTTTGAGTGTTTAATTTTTGTTCATTACTTGTGGATGCAAACATTATTGACATTTATTATTGAGTCTTAGGTTCATTATGGGAGAAATCAATTCTGGGAAAAGCACAATGCTTAAAGTTTATATTATGGTTTAGCCATGTCATATATATGTGATTACATCCTATGCTCTCTAAATTGGCCTATATACTCAGGCATATTATGGAATTCATGGGGCTCTTGGAGCAAGGATGTTTGATTTGGTCACTCGGCTACGAAAAGATCAAAAGCTAACATATGAGGATCTTGTTATTGCCAAGGTAAGGATATTATTGAGTTGTATTTTTTTTTTGGCTTATCCTGGCTATTTGACAGAGAAAATTGGATTGCAACTCATAAAATGCAAATACTTGGGCAATGCCATTGTTTTCTTATAGTAAAACAGACTATATTTTCATTTGATCTTTTCTAATGTACTTCAAGGTTACAATTATCTCATTTTTATGACATTTGAATGCAGGGCACTTATGAGAAGGGTTGTAGAGATGAAATTGAGAATTTTATTTATCAACTGGTTGATTTAACTGGTGATGGGCTTGTGCAAAGGTTCTTTTTTCTTTCTTACTATAACACTCTCTTTGAAGATAGAACATTGGCTAAATTGAAGATAATAAAAAAATATTCCATGAACAGTATAGTTGCAATAATATATGAACAGTTATTGTATATCACCTCAACATCTGATTGTTGTGTGTCTGTGTGCATATTTATGGTTTTTCATTATGTCTCATGATATCCAAAGATTATATGATGTTTTCAGATGGGAAGAAATGCCAAGAATGAATGAAAGCAGAAAAAAACAACTTTATATTAGAAATGATAGCATAGGATTTAGTAGGCACGGAGAGATACATCATCTTTTTAAACACGCAAATTTGGATATTTGGGTAAGAAGTTCACGATTAATCGTATAAAATCACTGATCTAACATCCAAAAGATAAAAGGTGAGAAGGAAATTTAAGATGTCTTAAAGTCTAAGAGTAGGATTTGTTTTTAATTTCTTTGGGTAGTGCTTATGCAGGCTGTCTGCAAAAGACCGAGTTGTTAACCATGTGCACATTGAAACACACACTTCTTGAAGTTTTTTAGTTCTAAGTTGGCATCCAAACATTTTTTCCATGTGCTGTCTATGACATTATTTATTATGGAACAAATATTCTCTTTTTTGACATTTTCTCCACATTTCTTTTTTGGTTTTTAAATAATATACTTATTTTCAAATTTCATATTTTTGAGTCTATGCATGTGTGAGATAGATATTAGAAAACATGTTCTTAAATATAAGAACAAGGATAAGAATATCCAAATTTGTTAAAAAGGATAAATATTCGTAGATGAAATGGGGAAGTGGTTATTACAGTTTGGGAAAAATATCAATATGTATAAATATATCAGAAAAATGAAATGAAATATTATTAATGTCCATGGTAGGCCAAAATAAGACCCAAGGGACTATAAGAAGGACAATATTAATTGCCAGCTAGCAGGCTGAAAATCCCAACAAATAAAATAAAATAAAAGAAATGAAATATTATTAATGTTCGTGGTGGGCCAAAATAAGACCCAAGGGACTATAAGAAGGACAATAATGACTGCCAACTAGCAGGCTAAAAAGCCCAACAAAGAAAAGAACTAAGATAAATACAAGATGAAACCCGACAACCGGGCCAAAAAGAAAGGGAAAAGAAAATGGGAGCAGAGGGGGGGAGGCTTACAGTCTACAAGAGAGGAGTGCACGCCAAGAAAACCGGAAAGAGAGGAGGGGGGAGGGAGCAGCCCAGGAGGAGCAAGCTCCAAGAACACCCCATAAACTAATCTCTCCTAACAGTCGAGGCTGAAGTACTGGAGCTGAAGAAGTCCATGATATGTCTTTGACCAGCACTAGTTCGGAACCCTGACAAACTATGGGTGCGTTGTCTAGTGACCCTGCTTCCATATGAACTGGATGATGGGCGTTTCCGTCCAGCGTCACTTGGTCCGTCAGAGCTAGTGAAGTATGTTGTGATTTGCCGATGTTGAGGAGGGTGAGATCCATCTGGAGGAGAACTTTTATGTCGTCAAAGCTGAGTTATCTCCCTAAGAAAGAGTGCGAGACACCGCTGGTCTAGGTATTTGAAGAAGGTAGAAACAGATCGAGAGTTGTCCCTGAAAAGGCAATGGAATCTACCTCGGATCTCATAATAAATGAGACAAAAAAAAATAAAGTGATGAAGGGTTTCAACTTCACCCAAGGGGCAAAACAAACAAATCCGCTCCTTCGTCGAAAGATGGTGATCTGACTCAATAAGGAGTTGGTGAGAACACACCTTGAGTTGCCCAATAGTGATCTGAAGACTATGCATTGTGTAATGTCCCAAAATAATTCCAGCATTGTAAATATTTTCTTTTGTGTCTTAAGTGTGTTTGGGCGTCATTGAGAGTATTTCATCATATTTTGTGGTTAAAATAGGAGTTATAGGGGTTAATAAGTGTGTTTTGACAAGTTTGAATGTTGGTATATGGGTTAGTAGAGTTAATTATGGTATTAGGAGGGTTTTTGTGTAAAAAACAAAGCTATATTATAGGCATTTGACAAAGTGACGTTTCGAAAGTTATTATTATTATTATTATTATTTATTTTATTTCTTTGTTGTGAGGGGTCCAATATAACTTAAGTGACTTTAAGTGAACTCAACATGAGATTATATCATAGCCATTGGATCTTATGTGATTGAGATTTAATCTCAGCCCTCCATGGTTAAATCTAAGGCTGGGACTTAATCTCACTTTAGGGTTTGAGAATAAAAGGGACTTTAGGGTTTCATTTGTGGGCATTGTGAATTTGGAGAATTTGGAATTTGAGAGAGCTTGCTCTTTTGGGCTCTTGCATTCTGCTGCAGGAGATTATTGGGGTTCCCTTTGGAGAGATCCATTGGAGGCTTGAAGGGGTAAAACCCTAGGGCTATCTACCCATTGAAGAGGTAAATCCATTCAGGGTTTGCATGTGTGCATCCATTGTTGAGATCAGAGGTTTCAAAGCTTGTTTTTGGCATCATATTTGAGAGGGTTTGGAACCCTAGGTGGAGCGCTCAGCCTGGGAAGTGATTCATTGGCCAAATATTGCTCCAAGAAGTGAACGTCCAGCCTTGGAGAGGTTGTTATTGCAGTTTCGGAGGCAGTTTTGGTTTTGACAAGTGCATATAAGATTTGTAAGGGTTTCTTAGTCTATTTTTGTTGCGGCAAATATAAATAAAAAATCAAAATATTTTGCTATTATTTCTGCTCTATTTTCCAGTTTTTTGCAACTTAGGTTTTGAGCAATATTTTGTTGTAAAATTCTGCAAGTGTTTTGTTTTTCTTGAGTTGGTATATTTCAAGTGGTATCAGAGCTAAAACTCCTGCCAGCGTGAGGGTTTGTTGATGGTCCACCCTTACCAAACCAGAAGCAAGAGTAAATCAAGGCCAAGACAAACAATGGAGAGAGAAGAAGAACAAATTAGGCCTGAGGATGCTGCAGAAGTTTTTAAGAGAACCCATAATATTATGTTGCACGTAGTGATGAGAATGGAGAGGTCACTCTAGGATTTATGTTGTAGAGGCCAACAACAACCAGAATATCGGATTGGAGAGGGAAATGCTCCCTTACAACAACAAAATAATGAGGGTGAAAGTTCAACCTAGGGAGGAGCTAGGATCATCCCTAGACCAACTAATCCAATAGGGTAGACATCTAGGACATCCAGAATTCGGAAACCCTCTACGCCCATGTTCGTACAGCCCCAAACTACTGAAGAAAATGCAGAAATTCCTTATACAGAATTAGCAAAGCGTTGGGCAGCTTATGAGGCCATGCCTCAAGGGTTTAAGACTGCTGTAGACTTTGAGAAATACTTGGAGTTGAAGGGACATAAACAGGGTAGGAAAGCTCAAGGAGGAGGGGACTTGTGACACAAATTGGGTAAATTACCATTTCCATTTTTTGATGGTAGTGATAAGATTTCTACAAGAGCTTGGTTACAAAAATTGCAGACATTTTTCTCTCAAACCCACTATGACAGAAAAAGAGGCTGTCCAATATGCAACCCTTCATCGTGAAGGTGTTGCATATCAATGGTGGCATCATGGCTTATTCACTCAAGGCCATGGAACCATTGATTCTTTTGAAGTATTTGCAACTAAACTTTTGGATAGGTTTGAGAGGCAAGATGAAAATGAATTTTTCAGTAAATTGGCTACTATCACACAAAAGGGTTCGGTTGCTAGCTATGTTGAGGAGTTTCAGCAAATTTCAGTTATGGTCACTGATATAGCTGAAGATAGGATTATTCACCTCTTCTTGAAGGGTTTAAATGAACCTTTAAGAGGTTTGTCAAAGGCTTTCAAGCCTAAGACTCTAGATGAGGCTGTTTCAACTGCTTTTGACCTTGAAACCTCCACAAACAGCAGTAAACCAAAGTGGGGACAGCCCTCTAAATTTGGACAGCCAATAAACAAAACAAATCAGATTCAGAATAAGGGCTTCCAACCATCTACAAACCCAAATCAGCAAAGACCAAGGTTAGATGAGGCAACTAGGAAGGAGTTACAGCGGAAAGGTTTATGTTTTTCTTGCAAAAAACAATGGGGACCTGGCCACCAATGTCAAGGTAAGGGGCAGAATTATTTAGTAGAGTTTTATGTGCCAAATGAGGATGAAAATGCACAAGAAATTGAAAAATCAGATTCTGAAAGTGAGTATGAAGATGCAGATTTTGCAGAATTAAAACAACATGAGCAGCCATCTCCTGAATTAGATGAAGAAGAGGGAGTCTTGGCATCTGTTATCGGTGAGTCAAAATTTATAACTATGAAGGTGCCAGGAAAGTTGAACAATCATTCTGCTGTGATTTTAATTGATGGAGGAGCTACTCATAATTTCATAAATGATGGTTTTGTGGCTGAAAAGAATCTGAAAACTGAAAGTTTTTCTGGTTTTGGTGTTAAGAATGGGAATGGCAAAATTACTAGGTGTGACCAAGTGGTTAGACAGGTAAAAATCTGTTTTGGTAATTATTCAGTGGTGGATGATTTTTATGTATATCCAATGATGGGAGGTATCCCTCATGCTATTTTTGGGGTACAATGGTTATATTCATTGGGAGGTATCTACACCAACTATAACACCTTGGAAATGAAATTCAGATGTAATGGGAAGGTGATCACTTTGAGGGGCATAAAAGACCAATATCTGCAGCAAATTTCAGCCAACAGTTTGGAAAGAATACTCACGAAGAAGGACGTTGTATGGGGAGCCACATTTTACATGCTTAAAGGTATGCCTACACCACCCACAGTTGAGGTAAAATTCCATCCTGATATACAATGCATTCTAGATAGACATAGCCCAGTTTTTGGTGATCTACCTAGTGGTCTTCCACCTGATAGAGGTTTTGAGCATGTCATTGAATTAGAACCTGATTCCGAACCTGTCATGATTACACCATATAGGCATCCTAGAGCTTACAAAGATGAGATTGAAAAGACAATATTTACAATGCTGGAATTATTTTGGGACATTACACATTGTGTGCTACTGAAGTATTGTGGAGGAACTATTTTGCCCTCTTGTATCTGTAAGAAGTGCTCATGGTAGAAAGACAACTTGGGGGAAAGAGGGGCAACGGGATAAATAAAGGACGAAACCCAAGAAGAACGGAGAGAGAGGAAGGGGGAGGGAGCAGCCCAGGAGGGGCAAGCTCCAAGAACCCCCCAGAAACTATTCTCCTAACAGTTGAGGCCGAAGTACTGGAGCTGAAGAAGTCCATGATATGTCTCTCACCAGCGCTAGTTTGGAACCCTGACAAACTGTGGGTTCGCTGTCTAGTGACCCTGTTTTTGTCTAAACTGGATGATGTGGGGCGTTTCCATTCAGAGTCACTTGGTCCATTGGAGCTAGTTAAGTATGTTGTGATGAGCCGATGTTGAGGAGGGTGAGATCCATTTGGAGGAGAATTTTTATGTCGTCGAAGCTGAGTTATTTCCCTAAGAGTGCAAGATATCGCTGATCCGGGTATCTAAAGAAGTAGAAATAGATCGAGAGTTGTCCCTGAAAAGGCAATGGAATCTACCTCGGATCTCATTATAAATAGGACAACAAAAAATAAAGTGATGAAGGGTTTCAACTTCACCCAAGGGGCAAAACAAGCAAATCCGCTCCACCATCGGAAGATGGTGGTCAGACTCAATCCGAAGTTGGTGAGAACACACCTTGAGTTGCCCAATAGTGATCCGAAGACTATGCATTGTGTGCTGCTGAAGGTATTGCGGAGGAACTATTCTGCCCTCCTGTATTTGTAAGAAGTGCTCATGGTAGAAAGACAAATTGGGGGAAAGAGGAGCAACAAGAGAGATCCAAGTGCATCTGGTGTATTGGAGACTAACATCCTTTCGAATCTCGTGGAGCATCCTTTCCTTACTAAGCCGAGGGGGGGAGAACACCCAAAGAATAAGGGGGGAGCCTGTCTATCCGTATCTGAATGCTGGCCAGGAGGGTAGAAACTTGAAAATACTAGCTCCTTCGGCCTCCCCGAGAACTCGGAGAGAGTTCCATTGAGGAGTGAAGGGCGAGGTAAGGGTACCACCTGCAACCCTCAGGGGTATCTCCTAAAGTACGGATCTTGTGAAGATAACCGATAATTAGGAAGATAATCTCAAGTTGGAGAGGAGAAGCCCCAAACTCTGCCAGAATAATAGAGCGGGGGATTGTGCCCTTGCAACGAATGAATCATCGAAGAAAGAGTGTTTGGACTTGTTCAACATGTGATCACTCAGTCGGGCCAAGACTAGGACCCCAAACCACTGAACCATAAGTAATAGTTGGCTTGACCAAGGCATCAAAAATCCTCATCTTCACAGGTATATCCTGAAAATGTGCTTTGAAGCAATTCCTCTCTAGCAAAGACAGAGGTGCATATCCCTTACACACCCGGGCCTGGGCGACGGGTTTCTTACCAAAAGTGGGACCGATGAAAAGAACCCCCAAGTACACATAAGAGGTCGTGATCTCGACCTCTCGACCTTGGAAAGAGAAGTGGAGACGAGATAGAGCCTCTTTGGTAGTATTGAATACCATAACCGTGGTCTTAGAAAATTCATCGTCAACTGTCTCGAGTCACAAAAAGTGGCAAGCTTGTCCAAATGGCACTGAAGCCCCTCAAGGGAAGAGGCCAAAAGAACAACGTCATCAACAAAGAGGAGAATAGAAATCAGCACATAGTGAAGAAGGCAACCATCCTTTGCGTGAGCATTCTCCTTAAGAAAAGTCTCAAGCTCGTCGATGAAGATCCCAAAAAGTGTCGGGGAAAGGGGGCATCCTTGTTTCACTCCGCTAAGAATACTGTCTGAAAACCCTTGAGGGGAGCGGATCCGATCTTTCACAATCTCATATAACCATGTAACCGCTGTCAAAAGTAGCCCAGAGATGCCAATTGACCGAAGTCTCTCAAGAAGTAAATGCAGAGGCATCGTGTCGAAGGCTTTCCAGAAGTCAACAAAGCAACAATAAACCTTCGAGGACCTGGAACACGCCTCCTCAATAATAGCTTTGAGGACTAGAATGTGATCTGTGGTTTGGTGATCTTGTCGAAAACCAGCTTGGCCAAGGCGTTCCTTTAGAACATGAATAAATCGACATATTTTTCTTTGCCCATCAAAATCTTAATAGGTTATATGCGTATAATCTTATAGTTTCCATCACTTTCAATGTTAAAAAGATAGGCAAGGGTCTTGTACCCTTCGACATCTCATCTGCCTGAAATACACATGAAATAGATATCAGAATCTGGTTCAATAAATATGCCGATGGAACTATCTCAGTACGATAATTCAGATATCTGCAGCTTGAAAAGTTTCTAGAAATGATGAAAAAAAGGAAGGAGTGAGCCTCTTTTTAACCACTTATCCTAAATTTGTTCTTTTTTTTTAAGTGCAGTCTCTGTAATGTGAGTTTTTCTAGTATCTAAAAGCTATGTTAATGCTTCTACATTTCATAAGAAAGTTATAGATGTTCTGTTCTGGTCAGAACTGGGATTGCAGGGACATCCAGAATTTCAAAGGAGCAAAGGTGCTGCTTATGGACATACATGTTAGAGCAAAAGGAAAGATCAATTTTAAGAGGTATTGAAGGGGATATTAGTGCCAAAATCTGAAAGTCTCAGCGACGATGAACAAAAAGACTGGGATAAGATGAACTGAAAGTCATTGATGCCGATCACTCTCTTAGTTTTCAACAGCGTACAGGGTCCAGACATATATCCAAAATATCAGCACTGCTCACGAAGCTTCATCATAATTGCAATTAATATGAGGTTAACAACAAGTCTAGAATGTTTATTCCTTTTTTTGGAGAAAAAGGGGTTGTACTCGGGTCCCCCACCCTTGACAAATCACAACTCTCTTCTTTAGAGCTTGAAAGTTTACAAACATATTCAATTCTCATCTCAATTGAGTTGCTATAGCTAGATACCTACATTTTTTTCATAAAAAGTCTAAATTCTTGATTTTCATTTTTTGGATCTTCTTTAATTTTCTTTGCAAATACAAACATTCCAAAAGTTAGCATCCTTCTTGACATTTTCATGTAGCAGCCTCCATAATACCAAAAGTCCACCTCTACTGTCTACTTATTGCATCCTAGTAGAGTAATATATCCAAAACTTTGCTCTATCATAGTCTGCTTTATCAGATCTAGACTGCTAGTTTCCTTCTTGAAGCATAAGCGCAACCACAAGAATTGTAATAAATAGTTTATATGAAAACACATTAATGCAGTGTTCCATGGGGACGCGTCCCCCCCCATAGGGGATGCGTCCCCCCGTTTCTCGCGTCCCCCAACACGGGGGGACGGCAAGGGGGACGTTTCCCCCCGTCCCCCTTTTTGGGGGACGGCTGGGAAACGTCCTCGGGACGGGCTGAGGCCTGTGGCCTCCCGTCCCCGGGGACGGCTGGGCCCCATGGGGGACGCTCAGACCGTCCCCGGGTACGGCTGGGCGTCCCCGGGGACGGCCGGGCCCCATGGGGGACGCTCAGACCGTACCCGGGGACGCCCAACCGTACCCGGGGATGGTCTGACCGTCCCCCATGGGGCCCAGCCGTCCCCCACGGCTGGGCATCCTCACCCAAGGGGAAAAAAAAAAATTAACTTAAAAAATGGTAAGGGTCTTTGGAATTATGCTATAATGCCATCATTACAAGACTAAAAGGAGGTTTATTTAAACAATACCAATTCTTTTGGTATAGTGACTGAAAATTTGAACAGTTAGTGATAGTTAGTGACTGAAATTTTTTAAAAATGACAGTCTTTGTTTGAACATTGGTGGCTGAAAAAATGATGACTGTTTGAACATTGTTTGCACTTGATATCCTTGGCTGAACCTTCAAGTTATAGTTGTTGAACTTGAAACAATTAAATGGCTGCATATTAGTAACTAATATGAATATGAAAATGTTAAATGACTCAATTATGGCTGCACTTATGTGTTAGTAACTAATCTCAATATGAATGGCTGCACTTATGTGTTAGTAACTAATCTGAATATGAATGGCTGCACTTACATAATTGATTAGTAATATGAAATATCATTTTTGTTGGGTGTAGAATTCTGAATGTGTAGATTATTCTAAATTTCTAAAAAATTCAATTTTTATAGTATTATACTAGCCGTCCCCGAGCCGTCCCCTAAAATCGGCCTGCCGTCCCCCGTCCCCCCGTCCCCCAGGCTCGTGGAACCTTGCATTAATGTTATAAACTACAACATATATTACCAATGGAAAACATTAAAGTAAGTCTTAATCATTATTTGATTCAGGCAGTCAATATTTTCTTGTCAGCTTCAGCTAAACTTACTACTTCCTCTAACCATGGAAAAGAGAAATTTTCTTCATGATCCTCTATTAAAACCCCTACACATTTTTTCCCTTACCTTAACGTATGTGTAAACCTGATTTCTTCAAACTTTGTAGCAAGGTCTTGTATTTCCACAATGATCTCTTGTATATTCCATGGAGCCTTTGCTTTCCTCAAAATTGCATTTACTACTATTAGTGAATCGCCTTCCATCCATACTTAGTTCCATTTCAATTTTTTTTTTTTTGCATATTTTTAACCCTTCCAAAGCTGCTAAAGCTTCAACTTCATTATTTGTCTTAAATCCACTAGTGAAAGCATAATGAGGAATGAGACAAAATCTCACCCCTATTATTTCTAATTATTCCTCCTCCTCCTGCTGGCTGGTCTTGGATTTCCTTTAGATGTTTCATTAAAATTCAATTTGACCAACTCCACATTTGGTGGTTTCCACTTTATATTCTTTGCCTTCCTTTTGTTTCTCATGTGCCCAACATCATAATTCCATTCGATGATGTAACTCCATCTATCAAGGCTGTCTGCTTCAAGATTAGGGATTGGGTGAGTTGATAGGGTTGGTTTAGACTCATCTATGGCTAAACAAATCTTTCTTTTTATTACCTCTAAACTGCTTTCCTTTCCTTTAAATATTCTTATGTTCCTTTCTAGCCATACAATCCAAAGTATTGTATCTTTCGATATATCCCAAATTGTTTGTAATGCCTCACTTTTAAAAGTGCTCTTTCATTGCTTTAACCATTCTTCAATTCTGCCATTCATCACCATACATTTACCAAATATATTAAGAATCCATTGCCATAGTTCCCAGACTATTGAACAATGTCCCAAGAGACGGTCTATACTCTCCTCCTCCTTTTGACATAGAAACCCCCTTTTTATTAGGTTATCCTAGGATAAAATTTTCCTATGACCTACTAGCAATACAAACATTTTAACTTTTGGAATGCTCAAGCTATCCCAAATATCTCTCCATATTCTTGCATTATTCTTATTTTGTTGTTGCTTTACATTATATCCACTTCTTGTTGTGTATTCTCCTGAGCTATTCAACTTTCTGCTCAACTGGCTCCAAGCAACAATGTTTGGTACACTTGTAAAAAAATCTTCTTTCCATTTGTATCTTCCTTCCTGATCCTTGTACGTAATGTTTGAAACCCAATCACCATATTTATCTTGAAGTAATCGCATCAATGGTTTCAAAATTGGATCTAGATTGAGTGGTTTTCTATCACACCAAGTATCTATCGAAATAGAATTTTTTTCTCCAGTTCCCACCACCTATCTTATACCTTTAATCACTAGATCAATTGATTTTTTAAAACCATTCCATAGTGCAAAACCATCTGGTAGTGAGAGTGCAGTAAAGGTTAAGCTTGGGTCTTTGGGCTCTATGTACTTAGAAGAATTCTTGCCCATTGTCTTTGACTATTAGAACCAAGTTTGAGACTTCCCCTAGTCTTATTATCACACACCTTACTTCATTTCATTAAAGGTAATTTCCTTTTATCATGTAATCTTGACCACAAAAATGATTGCATATTATAGATTAAACATTTTTCTACCAACTTTGGCATAATATACAAGGACTTATAATATGTTGGAATGGCCTATAAGACTGATTTAATTAGCTGCACTCTTCCTGCTAACGATAACCATCTACCTTTCAATGCTGGTAGTTATTTCTCAACTTTACAAATAACTGGATTCCACAATACTATCCTCATTCCCCCCTCAAATAAGGGCATCCCTAGAAATGTTGCTGGCAAATTTGCCTCGTCCTTTTGAACGAGCCCGCATATCTCTGCTTTGATTATAGCTGGAATGTTAAGGAAGTAAATTTTGGATTTTGTCCTAAAAATTTCTGCCCTGACGCTGTTTCATAGTCCTTTAATAAGTTATTTAATGCTCTGGCCTTGTTTATCCTTGCCCTTCCGAAAAGGGCTGTATCATCTACAAATTGTTGATGGGTGATGTTGTCGATGTTATTACTAGCCTTAAGTCCACTTATTAGCCCATATTTGTATGCCTTCTTCAAGTTCCTTCCCAATATGTCTGCCATACTAATGAACAAATATGGTGACAAAGGATCTCTTCGTCTAAGACCCTTCTTGGCTTTAAATGATTCTATCATTAGCCCATTGACCTGCATTGAATATGATACTTTAAAGACACAAGCTTTAATCCATTTGACCCATTTATTCTTAAATCCAAACTTTTCTAATATTACAAAAATAAAATCCCATTTAACCCTATCATAGGCCTTATTTATATCAAGTTTTAAGATCATTGCTCGCTCTTTTCTTGAAGTTACAGAATACATTACTTCATGAGCTACTATGATCCCGTCCAGAATTTGTCTCCCTTTCACAAATTCTCCTTGCTCTTCTGAAGTATTTTTTTTCTAACAGTGGTCTTAACTGATCTGCCATCACTTTGGAGATTATCTTATATGCCATATTACATAGGCTTATGGGCCTAAATGAATCAAACAATTTTGCATCCTTCTTTTTTGGAATCAGGGTAAGATATGTTGCATTTATTTTATAAGGTATGTACTATTTTACCCTAGACTGTTCCACTACCACCAATAAAGAATCCTTCACTATTTCCCAGTTATGTTGATAGAATGCTGTTGAGAGCCCATCCAAACTTGGGGATTTATCCTTATCAAAAGAGAAAAGAGCTGAATGAACTTCTTCTAATAAGCTCCATCAGTTTGCTATTTTCTTTATCTGTTATAACTGAAGGTAATTCTTGCAGTAGTTTATCATTAAGAACTTCAATCTCCTCTGATCTTAGAATTTTTTGGTAAAAAAACCTTGCCTCCTTTTTGGTGTTGCTCTCGTCTTCAATCCAAACCCCTTCTACCGACTTATTCTTACTAATTCTGGATGTTGATCTCTGTTCTATTGCCATCCTATGAAAGAACTTTGTGTTTTTATCTCCTTCTTTTAACCAAGTCCGTCTCGATTTTAATCTCAAAAATTTCTCTTCCTTACTCAAAATATTATGATATTCACTAAGCAACTCCTTTTCCTCCAAGCTTGGATTATTGTGCTCACCTTTTTGGAATTTTGAAAGTTTCTCTTTTAGTTCTTCTTTCTTCTAAAAAATGTTTCCGAAAGTGTTCTTGTTCCATTCTTTTAATCTAGATGTCATTGATTTAATTTGTTTTGGAGGTGTGTACAGCTCATTGTTTCCTAAAGAATTCCACGTCTGTGCTATCATATCAACAAATTGAGTATGGTCTTCCCACATCTGCTTATATTTAAAGTATGATATTTTTTTGAATTCACTTACCATCATTTTAATTCTTATTGGCCAATGATCTGAATCCTTGTCAAGGTATTATTTTTAGCACAAGTCCCTTCATCTAGCCAATGATCTGAGTGTACACATCTGTTTAATTTTTCTGCTATCAGGTTCTGGCTTGTCCTCTTCAAAATCAAGCTCCCATAGATTATTGTTTTGAATAGAAGCTGAGAAATCTCTCATACTTTGGGTTATTTTCGTAATTCTCCCAAAAAATCTTCTATGATCATGAATCGGGTTTTTGGTCTTTATTTCTCATAAAGGCTTCAATCCCACTCCTTACTTCTAATCTCTGATCTGCAATATGGCCAGAATGTTGTGTCTCAGTTAAAAGTTGCATATGATCAAGATGAGGGAAGGTGAAAAAGTGAATAATTTCTTCATAATATTGGTGGAAATCAAGAATCAACTATTGAAGAGACAAAATAATATTGATGATAATCAACTGGTGTTGATTATTCTTTGAGCACTTTGCCCATCATACAAGCATCTTTTGACATAGGCCAATGACAATTGTGATTTTGTTTACAATATCCACCCGAGATCTGCCACTTTTTGACAGTGGATTTTCTGTGGCAACTTGAGCGTCCATTGTATCATATTTTTATAATTATCTGTACTTTACTTTGTGATTGAATTGTGCCACACTTGACACTTCACACAGTGACATGTTCCACCCATTCCACATCAGAATTTCTAATTTTGTATTTTGGACTTTGGAACACTATTTCTGGCTTCCCCATGCTGTTGTAATCAAATGTGCTGTTTCAGTTTCATTGACTGACTTTGGTCACTTTGAACGTTTTTTTTCTATTTGGTTATATGGGATTGAAACGAGCCTCACCCATATTACATTATGACCATATTGTTGTATTACAACAGCTTGACTATTTTGCATGCATCGCTTAGCAAGATTCGAATATCGGGTTCCTCCTTGAAAGTTGAGGAATCAAACCAATTAAGCTAATGCCATTTGATTTGGTCACTTTAAATGATAATAAAATTTCTCTATGATTTTTTTTTTTCAATTTGCCCTCTCTAATTCAATCAGATAGTAATGTTCAAATGGATATTTTGGCCTTGAGGCACTTTTGAGATGGTACCACAGCAATGTTGAACAAGGTGCAACAAAAGTATTGTCATTGTTGTCAACACAGACAAAAATTGATGCAGTTGAAGCAATGGACAAGAATTCTGAAGTCAGTCAGATCAAGTACAGTGAATTTCCAGGAAAACAGAAGTGACCTAGATTCAGAAATTTGCAGAAAAAGACAAGTAAGAAAACTGTCGCGATATCGCGACATGTTTTCTGTCGTTATATCGCGACAGGTTGAGAAGTTCGAAGGCAGAAAGAAAAATGTCGCGATTTCGCGACATAACGGAGGAGAGAGAAAATGCATGCCAAATTGTCGCGATTTCGCGACATGGCCGAGGAGAGAGAAGGCGCAAGCAAAATTGTCGCGATTTCGCGACATGGCCGAGGAGAGAGAAGGCGCAAGCAAAATTGTCGCGATTTCGCGACATGGCCGAGGAGAGAGAAGGCGCAAGGAAAATTGTCGCGATTTCGCGACATGGTAAAAAGCAAGAAAAGAAGATGTCGCGATTTCGCGACATGGTAAAAAGCAATAAATGAAGATGTCGCGATTTCGCGACATGGGAAAAAGCAAGAAAAGAAGATGTCGCGATTTTGCGACATAGTGAAAAGCTAGAAAAGAAGATGTCGCGATTTCGCGACATGTATGAGAAAAAGAGCCTGCAAGGAAAAATGTCGCGATTTCGCGACAAGTAGCAAGAAGGATGGTATGGACGAATAAGTGTCGCGATTTCGCGACAGGTTCGAACTAGAAGCACCAAGGAGAAAAAGATGTCGCGATTTCGCGACATGTCAGATTTTCGCTGGTGTTGGCGAAGAAGAGTGTACGGAAGAGAATGATGTCGCGATTTCGCGACATGTCAGATTTTCGCTGGGGTTGGCGAAGAAGAGTGTACGGAAGAGAATGATGTCGCGATTTCGCGACATGTCAGATTTTCGCTGGTGTTGGCGAAGAAGAGTGTACGGAAGAGAATGATGTCGCGATTTCGCGACATGTCAGATTTTCACTGGTGTTGGCGAAGAAGAGTGTACGGAAGAGAATGATGTCGCGATTTCGCGACATGTCAGATTTTCGCTGGGGTTGGCGAAGAAGAGTGTACGGAAGCGAATGATGTCGCGATTTCGCGACATGTCAGATTTTCACTGGAGTTTGCGAAGAAGAGTGTACGGAAGAGATAGATGTCGCAATTTCGCGACATGTTCCATTTTCGCGGCTACAAGCGAAGCAGAGTGTACGGAAGCGCAAAGTGTCGCGATTTCGCGACATGTTCCATTTTCGCGGCCACAAGCGAAGCAGAGTGTACGGAAGCGCAAAGTGTCGCGATTTCGCGACATGTTCCATTTTCGCGAGTGCATGCCAAGATAAGGTCGAGGAGGCGGAAAACGTCGTGATATCGCGACAGGTTAGGTTTTCGCGGTCAACAGCCCAGAAAAAGTCAAATGGGCAGAAATGTCGCGAATTCGCGACAGGTAACAGTTTGGTTGGTAAATGCCGAAGGAACATGCAAGGTGACACGTGTCGAAAAAGCATAAAGGAAAATCATGCGACGGTTACGTAAGAAGTAACTGGAGTCGATCTGCAGTTACACATTGACAGGTGTTGGAAATGCACTGGAACAACTGTATATGCATAATTGAAAAGCATTCGAAGAGTCGCATATGGAGAATCGAAAATGTATTCGAACAGCCGTATTTGCAGAATTCGAACAGCCGAATATGCAGGATCGTAAAAGCATTCGAACAACCGTATTTGCAAGGATTCGAACAACCGCTTATGGAGAGGAGAAAAGAATTCGAACAGTTAGAGTATGTCATTCGACTGCATGCAGGATTGAAAAGTGATAGAAGATGAAGAGTCTCGATGAGAAAAAGGGGTTATAAAAGGACAATCGTGCAGAGAATTAAGTTGCGGTCGTAAGAGTGAAATTACGAGAGAAAAGAGGGTTAGAAGAAAGCCAAGAGAGAAATAAGCAGAGCCGTGAGTGTGTGCAGAGTGTGTTTAATTGCAGACCAGTTAGGGTTGTATAAACAGTGAAGACATTTTTATGTCATTTTAAATTGCTCAGAATTGCAGTCCAAGTTGGTGCTTGGTACTAGGGGTTGGTGCTCCTATCTGTTGTAGCAGAAAATTAAGGGGTTGGTGCTCCTTCCAGTAGATGCTGGTAAAGTGTTTGTAAATTGGTATTTTGCAAAGACTGAATTTGGATTGGAGTCCAAGCAGTCATTTTTGAGGAGTAGCCAAATTGGTGAACCTCGGTATATTGAGTGTTGTGGTGTGCTCTCTTGTTCAATTTGCTTTTCTGGTTTTCAAGTTCTCTTTGCTTCATTTTTAAATGCTGTAGATTTGAATATTAATAGTTACACTGATTCACCCCCCCTCTCAGTGTCATTGTGTGAATATCAAACAAGAGTTGGAGTTTCTGAGTTGAGCACTTCAGTTGAATGTTTGCTTTCTATTTTATTCCTTTTTTAAAAACCAAAAACTGCAAAATGATGGTACTGAATTTATTTTCAAAATTTTAAATGGTTGTTTTCAGGTCTGAATTAGAAGCTGTCATAATGTCAGTACTGGAAACAGTTTTAAGCCCAAAAGATGCTTTCCTAGGAGAGAGTTTGCTTGAAGATAGTGTCCAAGCGTTCTTAAATTCGGCAAAATTCAAACCTTCATCTGAGAGTGACTGCATATCATTTGAAGATTTTAAAAAATGGTGCACCCAGATTCCATCTGTAAAAAAGTTCCTGGGCAGCCTTATGACACCTCTTGGATCAGGTAATTTCGCCTTTTGTGCTTTTATGACCTTCTGTACTTGCAGATTGGCGTATCTTGTATTGGAATTTTTTTTTGCTCTTAATTACCATCAAGGAAAACAAAGTTAATCCGTTTTATGATCAACTGTTCTGGAATTCATATTCTTCAGGCTTTTAAAGAAAGGAATACAGCTAGATGAGCTATTACATATCTATAGATTTTGATTCCATTTATTCAACTTGAACAATTTCTTGTATTACCATATAAATTGGTTCATTATTCCCTTGGGGCATGCCCAATAAGGGCAAAGCTAGTAGTCTGACTTGAGTCCGCTGAGTGCGCGCTAGCTTGACGAGGGAAGGGCAGTACCAACCCTGAGCTACCGGGAGACTCCCTCACTCCGGGCGTGTTTACCGATAAGAGGCAGGGGGGTTATAGAGGCAGCTTTAAAGTTTTGACCTGTGTTCGGAGGCAGAAACCTCAGGGAGAATGTCTGACCCCTGTGTCCAGTTGTTAAAGATGAAAGGATGTTACCGATTATCCTGATATCTAAAAACAAAAAGCTATCATAAGCCCAAAAGATATATGATGAAACAATCATAAACTTGGTAGAACCATTTTTAATAAATTAAAAGGTATTATTCTATACTTACTAAAAAAAATATGTCAGGGAGAATGTCTGACCCCTGTGTCCAGTTGTTAAAGATGAAAGGATGTTACCGATTATCCTGATATCTAAAAACAAAAAGCTATCATAAGCCCAAAAGATATATGATGAAACAATCATAAACTTGGTAGAACCATTTTTAATAAATTAAAAGGTATTATTCTATACTTACTAAAAAAAATATGTCAGGGAGAATGTCTGACCCCTGTGTCCAGTTGTTAAAGATGAAAGGATGTTACCGATTATCCTGATATCTAAAAACAAAAAGCTATTATAAGCCCAAAAGATTTATGATGAAACAATCATAAACTTGGTAGAACCTTTTTTAATAAATTAAAAGGTATTATTCTATACTTACTAAAAAAAAATGTCATATATAATGATGCAAGAGAAGTTTGGGAATGCGACCAAGGTTGCCTTCTGTGTATCTGTTTGCAAGCACATTTAAGACATCAAATCCCTATATTTGTTAGGTGTTTGAAATGAGTTTAGAATGTCCAAACAGAACCATATAAAGGGATTGTTGGGTGTTCTTATAGGCCCTCATAGGAATAGCAAAGAGCAAGATCAGCATTCAATTATCCATAGACAGGTCTTCCTTGACATTATTCTCTACTTATCTAGTTGGGATACTTTAGCTCTTTAATTTGAGACTTTAACCAACTTGTCACCCTTGACTATCATCCTTCAAGCCAAAGACAAATTTCTATATCAGGCATAAGAGCTCTAATAAGAAGATTATTGATGAGGTATAAAAACTTTCGCCTTGTATCCGCATAGGATCTTGGGTTAAAAGTATTATGAACCTGGCATAGAAGTTCTTTCATTTACCCATCATAGAAACTCTGGTTAAAATGTTATGGGTCTGACCTAAGTCACAAGGTGCGTCTTCTTCAAGCTTTAAGTTTGAAAAAAAATTGGCAAATGATTTTTTTTCATGAAGTTTGGCTTGAAGTTTGAGAAATAAAACTGCCAATGTCACTGCCTGCTGTTGAACCTGCCACTGCCTATGTCTGCCATTGAAACTTCTACTGCCACTAATGTTGAGAAATGTAGCTCGGACAGGAACTTCTTGCACAGGCTTCAGTATGAACGTGCTAGAAGTGGTTCGAAACATTTCTTATTCTATTTTGAAATTCACTTAAGTGATTTTCTATTTTTAAGTTCACTTAAGTGATTTTATTTTGTAATTCACTTAAGTGATTCTATTTTAAAATTCACTTAAGTGATTTTCTATTTTTAAGTTCACTTAAGTGATTCTATTTTGAAATTCACTTAAGTGATTTTCTATTTTTAACCTTACATCTCAAGATGAGATGAGATCTAATCTTAGGGTTAGAGAGATTAGGGTTACCTTTTTCAAGGATAAAAGGAGAAGATCAAAAGTGTTTTAGACACAGAAAAGAAGAGGAGGAGAACAGATTGCTGAAGGAAAACTACAAGCTTAGGAGGAGAAGAACAGTGAAATTGCTGGCTAGAGAAGCAACAAGAGAGCAGAATTTTTTTGCTGTAGCTATAGCCTCCTTTATTTGTAATATTTTAGGTTCAGAAATATATTTAACTTCTGTTGTTTCACGCTGTTTATTTTTCCAGCCATCTGTGTGTCTGTTGCATGTTTGAACAAATTATTCTCAGTTCTGATGTATTTTAAAATAACATAGGACAGCAGTTGTCTAGGGTTGGAAAATTTACATGATATCAGAGCTAGGTTCTGTGATTGAGATCCTCAAGGGTTTACAACAGTAGATCATTGCTGAATATTTAAAAAAAAAAAAACAGCAGTTAGAGGGTTTCATAATTTTTTTGCTTGAAGGACTAAGCTTATTTACAGGATTGTTTTTTTGAGTCATTCATATCAGATCTGAAAGTTTGTACAACAGATCTCAGAAATGGCAGCAGCTAGCCTCATATTTGAGGATAGATTGGAAGGTGCCTCCAATTTCTTGCCCTGGAAAGTTAGGGTAATGTTCTTATTGGAAGAGAATGATCTTTGAAATATTGTCAAGGATGATGTGACTTTGCCTACAGATCCGCAACAATTGACAGCTCACAAAAAGAAGGAAGTGAAGGCCAAGCGGATGATCTTGGATGAAGTGAAGGATCACCTGATTCCTCACATAAACAGGAAGATGTTCGATGCCCTGGTTAGCCTCTACTAGAGCGAGAACATAAACAGGAAGATGATATTGCGGAACAAACTCAGATCTATGGATATGACCAGATTTGACACCGTTACCAGTTACCTGATGAAGATCACGCAGATTCGTGATCAACTGACAGCAGTTGGGGAGATGGTTGAAGACAGAGTTGGTGAACGTGGCACTTAATGGTTTCTCAGCTTTATGGGAACCGTTTGTCAAAGGCATTTGTTCTCGTGAGAACCTTCCCAAATTTGAGAAACTGTGGGATGATTTCATCCAGGAGGGGACTCGGATGGAGTCAAAGGCCAGCAAGAAAGGTGGTGATGATAACCTACCTCTTTTTGGGCAAACCAAGAAGGGCAAAGGTAAAGGACCCAGCAAGGGTAAGCTAAAGAATGAGGAGTCAACCTCACAGTCAGGGAAGAAGGACTTGAGCAAGATCAAGTGCTTCATTTGTCATAAGCACGACCATTATGCATCACAGTGTCCAGACAAGAAGGGCAAAGGGAAGCAACAGTAGATGCAGGTAGCAGCCTCTACAAAAACTCAGATGAGTGAGTTTGCTGCCAAATTCGAGAAGGATTTCTCATTGGTCTTGTGCCTTTCTACCAACACGATTCTAAGAAATGCTTGGTATGTTGATAGTGGGACATCTCGGCACATGACATCAACCCGAGCTTGGTGATGATACCAAATATCCAGTTGTAGGAATTGGTACCATTCCTTTTTGACTCCAGTTAGGGAACTCTTTTGACTTTGATGATGTTTTGTTTGTTCCAGGTCTCAGGAAGAACTTGCTTTCAGTTTCGGTTATGGAGGATAAGGGTTATGCAGTGGAGTTCAAGAACCGGCATGTCCTTATTAGACCAAAATAATCTATCCCAGAAACAACACAAGTGATAGGGGTTAGAGAAGGCAGTCTATACAGGTAGCAAGGTGAACCTGTTCGAGCCCTAGTTCATAGCAATAACAACTTGTGTGAGTTGTGGCACAAGAGGATGGGACACCTGCATCATAGAGTGTTGCCTATTTTGAGGGAGATAGTAACAGGTCTCCCAGAGTTTAGCATTGGGGAACAGGGAGTATGCAGAGGGTGCACGCTTGGCAAGCATGCCAAGGCTGTTTTCCCAAATAGCGAGCATAGGTCTAAGAAGATACTAGATCTAGTACATTCGGATGTTTGTGGACCGATGTTAGTAGCATCAATTTCAGGTAGCATGTACTATGTTTCCTTTATTGATGATTTCTCTCGTAAGACATGGATCTACTTCTTAAAGACCAAGGATGAAGTCTTTAGCGAGGTTTCGGAGTTCAAAGCTCTAGTTGAGAACCAGACAGAGAAGAAGATCAAGGTCTTGAGATCAGACAATGGGGGTGAATATACCTCCAAGGAGTTCAATGGTTTCTGCAAGCAGGCAGGAATCAAGAGGGAGCTGATTGTTCCATACAACCCACAACAAAATGGGGTTGTAGAGCGAAAGAATCAATCCATCATAGGGGCTGCTAGGGCCATGATTCATGACCAGGGCTTGTCGATGTTTCTTTGGGTAGAAGCATGCAACACAACAGTCTACATCTAGAATAGGTGTCCTCACAAAATCTTGGAGGACAAGACACCAAAGGAGGCATTCATCGGTGTGAAACCAGAGGTGAGTCATTTCCGCATCTTTGGATGTCCAATTTATATCCATGTTCTGGTAGAGAAGAGGACCAAGTTGGAGCCCTCCAGTAGGAAGGGTTTATTTGTAGGATACAGTGAGACTTCAAAAGCTTACAATGTTTATATTCTAGAGAAGAGGAAGACAATAGTGAGCAGGGATGTAAAGTTTGAGGAGGACGTTGAATCCAGGAAGTCCCATGAGCCTATTCCAGTGATAGAGAATGAGGAGCAAGAAGCTCCGAAGGTTGAGCCAGGGTCACCAAAGACACCAAGTGGTTTCCAGTTCAGAACAACAAACTTCAGGTGAGGAGGAGGAGACATTAGCCCCTTCCGGTTCTATCAGGAGACCTCAATGGCTTACACAGACATTGAGGGATGCTGAGGAGTATGTTGAAGCCCTAGCAGCATGATTAGGGAGAGTAGACCTCCAAGGAAGTTTTCAAGCTACATGGCATTGATGAGTAACATCATAAATTCAAAGCCTACCAGTTTTCAGGAGGCAACAGACCAACAGGTTTGGTGGGATGCCATGGTGGAGGAGTACACCTCCATCATGAAGAATGATGTTTGGGACATAGTGCCAAGACCGGAGGGGAAGTTAATTGTGAGTTCCAAGTGGCTCTACAAAATTAAGCATGTTGTAGATGGCAACATCGAGAAGTTCAAGGCAAGGTTTGTGGCGAGTGGGTTCTCTCAGAAAGAGGGAGTGGACTATGAGGAGACTTTTGCTCCAGTCGCAAAATACACTTCCATTAGAGCAGTTATGTCTTTAGCTTCATCTATGCGATGGCGGATTCATCAAATGGATGTGAAGGCAACTTTCCTTAATGGGATCATTGAGGAAGAAGGGCTTTGAGGTAAATGGGAAGGAGTCTCATGTTTGTAGGCTGAAGAAAGCCTTATATGGACTCAAACAGGCACCGAGAGCATGGATTCCAGGATAGATGGATACTTACAAAGTGTGGGATTCGCCAAAAGTGATGCAGATCCTAATCTATATTACACATTTGTTGGGATTGATCCTACTTATTTTGGTGCTATATGTAGATGACTTGTTTGTTACAGGTGCAGAGAAGCTCATTGCAGGGTGCAAAGCAGATATGGCGGTTGAGTTTGAGATGGACATTGGCATGATGCATTACTTCTTGGGTTTGTAGGTTTGGCAGAGACCAGGGGAGATATTCCTTGGGCAGGGTAAGTATGTAGTTGAGATCTTGAACAGGTTTCGGATGGAGGACTGCAAAGCTATGGCCACACCCGTGATCACTAATTTGAATAAGGTGATAGCTTCAGATTCAGAATTGGTGGACCCTACGTTGTACAGGCAGCTGATAGGATCCTTGATGTATTTGGTCAACACTCGATCTAATATATGTTTTGCAATAAACACCTTGAGTCAGTTCATGGTGGAGCCAAGGTAGGAGCATTGGGTGGCAGCAAAACATGTGCTCAAATACTTAAGGGGCACGGTGGAGTATGGTCTAAGATATCTTGGAGATGGTGAAGTGAGGTTGCAGGGGTATACAGACTCAGATTGGGCAGGCAATGTAGCAGACAGGAAGAACACCTCAAGGTGCTGCTTTAGCTTGGGATCAGGCATGATATCCTTGTTCAGCAGGAAGCAGACTTCTGTGGCACTTAGCTCAATTGAGGCTGAATACATGGCAGCCGATATTGCTAGTTGTGAGGCCATTTGGCTTCGCAAGTTGCTTATAGTATTGATTGATCAAGAGTTGGATCCCACGGTGATATACTGTGATAATCAGAGTTGTATCAAACTCTTTGAGAATCCAAGTATTTCATGACAAGTCCAAACACATAGACATCAAATATCACTTCATACGAGACAGGATTCATATTGGAGCCGTAAAGCTCCAGATATATTCCCACGGATCAGCGAGTAGGCGATATTCCGACCATGCCCTTAGTGAAAGGGAAGTTTGAATCATTCAGAGACAAACTTGGATTGGTGCAGAATTCCTTCCTTGCTAAGAGGGAGTGTTGAGAAATGTAGCTCGGACAAGAACTTCTTGCACAGGCTTCAGTATGAACGTGCTAGAAGTGGTTCGAAACATTTCTTATTCTATTTTGAAATTCACTTAAGTGATTTTCTATTTTTTTTGGTAAGTAGTGTTTGTATTTACAGCGGGTTTTAACAAGGATCCCAAAACCTGATTACATAAGCAATGGGCCTAGGGCATCAATCCCTTGAAACTGAACACCAAAACAGAAATCCCGCCTAGCGGTAACAGTAAGCATGAAACAATCCCTCTCAGCGGGAAACAAACAAATAAGAAAGAAAGTAGTTTTGGAGATCCCGCCCAGCGGGGAGTAGCCAAAAACCACCATCGAGAAGATCCCGCCCAGCAGAAGCAAAGAAAAACCGTTACAATAAAATCTCGCCTCGTGGGAAGCAGTCAAAACCACCACAAACAGTCCCGCCTAGCGGGAAGCAACAGGGAAATCCCACCATCCGGGAAACCAGCAGAAAAGAAAGGATCCCGCCTCACGGGAAAATCGGCGGATTTGGCGGATCCCGCCCTGTGGAGAAACCAGCCGCCCACCGGGAAAACATTCCGTTCAGCGAGAGCCATCCTGCAGGAAGCCGACAGCCAGCACAGAGAGGATCCAACCCATCAGGAAGTGACCAGAGAGTTGCACCACAAGGAACCCGCCCTGGGAAAACAGAAGAGGATCCCAGCAGCAGGGACCAAGAATCCCGTCCAAGCACAGAGCCTGCCGAGGATTCACAAGAAAAAAGGGGGAAGCTGTCCAAACCCTAAACCGTCACCTCCACCGCACCGAGAAACGCAGGGGACCAGATCCACGCGAATAACCTGCAAAAAACCCCAGGGGGAAGCCTGAGGGAAAAAGGGAAGGGATCCCCAACCAAACAGGGATCCCTGGGAAGCACCAGTCCGAAAAAACAACCAAGGAAACCCTAGCCGGCTGGGAGGGGTGCAGATAGTGGAGAAGGATCTCCCCTCAGGAGATCATCTGCAAACAACCACTCCCCGGGAGGGATGACCTGGGTTGAGCCAGGGACTGGCAGGAACCAGGAGCCATGGGAGGGGGAGCAGGGGAGGGACCAGAGCCCTCCCCTCTCTACTTTCTTACCTCACCCCATGATTTTCTATTTTTAAGTTCACTTAAGTGATTCTATTTTGTAATTCACTTAAGTGATTCTATTTTGAAATTCACTTAAGTGATTTTCTATTTTTATGTTCACTTAAGTGATTCTATTTTGTAATTCACTTAAGTGATTCTATTTTGAAATTCACTTAAGTGATTTTTTATTTTTAACCTTACATCTCAAGATGAGATGAGATCTAATCTTAGGGTTAGAGAGATTAGGGTTACCTTTTTCAAGGATAAAAGGAGAAGATCAAGAGTGTTTTAGACACACAGAAAAGAAGAGAAGGAGAACAGATTGCTGAAGGAAAACTACAAGCTTAGGAGGAGAAGAACAGTGAAATTGCTGGCTAGAAAAGCAGCAAGAGAGCATAAGTGTTTTGCTGTAGCTGTAGCCTCCTTTATTTGTAATATTTCAGGTTCAGAAATATATTTAACTTCTGTTGTTCACGCTTTTTATTTTTCCAGCCATTTGTGTGACTGTTGCATGTTTGAATAAATTATTCTCAGATCTGATTTATTTTAAAATAACATAGGACATCAGTTATCTAGGGATGGAAAATTTACAACTAAATGTTGTTGAATGGTGAAGTTGAAAGCTTGGAAATGGACCTTAAAATCTTCCCTGTTGCAGTCCACAGTTTGGAAATGAAAAAGAGGAGGAAAGAAACCAAGAAACAACATGTTTAATGTTAGGATGGCCTAGATGTATGCATTGGGCCTTGCACACTTCTGTTAACACCTTTAATTGGTGACCACTAATTTCAGTGAGCAAATGCGAACTTCAGTAAACATCAACTATTTTCCCTGTTTTTAAATGATTTATTCACCAGATTTTAGCATTTGGAGTTGTCTCTAATTAGTTCCCCAAATATTAAAGAATGTAAATGGAGCATTTTAAATTTGACGATTTTTAAACTTCAACATTAAAATTCACTGAACTGGGTAACAGAGGACCTGCCATGTATATTAGAATGTCAGGCTTTATACCTGGCATAGGAACTTTAGTTTCAAAGTGTTATTGACCTTCCAGAGAAACTGGGGCCTTGTGTAAGAAATAGTAAAGTACGGTTGGCTGCATGTAGAAAGCACAGGGCAATGTATGGAGCTGACATATAAACACATGTTTCAAGTGTTATTAGGAACTTGGGCCTTATATTGATTAACAACATTAAATGAATAAACAAAAATTGACAGCAATAATTTTACAAGGATCATAGTGTTAAATACTTTATTTGTGACAGTGGACATTCTTGATGCTGATATGTATCAATTAATAAATATTACCAGTTAATACTTTATATTATTAAATACTTTATTTGTGACATTGGAAATTCTTGATGCTGATATGTATCAATTCATAGTTGAGAAAATCGGTATCGGGAGTCAATCGGCTGGGCAATGAGACGGGAGTTTTTCAAAAATCGGCAAAAAAAAAAACCGAAGAAAACGAATTTTTTTTTGATTTTTTTTTTTTCATGCATATTACAATGAATTAACATTATGCAAATCAGATATTGCAATAAAAACAACAATTCAAGTCAAGACATCATACAAGGCTCAAGCTTTAAGTACACATGAAAGTGACAAAAGTTCACAAAACACATCCTGTATTGCTTATCATTTTAAAAGGTACAAAATTACAAATTGCAAACTGTGTCAAGTCTCAAAATGCCTCAATAGGCCCACTATCTATAGTTTTCCTTTGCCCCTTGTCCTAACATAAGCCCTAGTCTCTCTTGTTTGATGTGTGCTTGTAGATGTCTGTGCTTCTCGTGCTAAGGCCTCTTCTTGGTCCCTTGCTGCCATCTCCTCCGCTAGGGTCTCATAGTTTTGCAATTCTTCCATGCTGAATAGAGGATCTTGCTGTACCTAGAAGTTCAAAACTTCAACTAGATGAGGAAAGGGACAAAAAAAAATACTATAACTATAAGATATGCTTTTAAACGAAGAGGATGAGAGGAGAAGAAGGTCCCAACAAGATTTGAAGTTTTGAACTACTACCTGCGGCTCCTGCTCTTGTGCTTCTGCATCTGTGATCCATTCAGATGATGGATCAATGTCACTTAGGTCAATGGGCTCAATATTTGTTTTTTCAAAAGATTTTTGGTGGAGACGAAGGTTGTAGTGCACAAACACAAGATCATTTAACCTTTCTTGTGTAAGTCTGTTGCGCTTCTTGGAGTGTATGTGCTCAAACATACTCCAATTGCGCTCACAACCTGAAGAGCTACATGGTTGGGATAAGATTCTAACCGCCATGTGTTGCAAATTGGGCGTAAAATCACCAAAGTCCTCCCACCATAAATCTAGAAACAACAACCAAAAAAAAAATTAATATTTTACATGTAACAACTTAAAAGTTTAAATTTTAAAACAAAATCAGAAGACAATAAATAATAATTCGATGAGGTTTACGGTTTACCTGGCCTCAATTTCTTAATAGCATTTTTGCATTGCACAGATGGGAATTGGCGACCACGACATGCCTTATAATCTTGTATCTGGGCACGGGTTTCATCGCCTAATTGTGGTGTCTTGCTGAACACGCGGTCAATGCAATCTTGAAGGCCAATCTTGACCTCATAATCAGCACGGAATGTGGGCTCATAAAATAATTTGGGGTTCAAATAGTAACCCGTTGCATGAAGAGGGCTATGGAGTTGTGATGTCCACCTGTTATCAATGATGGTCCAAATGGCATCATATTTTGTGCGGTTATGTTCATAATATGCAGCAATGGCCTCTTTCGCCCTATCCATAGCCTCATATACAAAACCCATTGGGAATTGTTCTCCATCAACAAGACGAAGAACCTTCACCAATGGCTCTGATACCTGAAAAAAAAAGAAAATCAAAAAATAATTTAAAGAAAAATATTTTACAACATAAATTAAATAAAAAAGTAACAAATAAATTAGCGTAGTCTTGTAGTTGTACCTTGATGGCCTCATCCATGGCCATCCAGAAGTCCTCCTCAAACAAAGAAGTATAAACATTTTGCCCCTCGGATGATGTGCGATATCTTGCAGCTGCTTCTGAATTCCACTCATTACTCACAAACATTTGTTTTAGTGACCCTCTTGCATTGTAAATGCTCTGCAATGTCACAAAGTTTGTGGCAAAGCGTGTAACGCCAGGCCTCACTAGCTCCCTCCCATTGGTGAATTGCCTCATGAGGTTAAGGACCCATGAATGGTTGTAAATGAATTTTGTTATGGCCTTAGCCTTCCCTACAACCTCTCTTACCCAAGGTAATTTCCCAATGTCCTCGAGGAGCAAATCAAGACAATGGGCTGCACATGGGGTCCAAAAAATGGTGGGGAATCTTTCCTCCAAAATCCTCCCGGCTGCCTTATATGCTGCTGCGTTGTCCGTGATGATTTGGACAACATTCTGCTCCCCAACCTCCAAGACAACCTCCTCCAACAACCCTGCAAGCATTTCGGCACTCTTCACATGTGCCGATGCATCTACTGACTTAAGGAATGCAGTTCCTTCTGCAGATGCAACCAAAAAATTAATGAGGGTTCTTCCCCTCCCATCTGTCCAACCATCAGACATAATAGTGCAACCCTTGGTTCTCCACACCTGACGCTGGTTGTCAAGCACAACCTAAAGTAAAAAAAAAATTTAGTCATGCACATTGAATATTGATTTTATCATATTAATAAATATAAAAAAAAAGTCATGTCATATAATTATATATATTAATTTAGTCAAGCACAATGACACAACCTGAATGTCGTTCACAGATTCTTGAAGGAGATGGCCCCTAAGATCATCATAAGTTGGCACCTTATATCCTGTGCCGCAGCTTGCGACAACATCTATCATGCGTCGCCAGTATGGAGACCTCGCCACATTGAAGGGAATGTCAGAATAGTACCAAAAAGTGGCAATGGCTTTCGTCGCTGCAGTGTGCTTCTCTTGGTTCCACGCAGCCATACCCTCAAGCGTGGATTGTGTCCCTGCCCCTGGCACAACACGGTCTAAGTCTACAAAAGAGGACTCTCCCGTCCCACTAGCTCCTTGTGCACTTGGACTCGAACTACTTTGTTGAAAGAACCGCTTAAGGCTGCCACGCCCACTCATACGGCCACCTCGGGAGGGGGGGATGAAATGGCATCGCTATAACTTCTTTTGTTGCTTGCGTTTTCTTCTGCCATAGATAACATGGCATTTACTTTGTTTTTTACATCTTCTGGCACCTTATCACATAATGCTACATTATTTCCTGGTAACCGTGCCAAATGGAACTTGAGGCGATAAACGCCTCCACTATAATGATTGCCACAAAAATTGCATTTAAAACTGTTTTTTGTTTGCCCTGGCGTTCCATACGCCCATGCTGGATCCAATGGTTTCATTTTTTATATGCCTGCACATGGAAACAATTTATTAACAACAAAGTTACAAATCACTTGAAAAAAAAGAAAAAAAAGAAATAAACCCTAAAAAAACTACAATTTTAGAACAGCCCTAACCTAATTTCAAGCAGCCCTAAAAAAACCCTAACCTAATTTACAACAGCCCTAACCCTAAACCCTAACCTAATTTAAAACAGCCTTAACCCTAAAAAACAGCCCTAACCCTAAAAAAACAGCCCTAAACCTAATTTAGAACAGCCGTAACCCTTAAAAAAACCCTAAACCCTAAAAATTAGAAGAAACAAAATTACAATATTGATAGGCAGCAATATTTACTTAAAAGAGAAAAAAAAATCCTAAAAACCTAAGCCCTTACCAAAAAAAACCCTAAAAAAAATTAAAAAACGGGGTTCCAAGGGGCGGGGAGAAATTTTTTGAAAAACACTTGAAAAACACTTGAAAAACACTTGAAAAAAATTTCTGACCTTGAGGCTGCCCTGAATCTTCTGCCGGATTTCTTCACACCGCAATCAATCTGCCGGATTCCTTCACACCGCAATCGATCGCGCTCCTACTAGGATGGTTTGGCGTAGTTGGTCGGGCCCGTCGGGGTGGTAGCACAAGGGGAGGTGTATTTTTTTGTTTGCAACTGCTTGGAAGAAAGAATGAAAAAAAAAAAAAACTTTTGGCTTTTATCGGTCGCAGCCTCTACCCGCGCGGCTGCGGCCGATTTTTTCAAAAATCGCCAAAAAATCGGCCGCATCGCGATAAGTTGCCGATTTAATCGGCTCGGCAATCAAACCCGATTTAATCGCGATTTTGCCGATTTTTTGCAGATTTTCGTAACTATGTATCAATTAATAAACATTATCAGCTTTGAAGAAGAATATGTGGAATGTTTGAACTTCTCAGATCTGCTAAACTATTTAGCAGTTGAGAAGCACACAAACTTCAATAAAGTTTACTTCTTAATTGCAGGACTGTACAGTCAGTGCAGATAGGAAATTGGACATAAAGATTTAAGATAGAGTCTATATGCTTCAAAATAAGCTCTCAAAATACTGCTGATATGAATGCTTTCCATATTGCTGACATCATAGCTTGAGTTTTCTATTAAACTTGAGGGACATAAATCCCCTTATCTTCGATATGTGGAATGTCTGAACTGCTCAGATCTGCTAACTTATTTAGCAGTTGAGAAGCACACAAACTTCAATGAAGTTTACTTCTTAATTGTAGGACTGTACAGTCAGTGAAGATATGAAATTGGACATAAAGATTTAAGATAGAGTCTATATGCTTCATAATAAGCTCTCAAAATACTGCTGATATGAATGCTTTCCATATTTCTGACATTATAGCTTGAGTTTTCTATTAAACTTGAGAGACATAAATCCCCTTATCTTCAATGTGCCTAAAAAGGTGGGGGAGGGGGACTACAGAAGATCTTCCATTGATGGGTCTTGAGATGTGAATGATGTGATTAAAGGAAAAGGTATTTATAAGCGTTGGCTCATACAATAGCCGCTTTTTAACCACTACAATAGCCACCATCTTTTGTCTCCCAAAACTTATCCTGGTAACTTTATACCCACAGATTGATAGTTGCACCCTCCACAATATAGACACACCTCTTTTTAGCAAGGTTAGTTTCATCAACTTTTGTAACAATCAATTTTCTGAATTCTGTAGATATTCATAAGATTAACTACATTCATTATGCTAACGATTTTGTGTAGTTTGGCTGTCAATACTATCTCCTCCATTAGTTTACTTGCTGCTGCTCATCACATAATATCCTCATCATACGTTTTGTGTTTTCTTTGGCTTATGACTCCATATGAAGATTTGCAATGATTTTATCATGGGTTTCCATAATCATAGTCCTTCTGTTGCCACAGTGTAACATCATTCACATACATGGTTTGTGGAGAGTTTCGCTCCATTTCCAAAAGTTGCTTGGGCTAATTGAAATGTTAGTGACAAGAGAGACCATTTTGAAATCCTAAGGAATAAAGAAATTTAACGCTTCACCCTACAAAAATGATAAATAAATGTCCATGGATGACCAAAGTTTGTGAAAGAAACTCGCCAAAAATAATTGTTACAATGCACTTTAGTAACCAAGAGAATACCACAACAATAATCTAAACTAGAGTAAACTATATTGAAGTTAAACAACTGTATGACATCAAATTACAGCTTTGAGGGTTGGACTAAAAAATGGGTAAACCTATCATGCTAAAATTAATGATGAAGAGAGCATAGAACCGAAAATCAAGCTCAAAGAAAGTAATAGAAATGAACTTGAGCAGTTCAAAGCGCCAGCCTGAATCTATAGTGTGGTCCCACTACATGCTAGAAGACGATGCCAAAGCCCTGGTAGCCTTTTATCAAATGCGGACAAGGATGTATAGATTTGTCATTTGGTACTCTCGATGGTAGATATAGGGTGAAAGAACGAGTTAATTTGTCAAGCAGTAGTCGATCTCTCCTATAATCCCTCACACCGAAGAACAATAGCTTCCCAAAGGTATATAGCCAAGCATCTTTAGTCAAGATAGTGGAAAAACAAGGCAAACGATCTGCCTCAATCTGTATACAGGCAATAGTACCTCCCTCGAATCTTGTAAAAAATAAGAGACCTGAAAATGGAATGTTCTTTAGCCGTTGCCTCTCAAAGAAAGCAAAAGATGACATGCTCTTCTCTTTAGGATTATGGTGGTCTCTCTCCAAATTGATGTGAACAAACTTTTAGTTGACCAAGAGGAATGTTGAGGTTGTGTCCAATGTCACTGGGTATAATCAGGATGAGTAAAGTGTAAATTAGTTTTTAATGTCTGTGAGACCATAGGCCATATGAGATGGATATTGTTTACATGGTTACCCCCAACCATACTCCGGTTATTGAAGCATGGTGTACAACCTTATCCCTCTCAGGATTTGAACCTTGGACATCTATTCGGAGTTCCAAAGTCTTCACTGTTAGGCTACTTAGGCTGTACAAAAGGTGGCACCATCGGGCTTTGAACTTGGCACTTCCATCCCACAAGCAAACAATCCAACAGTGTGCAACCTAAATCCTAAATCCTTATGAAATTCTTAGCGCAGAAGGCCAACTTAGAGCCAAGAGGCTAAGATGGAGTGACCTAAGTGATTTGGATAAATTATTGATAAACATCATCTTTCACTTCTTGGTTTACTTCTTATCGAAGATAAGGCAGGGAGTAACACTTAATTGAGTATGTTGATAGAGGTAATCAATCGATGGAAAAACCAACTAGTTGAAGAAGAGAAATTAGCTTTTGGGTACATAGCCTCGATGATGACTAGAAGTGTCTCTAGAGGAAATCAATTCAGAGGAGCAGAATGCCAAATATGGGTCTCTCTCTCTTGGCTTGGGGTGCAATTCATCCATGGATTTACGATGATTGCAGAAAAAAGAATTTGAAGATATTCTCATGGCAAAGATAATGAGGCACCAAACTTAGCCTAAACAATATATTATGGAATTTTTCCTTTACATGTGATAAATCATAAATCGTTGAAGCAAAATAGTGTGGATCCTATCAACATGAGCCCAATCAGTATACCCCAGACTGAGGCATCAAATCTTAGATCCATAAAGGAAGTTTCATAATGCAATCAAAGAGGTGCATCTTTGTAAGTATGTCTTGGAAGTATTGCAGGAAATACTGTTATCCCGGAACTAAGAGAGACATTATCCCTTGCAAACCATGATTATGAAGCTGGCTGAATATTAAGGGAAGGACCTGTAATCTAAACCTGTATGTATGTGTAAGCAGTGGTGATCTCAATCACCTTACCCATATGTGAGAACTGAAACTTAGGGTACTCTTTGATGTGTTGAATATTATAACCTTACTCTTGCTAAGGTTGACTGCCAATCGAGCAGTAACATCCAACTGTCTTTGCAGGTCCTCAGAGGTATGGGCAAGAAGAACTACATCATTCACAAAAAGCAATGTTACTCTCAAAATATCATGTAGAAGGCAACCATTGTCAACATGTCTGTTTTGATGAAAAGGTGATACAGTGGAAGATAAATCAAAGACAAAGAAAAGAAGCTTAGAGTTGTATAAGTTTTCGATATAAAGGCAAGTGTAGTGGTAAAGAAGCAAGCGACAATAATCTAATGATATAATAATGACACAACAATTCACTATTGCATTAATAATCCCAGATTATTCAATCTCTACCCAGATTTATTGCCAAAAACAATATTTGCAGGTGTGTAACTAAATCACTAGGCAATGATGAATCCATTTGAGGGAACCGTTGTTGGTGCCTTATAAAATAGGGTGGATATTACACCTCTTCGTCTGCCATTCAGAGTGGAGCTATAATGAGACCAAAAAGGAAGCCTATAATGATGAAAGTATGCAATAGTGACTCTAGGAATAGTAAGAAACACCAAAGAGCAATCTGAGATGCAGCATCTGCAGTACGATTGTGACAATAAATTGTGAGTACATGCGAATGCGTGCAAGCATAATTGAATCAGACCTCATAAATGACAATAAATGGGATAGGCCCTGTGCAAAGAAGGCTCGTTGAGGTGTATAACTAATGGATCTCTCATGTAAAAGTGGTGGATGTGCCTCAATGGATGAATCTAGCAAATCAAATGGGCGAGTGAGATGTGGCAAATAAAGCTTGAGTGTAATTGCTTGTGAACTGGGCTATCAGGTGAATGGGAAAGAGGAAAATGGCATTGTGACACATAAGAAAATGGAGGAAACGAGTTGTGCTCCTGAAGTTAAAGCTCCAATCTGATGATTGTTTGATGATCTGGTTGTCCCATTATTTGGAGAATAAGGTGCCTTATTGCTGCATAAAACATGTTGGTCCCCATTGCTTAACATCTTTTTGCCTCTTAAGATAGTGATTTTCATTTTCCCAGGCAGATATGATTGCTTGAGCTTCCACATTATTTGCCAATATATAAAACAACTGCCCTTATAGGACTACCTACTTTCTTTGTTTAAAGTAGTGAATAATTGAATTATCTCCTTTCTGTAATGTATGGTTACCAACGACTGGCTTTATATTTGAAGTTGATGTGAAATTCTGATCCAGAAAAATAGGGTTTCTAAAGATCTAACTTAATATGTGAAAATTAGGCTAGTTTGAGTCATAGTTGAAAAATGGTAAGGGAAATTGCAAGTAATTGCAACATTTTGAGCATGGCAAGAAAATCGCCCCAAAACTTGCCATCGAGATTTGGCAAGAAATTGTGCGAAATCTTGCAAAAAATTGTCAAAAACTCGTGTGTACAGAAAATATTGGCCGAAATGGCGTATAAGTTGAAAAACTCGTCATATGTCATTTTTGAGCCTTCTAAGCGTTGCATGTTGAAGAGAAACCTAATTTCATTGTGTTTTTGGGCAATTTCACCCATTGGAGAAAGATTGCAACAGTGGGTTTTTTTATTTTTTAAACAACTACAGGGCATTTTAAGGGTTTTTTTTTCTTCTTATTTTCTTCTATTCTTTCCTTTCCTTAATGCCTCTGGCGTAGATAAATTCAAGTCCAAGGAGGGACTTGGCTTGGAAATACAACATAAAGGGCACAATTCCCAATCAGGTTTTTTTATAGAGGCTGCAACAAAGACATGAGGGGAAGCATCAATCCTCTTATGTTTCATCTTGCAAATATAACCAACCACAGTGTAGAGGTGTACCCGGACCTCCATATCACAAGAGAGATGAAATCCCTCCTTTGCCAGCAAAGAGGAGAGGAAGATAGAAAAAAAAAATTGTGGCCACAATTGGAGTGGGGTTGGCGCATATGGGCTAAGAAGATAGCCCTATCCTTGAAGAATTAGTCAATCCTTGGCCTGTGTATTTTCCATTCTTTGGGTGAGAGCACAATGAGAAGACAGGATATGCTCTAGGGTTTCTTTGTTCCATGCATTGGGGTGCAGCCTTCCCTCAAGACTATAACTTGGGGAGGGGCAAGCTAAACGAAGTGTAAATCACTGATGAAGTTTTGGTACTGTTGCAACATACCCTATAATGCGACGAACAACCCCTATGGGGATGTGATGGTTGTAGGCAGCAAAGCAGGAGCTTCCCAGAAGAAAAAGAAGTAGAAAATGTATAGTTTTGTGTTAGACTTTTTGAAATACAAATGAAATGAAAATGTAAATAAATGCATGTGAAATGCAAGAGAAATGTAAATGAAATGAAAGGCATATGTAATGAAATGAAATGCAGATGAAATGCAGATGTAATGCAATTTGATGATAAATTGCAATTAGACTATAGGCATAAAGGATAAATGTTTGAATATGTAATATGTTTGGGGTGGCGGTTGGATGTGCTGTCCTGGAAACCGTTGAGTGCAACGGCCAGGACAGGTAATAAATAGAACCCCCTCTCCTTCATTTGTAACATGATTCCATGCCATTGCTCTATGCTGTGCGTATGCAAGTCTGTTGTGGGAGCATTGAGGAGAGAAACCCTGTGTATTGTAATTGCAGATATTGCAGTCTGCCATTGATGTGTACTGCAAACACCACTTGAATGCCAATAGTATACATTGATGCCATTTGCAGTCTTATTGCAGTCTATTTGTATTTTGTATGTTGCTGTGATTGCATATTGTGTTGCAGTAGATATTGTTCATAGTTGCAGGTTGCAGGGAATAACTGCCATGGAAGAATACTTGTAAGTTGGTTTGCTGCAGACCGTACGAGGGATTTGTCATACGATGCCTATGTGGCAGTCTTGGGAGATTGCTGTCCTATTGCTTGGAGCATATGGGGGCATTGTACAAACAATTGGGACTACCTTACAATTGCTGCTGTACAAAAGGATTGGTTGTCAAAGTGATGCGACATCATATGCAGACGATTGTTTTGTATTGTGCCATACAAGTGAAACCATACCGTCTCATAATGATGACATCATACGATTGCAAGGAAAGTCTTATGACTACAGTCCTGAGTGACTCATAAGTTTGTCATTCCACTTCTCCAGTATCGGGAATCTCGCCACTCGTGCTACAATGGTGAGAGAATTCAACACCATGGGTAAAGGGATGAAGCCTCCCTACCATGAAGGATTTCAGCAGGTATTTGTTGAGAAATGTGTTTCAAATAGACGGGCTCTGGTAGAAGAGCAAAATGTTTGGTGCGAATATAGGTGCAACATTCTATCTGATTGCTAGTTAGATGCGAGGAATTGGACCGTAATCGATTTTTTAGTGTCTTCTAGCAGATCATTGGTCTTTTTCAAGTTGATTGATGCCTCATGTTAGGTATAGAGTGCACATCCTTTGTTTACTTTATTAGAAGAGGTAGTGGTTAAAGTGGGCATTGAAAATGTTGTCCACGAAGTGATGGACAACACAACAACTTATGTAGCTGCAAGGGGAATTCTTTAAGAGAATAGGGTTGAAGAAGCGAAAACTATCACCACATACGGTTACCTAGTTTGATGAGAGAGTACATTAATGGGAGGGATATTATTCGATTAGAATTCAATTGGTTTGTATCTAATTTCAAATGAGCAAACAATGGTTTGTGTTACTGTTTCATAACAAGAAGGATATAGGGAGGGTTGTCAAGATAGTTTTTGATAACAATTTTTGGAGGAACGCGGGAGACAATAAAGGCAATTTATCGAATTACAAACTTACAAGGTAATAATTTTATATACTCTGTAAAATTTACAATATTTTTTTTCCTAAATTTAAATTTAGAATTTATTTTTGATAATGTTGAAGTAAAAGAACCTTTGGTCAAGGTTCTTTGCCTTGTAGATAGCGACCAAATGCCAATGGGATAGTTGTATGAGGATATGGAGTAGGTTGAAGAAGGCTATCCAAAATTATTATGGCAGTGATAGGTGTAAATTTGAACTCATTTGGCGTATGATGGAATATGGGCCAAGCTACTATATTGACCCATATATGCAATCGGGTACTATTTGAACTTCAAATTCGCTTTCAGTGGTACATTTGAGGCTGATGAGGAGGTCATGAATGGCCTCTACAACTGCATAGAGAGGGTGATACCTGAGCACCTGATAAGAGACCTAATCCTTGACGAGTTGTAGGTATACAAAAAAAGTAGAGAGGGAGGTCTTCTGATCATTCTTTTGTGTTTGATTGAGGTTGACTTGCAGCTAGTAAAACTTTTTTTGTTCGTAAAATTCAAGTCTTCATAGAATTTGTAAATAGAGTTTAGTTTAATTGCAAAATCATAAATTTATGGTTGGCAAGCATTATGTTTTGCAGATCTGTGGTGGGAAGACTATGGTGCTTGAACACCAAATCTTCAGAAGATAAAGTCGCATTTTGAGTAAGTCTTGTAGTGCTTCTGGGTGCGAGTGCAATTGGTCTTTATTTGAGATCATACACACCAAAATGCTAAGCACCAAAAAGCGCAATAGGTTCACCTAGGAGTGCCACAATGACTTTGTGTTTGTGCAATTCAATCTCAGGCTTCATGCCAAACAAGCGGAGGATGACTTGGATGACTTGATAGGACATGAAAACCATGCTAACTCAAGAGGATATTGAGTGGTTGGAGAGGGACGCAGCAAAAGCCCCAGCACTGGAGCAAGACTAACTTGAGGATCCTCCAATTCCACCATAAAGTTCAAGGTTGAGAAGGAAAGGAAAATAGAATGCTGTTTAAAACTGCTTGAGTATGTATAATTTTGGATGATCATTTGACTATCATGACTCATAATTGTATTCTGCTTATGAAAATCTAATAAAAGATCGATTTTGTGGCTCTCTAATTCCGTTTTTCAATATATGTATATTTTGTCCAAAGTTTTCTGGGCTATGTTTTTGCCAAGATGCCAAGCATAGTCAAAAGTCGGCAAACATATATATATATATATATATATATATAGAGAGAGAGAGAGAGAGAGAGAGAGAGAGAGAGAGCATCTCGGCTACAACTTTAGGAGATCATTGTTTGGGTAACTTGAGGCTACATATAGTAGATTGAAAAAAATGAAAAGAAAATCAGAAGGAAATGTTGGGGTCCCAACTAACATGACAATAAAAAGACATTCACAGTTCTAAATGATCTCTCTTCAGCTGTAACTCACCTCAAGGGAGATTAGGCCACATCAATTTTTATCAACTTGTCAATAATGGGCCGCCACCAGGATCAAGCAAATGGCAATATAAATGCAATGTTTGTACTCTTCAACCCTATGGAGCACACCCATTTTAAATGTTTGTGAGGGGTGAATTTCACACATACTGTCACCAACAGTAGAGTATCCCTTAACCTGATATGCCCACTGATGTAGCTAACTCCCATTGCTGGCTTTGCATATACTTCAATGAAGTCTACCCTAACTGTAACAATGTTTTATTTGAGTTGTACATGCCTATAGTTCTTGCAAGAGGATAGCTCAACAGACCAAACTGGTGAAAATGATTGCCTGGTCTTGCAATAAAAGTGAATCATACTTCTTAGAGAACAATGCCTAGAGGTGTTGAAATAATATTTGTTTTGGGGTCTTTCTCTATATACACAAACTCAATCCATATTCTAAGAGAAGGATTTTGGGCTTAATAATCACTATTTATTATCGTGCTGAGATTGGATATTATAATGCCACCTGTTACTTATTAACTCGCAGCCATGTACATATATATTTATTCTGGAATTGTGTTATAAAAAAAACTGCCTGATGTATTTGTGATTTCTCCTATACCATAACCATATCATTACACTATTTGCTTCCTGCAGATTGACATGTTCACTTCCCTATATTTTCTCCTGATGACCATCATCTTCCTGATCATAGTAGAGAAACATAGACTCGGCAAGGCCAATTTTTGACTCAGACTTGGATGTGGCAAAAAAACTCAGAAAAATAAGGCAAAAACTCCCCAAAAAAAAAACCCGAAGAAAAGCAAATTTTCATTGGAAAAGAGTTTTTTTTTCCATGCATATCACAATTAATTAACATTATACAAATCCAAAATTAATACTGTAAGCAATACAACCTTAAACTACACATGGAGTGACAAAACACACATCAATGCAACTGCTGGGTGGTTGTTAGATTCAGTCTTGGAGCATCTACAAGTCCTTTTGTTGTCATTTAACATGTTTATTTGTAATTATTTCCTCCTGATGAATATGTAGTGTTTGCTAATATTTCATATTGAGTCAGAGTCCAGAGAGAGTACATAAGGCTGGTACATATCTCTTCTAATTTCCATGGTTCTCAGATTGTGGCTGTACTACGGGATGCCTCCCATAGACAAATGGTTCTACATGGGTTAGTGGCTACTGTTAAAAAATCCTTCAAGTCATGTTATCTCCCATTCTGGTTTTGTGGCCATACACAGGTGCAATGCCCAAACCAACACTGTATGGTTGATGCTATTCTCTGGTAGCATATGGATAGTATATTATCCTTGAAAGGACATAACTGCATATCACAATTATTAGTCAACTTGTCTTCCTTTGAAAGAAACCTCAAGGATTTTTTGTGCTTTTTCAAATGGGCTCTTGCTATTTTATGTGTGTCTTATAAATCTCACTGGGAATTGTGAGAGGGCCCAAGCACTGTACTGTTTCAATCTTTTTTGTCTAGTTCTTGACGCCTTTGAGTTGCCTCAAAGATGGTGAATGTTTCCTATGTTGGTTAGGATTTCAGACGCATTTGTTTGTTCCTAGGCCCAGTGGTTAAAAGAATGTTCTAGAGAATGTATATTACAGGGAAATGCAAATATTTTTGCTCTTGATTATTGAAGGTGTTACACTTTGCATGGGGTGGCACATATTGCCATGGAACTCCTTACAAGATTGGTTTAGATTCCTCTTACTGTTGTGTACCCTTTTGGTCTCAACTTCCATTGTTGATCTTCTTTGACCTTATCCCTGTACTCTGCTGACTAATTTCTCTTTTCCTTTCGTCTTTGGTCCTTTGTAATCAGGTGGGCTTTCTGGCATTAGCCTTTATTTTGGTTCTTGTCTTTTTACCTCAAATGTAACTGCTGGGTGGCTGTTAGATTCTTGATGGGTTTAGGATGTAAATGAGTGTTTTTTGGGTCTGATTTCACCTTCTCTCTGCTCTCTCTGCAAGTAGAAACAGCAAAAATGAGGCCGATTTAGAAAAAAAACAATTTGGTGTCATTTTTCTGAATTTTTGCTGCCACAGCCGAGTTTTTTCTTAGAATCAAGAGCTTTTTACTCGTGAGTCCACGAAAACTTGTGAGTAAAATGAAAAACTTGGCAAGTCAAGAAAAACTCACCGAGCTGAGTCAAAAAAACATGGGAGGAACAACTCGTGGGTGGACTTGGGCGAGTTTTTCAAAAACTGGTCGAGTTTCATTACTATGTTCCCGATTACCACATATACCATTCACTAGCAACCATGCAAGTGCTAGTCCAAGTGAGTTTTTAAAAAACGATTAATGAAGTGTTGGATATAAATAGCTCCTGGACCTGATGCACCAACAACTGGAAAATCTTAACATCGAGTTGACTCATAGTTGTGTAATTGCTGATGTTGTCTGCACCAAACCTGTCTTATAACTGGAAAGACATCTGCACATTGTCTCTATTTCATCTACACTTGGTTGAACCTGGACAGTCTCCGATCTGGTGCTATTGGCTTGGCCTTTTCTTTGGCATAACAGAGTGTTTTTCTTACCTGTGTCGTGTTGGCTTTGATTGCTTCAATGGTTTTAGCATTCTAGATACATTGTGAATGCAGCTGTCAATACGTCTGTTCTGTTATTGATAATGGTTCAAATTGTTTACCTAGATCTGGGCTATTTCTGATATTAAACTTTTCTAGTGCAGGCAACTTGGGTCGGCAAATACCACGGCTATTGCATTCAGAGAATATAAGTCCCAGTTTTCTTATTATGAGAAGAGAATATGCATGGAATATAGCGGGGGCACTTCAGCAACAGGAGGCACAGGAGTGGGTCCTCCTTTATAATAGCTCTGTTAATGGCCTCAGTTTCAACACTTTCATGGGAAATTTAGCGTGAGTGACTGTCGTTTAAGTATATCTATCTCAAATTTAAAAAAGTGTAAGAGGAGTTTTTGGCAAATGTTTTCATTTTTCCCAGTCTGGAATGTTGACAAGGAAACATTATGCTTAAATTATAGAGGTTGCTAATATTTAGGTGATCCTGTAAGAATTGTTCAACTTGTAATTCTTCTAGCAGCACTATTTTCTAATAATCCTACATTGATCCTGTTGTGGGACTTGAATGGTTTATGAGCTTCACTGCTTGCCAAATTCTTCGCCAATGGGGTAGCAGGCTTAGAAGTGCAAGCCCTTGGTCCCACTTATGTGAGGTTCCTCATCACTTTTAAAATTGGGTTGCGGCATGTGTGTGTGGGGTAGTTTGTCTTCTTGCTTTCTAACTGATTCATTGTGATGCTCTTCTTCTACAAACTATTGTTTCTAGCAACATATTCCTATAATGGATTTTGTTCTACTCTAATACCTGGTTTTCCTTAGTTAGTGTAGTTAATGTTGTTTCCATTGTTAGTTAGCAGGCTTAGAGGTGCAAGCCCATAATCCTACTAATGTGGAATACGTCACCCTTTATTAACATCGAGTTGTGGTGTGTGCATGGGGGTATTTTGCCCCTTGCTCTCTAAACAGTTCGTTGTGATGCTCTTCTTCTTCTACAAGCTGTTGTTTCCAGTGACAATCTTATGGTGGAATTTCATTCCACTCTAATACCTGGTTCTAAACAAAGAAAACAGACTTCATTAACACAAAAAAATTTATTATTATTATTTTTAAAAGAGATCCAATTTCTAACAAGAACTAGGGTCAATAATAAGCTTTTGTCTGGACTTTGGTGATTTTCTAACTTACATGAAACAATTTGACATAGCTGGAAAAACAACAGTTAATGAAAAATATAATTAAGAAAAAAACAAGACCGAAAACTTGTCTCACTTTTGTCTTTAATGCCCACATCTACTTGACTTTGCTCCACGTCTACAAAAATCAAAGGTTGAAACAAAACAACCAAACGAAAAGTTGAAACGATCTCAACAGGGAAAATGGTCTTAGGGAAACTCATTAGATAGGTATTTGCAAGTCAATATCATTTTTGTATGAAATGTGAATCTCTCTCTCTCACAGCCATTTGGCTCTATTGGATTGAAGTGGGACCCACCTGTATTACATCATGGCCACATCGAGGTATATTCATGAACCTAATAGTTGTATTACAACAAACCATATTGACAGTTATGCATATATCGTCTGACAAGTTTAAAAATTAGGTCTCTGCTTTGGGAGCCAATGTTTTTAACTGCTTGATTTGTTGCCGTTTTTTTTCAATAAGTTATATGTGGCTTCCATTGTGGGCCACTCCCATCAAAATACCAAAATATTACATTTGCTGTCATGTCGATTAAACCATATTCAGCATGCGTTTTTATCACAATTTTTTTCGTTCTCTTAAATATAATCTTCAACTTCCTCAAAGTGCTATGTTTCCACAATCAACTCCTTGTCATCATTTTGATTAAGAGATAAAATTTCACTTGGCCAGTTGCCTTCTAAGATTTGAATCTCACCAGAATGAAGATCAACACCGCAAATGGCTAAATTATCAGCTACCCAATTTCTTTCTATATAAATATGCTCACACTTCCAAGAGATTGCCTCTATTAATAGGTGATGAACATCAGCAATAATATTATTTTTATCTAGTCTCCACATCCATTTTTGTTAATAGCATTGATGATAATTTGTGAATCCCCCTCAATTGAAATATGTTTCCATCTTTTTTCTATTGCAATTTTAATCCTTGTAAGAAGTGCCCTAGCCTTTGCATAGTTGTTAGTTGAAGTTCCATATGATTATGAGTAAATGAGGAGAATTTTGCCTTCATTATTTCTAAAAACACCACCTCCACCAACTTTTCCTGGATTTCCTTTAGAAGCACCATCAAAATTAATTTTGATAAACCCAATTTTTGGACATTTCTATTTTACCCTAGATCGAAGTAGATCCTTTGTTTTAATTCCATTATCGCAGATGACTCTTCCATGCATGTTCAAATCTTGTAGCCAAGTTATTAGCACCTCTTTGTTTTTGCACTTGAAACTTCCCATGATGAGCACCATATTGTAGACATTCTGCAAGAGAGGTAATAATATGGTTCCAAATTTGGGCATGATTTTGAGATTTATTTTTAAAAATTTTATTATTCCTTTCAAGCCATAAATTCCAACAAATAATGGTAGGGCCAATTTTTTGCAGAAAACATAATGCTTTAGCTTTGAAATAATTAATCCAACATTTCATCAACTCTTTCAATGTTGATGGAGCTACCCAATATAATTTCATATTTTTAAAAAAGTAACCCCAAATGATGTGAGCAAAGGGACAAAGATGAAGTAAATGGTCCGATGATTCTAAATCCTTCTCACACAAGGCACATCTAAAAGGTCCATAATATCCTCTTCTTTGTAGACTCTCTCTTGTAAGAATCCTACTTTAAACTGCTAACCACACGAATGTTGAGGCCTTAAGCAGAGCCTCTAATGACCAAACATTCTTCCAAGGAAATTTTGATTGCTCTAAATCCTCATATCCCAACACATTTCAAACCAACTCATCCTTTTGTGTAAAAATTGGCAAATAAGTTTTTTGAAGCATCTTTTGAAGTTCATCTGCAATTTGTTTGAGTTTCTCTCCTTAAACTAGGTTACTAAAAGAAATCCATGATCTAGAGTTGTTGTTCATAATAATATAGTTTTTGACCTTTGGACCTTTACATGCTAGGCATGCTTAAGCCAATGGTTGCTGTTGGTTACGAATCTGCCATGAGGAAAGGATTTTGGGTTAATGCGCCCAGATTCGCCCACCAGCATGAAAGGCCGGAAGGAAGAGATGCCTTCTAGGCCAATCTCCAGAGAAGGCCGGCTCCTTTTGGGGGTTTTTTGATTTAAGCTAAGAGTACAAGAAAGAGATAAATGAACAGAAAGGAATTTACAAATATACGTGGAGGTTGGTGGGGGGAACTAACAGTACGACAACCAACAATCACCAATACTTACTGCATTACAAATATAAAGCGCGACTGAGAACTGCAAAATCTAACGTATACTTCCGATACTTAAGCAGTGTACGCACGGCTACAATGGTCCCCTAACAGACATTCCCTACAAGGAACTAACAGTACGGCAACGCATCAATCACCACCTACGGACACTAACATGAGTAGAAAGCAATCATAGAGATATCAGAGCCAGGTATATGTGTCGTGTAGAGAATTTAACCGCACAGCTTCAATGGCTCCCTAACAGACATTCCCTACAAGGAACTAACAGTACGGCAGCGCATCAATCACCAGATACGGACCAGCAACGTAACACACAACTTATGAAACTGCTACCACATCTATTCTATGTATCCTTTTAATTCATGAAGTACAGAGGGTGCTTTAAACAAGCAATGCTAGAGGCACCTGATCACCAAATGCTGAAATGAATCAACGAGCCGTGACACAGGTTAGCCTAAGGCATGAATATAAAGAAAGGCAGCATAAAAAACAGAAGCAGCAGAACAGAACCAGACATACAAATTATATTTATAAGCAGAAGCACGGTTACATTGGTTCCCTAACAGACATTCCCATCCACCCTTTACAATGAATTCATGGTGGGCTTTTATAGCCCGAGTCCCTCCCGTTACATTAATGGGCACAAGGTCCCAGTCAAACGTAAGCTGACAAAAACGGCGAAAGAGCTGCAAATGCTAACCTTTTGTCGGACCGGACTGTACCCGCAGCATGGTCTTCTTGGAAGCTGGACAGCTACATGGCGGTGTGTTGAGCAGAACTTCTCTCTGGCAGTGATGCGGGTAGTTGGAGCAGGTGAAACCTCAGATCAGCTTTAAATGAGGCTACTGGCGCAGGCAGTGCAGCCCATGCTTGTCCTTTTGCTCGGCACGTTTCGGCTCTAATCCCGAAGCTGGACACTTGTCAGATGATGAATGATGCTTTTTGACACGTGTCTGCCTTGAAAGGCAGGTTATCCAACTTCGCTTGGGATCAGAGCGCCTCGGGTTGCGTGGGCAGAATACAGTGCAGTCGGGAAGGCCTTCATGCCTTGGTCAAATTCTGGGTTTGTTCCCCTACTGCGCACCTGTCAAGGGCGCACTCCGACTTCGCTGCGAAGTCGGACTGCGCATAGGCGAAAACTGGTGTTTGTCGCCGTACGGACTTGCTCCAGCACTTGATCTTTCTTCTGTCAGTCTGCCAGTCTGCCAGTTGCAAGGTGCGCCCAGAAAGTGGGGCGAAGTCGGACTTCGCACCAAAACTGGGCAAAGTGCGTACTTCGCACCCAGACTGGGCGAAGTGCGAACTTCGCACCAAAACTGGGCGAAGTGCGAACTTCGCACCAACACTTAGCCATTTTTCAGTTAACTTGCTGGAAAGTTAAAAAACCAACTGGGGGACTCCGAGAAAAATGGGGGAAAGAAAGAGAATGCGGGAAAGAAAAGGAAAGGAGAGAAGAAGGAAGGAAAAATAGAGGAAGAGGGGAAAAGAAGAGCAGCACTGTTACAAATTTGAAAACATTGCACCCCGTGCAAAATGTGACAACAGTTGCCATTTTGAGTCAGAGGATAAGGCTTCAACCAAGCATCAAATAACAAATTTGCATAACTTCCCTCATTGACTGACCATCTAATATGTTTCTATATCAATTGCAAACTATCTCATATGAAGTTCCATGTTGACGATCCTTTGGGTAGGGTTTTTTCCTAAATAATTTCATTCCATCAAGAGAACTTATATATTTTTGAAATAATATTTTTGCCTAATTCTTTCCTTGATCTTTGAATCATCTCCCCCTAAGCTTTGCTCCTAATGCTAAATAAATAAGTTTGCAATTCCCCAAGCCTGCTCCTCCAATATTCTTTCCTTTGCAAACTGTATCCCAATTACAAGGAGGAAATCTAAATTTTTCCTCACAACCTTTCCATAGAAAGACTTTTTGAATTTTATCAATTTTTGATGCTATACCTGCTGGCAATCTTGAAAGTGACATCATATAAATAGGGATGAGTTGCCATGTAGTCTTTATGAGTTATAGCCTTTTTGCCATGGTTAAGAACTTACCTTTCCAACTTGCCAAACAAATTTTCATTCTATCAAAAAACGAGATCCAAAGTTCATTTTTATTCCCTTTAACAAACAAAGGAATACCCATGTAGGTTGATGGAACTTTTTCAATTTTAAACCTTAAAATATTCACAATAATTTGTTGTAAATCTAGGGCAATATTAATGAAAAAAATCTTGGATTTTGTAGTATTAACCAATTGTCCAGTAGCCTTCTCATAGCATGATAATATTGATTTAAACTCCATGGTCTCACTGACCAAGGGATGGCCCAAAAGAAAAGTATCATCAACAAATTTGAGATGAGATTCGGAGGGACCATTTTTTGCAACTTGAATACCTTTGATTTTTCCTTCCATTTTTGCCTTTGAAAAAGCTCTCCCTAATACTTCCACAATAATAATGAATAGATAAGGAGATAGTGTATCACCTTGACGAAGTCCACAAGATGACTTGAACTAACCAATAGAAAAATCATTGATCAAAATAGAAAATTTTGTAGTGCTATAACGACATTTAATCCGTTCACACCAACTATAGTCAAAGCCAAACTTATGAGAATAGCATGTAGAAGATTCCAGGAAACCCTATCATATGCTTTGTTCATATCTAATTTCATAAGCATACTTGGTTTTTTCATGGAATGAAGAGAATGTATGGCCTCTTGTGCAATAATTATACCATCAAGAATTTGTTTACCACGAACAAAACCACCTTGTTCCTTTGAGATAACACAACCTAGAATGCCCTTCAACTTGTTTGCCATAATTTTTGAAATGATCTTATAAATCATATTACAAAGGCTTATTGGATAAAAGTTATCAAAATATTTTGTCTCGCCTTTCTTAAGAACGAACGTAATAAAAGTAGCATTGATCTCACTTATTATAGCCTAAAAGGCCTCTTCAACCGCAATTAACATACTTCTTCAATAAATCCCAATTTTTTTGAAAGAAAATTGCGGGAAATCCATTGGGGCCAGGTGCCTGGTTAGGATGGAAAGATAAAAATTCTTCATGGAGCTCCTCAATAGATCTTCTTTCATCAAGATTTCGTTCTGTCCCTGTGTGATAATTGATGCAATATTTTGCAAAAGTTTATCTTGTTCCTCCTTATCTTGCCTAGTATTTGACGAAATATTTTTGAAATAATTATTTGCTTCCTTATATCTTCTTCTTCCTCAATATTTCTTCCATCTGGAGCTTAAATATTTTTGGTTTGATGAAGAGAGAAATTTTTTTTCGTTGTAGCATATTTTTGTTGTATTTCTATCTCCTTCTTTGAGCCATTTCTCTCTAGATTTTTGGAATCAATATGACTCCTCCTTTTTCAATGCATTATGATAATCATAAAGTAATTGTTTTTCTTTCACATAAGAATCCTGATCCATTCTATTAATTTCTACCATCTCATGTGAATTTGAGTTAGGATTCAATTTCTTTCTTTTCTTTAAAAATGTTATCAAAAGATTGGCATTCCAAATCTTCTTTTGCTCCTTTAAATATTTCATCTTTTGAATAAACTTGCACATACATGATCCTTCAAATTTTGATTCATCCCACCATAACATAACCATTTGGAAAAAATCGGGGTCTTGGAGCCACATAGGCTGGAAGCAAAATGGCTTTGGATAGCCATTTATAGGTAAATCACAAGTCAAAAGAATGGGTTTGTGATCTATCCTACTCACAATAGGTAAATCACAAGTCAAAAGAATGGGTTTGTGATCTATCCTACTCACAATAAAATATTTGAGGAGATTGTATACTTTGTTTGCAACCATTTATTGGATAACACGAATCTATCTAGTCTTTTTTGCTATATGATTTTCCCCCATGCGCCTATTATCCCATGTATATTGAAAACTTGAAGGACTAACATCCCAAAGGTCATTTGAATTGACAAATAAAGCAAAATCTTGCATTGATTTAGACCATCCTAGAATACCACCATTCTTTTCCAAAGGAGATAGATAGTGTTAAAATCACCCTCAAGAATCCATAGATCACAATAAATCATCATTGTAATTGACAAAAATATGCTAAGGTCCTTCCAACATCTTTCGCGAGGAGTAACTATAGTTGGAACATATACATTTATAACCCTAACTTTGATGTTTTCCTCTTTCCTGTGAAATAATTCAGCAACCCAATTACTTTTTGCTTCTAATAATTGCCCATCCAAATTGCATTTGTTCCATATTATTGCAATACCGCATGAAGCTGTTGTAGAAGAAACTGCTAGACAATCCACCATCTTCCAAATCTTTTTAAAAGCATTCTTACATTCTTCACTACTTAATTTTGTTTCTTGTATTAAAATAAACACAGGACTATAACAACCTATTAATTCCTTAGCCCCACTTCTTGTTAACACGTGTGATATTTTTATTTGGCTTCCTAGATCAATATTTTTTTGAGTTTCTTTTTCTCTTTGTTCCTACTTTGATGGCCTTCCTCTCCTTTTTCCATTCCTATCAACACTCTCATCTTCATCAATCTCTTCTATTTTTTCTATTTTTTTATATTGTTCATAATGAGACTTATCTTCTAAATATTTATGTTGCCCTAAAGAATTGAAAGTGCAAGGAATAGCCTCATTAGCATTTCTTCTTTATGTTGCTCTGAAAACCCTAAATTGCATAGATGATCCTCCATAGTCATTACTTTCTTATATTGGCTTAGAAACCCTAAATTTCCTTGGATATCCTCCATATGATTTTCTTTATTGTACTACTACTATTGAAATCCTAAAGTGCAACAAATGCGCTTTGTACTACTTTTTTTTATTGTAAGGATAATATTTTATGCTACTTGAGGAAAATAAAGATGATTTACCTTGCACATTGTACTTCCTCATCCCTCATATCATTTTTTTCTTCAAATGGTTGATTTGAGTGAACTGTAGTAACCTCTGCCATCTGATGATGTGGGTTTTTCTTGCCACTTTCTTGATGAGTGTCGTTGTTCATTCATCATTTAATCATTATGTGTGTCAATCCAGGGCGGTGTCCAAGGCTATATACGAAAGAAGGCTCCAACAGGTTAAAGATTAGTTCATTCAGAAAACAGGCTTTATTGATGGATCAGTAAGTGTTTGGGGGTTTGGTGTGACCTCTAACTCCTAGAATTGGAAATCAAATTGCAAAAGCTGAAACTGAATTAAAATTGCAGGAAATGAAAATTGTAGAATCTGAAATAACAGGAAGTGAAATGTTGCTAAATTGAAAGTGACAAAAATAAATTGCAGAATTGAAAACACACACAGTTGCAAAAAAGTCAACTAATTCACAATTATCTGAGCATGTTCTAAATCTGGAAAATCAAATTAATATCTATTTCAAAACTAGAGAATAACACAAATCTAGAAATTGCAGTGAAATGATAGAAATCTGGAAATTGCTGCAAAGCTGGAAAATGCTGTCAAAGGCTGAAAACTATGTTGAAAACTACTAAAGAAATGGAAAACTGGTAGAATTCTGCTAATCTGCTGCAACAAGAAATCAGCAAGAAATTCTATCAGAAATTGCCTTCCTCTGGCCCTGCAAGTGGCCCTTGCTTCCAGAACCAGAAGAAGGTGAGAAGTTATGCTAAGAAAATCTAGATGCTAATCATCAACCTCAAAATGCCAATTGATATCCGAAGATTGCACCTTTTTATTCAATCTGAAACTGCATTACAGTAATGCAGGAAAAACCCGCAAATTATTGTTATGCTACAAAGAAACTTCACTCTATGCTAATTTCGGTATTCTATTGCCTATCTATCTATATGCTCAACCATCTAGGAGCTTTCTTATTTATAATATAATGCTGATATGCTTGGTTACCGATTTGTAGGGATTTACAATTGATTGCATAATTGTTTCCTAGAATGCAGGAATTTGCTTTGTCAAAACTTTATCCATTCATCCTTGTTGGGCTGCATTTGTTGAGGAAATCACGTTAAGATGAGTTGGGACAACCTCCTGGTCAATTGCCAATAATTTCCTCCATTGATTTGTCGCTTTTTGACCACTTTCGGTTGTTCTTGCGCTATTCCCTATTCCTGCGCCGCTTATTCCTGTGTTGCTCCGGAATAACAGGCAGGTGACAATTCGTTGTTTATCTGCGCTCCAAACGCATAGGGAGGAAGTTGTTGACTGTTTGGATTGTTTTCCCTTATCTTGTACACCCTTTTGCATTGGTGGCACGTGCTGGAGTGACTGATTCCAAGCCCTGTTGTATATGTACAGCTGGCTAGAATTTGCATGATTGTGTCCTGTATTTACCAGATTTCCTGCATTTTAGCCTTTTGACTTGTTGCTTCCATTTGCATCACGTGGCAGTGTTGTCAGGTGGAGAAAGAGTCATGCCTATTCTCCCTCAACTGTTTCCAAGCGTTTACCTCTTCTTTATTTGACAAATTCCATGCCTTCCTTCAAAGTGACAGGTGGCTGGAATTTGTATGGACTGTGACCTGCTGTTTCCAGCTGCCAAAACATGCCCAGATGCCCTTTTGGAGTGCTCATAACTTGTTCATCGTAACTCCATTGTTTACCAAATTGTGTCCACGTGTTCTTGGTTATATGAACAACATTGGGTTTAATTTTCAACTCTTAATTCCTCAAGAATTACTCCCTGCATCGCTGTCAAGTTGGCCTTTAACACAGATTTTTACCAGCATTTCCAGCTGTCAAAAAGTGTGAAACTGCCATTTTGCAGGCCCCATAACTTCCAGGTTACTTGTCCATATGCCTTCAAATTTGGGTCATGTTTTCTCTATATTATGAAGTATCATTGGTATGAATTTGGTACCTTAACTCACTCTGGATCATTCCCAGTAGATCCACCAATGTTCCCTTTAACGCAGATTTGCACCTGTTAACAGCTCCAGAAAAGACTAAGGCATGAACAATGAGCGCAGGAATGATGTAACCTTCATAACTTTTTATCTACAGCTCGGATTGACTTGCTTCAAAAAGCAAAGTTGCAGTTCTCGATGAGAGGAATCTGTTCATGCCATCAGAATGTAATTGCAATACATGTTTTATTTACTACCTAATCAACTGAAACAGTGCATAAAATGCTGAAAATAGTCAAAACAGAGGTATAATGTTTCAAACATAAAATCATGCAAACATGTAACAAATAACATATTCTAATCACTATTTGGCACTTTAACTTTGTCATATTTAATATTATGGCAGTTTTTATATGTCAACCATAGTGTAATAATGAGGCATTTCTAGGCCTCATCAATCCCCCCAGCTTGAACTGATGCATGCCCTCATGCATCCTAGTCGGCCTTAGTAAGATGAACAATATACTTTTGCTACCTACTACCCAAGAAAGTTCTTACTGCACTACACCAAGCATTGTAGTTCCTGTTTTTTTTTTTTTTTTTCTTCCTTTGTACTTGTGGTAGAACTTTAAGAAACTTAATATCTAATGTGCCCTGTTGTTCTGCATCAAAAATTCTTTTTCCATGCTATTTTTTTTTTTTTTGTCTGTTGTTGTTTTATTGCAGTAGTAGTAAAACAGAATTTTCAGGTGCATTTCGTCCTTCTCAGATTTATGAGGTATTGGTGGGACATTTTATTCTGAAATCTGCCCTACTAATAAAGATAAAATGGCTGTCATATCTGTCCCAAAATCAGGTTTTTCACACTTATAAATTTCCCATGCAACTAAGGGCAGAAGGGGGGTGTTTCTTGACATTTTGAACAACATGTTCCATTTTTTTTTAACTTGCCAATATTGTATGAACAGTTTATGCCAAATATTGATTATCATATACTAAATGCTAAATGCTTACCATGACTAAATGCAAGAAACACATACCTTACTGTCCTGAAAATTTATCATCCACCTTACAAGCTGCTTCTGATGATGATTTTTTTTCTGAAATAAGAACAACATAGGTGCAGTAGGTGATATATTTGTACAATGGTAGAACAATGATGGGTGGATCAACAAGGCAATGCATGCCGGAAAACCGGTTTTCATGCAAGCCAACTCAGCAACGCCTCCGAGAAGGTTTTCACTACTGAATTATTCATTTTTTTTTTCATTTTTTTTTCATTTTTTTCATTTTTTTTTTTATCAGAAGAGGCTGCCATTTCTGGTTTTCAACCAACTTCTGTTTTTTTTTTTTTTTTCAACTTTTTTTTCCCCCTTTTTTATTTTGTTTTTATTTTTTTTATGTCTTGCTTGTGCCCATGAAGGAATTTCACAAACAAGATTATTTCCTTCCTTTTTTTTTTCAAGGCTAAAAAAAATATGATCATTTGGAAACCTTGTCAGAAGAGGAATCCTCTTCTATCATATGCAAATGTGACTGTGTGAAAGATTGAGCAAATTCTTTCTTTGTGAGTGGTGTATGGTACAACTGCAAAAGATGTCCATTCGCCACTAATGTCGTTCTTGAATCATCAACTGAAGAAAGTTGAACAACTCCATTCTCAAACTCTTCTGGTTCATCCTTGTTGCTCTTAATGTGATCATCATGCCACATTTTCCATTTTTGTTGAATGAACTCTATTTGGTGAAGTGCTTCCAACCAAAGTTCATTAACTGCATTCAACTGCGAAATCTGTTTTTTCTGTACCTGCAACAACTCAATGCCAACTGCTAAAGATGCATAAAGTGTTAGTAGAGCATTAGCATGTTGGATCAATACATCAAACAAATTTACTTCCTGGTTTTTAGTCAACCAACTATTGTTGTTCAAAGGTTGTTTTGGCTGCATTTCAGTTTGTTTTGTACCAAGATGTTTTGAATTGGTTCTTGGAGAATGATGCATTAATGAATTAAGAGAACAATGATATGGTGGAAAATAATCGAAAATCTGTGTATGTTTACAAAAAACAATTCTTAAAAGAATTAACTTTGATAAATGGAAAGGAAAAGATGAGAAAAAATGATGACATCCATGTGACAAGTGAAGAAAATTGTTTTGTATTGGAATGGATGACAAATTTTTAGAATTTTGTTTTTCATCATTCCATAATAATTGTTGAACAGTTGATGGGTTCATCTTTAAAATCTGCATTCTGAACATTTTCATCAAAAACAGACTGTTTGGATGAATCCATCTCTTCTACATTAACCTTTACAACGATGGAGGCCAAAATTGAAATGTCCGTTTCATTTTCCTTATATGTTTCATGAAACCATGGGCATCTTAGACAATCATACTTAGGTGGACTAAGGTTTCCTGCAAGCAAGTTTACTCTTTTACCACCAACTTGTATGTTTTTAGGATATATTTTCTTCTTTTTTTTTGGTTTGTTAAAACATATTTCTTGAACAATTGTATTAATGATTGGCACATCTTTAATAGCTTGAAGTAAAGGGACTATAACATTTAAATGTTTTAATTCCCTTATCAAATCTGATTTCAAAGATGTTAGTTTTGATAGTTCAAACTGTTCAAGATATGATTCTTTTTGTGGGAGATTTTCTTTTTCTTCTTCTTGTTTCAGTGCAGATTTGTTTTTATGTGCATTCATTTTAGCTCCTATTTCTACACTGGTAAGTGGAATATGTTCAAGAAGTGGTTTTCCTAAACACAACTGATTTTTATGACAGTCACCAGCATTTATTATGGCTGTATTTTCTGATTTAGCCATAGAGACAGGGGTTACCTGTTTAACATTGTTTGGACTGACCACAGGTTGAGCTGAAAATAGAGGTTGTTTTTCATTTTGTTGTTGTTGTACTACTACTATTGAAATTTCCTTGGATATCCTCCATATGATTTTCTTTATTGTACTACTACTATTGAAATCCTAAAGTGCAACAAATGCGCTTTGTACTACTTTTTTTTATTGTAAGGAGAATATTTTATGCTACTTGAGGAAAATAAAGATGATTTACCTTGCACATTGTACTTCCTCATCCCTCATATCATTTTTTTCTTCAAATGGTTGATTTGAGTGAACTGTAGTAGCCTCTGCCATCTGATGATGTGGGTTTTTCTTGCCACTTTCTTAAGGAGTGGAAAATCCTTGATTTGACCTAGCTTCTCCTATAATATGATCTCCTTGTTTCATATTGAAGCTACTCTCATGCCCAAAAATTTCCATCTCTTTCTCCATTTTCATTTTGCAATCTCTTGCCATGTAAAGGTTTTGAAATATCAATGGCAACACATATTTGAGTATATACAACATGCCTTCTCTCCTTAGTAGTTCGTCTCTCCTGGATGAATTCGCCTGAGTATTACCAATATTCTTCGAAACCTCCTTATTGATGAGTTGATAAGGAAGTCCAAAAAGCCTAATTCATACTGGAAGCCTTTTAATAGTTTATGTCTCCACAGAAAAAACCTCACTCCAAGGTCTTAAATATAATGCATCTTTGCCCCTAAACCAAGGGCCTTCATCCATTATTTTATCCCTTATTTATGAACTGGAGAAAATAATGAGGAAAAATCCTTTTGGAAGAAAAGTCATGGAGTAATTTGAATTCAATCCCCACTTCCACTTGATCCAATTTTGAATCTCAGAAAAACCTGGCCAATATCCATGGAACTTACATTTTAACCCTCTGGTTTTAAGAACCAGAATATCATGCTCTTGATAATCATTTCTGGTGTAGTATTTGCTACCTGGACAGGGTCTGCCATAGATTCACTCTTCCTCTTATCGCTAACTAGGACATCCAAAGTTCCATCTAAAGCATCTTTACTTCCAACTAGGCCATCCTCACTTTCAGTAAGGACTTTCAAAAATGACTTTCTTGCCATGTTACCTAGATTTTCTTCACATGGATCCTTTAAGTTTGTTCTAAGATCTGGAACAAGAAGTAGCACTTTTTCCTTGATCGCACTTTGCTTTCTATTTCCTGCTTCCTGCTCACGCTTCTTCCTACTCGCTCCTAGCTCACACTTGATTTCCTATCATTTGATATTATTGTTTTTTTTATATAAATAAATTGGCTATTATTCATATTTATATTTATTTTAAATATATTTTTTTGAAAAGTTTTATTTTAGATATTTAAATTTATAAAAAGTATTTATTTATTTATTTTTTATAACTTCGTGGCAAATTCTATAGCTGTTTTTTTTAATATATATTATCCCTTTTCTTTTCTTGATCTTTATCCTTGTAAAACTTAAACACGAACCTGAAACTAGTAATTTAAATGATCAGTATATTACAGTAAGTAATTTCAAGCTATTTACCCTAAATTGCACTAGGGTAAATTCTAAGTACGTATATTCCATGCAGGATACGAGCTAGAAAGTGCATGGAGGATTCCTTTAATTTTTAATCAGGACATGCCATATTGTTGGATTTTTAATCAGGACATGCCATATTGTTGATGCAGATCTTTCATAACTTTTATTTCTATCATTATTTAAAAAGAAAGGATTGTTTTTCTATCAACCTAGTCTAATGTAGAAAGGAAGAGAGTTGCCCCTTATGAAAGGGAAACAATTGACATTTAAGTTTATTGTAAAATTAATAATCTTACAGTTTCTTGCTAGCATAAATGAATGCTTGTTGTTAGTAGAATTCTTCACCGAGTATTTTGTTATATTTTTTCTGAAAATATGTTGTATGATATGATATAGAGCAGAACACTTTTCTTGACGTAGGAGACAGGTAAGGGAACTACGAGCAAGAGTGTCCTGTCATAAAAGTATAGCGATTTGGAAGCAAAGAAGAGGGTATAAGGTATAATGAATTGGAAGCAAAGGGGAGGTTTTAAAAAAAAAGAGAAAAAAATATTGCTAATGGTGACATTTTGAAGTATAATGACCCTAAAGGTCATTCCATAATTACCAAGAAACATGGATACAGGTACATTATGGGGATAGAGAGTGGGATACTATTTTCAGAATTATAGCTTGGGTTGTGGGTATGCTGTATGTCAATCATACACAAATAATTGCATTTCAACAGATTTTGAGGTTGCATTAATCGTAATGCTAAAGTAATTTTTAATGTCCACGAGGCCTTAGGCCATATGGGACAATCCACATGGAGGATGTTGTTTACTAAATATATGGTTATCTAACCATACTCCGGTTTCTGAGCTGCACAATTCGAACCTTGGACCTCCTCTTTAGAGTTCCAAAGTCTTCACTGGTAGGCCCACTCAGGTTGTTCCTGCCAGCTGTCCAATATTTTGCTTCTGTTCCCTTTAGAAGGTGGAGACAAAGGAGCATTCTATGTGCAGATGCCCTATTATGAAATTAAAGGGAGATACTATTATTTATTTTCAGTTTTAGAAGGGTTCCTTGCCACTTTTTTAGTTATTCCAATCACAGGTGTTTGTCTCTTTACTTTTGAGAAGTGATCTCTCACAATTATCGAAATCTGCAAAAGCTAGAGGGCCCATGACTATGAGATTGATTACCTCCTTTCACTTCATTTCAGATATAAGAGGCACCAAGAGCCCTCTTGATACTGTGAATGGTATTGTTATTGTTAGTGATAGATTGTTAGACCATGCCTTCTTTTGGGACAGCTATTGGGGACCTCTTGCCTTGACTTACATAGTTCAATGTGTTCAATCTACTACCTATACGAAGACAAGCGACAAGTTAGCGCATGAACGGTATGCCTTCATGAGCACATGAATGGTATGCCATCACGAGCACATGAACACATTCGTTATGTCAGTGGTGTGCCAATTTCATGTAAATAGAATTTGTCATACTTAAGCTCTTTGTTGTAAGTTTTGTTGTCACTCAGTGTTGTCACATGGGTGTGCATGATGACAACAAATGCGTTTACAATAAATATCATGTGATTTTTTACGGGTTTTTTTAAGTTTCATGTATACAAGTAGTTTGGTGGTGGTTGGGAAGTTGCCAACTGCCTACTAGTTCCTAGTACCTATATGTATGCCATCTACCTTGGTTGATGGGGGAACCTCATCTTCTATGTTATGTATTGTATGTTTGACCAAACCATGGAATATTGCATTGATTGGAATATTAGGATGCATTTTATGTATTTGTATATATTTGTCATTCCTTGCATTGTGCATATTTCTTATATAATAGAAATATATTTAGAGTGTTGTGTTCTATTTCTTTGTTTAGGAATTCTACATTTTGGCATCACTTCATGTATGAAGTTGCTGATTTGAAGTTGTGAGGAGGGTCTTGTTGAAGAAGATAAACAAGGACGATAATAGGAAGATGAAAGTGTGGTTGACAAGCATAGTAGTCCAAGCATGCCTTTCCCACCTTGGGATGAGGGAGATTTGGAGCTTGAAACTAAAAGTGAAGTATACTTTTTGTTGACAACAACAAATGGCCATGTGATGAAGGCATACGTGATGATGCAAGATGTGATGGTCTGTATGTGTTGGTCAAAGATCTGCCTTAGGTAAGGATTTGGTTGTTTAGTGCGCCTTAGACCCGGCCAACACTGAAAGGCCGAGAGGAAGAAATGCCTCCCCTGCCGATCTCGAGAGAGGGGCTGGTTCCCTTGCTATTCTAACTGGGGGTTTTGAGATAAAGGAAATGAAAGAGATAGTAAATGACTGAAAGGGATGGGAAATATGGCCACAGGCCAGATAGAACAGGGGTGATGGACAAACAACACGATAACTCTATTGCATTATGAACCAAATAGCCCTCAAATACAAATGACTAACAAAAATTAAACCAGAACATCTAGCATGCATAATCTCCAGGGCTACTCCAGAGTTCCTACCTTATCATAAACTAAATCCAGATAATAGAATTCAAGTTTACAAGTTAAAGCACGGAATGATAGAAGACAAGCAATAGAAGACATACACATGAAAATAGAAGTCCAGGTTTAGAGCCAGACATCAACTGTATTGATAGCAAAATTCAAGTTTTCATTTAGCCTCTAGCAAACATCCATCCATTTTACAATAAAAGAGTGGGCTTATATAGAGAATTTTGCCGCTTGAACAATAAATGCTGATTAACAAAATATGGTGGTGGAAGCCAAGATAAGGATTACAAGGAGTATAGTCACAAAGTATTAACCAGGCATGGCAGGGACTAGTGACTCCTCAGCAATGTCGTTGAACCCCTTCAATGCCCTGACAGAATTGGCTCGTTGGAGTTGCCTCCTCACTTGTGGGGACCGCTTCCGTAGAAGATATGCTTGAATTCCCAAACGTCCAGTCTGGAAGCTTCTCAGGATGGTTGCGCCTGGTCGGATAAGGATGCACTTTAAGCTGAGGTGGAGTGCTCCTGGGTGAGATCGGCGCAAGAGTCCGAAAGCCCTGTGCCCGACTTGGGCGCACGACCTGTGTGCGCCCGGATTTGGGCACACAACTTGAGGTGCGGCCGGCCTTGGGCGCACGGCCTGAGGTGCACCCGACCTTGGGCGCACGACCTGTGTGCGCCCGGCCTTGGGCGCACGGCCTGAGGTGCACCCGGCCTTGGGCGCACGGCTCAAGGTGCGCCCGGCCTTGGGCGCACTGCTTGTGTGTGCCCGACCTTGGGCGCACGCCTTGAGGTGCGCCCGGCCTGGGCGCACTCTGCCTTGTGCGCCCGGCTTGGGCGCACTCTGCCCTCAAATGCCGAAGCGGTGCTCTTCCTTGGTCCTCGAGGTTGAAACGCTTCAGGGAACTTGGTACAAAACTCCATTGCCATCGGAAGGGGAATTTTCCTGCAAAGTCAGTACACAGAAGCAATGGAAAGGCTAATGTACACCATGTTGCAGAAGTGACAACAGTTTCTGGCGGCTTGCGGGGAAATTGAGCTTGCCTCAATGTAAAAACCCTAGGTCTTATTCATTGGGCTCAGAGTCATCATCGTCATCGGTCTCCGATTGCCTGCTGGTAGCAGCGAACTCTTCTCCTGACTCTTCTCCCTCGCGAGTTTCGCTGGTGCTCTTCTCGGTGCTCACTATGCTGCTCTTCGTTGCGCCCATTCTGGCTGTACAATTGCCCAAGCGCTCGATCTGAAAATGACATTGCCTTATCAAACCCTAGCGCTTCGCTTCTTACCAGCAATATTCACTCTCTGAACCCTGGGAAATAATGCTGTAGCAAATCTTCGGTAATTCTTTGAGTTAAAATGGGGCGTAGCGATGGTCCTGGGCCCTACTTGCAATATCATCTGCTTGGAGTGAAGCGTACGGGCCTTGAGGGCGGGTCAAAGGGGATTTTTCCCTACAAAAGCCCGAAATGGAATTGCGCTTCTTCTCGGGGGCAAAACTGACTTTGACTTGACCTTTTGACCTGCCCTTCAATCTCGACTTGGCCTTTGCTTCGCAGAGTGCCGAAACGGGAATTCGCTCCTAATGGAGAGCGAAACTTCTCCGCGCCAGGGCGCCTTATATGGCACTGAATTGTTGTGCCAGGTGATGCTAAAAATGGTACCTGAAAACTGCTATCTCCTTTTTCTAAAAAACGTAAAATCAAACTCATCCGCACCATTTCGCTCCCAGCTCAACCCTGGCCAAAATTGTGTTGCTGATAGCGTGAAAAGGGGCGAAGAGACTCACATTATTTACACAAAATTTTGCGACATGATTGGCATGCCGCCACCACCAAATTGGCATTGGGTGCCTACCCAGTGAATCTGCAGTGTCCGGACCAGATCTGATTGTACTTGAGCTGATATTTGAAGTTCGGTTGGGCTCCCAAAGTTTGCCAGGTTGCGAACAGGATGCAACTTGGCAGGTTATCATACGTGCCAGTACTCATACAGTTAATGAACAACATGGCAAAGAGATTTGCCACATGGGAGCCTTCTTTGAGTACTAGTTGCAGGATCCTGGGTGCGCGCTCCTCTAACTCCTCAATGTGACAGCACGATTTTTCCGGCGATAGCCCTACTGTCAGGATCTCCCCAGGACCAGCTTCCTGAGGAGGTACACTTATTGAGTCTCGGCCGAGTACTTGCGTGCTATGCTTAGGGATATAAAAAGGGTACAAAATTGTGTTTTCTTCACTCTTAGGATCTGCCACTTGAGCCTGTTCCCCTTCTTGGTCCATCTCCTGATGGAAACTGCAAGCAACCATATTATCCATCGCTTGAGCAGGGCTTGCATATTCCCTTTGTTGGCCTTGGACAAGATCTGCCTCTTGAGCTCCACACAACTGCATTCTAGGTCTCTGCACAGTTTGAGGGATCTGCCATTGTGAATACTGCGCGGGATACACGGGAGCAGTAACTACCGGAGAGAGTGATGAGGCAGTTTCTCTCCACTGTATTTTTCCTGATAGAAGTAGAAGTTGCTCTGCTTGTACTGCTTCTTGAAAGATTTGAGGGAATCTCTGTTCCCCAGATTGCAGCAGCAGGAGGCTTATGTTCGGGTGGAAAGCCCGAACATAATAGAGGTGGGCCTGGGCGGTTGTTGGTTGGATTTTCTCTGGAATTCTCCTCCAACTCCTCCAAAATCGGACATTGAAGTCTGTGATGCTCTCTCGAGGTGCTCTCGTGATGGTGGAGAGGTGCATCAAGAGTTGAAAGGGATCCTGAGAGCCATCAAATGTGTCGACTAGTGCTCCTGCCAAGTCCGCCCATGAGCATATGCTCTTACGCCCGAGTATTTTGTACCATTACAACACCCTTCCTTCCAGAGACAGGACCAGAAGTCTGATCACGATATCTTCGTGGGTTATGCCTTGGAGGGTTGCTAGAGCAGTAACATCTTCAAGGTGCTCTCGGGCCATTCCCTCAGTGCCATTGTATTTTGTTAGGGTCTTCAGGGCACTCCTGGGAATCTCATGTTGACTTTGGAGATTCAAAGGGCCAGGATCATCCCAGCTGGGATAGCATACTTGTGCCATTATAGCAGTGGTCTTCAGAGATCACGGTCCTTGCCGCTGAGTCGGAGTCGCCAGGTGAACATTCTTTTCTCCGCTTGTGAGGTCAAGGCTGTTCACCAAACCTTGATTCCTTCGGGGTGTCTTATTTCAGCATAAAAGGGATCCATCGGTCATGAGACCCGGATCTTCCGCTTAACAAAGTCGCCAGGTGATTTTGCCAGATGAAGGCAAGCTAGAGATTCACCAAACTCAAGCTTCCTTAAAACATGGAGACTGTTCGTCCCACCGGCGTGCCAGAAACTGTCGTCACTTCTGCAACATGGTGTACATTAGCCTTTCCATTGCTTCTATGTACTGACTTTGCAAGAAAATTCCCCTTCCAATGGCAATGGAGTTTTGTACCAAGTACCCTGAAGCATTTCAACCTCGAGGACCAAGGAAGAGCACCGCTTCGGCATTTCAGGGCAGAGTACGCCCTGGTCGGGCGCACAAGGCAGAGTGTGCCCAGGCCGGGTGCACCTCAAGGCGTGCGCCCAAGGCCGGGCGCACACAAGCAGTGCACCCAAGGCCGAGCGCACCACAGGCCGTGCAGCTGGGCGCACACAGGCCATGCGCCCAAGGCCGTGCGCACAGAGGCTGGGCGTACGCAAGCCGTGCGCCCAAGGCCGGGCGCACACAAGCCATGCGCCCAAGGCCGGGAACACCTCAAGGAGTGCGCCCAAGGCTGGGCGCACCTCAGGCCGTGCGCCCAAGGCCGTGCACACCTCAAGGAGTGCGCCCGAGTCGGGCGCACAAGACTTTCGGACTCTTGCGCCGATCTCACCCAGGAGCACTCCACCTCAGCTTAAAGTGCATCGTTGTCCGACTTGGCGCAACCATCCTGAGAAGCTTCCAGATTGGACGTTTGGGAATCCAACGAGTGAGAAGGCAGCGCCAGCGAGCCAAGTCTGTCAGGGCATTGAAGGGGTTCAACGACATTGCTTGAGGAGTCACTAATCCTTGCCATGCCTGGTTAATTCTTTGTGACTGTACTCCTTGTAATCCTTATCTTGGCTTCCACCGCCATATTTTGTTAATCAGCATTTATTGTTCAAGTGACAAAATTCTCTATATAAGCCCGCTCTTTTATTGTAAAATGGATGGATGTTTGCTAGAGGCTAAATGAAAACCTGAATTCTGCTATCAATACAGCTGATGTCTGGCTCTAAACTTGGACTTCTATTTTCATGTGTATGTCTTCTATTGCTTGTCTTCTATCATTCCGTGCTTTAACTGTAAACTTGAATTCTATTATCTGGATTTAGTTTATGATAAGGTAGGAACTCTGGAGTAGCCCTGGAGATTATGCATGCTAGATGTTTTGGTTTAATTTCTGTTAGTTATTTGTATTTGAGGGCTATTTGGTTCAGAATGCAATAGAGTTATCGTGTTGTTTGTCCATCACCCTTGTTCTATCTGGCCTGTGGCCATATTTCCCATCCCTTTCAGTCATCTACTATCTCTTTTAGTTCCTTAATCTCAAAATACCCAGTTAGAATAGCAAGGGAACCAGCCCCTCTCTGGAGATCGGCACGGGAGGCATTTCTTCCTCTTTGCCTTTCAATGTTGGCCGGGTCTAAGGCGCACTAAACAACCAAATCCTTACCTAAGGCAAATCTCTGACCAACAGTATGATAGCACAAGACGCAATGAAAAGCCAAGTAACAATGAGTTTGATAATAGAGAATATCTTATTCGACAAATAGGCCAGGTTGAAGTGCGCAAAATGGAAGTCCAACACAACAATAGTAGGTTGATATGTCTAATGGTGAGCAAGATGGGAGTCTAACATTGATGCAATTAGAGGTTGGCATTTTGATGGTGCGCATGATGTGATTGTGCAAAATTGAAGGTTCATGCCTTCAATGCTGAGTGCGGTATGAGAGTTTGACATCAGAGCAATTGCAAGTTGGCAAGCTTAACGATGCACGTGATGAGAGTTCGAAGCAACTGTAGGTTGGTGTGTCCGATGGTGAGTGGGACAGGAGTTTGAAATCAGAGCAAATGCAAGTTGGCATGTCTGATTGTGTGTATGACAAGAGTCCGCAATATTGGAACAATTGCAAGTTGACATGTCCAAAAGTGTGTGTGGCAAAAGACTGACATCGAAGGACTACATGTTGGCACACCTGACAATGTGGATGATGGAGTTTGACATTGGAGCAACTACAAGTTGGCACATCTTATGGTGCATGAGACAAGAGTCCAACATGGTAGAAATCATATTGTGAATCCAAAAGAACACATGACAAAAATTGGACAAAGGGTGACCATTTCATATGCCAAATTAATCAGTCATGACAACAACCAAGATTGATGAGATTCATAAGTGTCTCATGTTTCATGGGGGTGAAACAAAGGGACCTAGTCAAACATTGTTAAAGTTGCATTTTGTTGTGGAAGACCAACGAAAAGAGGATCATAGTGGATTGGAAGAGGTTGTTTCGTGTAACACCTTTTGGGATTGCAATAGAATGGTACATGGAATTACTAGAGGGTAAGTACTATACTTGATTTAGACTCCATGGCCTTGCTAACTAAGAGATGACCCTAAAGAAGAGTATCATCTAGAAATTGGAGATGAGATTCAAAGATATCATTTGTTGCAACCTCAATACTTGAGAAATTTTCCTTCCTTTTTTACTTTTGAGAAAGCTCTCCCCAATAGATAAGGAGATAGCAGGTCACCTTGGCAAAGTCCACGGGATGATTCAAAGTATCCAACAGGTGATCCATTACAATCAAAATAGAATATTTTGGATTGCTATAACATCTAGTCCATTCATGCCAACCTTGATCAAAACCAAATTTTATGAGAATAACATGTAGAAAACTCTAGCAAACCCTATCATAGGCTTTTTTTATAGCTATATCACAACGTGACAAGGTTTTGAATCGTATAAACAATTATCTTTTCATACTAATCATGGCATCTATTATCATTGAAAATCCATTTGTCAACATCCACATCACCTTAAAAGAAACAAAGGTTTTTGTTTTTAACGAAAGTGACTATATATTTGAGTTTTTTGAAGACCTTCATGGATTCCAAATTAAAGGAAATTCATACATGATCCCAACTCAAATTCGATGCCTCTTCGATCTAGGATGGATTCATCCTGATTCCATGAGACAATATTCTTACTATTTGCATTGCTGATATTATCATATATCTTCTCATGCTCAGAGAAAAGTCAATCTATTTTGGGTAATGTCTTGAGGGAAACTTGCAAAGAATCAAATCAAGAACAAAAGATGCACGTTGCTATTTGAAGTTTTTTTGATGAGGCTTCGAGGAAGATTTTGAACTAGGGAAGGTATGTTATATACCTAATTAGATATATTGTTTATCATGGAAGAGTATATTGATAGGTTGCAACTCTTCGTTGGTGCCAATTAAGACATCTATCTACCTCACTACTTATTAACTTGCAGGCGTTTACCTATCATAACATTCATTTTTTTATGTGATTCCTCACATATTTCTCATTCATATCGTTTGGGTATATAACAAGTTTTAGAAGCATACTTGGTTTTTTAGTGGAATGAAGAGAATGTATGGCCTCCTGGGCAATGATTACGCCATCGAAAAATTAATTACCATGAACAAAACCACCTTTTTCCTTTGAGGTAACACAACCTAAAATGCTTTTCATTTTGTTTGCCATAATTTTTGAATTGACCTTATAAATCATATTGTAAAGGATCTCCACTTATTGTAGCCTTCTTTTTCTTGGTCCCTTCAACTGTAGCCAGCATGTTAGGACCCCATCCTAACACTATGATGTAATGACCCTTGTTGAACATGGGGAACACCCATGATAATGTTTTGTAATATTTTGTAAACGTGGGGGACACCCATGATAATGTTTTGTAATCTTTTGTAATAGTTGTAGCTCTAGAAGCGCATAGACAAGTGGCAACATTATATGTAACTGTTATCAAGAATGTAACTGTTTTGTAGGTAGGAGATGTTAGGAGGTGAATTCAATATCCAAATCTCCAATGTTCTTCAGCAGCGAGGTGTATGGTGGCATAGTTTATTGTGGCCGTTCGTACAACAGTTTTTTGGAAGAGGAAGCGAACAATTTTTTGGAGTCTTCCTTTCGGAGAGGAAACTTACAGTTTTTGGAGTCTCCCTTTGTTTTTCTATAAAAGGGGAATGACCCCTTGCATGTAATAGTCCAAACTTGACCGCAAATCAAGCAAATGTGTTTTTCTCGGCTATGGAGATACAATGAAGGGGTATAGACTATGGGATCCTACTGTCCACAAGGTAATTATTAGCCGGGATGTCAAACACTTAATGTTGTACTAGTTGAAGTAGATATGAACGAAGATGAAAATGAAAATCAGCATGCTGAAACTTTTTTTCAACATGTAGAACAAGTAGAACAACAAGTAGAGTAGCCACAACAGTCACAAGACCAAGAGCCACAACCAATAGATCATTATTAGGTTAGAAGATCTACACGTCCACAAAAGTGTCCGGAAAGGTATTCTCCTATTTTTCAGTCCTTGTTTGCTTTGTTAACTGATGATGGTGAGCCTAGTTCATTTTAGTAAGCTAGAGAATCTGAAAATGCAAAAAAGTGGAGGAAAGCCATGGAGGAGGAATTGGAAGCACTTCGCAAGAATAAAATGTGGGAACTTGTGGATCAGGGTGTTGGCAACAAGTGGGTGTACAAAGTCAAGAAGAGCAGTGATGGGTTGTTGGAATGCTATAAATGAAATATGAAATGAAAATGAAACATTACTAATGTCCGTGGTGAGCCAAAATAAGACCCAAGGGACTATAAGAAAGACAATAATGAGTGCCAGCTAGCAGGCTAAAACGCCCAACAAAGAAAAGAACTAAGATAAATACAAGATGAAACCCGACAAACGGGCCAAAGAGAATGGGAAAAGAAAAGAAAATGGAGAGCAGAGGGGGGAGGGCTGCAGTCCAACAAAGAGGAGTGCACGCCAAGAAGAAAGAAGAGAGAGGAGGGGGAGGGAGCAGCCTAGGAGGGGCAAGCTCCAAGAACCCCTCAGAAACTAATCTCTCCTAACAGTCGAGGCCGATGTACCAAAGCTGAAGAAGTCCATGATATGTCTCTACCCATTGCTAGTTTGGAACCCTCACAAATTGTTAGTGCGCTGTCTAGTGACCCCGCTTCTGTTTGAACTGGATGATGTGGGGTGTTTCTGTTCGAAGTCACCTGGTCCGTTGGAGTTGGTGAAGTATGTTGTGATGAGTCAATGATGAGGGTGAGATCCATTTGGAGAACTTTTTTGTTGTCAAAGCTGAGTTATCTCCATAAAAATAGTGCGAGACAACGCTGGTCCTGGTATCTGAAGAAGGTAGAAACAAATCGAGAGTTCCTAAAAAGACAATGAAACCTACCCCGGATTTTATAAGAAGTGGGACAACAAAAAATAAAATGATGAAGGGTTTCAACTTCACCCATGGAGCAAAACTAGCAAATCCGCTCCTTCGTCGGAAGATGGTGATCTGACTCAATCCGGAGTTGGTGAGAACACACCCCGAGTTGCCCAATAGTGATTCGAAGACTATGCATTGTGTGCTGCTGAAGGTATTGTGGAGGAACTATTCTGCCCTCCTGTATCTATAAGAATGCTCATGGTAGAAAGACAACTTGGGGGAAAGAGGGGTAATAGGAGAGATCCATGTGCATTTGGTGTACTGGAGACTAACATCCTCCGAATCTCGTGGAGCATCTTCTCCTTACTAAGCCGAGAGGGGGGAGAACCCCTAAAGATTAAGGAGGGAGCCTGTCTATTCGTATCTGAATGCTGGCCAGGAGAGTAGAAACCTGAAAATACCAGTTCCTCCGGCCTCCCCGAGAACTCGGAGAGAGTTCCATCGAGGAGCAAAGGGCGAGGTAAGGGTACCGCTTGCAACCCTCAGGGGTATCTCCGAAAGTACAGATCCTGTGAAGATAACCAATAATTAGGAAGATAATCTCAAGTTGGAGAGGAGAAACCCCAAACTCTGCCAAAATAATAGAACGGGGGGCTGTGCCCTTGCAACGAATGAATCGTCGAAGAGTGTCTGGACTCGTTCAACCCGTGACCACTCAGTTGGGCCAAGACTAGGGCCCCAAACCACTGACCCATAAGTAATAGTTGGCTTCACCAAGGCATCAAAGATCCTCATCTTCACAGGTATATCCTAAAAATGTGCTTTGAAGCAATTCCTCTATAGAAAAGACAGAGCTGCATACCCCTTACACACTCGAACTCTGGCGGCGGGTTTCATACCAAAAGTGGGACCAGTGAAAAAAACCCCCAAATACGCATAAGAGGTGCTGATTTCGACCTCCTGACTTTGCAAAAGGAAGTGGAGATGGGATAGAGCCTCTTTGGTAGTATTGAATAGCATAACCTTGGTCTTAAAAAGATTCACCGTCTACTGTCTTAAGTCACAAAAAGCGACAAGAGTGTTCAGATGACGCTAAAGCCCCTCGGGAGATAGGCCAAAAGAACAACATCATCAACAAAGAGGAGAATAGAAATCAACACATGGTGAAGAAGGTAACCAGCATCTACGTGAGTGTTCTCCCTAATATAAGTCTCAAGCTCGTCGATAAAAATCCCAAAGTTGATCAAAACCAAATTTTATGAGAATAACATGTAGAAAACATGAGAATAACATTGCTGGTGGAGCTGTGAGTTAGACTTCTAAGTTGTAGTCTGTGGTGGCTTTATCAACCACTGAAGTAGAATACATTGCAACAACTGCTGCCAACAAAGAGGCAATTTGGCTAGAATGACTGTTGGGTGACTTCAAGAGAATGGAGGAGAATATTACGTTGCATTGTGATAGCCAAAGTGCTATTTAGTTAGTGAAGAACCCAACATTCCATGATCGCACGAAACACATTGATGTTAAGTACCATTTTATAAGAAATGTGGTGGAAGAAGGTAGGATCTTGTTACAGAAAATTGGTATTGAAGTGAATCTTGCAGATATGCTTACAAAGCCAGTCAAGACAGAGAAGTTTGAGTGGAGCAAAACTTCTTTGGGCTTGCTGAAAATGTGATAAAGGCAGCATTGGGCAATTGGCACTTGGATGGAAAACATAAGCAAAGAATTCCTGTTTATCGACTTCAAGTGGGAGAATGTTAGGAGGTGAAGTCAATATCCAGATCTCCAATGTTCTTCAACAGCGAAGTGTATGGTGGTGCAGTTTATTGTGGCTGTCCGTACAACAGTTTATTGGAAGAGGTTGGGAACAGTTTTTTGGAGTCTTCTTTTTCTTGGCCTCTTCAACTACAGCCAGCATGTTAGGACCCCATCCTAACACTATGATGGAATGACCCTTGTTGAACGTGGGGGACACCCATGATAATGTTTTGTAATATTTTGTAATAGTTGTAGGTCTAGAAGCGCATAGACAAGTGGTGCCATTATATGTAATTGTTATCAAGAATGTAACTATTTTGTAGGTAGGAGATTCTAGCTCGGGTGGCATTTTGCATATAAGCCAACCTTGAGAGTTAGGTGATAGATGAAGTCTTTAAAACTATGAGGGGCAAGAATGGATGTATCTTTTTGCATAATTATTGAAGGAGGTCGCCCCTTCGAAGTGGCCTACGATTCTATGTTACTTGTGAGATTGTTCCTTTCTGCATTTATATTCTGTATTGCAATGGTTTGTGTTTTGAGCATTTATGTTTATTGCAATATTTGTGTGAGTTTATTTTTAATAGTAGGTTCCTAACAAGTGGTATCAGAGCGCTTTCTAAGTCCGTGTTATGCTGCGACAATTTCTACAATTCCGATTGTTAGGTATAAGATTTTGTGTTTCTGTTTTTTTGCTAGTTTCCTTATTAAAATCTCTCAGGGTGTGTTCTCACCAACTCCGGATTCAGTCAGATCACCATCTTCCGATGGAAGAGCGGATTTGCTTGTTTTGCTCCTTGGGTGAAGTTGAGACCCTGCATCACTTCATTTTTTGTTGTCCGATTTAATATGAGATCCAGGGTAGGTTCCATTGCCTTTTCAGGGACAACTCTCGATGTGTTTCTACCTTCTTCAGATACCCGGACCAGCGTTGTCTCGCACTCTTTCTTAGGGAGATTACTCAGCTTCGACGACATAAAATTTCTCCAAATGGATCTCACCCTCCTCAACATCGGCTCATCACAACATACTTCACCAACTCCGACGGACGAGGTGACTTCGTTCGAAAACGCCCCACACCATCTAGTTTGAACAGAGGCAAGGTCACTAGACAGCGCACCAACAGTTTGTCAGGGTTCCGAACTAGTAATGGGCAGAGACATATCATGGACTTCTTCAGCTCCGGTACTTCGACCTCTACTGCTAGGAGAGATTAGTTTTTGGGGGATTCTCGGAGCTTGCCCCTCCTGGTCTGCTCCCTCCCCCCTCCTCTCTCTCCGTTCTTCTTGGCATGCACTTCTCTCTGTTGGACTGCAACCCTCCCCCCCTCGCTCTCCCTTTTCTTTTCTTTTCCCTTTCTCTTTGGCCCGTTTGTCGGGTTTGATCTTGTATTTTTCTTAGTTCTTTTCTTTGTTGGGCTTTTTAGCCTGCTAGCTGGCAGTCATTATTGTACTTCTTATAGTCCCTTGGGTCTTATTTTGGCCCACCGCGGACATTAATAATATTTCATTTCATTTCATTTCTCTCTCTCTCTATATATATATCTAGCCTTTGTTCTTTTTCTGCATTAGTTATTTAGGTTAGAAACCCGGTTTTAAAATATCATAGAGGAGCTGTCGTTATTGGCTAAGCTAGATTACCCGTAAAACATATAGTGAAGTGAGGGGCGATCGGGCTCTAGTACCCAGGTCTTAGACAACACACATCTACGAAATTGAGCTCCCACGTATCTTCGGGTCTATCGGGAGACCCTCTAGGATTAGGAGAGACCTGTAGCCCTTAGGAAGATTTTTGGCCTTGTATTATCCATAGTACACCAGACAACATCCGAGAAGATCGTCCTCCCGTACTGACAAAGTGGCAGGTATTGTGCAAAAGGGTATGCGTGGAATCCTCCTTGAGTAGTGGCCTGAAATATTGGTTCGAGCACTATCGTTCGTCACTACGGTATAATAGAGGGACTATGGGCAATATATACACCTTAGCTTAGAATACCCTATTATGTTGAATATGAAACCTGCAACAAAAAAATCCTTGCAACTAAAATTTTGTTTTGTAAATTTCCAACCTGTTACCATAACTGTATCACAAAATTTGAGCATATGAAGAAGACATTGCTATTCGAGAATTCTTGCATGAAAGCAGTCGAGAAATTACTAAATAATATAATAGGTGGGAAAAAATCACCAGGTCAGAAACAGTGGGAACAGTCGGGATATTCTGTCGATAATAGTCAGTACAGGGTTGTTAGTTGTCAGTGTTAGAACAGTTACCTGTGACAGTCAAAATCTAAAATAGACAGAGAATATTTGTGATAGAGTCAAACCAAGCAGGTGATAGCATAGTAACAGGAGTGGTCAATAGTTAGAACAAATAGGACAGAGTGTCAAGAGTGGTCAGTAGTCAGTAGTCGACAAAGAACCTAACTTTTGAACCAAGCCTCTAGTGGGAAAACCAACCACACCAACAACCTCGACAACAAAACAATAAAAATGTCTGGGGGTGCCCAAAACCAGTATTGTGATATATAGCTCATTGTGATCGTCTTCTCGAGCTGATCATTTTGATATATAGTACCCAAATCATTTTTCGGGCTCCTTACTAAAAATAGTAACCCCTGAAATCACATTTCTATTTTTAGTAAGTATCACCAACAGGTCATAACTCTTAGAACATGGCTTTAGGTACTTGGAAACAAGAATTAGATGCACAAATTGCTAAGCATGTGGATCATTTGGGCAATAAGTTAGGGCTCAATTCAACAATAGCTTAGACGAGATAAGGACAACTATAAAAAATTTCCATGAATCCATGAATTTGGTTACCAAGACACAAAAGGAAATGAAGGCATAATTGGATAGTCATCTCTCTACTGATTCCTTCTCACAAGATAGGTTGGGTCATCAGGATCAGTAGGATACAAGTACGAGTTACCACCAGCGAAACATACTAGATAACAATGGATTTAAGTTGCCCAAATTAGACTTTCCAAAATTTGATGGGAAAGATCCAAAGGAGTGGATCTGTGAGGCAGAACAATATTTCAGTTTTCATAATGGCCCAAGATACATGCGTTTGACAATTGCTTTTTTCAATTTTGAATCAGATGCACTACATTGGTTTCGGTGGCTTAGGAAGGCCAAACCCGACCTCTCTTGGCAAGACTTTGAGCAACATCTACTCACTCGCTTTGGTCCTAGTGAGTTTGAAGATTTTATAGGATCCCTTACAAAACTTAGACAAACTTCAACTGTTTGAGAATACCAAACTCAATTTGAGAAACTAGCCAATCATACCACTGGTTCAAGTGTCGACTTCTTTTAAAGTTTTGTAAGTGGTTTGAAGGATGACATTAGGGCTAAGGTTAAACTGTTGAGACCCCAAACATTACAATAGGCAATACAATTGGATAAATTGGTAAAAGATATTCAAGGCTCTAGGACACACCTCTAAATTTCCTAAATCTTGGCCACATTTTTCGTCCAAGGGTACGACAAGTCCTACCACAAAATCTCCCATCATCAAAAAACTATCTCGTGAGGAGATGGAGAATAGAAGAGCCCAAGGGTTATGCTTTAATTGTGATGAAAAGTATTCCCTAGGGCACAAGTGTGTGCACCAAAAATTGTATGTGATGGATATGGAGGAGACACCACCTATAGAATCTTCAGAGGACGAAGAGGATACTCTAGAGGCAGAAGCCACAGAGCAGGTTGAAGTTTAAGAGGAATCCCCACCGAAAATTTTAGTGCATGCTTTAGCAGGAGTATCAACTCCCCAAACTTCGAAAGTAATTGGCTACTTCAAGGGGCAAAGGGTCATCATTCTTATTGACTCTGGTAGCACACATAACTTTATTGATCCACGTGTGGCTAAATAGGGAAACTATTACATTACTACGTGCAATTCCTTTGAAGTCATGATCGCTAATGGAGGCACCCTACGATGCAAAGAAAATGTCGTAACGTTAAACTCCAAGGTGGGGAATACAATCTCAAGACAAACATGTATGCCCTACCATTAGTAGGGTACGCGTGTATCTTAAGAGCCCCACTAACCATAGAGAACTGGTTAACCTACATGGATTGGATGGGGGTTCGAGTTTAGCCAGAAGGCCCAGATCCCGAAACCTGAAGAGCTGTGATATAGTTTTGGGGGCACAATGGTTGTGGACGTTAGGTCTAGTTTTATGGGATTTTTCTGAGTTGGGGATGAAGTTTAGTCAAGAGGGGATCAAATATACTTACGTGGCATGAAAGCTAGTACGACTCAGTTTATTTCTACCCACAAGATGGAGAAGTTGTTAAAAAAGTCATCTCATGGAGTGGTGGCAGAAAGTTTTGCTATCGATGTTTCTGAGGAAGGGGAAAGGGCCATCCAGTGCAATTGCAGGGTTTATTGAACAAATATGCTCAAGTTTTTGAGGAACCCAATGGACTACCTCCTCATCGCTCTCAGGACCATGCCATTTAGCTTTTTCCTAGTAGTCTTCCCCCAAATGTCCGTCCCTACAGGTATCCTTATGCTCAAAAGTCCAAAATTGAGAAGATAGTTCAAGAGCTTCATGTTGTCGGGGTTATCCGTTCCAGTGTTAGTCCCTATTCTTCTCTGGTATTGTTAGTACGAAAAAGGATGGCACTTGGCGCTTGTGTGTGGATTATCGGGACCTCAATAAGATCACTATAAAAGATAAATTCCCTATTCCAGTGATTGATGAGTTACTTGATGAGTCGCATGGGGCATAGTTGAGAAAATCGGAATCGGGTAGTAAATCGGCTAGTTTAAAAATCGGCAAAGAATCGGAATCGGCAAAAAATCGAGGAAAAAATCGGCAAAAAATCGATATTTTTTATTGAAAAAACCGAAGAAAATGCAAAGTTTTCATTGAAAAAAATCTTTTTTGGGAAAAAATCTGAAAAATCGGGAAAAAATCGGCTAGCCTGTAAATCAGGAAAAAATCGGGATTTTTTGCAAATTTTCTCAACTATGGCATGGGGCTCAAAACTTTTCCAAAGTTGGATTTGCGGTCAGGGTATCATCAACTTCGAATTAAATATGAGGACATTTCAAAAACGACTTTTCGAACTCATGAAGGGCATTATGAATTCTTGGTTATGTCATTTGGATTAACCAATGCACCTTCTACCTTCCAGAATTTGATGAATTCCATTTTTTCGTCCTTTCCTTCACAAATTCATTTGTTTTTTTGATGATATATTGATTTACAATCGTTCATGGGAAGAGCATCTCCAACACTTAGATCAAACACTCCAACTTTTGTCTGAAAATCAACTTTATGCAAAGAGGTCCAAATGTTCTTTTGGCCAGCAAGAGGTTGAATACTTGGGTCACATAGTCACTAAGGATGGAGTTCAGGTTGATCCCAAGAAAATTCAGGCTGTTCAAGATTGGCCTAAACCTTGTACCCTAAAGGGACTTCGTGGTTTTTTGGGGCGCACTGGATATTATCTGAAATTTGTGAAGAATTATGGAAAAATAGCAGCTCCCTTGACCGCCATGCTAAGGAAAAATTCTTTTATGTGGACAAAACTTGCAGAGAAGGCTTTTGTGGATTTGAAGCATGCTATGACCACTACCTCCTTGTTAGCCATGCTTGATTTCTCTAAACCATTTATCATTGAAAGTGATGCATCTGGAAATGGCATTCATGCGGTTTTAATGCAAGAAGGTAGACCTTTGGATTTCACTAGCAAGGTAGTTTCAGGCAGGAATTTGGGCAAGTCTACTTATGAGAAGGAAATGCTTGCCATTTTACATGCGGTCAATCATTGGCACTTGTATCTCATTGGGAGACATCTTTAAATTAAAACTGATCATTTTCTTAGAACAAAGGGTGGCCACATTAAAACAACAAAAATGGGTTTCTAAATTGTTGGGTTTTGACTATGACATCACCTATAAGAATGGTAAGGAGAACGTGGTGGTGGATGCTTTGTCCCGACTCCATGAAGAACAAGCCATGCTCCATGCTATATCCACACCACATTCTCAGTGGATTCATCAACTTCGTGAGGAACTGATCAACGACCCGTCTTTGCAAACTTTCATCCACAAACTACAAGCAGATCCTCATTCATGCTCTGGCTATACTTGGGATGGTCAAGGTTTACGGTACCATGACTGTCTTGTCATGCCCCATTAGTCACAAATAAAGGATCTCATCCTATAGGAGATGCATGCCTCTCGAATATCTAGCCATTTAGGTTTTCTCAAAACCTATACAAAGACCACACGTACATTTTCTTGGAGGGGAATGAAAAAGGATATTTATTTATTTTTTGGCTGAATGTGATCGTTGCCAATGTATGAAAGGTGAACATGTGCGTTCCCCTGGTACCCTTCAACCCTTGTCGATTCCTGAACAAGTTTGGACAAATATCTCTATGGATTTCATTGAGGGATTACCTAAATCTGGAGGAAAATCAGTTATTTTTGTGATAGTGGATCTTCTTATGAAGTATGCTCATTTCTTTTCCCTATCCCACCCCTACACCACATCCGTTGTTGCTCATATATTCCTAGACTCCATCTTTCTTTTCCATGGCATGCCTAAATCCATTGTCTCTGATAGGGATCCGACTTTCACCAGTCGTTTTTGGCAGGAATTGTTCGAGTTGTAGGGAACACAACTCAAGATGAGTTCGGCCTATCATCCTCAAACTGATGGCCAAACTGAAATTGTGAATAAATGCTTGGAAACATACCTTCGTTGCTACATCTCTGAACATCCTACACAATAGGCCAAGTGGCTTCGTTTGGCCGAATGGTAGTATAACACAACCTATCACACTGCCACTAAGGTGAGTCTATTTGAAGCAGTCTATGGTCAACCTCCACCAGCACCATCTTCTTACTTTGCAAGGAGTTCCAAAGTTCAAGCTGCGGATTCCACTCTTTGCCAGTGTGATTCCATTATTCATCAAGTCAAAATCAATTTGAATTTGGCTCAGAACTGTATGAAACAACAAGCTAATCAACACTGCTGAACGTAGCTTTGATGTCGAAGACATGGATTTTCTTCGCCTACAACTATACAAATAGCATCGCTTCAGCTGTGTGGTTGTCAGAAACTTGCCGCAAAATATTATGGTCCTTATCAGGTTTTGCAAAGGATTGGGTCGACAACGTACAAACTAGCTCTTCCAGCTGGTTCCAAACTTCATCCTGTCTTCCTTGTATCTTCTCTCAAGTAAGATGTTGGCAACAAGGTCCAGGTGCAGTCTACACTTCCAGAGTTGGATGATGAAGGTTCCATCATTCTTGAACCTAAATGCAATTTAGACTGTAGATCGTGTACCCTTCACTGGCTTGTCATTACCGATGTTCTTGTCTAGTGGCGTGGCTTACAACTTGAAGATGCTACGTGGGAACCTCTTCAACAACTCTAGCAATAGTTTCCTCATCTTCAGCTTTGAGGACAAAGCTTTCCGAAGGGGAAGGGTGTGTTAGGATCCTATCCTAACACTATGAAGTAATGACTCTTGTTGACCGTGGGGGACATTCATGATAATGTTTTGTAATATTTTGTAAACGTGGGGGACACCCTTGATAATGTTTTGTAATCTTTTGTAATAGTTGTAGCTTTAGAAGTGCATAGACAAGTGGCACCATTATATGTATCTGTTATCAAGAATGTAACTGTTTTGTAGGTAGGAGATTCTAGCTCGGGTGGCATTTTGCATGTAAGCCAACCTTGAGAGTTAGGTGGTAGATGAAGTCTTTAAAATTGTGAGGGGCAGGAATGGATGAATTTTTTTGCATAATTAAATGAAAGTATTGAAGGAGGTTGCCCCCTCGAAGTGTCTTGCGATTATGTGTTACTTTGTGAGATTGTTCGTTTTTGCATTTACATTTCGTATTGCAATAGTTCGTGTTTTGAGAATTTATATTTATTTGCAATATTTGTGTGAGAGTTTATTTTTAGAAGTGGGTTCCTAACACAACATATCGCTCTTCAATAAATCCCAACATTTTTGAAAGAGAAAACTTCCTTTTGAAGCTCCACCAGAGAGATCTTTCTCATCAAGCTTTCATCTTGTCCTTGTGTCATAATTGATGGAATATTTTACAAAAGCTTATCTTGAGCCTCTTTATCTTGGCCAACATCTGAGAGCAAATATTTGAAATAATTAATTGCTTCCTTCTTGATATCTTCTTCTTCCTCCGTATTTCTTCCATTTGGAGTTGAAATATTTTTGATGCGACGAAAAGACAAATATGTGTTGATTGTAGCACAAAATAATTTGGTATCGCTATCCCCTTCCTCAAGCCATCTTTCCTTGGATTTTTGGGACCAATATGATTCCTCCTTTTTTAATAAATCATGATAATAAGAAAGTATTGTTCTTGTGCATAAGTATCTTGGTCCATTCCGTTGATTTCTATTGTCTCATAAATTTTTGAGCTTGGATTCAATTTACTCCTTTGCTTCAATATTTTACCAAAATATTTGGCATTCCAAATCTTCATTTTCTCGTTTAGATATTTCATCTTTTCGAAAATCCTGTACATAAATGATCCTTCCTATTTATCTTCATCCCATCATAAACATAACCATTTTAGAAGATGTCAAGTATTGGAGCTACATAGAGTGAAATCAAAATGGCTTTGGATGATCATTATTGAGTAAATCGCATCTCAAGAGTGGGTTTATGATTTGATCTTGCTGGCCATAGTTGAGAAAATTGGAATTGTATCGGAATCGGCAAGGGAAACGAATCAGGAAAAATTGGTAAAAAATAAACTAAAGAAAATGCAAATTTTCATTGAAAAGACGTTTTTTTCATGCATATCACAATGAATCAACATTATGCAAATCAAATATTAATGATATAAGATTGCAAGCTTAAACCACACATGAAAGTGGCAAGTAATACAAGCTTTAAACCTTGAACTACACATGAAAGGGACAAAACACATCTTAAATAAAGAAAGTTTAATGCTTCCAAAATTCAAATATTCTTGTATTGCTTATAATATAAAAAAGGTACAAATTACGAAATGCATCATGAGTCATGACAAATACAATGTTTCAAGATCTTTGAATGCATTTGCCCTTTTTCATAGTAGAAGCTCTAATCTCTCTTTTTCGTTGTGCTTGTGCTTCTTTTTGTGCCTTGGTTGCTGACGCCTTGGGGGTCACGGGGCAGCCACTAATACCTTCACTATTTGAACTAAATTTTTCTCCTTGTTTGCATTTTGGTGCAAAAAGGATGCTGCAAATAATAATATGGGACTTCAACAATTCATAGCAACAATTCATAGGCTGAATAAAACACCAACAAATTAACATAAATGATGATTGCGATTGGTTTTAACTTTTTACTTGGGCAGTTGTTGGTGGCTGCCGGATTCCTTCAAACTCCAAAAAAATCCATTGTTAGGATGCATTTTAGGGTTTTGTTTGGTGTGGTAGCAGGTAGGCAGACCTCTCTCTCAAGTTTGGAAGAAGCAAAATGAGGCAAAATTGAAAAAAAAAAATTTAATGTTGTTTTCTCTAACCATGCGGTTGTGGCCGGTTTTTTTGGCAAAAAAAACAGCGGTTCATTATTTTTTGCCATTTTTTTTGAAAAAAACAGATTCCAGTGCTGATTTACTTGTTTTGGCTTTGAATGCGAAAAATTGGCACGAATCACGATTTTTTGCCAGTTTTCTGAACTATGTTGCTGGTAATAAAATATTTGATGTTTGCAACCATGTATTGGACAACAAAATCTATCCAATATTTCTGCTATATGAGTTTGCCCAATTCACCTATTTACCCATTTATTTTGAAAGCTTGAAGGAATAACATCCTTAAGGCTATTTGAATTAACAAATGAAGCAAAATCCTGCATAGTTAGACCATCCAAGTGTACCACCCTTCTTTTCCGAAGGAGATAGAACTGTGGTGAAGTTCCATAGATCACAATTATTCATTGTATTTGATAAAATATGCCGAGGTCCTTCCAACATCTTTCACAAGGAGTAACTATAGTTGGAGCATATACATTTATAAACCCAACTTAGATTTATTCTTCTTTCCTGCAAAATAGACCAACAACCTAATTGCTTTTTGCTTATGCAATTGTCCATCCCATTTGCCTTTGGCCCATATTGTTGCAATACGTCTGGAAGCTCTGATAGAAGAAACTGCCAGAGAATTCCCCATTTTCCCAATCTTTTTGAATGAATCTTATCGGAAATATGAACCTTCTGATAATATCTCAGAAAGCTCAATACTTTGATATTATGCCAAAAAAATAAATAATCCAGAAATATAAAAACAACACAATTATCAATTCTTCCACAAGATATGAAGATGAGTGCAATAGCGCCTCTAAAATAAAACACTTGCACTCGTTGAAATTGATACAAATAGATTATACTGAATGGATTTAATACACTTTGTCCCCTTACACTCACCGAATGAAATACTCCATTAAACGGAGATTGCTAACATTCAATGACGATACACACTAAGTGGTGACTACTTACACTGAACAGAGATGGCCTAATTGATGGAGATACAATATATTTATTACACTATAAGAGTGTTAATAATAGATTGCTCACCCTTTCCAAAAATACAACTGCTAGGTTTACATCCTTTTTTTCCTTTCTCCCTTTATAATAAATGTTCTATTTCCCTTACTGCTTTAATTCTATTTTTGCAGTTGCTTTTCCTTTTATTTTTTATTTTCAAGACTTGTTTTTCTAAACTTTTCACAAAATAATCATGAGAAATACTCCAACACATCCTTACATTCCTCGCTACTTAATTCCGTTTCCTATATTAAAATAAATTCAGGACTACAACAACCTATTATTTCCTTAATCTATCTTTTTCTAGTGGTTTAATTCACACCCCTAATATTCCACGATACCATTTTTTTTTTTGAATAGCTGCCACGAATCCATGCAGGCTGTCCAACTTTTATGACCGCCACAGTATTTTGCGCAGTCCGCCCTGGAGGCCACCACACAGATCTTCGCGCAGTCCGCCCCTATAACCACCATGCCACAATCATTTTAAACCTTTTATGCCATTGAAAGCACCAGGAAAGGGACAAGCGTTCAGTCCGTTGAGGCCCAAGATTTGAACCTTGGACCTCCGCCCCCTTATGGGGTTTGGTCGAACCAATTGGTCTATACCTCGGACCTTCCACAATACCATTTTCATCATCACTTTTTATTTCTATTTATGGGCTTAGCCGCACTTATTGTTAACATCTCGATATTTGTTTTTGGTTTTCCAATTGTTTTTCAATTGGTTATATGGGATTGAAATGGGCCCCACCCATATTACATTATCACCACATAGTGGTATTACAACAAAGCATGGATATTATCCATGTATCGCTTGGCAATATTTGAACCTTGGTCTCCTTAAATGTTGAGGAATCTAACCGGTTGAGCTAGTGCCACTTGATTTTTTGTTTTCCCAAATTGATATCCCTTTGAGTTTCCTTTTCTCGCCCCCCACACTCTCGACCCATTAGAACCTACTTCACCAGCTCAGATGGACCGAGGAAGGATGTCGGACAGAAACGCCACATATTGGACCGTTCAAATAGGGGCAGGGTCACTAGACAACACACCCACGTATTGTCAGTGCTTCGGATTAGCGATGGGCAAAGACAGATCATCGATTTCTTCAGCAGAGATTCTTTGGCCTCAAATTTTAGGAGAGACTAGTGCTTGGGGCCGAGGGTGAGTGCCCTTTAGGGCAACCCCCCTCTCTTTGGCCCACTTCTCAGGTCGTGACACTATATTTATCTTTGTTTCCTTCTTTTGTTGGGCGCTTTGGCCCATTCGCTTGTCGTTATTGTTGCATCCTTTTCACTGTCCCTTGGGTCATCTTTGGCCCACCGTGGACATTAATAATATTTCATTTCTTTGTTCTTGCTTTGAGGGTCTTCCTCTTCTTTTTCCATTCCCACCAACACTTTAATCTTCATCAATCTCTTCTATTTTTTCATCATGTTCACATCTTTTAAAGATTTATGCTGCCCTAAAGAATTTGAAATGCAAGGAAAACCCTCATAAAAACTTTCTTCTTTATGATGCTCGAGAAAACCTAAAGTCTAAGGATACTTAGCCATAGTAATTACTTATGCTACTTTTGAAACGTTAAATTTCCATGGATATCCTCCATATGCATTTCTTTATTATTGTTTGATTTAGTCTATAAATAGAGGACTTATGTTGTAGTAGAGAGATCATTATTCTTGTTATCTTAAGTCGCCTTTGTTGTATGTATGAGACTTCGCCCTCTCCAAGTGGGCATGAGACTTTTTCCTCTTCAAGTGGTTTCGGGCCAATCAAAATAAATGGTATCTCTAGCAATGCTTTTCTGGAATTGCTCAAAAGGTATCTTTTAGGTTTTGCTTTCATTCTTTCTATATGAACAAACCCTTTACTGCTATTGGCTTGATGCAAATTGACGGCCGATTGCAACACACTAGTCAACCCAATGTTGTGTGCATGAGTAGAAAGAAACATCAATCCAAAAATCTCGGTAAGCATCATACCATCCTTGCAAGTATCAATAGCTTTGACCCACGTGCCCTTTCTTCTTTAGATGCAATGGGCTCGCCTCCTCCCACTATGCCTCCTCCTGCCATCTCTCCCATTCCAATTGGTAGTACCCTGCCTGACACCATTAATGCTGACTTTAGCACCTATCTTTTGACCCTAGAAAACAAGCATTTCAACTTGTTGAAATTGGTTTCCTCCATCAAGGACATCTAGGGGAACATGTAGGAGACCCTAGATTCAATACATCGTTTGGATCTTTGCTCATATAGTGTTCCCTTGACCAAGAGTTTGAACAAGTCTCTGGCAGCAGCCATAGGGCATGCAACAGGAACCAGATTCAAAGGGTTACCGGTATCAGGACACCGACATCTACCAGAAATTTCCATTCGGACATAGACCTCTAGGTTCTCATGGCGGTCAAATGGATCCATATGCTACTAGGGGCACTCTTCTAGGTATGGGTGGCTTTAACCTAGACTTTGCTATTCTTAATCCCTTTGTAGGAGGTGATGTTAATTTCCTTGGCCTCATGATGTTCTTGTTTTGCGCATTGACATCCTGACCTTATCCTACGGATCCATGTGGTCGAATAGCCAAGATGGATAACATCATCCATCTACACGATGTGCCTGATGAAGGTCGTGTCACATGGTTGTTATGGAAGCTCCGTCGACACGAGACCTCTCTAATGTGGCTCGCATTCAAAGTGTTATTCCTCCATAATTTTGACAAGGGATCTTCTAATTTGTATGTGGTCCACTAGATGCAAACCAAGCAAACAAGATTAATTGAATATTATTGCGTGTTCACTGGACTGCTCACCTGTACCTATCGATTGGATCTAGTGGTGGTGGTGTTAGCCTTTCGCCATGGCTTTAAGGATGAAATCAGGTAGGAGGTCAATATGCATGATCCATACTCCCTTGAGGAAGCTAAATGTGTGCCTCTGGCATTAGAAAAGAAGCTCCAATTGTCCTGTATCCAACCTTGTGATTTCAACCCTCAATGACCTTACTTCAATATCCTCAATTATGAGTGTCCTCAAGCATTCTTTAGTGACAAATGTCATTCACACCATACCTGACTTCAGGCTTGTGAAGAACAACGTAACTTCCTAGTGGATGTTGAGGAAGCAACAATGTTAGAGAATGAAAATCAAGATTCTTCACAGTAGAAGTTATCGGTCGAAGAAACAAATATTGAGCATGAGGTTGATACCACGACTCTCTTTGCGTTTGCCCTAATGGGGCTCCAAGCTCACCATACCATCAAGGTCCAAGGCTTCATCAAGCATTAGCATGTCAATGTGTTGATCAACTCAGGTAGCACTCATAAATTTATCGACAACAAAACAACGAAGTCTTTGGGTCTGTATATCAACACTATGACCCAAGACATTCCATGTATTGATTGACATGACTTAGTGTTTGGGTTGTATGGCTAAGGTTAAGATCTAGATGGGAGATTATACTTGGTCTAGCCATCTGTTCGCCATTAATTTGGATAGTGTAAATGTCATCTTGGGAGTACAATGACTCTCGTATCTCAACGATGTTACTATTAATTTGCAACAACCATATGTTAAATGGGTGGAAAACAACAAGGTCCTTTGTCTCCAGGGAATCCAATCTCCTCCTTCCAAGGTGGCCAGTTCCCACAACATGGAAAGGTTCTTGAAGAAAGTAGTTGTGGATTCTTTGTCTAGGGCAATTGTAGGGAAGTTTAGTGTTTTGAGCCACTACTTCTAGCTCGTCCTTGAGACTTGTAGGCTATTATAGGCTATTGTTGATCATTATGCAAATATCTTCGGCTAACCTATAGGTCTTCCTCCTAAATGCACACATGATCATGTGATCCACCTAGTCCCAGGTAGTAAACCTTCTAATGTTCATCCTTATGTCTATTCCCAACCTCACAAGTTTGAGATTGAGAAGTTGGTTCAAGATATGTTGGAGCAAGGAATTATTTGTTTGAGCATTAGTCCTTATTCCTCTTTGGTGGTTATGGTGTAGTGTAAGGACAAATCTTGGTGCATGTGTCTTGATTTCTGACCTCTCAAGAAGATCACCATCATATATAAGCTTCATATCCCTGTTATAAATGATTTGTTGGATGAATTGCATCGTGCTGAATACTTTACTAAGCTTGACTTTCGCTTTGGGTTCCCTCAAATTAGGTTAAAGAAGAGGATGTCCCCAATATTGCTTTTCCCATGCATGAGGGTCATTGTGAGTTCTTAGTCTTGCCCTTTGGTCTTATTGATGCTCCTACTTTCTAGAGCCTCATGAATTCCATCTTTCATCCTTTTCTCCGCACGTTTGTGTTAGTCTTCTTTGATGATATCTTAGTTTATAACAAGTCTTGGGAAGCTCATTTAGTTAATGTTGACCATGTTCTCCATCTCTTATAGAAGGAACGACCATTTGTCAAGAGGTCTAAGTTTTGTTTGGGGTCCATGAGGTAGAATATTTTGGACATATAGTATCTTAGGAAGGGGTCAAGGTGGATCCTAACAAGATCAAAGCCATGCAAGATTGGCCCAGACTTAAAACCTTCAAGTAGATTCACAGATTTTTAAGTCTAATTGGCTATTATAGGAAATTTGTATGCAAGTATGGCAAGATTGCAGTCCTGTTGACCTTTGTCACTAAGGATGCTTTGGTTTTGTTCGGAGTAGCTTCCCAAACCTTCAATACCCTAAAGGAGGCTATGTGGACCACCCTTGTTTTGGCTACACTTGATTTTAGCAAACCTTTTGTCATTGAATGTGATGAATCAGGCATAGGTATTCAAGATGTTTTGATGATAGATGGACACCCTTTGGGCTTTAAAAGCAAGCAACTCTTTGGCAAGAATCTGGTTGATCCACTTATGAGAAAGAAATGTTAGTCATTTTCCATGCGATAGAGAAATGGAGGCTTTATTTGTTGGGACGATGCTTCATTTTCAAGACCAACCACAACAACCTTAAGCATTTCCTGGAACGATGTCTCTCTTGTCCCAAATAGAATAAATGGTTGACAAAGCTCTTGTACCATTGTGTACAAGAAGGGAAAAGAGAATGTGGTTTCCAATGCTCTATCTCACAAACGTGAGAATGTCGTTATTGTCAGTGCCATCTCGAATCTTCTTGCACAATGGCTTTCCCAACTTTGGTAGGAATGTCATTGTGACTCGGAGATGTGGAGGTTGGCACTTCGCCGCCTTCCTTGTTCTTATATGCTTATGGGGTTTTTTCTAAGAAGCATCGCATTTATCTTCCTCCATCTTCAGTTGTCGAGTCTAGTGTTCTACAGGCATTGCATGCATCTCCTTTTGTTGGACATTCTGGATTTTTAGAATTATAAAAATGGGTGAAGCAATCCTTTTCTTGGAAAGGATTAAAAGTAGATGTCAAGACATTTGTGGCTAAATGTGAGGTATATCAACAAAACAAGAGGGAAATTGTTAAATCTCCTAGTTTGTTGCAACCTTTGCCTATTCTTGATTGCCAATGGGAGCACATCTCCATGGATTTCATTGAGGGCCTTCCCAAATCCGAGGGGAAATGGTGATCTTTGTGGTGGTGGATCACCTTTCGAACTATGCTCATTTTTGTGCCTTGCAATATCCCTTCGTAGCCAACCAGTAAGGTTGCCAAGGTTTTTCTCGATTCTGCTTTCAAATCGCATGGCATGCCCAAGTCAATTGTTAGTGATTGTGATCTTGTTTTCACTAGCAATTTTTGGAAGGAACTGTTCACTCTCAATGGTACTAAATTGAACATGTCCTCTTCTTATCACCCTCAGTTGGATGGCGAAATGGAGATTGTGAACAAATGTTTCGGTATTTAATTTCACTGTTTTGTTCAAGAAAAACAATAACACTGTGTTTATTGGATTTCCTTAGCCGAATGGTGGTATAACACATTACTATTTTTCCCTCAGGATGTCCCCATTCGTGGCATTATGGCCAAAAACCTCCATAAATAACAGACTATGTTCTAGGATCCTTCAAGGTGGCCCAAGTAGATGATTTGTTGCAACAACATTGGCTTGTGCTCCAACTCCTTAAAGATAATCTGTCAGAGGCCCAAAACCAGATGACGCAGCAGTATGACATGCATTGCTTTGAGTGGCAAGTAATAGGAGATATGGTATTTTTGCGTCTCCAACCTTATAAGCAATTGTCCTTGAAGATTAAGTCCAGTTAAAAGTTGGCCCCTCGATTTTATGGCCTCTACGAGGTGGTTTGTTGCATTGGGGAAGTGGCATATCAGTTGGAGCTTATGCTGACTTCCGACATCCATTTTGTTTTTCATGTTTCTTGTTTTGAATAGGTCATTGGCTAAAAGGTGCAGTTCTAGACGAAGATTCCAATACTTGATCAACAAGGGCGAATCACTCTCCAGTTGAAAGTTGTGTTGCAGTCCCATGTCCTCAAGAAGTTGTAGGATCTTCGACAAGAAGATGCAATTTGGGAACCTGAGAGCATTTTGTAGTCATTTCCAACTTTGTTTTTAAAGTGTAATTTGATTCATGGCCAAGGCGGAAATTGTATGATATAATATTGGATAGGCCCAAGGGCATTCATTGTACAATGTATTGTATTTATTGTAATATTTTATTATGTAAACCCTATGGGTTGTGGTTAACCTCGTCATGGTTAAACCCACATTATAAACTTGTAATTAATATTAAAACCTTTATTGTTATTGTCGGCTTAAGGTCAACTTCATTTATGTAATTAGGGCTTTGGTATAGGTATAAATACCCCCACCACTCATTTTATCATTAGAGTATTGTGATTCTTATCTATGGATTATCAGTGTAATAGGGTTCATGCACCCGGTTGGCCAGGTGAGCGAACCCGTGTCCGGTGCAGGGTCGGGTGTGGTTGGGCCGAACCCCCGGCCGAACCTAGTGGCCAGATACGGTTCAGCTAGCCGCACCTAGCCCATTTTGGGCATAAACATAAAAAAAAATGATTTTTAAAATTTTATAATGTTTAATAGTTATTAATAAAGCATTATTGCAAAATATTTAAATATTGCATTAGAAAATATTTTCCTTCTCTCTATGTGGTGGAAATAAACAACCAAGTTATTACGACAATCTGGTTCTTCTGCTCCTCCTGAAAACAAGACCCGACCCTTAGATTTCAGATAAAACAGTCTACACATAAACTGTAATGTTTTTGATGAGATGTGCAACAAGTTTACCACTCCGCTTGATGGGTCCGAGGGGTCCATCCAAACCATGGAGCTTCACCTTGGTTTGGTCTTGCAGTGAGCCTACATCATAGCATAGATAACTTTCGTTGTAGCGCTTTTAACTATTGGAAAAGAAGTACTGGATGGGATGAGAGAGTTGGGGCATTTATAAAGCTCATTGAATGTTCAATAATGAATGAAAGTATCCAGTCTCCTCCTTGACGTTAAGTAAATCTGTGTCTTCGTTTACGTTTGTCTAGTCATCAACTTGACACACTAAATTTGTGTATTCTTTCATGATGTTCTATAACTTTTAATAAAAATTTAGAAATAATATTATGACATATTTTATACATTGTTTTTACTAAAATAAAAAATTATATATATTATATTAATTAACTATTTTTAATCAAATTTATTAATATTTCCACCCAAAATAATTAAATATTTATTTCCACCTTGCCATATTAAAATAATTAAATATTATTTCTACCTAGCCACACCCGCACCCAACAAACCCTGTTTTTGGTAGGGGACGCACTCGCACCTGCACCCGCGATTCTCATCGCACCTGCACCCGTGCACTCGGTAACCTTGCGGATTATTTAATGATTATTTATGGTGCCTATTGGTGCCCACTATATCTTTCTCTCTTTTGTTCTATTTTACGCTTTCTTTAGAATATTTGAGTGGATGGATTGCTTCTATTCATTTCTGGAAGATATTGCAAATTTTAACGTGGTATCAAAGCAGGTTTGGAGCGACACTACTTGGTCAAGCCAAGAAGTATGATCGGAGCCTCCGATTCTTCTTCCAATCTCTTGGACGAATTATTCTTCATGTTTTATGAGCCAGGTACAACATAAGAAATTTTGGCTAAAGAGTTTTATTTTTTTCCTTTTGGTTGTCACATGTATGAGTGTTTTGGCAAAGGGATTCTATGCAGAGGGAAAAATGCGAATTTGAATTTTTGAAAAATGGTGCCGCCAACCCTTTTCCCTCCTTTCGGTCTTCTTCCTCATGACATGTCTGTTTCCAATTTATTGTGTGAATTCCATGCAAAGTTGGACGATTTCTAGAGTTTATTCCACGAACTGGAGGACTATTGCCTCTATTTTATTTGAGTTTTCTACTCTCTAATATTGGATCTGCTGCTTTTGGGACACCACACAAGTGTATAGATGCCATTTTCAGGATGAAGACAGTCAATCACCTTAGTGGAAGATGGATTCTGGTCTCAACTATCATGCTTGTAGAGGTGGATAGTGCAAAATTGGATAGATGAGGTGGAAGATGGATCCTGGTCTCAGCTATCATGCTCAAAGAAAACAAGGGTTTGATTCCCACTCCCTCCTTTTCAACGAAGTGCATGTGAATTTTTGCCTTCATTTATGTTACGGAAGGTTGTCTTCATGGATACGTTGACCCATGCGTTTCATCCAAAGCTCATGGTGTAGTGGTAGAAGCCTTCTGGCAAAAGGCGTTAGCAGCTAGAATCAGGGTTCGAATCTCAATGAGTGGATTTTTTTTCTGGATTATGGATCACTTGAGAATGTCCTCAAGGGGGCATTCCTCCAATCGCCTCATCTGAGGTTGTTGATGTAGTGGTAGACGGACTTATGGGAGGTGCAAGACTTAGGGTTCAAATCCTTTTTTTGAGCGTTGGATGCGCAAGATCACCCCAACGGGTGAGTGGGTTGCTCTCATCTCAATGTGTATGCTCAGAAAGATGGTTAGTCAACTTTGCCTAAGTGGCTTACTTCTTAGAGGTCTGTTGTTCAAATCTCCTCTGTAATTTTGCGCGAATCGCTTATCACTCATTGGTTGGCTAAGGTGGATGTTGACATGGCTCCCAATTGAGACAAAAGTAATTTTTACGTATTTATTCTACCTCAATCATGATGGCAAAACTTAGCATATTCATTCATTGAGGCAAGAGCCTATTTAATACATGCATTGGTGTTACAAACAAGGAGATCCATACTCCTAAGGAGGAGATTGTTACATGCAAGAAATATTACAATAATGCTCCATCTAAAAATGGATGACCTAATCATCTAAAAATGCATGACCTAATTATAATACTAAAATAATGTTATCAAGATCATCCTAAGGGATGAGTGGGCTGCTCTCATCTCAATGTGTATGCCCGAAAAGATGGTTAGTCAACTTTGCTTAAGTGGCTTACTTCTTAGAGGTCTGTTGTTCAAATCCCCGTTGTAATTTTGCGCGAATCACTTATCACTCATTGGTTGGCTAAGGTGGATGTTGACATGGCTCCCAATCGAGACAAAAGTAATTTTTACATATTTATTCTACCTCAACCATGATTGCAAAACTTAGCTTATTCATTCATTGAGGCAAGAGCCTATTTAATACATGCATTGGTGTTACAAACAAGGAGATCGATACTCCTAAGGAGGAGATTGTTACATGCAAGAAATATTACAATAATGCTCCATCTAAAAATGGATGACCTAATCATCTAAAGATGCATGACCTAATTATAATACTAAAATAATGTAATAAAATATTCCTAACATCCTCCCCTTATTACATTATTTGGGATAGGAAATATTAGGACCCCCCTTAATTTAGAGGAGTCTTGGCTTTGGCTCTTGCTTTGTGTCTCTTGCTCTTGTTCGAGTAAACACCTTAGGGTCCGCCTCTAGGTTCTTCTTGTTTGGGTAAATACCTTTGTGTTTGCTTCTAGGTCTGCTGCCTTTGGGTCGACCATTGGGTTGGCCGTTATGTCTGCCATTAGGTCAGCCTTTGGGTCTGCCATTGGTTTTGTCTCTAGGTTTAGCTCTTGGGCTGCCACCTTCTTTTATAGAATCTATTCAACATTCCTTTCATGTTGTCCTATTGTGTGACATCTATCCATCCACAATCAATATGTACCTTGTTGGTCATTTTTTGTTTGTGCCAACATATGGTTCTAGGAGTTGCATGGGATTCTAATTTCATGAACTTAGTGTTACTAGTTTCTGCTTGACCATCATAGCCAAGGCCTTCATTCTTTGGCCTTATACTTGGCATTATGGGCTCTCTTATGCCTTGCCCATATTTGCCCAATCATGTGCCATTATAACCCATTTGTTTTATTAGCTTGGAGCCAATTCCTTTGGTGTGCTTTTCAAAGCACCCAAGTTCTTGTTCTTCAACATGGCTTTCAACACCTGTAGTAATATGGCCTTTGTCATGGCCACCACTATCATCAATAGCATTCAAGTCATTAGTATCACAAGCTAAATCTCTCTTTGTGATAATATTGCTTGTGTCACAACAAGCATCTGCCACCATGGGCTTGACCTTCAATTGCTCCTTTATTTCCTCTCTTTTTATGCTTATAGATGTCAAGTGTTATTAATGCCATGTATACTGTCCTTACAACATTTATAGGGATTATAACATCGGTTTTAAGATCATCTTCAGAACCATCATCTTTGAGAATAGTTTGCAAACAACTCCTTAGTGTGACGGATTGTCCATCGTCATAAAGATCCTTATCTTCTTGGAAATTAAGACCCTTAAGAACCTTATCTGGTGTGGCACACTCATGAACTACTGATGGATTCTTGGCATGGTTTCTTTTTGCCTTTCACATGTGGATTTTTATTAAGGTGTTGGTCTTAGCCAAAAACACACCTTGTACAATATTGGATGACCCTGTGTAATGAACTTTGCAAGAAGTGTGAAGGTGTTGGAATCTGCTGATACTACACCTTTTACAATCACAAATATTGTGTAATTTTGCAAAATATGGATTTTGAACTTTGCAAAAAATATCAAATCACCCATTCAAATGCAATAGATGTCAAATATCCCATTTTTTTTTTATATTTGCAAAAAAAGGGGGCATTTTTTAATTTAATAAAAAAAGTGCATGATATTTAAAAAAAACTTGGATTACCCTGCTTTGATACCAATGATAGAAAAACTTAGCTTATTCATTCATTGAGGCAAGAGCCTATTTAATACATGCCTTTGCCATACAAACAAGGAAATCAATACTTTTGAAGAGGAGATTGTTATATACAAGAAATATTAAGATAATGCTCCATCTAAAAATGGATGACCTAATCATCTAAAGATGCATGACCTAATTATAATAATGTAATAAAATATTCCTAACAAATCAATAAGGAGAAAGCAGGTGGCAGGATTTCATCCAATAAGAGGTGGGTAGTTGGCGGAAAATGAGTGGTTGTCACCAGTGAATGAGTGTGTGCCAAATGGCAGTGTGGGATTACCTGCTAATATTCTAGGGTTCAAGGCATTGATTTTTCCATTTTTGAAGGCTATTTGGGCAAAACGTCCAGAGGCCATAAATTTTGCATAGGGAAGCTTTTTTCAGCTCGTTTTTTTCAAATCGTGCGATTTTTTGAGCTCTATGCATTGGTGACATTAATTTACATACCGGTTCCAGTCGTAGGGGCCGAATTGTGCGGAATATTCCTCAAGCCCTGTTGCCCTATTTTGAAAGGGCAAATTTACAATATTCTATAAAATCAAAATCTTTGATCCACTTCTTTGGTAGATGTAGTTGGATTTGTGACAGATGCAACAAATTTTGAGTCTTTTGGAGGCTTACAAGAAAAGGATTTAGGATGTGCTTTAGTCAATTCCTCTTCCTTCTTTGCACGATTGATTAAGCTTATTCATGAATATCTAATCATTCAAGATCTCTTTCTTCTAATTCTTGTTCAGATACCCTTGGAAGTTTGTTATAGCTCTTCTTTTAAGCAGGTTTATGCAAAACCTCTTTTGGTGATTGAAATCAGGTGGTCCAAGGGCAAGAGGAAGTCTTGAAATAGGGTGATGTATGCTGTAAGAGGAAAACCTATGCTTTCAAGTCATACCTTATGTGACTATTGAAGATTGAAGGAGCTTATCGTAAGAGGTGGTGGTGATTTTGACATCTCTTTTTCATTTGAAGTCCTAGCAGAAGTGTTTTTTGGATGTGTGCGAGAGTGTCTAATAGGTGCAATGATGACTACGGTCTAGCCTAAGGAGACTCTTTTGTGTAGGAAGGATTTTGCAGCAGTAGATTTCAGATGACGAGGGGGATCTAGATGAGTCTACCTCAAAATGCAAAGGCCCATTAGAGCATCTATTATGGGTGGTGGGGACGAGGGAGATATTATTAATGTCTTCTCTCCTTGGTCCCTTAGTTCAGATTATGAGGGGGTGTTGAAAGTGTAATCTGATTTATGGCCAAGACCGACATTGTATGAGAAAATAGTGGATAGGCCTGAGGGCATTCATTGTACAATGTATTGAATTTATTGTAATATTTTATTATGTAAGCCCTATGGGTCGTGGTTAACCTTGTTATGGTTAAACCCACCTTATAAACTTGTAATTAACCTTAAAGCCTTTCTTGTTATGTTGGCTTAAGGTTAAGTTTATTTACATAATTGGGGGTTTGGTATTGGTATAAATACCCCCTGTAGACAAGCAAATTGATCTATCTGTATTTGGTGAACCCGTTTTGGGTATTTTGTGTTATTTTATAAGTGTACACAAAGTGTTTGACGAAATGTGCGTACATATATTTAATTATGTTGTAAAGTGCAATTTAATATTGTACGTAATAATAAAGTCATGTTAAGTCATGTAAGTCGACAAAGTTATAAGTCATAAGGTATTTTGTCCTGTAGTGGGAAATGTCAAGTAAATGCAAGAGCAAATGCATATGAAATGTAATTTGGGGAAGTTATGAGGTAGTTGGAGGGCATAACTACTTTTTGGTGTATAAATAAGCCCTCCCCTCATTCATTCAAGTTGTTCATGGATTGAAGGGTTCATTCATTCATTCAGCCAGGGCATTGAGGAGAGTCATGCAGGTTGGTGGATTAACGGAACAACATTGGTACGTGTGAGAGTTGATGCATGTGTGTAGGGCATGATGCAGTCCAGTCTTGTATGCAGCCATGGAGAATATTCTGCCTAGGGTTTGCAGGCTGCAGATTGTAATGTTGAAACTGTAATGCTGTATCATAAATGCCATTGTTAATATAAAACTGCTTGTAATTACTGTTATCTACCATTGCTGCTGCTATTGCCATTGCTGCTTCTATTGCTGTTATTATTGCTGTTGCAGGTTCTGTGCATTATTATTGCTATACTACAATGACTGCAGAATTGTAAAATTATTTAAGTAGAAATGGAACTGTGTGTAAGCATGTAAAATTTCATTTCTACACCCCCACCACTTCTCATTTGATCATCGGAGTGTTGTGATTCTTATCTATGAATTATATAGTGATTATTTATGGTGGCTACGGGTGCCCACTATATCTTTAATTCTTTCGTCCTATTTTATGCTTTCTATATAATTGCTTTTGTTCGTTTTTTGGACTTTGACGACAAAGCTTTCTAAGGGGTGGAGCCATGTAACAGTTCCGATATAGCCATGTTGACTATCTTTACTATTGTCAGCTTGAGCCCTAGGAATAGGTTAGTCAGCCCTTGAGCATTAGGGTTAAGGTTATTGTTTGATTTAGTCCATAAATAGAGTTATGTTGGAGTAGAGAGATCATCATTCTTTTTATCTAAAGTCGCCTATGTTGCCTGTATAAAACTTCACCCTCTCCAAGTGGCTATGAGACTTTGCCCTCTCTAAGTGGCTAGGATTTGTATTGATTTGGAATTTGGAATCTGTTACTTGCATTATTGATTTTCTGGTATTGAATCTGATCTATTGTTCCAGTGGATGTTTCCTTTTACACATTATTGAATTGTTATTGTCGTTGTTGATTTTTAAAAAAAAATGACTACGCTTGCCCCCGGTTTGCACTCACTCCCCATGATTGTAGTAGTAGTAATAATAATAATACAAGTATGAACAAGAGCTTTATTATAGTTTATGTTATTATAAGGATATTATTAACAAGGTTGATATTATTACGATTAATGTAGTTATTATTGCTGAAAGATTTCAAGAACAATAATAATGTTATCACCATTATTTACATGATAGGAATTCTGATGTTGGTATCATCATAAGGGCATAGCAACAATGTTTATGGTTATTTATCTATTTTTTTAATTGATATTTATAATAAAATACTATACACATGATAATGGTGTGTAACTCTATATTGATTTTATTCTAATTTATATTAATGTGCTTTTAATATTGTTTAACCTTGATATGACGTTCGTTAATAATAGTGACTCCTGTAAAGCAATCAAGTAAAGGTTTTCTTTTTCAGTTATTTATATGGGGTCGAAACAGGCCCCACCTGTATTACATCACAAATACATAGTACTTGGCAATTATGCATTAATCGCTTGGCAAGATTCGAACCTAGGTCTCCTTGAAAGTAGAGGAATTTAACTGGTTGAGCTTTTGCGATTTGATATCAAGTAAAGGTTTGTATTACACTCAATTTTCAATATTAAATAGGGCCAATCATTTATAACTGGAATATTGAAGTTTGATATTGACTTAGTAAAGGCAAAAATATAAGGATTTGTCTATGAGCATTTTCAAACGTTTTCCATTTCATCATTTGTTTTGTGTGGCAACAAAAAGTTGAATGTTAGTTTTTGTATTCTACGTGTCAAACGTCTGAAGAGAACAGTTTGGAGTTTATTTTCAATGATGTGAGTGCCTAATTTTTATCTAGTTATTCATTGAGCAGAAAACTCAAGATACAACATTAGCATAGAGTGAAACTTGTATGCAAGGCTTTGGAATAGTGAGATATAAAATGCCAGTACTCCCCTACTTTACATAGCTAGTGCAATAATTTACAATCAGAAAGTGTTGTGGAATTAGGGAACAGTTTTACAGTATGGATAAATGTTCTAGTCACTTGGTCTATGTGTCAAATTTTGAAAGTAAACATTAACTGGCCATAAATACATGATGGATTAATGAATTAAATTAGGCACTGAATTTATTGACTCAGAAAGTGCACAAATCACTTCCTTGCAGCTGACAGGGATGAAAGTAATGAATTTACAGAGTTGGACGTGGACCTAATATATTGCTGATCAAGGATAAAGATGGGTATGTCTATGGAGGCTATGCATCACAACAATGGGAAAAGCATAGCGACTTTTATGGTGACATGAAATCCTTTCTTTTCAGTCTGTCTCCATGTGCTGCTATTTATCGACCTACGGGAGTAAACAACAATATACAGTGGGTAAGCTCACTTTCTTTTGAATGGAACATCTTTCAATTTAATTATGTTTCTGATCTGAAATATGTCAATTAAAATCACCATACAGATCTCTTGAATGATTTATGGCAACGTTGTAAAAAAAATTCACAAAATGATGCCAAAATAAACAAGCATTTTCATTCATAAGTACGTCTGCTGAAGGAAACTATATGGAAATTACAGGAAGAACTTCATACAAATTTGCTTGAAACCAGGGATTTATATGGAGAAACACTTAGGAGTATAAGACATAATGGAAAGAAAATTGGATGCTTTGCTTGCAAAAATGGACTAAATGCAAGGCTTTCACACTAAAAATGGCACATGTTGATAAGTTTAGCCACCGTGGAATATGAACAATTTTAAAAAAATAAATCTTTGATATCGGTTTGAGACAGTCCCTACTCATATTACGTCATGACCATATTATCACGTTATTTCAATTACCACATAGTGGTATTACAACAAACTGTATTGGCAATTATGTATATATTGTCTGGCAAGATTTAACCCTGGGTCTCCGTTTTGGGAGCCTAGGTTTTTAACCACTTGATTGCATGCCATTTAATGTGGGATGCAAACAATTGTGTCAAAAGGGTTTTGAATTACGAACTTTGATATTATTAAGTATGCAATGGACATGAAGATTAATCATCATGGAATGGCATGGAATAAATTTTATTTGAATATTCTGGTCCCAATTAGTTTCTCTATTATGTATCATTGTATACTACATAATTCGTTTGTTTTGTGTAAAAAATAATTTTCCTAGTGCTATGCGCCTGAATGTTTGCATGCTAACATTTGCCACTCTTGAGTAAAAGGAAGCATGGCAGCACATATGAATGACATATTAGTGGATGCTGCTTTGCATTTAGAGTAATAGAGAAAGGAAAAGAAAAAGAAAATATATCCAACAGAAGAGAGGGTCATGTAATGCAAGAAAAATTTATTAAGAGAGGAATCTTGCAATACCATATGAAGAGTGATTCGCTAAACAAGCTCCATCTATGATCTATATAGTAGACAAAACTAAATAAGGGACTAGTTGAAGGAGAGAATACTGTCCGATGGGCTGAAAGGAAAATACTGACTAGAAACTAATTCCAGAACTCACTAGAGAATAGCAATGTACTACTTTGAACTGAAGCAATGAACCAAGCTGACCAAAATCTCAACCGAACTCTATATTGTTTACACCACAAATTGACGTATCTCCGGACTTCAAACTTCGAACCATAGTTGGAAAACTTGCAACTCACGATAAACTCGGCAGCCCAATTTTGGAGATTTTATTGGCAACTCGGGAAAACTTGGCAAAAAAAAAACCGAAGAAATTTTTCAATTAAAAAAAGAAAAACATTTTAAACAACAATTGGAGAGCCAGAAAGTTGATTTTATATTAGATATTCATAAAAAAGAGTACAATTACAGTTCATGATCATCAAATCCAACCAAATACATCATAGAAATGCAACATTTCAAAATATGAAGCAGTTTTTAAACTGCTTTTTGTTTTCCCCTCCTCCCCCTCGCACTAGATGGTTGGCCTTGGCTCTGAACAGGTGGTTGAATTGGAGGCTCCTCAGGTATGGTATCATCATGGTATATCTCCTCCAATCCTCTTAAATGTTTTGCTTCCTCCTCAAGTGCCTCAATGTCCTTTGCAGTAAACTCGGTATCCATAGGACTCTCGACAATCCAATCACATAGTGGATCTAGCTCATCCAATTCAATTGCCTCATAGGATTCACTAGCCTCCACTTGTCTGGTGTGAAGCCGAAGATTGTATTGTACAAACACAAGGTCATTGAGGTGCTCTTGGGTCAACCTATTGTGCTTCTTGGTGTGTACGGCCTCAAATAGAGACCAATTGCACTCACACCCAGAAGCGCTACAAGGCTGACTCAAGATGCGGAGAGCCATCCTCTTCAGAATAGGTGTTTTGGAACCATAGTCCTCCCACCATAAATCTACAAAAAAGATAATTTTCAAAGTATTAATTTACATTTGTAAACTACAAGAAAAATTCAAAAAATGTTAAACTTTAAAAGTTTAAATGCTTTACCTGGTTGCAAGGTTGACCTTGCTTCTTTAGCAAAGGAGGATGCAAACAAGCTCCCTCTCGCAGCCTTATAAAGTTGCAACTCAGCAGGGATGAGGCGATGTTTGGCAAGGTTATCTATCATCCTCTCTTTGCAAGTATAGAACCCTGCCTGGACCTCTTCATCACCGCTAAGACTGCTAGTGTAAAAGAATTTGGGGTTCAAGAAGCACCCTGTGGCATGAATAGGTCGATGGAGTTGCCTTGTCCATCTCTTATCAATGATGCGCCAAATTGGTTCATACTTGCATTGGTTGCCACCATAATAGTGTTCAATGGCCTCTTTGGCTCTATCCATTGCCTCATATAGATAACCCATTGCCAATTTTTCACCATCTACAAGGCGAAGAACCCTTACCAAGGGTTCTGTCACTTGCAATTAAATAGTAAATACTGAAAATTTAGAAAAAGTAATACTAAATTTTTCAAGTATAAAATAAGATTTTAAAATTTAAATTTGAACTCAACAAGCAATTACCTTGAGAATTTCCTGGATGCTCACCCAAAATGAATCATTAAACACTTGCCTCCAGATCTGCTGCCCCTCCTCTTTTGAATGAAATGGTGAGGCATACCATTCCTTGCTCACAAACATCCGCTTCAAAGCGGGTGATGCCGTTAGAAGGCTCTGCAAGGCGATGAAATTGGAGGCAAATCGAGTGATCCCTGGGCAAAGAATGTCCCTCCCATCATTATGCTCCCTCATCAAGCTGAGCACCCATGTGTGGTTATAGATAAACCATGTAATGTTCTTCGCCTCTTCTACCATGGTCTTCACCCATGTCATTTTGCCAATGTCCTCAAGCATGAGGTCAATGCAATGGGCAGCACATGGGCTCCAAAAAATAGAGGGGTACTTCTCCTCGAGAAGTCTACCCGCAGATACATATGTTGCTGCATTGTCCGTCACTACTTGGACAACATTCTCCACTCCTATTTCTAGCACGACCTCCTCCAACAAATTGAATAACAATTGTGCATTCTTCACCTCTCGCGAGGCATCAACCGACTTCAGGAAGACCATGGATCCACCCAAAGCCACCATGAAGTTCAGGAGCGTGCGGTTTCTTGCATTCATCCATCCATTAGAAAGAATGCTGCAGCCCCTTGTCCTCCATGTATTCCTTTGCTCTTCTACAAGAGCACGTGTGTTGATGACACACTCCAACAATGGTCCACTTAAATATTTTGTCGAAGGTGTCTTAACCCCTTTGCCAGACTCGCTCAATGCCCTCACTAGGGCTTCCCAATAGGGGCTGTTCGCACAATTGAAGGGAATGTTGCAGTAATACCAAAAATTGGCTGTAGCTGTCCTTACATCCTTTGCCTTGTCCCTCCCCCATGCGGTATTCTGAAGTGTGGTTTGTCTTGTGTTGGAGCCTCGTCCAACACTCCTCCCACTCCCACTAGTACTACCTTGCGGAATGCGAGGGCTAAGAACAAATTCTTCGGCCGCGGCATCGACATCCTCCAGTTCAGCTTCATCCCCATAAAAAGAGGCCCAAGGCCCCACTCCATGTCCCATTGCAACTCTTGTCCTTTTGTGCTCGATTTTTTTGGCCTCTTTGTTGCACAACCAAGCCTTCACCTCATTTCTAATCAAATCATCTGCTCTAGGGCAGGGGTCCACATCATGCCCGGGTTGCCCAAGCAGATGGTATTTGAGGCGATGGATGCCTCCTCGCATGTCCTTGTCGTAGTGTTTACAAAACACTTGATTCGACAAGTTTCCCTTAACCCCATGCTTCCACATTGGGTCTCTTCCTGGGCTTGGACTTGGGGCTGCAGTTGAAGGAGTCGGTTGGGTTGCACTTGAAGGAGGATCATTGCTGCCCGTAGCGGTTCCAGGGACCTCACCCAAAGAATCCATCTATATTTCCAAATGGGAGGGAGGGAAAAAGAAAGAAGTAAGTAATCGGATGCCCTAGGGCCTAGCCTACATGCTTGAAAAGAACAAACAAAAAGAAATTTGAAAAAAAAACCTAACAAAACCCTAGTTTTTTTAGGGGAAAAAATACCTCTGAAAATCTGTAGAAACAGTGTCAAATCTCCTTGAAACGGTGTCCAATCTCTGATGTGATCCCGAAAATTGGTTTAGAATCAGTGTTTTCACCTCTGAGAACAATGTCCACACAGCCGGAGAGAAGGAAAAGTGAGCAAATGAGGAAAAATGGCTTTTTAAAACAAAATTCTGCCCATTCCCCTGTTTTTGCGTGTGCAGCTGATTTTCTCGCGTTAAATCGACATCTTTTTTGGTGAAAGCTCACCTAGAGTCTGCGAGTTTCTTGGCACCGAGAAATAAAAAAAAAAATACTGCTCGCAATTTCTTGCAAGTTTCACGAGAAATCATGGGTTCTTCATGATTTTTCTAACAAGCTTCGAATTGTCCAAACAACAAGCTTCACCCAATGTGGCAAGCCCAACCAGAATCTTGTTTGAAACTAAAAATGTCAAACAACAATCTTTATGCCTAAGATCCATCGATCAGATGTGTGTTTCATTGACGAAGTTTTGGTTCTGAATTGTCTTCTGTATTGCCTTCATAGCCTTCATTTAGATGTTGCTTGAAATGGCATGCTTGACAACGAGCCTCAAATATCAAGTGATCTAAGCATCCTTGCGATACCATATGTTCAAAGGACATCTGACTAGTCTCACTGAAGATCTCCTGAAAGGCATAAAACAATCCATATGCCTCCTCCATAGTGATCGAAGACATTGATCGCATTGCAAACACTGGCCAAGTCAAAGACATCTGCCATTGGTAAGTAGTAAGTAGCATTCAGACAGACCAGTATAACAGATAACTAGACTTGACCACCTGATACACAATATCAAGTTAAATGGACTTGACCAAACTTAACCAAAACATTTTCACAAAAAAGTAATTTACATACTTTGATCACAAAATATCAGAGTAACTGGACATGATCACAAAATATCACTAAAAGGAATCTAGACACAAATTCTAGACAAACAATAAGAATGTACAAAGTCCACAATATGAAAGATAGAAATGGCACTTGTGAGATGAGATGCCATCAATTTCACCCACGAAGAGGTTCTAATGTACATAAATACCTTTATTTATTCTTTCCTTATTTGTTTTCTTACCCTTTCTTTTTCTTCTTTTCTTTTATAATTCTTCCTTTTTTTTACCTACTTTCCTTTTTTCTGTCCTTCCTTTTGTTTTCTTTTTCTTTTTTGTTCCTTTTTTTCCTTCAAAATTTTAAACTAAAAATCTGATTACGCTTAAAAAAAGAACAACGTACTGTCTTGGTCCTCCAATTTACAACCTTGGGGACCAACATATAAGCCTTACCCTCAATGCCACTTGGTCTATTACTTATGACTGGATAACTTGCGTTGTCGTGTCACTTCAGTGACAGGACAGACTTTGATAAAAAGCTGATCCAAGAGGTGGTAAGCACAATGTACAAACAATTATTTCAGGAATAAATGATCTAATTAGTCACTGTTAAACATTTTGAATAAGCAAGAAAGGTTAGAACTTAATAAGGAAGCAAAAAAACATACTAAATAAAATTATTTTTTGACTACAATAATAAGCTTGACTTTAGATTCTTTTAATGAGATGAGCCACCCAGCATGTCACTGGTTCCTGGAGACATGGAGTTGGTCTGGTAAGCTGTGTGTTGTTAGCTGGTTAGCCTCTGATTGGATATGGGATAATCTTTGCCATTTGATAGGATAAGGTGCTCACTTGCTTTGTTACATATAACAGGACAAATTGTGCTCGGGTGTTGCTTCAGTTATTCCATTCCTTTTAGGCTTCATCGGCTTAGTTTATAGGCTAACCTAAAGAAATCTTGTATTGGCAGAACTAAATCTTTGGAAGGTGAGAAAGGAATCAAACTCATAACAAGCTATACACTGAAACAAGCTATAGGAGAATTATCGTGGGATTGCAATTAGAAGATGCTTAATCCTCTCAGAGCATTTGAAGTTACTACAAGATTATATTTCCTATATGGACCTAATCCTAAAGCTCCAGCAAGGTATAGTTGGTGTCTCCAAGGAATTGCAAAGCTCTTTTTTAGAATTAATTATTGCTAGGTACTAAATTACAACAAAATTACATAATAGGAATATGCCTGTGGAAATAACAACTTGTAGAAAGAAGTGCATCACAATGACCGGTTAGAAATCAAGATGGCCAGCTACCTCCCACATACACAAGAGAAGAAGAGTCTATCATGTTCTTGAAGATGAAGATGATAAAAGTGTTGATCTTAAAAGCATTAGAAGGAACTTATGAAAATGTTTAAAGAACTCAAATATTTTAAATGGAAGACAAAAGCATAAATGGGTCTGTGGTGTGAAAACAGTACCATAGAAGGCCATGCTACGAATGGGTATCCTTTCCCAAATTATTGCACTATGATGTAGATACATGATATGAATGGATGTCCCTTTGATATTAAAATTAAATAGAGGAGTTGTATTCTTACACAAAGTTGGCAAAGCAAGGAATCCATAAAGAATTAATGATCCTAAGCAAGGAGTAATCAAAGATTTTTCATGTTTGATGACAATAAAAATTGACCAAAAGTTACTGATGGTGACATTTCATGCGGGATCATCCTTCAAATTCTTCAAACAATTCATGCTCTACATGTGGGTTGGAAAATCATAATGGTTAGAAATGCTAGAAGCAGCAAGCAGAACATACAAATAAATTGCCAAAATATTTGGCGGTAGATGTGACTTGAGTCAATACAAGGATGCCAATACGAAATAAAATAAAGAATTGTTGAGTAAAAGATCCATCTGTGAAGCAAATGGAAGAAATGGGCATTCAACCAACAAATTACACAAGAAGATTAATCTTCACAAGAAATTTGGGTTTGTAGCACATGCTTTGCAACTATAAAGTTGCCATCGCAAGATTTGCTACCGTAAACAGAAGTTATATCTCTTTGTTATGAACCTCTATTCTCATAACCATAAATCATTCACCAATATGCAAAAATATTCAACATGCATCCACAAATAAATTGCACAATAACAATCCACACAATAAAATAGAGATTGATAATACCCTTGAGGTAGGGCAACACCGTACAATGCTCCTTATTGGAAGGAAGCCACTCCACAAGATCTTTAGCTCCACGAGCCAAGACTTCTACAAGAATACTTCATATATATCTCCTATTTACAATGGGGGTACAACTCTCTTTATACAAGAGTGTGATGGTTCACCTTCCATGAGTTACAAAGTGCATAATAATATAACAATATTCCTTGACGGTTACATATGACAATATTCCTCTAACGGTTACATATATGATTTTATGACATTATTCTCCTACCTATTTTTAATTTGACATGTGCCCTTCCTTACTCAATAGTTAATTTATGGCTCATACCATTATACAATAGAATATTAAATTATTAACATGGGTACCCCCTTACAAAATGTTTCGTCCTCGAAACATAAGAAGAGGCTAAATAATATGATCTTTTGAGCCATGCTGAGTACTGGTACCAATCTCGTTCATGCATCCATCCCAATGAAACTATGATTGGTGGTGGTCTTCGTTGATGCCAATGCCATGTGTTGGAAGCATAAATTTCACTTTTTTATATCCAGACCTGTTTGTATTTACGACTAAAGTTTGGGCTCCCTTGGTTTCTTTTATGTCCCTCATAGCTCCTTTGTTGCTCTATGCCTTGTCTCCATGATTGTTTCCTCTCATGGTGGTGTGGATGGCGATATACTCCAACCTTAGCCTGTTGTTCTACCTGTTTTTGCTCTTCTCTCTTGCTCCCTTCTTTTGGTTCATCTTTTGCTTTTGTTTCTTCTTTGATTTCTATTACTGCCTCCTCCTTAGGTTCTATTTCAGGTTCTTTTGTTTGTTCTTCACTTTGTTCCCTTGCAATAGCTACCTGTTTTTCCTTACATTGTTGTCTTCTTCTTGTACCATAACTTCATGAACTTCTTTTGCACATTAAGTTAATAACTTAATAGTACCCAAAAAATGAAACCAAGGATAACCAAGAACAATATCTACATCCTTCATCTCAAGAGCATGAAAATCGGAATGTAAAACATATTTATCATGATGATTTTCAGATCTTCAAAAATTTAAACATTTTGACCTTCAAGTTTTATGTCTTTGATTTTTTTGCTTGAACTTGCAACCTCTTAGTCAAAGACATATTGATAAAATTATATTTGCTGCTAGGGTTAATGGAAACAATAAATTTTTTATTTTGAATGCAACCATGAACTTGCAAAATAGAATTTTTGCATTCAAACAAATCTTTTTGACCATTGTTTGGCCCTGACACACAAGGTGTAGTTTCCTTAACCTGCACATTATTATCCATTTCCTCCAATCCCCATTTGCTTAAGAATGCAACTTCAAAGTCTTCCTATGTGTATATATATTTATGAGCATACATAAAGTCTGAAAACCAAGAATAAGCTTCCTCTTGCAAAGAAAAATAAAGGTTACATTTCCATATTGACTCAGGAAAATTTAAAGTAAATTTTTTAAACTTCTTCAACCAATCCTTGGTGTCACTCTCATCATTTCCAGTGAATTTCGGCAAATCCATGATCTCAACCCAAAACTTTTTGCAAACAACAAGGGTTTTTAAATAACTGAAATTTCTCAAAAATAAAAGTTTTTCAAATCTCATCTATTCCCTTCTTCAACAATTAAATCTGCAAATTTTCTTCAAAACAAAACAAATGACAACTGATTTGCTTACCCGGATTGAGAGAGATGAATTTTTTTCCCTTTGCATGAATTTTCTATGCAGCCCCAAAATCAACACCAAAAGCCCTACTTGCCACAACTGTAACTCCCTCAATACTTATTAGAATTTAAAAAGTGAGCCATCATTTTTGTAGTACTCAGAATAACCTATATGCTGGTGCAAAAATCTTTTGAAAATGATTGATAAAAAATTTAATACGAATATTTTCTTTTTGAAAAATAATTCGCGTAGCCAAAAAACAGTCTCAACAGCCCAACTTCAAATATCTGTAACTCTCAATATTTATCAGATTTTAGAAGTGAACAGTCGTTTTTATAGTATGTAGAATAATCTACATGCTGGTGCAAAAATCTTCTAAAAATAACTGTTTGAAAATTTAATACAAATCTTTTTATTTAAAAAAATCCCCGCGGCCAAAATACAACACAAATAACCCAACTTCAAACAATCAACTTTCTCAATGCTTATCAGAATTTAACAAATGAGCAGTCGTTTTTGTAGTACTCGAAATGATCTACATGCTGAAACAAAAATATTTTGAAAATGACTGCTGAAATAAAAATTATGGCCTCTGCAAAATGTGACGTTTTTCTAAAAAAAATGTGCCCTAGCTTTTTTTTTTTTTTATTAATGTCCGCAGTGGGCCAAAATAAGACCCAAGGGACTATAAGAAGTACAATAATGACTGCCAGCTAGCAGGCTAAAAAGCCCAACAAAGAAAAGAACTAAGAAAAATACAAGATCAAATCCGACAAATGGGCCAAAGAGAAAGGGAAAAGAAAAGAAAAGGGAGAGCAGAGGGGGGAGGGCTGCAGTCCAACAAAGATACCAAATGTTATGAACCTCTATTCTCATAACCGTAAATCATTCATCAATATGCAAAAATATTCAACATGCATCCACAAATAAATTGCACAATAACAATCCACACAATAAAATAGAGATTGATAATACCCTTGAGGTAGGGCAATACCGTACAATGCTCCTTATTGGAAGGAAGCCACTCCACAAGATCTTCAGCTCCACAAGCCAAGACTTCTATATATATGACTCTTTTATATATATGACTCTTTTAAAATGGGTGTACATCTTTCTTTATACAAGAGTGTGATGGTATAATAATATGACAATATTTCCTCATGGTTACATATATGATTCTAAGACATAATTCTTCTACCTATTTTTAATTTGACATGTGGCCTTTCTTACTCAATAGTTAATTTATAGCTCATACCATTATACAATACAATATTAAATTATTAAGTACCTATCTTGGATACCTAACATTTACCAAATCTTATGATCCTCTATTTTCATAACCATAAATCATTCACCAATATTCAAAAATATTCAACATGCAAAAATATTCAAATGCATCCACAAATAAATTGCACAATAATAATCCACACAATAAAATAGAGATTGATAATACCCTTGAGGTAGGGCAACATTGTACAATGCTCCTTATTGGAAGGAAGCCACTCCACAAGATCGTTAGCTCAATGAGACAAAACTTCTATGAGAATACTTCAGAGTGTGATGGTTCACCTTTCCATGAGTTACAAGATCACCCATGTGGTGGTTCACCTTCCATGAGTTACAAAGTGCATAATAATATAACAATATTCCCTAACGGTTCATATATGATTCTATGACATTATTCTCCTACCTATTTCTAATTTGATATGTGGTCTTCCTTACTTAATAGTTAATTTATGGCTCATACCATTATACAATACAATATTAAATTATTAAGTACCTATCTTGGGTACCTAACATTTACCAAATGTTATGAATCTCTATTCTCATAACCATAAATCATTCATCAATATGTAAAAATATTCAACATGCATCCATAAATAAATTCCACAATAACAATCCACACAATAAAATAGAGATTGATAATATCCTTGAGGTAGGGCAACACCATACAATGCTCCTTATTGGAAGGAAGCCACTCCACAAGATCTTCAGCTCCACGAGCCAAGACTTCTACAAGAATACTTCATACATGATCTTTTACAATGGGGGTACATCTCTCTTTATACAAGAGTGTGATGGTTCACCTTCCATGAGTTACAAGATCACCCATGTGGTGGTTCACCTTCCATGAGTTACAAAGTGCATAATAATATGACAATATTCCTTGATGGTTACATATGACAATATTCCTTGACGGTTACATATATGATTTTATGACATTATTCTCCTACCTATTTCTAATTTGACATGTGGCCTTCCTTACTCAATAGTTAATTTATGGCTCATACCATTATACAATATAATATTAAATTATTAAGTACCTATCATGGGTAACTAACAATCTTTCTACTTTCAGGGAAGTCCTCAAAGGAAAGGTGTCTCCAACCAATATGGTAGTGCCCAACAAGAAGAGCAAGTCTGGTAGGAAGGGCTGTTGCCATTGGTCAAAGACAAACAATCAATGGAGTTCGAACTTGTTGACAGAGTAAAAGTAACGACGTGTGCATAGAAGATTAGGTTCACGTAAATAATGCATGTTCAGATGAAGAGGTTCATGTAAACAATGATGGTTGTGCCAACAAAAGTCATGATGAAGATCATGACAAAGTAGTATGCAAAGAAAGACAAAGCCTATGACAAGTGACTATAGCATCTACACAATTGCGAGTGTGTTTGGAGGTGCATGGAACGAGAGTCTGACACAAAGGCAACCATAGCGGAGCATGTTTGGTAGTGAGTGGTGTTTCGACACTTGATTAGAGCCAAAAATCATCTATGTGCAAATATGGTTACAAAGCATCAACTTGTTTGAGCTTTGAGCAAGCCTCTCAGGAAGATATATTTGGCAAAGAGGCTGTTAGTAACAAAAACCAGTCAACTAACAAAGGACCAATCCAGTTGACAATAGCTGCAATAGGAACGAACAAGTGCAAGTGCCCACGTATGAGTCAGCAAAAACCTGTGTGTATTATTCTTCTATTTACTATCGACTATTTACTACTAAATGAAGCTTTGCTTTGAGCACGAACAACTAGTGATGTTTCTGTTCTTTTTGGTTTGGTAATATTATAATGTATAGGTTTTTATTATTTATCAGTTTCTTATTATTTTTTGCAATGCAGTAACTCTAAAACAATGAAACTTGAAGTTGATTTATTGAAAAGTATGAAACTAGAATTATGAACAAGGATGCATCATTGTTTTTTATTGTCTATGATTAATAATGAGAAAACCAATGAAAACTCTGGCTTGTTCATTTTAAATTGTTTTTTCATTTGTAATAATTTATTATATATATTTCTCTAGTTTTAAGTAGTTGTTCCTTTTTTTCATTTTAAAATGTTTGGAGGTGCATGGGACGAGAGTCTGACACAAAGGCAACCATAGCAGAGCATGTTTGGTAGTGAGTGGTGTTTCGACACTTGATTAGAGCCAAAAATCATCTATGTGCAAAGATGGTTACAAAGCATCAACTTGTTTGAGCTTTGAGCAAGCCTCTTAAAAAGATATATTTGGCAAAGGGGCTGTTAGTAACAAAAACCAGTCAACTAACAAAGGACCAATCCAGTCGACAATGGCTGTAATGGGAATGAGCAAGTACACGTGCCCAAAATCCCACAATGATGGAAATGAAGACCTTGTGTATCACATTGGATTGAAGTAATGAACTAGGCAACATGAATGCAATTAAAACTTGCTATGTTGAGAGGTGTTTGAATTGATTGGGATTTGTGGCTTACGGGTCCGTTCAACAATTGGGATGACCTTAAGGAAGTCTTCGAGAAGAAATTATGACTGTTGCATGATGATACAAAATGATCGGTGAGATTTACATCACGAAACAAAGGAAAGATGAGGGTGTCAAATTGTATTACCCTTTGAAAGAGCTAGTTGACAAAATGGAGAAGCAACCTGTCAATGGATTGTAGAAATAGTGGTTCATAGTGGATGGTTTTGCCTCCTACCTTGTACCATATGAATTTGAATTTGGAGATTGACATGAAGGTTGTGATGAATGAAGTCGAAGTCGCAAGGAATAGCTCCAACAACTATGGTGACAAAGATAAAATGAAGCATCGATTGAGGCACTTAGGAAGGATATGTTGTGCATGATCTACAAGCTAAAAATAGACAAGAAGGAGAAACATCGCATTGGGTGTATAGAGTGTCAGACAAAAGGACACTCCAATAGCAACTACCCAAAACACAACTATCTCAACATTTGCAAGGCATACAAGCACTGGATATGAATGTTGGTTCAATGTGAAAAGTAAGAAGCACTAAGCTTTGGCACTGTTGGAGGCTGAGGAGGAGCAAAGCACATCCACGGGAGGTGCAACAATTGGGTTTACCAAAATCATTTAGAAGCAAAAAATAATGGTAAACAAGGTGGCAAGGATGCAGAAGGTCAGAGGTAGAGCCACATTCAGCAGTATGATACATCCAAGATGCCTATCATAACATGACACAAGTGTCTAAAATAGATGCACTTCTTACGCAACCGCATCAATGCCACCACCTTGAACATACAAATAATGTACAAATGGTTCGAACAAGGCACATAGAGGCTCTATCCTAAGAAGAAAGTGGGTAATCAAAATGCCAATTTGGTCGATACAAAGGAAGCTAACATGAGGGAGAAGCAAGATCTTATAACATAGGATCAAGCAAAGAAGCATGTGGAGTATCCTAATTTTGTAACAAAGAAGAAAAAATGGTAGGAAGCTTGTGCAAGCAAAGTGAGAAATGACCAAGGAGCGTGACAAACGAGAACCAAGAACAATGAACATCCTTAATTACCATCGATGAGTCGTCAATTTCTCACAATGGTGTAGTGACTCAAATTTTGCAGAAAGACAAATTGGCAAAGATGGCAATTGCTTTAGGTGATCTTGAAACTATTTGACATTATTGGGCAGATGGTGCAAAGTCTTGAGTGGGGGAGAGAAGCATTCATGTTTGCAACTACAAAGGAGTAGTAGAGGACCAACGAATATGTCACCATTGGGAGAAATACTACTAGTTGTTGAAGAAAAGATACCACACTATGCCATTAATTTGAGGAATCAAGTTTTTGTTTGGGAAATAATTTATTTCAGATGAGTCCAACCCTTCAATGTCCTAAGAGGAGGAGACATATAGAGAAGCACTCATGGAACCCAACAATGACATAATCTTGGAATTTGAGTGTATGGAAGGTGAGGTACATGACATTGATGGAGGACTATGAAGTTTTTCAACCAAGATGCTTATGTGTTGTTGTGGAAGGCACAATTTTAGGTGATGAGGGGGAAAATGTCGTACTCAACACATTTGAGGTGTGCAAGTGGAGCATTGCCTTTGCAATGTGTAAGGGGACACATGTAGCATGCACAACAATGGAGGATGAGGGTAGATGAACCTTTCAGTGTTGGTGATGCTCAAATTGATGAAAAGCCAACACATTCGTTCGAAATGGACAAGGTGGTAGAAGAATCAAACACCATTCAAAGGTTAACCTTGGTGAAGGGAATGAAGAGGAGCTCATCCATTGCAACGACGATTGGGATTTGGTTTTGAAGATGGTGGTATTCAAGATCTTTCTATAGTACAAAGAGGTCTTTGCATGGACCTACAAAGATCTTAGGGGCATTCCATTAGAGTTGTCTGAACACTGGATACCCTTGGTTCGAGGAGCACAACTTGTGCATCAAAGACCATATTGCATGAATCCAAAGGATGTGGCATTGGTCAATGTAGAAATCAAAAAGACACTTGAGGTTGGCATCATCTTCAAAGTAATTGTGAACAATTGGGAGTCGTCAATCTTGATTAGTTTGAGGAAAGAAAGTGTGCAAAATCCTAATTTACATAGACTTCAAGAGCACCATAAAGGACCTCTTCCCCATTTTTTTCACTGATTCGATTCTAACAAAAACAACCAAACATGAGGTCTACTTGTTCCTTGATAGATTCCTAGGCTATAATGAAACCAACATATCACAATAAGATAAAATGAAGACCATCTTTGCTGTGGAGAATGGAATTTATGTGCATAACCGAATGGATTTTGGTTTATGCAATGCACTTGTGACATTCTAGAGGATCATCCTATAAATCTTTGTGCAATTGCCCATGGGAAAATTTAAAGACTCTTTGGATGATTGGTCATTGTATAGTAGGAAGGATGAGCACTTGAAGGCATTCAAGTAGTGCATGAATGCTTGCCCTTACTTGAACCCCAAAAAGTGTAGATTGATAGTGCCTTATGTGAAGTTGGTGCTCATTGTATGTTAGAATGGATTAAAGATGTATCTTGACAAGATATGTATCATCGTACAAATTGAGAAACCAAATGATGTTAGTTCACTTGAATCCTTGTGTTGTGTAGGGTACTAGCAGACGCTCATCAAGAAATTTGCATTGTTGTTGTATGCCATAGATGACTTCATGCAAATGTATTCCTCTTAGGTGGATGGAGGAACATCAATAGGCCTTCGAGTAGTTGAAGGTGAGAGTTGTTAGCACACCCATTTTTGTACCTCTAATTGGAGAAAAAATTCCATGTTTAGATTGATGTATCAAAGTTCGCAATGGAATGCAGGTTGGTGTAGGAAGGCATGGGTTGGATCAACCCATTTACTTTGTAGGTTTGTCGCTTTCACAAGCAAAGAGGAATTGTAGCCCGATAAAACATGAAGCGATGGGAACGGAGTATGTGGTGCAGAAGTTTCAACACTATTTACTTGCAAATCTATTTATGTTCTTCATTGATCATCAAGCACTATTATACTTGATTAACAAGCCGACCATTCATGGCCAAGTCAAGAGGTGGCTTGTCATGTTGAAAGAGTTTATTGCATAACTTAGGGATTGAAGGCAAAAATTGCTTGTTGGAAGGAAACCAACAGATGATCCAAGATTAGTTAAGAAGTCGAAGCAACCTACTCTTCATGAAGTGTTTGCTATTCTAGTCTAGTTTGAAGTGCTTTGTAGGTCATGGGGAAACTTCCTAAGGAATAAGCCATTACAAAAGTTGTTCCAAAATCTTTGAAGAGTGAGATATAAAAGCCTAAGAGTGATGGTCCCAAATCATCAAAGAGCATAAAGAAGGCGATTTCTGGGTTGTTAAGAAGGAGATAGTTCCATGCAACAAGAAAATATTGAGGGGTTTGAAAATAAATCTGGGCATGGGCAAGAGCTTCTTGACACTTCACATGCTACACATATGGTGTTGCACATCATAGGAGTGGATTGTTGATTTAGAAGCGACAATGCATATGACTAAGCATTGTTATCTCCTTTTCGACTATAGTAATTGCATGATGGAGAGGGTTGTTATTAGTGATGACTCAACCTTGTAGGTTTTAGGTTGTGGCGATGTCACTATCGACATCATCAAGTTTGGAGAGAATCTCTATGTTCCAAGAGTAAGATCCAATCCTATCTTTATCTATTGAATCACACAAACTAATAGGATGGAGTTTTGGCTAGATCGATGAGTTGTCAAGGATATTATTGATGATTTAAAGGTAGTTGCATCAAGGTATCATGATAAGTCACATCATATGTGTAAGCTTGGTGATTCTTCCTCAACTTCAAATAGGAAGGGTTTGTTGCTATGGTGGCTAAGGTAAATTATTTTTGATGATACACCTTCAAGTGAGTAGACAAATTAGTGGGAACCACGTTGCATCCATTGGGGATTGCGAAGAGTTAGGTGGGGAAGAGTACCCCTTGGCTAGATGAATTGGAGACAAAGGAGGAATAAGATTTTGACGTGGACTTTAGTGATCTTCATTAGGATGAGGAGAATTCAAAGTTTTGAGAGCAACCTCATGGTTCATCTGAGCAGATGGACCTATGGAGATGGGTATTGCAATGACCTAGGAGATTGTGTATGACAATGATGATGAGACCAAGGGGTATGAGTGATCTGAGTACACTTCTTGGAATGAGGAGATTAGTCACTAGAATCTAACTGGGGATTTATAGAATGAAGCAGACTATTTGATTTCATTCTTCCAATTAACTGATAAGTTTACATGTGATAAATGTAGAATGAGATGTTCTTCAACTAGATGATTGTTGTATTTGGCAGATTCAGGGATGATGTTTGTGACACTCTTTCTTCGACGATTCATTCGTTGCAAGGGCATAGTCCCCGCTCTATTATTTTGGCAAAGTTTGGGGCTTCTCCTCTCCAGCTTGAGATTATCTTCTTGATTATCAATTATCTTCATAGGATCAGTATGTTAGGAGATACCCTTGCGGGTTGCAGGCGGTACCCTTACCTCGCTTTTCGCTCTTCGATGGAACTCTCTCCAAGTTCTCGGGGAGGCCGAAGGAGCTGGTATTTTCAGGTTTCTGCCCTCCTGGCCAACATTCAGATATGGATGGACCGACTCCCCCCTTATTCTTTGGGTATTCTCCCCCCTCTCAGCTTGGTAAGGAGAAGATGCTCCACAAAATCCGAAAGGATGTTAGTCTCCAGTACACCAGATGCACATGGATCTCTCCTGTTGCCCCCCTTTCCCCCAAGCTGTCTTTCTACCATAAGCACTTCCTATAGATACAAGAGGGCAGAATAGTTCCTCCACAATATCTTCAGCAACACACAATGCATAGTATTCGGATCAATATTGGGCAACTCAAGGTGTGTTCTCACCAACTCCGGATTGAGTCAGACCACCATCTTCCTACGGAGGAGCGGATTGCTTGTTTTGCTCATTGGGTGAAGTTGAAACCCTTCATCACTTTATATTTTGCTGTCCCATTTATTATGAGATTCGGGGTAGATTCCACTGCCTTTTCAAGGACAATTCTCGATTTGTTTCTACCTTCTTCATATACCCGGACCAACGGTGTCTTGCACTTTTTCTTAGGGAGATAACTCAGCTTCGATGACATAAAAGTTCTCCTCCAGATGGATCTCACCCTCCTCAACATCGGCTCATCACTACATACTTCACCCGCTCCGACGGCTCAGGTGACTCCGGATGGAAATGCCCCACATCATCTAGTTCGGACAAGAGCAGGGTCACTAGACAGCACACCCACAGCTTGTCAGGGTTCCAAACCAGCGATGGACAAAGACATATCATGGACTTCTTCAACTCCGGTATTTCGACCTCGACTGTTAGGAGAGATTAGTTTTTGGGGGCTTCTTACAGCTTGCACCTCCTGGGTTGCTCCCTCCCCCTCCTTCTCTCTCTCCATTCTTGGCGTGTACTCTCTTTCGGACTGCAGCCCTTCCCCCTTTGGTCCCTCTTTTCTCTTTGGCCTGGTTGTCGGGTTTCGTCTTGTATTTATCTTAGTTCCTTTCTTTGTTGGGCTTTTTAGCCCGTTAGCTGGCAGTCATTATTGTCCTTCTTATAGTTCCTTGGGTCTTATTTTGGCCCACCGAGGACATTAATAATATTCATTTCATTTCATTTCTAGTGGTGATTGAGAATGAGGAGGTTGATCATAGAAAATGTGACTCTTCATAGATCGGTATGCAATGGGAGTTTATTTCATATGAACAAACTTAGGCACATTAAGGTTGCCTTTGGATTAACAATAATTGAGAGCATGTAACAAAAGAGATCCTTTTTGAGGGACATCATACATTGTGCAAGACTCAAATTGTTACACAAGTTGTGCTTCTTGAGTTGATGGATTCCATCTATCGACACTCTAAATAGCTTTATGAGAGCTATTTTCTGCAGTTGCAAGCTATGGGTCACATCGTATATTTGTGCTTTTATTATATATGTGAGACCCAAACAACATTTTATAATCTTGCTTTTATTAAGTCATTTGCTTTACGAAGTTTGTGTTACCCTAACTAAATGAGATCCTTGCATCTTTCATTCTTCTTCCTCTACAGTTGACTTTTTATACGACCTGTGTTTTGTAAAGAACTATTTCCTTACTACTGTCATATTTGGCTTGCTTGGCTTTTGACACCATTGTGAGAATATTTTGTGAAATGCCACGTCAATTTACTTGTGTTTGGAAATGGACATACATTTTATATTTACTCCTGCACAATGCTTTTCTGCAACATGAAAAGTTTGAGCATGGGATGATACCTTGAAACTTTATATAAACATTTCTTTCGAGTGAGGTATACTTGTAGGATGGTGCTTGAGTGTGATTTTTGCTTTTCCAATTTCATTTTAATATATTCTCTTGTAAGCTGCTCATTGCTCAACCTTAAATATATTTTCAGGGGTGTGCATTTAGCATTTGTCAATAAACCGTCTGTAAGTATAGTATAGAAATGGAATACAACACATTGCAATATAATTCCATTATCTATAAATATAAACAAAAGTACACAATGGGAATAACTTACAAATACATATGGATACAACATGTATCCTGCACAACTATCTGCAATACATCATGTTCTCCGCCTATAAGATTCCACTCCCAGCCAGACACTTCGACCAACACCATCCATTCACCATCCATTCACCTGGATGCATACATATAGGTAGATATTATGGGACCGGTAGGTGGTTGGCAATTGCCCAACTAGCACTGGACTTCCCATATACATTAAAACATAAAAAATAACCCATAACATTACGTATATTCTTACAGACACATATTGCCATGTACATGCATAAAACTACTACCCAACAACAGATATATGATGACTCTTATTTACATGTATTATTCGTGCATATGCATTCATGTGCAACATACATTTGTATGCTCGTACATGGCACTCATAGACGTGCATGTTCATGCAAACTTGCACTTATGCAGATGTGTCAAATCATTTGCCTACATATAGACATGAGATGTTTGTAATGGTCTGCCCTGTTCTGTGTTTGGTATTTTTGCAATGTTTTGGGTTTTTTAATTTTTTCTAAGTATGAAAATATGCAGAAAATGCATGTACAACAAACTTTGGAAAGCTATAACTTACAAAATACTCAGCCAATCAACGTGAAATTTGGAGCCAGGATAATACATACATATAACTACGAACCCTTTAAAGGAAATGATAAAAAATTAAGTACCCAAATTTTATTGGAATTTGGAATTTCAGTCTGAGTTCTTATCAACAGGTACATAAGTCAAATTTCTAATCATAAGCTTCAAACTATGGACTTCTCCACCCAAATGATGTACAGTTTGTGTTGGAACTGTACGACCAACAAAAAGAAGACTCCAAAATGCCACGAAACTGTCCACCAAACCCTTGAAAACTGGTTGCTAGGGTTTGTTGATGAAGTTCAACCAATAACATGCTCAAACCCTTGTCCAATCTCGCTGAAAATCAACAACATTGATGCACAATGCACTCTTTTGAGATGAGAATGCCCATAATCACCTTGAGAGTGTCTTTCAACTCCGAAGATGATGTTCCTGTAGGTGGTTTTTGTCACCAACAAGCTGAAAATCCCTGCAAGAAACCCTTCTGCAAGTCTTCTCCTCAAATCATCAATATCAATAGCCAAAAAGATACAAATGAATTTCCAAACTCTCATTTTTTTTCCTCTTTCAAATGAGTCGGCCAAAATAGAAAGGAAACTTATAATTTTAAATTATTCATTTTTTAATTAAATAGGTCCCCTAGAGGGCGTATCATGTCTAGGCCTCCTTATTTTAACACTTTATAACATGACCTTTCTTTCAAGTGGTTATATGACCCCCTTATAACATCCAATTAATAAAATATAATGCCCAACATTATAAAGTTACATTTTTATTTAATTTATTACATTAATAATCTTCGGGCATTAAAATAATCTCTCCTCATGCCGGACCCAAGATATGAAAGTAGAAACGGATACCCATTTCGCCGAACTATCCATCCGTAATATCCGTTTTCCGGAATTCAAACCCTAACTGACTTACTAAAAATAGTAAGTCCTTGCAATTATTCTCAAAGCGGACCGAGAAACTGGCAATTTGAAGCACTGTCTGCCTTGACATCAACTGAACTATCCCAATGGGCTCCCCTACATCCGATTTAGCCTACGGGATCTCATTTATAGGCTAATCTGCTCTGCACACCGACTGCTTAGAAAAAGGGGACATTACAGTCCGCCCTTCCCAAAGATTGCTTGTCCTCAAGCAATATGCATACATACTCCAGTCAAGTGTCTGCATCCTGGTTGAGGTCCATCAAATCCTTGGATCCCATAACATTCTCAGGAAGTAACTGCCACGTCGACGTTGCGCTACTCTGATCATTATTGTCCCTCTGACATGGTTAAGCTGTTGAAGTCTCAACTGCAATAGCATGATGAAATCTCTCCCCCAACCTGACACTAATCCGCCTATCTAAATTGAGATGAAATATCATGTGCCACGTCATATCCAAGAAATCATCATCATAAACCACTGCAAATACAATGTTGGAAGTGCCTCCATAGTCATCACCTGACCAGCTCAACTCAGCGTTCACACTCTTGGAATAACCCAAATAATCCCATGTAGCCCAATCTATTGCAGTCAACAAAATCTCCTCTGGAAATATGACGTCCCTCATCATACTCAACCAAGTAGGGTGTAAATTTATCTGTGAGACTCCTGAAAGACCATCCATACTCCACTCCTGCAACTCCATAAGAAGCTCAGCCTCATAATCAAAACTGGTATGCCCATAATGACTGAACTCTGTGCCAAGAAACATCTGATGCATAGGTGACTCAACCAGGCCTACCTGCTCACTGATTAAACTGACCCCCTGAGAGAACATGGTGTTCAAATAAGTAGGATACTCCATATAATGCCAACCAAACTGCTGACCAATCTCCATCAAGTAAATGTTATGGCTGCCCAAAAAGCGAACAACGACATATCTCTCATACCCATGATCAACTGTCACCCATATAATGCTCCTACCATCGCCCTCGATGCTCATGAATGCAAGCATACGATCTTGGGTAAGAGAACTCAATCCCCGATCATCCTGATTAGGCTGGAAGATGCTCATGAAATCACTCTCAGACTCATGTCGAAGTAGACACCCTGTCTCAAACAATGTATCCTCATGATCTATCACAGGAAAAGAATCAACACTCTTCATCTCAAAAAGAGGATTATCAAAATATGTATTATGATCCATCTCATATAGCGGATTGTCACTCCATGAGAAATTATTATCACTCTCATGCTTATCACAACCAATCCATTGATCCGAAATTGTGTAATCTGGTCTCATGGGACAATGTGTTAAGTTATAGTCCTCCTGAATGCAATCTAGTTCGACAACAATCCGCCCAATCTCCCTGGATCTCTCCTGATTCAGTTGTAAAGTGGATTCTAAAACAGAATTGAGTTTCAACTTTGTCTCATGCAATGAAAGACGAGCCTCCGACAAAGAGCTTCTAGTCTGCTCAAGCTCTTCAGTTAGCTGACTAACTTCTTCTTCTTTGCTCTTGTATGCACTAGGGGTCTCTTCAACAAGCTTGGCATAGTGATCTCTGTCTGCAAGAGTGCTCATGAAGTCTGACTTCATAGTTTCTAAGGCCGCCTTCAAATTTTGTAAATCAGCACTAGACTCATCATGCATTGAATTTTCATGGCTGTCCTGGTGAGATGAAATATCATCATAAGCTGATTTAAATCAGCAACAACCTCAACTGTGTTATGGAATCAGTTATGCATGACACATATGATGGTGAATATCAGCATGAGCTGATTGGGAATCTACGTCACTATCAACTGGCTTCTCCAACTTTTCTGGGACAGCAGGCTCTTCATTGTGTTTCAAATTTTTTATTTTCTCAAGAAGGTTCATTTTTTCATTTCCATTGGGTTTTTGCCTCATACACATATCAATATAATCTTCATTAGACATAAGGGCATGAAAATCATCATCATGAGCCCTCCACTCTTGCTGGAACTGATCAAATAATTCAATGACTGTAGGCTCAACCTTTACCTTGGGAAGAATTGTAGGTGGAGAATTTGTCATCATAGCAGTTATATACCGCTCAAGAGTTTGCTGCAACTCTCTCCTAGTCTTAGCCAAATCATCAAGTATCTCGCGAGTGCTCTGTTTCTGAGGTACCTTCAGAAGGAAAGTAGGAAGCTGTCGGTACATCCCGGAACGCGGCCAATATGTAAATGTGCTATTCATTTCTGCACTCTGAACAGGCTGGCAAGAAAAACTACTCTGATACCACTGTAATGGTCTGCCCTGTTCTGTGTTTGGTGTTTTTGCAATGTTTTGGGTTTTGTGTGATATTCTGATTTTTTTAATTTTTTCTAAGTATGAAAATATGCAGAAAATGCATGAACAACAAACTTTGGAAAGCTATAACTTACAAACTACTCAACCAATCAACATGAAATTTGGAGCCAAGATAATACATACATATAACTACGAACCCTTTAAAGGAAATGATAAAAAATTAAAGTACCCGAATTTTATTGGAATCTGGAATTTTAGTCTGAGTTCTTATCAACAGGTACATAAATCAAATTTCTAATCATAAGCTTCAAACTATGGACTTCTCGACTCAAATGATGTACAACCTATGCTGGAACTGTACGACCAACAAAAAGAAGACTCTAAAATGCCACGAAACTGTCCACAAAACCCTCGAAAACTGGTTGTTGGGGTTTATTGATGAAGTTCAACCAATAACATTCTCAAACCCTTGTCCAATCTTGCTGAAAATCAACAACATTGATGCACAATGCACTCTTTTGAGATGAGAATGCCCAGAATCACCTTGAGAGTGTTTTTCAACTCCGAAGATGATGTTCCTGTAGGTGGTTTTCGTCACCAACAAGCTGAAAATATTTGCAAGAAACCCTTCTGCAAGTCTTCTCCTCAAATCATCAATATCAATAGCCAAAAAGATACAAATGAATTTCCAAACTCTCCTTTTATTTCCTCCTTCAAATGAGTCGGCCAAAATGGAAAGGAAACTTATAATTTTAAATTATTCATTTTTTAATTAAATGGGTCCCCTAGAGGGCGTATCATGTCTAGGCCTCCTTATTTTAACACTTTATAACATGACCTTTCTTTTAAGTGGTTATATGACCCCCTTATAACATCCAATTAATAAAATATAATGCCCAACATTATAAAGTTACATTTTTATTTAATTTATTACATTAATAATCTTCGGGCATTAAAATAATCTGTCTCCTCATGCCGGACCCAAGATATGAAAGTAGAAATGGATACCCATTTCGCTGAACTATCCATCCGTAACATCCGTTTTCTGAAATTCAAACCCTAACTGACTTACTAAAAATAGTAAGTCCCTGCAATTATGCTCAAAACGGACCGAGAAACTGGCAATTTGAAGCACTGTCCGCCTTGACATCAACTGAACTATCCCAATGGGCTCCCCTACATCCGATTTAGCCTACAAGAGCTCATGTATAGGCTAATCTGCTCTGCACATTGACTGCCTAGAAAAGGGGACATTACAATGTTAGCTAAAGACTTGCTTGTAACAAGCTATTCTTGAAGTATTGTTATGATATAAAGAGTTTGAACAACATAGTTGGACACATACATTACCCACTATGGCATTAACTGGAATGTATCTTGTTAGTTCTAGAAAGGCATAGAAACTCAAGACTTTAGATATTATAATTATCTGTATTCTGTTGATTGATATTTCATGTTTGTCTCCAAAAATGTACGTCAAAAAATCCCATTGAGTTCTTTTTTGGGATAAATTATTATTATTTTTAGGTTTTATTACTGCAGGCTATTATCCAAGTATTCCAATGAGAATGATTAAACTTACAATATATATTTCTTAACATGTATGTTGCAAGCTACAGATATAGAGACTAATACGCCTCGTAATTTTGCAGTGTGCTACAAATTTCACGTCAACAAGCATTCCTAATGGCTTTGGTTTTGGAGGAACAGTAAATCATTTTGGACTGTTTCTATCTGGAACTTTTGACCAAGGCCACTCATTCAAGTGTGCAACATTCAACAGTCCATGCTTGTCGAAGAACACGATTATCTACGCTGACACCATAGAATGTTGGGGAGTAATAGTTCAAGGAAACGAAGAGGCAACAACAGATGCATTGAAAGGCACGGTTCTAGAGCGATTCAAAGAGGATCGCAATATGTTGAACATGATGGGGATTGCAAATGCAACTGAGTAGATGGGCTTGTGCAGTATGTAGAGGAGTATAATCTCTGTAGCATAGCTTCTATAGCTTGCATGCTTTTTGTTCCTCTTCTGAATTTATCTGTATACCCTAGTGTCTTTTCTGATATTTAAGCATGATTCAACCATCTTAGCCATGTATAAGCTTAAAACCATGTAATATTTCAATTAAAACATAAATTACTTATTTACTAGTTCATGCTAGATGAATTTGAAGTTAACGATAAAGAAAACGTTGTGAACAATCCGATACAGCTTAGACCTTTATAGGGAGTTTTAATGGGTACTTTAAAACCTTGCTTAATGGCTCAAGATGTATGGGTTAATGAATAGATTTTAATGTTTAACTTTGTATAGGGATCTTAAAAAATTGCAATCTTGGGTATCTTGTTACTTTATTTTTGTTGCACATATGCAAGCATCATGTCTAGTTGTTTCTTAAAGCTGATTGAAGGAGAAAATGTTCATCTGCAGCTGCATAATATTTGTTACATTTTTATGTGCTTATTGGATATTTAAATATATTTTGCACAAACTTCTAATAAATAAGGTATATATATATATAGTGGGTAAACTTGAATGTAGTCATCTTCATTTTAATCCATCAAAGAAACTTTCAATATATGCAACCAGACTACCACTTCCAGGGACAGATTTGCTTAGTTTGGAACATTATCTCAGTTTTACATGTTCAAAGCTTCATCATGAATCTCATCAATTCTCTTCTAAATATGATGTGTTATAATTATTTTGGATGCGTAAATGTATAAGATGAGATGACAGGTTGCATGAAAAATTAAAATTCATCATTTGACGGAATTTATGATCTTTGTGTCGATGTTAGGCCATAGAGGATAGTGATAAAGTTCACTATTCTCTAGGAGCACTCAAGGTTAGGAGCATTCAAGTTAAGCGGTCAATTATGTAAATGAATGATATTTTTTATGGGAGACATTATGGAATTATAAGATTTAGAGAGGCCTTTTTATGTGCTTGGTGTTCTTGGACTTTGTTCTAACTTGTTTTATTTAAATTTACCATGAAAATACTTGTAATGAAGCAAATAGATAACTATCTCTGAACACTGATTTCTGCACAAGCATGGGTTTATTTATGAAATATGAAAATAGTATAAATGAGTGGCCACTCTAACCGATGTGGCGAGCATCCTTATCACAAACCTCTGGGTGTTGCTAATTTTTTCAAAAGCCAGCTTTAGGAAAAGTGTCATTGAGGTTTTTAGGATGGACACTCGTTTGTTTTATAAGAATCTAAGTGTCTTTGAAGTTTGGTGACACACTCATTTGTTTTATGTGAATCTAAGCTGATATGGAAGTACATGATTTAGAGGCCTTTTTCTGTGTTTTAAAACTTTGTTTTGACCTTATATTCAAATTTACTATCAAAATTTGTTTTTTAATCTTGTTTATGCTCAAAAAAATAAAAATAAAAAGAGGAGAATTATTCTAATTTAAAATTATAGAAACAAATTGAACAACAAACTCCAAATGCCAAGTAATGCACAAACATATATTTATAATGAAGCACAAAATGGTACAAGTGATCAAAAACTCAGCGTTTTGAGTTAACGAAGATCAGGGAAGGATGCAATTCAGCAATGACAATATAAAAAATCAGAACACACACTATATATATATATATATATATATATATATATATATATATATATATATATTCTTAACCACTTGAGCATATGTTATTTGATATGATTGTATTATTTTTTCAATTATAAATATTTTACTATTATTTTCTAGCTAATAGTTGCTTAATTTTATTAAAGTCATCATCTTGAGCCTATATAAAAGGTGTCTCATTTGATGATTTAATGATTATATAGGGTAAAACGGTCTAAGGGTAAACCAATATATACCCTATAAAATAAATGCAACATATCTTACCTTGATTCCAAAAAAGAAGGATGTAAAATTGTTTGATTCATTTAGGCCCATATGCGAATGCAATATGGCTTATATGATTATCTCCAAAGTGATGGTGGATCGGTTAACTCCTGTTAGTCAAATATCTTCCTAATCAACAAAAACTACGTTTGTGCGCCCTAGATATGGCCAACATTGAAAGGCCAGAGGAAAGAAATGTCGACCGTGCCAATCTCCAGAGAGGGCTGGTTCCCAAACTAAATCCTACACTGGTTGAAGACTAGGGATGTAGGAAATAAATTGGAAAGATAACAGAAAGAAAGGGAAATATGGCCACAGGTCGGAATGTAGGATTTGGGGCAGACTAACAACAAGAAATTCACCCAAGCATGAAATAACATTTAACAAAAGAAAAAGTAGCAGAATTTACTTATAAACTTGTAGTAATAACCTTCAGAATAACACTCCAACATTCACTCCCTCACTAGCAATATTTAAATCCAAATGCATAATTTTAAACTTCACAACAAATAAAAGGCATGAATGTAAAATAGAAGTGCATGAGTACAGAAGAAAATTGCACACAAGATCACTTGCAAATTTAGAAGCTTGGTGTCTTCTATTGATGCAGAGAACTTGGAGAGTTTTCTTACAAAATGCCTAACCTCCTCTACAATAGAAATTTTATTAGTATTTATAGAGTATTTCACCTCTTTCATTAAATTCCCATGAGAACAAAATTATCGTAGATCAGGAACAAGAGTGAGGAAATTTCTCCTTGGAATCATTAAAAATACATTTCTTTTGGGGTAGTGATCCATCTTTCAGGGGAACATTCCTAGGAAATCAACAACTTGGGCATCAGTGCACAAAGAATTAGGAGACATTCAATATCTTGGAAACACACTCCTACCTTGGAAATCATGAAAAATACTCCTTACTTCTATACGACTTTGTCCTTCTCTTGGGATCTACAATTCGAGTTACTTTCTGCCACCATAAGTTAATGCTTATAAAAATTTGCTCTAAGTGCTCCTAACAACTCTATTTTCATAATCCCTTCACCCTTTTGCTTTAAAACTGGATCCTTATTTCAACAAAAATCAACTTCACCCAATCATCTGTCGCCCAACATGCTCGCGCGATTCTACTTTAAGAATGCGTTCACCCAAGGGAGGGATGAAGAGAATGTTCACCCCTCTACCAGGGTGAATATGTTTGCGTTCGGCTCATGAGGCATGTTTGCCCATGGGAGGGGCAAATGGGACATTCATCCCTCAATCGGGGTAAACGTGATTGCGTATTATCCTAAAGGCATGTTCGCCCATGGGAGGGGTGAACGTGACCGTATCTAAATTTTGAGGCGTGTTCACCCATGGGAGGGATGAATGGAATGTTCGCCTCTCTACTAGGGTGAACGCGATTTCACTTGATCTTACCTCTTTCAAATGGTCACTGTTTATCATTATGTTCATCCCAAAATGGGGTGAACAGGGCGTTCGCCCCATCCTTGGACGAATGTGATTCCTCATCCTTTTGCTTCGATGTTTTTGCAACATCTTTTAAAGTTTTTCATATTGATTTTCCTTCTAACATTTTGCAAGCCCCAAAATGCCTTTATTTTACAGTTCCCCTTGAACATGGCAGACTTGATTCCCAAATGAAGTTTTACATTTGCTATTTTTAAACATTCATAATGTTGATGTAATGAAGCTTACATTTGCAAATAAAACAATAACATAGGAAATTATTGTCAAAATAAATATTGTTGATTACAATAAAAAATAATAAAATACTCCAACAAAAATTCACAATGTGGCATAGTGCAAAATTGCCAATATTTTTGACGACTCACGGGATATCTAGCTTGCATGGATGCAAGTGATCTTGGGCATTTATCCATTGGAAGATGATGGGGTCTTCTTTCCAGCAACCTTAGTTGGCGCTCTTGTTGCAAATACCTTCCACTATGCTTCTTCCTCTGCTTTCTCCTATGCTTCAGCTTCGGCCATGACCTTAAGCACTTCAACTCATTCCACCTCCTCTACTACCTTTTCACCTACCTCACGCTCAGCTGCTACTTTCTCCACCTATTCCTAGAGGTTCTTGGACATGACCTCATAAAATTTAACTACTTCCTTCTAGGCGTGAGTTATGACCAAGTATGGAATGCTCAATGATTCATGAATGAAGCATATATTTTGAATATCATCCATGCTGAGGCACTTTGCTCACTGAGCCAACTCCTACAGTGAAAGATCCAAGCATGTATACTTCTACATCAAAGGTAATACATGTGCTTCTATGAGGGGCTCCTCCTGTGCATCAATTTTGAAGGTGTCGTCCATGAAATTATGCCAACTTACCTCTAACTGCTCTGGTGGCAAGGGTTTTTCCCACTCATCAATAAAGTCTAAAAATACCAATTTAGTTAGAGTGTTGAAATGACTCATTGAAATAGTGTGTTCTCGCTTGATAGTGTTGAGAATTTTCTGGCCTTATCTTACCAAGCCCATCTGCTAAAATTAACCGCGTAGTGTAATATTTGCAGTCAACCAGGCATGATCCATTTCACTCAAGGGGCAAACATGAATGTTTGAATGTGCCATGGCTTTCATTTTTATGGCCACCTCCATGTGCAACTACAACATGCCCTCTATTCTATCTAGCAGCTGCTGACCATTTTGAATCTAAATATACATAGACCATAGATAGTGCAATACCTGAACTGCCTATGCGGACAATTTTTCATAGTTTTAGATGGAGAAAAGACGATCCTCCTTGATGCTCTTCGATGAAAAATTAGTAGCCTGTGCAGCCTTCTCTGCTAACTGATTATTCATATCTTCAAGTTGTTGTTGAAGCTTGTGCATTTCTATCCTAGTTGTATCACATTCCTTTAGGTGCACTCCAACCTGTCGATGCAAATACTCATTTTCAGTAGTCGTCTTCTCCTCTTGCGCTCTACTTTTCACTAGGGCAATTTTGAGATCAATAATCTTATTCTCATTTTCAAAATACTTCTCCTTATAATACTCATCATGCAAGTATACTGAGCTCATGTCAACCTATATATTGCCCATCTTCTCTATCGTATTTATCCTGGTGAGATCTTCTGTGATAGTCTCACTTATATAGTCACTCAACAATATTTCTCCTTGCATCTTTTGGACCAAGGGAGTGAGCTTGGTGGTGTGGGCTTCCATAGCAATAGGATAAAAGGCGACATTCTTGATTCGAGATGGAGCCAAAGCCTATTTATATCTCATTCTCTTCAACCACTACGAGGAGCTCAAATATGCCCAATTAATCTTCTCCACGTCGGGCTACTTGCGGGCTACCTGTACATCAGGTATTATCTGCAACTCCAAAAATGAGGTGAATAGAACCAAAACATCTAAACGATTGGGCTCAGAAGAAGAAAATTATATGATCAAAAGGGGAAAAATAGAAACATCAGGAAAAATGGAAATGGTGGATTGGATGGAGGAAATGGGTTCAGCTACAGTTACACTTACTCTAGGAGGATATTACGTGCTTACAGCCTCAATGGTAGTGGTGGCAGCAACGGAAGGGGAAGGGTGCAAAAAAGGATTTGACTTTGATGAATACGAACTAAAATAAATGGAAGACAAAGGAATGGGAATAGAAGAAGAAGCAGTAGTGACTTCAAGGGTGGAAGAATATGGAAGCAAAATAGATGTGGAAGACATACTGAATTACAGAGAAACAGATACCGATGATGATGGAAGTGAAACAGATGAAAATGAAATAGAAATCACTACATGCTTCGAAGAATAAAAAAAAGGGGAAGAGAAGACGTACCTACGGGCACGAGCACTGTGTGATGTGGTGATGAGGGTGGATATGAAATTGCTTCTTCCTATTGTGCCTCTACCCTCTCTTCAATGTTTACATTCTCTTTGCCATCCATGACCTCTACATGAGAGCTTTTCGATTGATGATCCTCCTCCTGTGCTTGAATCATCAAAATTTTTTTTGCAACTTTGGTCGGGAGCTCTACCACAGGTGAAGGATTTACAACTGCCACCGACACATTAGTAACCACAGGGACTACTACAACTGGAACTATAGAAACTGTGATAACCAAAACTGTAAAAGCTATGAAAACTGAGGCCTCAACAGTAGAAGTCATAATTGCACTGGTCCTTGGTCTTTTGGCCACCTTTGTAAATGGAGGCACCTTAGAAAAATTTTGTTTTTCTAGCATAGGTGCCTCTTCCACCTTTCGCTTTGTTCGTTGAGATCTCCGTTTAAACACATATTATTGTTCTTCTTCCTCTAGAGTCTCATCTTTGATCATCAGATGTTCTTGTTCAGTTTTGCCTTCGCCACTGTCAGTTTTGCCTTCGCAATTGTCGGATTCCCATTTTCTAAAAAATTGCTCATCCAATTTCAGCCTATAAGGTCGGATTCCCATGATGAGTTTGCTTTATCCACCAATTCATTATCTTCTCTTCAGTTTAGGTCGGCTCGCTTTCTTGGACTTGATTAAATAAACCCAGCAGAGGAATTTGGATTTTATACTTGGCTAGATTATATTCTACCTCCTGCTCATAATAATCATGCCAAGGTAGGAGCGTGGTCATATTATTGATATGCCAGTTCATTTTTGGCCCATAAAAATTATTTCTATTCCTCTGGATATTTGGTCAAGGGAAACAATGAAAATATTTAGCCTTTATAATAGCTAAAAATTTACCTAGAGGGTCATATCTCCAGTACTATGGTAGTTCTATCAAACCCAAATCTTGCAGCACCACTGCCAAGAGTTGATTTTGTCCAACTTGGCTCACCTCTATACTACTAAATTTGAATGGCATGTTGCATGTAGTCTTCTTTCCATGCCCAACTCCATATACATCATTTACATAATCTGACTGGTGCACAACTTCCATGGCAAACACATGCTCTGTGGCAAAATACGGCAAAAAAAATGGCTTACCCGTGAAACCAAATATTCTCACAACTACACCCTAGGTAAGAAGAAAAATATCACCCTTTTCCTATGCAACAACTGCGTCTCTTAAATTTTACGACACTCTTTCACACGTACCACAAATCAACTCTATTTTAGGGCCCAAAAACCAACTATTGAAACTATAAAATGACTCACTCCTTGACAAAACGGGAGTCCACATATAAACTGGCAGGGGTTCATTTTTCTCGTCCACCTGCATTACTGCAATAAAATGGAAGCATCGCTGAAGTTGAAAGAAGAAAAACCATACCAAAAATGATGTATGCAAGAACGATCTTGACTCCCCAATCTGCATCTTCTCCAATTGAAAATTCAACCTTCGAGAAATATAGTTTGCCCAATCGAAGAAAATGGGGTTGTTGCCTTGCCTCATAGCTGCGAAATAATAAAAATTTAAAAACACCAGCTGCACTTAAGGTAAACTAGCGACCCATACCAACATTGAATATATGTCCAAGCTCTTAAAATATGATAGCGGCTTTGGCAAATTGGGAAGTTGCCCCATTGGCGGCTCTTTAATCAGCTGAGTCTCCATAAATTGGCGCATTGTCATCGTGGAGATATATCTATCTTCTTGTTCATCGGTATGCAATTTCTTATTAACCGCATATGAAGGGGGTTTCAATCCACAAGAAAAATATTCCCACACCTCATCTGGAGTGATGGTGAAAAAAATTTCTCTTCTAGCATTTATGACATCTCTAGTAAATGGATCATAGAACTGGGCAATGAGATGCACCAGCTTGGGGTATGGATGAACTAGCGAGCATAAATACCAAAATAGTTATGAATGATAAGGCATTTTCAGCTAGTTGTTCAACCTTACCCCTTGGCTCACCACCATTTCTACATTCTATCTTAACCTTTACACTCCTTTGTGAGTAATGAGGCAGTCGTCAAATTTCCGCCATAGTGTCCTCGTATGGGTCCAAATTAACATAATCATTTTTTGAGCCCTTTTTGATCTAGAACCTCCTTCCTTTTTTTTGACTTCTTGGGCTCTGTAGCCTCTGTGACATCCTTGGTCTCCTTGTTTTGCTTTCCCATTCTCTTTTTATCTCACATTACCTCTATGTCAAAACAACGGAGTAACAAAAAAAAAAAACCAAAATTACCTTGTCATTTATATAGAGCCCTCCCACAACTGCCACGATAAATGTTGAATTAATTTTGGGCACTTTTGGGAGAAATTGAGTATTGATCCACTAGCCCAACACCATTCCCAATGTTCCAATGGTTTCTCCTTTGATTCATTGCCAGATATTCCTAGAAAAGGGTGCCCTCTTCGTCGTGTAATTTCTTCGAAAGCCGTGCCCTGGAGCTCAAAGCTTACTCGGAAAAATAAATCGGTCACTTACCAGCCAATGAAAATCCTTTTTTTGCTCTTCAATAAAATAAAAATTCAGCACGGTGCACATTCTAAATTAAATGCTTTTGGAGTACCCTCTTTACCTGCACTGTAGTCCTCCGATCACTGCCACGCTTCCAGGGGTGGAATTGTATTTGCAACGCGCTCCTGAAACTAATGCACTTGCTCCTTACTTATTCAGCAAAAACACTTTATGGGGCTTACTAATCTTCCCTTTTCTTGGCGTCTCCATAAATCAGAGCAAAATGCCTTCATTTTTTTCCTTTCAGGGCGTCTTCAAATTACTTGGAAATTTTATGGTGAATGGCCTCTTTTTAATAAACTTATCTGCTTCAACATTTCACCCATATTTAGAAAAAGTTGAAATTGCCTTTCTAAAACAGTGTCCTCCTTTTCTCCTTTTTTTTTTTTTGTTTTTGCTTTTTAATTTTTCCTTCTAAAAGTACTCATTAAAATAAATAATAAGGCTTCAAAAACAAAGTGCATGAGCTTACTCCCATTTTATTCTTTCTTCCCTTTTTAAAAAAAAATATTTTTAGACTATACAAAAAACAAAATATTCGTTGCCCTGCTTGACGCGTTCGCCCAGACCAAAGGCGAACGACATGTTCGCCCATCATCCGGGGCGAACACAATACCAATCCCATGTTTTTTTTCTCTGAACATAACATTCAATATTGTTAATGAGTTCACCCTAATAAAAAGGTGAACAACCGCATTACCTTCGAGCGAATGAATTCGCTTTTATTGGCCTTCTCAAAATACTTATCTATAATTACCTACACATCTTGTCACCTCATCCTTAGGGTGAATGGTCCCATCACCCCCACTTTGGGTGAACGTGACTTGCACATGATGTATTGCTCCATTTTTGTTCTTTCGCCCGAAACATAGACATTGCCTTAGCCAATGCACCCATTACTTGGGCAAACATGTCTCTTAGAAATATGTTTTGCTTATTTTCATTCACCCCAAAGAAGGAACCTATATTTTTACATTTTTCTTTTGGGCGAAAATGTCAGGGAGTGTCTCCTTGAGAGTTAATGCAACTTGCTCTTAATCCTTAAAAGGCGCTTCCCAGGAATCATACCACACCATTTTATTTTTTATTTTTTATTTTTCATTTATTTTTCATTTTTTTTATATATATGCTAAAATAGCATCAACAATTAAAAACAACAACATACTGGAAAGAATATTTACATATGTACAAGGTGGTACCTCACTAGAATATCATCATTGAATATAGGCCTTCAGATGAAGACCATTTACTGGAATGGGGAGATCACAACCCTCCAGATCACGAAGGTGATAAGCATTTGCCAAATTCACCACAAAAATTTGAAAAGGGCCTTCCTAGATAGCATCAAACTTATGGTGTTTTCCTAGCTTGGCCTTCTTTTCATTCCATTTTAAAACTAAATCTCCCACCTGGAAACTGCGTTCAATTGTTTTCTTTTTGAACCACTTCTACATATCTTTTGTGTGCTCAGAAAATGCTTGATAAGACTACTCCCTGTCCTCCTCTAACTGCAAAAATTGTGCCAACCTTGCACTCATAGGATCATATTCTTCATCTTCATCATGGAATAACTGCAATGTTTGGAGTACCAACAACTCAATTTGAGTGGGGAGAATAGCCTCTTTTCCATAAACCAAGGTATATGGAGAAGTTTTGATAGATTTCTTCACAGAGATACGATCTACCCAAAGCGCTTGATTCAACAGCAAGTGCCAACTTCTTTTGTTGCTGCCCATCATCCTTTTTAAAATTTGCAACAAATTTTTATTGGTGGACTCGGCTAATCCATTCCATTATGGGTAATAGTTGGACGATGTCTTCAAATAAATACCATATTTGATAGCGAACTCTATGATTTTAGCCCCAATGAATGGAGTGCCATTATCAATTACAATTGAATTTGGGACACCAAAACGGGTGATGATCCCTTCTAGAAAAGATATAACAATTGCTTGATCGACTTGCTTGGTAGGAATGGCCTTTGTCCATCTAGTGAAATAATAAGTTGTCATCAAGATATACTTGTGCTCCATGGAAAAGTGTGGATCAATAACTTTGATGAAGTCAATACCCCACTACTGAAAAGGTGCTTCCACTTGGATCGGGCGTAGAGGCAATGCTCATTTTCTGATTCTACCAATGTATCGTTGATAGCTATCATACTGCTGACTTGTCTTATGAGCATCGACGAATAGAGTGGGCCAAAAATAGCCTGCTCGGATAATATTTAAAGCCATGGGCTTGCCTGCATAGTGACCACTAGATAGTCCAAAATGAAATTCCTCTAATATCTTCTCCTTTTTAGACTCTTTTACACATCTGAGAAGAACTCCATCAATGTTCTTATGGAATAATCCATTTGGTAACAAAACATACTTGAGAGCTTGCAACCTGAACCTTCGGTGCTGTGAGGCATCAAGGCGAGCTGGGAATCTACCTGAAGTGAAATAATCAATCAACTTATATCCAGTCCTCGTTTCTTGAAGCGTGATTTACGCAAATACCTTCACCAAGATCCCTTTAATGTACTACATCCAATATCTCAGTGGCAACACTTTTAGATAATTCCTAGCACAAAGCTCACCCATGAACTAGCTTTATCGATCATATCTCTACATCATACTATTGAATCCTTGAGATCCAACCTACCCTTTTATCGCCTAGTTCTCCTTGGAGTAAGAAATTTTGAACATCGGGATGTATGGCATAAACAACTATTTGACTTTGAGAAACAAAGTGTCGAAACTTTTTCAATGATTTCATTACTGCATAGACCTGCTTCTCAATAAAGTTGTACTTCTCCTGATGTGGTGCAATAACTTGGCTCAAGAAGGCAATTGGCTTCTCTTCTCCATCTTCTTGCTTTTATGTCAACACTGCAACATAGCTTTCTTTCTCACCCATTGCATAGAGAATGAAATATTTTGAATAATAAGGATTAATTAAAACTGGAGCTTGTGTGATTCTTTCTTTTATTTCCTAAAAAGCCCGCCTCCTAGATTTCGTCCACTTAAATTCAGTGTTCTTCTTCAAGAGTTTTGTCATAGGTTTCACAACTTGAGAAAATTCAGCAATTAACTTACGAATGAAATTTATTTGACCAAAGAAATATTGAAGGTCATTTTTTTAGCAGGAAGTAACAACTTCATGAGTGCTTCACATCTTGTAGGATCGATTGCCAATCCTTCTTGTGAGATCACATGACCCAACAATTTGCCCTCTTCAAAAAAAAATATTGACTTCTTCGGATTAATGGAGATCCCGAACTCATGGTACTTCTCGAACACTTGCCTCAAATGAGCAACATGGTCTTCTATGCAATGCGAAAACACAGTCATATCATCAAGATATATCATAATAATTCTATTCAGTAACTCACCGAAGGCGACATCCATGGCTCTCTAGAAGGTAGAACCGAAATTTGAGAGCCCAAAGGGCATTCGTTGGTAGGAAAATGTGCCCCACTTGGTGGTGAATTTTGTTTTCTATTGGTCCTCATTCTTCACCCAAATTTGATTATATTCAAAGAAGTCGTCTAATAGTAAGAACCTCTGTGCACCAGCTACCACATGAAGGATTTGATCAATTTGAGGCAGAGGGTAATGATATTTAAGCGACACCTGGTTCAAGTTGTGAAAATCAACACACAATAAAATGTCTCCATTCTTCTTTCGCACTAGAACCAGATTCACCACCCATGTCGAGTGCTTGATCGGATATATTATCTTCGCCTCCAACATTTTTAGCAATTTCACCTTCATGAGCATTTTGATTTTAGGATTGACATGATGCTACTTTTTTCGAAAAGGCTTTACCCCCTCTTGTAGCTCTATGGTATGCTGGATCACATTCTTGTCATATCCCTTTAAATCCTGATAGCTCCATGCTACAATGTCAAGATATTCATAGCACAAATTCTTAATTCCTTCCAGTTCATCCGACACGCAATCGGTTCCAATTTTGATAACCTTTTTAGGTTCCAACTATAATTCCTTGTACTCCTTGGCATCTACCTTAATCCTATGCTTTTTAGCTCTATTATTTTGATCAAATAGACTCTCCAGAGAAATCAAGCCTCTGGGAATATGATTGTTCTTCAATTGAATCATTCCCTCTCTTTCTTCTTCAACAAGCACTCTATCATCTACACTAGCAGCTTCTCTAAGCAGAAAATTGACTATTTGTTCATCATTGTAGAATACTTGTCAATAAATATTCTTATTCAAAATCGAAGGTCTATAGACCACTCTAACAATCTTGGGCTTTATGACCACTTGCTCCATGGGGGGATAATTTGCACCGATCTCTTGAAAGTTCAAGGCTATAAAATATTCAAACAAATCCCATACTTTGTTGCGATAGGATTTTAGGTAATGCTGCTTTGACACACACCTATTAGTGGTCTGATTGATAATAAGCTCGAAATCACTAAAAATATGTAGTTGTTTAATTCCCAACTTTTTAGCTTTCTTCAACCCAAGGCATAATGCCTCATATTTAGCTGCATTATTCATGCAACTCCAAGTCAAACCCATAATAATAAGTAATTTTTAACCCTTTGGGAGATATCAACACGACATTAGCCCCTATGCTATTCTTACATCTGGCACCATCAAAATACAATTTCCATAACTGATCCGTTTCAGAATCCTGGGAATCAGGGACTTCTTCTGTTTGCTCGGGCTTAATTATTGTATAACAACCAATGTCTATTTTGATCATTGCATTAAAATATATGAGCAAAAACTCATCTTCAAGGTGAATTTCACCCAACACTTCCATAAAATCAATTTATTCTAGCTCCTCAGTCATCATGTTTATCGCACTTGGAGCCTCTTCTTATTCTTCCAAATTTTCAATGTGAAAAGGTGAGGGCTTTTAATTATGAATGTGATATCATTTCCATTTGAATGGTATCTCCAAATGTGAATAGTCTAAGGAAAGATATCCTCCAATCTTAGCCGTGAACTTTGATGAGTGTCATTGAGTATCATCATTTAATATCAATGATTTAGGTGGTGTCCAAGGCTGTCTACGATAGAAGGCTAGGGCAGAGTACAATTCAGGCATTCAGATTTCAAGCATTTATTGGTGAAGCAGATTTTGGTTTAGCCTTTTGGTGTCACACTAAACCTAGTCCGAAGAATGGAAACTAAAATAAATTATAGGAATTGAAAACTAATTCTAAGTTGCAAGAATTGAAATCTAACTACAATTGCAGGAATTGGAATTGCTAAATTGAAAGTCTAATCTACTCTTGCAGAATGGAAGTTGCTAAAATGAAATCCTAAGTTACATTTGTAGAATTGAAATCTAGTTACTTTTGCATAATTGAAATGATGCTTGTAAATGAAACTTATTCTAAAAACACCTGTCAATGCCCTGTCGCAAAAGGTCATCAAGCTTTTGCTACAGAAATTGACAGCAAAATGAAATATGCTAAAAATGGAAAGTTGCTAAAATAGAAAGCAGGGAAAACATGGAAAGCAAAGGAAAAATGCGTAATATAATTTGTCAGCTGACATACACACAAATGCTGTACACAAACATAATAGAAAACATAAATCACATAATACAAAATAAAAGCAAGAAAATGAAATCTAGCAAGCAATCTATTAATTCTGCTGCAGCAAAATTACAGATTAAAACCTGCCATAAAATCCCTCCTTCTAGATTTGAAAGTGGGCCGATAATTCCTGATCTAGAAGGAGGTGAAAAGCACTCCTTAACTAATTAACACTCAGAATAGAAAATGATAAAATAGCTGCACTTTTATTGATGACAGAACATGCTGAAAACTGTTACAGAGAATTGCTGTACAGTCCTAATTACTGCTATTGAAAACTCTCCTCTATTCTAATTCCTAACTAGCTCAACCAAGGAGGGAGATGTATTATTGATATAAATATTTACAACATATCCCATGCTCAAATCAGCCTATGTGCTACTTTACAGTGATTTTGCCAATAATTCTGGATCTGAAATAAATGTAAATCTGGATAGTTTGTGTTGCAATAGTAGTCATTGGCCCTTAGAAAGCATCTTCAGTGGTGGGAGTACATGAGAGGAGTCTAGAAATATCTCACACATCTTTCTCCACTTCAAAATATGCCATTTCTATCTTGCAAACAACTTTCTATTATGCTGCAGTTTTTCTGGGTTTATCCTAGAAGAGAATCAAAATTGATCTTTTCCATGAATGGTGGCTTTGGACGGCAAGGACAAAAAATTCAGATGGGAGATATTTTCCTTTAATATTTTCAACCTTCTTTCCCTTTTTCCACCATAAAAAATAGTCAAAAAGTCAAAAAGCACTTTTCTGTTCTCATTCCGGAGATAAGTGGCTCATTCCGAAGAGACTATATTTCTCATTCCGAAGATGTCTTGTTCATTTCGAAGATCTTCGAAATGAACAACTGTGTGCTCTTAAAATGATTTTAGCTGCATTTATCAAGTGGATTAGCCCTCAGGATCAGATTGCAATAGCCTTCATTCCTCTCCATGTGTGAATTCCATGCCTTGCCATTCATTGGTAGCTTGCTAGAATTTACATGGTAAATTACTGTATTTTCCAATTCTGCTGCACAATTGTAAAATATTGGCATTTCTTGCAAATTCAAACAAATTAGAACATGGAAAAATTATTCAAATATCAACATGAAGGAGTACATCAAGTTGCTACTGAATTTATACACTTCATTCACCAAGTAACCATGCTGAAATAATGCAACAATGCTGCACAATTGTCCCTGCTCTGTTATACCTTGTTGCTGCCTATTTAGACCATACAGGAATGCTTCTAAATAGGTCAGATGTCTTCTGTAGTACTTCTAAAATCATTCCATCCATATCCTCATGCTTTGCTTGACAACTTCAAGGTGTTCCTATAAAGTGACAACTTGCTAATTTTTATATGGCTGTTTTTTCCAGATTTTTAGATTTATGACAGTCCTAAAATTTTGGCTTCAATGTGGATTTGAAACAAGTTGAAGGGCAGGAAAACATTCAAAAACCATTGAAAAGTTAATGGATATCAGCATACCACATTTGGTTAATTGAAATGCATGTTTTTACTTGCTACTTAATCAAGCAAAATCAGTCACAAAATGCTGAAAATAGTCAAAAATAGAGATATAGTATTCCTAACATAAAATCATGCAAACACTTAACAAATAGTATATTTTAGTCAACTATTTGGCAATTAAATTATCATATGGTAGTCAAATATTGTGCAATAATGAGGCATTTTTTGGCCTCATCAAACTCCCTCAAGAGGCACATGCTAAAGTATGACTCCAAGTCAACTACTACCACTTTCTGGATGATTGTGATTTGTGGCATACTGTGAAGGACAATGGGGATGTATTTGATCACTCCCACTGTATTGAATGGAGTCCCATAAAAATGTAACACTCATGGGCTACTTCTTGTATATTCCATTCCCATCACTTCACATACTGTCTTTGGCATGACAGTAGTCGCAGCTCCAGATTCGATCATACAGTTATGTATAATCCACCCCTCCATTATGAGTGACAAATAAAATGGGGGTGGTCTATTATTTCCTATCGCTAAATTTGGTAGCATTTGCGCTAGGAATATTTGGGAAGGATCCTTCTTCTGATATTTAGCAGTCTTCAAGGACTCTTACAACAAGTCAATTTACCCTGACAGCTGTAGTGCATCATACAAGCTAACTTTTGCAGGTATATTTTTCATTTCTTCCACAATATTGTGACTTGAGACGGTCTAAACCTTCTCTTATGAATCTCATTTGTACTTGTCTCGGTACTGCTGAGTAGCTTCTACTATTTGTCTCTTTGTCAATGATGGGTACTTGAGTCACTCCTTGGTCTGCTCTTTTGTTTCTTGTTATATTTGAGTAGCTGTTGTAGGTTGCTAAGTAGATACCTTAGTTTGTACTTTTTCTTGAGCTTGTTTAGGCAACAAATATTTTAACTTGACATAGCCTGGTTCCCTAGATTTTTCACCAGGCACTTTTGCTATGGGTTGCCCTCTTTCATTCTGCACTTTTGGCTCTGTAGGTACCTTCAAAGGCTCAAGCTCAGCTGGGTCTACAATCACTGGATTTTTCCCAGATCTCCTAAGAATTTAAACTTGCTCCAAATATGGCATCATAAAGTTGTGGTCAACTTCCATGATCATATTTACTTGTCTGTCGGTAGAGCTTTTCGTAAGCATTTGCACATAGTTCATATGCACCATGCAAGTTTCTTCTCCATGAGGATCATTGCACATTGAGCACCAATATGATTTTTCTATTGCACTAGTCTCATCATTTTCTAGCACTATCATTATTTTCTTAGGGCCCCTACTAGTAGATGCTTGTTCCTGAGTGATTGGTGGAGTTTGGAATTTTCTTGTTCGAAATTCGGCCTCAGCTTGCTTCTTCCTCACTACCGTAAGCTCATTCGATATCATCCTTAAGGATGAATTTTTAGATTTTACCTCTTGTAATAAAGTTGTGAGAGGGTCAAGATTAGACGATGAAGGGGGTGCTAGAAAAGGTAAAGGTGCTGGTGGCATGGGCAGTGGCAACGTAGTCGAAGGCGTCGACAATGTTGGAAAAGGAATGAACAAAGGCTGCTGGGATATTGATGGAGCGGGTAACTATGGAAAACTTGGAGCTGACTGTTGTGGGACAGGGATCGAAGTGATATATGGCAGGTTTGAACTCCATGAGGTAACTTGGTACATGGAATGCATGGGCTACAAAAATGCACTTGAATACAAATACTGTGGGAGTTCAGGAACAATAGGCATAGTCATCTTCGAAGGAAGCTTGCCTATAACAATCAAGTCATATTCGACCTTCTATGCCTGTGTACAGGTCTGGAAACATAGTTACATTATGCGGCCGCACATCCATACCAATTTCAGTGCTAAACACCCTGAGATAGTAGAACGCAACTTGTTCATGTGTAGGACGTAACCATCAGGAACTCTTTGCCAACTCTGTGCAAACCTGACGTTGAAATCAACTATCTCCTCCTGCGTATGTATCTGAATAATTGTAAACTGATGCAACACGGATTATGGATCAGCTTGTTCATGAATTTTTTAATCAACTCTGCTAATTGATCCCATGAAGTGATAGTACCTGGTTACAACGATTGGTACCAATACATCAATTTATCTCTCAATGATAGTACCGGTAATTTTATCATTACATCTTCATCTATTATGTCGTGGATGGTCACCAAAGAGGCTACATATTGAATATGCTCATACGCAATTTTACCGGTACCATCATAGGTTGGCAAGGCCTTCAAAGCAGATTGGGCACTAGATTTTGTGCTTGCAAGTTCAAAGCCCCTGAACTATTCCATGCTGGGAACTGCCTTGGTGGCTGTTGTTGAGGTGGTGGAGGATTCTGAGCCATGTGGATTGATGTATGAGACACAACGTGAGGAACAATAGTGGTTGTGTGAGAGGGAGGTTGAGGAAGGCTAGTGGTAGTACTAATAGGGCTTACAGGAGTGAAAAATATACCATCTAGTCATGAGGATGTGATAGATGGTATATGGGATATGTGGGGTAGCAAGGATGTATACCGAAAAGTGGCTAATTAAGGATGTTTCCCTAACCTTTGAATATCAAGCTCGTAGAACTCAATTTGATGATCTGGATTTTTGGACTTCGATCTTGTATTCATGAGACAACTTTCACTACTCTCACATTTGGATATTTCTGGATGTGATTGAGTTACCAGATGTTCTACTCATACAACACAAAGGTGAACATCAAAACTTAATACTGCTGGAAGTGGAATCTTTGAGGTACCACCGAGCGTGCCAAAAATTGTTGGTCAAATATCTGCCTAATCAACAAAAACTGTGTTTGTGCACCCTAGATATAGCCAACATTAAAAGTCCGAAGGAAAGAAATGTCCACTGTGTCAATCTCTAGAGAGGGCCGGTTCCCAAACTAAATCCTACACTGGTTGAAGACTAGGGATGCAGGAAAGAACTTGGAAAGATAACAGAAAGAAAGGGAAATATGACCATAGGCCGAAATGTAGGATTTGGGGCAGACTAACAGTAGGAAATTCACCCAAGCATGAAATAGCATTTAACAAAAGGAAAAGCAGCAGAATTTACTTATAAACTTGCAGTAATAACACTCCAACATTCATTCCCTCACTAGAAATATTTAAATCCAAATGCATAATTTTAAACTTCATAGAAAATCAAAGGTATGAATGTAAAATAGAAGTGCACGAGTACAAAAGGAAATTGCACACAAGATCACTTGCAAATTCAGAATCCTGGTGTCTTCTATTGATGCAGAGAACTTGGAGAGTTTTCTTGCAAAATGTCTAACCTCCTTTACAATAGAAATTTTATTAGTATTTATAGAGGATTTCACCTCTTTCATTAAATGCACATGAGAACAAAATGATCGCAGATCAAGAACAAGAGTGAGAAAATTTCTCCTTGGAATCATTAAAAATCCATCCTTTTGGGGCAGCGATCCATCTTTCAGGGAAACATTACCAGGAAATCAGCAACTTGGGCGTCGGTGCATAGAGAATTAGGAGACATTCAATATCATAGAAACACACTCCTGCCTTGGAAATCATGAAAAATACTCCCTGCTTATATACGAATTCATCCTTATCTTGGGATATAAAATTCAAGTTACCTGCTACCACCATAAGTTAATGCTTATAAAAACTTTCTCTGGGCGCTCCTAACAACTCTATTTTCATAATCCCTTCACCCTTTTGATTTAAAACTGGATCTGTCTTGAAAAAAAAATCAGCTTCGCCCAATCATCTGTCACCCAACATGCTCACACGATTCTAATTTAATAACGGGTTCACCCAAGGGAGGGGTGAACATAATGTTCACCCCTCAACTAGGGTGAACATGTTTGTGTTCAGCTCATGAGGTGTGTTCACCCATGGGAGGGACGAATGGGACGTTCACCCCTCAACCGGCACAAACACGATTGCGTATTATCCTGAAGGCACGTTCACCGATGGGAGGGGCGAATGTGATCACGTCTAAATTTTGGGGTGCATTCGCTCATGGGAGGGACCAACCAAATGTTTACCTCTCTACTAGGGTGAACATGATTTCACTTGATTGCACCTCTTTCAAATGGTCACCGTTTATCATTACAGTCATCCCAAAATGGGGCGAACGGGTGTTCACCTCATCCTTGGATGAACACGATTCCACATTATTTTGCTTCGACGTTTTTGCAACATATTTTAAAATTTTTCATCTTGATTTTCCTTCTAACATTTTGCAAGCCCCAAAACGCCTTCATTTTACAGTGTCCCTTGAACACAACAGTCTTGATTCCCAAACAAAGTTTACATTTGTTATTTTTAAACTTTCATAATGTCGATGCAATGAAGCTTACATTTGAAAATAAAACAATAACATAGGAAATTACTGTCAAAATAAATATTGCCAATTACAATAAAAAATAATCAAAATACTCCAACAAAAATTCCCAATGTGGCATAGTGCAAAATTTCCAACAAGACCATTGTTAGACAAAATTATTTTAGAAGAGCAAGGAGGGTTTGTGAAAGGGAGACAGATTCTAGACGAGATGATAGTAGCTCATAAAGTTATGGATTTAGTAGCTTCAAGAAAAGAGAGAGCAATGATCTTAAAACTTGATATTTGTAGTAAAGCATATGATAGGGTTAAATGGGATTTATTTTTGCAGTATTAGAAAATTTTGGATTTGGAAATAAATGGATTAAAAATTGTGTTTATATAGTATCATATTTATTGTTGGTCAATGGGTTAGTAACAAAATATTTTAAAGCCAAGAGAGGTCTTAGAAATAGAGATACTTTATCACCATATTTGTTCATTATTATGGCAGAGGTTTTAAGTAGGAACTTGAAGAAGGCTAACAAAAATGGGCTTATAAGCGAAATCAGGGCTAGTAATAAAATTGACACCATCACTCATCAAAAATTTGTAGATGATACAACCCTTTTTGGGAGTGCAAGGATAAATGAGGCCAGATATTTGAATAACTTATTAAAAGAATACAAAAGAGCATCAAGGCAAAAAGTTAATAGAAAAAAATTTAAAATTTAATTTTCTAAACACCCTAGATAGAATCAAAGTAGGGACATGCAAGTTAATTCAAATGGAGGAGGCAAATTTTCCAGCTACTTATCTAGGGATGTCCTTATTTGAGGGGAGAATGAGGATATAATTATTGATTCTAGTTCAAGAGCGGCAGGATAGAGCTAGTTGGAAACCACCCCTAGAAGGTTGGATTAAAATTAATATTGATGGAGCTACAAAAGGCAATCCAGGTAGAGCTGGAATTGGAGTGGTCTACAAGAATAATGTTGGGACAATGCTCTATTGGGAAGGGCCACGAACAATGAAGTAGAAGCATTAACTATTAAATATGCTTCTATTTGGGTTGTAAGACAAGGTTACATGAAGATAATCCTAGAATAATATTCTCAAATATTGGTAGGATATCTAGATTACATTATGAACTTTACTTTGAAGACATGGAAGTTGAGGATTCTTGTCATCAAAATTTGAAAACATAGAGGTTGAGGATTCTTGTTACCAAAATTAAGAAATTGTGGAGGGAATTAGATGATGTGATTCTAGTTTATGTGATTAGAGATCTAAATAAAGTGGTAAAATTTCTATTGGTAGGAGCTGTGGATTGCATTAGGAACTTTGCTTTGAAGACATAGATGTTAAGTATTCTTATCACCCAAATTAAGGAATTATGGAGGGAATTAGATGATGTGATTAGTTTATGTGAGTAGAGATCTAAATAAAGTGGCAGACTTCCTGGCTAAGATGGGTACTGATAAGGAGGTATGGGTTCAATGGCATAGTGGAATGGCTATTGAGGATGAGAGGATTAGGTAGGTTGGTGAGAAAATCTAGTGTTTAGTTAATTTGGACAACCATTGTAGAAATATGGTTTAGGAGATTTGGCTCTAATGCAAATCTTCTTTTACTATTGTAAACATGTGGATAACCATTGTAGAAATATGGTTTAGGAGATTTAGCTCCAGTGCAGATCTTATTTTACTATTGTAAACATGTGTTCTCATCAGCTAAGACTAGGAAGAGTCTCATCCCAACTTGTAAATGATCTTGTTTTAATATTAGTTTTAAAAATTCTTTTCAATTATTGAATCTAGTTATAATTAAAGTTCATAATAAACTTTTGGCATGGAAAGGTAGATGGTTATCATTAGCAAGAAGAGTTAAACTAATTAAATCAGTCTTACAAGTCATTCCAACATATTATGTCTTTTTATACCATACCAAAATCGATAGAAAAAAGTTTAATCTATATTATGTAGTCATCTTGTGGTCAAGATTACATGATAAAAGAAAATTTCTTTTGGTGAAATGGAGCAAGGTGTGTGATGATAAAACTAGGGGAGGTCTTGGTTTAAGAGTTCTTACGAATGCAAAATTAGCTCTTAGGGGAAAAGTAATTTGGAGATTGTATGAAGAGGGTCAAATGTAATGGGAAATAATTCCTCTAAATATGTTGAGCCCAATGACCCAAGCTTAATATTTACTACATTCACACTACCAGATGGTTCTACACTATGGAATGGTTTAAAAAAATCAATTGATCTAGTGATTAAAGATCTAAGATTGGTGGTGGGAACTGGAGAAATAATTTCTATTTGGATAAATAATTGGTGTGATAAAAATCCACTCAATATAGATCCAATTTAGAAACCATGGATGAGATTACTTCAAGATAAATATGGTAATAGGGTTTCAAAATTTTTGTACAAGGATCAAGAAGGAAGATTACACATGGAAAGAAGCTTTTATTTACAAGTATACAAGACAATGATGCTAGGAGGCAATTGAGTAGAAAGATAACAACAATGACTATTCCAAGGAGAGCTAAGGATAAACTGATTTGGGAGTTGAATAGCTTAGGAGAATACACAACAAGAAGTGAATATAATGTAAAGCATTAACAAAATAAGAATATCACAAGAATATGGAGAGATATATGGGATAGCCTAAGCATTCCTAAAGTCAATGTTTGTTTGGCTAGTAGGTCATCAAATAATTTTATCCTAGGATAACCTTATGAAAAGGGGATTTCATGGCCCCTCACAATGTGTTCTTTATAAAAAGGAGAAGGGTATAAACCATCTCTTGGGACACTAATCAATAGTATGGAAACTATGACAATGAATTCTTAATATGTTTGGTTAATGCATGGTGATGAATGACAAAATTGAAGAATGCTTACAGTAATGGTAGAGCACTTTTAAAAGTGAGGCTTTACAAACAATCCGGGATATATAAAAATATACAATACTTTGGACTATATGGCTAGAAAGGAATAGAAGAATATTTAAAGGAAAGGAAAGTAGATTAGAGGTAATTAAAAGGAAGATTTGTCTAACCATAGAGGAGTCTAAACCAACCCTATCAACTCACCCAATCCATAATATGGAAGCAAAGAGCCTTGATAGATGGAGTCAAATCATCAAATGGAATTATGTTGGGTATAGAAGAAACAAAAAGAAGGCTAAGAATATACAGTGGAAACCACCAGATGTGGAGTTGGTCAAATTGAATTTTGATGGAGCATATAAAGAAAATCCAGGACCAATAGGAGGAGGAGGAATAATTAGAAATAATAGAGGAGAGATTTTATCTCATTATGCTTTCAATAATGGATTTAAGACATAATAAAGCTGAAGCTTGGATGAATTTAGAAGGGTTAAAAATATGCAAACAATGAAATGGAACATAGTATGGATGGAAGACGATTCACTCATAATAATAAATGCAATTTTGAGGAAAGCAAAGGCTCCATAGAACATACAAGATATAATTGTGGAAATACAAGACCTTGTTATAGAGTTTGAAGAAATCAGGTTTATACATACATTAATGTTAGGGTAAAATAGGTAGTATATTGCATTATACAACATAGGTAGATTATTACTTTTACTTTTCTATCTCTTACCATGTAGATATTTACTGTTTTAAATATCTAATGGTAATTATGTTAAATATCCTAGGGTTAGTATTCCTAGTCTATCGCCCTATCCTCAATAGCGCGTTGGTTAGCTTGGAAGTAGGATGTATTGTTAAATTCCTATTTTGTAACCTATTTAAGCATATAGCTATCTTATGCTATAATCTAATGAATGATTTTGTTCATAATCATTTTTGCTTTTACCTTATGTTTCTAACATTGCCATCAGAGCCCGATGGAAGCATTCTGGAGTGACCCGTAGTTTGGTCTGGCACACATCCTGAGGTAGCCTACAGTCTAGTCTGGCATGCATCTTGAGGTGGCCTACAAGTGCTAACGTGGCGACCCGCAGGTCCTAGAACAAAACTCGAGGCGGTCCGTAGGTGTTGACGTGGTGAACCGTAGGTCCTAGAACAAAGCTCGAGGCATTGTATTTTCTCTACAAGGATCTCGAGGAGCGGGACCCACAAAGGTAGGAATCTCGAGGAGCAAGACCCGCAGACCAAGGCTGACATTGTATTATTTCTAAAGTGGTCCACAGAGGTACGTATCCTGAGATGCGGGACCTGTAGATAGGCGACTGACATCATCTGGTGGATCTGACATGAAATCCAAGGTGGTTGAGGTGGCACCTTGCTATCGACATGTGGCCCGAGGTGAGCTGACTATTCTGGCTAAAGCTGACGACATGTGGCACAAAAAAAGAGGCCTTGTAGTGTTTGACAATGACACGTGGTACCATAGGACACGACACATGGCAACGATCAAATCTGCCATGTGGCGCGCTTGCGAGCCTCCGTGTGCCCAAGGATGACCGCACGTAGGCAATTAACAACAAGAGGAAGCATTTGTTTTATTTTAAAACGCTCCCCATCACCCATATGGGTGATGTGGGACTAAAAGTCCCAAGAGCTTTTAAGCGCTTTTGCTTCACGCAATGGAAGCAAGGAGGTGTCGCTGCATAAAAGCTACCGAATCAGCTCGGTAGCGCAGCAGCTACCCCGATGCTTGAATCTCGCGAGGACGCGAGATCGATTCCCCGCAGGATCGTTAAGCAAATCATATTTTTTTGCTTAAAAAAAGAACAAAGGTATTTTTATTTTATTTTTGTAAGTTTTTCTTATTATTATTTAATCATTTTTTTAATAATTTAATTATAATTTTTTTAAAAATCAAAATTTTAAAGATTAGATTGATTCTATACAAATTAAATTTTATTATTGATTAAATTTTGATTAAATTAATTAGAAGCTTGCATTAAAAATAGAAAATTGAAGGAGGGCTATTCTTTAAAGCAACTAAAAATTTGGTGTTTTTCCTAGTTTTCTTCTTGAAAAAGGGGATAAATAGACAGGAAAATAAAACACTAAACTGTTGCATTTTTTTTGAGAGTTTTATTGTCAAAAATTTGCTCCCATTTTTTCTTCTAATCATTTGATTGGAGAGCAAAAGTTGAAACATCTCATGAAGAATAGGCCCTGGATCAAGAAAGCTCTTCATCGTCTAAGAGTCATTCGAAGAAGAAACGAACTCCATCGACAAACCACAAGATCCAATTTTTGGTGGATGCTTAGACGACATCGAAAGAGTTTACCCAGATTCAATTTCTACACAGATCCTTGGAAGGGATTGGATCGTAGCTACGGTCCTATGCGGATCAGAGAACCATTTGATCCAGAAGCACCTCCCATTTTTGAATATTGAATACTAAAGGGCACTTTGAAAACCAAGTCGTGTGTCGACTAGTTCCTGAAACAAAGGGGGGATTTTCCTTGTTTCTTTTGCAAAATCAAGGGGGGATAAATAGCACCATTTGTGTTTCTTCTTTCTGCAAAATAAAACTACAAGGGGGCAAGATTGAATATCAAATTTTTTTGCAAAACATCTTTTTCTTGCAAAAATTATTGTAAACAAAAAGTGCATTCTCGATTGCATTCGACACTTTTTGTAAAATTGGCTAAAAATTAGGTGCATTTTCGGTTGCATCCGACACCTATAGTGATAAAAATTTGGGTCACTCTTTTGATTGATTATTGCACTAACTTTCATTGTTTTTTGCAATTACAAGTCATAACATCAAAGAGCACTCCAAAACCTAAATTTCACTAAAATTTGTGCTAAGCCTTGCACAGGTTACATAGCCAGTTATTTATTTTTTATATTCACCCATAAATCACCCTAATTTACTCTATTTGTTTGGCTTAAACTCCTCAAACTAATCATCCTTATTCAAGGGTTTTTAGGCAGGCGCCATTAAATATCAATAAGAGTAAATTAAAATCTTACAAATACTCTTTTGAGAGTATATTGCAAGATAAGTCATCTTGGTAAAAATTCTTTTTTGAATCTTCACAATGGCACTGATAAACAAATATCTAAATGATAATCAATTGCTTAAAGGTTCAAACTATTCTTCCTGGAAAACCAAGATGAAAGCTATTTTAACTGTAGAGGAAATGTGGGGTATAGTGGAAGGCACTGATTCAAGACCCCAATCCCTAGGAGCAGATCAAACAACATGGGATAAAAAGGACAAAAGACTTTCCTTGTTGATCTTGTTAGCTATTACTGATGACATCCAGCCTCACATAAGTGAAGCTAAAAATGGTAAAGAGGCATGGGATGCCTTATCTACCATTTTTGAAGGAAAGAATCAATCAACGATTCTTAACCTTCAAACTCAACTTCATACTCTTCAAATGAAGTCAGGAGAAATAGTAGAGCTATTCCTCTACAGAGTGGCAAAAATAAAAACAAAAATGCAAGCCTTAGGAGAAAAGGTGGAAGACAAAGTCTTGACTTTGGTCATATTGAGGGCTCTTCCAGACTCCTATAGAATGTTGATCACTTCCCTTCAAGTCTCTGGCAGGACAGTGACCTTTGTAGAGTTGGTAAACATGCTTCAAACTGAGGAAGCAAATCAGCTCCAAAGAGACGATGCATCTAACAATGCACTCTTCTCAAACAGACAAGGTGGAAAGAAAAAGGGGAATCAACAGAAGGGGTCTTCATATTCTAAAGGCAAAGGCAAAGAGACTCAAAAGAAGAAGCATTATTGCAAAATTTGTGATAAGGACACTCATGAAACCAAGAGATGTTGGTTTAAGAACAAACAACCCAATGATCAAGGTCAGAAGAAGGGCAAAGGCAAACCACAGAACAAGAACAAGCAACAACAAGGAAATATTGTTGCTGAAGAAGATTCTGGTTCAGACTCTGAATGAGCACACAAAGTGCTCATGACTCATACAACATCCCCTCAAAAGGATATAGTGTGGTACATAGATTCAGGCGCTAGCAAGCATATGACTGGCGATAAGTCTTGGTTTGAGATATTTGAGGCAAGAGAAGGCAAACCAGTAACCATTGTTGATGATAAGACCTATCGTGTCTAGGGAGAAGGCAGTGTTTCTATTTCCCTTCTAGACAAAAAATGTCAGATTCAAAATGTTCTTTATGTACCAGGATTGGCAAACAATATTTTGTCAGTTCCACAAATTCTGGATAAAAACATGACTGTCAACTTCAAAATTGAGCAAGGAAAGAAACATTGTTATATCACCCAGAGAGGCAAACACATAGCAACGGGTTCTTACAAGCATGACTTGTTCACTTTAGATGCAGTTTCCTCACCGCATGTTGCCATGGCGGTAACCACAAAAGAGGCCACTTCTCTATGGCATAAGAGATTTGGGCATCTAAGTTCAGGGTATTTACTTGAACTAAGTAAATATCAAATGGTGAAAGGACTTCCTAACCTTTCATCTACTTTGCCAGTGTGCTCAGATTGCTTGGCAGGAAAGCAACATAGAGTACCTTTTGAGCCTAGCTCTTCTAGAGCTAAGGCACCTTTGGAGTTAGTGCACACAGATTTGTGTGGTCCTATGCCTAACAGTTGTGGAGGAAAATGGTATTTTCAATTGTTTGTTGATGATCACTCACGGAAAATGTGGGTCTTCTTCTTGCAGTTGAAGTCTGAAGCATTTGACTATTTTCAGCAATTCAAGAAACTTGTTGAGAAAGAATCAGGATGCTTTATAAAGACCCTCCATTCAGATCGAGGGGGGAATACACATCAAACGAATTTTCTTCATTTCTAAAGACACATGGGATAAAAAGGCTGTTAACAACAACCTATTCTCCTCAGTCAAATGGAGTTGCTGAGAGAAGAAATCGTTCCATTATGGAAATGGTATGATGTATGCTTAAGGGAGCAAACCTTGAGCAAAAGTACTAGGCTGAAGTTGTGACAACTGCAGTATATCTTTTAAATAGGGCACCCACAAGGGCTCTTAAAGGTATGACTCCTCAGGAAGCATGGAGTGGAAGGAAACCCTCCATATCTCATCTACGTGTTTTTGGGTGTAAGGCATTCATGCATATACCTAAGGAGAAAAGAAAGAAGTTAGATGAGAAGACCCTACAGTGCATTTTTCTTGGATATGATGACTTTTCAAAAGGCTATCGGTTGATAGATCCATTCACCAAGAAAATACACATCAGTAGAGATGTGGTGTTCGATGAGGCTTTCACACCTAACACTACATCAGTATACCTGGAAGATGAGGAGCCACAAAAATAGACTCCTCCACAACAAAAAAAGCCTCCAAAATGGTATACTAGTACGGTGAGAGATTCCAAACTCACCTCACCTCCAGATATCACTCTCAATCATCCTTGCACTTGCAGCATGTCTTGAAAGAAAAAGGCAGAAGCATCCACTTCGATTGATGATCTTTATGAAGATTTTCAAGAGCTTTCTGTTGACAGAGAGATAGAAAGTGGAGAAGATATGGAAGTTGATGAGAGAGGCTTTATATGTCTTCATATGATGAAAATGAACCCTCTACAGTTGATGAAGCACTTAGTCAGCCCTAGTGGAAGGCAGCTATGGATGCTGAACATAAATCCCTCATCAAAAACAAAACATGGAAGCTGGTCGATTTGCCTAAAGGAAAGAAGCCCATTGGCTGCAAATGGGTTTACAAAGTCAAATATAAGGCAGATGGTACCATTGATAAGCATAAGGCCCATCTTGTGGCAAAGGGCTATGCTCAAAAGGAGGGCATTGATTATGAGGAAACCTTTGCACCCACTGCAAAGATGACCACCATTCGTGTTCTTTGTGCTATGGCAACACAATTCGGATGGAAATTACATCAAATGGATGTAAAAAGTGCCTTTCTAAATGGTGATTTAAAAGAAGAGGTATACATGTCTCAACCTCAAGGATTTACTGAGGAAGGCCATGAGCAACAAGTTTGCAAACTGGTCAAATCATTATACGGGCTGAAACAAGCCCCAAGAGCATGGTACATCAAAATGGACAATCACCTAATGCAACATGGTTTTAGGAGAAGTTCGTCAGATGCAAATCTCTATATTAAGAACACAGGTTCTGAAATAGTGATTCTTGTATTATATGTAGATGATCTGATCATAATCGGACAATTCAGAGAAATTGATTAGCGTCATGAAGGATGACTTGAAAGAGTCATTTGATATGATAGATTTGGGACTTCTCCACTACTGTCTTGGCCTTGAGATAGAACATAAGAAGAATCATCTTAGGGTGACTCAAAAGAAGTACGCCAAGACTTTAGTAGAAAAATATTGTATGACTGATTGCAAGCCCAAAGCAACACCGATGGAATCAGGGCTTCAATTATCATGGTATGATGACTCACCACAGGTAGATGGCACACTTTATCGATAAATGATTGGGAGCCTCATTTACTAGACCAAACATCACTTTTGCTGTAAACTATCTTTCTCGGTTCATGCAAGAACCAAAGGTTTCTCACTGGAAAGCAGCAAAGTGTGTTCTCCACTACATCCATGGTAGTGTAGAGTATGGTTTAGAGTACAAGAAGAATGACTCATTCTTCTTATAGGGTTTCACGGACTCTGACTATGTTGGATCTATAGATGACCAAAAGTCAACTTCTGGATATGTATTTCATCTAGGATCTGGACCTGTCTCTTGGCATAGCAAAAAGCAACAGGTGGTTGCTTTATCTTCAACAGAGGTAGAATATCGTGCTGCACGTGGAGCTGTGTGCGAAGCGATATGGTTAAGTCGCATCTTGGCAACCATGGGTCTACCAAAGAAACTTTTGATTCATCTATTTTGTGACAACCAGGGTGTTTTGAACTTAGTGAAGAATCCAGTTCACCATGAACGTACAAAGCATATTGACACAGATTGTCATTTCATCCATGATGAAGTTCCTAAACACAAAATCAAGCTCCAACACATTCCCACTGATGAACAGGTTGTAGATATCTTCACAAAGGCACTTGGACATGTCAAATTTGAGTTGTTTCGAAGTACACTTTGTATATCAAAGTAATGTAATAAAGGGGGGATGTTAGGGTAAAATAGGTAGTATATTGCATTATACTACATAGGTAGATTATTACATTTACTTTTCTACTTCTTACCATGTAGATATTTACTGTCTTAAATATCTAATGGTAGATTATCTTAAATATCCTAGGGTTAGTAATCCTAGTCCCTATCGCTCTATCCTCCAATAGCGCGTTTGTTAGCATGATGAAGTAGGATATATTGTTATATTGCTATTTTTTAACCTATTTAAACATATAGCTTCATTGCTATAATTTTAATGCATGATTTAATTAATCAAATCATTTTTTCTCTTACATTATGTTTCTAACAGTTAAGGGAAGGATAAATGTGTAGATAGACTAACCAATAGAGGGGTTTTAGTTGAGGATCATATTGTTAAATTCTCTTTTCCTTGGTTATAGGAAGAAGTAAGTTTAGCTAAAGGTGACAAGAAAATTTTGACTGCCTAATTCAAATAATGATTAAGATTTACTTTAATGTTTTTCATTGGTAGTATTTGCTTTATTTTATAACATTAATGTATTTTCATATAAACTATTTATTACAATTTCATGAAGGAAACTAGCAATCTAGATTTGGTAAAGCAAATTATGATAGTGTGATGGTTTAGAAATATTGCTATACTAAAATACAATGCATAAACAATAGAGGTGGATTTGGTATTGTGAGGGATGTTGTAGGAAATGTCAAGAAGAATGCTAGATTTTGAAATATTTATATTTATACAAAAAATTGAAGATCTAAAAAATGAAAGTCAATAATTTAGTTATTTTATGTAAAATGATGTAGGTATCTAGCTATAGCAATTCAATTGATATGAGAATTGAATTTATTTGTAAACTCCTAAGCTATAAAGGATAGAGTTGTGATTTGTGAAGGGTGGGGAAACCGAGTACAATTTCTTGTTCTACAAAAAAAAATGATTATGTAGATCTTGAGAGATCTTGTGGGACTATGGATAGCTATCATATTTTGAGTTATACATTCTAATTTTGCAAATGTTTTTTTAATATTTTATTTTCTCTTAAAAAATATACACTTTGAAATAGTGGATTCTCTAAAATAGTATTAAAATTTAAAGCAATGATTTGAGGGTTTAATGCGTGTGTGACTTTTCATAAGGTTAGACAACCTTAACCAATTGGTAAAATTATTTTTTCTTGTTTTAATAAATCTATTGGAATTTCTCAAAACATTGATTGGAGTTGTAGAGGGCTTGTGATTCAACTGTTGGATCAATTTATCATTGAGGATAAATAACCATTTTTTTAAGGAAAAAATAAAGACATCTTGAGAAATGAAGTTTTTTTTAGATCTCATTATAGATTTGGAATCATCACAAAAAAGTAGTAGGGTTTCAAGTCTCACATTCTTCTATATTTGGCCATATTACCGTCGAAAGCTATGGAATTATTAGTTTTGAATAGTCTTATGTATCTTTGTTAGCAACAAAGAATGGATTCATGAATTACAATCAACCTTTGCATTGATGTGATAGAATATTAAATACAATCATGAACAAGAATGAAAGAGGTAAGGAGTTGCAACCTCATTTTCAAGGACTATAATCCTATTAACATACTTCAACAATGATGTGACATTCACATCATTCTCCCCTTATAACATCAATGCTTAATCAATGTAAACATAAGAAAATTTCAATTTGTTTTAATTTTACATGCAATAGACTTTGTTAAAATGTCTATATGTTGTTATGTTGGACAAAATTGGAGCTATATGTTTTAATATTGAACATGTTCATGAATTAAATGGTAATGAACCTCAACATGTTTTGTTTACTCATGAAAAACTAGATTACGAACAAGCTTCAAAACTCTTTGATTGTCATAATTGAGGATCATTGGTTTTCTTTGTGGGATGAACATTCCTGATAAGATGCAACATAACCATATTGCCTTGCAAATAGCTCCTCTTGTATTGTGATATTCAACCTTGGTGGAAAAATAAGCAATAATGCACTACTTCTTACTTCTCTAAGAAATCAGACCAAATACAAGAAATAATACATGTCCAAAGGTGGATTTCCAATTATCAATGGATCTTGCATAATTAGTATCCATGAATTTAATAAAATAGAATTGATCATTCTTCTTGTACTCTAGACTGTACTCAATCGTACCATGAATGTACCCAAGTACCCACATTGTTTCTTTCCAATGACACACCTTTGGTTTTTGCATGAACCATGAAAGAGCATTAATATAATTGATGTTCGGTCTAGTGTATGTTAGATAAACGAGACTCCTAATAAAATGGTGATAACAAGTTATATTAACACGTGGAAATTGATCATATCAAGATAATTAGCTTCTTGATCAATATCCTGACATACTTTACTTATGATATGAATACATGGTTCTCAGTTTGCCACACCTCTACGACAAGATAAAATCCATTTGCCTAATATTATTCATGTCAAATGAATGCTTCAATACCTTCTTGGTCTCTTCAATTAGATTTATTTAACTCCCAGTGATGACCAAGTCGTCAATATACATAATGATGATCACAACCTCTTTTCCTTACCTTTTGAAGTAAAAATTTGGATCATATGAACTTTGATGGAATTCATGTTGCAAAATATTCTCATTGATATTCACATATTAGGCTTTGGAAGCCTACTTAAGTTGATAGAGAGATTTCATGAACTTGGACACCTTGTTCTCTTGACTAGGTATTATGGATATTTTTGATTGTGTTGTGTAGACTTCTTCATTGAGGTCACTATTGAGAAATGCACTCTTTATGTACATTTGATGCTATACTTTCATCTAAACTATATAACCATAGTTTAAACCATCTGAATGGTCTTGACCTTTGTTTTTGGTGTAAAAATTTCATCATAATCGATTCCTTCCTTTTGTGAATATCCCTTTGAAACATTCCTTGCTTTATATTTGTTGAATCTTCTACCAAGTTTGTAATTGGTCTTGAATACCTATTTGTAACCAATGAGTTTCTTATTAAGTGGAATATCAACAAGTCACCATGTCTTGTTCTTCATCAATGATAGATACTCGATGTTCATAGAATTATTCTATTCTTATGGCATAAGAAATTCATGAACCATTAAAGGTTAATATATCTACACAACTATGTTCATTAGGGCTAGGTTGACCTCATTTCAAACTTTACTTTGATTTCTTAGTCTAGAACTAGATGTGTATAAAACATACTCTAAGTTCACATCATGAACTATACTAAGATACCACTCGAGGCTTGTGAGTGGTACTCAAAGTAGATGGTCCTATATCATCAAATCCTCTATATACATAAATAACATCTCCATCATCTTCACTAAATTCAACATCCTCTCTTTCAGAGGCTTCTTCATCATCATCATTAGACATAAAAACATGTTCTTTATCACTAGTGTGTGGCTTAGAAGAAGAGGTACACTTATTCGTCTTATCAAATACATCTCCTTTGATATATAACTTGGTGGTATAAGGATCCATAAGATGTTATTCCTTTGACTTATTGCTATATCCAATGAAGATACATCATTTGAATTTATCCTCTAACTTCATCTATTTCTAGTTTAGAATGTGTATGATTGCATTGCAACCAAATGTACAAATATGTAACATTGAACATATGTTTCCCATCCATGCTAATTTAGGTGTAACAACATTCAATGGAAGTATGGGTGTGTGGCTTAGTAAGTAGACCATATTATGAACAAATTTTTCTCAAAATGTTGGTTTCAAATTGGTATTTCTTCTCATGAATTACATATTCTAAATAGTGTAATTTTACCTCTTTGCAACTCCATTTTATTGAAGTGTATAGGCAATATTCAACTTCAAGAAAGTAGAAAATTGATTACTAGTGTACTCCTTCCTCAACCTGAGCATAGTTTATAAATGGGACAACCAACAATATTCTCCACATGAGCTTTGAGCTCTATGAAGTAGTGAAATACTTACTTTTTGGGCTTCAGGAAATGCACCCACATTCATCATTTATGATCACCAAAAAAAATTTGGAAATATTTACAACCACTAAAACTTGAATCCATGGGTCCATATAGATCGACATGTATTAAATCCACTGTACTAGCCACTCTACAAACAATTGTGCCAAGAGGAGCTCAATGTTGCTTTTTGGACAAATAACTTGTACAAAGGTTATGAAGGTTCATGAAGGATGGAAGTCCACATACCATATCATGATATAAGAGTGATTAAATATGGCCAAATTTTAGACATATAAATCACCATTGCTATAGTAAGGTACCTTCATTTGCCTTTGCTACTAAATCTTGGTTGTCTCGCATTACAAGGATAACTTGAAACATATTGCAATGCTAGTAGCATGGGAAAATATCATCAAACCTATGAATTTTTGTTGAATGAGATGGTTTCTTTGCACCTATTTTCAAAAATTCAAAATACATTTTATGATCAAGCAATTGATTCATAGAAAGTAAGTACTTCATGAGGTCAAGCATGTAAAGAACTTGAGTCAAACAACCAATATGTGCTCCAAGATGCAAACAAACATCAATAATTCCAACAATGATGTATGTCAAATTATCACCAAGTGTAACTTACCCACAGTAAGATAAATGACCAAGGCTCATGAACCATTCTTTTTGGCTTATCATATGTTTGGTAGATCCTGAATCAATGTACCAAACTTGGTTTAAATTTAAAAAAACATCAAGATATTGAACGAAATAGACATGGTATCATTCTTATACATAATAATTATTGTCTTCAACTATATTTCCATGTTGGAAATGAGGTTCATTCCTCTTTTTCCAACAAAAATTCTTCTACTCCCTGATGAATTCTTTATTTGGTTTTTAGGAGAACCTTGTGAGAATAGGTTGTAATCCTAAAGTATGTGTTTTAGTTTCTCATAGATGTAATACATGATATTGAAAATTGAATAGTTCCTTTATCCTTGATGTTGTTGCTACTTTTTCCCTTTTTGTTGATTTTGGTACCTTTTGGAGGTTAGCCACTTTTTTTACTACATTGAATTCTTGCCTTTTTGATACATGAGCAAAGCACGTTCATATTTAGATTTTTTATCTCAAATAACTTCCTTCTATTAATCCAAATTCATAAAAGTATCAAAAGTGGGACTCTAATTAGTCATGTTCAGATTTGTTACCAAAATATTGAATGCAAGTGGTAGTTCACACAACACTATTGGAACAAACACATAATCCCTAATAGTTTTCACTAATGCTTGTAGCAAGGTTTCTAATATGGTAATTCATCATGGAAAACCTTCCAACTTATCACTACTCTTCATCTTCAAGTAATGCAATTGGATTTCTAGGTATATACTTTAGTTTTGGTTCTTGGACTTGAACATCATAATGTGTACAACATCATGAATGTACTGTTGGTTTTCATTAGTCACATTAGAAATTATGATCACTTTGATTTTTTGATTAGCTTTATTAAAATTTATTTGTTTGTCTAGGCCAATGACATGTCTTTGCATAGTGCTAGATACCACTCCCTAAAAATATTTAAACTCCAAGTAAATATTTAATATTGTATTGCAATTAGAATATTTATAACCTTTCAACAACCGAGAACTGAGAAACTATAAATTTGGAACATTAATAATCATGACAAATCTTCATAAAATTTCAAATTAATGCTTCTATTGGAATAATCTTACAAAGAGCTTTCTAACAAGTTTTTAATATGCTTATACTCATACAATAATTAATGCCTCAAAATATGAGAAATTAGTAGGGTCTTATAAGGGAAAAACTCAGGTATGAGGGTTAAGTTATTTTCCCTCCAAGAAAAGTCTCTAGAGAATTTTTTTTTGGAATATTCCTTCAAATTTCTAGGGTGATAAAATAATGGTGAATCACCATCTTATCACCTACATTCATGAACCACATAGAAAAAAATGTGTTTTCCACATGTCAACGACCAGATTTCGTGTTAACTATTCTTGAAACACATAAAATTCCTTGAGATGATAAGCTTCCCTGTCAAGATCCTTTTAAAGTGCCTTTGATGGAAAATGATTTTAAATGTATTGATGGCCATTTCCATGATGAATGTGGTTTTAAAAAAACATAATTTTGCACATTCAAAAACTTGCATAGGCATCTAGATGGTAATATGGTTAAAATCTAGTCAAACAATGGTCAAAGTGAGATCTTCAGCATGTATCTTCAACATGAGAGTTTGTGTTTGCATGCAAGATTGAATGAAATCTCCTATCAAACATAATATCTACCATTGAAGATTTCAAATGAAAGGTTATGTTTATGGGGACCATTAGGGTTCAAATGCTTTGGTTAAGATTATTTTTGGCACCTATCCGCTTTACTTCTAGACAACACAACAAGAAGAGCATAAACAAAATGAGGCAATAGGACACTGTTTACATTGCTTCCAGTTAATTTCTAGTGCCTTATTTCACCTTGCTTATGTCATGATTTTCTCATGTTGGTGGCACACATTTTTTGTGTAACTCAATATCCTCTTATTGATGTATCGTTGGTCTACACTTTTTTGGTGATGCCTTAGCTTGGAAAAAGATATCCACTCCATGTTACCTCCATGTTCCAATGCTATCAAACAAAAAGAGAGCTTGGTGCATCTAATTCAATGGATGAATCCCAATCATGAGGTCTTATATGCCTCTCTTTTATACATGCATAATTTATTGCACTTACTTTTCCACTATTTGATAATACCTTTGCTCCTCATAGCCGATAACTATTAGCAAAATTGATGTCTCATCCTTAAAAATATTTAACAAGATTTTACTACATAATGCCTTTGCATACTTCCCTTAGTCACATGCCATGTTATTGTTAATCAATGATCGTGTCCTTTACAAAACACAAGTAAACTAGTAGTGCCTCCTTTCCAAAAACCACATAAACTTAGACAACCTTGCATTAGAAAACTCACTTTCAGATAACTTCTCTCCTTAGGATGAACTAGTGAATGGATGAAAATATTAAACTTCACCTCATATGACCCTATATTTAGATGATGAATCTTTCTCAATGTAACTCTAGCACAACCAAGATGATTGCTAAACCCTCCCAGTGTAGTTCTCTAGACAACACCTACTTTACACTAGAGGACAATGATTTTCATGATGATAACTCTTTTGAAATAAATAGAAAGCTTCTCAAATGACTCTCCCAATCTGCTAAGATCAAAAAAATATTACACCAACTATAAATATAAATAAGAATAAACCTTCTTATTTAATTGACAAGGTCTTATTCCAACTTAAAACTTGCGTCTGCACCTTTTTGGATTTGGTAGTGGCAACACACTTTTATGAACTTTGAGAGGCATATCCTACTCAATAATTGGGTCAAATTCACAAGTAAAAGATCCTTTGCTATCAACTTGCTATTATACCAAATGTTAGAAAACATAATGGATTCATGAATTAAAATCAACTTTTGCATTGATGTGATAGACGAATAAATATAATCATGAACCAAAATGAGATTAGGAGTTACAACCACCTTCTCAATTACTCATAATCCTTGTAACCATTACATGATATGCCAACAATGATGTGATATTCACAACAACCTTGTAATTTGGTCAAGTTTTACAAACTTGTTATAGTCAAAATATAAGCACAATTTTAAGAGTTTCAATTTATAATTTTGATAGATTGGCCAATTGACCTCTTAATATTTGTGGTCAATTTTGGTCAATATGGTTGATCTAACTAAGAGAAATTATTTAGTAGATTTTAAAAAGATCATAATATTGTTATATAGAGGTATTTTTTGTTCTTTTATTTCATTCAATTTTTAATACTTTGTAATGGTCCAGTCAAATTTACTCAAATATTACAAGCAATAATGAGTTTCAACTAAAACACTACACACTTGCTCAGTGGCATTGATCCTTTGAATACAGACTAGCTCAATTACATAAAATTTCTAGTAGGTAGAGGCACTTTAGTCATGCCAACACACACACACACACATGTATGTGTGTATATAAAATACTACAATATAATTTCATATAAGAAAAAAATATATTATGGAAAGAGCTTAGAGATATATACAAGTGACACACATGGCATGTATTCTTTATGTGTATGTGCGTATATAAAATAGTACAATATAGTTTTATATAAGGAATCATTATATGCTGGAAAGAGCTGAGAGATATATACTAGTGACACACATGACATGTATTGTTTATATGTTAATCATCAAAATTATAATCTATTATGGTAATCATTTGATGATTAACTAATTTATATCCTTAATTATGATAGATGGGGTATGCGTTGAAATTATAGAAGGTTGGTTAATGACAATTGTCGTACTTGCTCAATAACCTGACTACACATATATCATATGCTATTTTGTTATTTTATACATAAAACCAAAACATATGGAATAATCATGTACAACTTATCCAAACATTAAAACTCATTAAAATGTTTATGCATTCATGTTCATATAAACATTCATGTGTTCATATCAATCAACTTGTCTGCCAACATCTATACTCTTCATTAGACTTGTTGGTATCCTTGTCACAAAACCAACTTAAAATAGAAATTGAGGTAGAGACTTTTTTCTCGCTCCTTATAAGATATGTGTATTTAGCTTCTTTGTGTTCCATATAAGCTTATTTCAAAATATAAATGAAGCTTTTATATAACTCAATAAGTGGTAATTTGATCCATGTTGTACATTGCTTATCAATATTGAGATTTTTAATGTCATAATAGATAATGCATGTTACCTTTTTTGATGGAAGTCCATGTTAATAGATATCCCTTATGGGATCGATAAGTAACATTAAAATCTTCATAGTCTTGTTTTAATTTCCCTTATGAATTGTTTAGTGAATAATAATGATGGAATTTTATTCCTCTCTAGATGATATTCCCTACTAGCATTATCCTGTAAAAAGCCTTCCTCTTGCCCTAAATGATATTGTAGATATTCAAACATATCAAATGTTGTTTACAAACAATCAACCTTTTGTTAGCTTTTGATGATATATATTAAAGGAAATGCAACCACAAGATCTTGATAAACAATCGAACATTAGGAGCATTCCATTAATGAAATAAATAATACATGAATGCCCTTAGAATAGCCCGGAGGTTACGAAACCACCCGAGGAAAACTTAGGCGTAGTTGCAACACTATAACTACTAGCCAAATAATAGAATAACCAATAGTTACGCTAACATCCACCCTTATGATATTATTTGGGTAATATTATAACTACTAGCTATACTAAAATCCCCCCAGATTACATCATTTGTCAATACATAGAGAGCTGCAAAACAATTCAAATTTGACACGTGCAAGTGCCTTAGTAAAAATGTCTGCAACTTGAGCATCAGTGGGAATGTACTGAAGCTGAATTTGGTGCTTTAGAACTTCGTCTCGAATGAAGTGACATTGTGTGTCAATGTTCTTGGGCTTCTCATGATGTATTGGATTCTTAACAAGTTTCAAAACACCTTGGTTGTCATAGAACAAGTGTATTGGAGATTTTGATGGATGACCTATACTTGTTAGAATGCAACGCAACCATATCACTTCACACACAGCTTCATGTGCGATGCGATATTCTACCTCTGTTGATGAAAGAGCAACCACTTGTTGCTTCTTGCTGTGCCAAGAGACAGGACCGAATCCAAGATGAAAAATATATCCTGAAGTTGACTTACGATCATCATATGACCCGACATAGTCGGAGTCCATGTATCCTTGCAAGAAGAATTTGTTATTCTTCTTATATTCTAGGCCATATTCCATAGTACCACGGACATAATGAAGAATACGCTTTGCTGCTTTCCAATGAGTGGTCTTAGTCTCCTGCATGAACCTCGAAAGATAGTTGACAACAAATACGATATCTGGCCTAGTATTGGTCAGATATATGAGACTCCCGATCAACTGTCGATAGAGAGTACCATCTACCTGAGGTGAATAATCATATCGTGATAACTGAATTCCTGTTTCCATCGATGTTGCCATTGGCTTATAATCAGTTATGCGATATTTTTCCAATAGTGTCTTGGCATATTTTTCTGAGACACTTTGATGTAGTGCTCCTTCTAGCTGACTTCCAGGCCAAGAAAATAATGGAGAAGTCCGAGATCTGACATCTCAAAATATTGACTCAAGTCTCTTTTGACAGCGGAGATCATAGTTTCTGAACTCCCTGTAATGAGCAGATCATCAACATAGAGTACAAGCAACACTATTTCAAAACCTTATTTCTTAAAATAGAGGTTTGCATCTGATGGAAATCTCTTAAACCCATGCTGTAGGAGGTGATTATCCATTTTTATATACCAAGCTCGAGGAGATTATTTAAATCCATATAAGGATTTGACCAATTTGCACACTTTTTGCTTTTGGCCTTCCTATACAAATCCTTCAGGCTGAGTCATGTAGACTTCTTCTTGGAGATCACCATTTAGAAAAGCACTCTTGACATCCATTTGGTGAACTTTCCACCCATACTATGCTACCATAGCAAAAATGATTTGAATTGTGGTCATCCGAGCAGTAGGTACAAAAGTTTCCTCATAGTCAATGCCTTCCTTTTGAGCATAGCCCTTTGCAACAAGATGGGCCTTATGCTTATAAATTGTCCCATCTGCCTTATACTTGACTTTGTACACCCATTTACAGCCAATGGGCTTCTTTCCTTATGGCAGATTGATAAGCTCCCAAATTTTGTTCTTTTTTAGAGACTTGTACTCAGCATCCATAGCATCCTTCCATTGTGGCTTGCTAAGAGCATCTTGTATCGAAGCAGGTTCATGTTCATTCATTGAAGACAAAAACACCCTGTCATCATCTATATCCATATCCTCTATTTCTTTATGTGGAGTTACATAAATTTCCTCAAAATATTGATAAAGATCATCAACCTCACTGGTCTCTACGATTGCTCTTTCCCTTTGATCCATACTACGAGTACGAGGTCTATCCAAAGTCAAATATGGTGGAGTGGATAACTTGGCATCCCTGATTGTACTTGTATACCATTTTGGATTCTTCATTTTTGGTGATGAATAAGATGTGGAAGGACCTCTTGTCTGTGTTGACAAAGGGAACTTCTCTTCCTTAGATTCCACAAGATCGAGGTATACATTAGATGTGCTTTGTAATGTGAAAGCTTCATCAAAAATAACATCTCTACTGACATGAATTTTCTTGGTCAAAGGATATATCAAACGATAACCTTTAGAGTGCTCATCATAGCCAAGAAAAATGCATCTCAATGTCTTCTCATCTAGCTTCTTCCTTTTCTCTTTCGGTATGTGAATGAAAGCTTGACATCCGAAAATATGAAGATGAGATATGGAGGGTTTACAACCACTCCATGATTCCTATGGAGTTATTCCTTTTAGGGCCTTTGTGGGTGCCCTATTCAATAGATATACTGAAGTGGTGACAACTTTTGCCCAATATTGTTGCCCAAGAGTAGCTCCTGTGAGCATACAACGAACCATTTCCATAATAGAATGGTTCCTCCTCTCAACAACTCCATTTTGCTGAGGAGTGTAAGCAGTAGTTAACTGTCTCAATATTCCATGCTCATTTAAGAATGTTGAAAATTATTTAGAGGTAAACTCCCCCCCTCGATCTGAGCGGAGGGTTTTTATAGAAGTCCCTGACTCCTTCTCAATATATTTCTTGAATTGCTGGAAGAAATCAAAAGCCTTAGATTTCAGTCGAAGAAAGAAAACCCACATCTTTCTTGAGTAGTCATCTACAAATAACTAAAAATACCTCTTCCCCCCACAAATTTTGGGTGTGAAAGCACTGCACAGATCGATGTGAATCAACTCCAAAGGTTTTTTCACTCTTGTTGAGCACTTCTCAAAAGGTACTCGATGCTGCTTTCCTGCCAAGCAGTCAGCGCACACTGGCAATGTGGAAGAAAGGGAAGGAATACCCTTTACCATTTCATACTTACTAAGCTTAAGTAAGTAGCTAGAACTAAGATGCCCATATCTCTTGTGCCATAGGGAAGTTGCCTCCTTGGTAGAGACTGTCATGGCAACATGGGGAGTAGAGATAGCATCTAGGGAAAATAAGCCATGCTTATAAGAAGCTGTTGCAATCTTCTTACCCTTCCCGATGATTGTACAACACTTCTTACCATCTTCAACATGAAATTTGACAACCATATTTTTATCCAGGATTTGTGTGACCGAAAATAAATTGTTAGCCAATCCTGGAACATAGAGGACTTTGTCAATCTGACACTTTCCATCAGGAAGAGTGACTAAAACTGTACCCTTTCCCTAAACATTGTAGGTTTTGTCATCAGCAATAGTGACATGTCTGTCCTCTTTAGCCACAAATGATTCAAACCACGATATGTCATCAGTCATATGCTTACTAGCACAAAAATCGACATACCATACATGATCCTTCTCCTTGGAGGTTGTGGTAGTCATGAGCACCTTGTGTGCCCATTCAGAATCCGAGTCAGATTCTTCAACAAAAACATTCACCTTGGGTTTCTTGTTCTTGTTTTGGGGTTTGTTCTGGCATTTTTGCTTATTCTTATGCCAACACCTGTTGGTGTCATGGTTGTCTTTATCACAAATTTTGCAATACCTCTTCTTTTGTTGAGGTTGTTTCCATTTTACTTTTGAATCCTGTTGAGAATTGCCTCCTTTCTAAAAATTACCTTTCTTCTTAGAACCCTGTTGGTTGGAGTATAGGGTTGTATTAGAAGAATCATCCCTGTGAAGTTGGCGTGCCTCATGTTGTTGAAGCAAATTGACCAACTCAATAAAGGTAATTTGTCATTGTGACACCTGAATGGAGGTGATCAATGTATCAAAGGAGTCAGGCAAAGCTCTCATCACTATTGAAGTGAGAAGCTTGTCGTCCACTGTATCTCCCAAAGAATTCAATTTGCCTTTTAATTCAGAAACTCTGCAAAGAAAGAGTTCAACTATCTCACCCTGTCTCAAACTCAGATTGTGAAGCTATTTTTGAAGATGAAGAATGGTGGAATAATTATTTCCCTCATAAATGGTTTGAAGGGCATCCCATGCCTCTTTACCACTCACTTTGTCAGCTATATGAGGTTGAACTTCATCTAAAACAACAAACAAAATGATCACTTTCGCTCGACTGTATTTCTTATCAAATGCGATCTGATCAGCAGTAAGAGTTGTGGATCCAGCTGCTGGTGAAGGTCTCATTGTTGCTCCAGAAAAAACATCCCATAAATCTTCCATGATGAGGACTAACTTCATTTTGTTTTTCCATGGTGTATAATTAGGACCTTTCAATAACTGATGAGCATCAGTCATTAACTTTGTAGCAGAAGCCATAGTGAAGGTTCCTTATATCACCAATTTGTCACCCTTTATATATAACTTAATTCCAGACCATTATACCATACAAAATACCCACCCTTACGTGAGGGAGACTATAGGTATTTTGAAAAAATAAAAAAAAATTACCCGCCCTTACGTGAGGGAGACTGTAGGTAATTTTTAAAGATTATATGATACGTGGTACTTAGGCGGTACTGAAAGGGAATCATATTGTTGATGGAACCTACCATAGAAAGTCATCAATCCTCATGCGTGGGGCGTAACTTCCCCTAAACACTGTGGATGTCAGAACTCTCATCAGGATTTATGCTTAAACACAAGAACGATTAGGGTAGTGGATGGAGTAAAATAGCAAAAAATGGTAAACTTATCTCTCCCCGATGATTTATAGAGAACAAGCTTAGGCGTCGTTTTGGCAGCTATATATTAGGTGACAGATACAGTAGCGCAATCACGACAGCTTTACCTGTAAGTGCTGGCCAGAGGTATCACAAATACCGAACACTGCAGTGCAATAAATTGCACAGATGGATTTTAATTATTTCGGGGACTTAGGGAGTGATTTTGATTTTAACTTTTAATGATGTAGTGCAAAAATATGAAAATATGCAACATACAACATAAAAGTGCCCACAGAAATAAACCACTAGGTGTCGGGTGCTACCAAAAATGCACCTTTACAATAAGCCAATTTGCCTTAAAAATTTACTCATCATCCCCCCCTTTTTCTTCAGGTTTTGAAAAAAAACACCCCCCTTTACTATGGCAAATATTCTAATTTTAATGTAAATTTCTAAATAATTTTAGTAATAATTTAATTAATAATAAAAATACTTTTGTTTTTAAAAAAAAAATCACAATTTAAAAATATGATTAATTAAAAAAATGATTTAAAAAAAAAAAAAACAAAAAATATTAATATATTAATTAAAAAATACTAAAAAATAAAGAAAAATAACAAAAAAAAAAAAAAAAAAATTACCTTCAAGGGGTCTGTCGAAGGGGTTTGAACCCCTAACCTCACGGGCACTAGCCTGGCACTCCTGCCGGCTGGGCTAGCACGCCCGATGGGAAGGAAAGGGACAATTGTCCCTTTCTTCCCTTGCGACCCTCGTGGGGAGCAAAAAAAATGTGGGACTTTAGTCCCACATTGCTCCCGTGGGGTGCATGAGGGGGGAATAAAAGGAAAGATTCCCCCCTGTATATGTGATTGCCTTCGGGCAATCACGTCACCCTTTTTTCCATGCCACGCGACAGGGGTCAGGTCCGCGTCGGGTCACGTGTCTCAGTCCACGCATCAGTCCACGTCATCCGGTCCAGGTCCAAGTGGTGCTCTCCGCCATGTGTCAGTATGTCATGTGTCAGTCCAGTCTAGTCCTCAGTCTGCCACGTGTCAGTCCGAGTTTGTCTCGAGAATTGTGCTCGAGTCCGTCAATCGCCTGAGTTAGGTCCAGTCGACGATCGACCTCAAGAATTATGCTCGAGTCCGTCGGTTGCCAGAGTCGACCTCGAGATCTGAGTGCCCAGCCTGCGTCCAGTTCTGCTACCTCGGGATCCATGCTCAAACAGGTCTGAGTAAGATCCTGCTTCAGTTGACCTCAAAAAACATACCGCATACCGTAGAGCCTCGCTTTGATACCATGATAAATAATCGAACATTAGGAGCTTCCATTAATGAAATAAATAATACATGAATGCCCTTAGAATAGCCCGGAGGTTACGGAACCACCCGAGGAAAACTTAGGTATAGTTGCAACAGTATAACTACTAGCCAAATAATAGAATAACCAATAGTTACGCTAACAGATCTAAAATGAGCAAGTAATGTTAACTATATGATAATGACAATATAATATGTAGGATAATTATATGAGAAACTTCTGCAATAACTCAAAAAATAGCCATTAATGAAAGCTCATAAAAATAGTATATTGTAATATAATAGAGGTCTTAAACACTCCAAAAATTCTTGCATGATCTACATTGTATCTACCCTATATGCTCACTCTATTCTATATGTGCTACCTTCTTCTATCAACATGCCTGTATATAGAGAGATATGAACCTTGGCCTTTCACCTACCTATGACTCTTCATATTCCTATTCTATGACTCATGTACATGTGGACTACATGCACATTTACATCATTGCACATTCTGACACTTGTGCATTTATTACATTGCATAAAGTAAATACTCAAACCTTAATCTAAGATACTCTCCTAATCTAATAATGTACCCAAGGTGGTACATTGGCATGTACCAAATAATGTAATATATTCCAACACCCTCCTATATTACATTATTTGGGTATTGAAGACTTTAGTATTCAATATGATCTTCATTTTTCCAATGATCTTTAGATTGAATAGGTCCTTCTACTTTAGTATTTATGTTGTCCTTGTCTTTTTTCTTCCACTACATTTCGGTATTCCAAAGTGTTTGGTAGGATATTTGTCCTTGAAGTCTTCTAAGTATCCTTGATGAACTAGAGATATTATAACTTTGCTAGTTATAAGTGGATCATAATTGATCCATTTTATTTCCTTTGATTCTTTGAATGACTTGTCTCCTTGTTCTTCAAAAATTTCAAACTTGAATTTATTGTTAGTATATGCTTCTAAAATAAGAAATTGAAAGAGACAATCTAATCTAAATATCAAATTTTCTTCAAATATTTTATAGTACTTGTATTTATAGTAACAACAGAAATATGAATAAGATTTTCCTCCACAATATTTACATGGATGGAAACTCCAACAATTTTCTTTCTCATGACCAAATTTGTTGTAATAAGTGCATTGTGAAGATATCCTAACTTATTCATTATTGGTCTTAAGAGAATCAAGTTCATCTATTTCCTTGATGAAATGGTCAAACCATCTATGTACAATTGAAGCTATTCTTTCATAAGTTTGTAGGACATTTTTTTGATCAATATCCTTATCTATATTTTGAGTATGGTTCTTGATTTTATTATTAAAACTTAAAAGGTAAAAAGTGACTCAACTAGGACATGGGGGTGGGCATGGCCCCTTTACATGTATTAAAAGGTATCATTTGAATTTTAAAAAACCAAGGCAAATGTGGTTCCCAAACCCTAATTCGATCCTCACCTCATATTTTCACATTGGATCTCATTTTGCATATGGAGATTTTGTGTTATTTGTGAAGAGTTGCAGAGATTTTTGTCAAAGAATCTATAGGGCTTGTTGGGAGTGTATTTCTTAGCAGGATTATCATTTTCATATGTGTGAGACCATCTCTAGATTATCAGGGATTGAATTTCTCATCACAGAGAGATTATCTGAGCTTAACAGAGGTAGACAAGGGTTTGCCAAATTTTGAATTCATCTGGATTGATGAATTGACCATCTGGGTTATATTGTTTTGGCTATACTTCATCTGGGTCAGTGCCATTTTGATTAATTGTGGAGTGATATATGCAATACTGGAGTAGACTTTACAACATATGGACACTTAGGAAATCATGTCATTTGCTCACAGCAGGGAAATATCCCATTGAATAAATTTGGATAATTTACCAATCTCTTCAGCTCACTAGTTGATCATTTTAGTGGTATTTTGAAGGTATTTAGAGTGAGGTAAGAATTTCAAGGCAAGGTCAAACCCTTCAGTAGCCATACATCTTGCTTGCAGCTACCTTAGGGTGAATGCAACAATTAATTAGGCTTGGATTCACATTTCTGAAGGTTACATTTTGGGCAGATTCATTGGGAGAGACAACTGCACTTTACGGGGAAGGAATCAAAGTTCTGGTGATCGAGTGATGAGCAAATAAATGTTTTAGTAGTGTAATTTCTAGTTTGTCATGCAAATACATACCTGTACTTTTAGGTCAGAAAATTAAATAAATAAATATCCTTATTGCAAATTTATCGTTTGTTCAAATGTTTGTTTCCTTATTGCATTATGAATGAAATTCATGTCAATATCTCAAACTAAACAAGCATAACCAATCATTTCATTACAAAAAAAACAAGCACAAACCAAAATAACTCAGAACCAGCAAGTGGGGGTGTTCATTATAAACAATTGTTTTCTTATTGTTAGGAATCACTACGAGTAAAAGGAACATCTAGGACTCAAATGTGGTTTGAATTAGGGAGTGTTGGAAATTAATCCAAATTTCACAAATTTTTGATAAATCTTATTTTTCATAGATATTAGAATCCATTCCCAAAATTTTGAGATCTTGTATGTAATCCTGGTATTTGTAGTTGATTGGTGATTAGAATACAACCTATCAATTAGTTAATACGTTAGGTGATTTTTTTCCTCCATCCTCAACTATATATAGGTGCTAGGTGTGACATTAAAATATTAGAGAAAAAGAGAGATAGAGGGAAGCAAGAGGAGTCAAAGCAGCAAGCATAAGAGGTAGAAAAAGGTAATTTTAGGTAATTACAGAGCCTTTGTGTAATATCGTGAATGGATTAGTGCAACATTTACCTTTGCAAAAGGTGTAGAAATTTTCTAGTGAAGAAAGCATTTGGTGAAAGAAACTTCTAGTGTAAAAAGCTTTGTTTATTGTAAAGTTGTAGTAGTCACTTTATCATAATATAAAATATATATTTGCATATATTTGTGTATTCGCTTTGCTTGTCTGAAGTTGTGCCTTTGTAAAATTTATTATGTGACTTTTTGCTTTTCAAAATCATGCAACCTCAAGTGAATAAACCTAAAAAGTTTTATTATGTGTCAATTTTAGGGTTTTGCACTTGTCTTGCATTTGGAGTATAACTCTGATTGATGTCATCCACTCTTGTGAAAATTTTGGTTTTGTGTAATTGCATAAAAATGGAGCTTAGCTCCCATTTCCCCATTTCAGCATTATGCAAAGTCCAACTTTGTGTAAGTCCAGCTTTGTGCAATCATGCATAAAACCCCGATAGTAAAGCTTCAACTCAGTTTCATTTCTTTCAAATTGATATCAAAGCTTGAGCTATTAGTGGGAGTTGAATATCCACATAAGTGATGGCTTCCAACTATAATCCTCTATAATTATATATCCCATGAATGGAAAGAATTATGACTATTAGAGCATGTAGACAAAAATACTAATTATGTATTAGATGCTGTGAGACTTGATAGGGAATGGGTATGTAGAACATGCAAATATAACAACATTGAATGCACTTTCTCAATCTAAGAAATATTTGTTGAAGGTAAACAAAAATAAGGATCAAAAGGTCTTGTTCTACATTATGCGGGCAATTGAGGAGACCATATTTCCTATAATTTAAGCAACAACAAACTCCAAAAATATGTGGGAAATATTAGCAAAATCATTTCAAGGCACAAATAAAGTAAATGTGGTGAGGTTATAGATGTTAAGAAGAGAGTCCAAGAATTTGCATATGAGCAACTTTGAGTACATGAGAATTTTCTTTACCTACATAATGGGTATCATCAACCATGAAGAATGGCAAAAATATTGAGAACCAAGGAATTGTGAAGAAGGTATTGAGAAGCCTACCAACTAGGTTTGACTCACTCATCATTGCCATTAAGGAATATAGGGATTTAACAACCCTTTTGGTAGATTATTTGATGGGTTCTTTACAAATACATGAGTAGAGGTTGAACTAGATAATACATTCCTCATTGGATTAGGCATTTAAGACACAAATCTCATTGAGAGACAATAATATAAGGGAGGAATCCTAACAAGTAGTCTCGAGTTCTCAAGAAAGGAAGAGGACAAAATAATAGAGGAAAAAGTGGAAAAGGCCAATAAAGAGAAGGAAGGACAGACTACTCCAACAAAGGAGAAGCCAACTACAATTTCCATAAAGCAAGAGGAAGAGGCAAAAACAAAAATCAACAAGGAGGATCAAATCAAAGGTATGATAAATCTAAAATCCAATGTTATTACTGCAATAAATTTGGCCATTATAGTTATGAGTGTAGAAATAAAATGGCTAGGGAAAATAAGTAACAAACCCACTATACCAACAAGAATGAGAATGTAGAAAAAAAATATGCATGTGGATCTACAATGTTAACTTGTAGTGTTGATGAAGAGATCCAAATGAGTGTATTATATTTATATAGTGGTTGTAGTAATCACATATCTAAGAATAGAGAAATGTTATCACAACTAGATGAGACCATCAAGTCTGAAGTGAAGATGGAAAATAATAGCAAGGTATCTATCATGGGAAAAGGGAGGATTATAATCCATACAAAACAAGGAGAAAAATAATGTGTATTATGTGTCTAGGCTAAAACATAATTTGTTGAGCATTGGATAACTTATGCAAAAGGGGTACACAATGTATTTTCAAAATGGAGCCTACATCATTAGAGATAAAGAAAATAGGCTCATAGAAAATGTGGCCATGACAAAGAACAAGATGTTTCCTCTAAAAATTTAGAGTGAAATGTTACTTTCATTTAGTGTAGTTGTAAAGAATGCTACATGGTTGTGGCATCTTAGATTTGGTCACTTGAGTTTCAATGGCCTAAATTTTCTACACAAAAAATAGATGGTGAGGGGATTGCCTCTCATAGAGCAACCAAATCAAGCATGTGAAGGTTGCATTATGGGAAAGTAGCATAGGGATGCATTTATTACAATAAAATCATGGAGAGCTTCATAGATTTTGGATCTAGGGAATTTAGATATATGTGGACCTATGCAAACTAGCTCATTTACCAAAAATAGATACTTTCTAACTTTTATATATGATTCAATCAAAAAAACATGGGTATACCTCCTAAAAAAAAATTAGAAGCTTTTGGAAAATTTAGGGAGTTCAAATATTTATTTGAAAAGCAAAGTGGCTACTATGTTAAGACTCTTAGTGTAGACACTAAAATTGCGTCAATATGATTAGACGAACAATGCATTATCTAATTTGACATCATATGGTCCCATTGGGAAACCCTCAGAGGTTACATAGTAGTTCGAACCACTTTTGGGAGGTTCTACCCCACTTTTAGGAGGTTTTGGGCCATGTAGACATGGCCATCCCACCCTGGGATGGCCATAGTTCATGGCCATCCTACCCAGGGACAACCACCAGCAGCCATCCCTATGTGGGACGACCATGGTATTTGACCCTCAAAAAGTCAAAATTGGGCCAAATAGCACCCAAAAACTACCATTATTCCACCTATTCAAGCATGCTAGTGAGAGGGCGCATATTTATCATGACACATAGTAGATTGGAGGCCAAAAAAGGAGATTCCTTCCCCCTCCAACACATGGTGACCTTTGGGACAAATGGCGACCCTTGCCTCACATGCCCATTTGAAAAAATATCCTCTTGGGCTATAAAATAGATCAATTTTCCACCCAATAGAGAAGGAGGATTCTTTGCAAAATTTGCAATGCAGTGCTACCGAGATTTACCCCCACCTTATTGCATTTTTCCCTTGAGATATCTACCTAGTGAAGGAGGTTTTCAAGTTACTATAAAATGTGTAATTTGTTTACCAAACCTATCCATTTTAGTTAATCCTATCCCCAAATTTATTGACAATACCCTTGAGAGTGTTTTGGACCAATTCCTAGAGGAATTGGTGGCAAAAAAATTGCCAAATTTGGTGGCTACCCACCCCAGGGTGGCCCCCAAATTGTGACAGTTATAACCATCATACCCTGTTATGGCCACAATTTGGAACACGTTTTGTGTATTTTTTTTTGCATAGGTCTATTCTAGATTAGATTATATGCTTGTTATTCAAATTTGGTCCAATTTGGAGTTGTTTTGAATTAGTTATCATGATTTTTGTGTTTTGCAGTCCTAAATGCCTCACCCTATGATGGCCACAAATTGGAGTGCAATTTATTTACTATTTTTGCACAAATAGTTTCTAGACCATATTATATGCTCTTTGTTCAAATTTGGTGCAATTTGGAGTTGTATTGCCTATGTTATCATGTTTTTGGGAGTTGTAGGTCTGAATGCCACACCTTGAGATGACCACAAATATAGGCACAATATATTTACTATTTTTTATTAGATTAGTCACAGAGCATATGATATACCTAAATATCACTTTTGGTAGCATTTGGAGCAATTTTGAATAGTCTATTGCATTTTTTCTCTTTCAAGCTTATTGATGCATGCACCTTCATGGTTTCATCTTAATATGCACATGCTTTTGATCAATTTCTATTTCTTGTGTGTAGACCCAAGTATCATAGTGCATAAGGAAGGATCATAAAGCTATCACCGTGATAGAACACCTTACGGTGGCATCGGGAGCCCGCTCACCTCAATTATGAGTGCGAGGAAGACATTGGAAGCGCACCTTGGATTCTTGGAAGGATTTGATCCTTTGATTTATGTATTGAGTGTATCAATTGAGAGCCCTCAAGGGGATAATTTGTAACCACTTATTTGACATTTATATCAATATAAGGAGAACCACCCATTTCTTTCATATACTTGTCATTTTATGCTTGTTTGAAGTGTCACTTTTGTAGTGCTTAGATCAAGTAGAACAATAGATGCATCTCATTTTCCCTTGCTAGGTCCACCATTTTTATGCTCTATACTTAGAATAGATGGAAGAGGTGAGTAAATATGTAATGAATTCCATAACTTCTACAAAGCAAATGGAATAAGAAGGCCATTAATAGTTATATACAAACCACAATAGAATGGTTTTATGAAGAGGAAAAATAGGACCATAATAGAGATTGAAAGGAGCATGTTGAAGGAAAAATCATTGCCAAATGAGTTCTAGGAAGAGGATATAACATGTGTAGTTTATCCACTAAACATATGTCCCACAAAATTGTGAAAGACATGATCCCACAAGAAGCTAGGAGCAACAAAAATCCAAGTGTTGCTCACTTAAGAGTCTTTAGATGTGTAGCATATGCACACATTCTAGATGAAAAGAGAAGAAATTTGGATGATAAGGTAAAAAAGTGTGTCTTCATAGGGTATAATGAAGAGTGAAATACCTATACATTGTATAACCTTATCACAAAGAAGTTCATCATAAGCAGAGATACGAATTTCATAGAAGATGAAGCTTGGAAGTAGAATTCAAAGATTGGTCAGGAAGGACCGACAAGTATTGAATTTGAAGACTTGAATAGATAAAGCATAGATAATCCCTTAACTTTAAGAAGTAGTTCCAATGTAGGAAACAACCCTTCATAATCAAACTCACCACAACTTGTAAGAATTATATCCAATATGAGAATGCTAGGCAAAAATAAGGAGCTTGCAATAAATACATGCGATAACTAGAAATGAATTAGAAGAAGGAGAACATTTTGATTTTGATCTATTTTTTGAGTGTGATCCTATTTTTTTTGAAGAAGTAATTAAAGAAAGCAAATAAAATGAAATCTATGGATGAAGATATTGAATCCATAGAAAATAATCAAACTTGGGAGCTAATGGATCTTCTAGCAGGCAAGAAGACATTGAAAGGCATAAAGCAAGGTTGGTTACAAAAGGCTATAAACAAAAATTGGCATTGACTATCATAAAGTATATCCACCTATAGAAAGACTTGATATGGTATGGATGATCTTAGCATTGGCAGCCCAAAAAGGGTGGAAGGTTTACCAAATGGATATAAAATATGCCTTCCTAAATGGAGTGCTAGAAGAGGAGGTCTACATAGACAAACCACCCTACTATGAGTAGCAAGTGTAAGAAGCAAAAGAAGATAATTATAGAGCCTTTGTGTAACCTCCTGCATGAAGTAGTGGAACATTTGTACATCCTTTGCATAGGTGTAGAAAACCTCTAGTGAATAAAGTTTCTGGTGAAATAAGCTTCAGGTGTTAAAAGCTTAACTTGGAAAGCTTTTGGTGCAAAATGCTTTGTTTATTGTACACCTGCAACAACCACTTTATTATAATATAAAATATATATTTGAATATATTTGTGAATTAGCTTCTTATCCCAAGTTGTGCCTTTGTAAAATTTATTATGCAACTTTTTTGCTTAAAGTGTTTCCTTTTCGTGTTTTCTTTCGTGAATTGTGCAACCTCAAGTGAATAAAACCAAAAAGTTTGATTGTGGGTCAATTTTAGGATTTTGTGCTAGCATTTGATTTGTTCATGTAGACACTAAAATCATGTCAATCGGATTATACTGCAATGATGCACTCTTATCGACACCATATGGCCCCATTGGGCAACCCTCAAGGGTTAATTAGGGGTCCTAACCACTTTTGGGAAGGTTTACCCCACTTTTGGGAAGTTTTGGGCCATGTAGCCATGGTCGTCCCACCCCAGGATGACCATAGTTCATGGTCATCCCACCCAGGGATGGCCACAAGCAACCATCCCTGGGTGGGATGGCCATGGTCTAGACCCCTCAAAAAGTCAAGGGTGGGACAAATGGCAATCAAATTCTACCATTTATCCCACCCAATGACTTATGACAGATTGAGAGCCTATCTAAGCCATCACAACCTACAAATTGGAGGTCTCTTCCACCCAATGCATGGCAAGGGTTTTGACAAGTGGTGACACCTACCTTGCATGCCCCAACTTGCCCCTTTGGCCTTATGGCCCTCTTGGGCTATAAATTGGAGGTATTCCAACCAATTTTAGAGAGAGGTCTTTGCAAGAATTCACCATAAAGTGCTACCGAGATTCACTCTCCCATTTTACCCATGTATTTGCCCTTGGAATCTTCATCAATCGAAGGAGTTTCCAAGACATCCCCAAATACACACATCCATTCCAAAACCCACCCATTTTTATGAGTTAGATTACCAAATTTGATGACAACACCCCTAGGAGTATTCTAGACCAGATCCCAGAGGAATTGGTGGTAAAAACCACCTTGTTTGGTGGTCATCCCCACCTGGGATGGTTAACAGTCCCAATTGGCACACCCAGGGATGACCATGAATTGGCATACAATTTTGAATCAATTTTAGTGTAGATCATTTCTAAATTAGTTTATATACATCATACTAGAATTTGGTGAGATTTGGAGTAATTTTGGACCTTCAATTAGGGTTTTTGTGATGATAGTCCCAATTGGAACACCTAGGGATGGCCATGGGTTCTGCTTGCAATTTCATTTCAATTTCTATATAAATCATTCCTAAAGTAGATAATATACATCATGCTAAGTTTTGGTACAATTTGGAGTAGTTTTGCATCATCTATTGCACTTTTTGTATTCAATGTTGCATGCATTTTTATGATTTCATCTTAATCCGCACATGCTATTAACCAATTTTAATTTCTTGTGTGTAGATATAGGTATTCCAGTGCATGAGGAAGGAGCTAAAGATTTGAATATGGATAGATCATCATAGTGGTAGCAAAAATCCTACTCTTCAATCGTGAGTGTGAGGAAGACATTGAAAGCGCACCTTAGATTTTTGAAAGGATTAGATCCTTTGGACATTGTAATGGATTGTATCAATTAAGAGCCCTCAAGGGGATATTTTGTAACCATATATTTGAAAAATGAATTAATATAAAGAGAACCCCCCATTTATTTCACTTATTTGTCATTTATTGCTTACTTTAATGTCTTTTTGAATGCTTAAATAGAAAAATAGATGCATTTCATTTCCCTTTGCTAGGTGCACCATTTTTTCCGCTCTACAGTGGTGATCATGGTGGGACCCCTATCCCATTTCATTTTTGCAACTTTTGACCTTATTTTTGTCCTTTGAATGTTGTAGGTTCTGGTCATTCTAGACTGAAACGACCCCTGAATTCCTAATTGGAACACCCAGGGATGGCCACAAAAACCATCCCACCTAGGGATGACCCCCAAATTTGTAGTCATCCCACCCTAGGATGGCCACAAAATAGGGGGTTTGTAGCTCAAATTTCTAGAAACAGCAGCATTCTAGGCTTTCAAGGTATGTATCCAAACCTTCACTTTGCATTAATACTATTCAGAAAAGGTTAAATTTAGCTTTTCATGTCTTTTCCTTGTTGATTGAAAGGTAGATTTCACTTTTCCTAAATTTCAAAATAACAAAAAGAAGAAAAATAGGGAAAATAATAGTTTAAGTATGCATTTGAATGGTTTGATTGCTTGCGACCTACCTAACGGTTAGGTTGTCATATAGGATAAGCATTTTGTAGGTTCCTTATTCATGCAAATATTTTTGAAAGTGAAATGTTCTTTGTGCATTTAGTGAAGTATCATTGAGTGCTCTCTTGTTTTACTTTATTTAAGTATAAAAGGAACCACACACACCACATCACATTTTAACATTAGTGAGTTGGAATTTCATCCCCAACCACTAATAGAGACCAACAACAATGGGCTTCATCTCCACCCATTGGCTCGCATGATACAAACCCTATTTTTGGCCAAAGCTAGCTCCAAGAACCATCTTAGCCATGGAAAATAGCATGCACTCCTCTTCAGAGGGTGTATCACTACCCATGATCAATATGGGTGAGGACTGGTAGGACTTGTGCTCCTTGATTAGGTATGGGCTTCATCTCCATACTTTGGTTGGTTCACATGATTAGACTTTCATTATCGATTGTTGAGCTACGAGTATACAGGTGAAATCCTTTAAAAAAATTGAGAATTACATCAACAATATTCAAACACATGAAAAGATATCTCTTTGCAAAACAACAAATAAAAACACACCAAACAACTTAAGGATTCACATATAAAACTTAAAAGAGATAATCACTTGTATTATTGTGTGTTTCTATTTTTGTGTGTTGAATCATTAAAATTTGTAAAGGAGATAATCACATGGTAACTACACATGGCCAAGCCCACTCAAGGGCTAGTGTCATAGAATATTTACAAGGGGGCCCTAAACACCTTTGCTATTCTCCTAAGGATCTCATCATTCCTACATGATGCCCAAAAATCCATCGTGAGGTCAACCCCTCACTCAAAGGACCCGACCACCAAGGTACCTCTACTAGGAGAACACCAATGGGTTCTCCACATGATCAAATAGATTATTTAGTTAGCCAACACCGATTCCAAGCCCAAACTAGATATAATCAGCCTACCAAGGGGCCTAGTAGGGAAGTCTACACTCCCTCTATATCATGGCCTTCACCACCCAGAACTCCCATCCAACAAGTGGTAACAATCCAGAGTAGGCCTATGTGAAGTTTGCATACATCATCAACCAACATGACCATGGGTGAGTTAATACAACAATCCCCCAAGCATCGAGAAACTCTCATGGAGGTTTTAAATTCAATCGAGTTACAACCTCATGATTTTGATGCTTTCACCAACTTTGTGGGATACATACAAATGCATAAAGATCCTATTATAACATTTCAAAATCATGAGATCAAACCCATGTCTACCAATTTACTAGACCCTCCTTTGCACATCATCGCATGCATCAACAAGATCCCCTATAAGTGAGTATTGGTTGACACAGGTTCTATAATAAATATTATTACCACAACTGCACTGAAACATCTCAACCTTCCATATTCATGCATTGCAACATCCACATTCACCTTGCAAGCATTTAATGATGCTTTATCCTCCACTATGGGCATGATAGTCCTACCTATTCAAGTTGGACAAAATACTATGCCTACATTGTTCTACATCTTGGAAGGTGCAAGACAATACAACATACTACTAGGAATACCTTGGATGAGAGACATGGAGTGCATCCCCTCCATCATGCATCAATGCATCAAATACATTCATGAAGGCCAGGTCTATGTGGTTCATGTCGACCTAGACCCCTTCAAGTATTACAATAAGGATGATCATCCATAGGAGTCTACTCTTCCATCCACACACTTGGACACTAAACCCAATGATCTTATCCAGAGTCTAGATTCAACCCCATGGTTAATTGTGAAGCTATCTTCACCACCATTGGTACCATCAATTTCTACTACCACTCCCCCTTCATCCTTGATTTCTTTGAGTGAGAAAGAGTCAAAAAGACCAATTGCAAAGGCTCCCATAGCCATATTCGACACATCAGTAGAAGACCTTCCCACTCCTACCAACAAGGAGGAACCCATAGTTGATATGGATGAATCAGATCATATCATACCATATTCCTCCACCACACTTGAGGACACAGTTCACTTGACCAATCCTAAACTCGGTGAGTACATAATGCACAATGTTACATTCATACCTATCATTGAGTCGATCAAGGATCTAGGTCATCCTCTTGCCAAGTCGCTACCCATTGATAGTATTTTTGATTCACCATCCAAACATGAGGGCCAAGCAGACCACCTTGGACAAGTTGATGAAGCATCCATGACTTGTCCAAATGCAAATGCATCTTCTCATGAGTTTGTGGGAATGATCAATGTGATGATAGGGAACCAGAGTCCTTTGAATCCATCTATGCAACTTGTGACTCCATCCAACACTCCATCCATACCACAAGTGCTACCATCGTTGGATTCAATCACACCTACTCCATCTCACTCAACATCTCCATAAAATCAAGAATAGGTGTACCCCCTACACCAAAGTGGGGATAATCTAGCTACCACAACTGAACACTCTGAGTTGGAACAAGAGCATGAGCTAAATCAAGAACAAGAGCATGTGGATATACTCACTACCCACAATCATCATGAACCATCCATATCTACTCAGATATTGAGAAATTTTGATCCACATCTACTCAATTATCTCTTGGCTCCCACACCCAATCCACCTCCACTACCTATCAGTTGTCATCCAACTTCATCAACAACCATCCAATCATCACCTCCACTAGTTTCACAACATATCTTGGATAGGCTAGCCAATATTGAGTTACAAGTGAGTCACCAACACAATGATTTACAATAGATCTTGAATCGACTCACAAGCATGGAGTTACGGTTGAGTCATCCAAAATCTCAACCCCTTGATTATCAGGACCAACCCCCACCTATGCAGTCCAAGGTTAAATCTCAAAAGAATTAGAGGCAAAGGTAACAACACCATCAACCTCACACTTATACACCATTGCCTAAATCTTTGGCATCACTATTTAATCGATTATGTGAGGCCAAGGCTATCACATCACCAGATATTCACCCCTTGGATCCCAACAAGCCCAAACCAATGTGGTATCGAGAGGACCAATACTATCCTTATCATCAAGTAAATGGTCATGACATTCAGTCATGTATCACATTCAAGAACAAGGTACAGGATATGCTTGACAAGAATGATCTTCAAATCAACAATCAACAAATTGACATATTTCAGGAGCTATTACCTACATATGGGAGTCAAGAAGAGCAATCTAAATAGGTGACTGAGACACATACAACCCCATTGTCTCATAAAATGAGTCGACCATATTCACCTCATTTAAAACATCAACTTCATACCTGGACTCCATTATCTGAGCCCATGTCAACCATTTTTCACAACCTACAAGAAACAAAGACAATCATCTTGCCAGACATACCCCTGTTCAACCCGAATAGGTCTAGATCTAGACGATACAGGGAGGATCATTCTTACCTCTATCACCAAATAAGAGGGCATGACATTAGCAATTGTTATATTTTTAGACACGTGGTCCAAGATCTTATTGATAAGAAAGCTTCATCCACAAATGGGTCACTCATTTTACCCCATCAAGACATTGGCATTACCTAGAATTCCCTACCACAATAGGGGGAGTCAATTTCTATCACTCCTCCTAGCCAAGCCAATAACATTGCATCAATCATAGTACATACTAGGGGTATCCAAGGTGTCACACCTTCCCCACTATTTACATCACAAGAAATGAAGCAAATTGAGGATTCTAAAGGTATCACACCTTCCTCGCTTCCATTAATCACCACAAATGTTAGGGGTACATAAGGTATCATACCTTCCTCCTAAAATCATAAAATAATCAAAGTTACAAAAATCCCCAAAGGTATCTATAAACCCTTTGGTCACCCAAAAATCCCCAAAGGTATCTATAAACCCTTTGGTCACCCAAAAATCTCCAAAGGTACCTATAAACCCTTTGGTCACCCAAAAAGCTCCAAAGGTATCTATAAACCCTTTGGTCACCCAAAAAGCTCCAAAGGTACCTATAAACCCTTTGGTCACCCCAAAAATCCCCAAAGGTATCTATAAACCCTTTGGTCACCCAAAAATCCCAAAGGTATCTATAAACCCTTTGGTCACCCAAAAAGCTCCAAAGGTATCTATAAACCCTTTGGTCACCCAAAAAGCCCCAAAGGTATCTATAAACCCTTTGGTCACCCAAAAAGCCCCAAAGGTATCTATAAACCCTTTGGTCACCCAAAAAGCCCCAATGGCATCCACTAAGCCCATTGGTCAAATGTATATATATATTCAAAATCCAAAAACATCATTAAAATATCAAAAATACAAAAATATTGCATTGCATTACATTTCATATAATTGCATTATACAATCACTTGCATTAAGCATACCCATCATTGCATTTTGTATTCTAGAGTTGATCATACATGTCTAGCACTAGGTCTATACACTAGCCATCATTCAAAATCAACTTTGTCAAAAGTCATTATTCACACTCATCTACATTACAATTATCATTTCCATCTACATTTTCCACCTTTCATATGTGTGTCTGTTTCCCTTCACCTAGGTCATTTGTTATAAGGTATCATTAGGGTTTTCGGTCACTCAACCATCTCTAGTTTTCTTTTCAGATTTTGTAGAAAGCTATCCTGATTTTTAGAAGGTAGAGTCTTACTTTGATTGTACCTTGTATACGTCATAATCCCAAACACATTTTCACATTAATAAATCCAAGTTTTGCACAAGGAAATATGAAACCTACAAAGTGGTCCATGTTACCCTAAGTGAAAAGTTTACCTCGCTCATCCCCCTATGTGAATGGTTCAAAAATGCTGAGAATTGACAAAAGGACAAGCTCCTCCCTACCCAAAGCAATAAAAATCCCTTACTTCACACCAAATCTGGGCAAGTATCCAAAGAGAAAAATAAAAATAAAAGTGGTTTTCACCACTAGCAAAAGCAAAAAGTAAAATAAATAGTGGTTCTCACCACTACCAAAATCCCTTGCTCACCAAACAAAAATGAGCAAATCCCTAGAGCAATTCAAAAATAAAAGAAAAGAAGGGAGTACTGAACTTGAATCCCTAGAATTCTTAGCATTTGACAACCATAAGGTGATCCTCATTACAGGTTGGGTGGCATCAAGCCTGCCTGGAAATGGTGGTATCCTTATGCATGATGATATGTCTATCACATTAGCGACATACTTTTGTATAGACCAATGTTTGCATGTAGATGAGCTAGCTTTTGGTAGCCTGTATTGCCTAGTGGTCTAATCCAACTACGTACAAAACTTAAGATCATGATACTCATAGGGTGATCTTCAGTATAGATGGGCTGCATAAATCCTGTTTGGCACTAGGGTAACTTTATGCATTATCATAACAATGAACTCACATGCACACATAGGGATATTGAATATCTTGGTCATCCTAGCAGATTTATACCTTGCCAAAAAGTCTTGCATGGTTAATATACAACTTTTGACTAGATCACTAGAGTGTTTGAGTCTCATGAAAATCTCAAGGACATTCTATAACATCTTACTATTCATATCATTCCATACCATTTTATCACATGTTTGTTAGTTTACATTTTCACAATCCATTACATAGTCTTATGATAATGTTAAAATGAATCGATGAATTTTGTATAGTCTATGGTGCTAGCATCTAGTGTGTCAAATAGTATTCATAATTCATCATACAGATTAACAAATCATCCATTTCATTATGCATACACACATATACATATCATCAACTAACATCATATTACAATACATGCATCCATGATATTGCATCCATAAATGCATCAACAAACCAAGAAGAAGATATAAATGCACATATTTTCTCACCACAAGGAGCTTCATAAAGGATAATTAAGCATATCTACCGATCCAAAATATTCAAAATCATAAAATCAACAAAAAAATCAAATAAAGCAAAATATCAAGTGCACCTCGTACCCAGTTATTTACCCTATACACTTGGTGGTTGCAATGACTTGTACTCCATGCAATCCGGCAAGATGAGTAAATTACCATAAGGCTACTTGAACCAAATTATTCATAGATGAACTAAAATGTCTTCACTTCAATCCCAAAGAAGGCCATTACATCTAGAATTCTCCATGGGAATGAGGTATTCATTTCCTTTCTTCTATGAAATATCATCAAAAAAATAAAAACAAATGAGAAATAACCTAAAAACCACCAAAAATAGGTCAAAATTGATAAAATTCACAAAGGATCAAGATTGAATCCAAATTGTTCATGGATGAATTGAAAAGTCTCTACTTCAATCCCCAAGAAGGCCATTGTGGTTAGACCACTCCATGGGAATGAGGTATTCAGTTCTATTCTTCCATGAAATATCAACAAAACTATCAAAATCCTAACAAAATTGATAAATTTTACAATGGGTAAAGTTGAAGGAATCCTAATCAAGTCATATTGGTCAAGTGACTCATAGCTTTCATCACTAGTCATGCCCTCATCGACTCATCGCTTGAGGGGGTAGTCATAATAATGAATTCATAATCAAAATCAACACTCAAACACTCAAAAGTGCAACTTGCATACATTCAAAAGAATCATTGCCAAAGATAAATTTCAAGCCTACATTGGGGCAAATAATTTAGCACCAATTCAACAAAACAAAGTCTTGGTATCCTTGGAAGCCTCGGGACACGTATCCCAAAATAGGCTTATAATCCAAATAAGGAACCAAGACCAAGTATACCCTAAGCCCCTAAGACTACCATTGTAGTGTGGCTGAAAGGTATACCAAAATCAATCCTTCAATTATGTCAAAAGCAAGGATTCCAAGAATGTATGCTCTTTCCATAATGGAGGCATCTAAAGTTGGTTAGGTTACTGAATAACCTTAATCATTTGATAGTTTAGTCATCTATTTTTTCTCTGTGCTCTGTTTCACACAATGCATCCCAAAAAGGGGCATCTATAGACACTAAAATCATGTCAATCGGATTAGACTACAATGATGCACTCTTATCGACACCATATGGTCCCATTGGGCAACCCTCAGGGGTTAAATAGGGGTCCTAACCACTTTTGGGAAGTTTTGGGCCATGTAGCCATGGTCGTCCCACCCCAGGATGACCATAGTTCATGGTCGTCCCACCCAGGGATGACCACCAGCAACCATCCCTGGGTGGGATGGCCATGGCCTAGACCCCTCAAAAAGTCAAGGGTGGGACAAATGGCAATCAAATTCTACCATTTATCCCACCCAATGACTTATGATAGATTGAGAGCCTATCTAAGCCATCACAACCTACAAATTGGAGGTCTCTTCCACCCAATGCATGGCAAGGGTTTTGACAAGTGGTGGCACCTACCTTGCATGCCCCAACTTGCCCCTTTGGCCCTATGGCCCTCTTGGGCTATAAATTGGAGGTATTCCAACCAATTTCAGAGGGAGGTCTTTGCAAGAATTCACCACGAAGTGCTGTCGAGATTCACTCTCCCCTTTTACCCACGTATTTGCCCTTGGAATCTTCATCAATCGAAGGAGTTTCCAAGACATCCCAAAATACGCACATCCATTCCAAAACCCACCCATTTCTGTGAGTTAGATTACCAAATTTGATGACAACACCCCTAGGAGTATTTTGGACCAGATCCCAGAGGAATTGGTGGTAAAAACCACCAGGTTTGGTGGTCGTCCCCCCCCGGGATGGTTAATAGTCCCAATTGGCACACCCAGGGATGGCCATGAATTGGCATACAAATTTTGAATCAATTTTAGTGTAGATCATTTCTAGATTAGTTTATATGCATCATACTAGAATTTGGTGAAATTTGGAGTAGTTTTGGACCTTCAATTAGGGTTTTTGTGATGACAGTCCCAATTGGAACACCCAGGGATGGCCATGGATTTTGCTTGCAATTTCATTTCAATTTTTACATAGATCATTCCTAAAGTAGATAATATACATCATGCTAAGTTTTGGTACAATTTGGAGTAGTTTTGCATCATCTATTGCACTTTTTGTATTCAATGTTGCATGCATTTCATTGATTTCATCTTAATCCGCACATGCTATTAACCAATTTTAATTTCTTGTGTGTAGATACAGGTATTCCAGTGCATGAGGAAGGAGCTAAATATTCGAATATGGATAGATCATCACAGTGGTAGCAAAAATCCTACTCTTCAATCGTGAGTGCGAGGAAGACACTGAAAGTGCACCTTGAGTTTTTGAAAGGATTAGATCCTTTGACATTGTAATGGATTGTATCAATTAAGAGCCCTCAAGGGGACATTTTGTAACCATGTATTTGAAAAATGCAATAATATAAAGAGAACCCCCCATTTATTTCACTTATTTATCATCTTTATGCTTACTTTAATGTCTTTTTATAGTGCTTAAATAGATAGATGCATTTCATTTCCCTTTGCTAGGTGCACCATTTTTTCTACTCTACAGTTTAATATTAGGAAATTCAAGTTTTGTGGTCTTGCATTTATTCAGGTTTGGAAAATTCTAGTTTCATGTTTGGAAAGGTCCGATTTTGTACATGTGCATAAAGTCAGAGTATAACTCTACCTCATGTCATCTGCTCTTGTGAAAAGTCTAGTCTTATGTAATTACATAAAACCCAAGCTTAAATCTTGCCTCCCCAATTCCATTTCCCCAATCCAAAAGAAAAGTTGGACTTTATGCAATCCTACACCAAAAATGCAAGTAAAGCTTTGACCTCGACACAAAAAATGCAAGTAAAGCTTTGACCCCGTTCCATTTCTTTCAATGAGTCTCCCATAAACATCAATCTCTTTCCTCTCAACTTCTACTGCATATCTTAGGTATTGAACCTGAAATAACAATGTCAATCACTTATCATAATTGGAACTATAAAAAGTGTTAAAGCAAACTAGTGTTGCAACAAAAAAGAAAAAAGAAAAAATAAACAATGCAATATATATTTTGACCTAGGAATGGTACAGTCATCTAGCTGCCATATCCATATTTTGTAGTCTGAATTCGGTCTACTGTTGTTTCTAAAATTAAATCGTAGGTCTAATGTAAGGATATTTTTTGGCATTACAGAGAGGATAGGAGGCATATTGTACCCATTTTCCCTCATAGAATAAGCTTACATTGCATTCCACTCTTATGGATATAACTTTACTTACCAATGGCGCTTCGATATAGATGAAAGTCCTAATTTTATTGGGAAGTAAAGTAGGCTTGAGCATAAAAATTACCATTCCCAAGGAAGCAAACCAAAATTAATCGGATAAATGACACCATGATTAAACTTGAGATTTGATATCTATAGAATTGGGAGTTTTCCTAGCTAATTTTTCTCAACTCATGTTGTTGTTGTTGCTAAATATTTTCGCTGAGTGTACAATAGAATTAATAACCCTAATTTTGTGCATACGTACTATAGTGTGGATGGGTTGTTGCTCTTACCTCTACCCATACTTAGAGTCTAAAAAATAAATGGGACTATATGATTAACTCGTTGTTTGTCATCAATGCTGATGTAAATTTGTGGTTTATTACAGGCAACATCCTTTTTATTTATTTAAAAAAGCTATTTAGCTATATGCTGTTTAAATTTAAGTTTTAAATTTAAATGAATATAAGCATTAATAGAGTTTCTAGTAAAATTGTATTATATATAATACTTACACAATAAAACTCTTGCACTTTCAATACTGTCTTACGTGATAAATATGTTTTATTAAACATATAATTTAGTTTTGAACACTGGCTTATAGAATCATTGATAAAATTGAAACTTTGAATTATATTTTTAGGTAAGCTTACACAACACTATATTTCATTCTATATTTTTAGGTCAGATTATGTGACAACTAACAACTATATTTGTAGGTAATATTACGCGACAACCGTGGTATTTTTTTGTTGACACATAGGAATATCTATCAAAGTTACATAATGGATATAATTATTCTTTGGAATCGAGTTCTTATGGTAATGAAGACTTGATCCAATTCATGAAGGTTTAATTTTTTTAAATTTTGAGCATGTGACAAAGTCAAGAGGAATTGCAGTAGAAGAGGTTTTAAGGAAAATCAAATTTCATAAAATTTCAAGCCCCTCGTTATGACTACTGATTCTTTTGGAGAGGCCTCAGAGTTATATGATGAATATTTTACTCCCTCCCCTCCCACTTTGAAAGGAAAAATATCATCATCAAAAAAATACCAAGATATCCCAATGCAAAATCAAGGAAGGTCATGCACGACGATCAAAGGATTCAAACGTTACCACCTATATTGGTAGATTCTTCAGATTCAGAGGAGCGCCTCATAACCCACAAAATATTTTCAAAGGCCCTTAGGAATTTGACATAGTGAATGATCCTTCTCCCCCTCGATCCCAGTCTCTCCTAGTACCCAACACCTCTTGGGTTTGCTTGATGAGAAGCATCAAGCACTGCTAGGATCGATTCAGGTGGTAATTGTGTTTTATTGGAAAATCTAATCATAACTACCAACACATGTTATTTTATCACCAAAATATGGGTTTATCACCAAAATATGGGTATATAGATTATGTTTTATGTTTTTGCGCATATATGCTCATTCGTTTTGTAATTATAAAAGTGTTGTATACAGGTAGTTGGTAGCATTAAATAGGTAGATATCTAGAAGTTTCAAGAGAAGTCTAGTGCATCATTTTAGAAGAAAAGAACTATGTATTTGTGTGTGTATGAAAGAAGAATGCTCGAGCATGCTGTAGCTGAAGTTCTGTTCATCTGAATGCAAAAGGAATTGAAAGTATAATATAAAAACCCTATTTTGTGATATTCTCTATTTTATTTCTATTGAGTGCTCTATTTTTTATCCTCTACCTCTGCCTTCATGTGGTATCAGAGCTAAAGGTTATCAGAGTTGAGGGTTTTAAAAAGGATATTTCAAAGGAGTTAGCCTAAGATTTTTATAATGTCAGTCCCACATGGAGCTCCAAGCACAATCTTGAAAAATCTCAAAATACCTCAATTTAATGGTAAGAACTATGAGTACTGGTCCATTACAATGAAATCTTTATTCTATTATCAAGATATATGGGATCTTGTGGAGAATGGGTTCACTGAACCTGCAGATGCAACAACTTACAATGCATTGACACAACAAGAGAAAGATACATTGAAGGATAACAGAAAGAAGGATTCGAAAGCACTCTTTTACATACTTCAAGCAGTACATGAGAGTATATTTCCGAGGATTGCAACAACAACAAAATCTAAACAAGCATGGGATATTCTGAAGACTGCATATCAAGGAATGGAGAAGGTGAAGACAGCTAAGTTGTAAATGCTGAGAAGAGATTTTGAGACAATTTATAATATGGAGTCTGAATCAGTAGATTCATTCTTTACCCAAATCATTGGATTGGTAAATCAGATCAGATCTCATGGAGAGACCCTTGAAGATAGGAGAGTGGTTGAGAAGATTCTGAGGAGTTTTCCCATGAAGTTTGAATCTATTGTGGTGACCATAGAAGAAACAAAGGATCTATCAAAGTATACCATAGATGAGCTTCATGCATCCCTGATTTCTCATGAACACCGGTTGAATATGACTGCAAATTCTTCATTGGAGCATGCTTTCAAAAGCCAAGTTTCTATCAGTCTTGGAAGAGGTAGAGGAAGATCAAGTTTCAAAGGTAGAGGAAGAAACCCGTATAGAGGTGGAAGAGGCAGCCCATAAAACTCAAGTGGAAGAGGTAGCAGCCAATACACTAGTCAAAATCCAAGCTAGAATCAGTCAACAACACAAAGGTATGATAAATCTCAAGCTCAATGTCATTACTGTAAGAAATATGGGCACTATGCAAATGAGTGTAGGAAGAAGCAGTATGATCTTAGCAAACAAAATGCAAATTTCATAAGAGAAGATCAAAACCAGAGAGAAGATCAAAACCAAGGTCAGGGTAGTATGTTTTTAGCATGCAATGTTGCACAAGCACAAGAAACTAAAAAGGATGTATGGTATTTAGACTCAGGCTACAGTAATCACATGACTGGAAAGAAAGAAATATTTGCAAATTTAGATCAGAATGTAAAATTTGAAGTTACATTAGGGGATGACAACAAAGTGACAGTTATGGGAAAAGGAAGAATCAATATTCTAACCAAGCAGGGGGAGAAAAAACATATTCCATATGTGTATTTTGTTCAAGGTTTAAAGCATAATCTGATGAGCATTGGTCAACTTCTTGAAAAGGGGTATAGAATTTATTTCAAAAACATGAAATGCATAATCCTAGATAGATATCCAAATAACAACATTATTGCAAAGGTGCAAATGACAAGCAATAGAATGTTTCCCCTATGCATAACACCTGATTTGAAGGAGGTATTTTCTCATGGACATCCCACAATGAACCCACAAGTGGAAGGAAAGGTTGCAGCAGTCACACAAACAATTTTTCAAGCTGAAATAAAGGATGAAAGCTAGTTATGGCACTTAATATTTGGGTATCTCAACTTTGGAGGTTTGAATCTACTACAAAGGAAAGGAATGATAAAGGGGTTGCCACCTATAGAAAAATTAGAAAAAGCATGTGAAGGATGCATCTGAAAAACACAAGCTTATACTAAGAGGGGGGTGAATAGTACAAGATAACTTTATACTTTTCTTTCCCAATCAATATTATGCAATGCATCAATATCAATATCAACAACAGTAATCAAAGCAATGCAAAAATCACCATACACAATGGAGACACCAATTTAACGTGGTTTACCCAATGTGGGCTACTCCATGGAGAAAATATTTCACTAATATTTTCTCAATAAATCTCTTGGGAATCCTTTCTCTATTACAATATTTATGGACCTTTGTCCAAAGGAGACACCAATATCTTGATCAACTTCATGGATCTCTATCCACAGGAGACACCAATATCCTCAACTGGTTCATGAATCTATCCATAGGAGAACTCCTTTCTCCTCTTCTCTGGTTGGTGTTATTCTAGAAGAATCGATGCCTCTACTACACTGGTTGATGGATCTATATCCACTGAAGACTCCTATCCTCACTAAAAGACATGTATTCACTACCCTGAATAATGGAACTCTTTCCACTGGAGACTATCATCCTCTATACTCTTTCACCTCCAAAGCTTGCTCTCAGATCTATCTCAAATTTGCACTAAACACAATCCTTAGATCTAGCACATATATACTCAATCTCTATCTCTGATATGGAACAAACTTGTCCTTAAATCTGCACCAAAATATGTCCTCAAATCTATACTAAACACAGTTATTCGATCTAGCACAAATCTATCCTCAATTTCTATCCTCAAGCCTTAACACAAAGCTTGACTTAATCTCAAATCAACTTTGCTAGATCTACCCCAAACCTTAACTCATGGTTTGAACAAATAAATCAATCAAATATGCTCACAAGTCTTCACCAAGACTTACCTCAAATATCTCAACAAGTCCTTACTAGAACTTGTCCAATATACTCTCAATATTTATCCTCAAATCTGTATTATAATATTTCATAAAAGCTCATACAAATTTGTCCACAAGTATTCTTAAATACTTACCTCAAATCTTCTCAACAAGTCCTCACTAGAACTTGTCCAATATAATAGAAATATATAGATAATTTTTAGAGACTCAATATGCTTCACATTAATCACAGTGCTAATCACTTTCAATATCTCTTTTTACCATAGAAACATATAGAGAATTGTTAGAGACTTAATATGCTTCACATTCACCACAATGCTCAATCACTTTCAATCTCTCTTTCAAATCAATTTAGAATATGGAACAATATGTTTCACAGAACTAGAATTATCACTTCAAAACTTTCACTTGACTAGGCTCAACCAACTCCACTTAATCAATCACTCAATGAAATAATCCTTGCTCACAAACCCTAGTCCAAGCATATGAACACTCACTCAAATATCTCCAACAATGCTTATTAAACAATATCACATAACAATGATATTCATGATCTTTCAGAAACCCTAGTTCAAGATAGTTCTCAACTTCTCATAACAATGATACTCATGTTATTTTACAACTTCACATAACAATGATACTCATGTTCTTTGCACAAACCCTAGTTCAAGCATATGAAAGCTTTACTCAATATTTCCAATAATGCTTATAAAACAAGGTTTTTATCATCAACTCTCACTCAGAAAAATCTTCAACAATCAAACTCAACAATACTTGTTAAACAATCCTTTTCACTCCAACTTAGCATTCACAACATCCAACAATCACTCACTAGGAAGATGTGCCCATAATTTTTTTTTTGATGTAGAAGTTCTCTTAAAAACCTGTCTCAATCACAATTTTATTCTTTGCCAATTTTAATGGTTAGATGATAAAATATCACACTAACACTCTCAAAATATTTCTCAATTACAAAAATAATGAAACTCAAATACACCTTATTACTCGTTGAAATTAGCAATCATCAAGTCATACATAAAAATAATTACTCAATTGGTCCTTATAATCTCCAACTTTAATTAATCAGCCTCCAAAAATTAAACCTTCAAAATAATATTGCTTACCCTTTTATCTCTCTCAAATACTCAATATCTAAATTAATTTAGGCAAAAATAAAATTTATAAACCAAAAAATATTTTATTATTTTCAACCTTAGCACATCCAAAATAATCAAGTGACCAAGATAAATGACATTAGCGCATACCTTTTGTTGGCAATTTTGGGTTTGAAATCCTAGCTTCTTGTCTATGAGTTGTCATTGATGACAAAATGAAATGGAATTAATGTTAAGAGGATGTGTTGGCTTCAAAGGTGGAAGATTCCAAGAGAATATTTTTAAGAGAAGCCGGAGAGATTCCATTGGCAAGGGTTTTTCATTAAAACCAAACCAGTTTTTATTAAAACCAAGTTGGATAGGGTTTTTATTAAAACCAAGTTAAATGGTTTTTATTAAAACCAATGGAGGTTCTCTTTATTATTTATTTAATTATTATTTAAAACCCTTCAAGGTTTTAATTAATTAATTATTTAATTAATTAAAGGAGAAATTATTTTTAATTTATTAAAAATACTTAAAGGTTTTTAAACCTTTTTTTATTCTTAATTTATTAAAATTATTTAAGGGTTTTTAAACCCTTTTTGAAAAGACTTTTGATTAATTATGAAATGGTCTTTATTTCTGCCGACGTCAAGGTGTCTTCGAAGAGACTATTTATTCTCCAACTCCTAAGGTTGGAAGGCTAAGGAATTCGAAATTCCTCGAATGCAATTTGCGGTGTTTGTGCTCTGTATTCGCTGCGATCGAAGGAAGACTTAGAAGCACGTGCGGTTGAAAAGTCTTCGGGAGTTTTTTCGAGGGTGAAGTGGAGGGAAGTTCACTTGTGAAATTCATAGCCCACGTGGGCTAGTGGCAGCGAAGGCTGTTGTTGGGCACTGCATTTGCGGAGGTCGCCGTTTCGAGTCTTGCGGGGGTGCTTTGCTAGAGTAACACGTTTTTATTAAAATGTCTTTATGCCATGAAATTCGGAGTTTCTTGGACAACGATTTATAAGGTGTGATTAAATTTTATGAGTTTTGGATTTTGGGATTAGCATTGAATAAAATCTTAGGAGAAATAAGGGCATATTTCTTTGGATGTTGATATGGAAAATGAAGCTGATGATTATTGAAAACTTAGGACTTTAAATAAGTCCAAAAATAAAACCGTAAACCTGGAATTCATGAACAGCTCCAGGGATTTACGCATACAAATCCAAAAAGGCTAAGATGAAAGCCCTAAATTAACGAAATGAAAAACACCTAGACCTAGACCAGTCAACGGAGGTTAGACACAACTCACGTTGATTATTATGAACACTAAGTCCTAATTAATATTCCCTAGGTCTAAAAACATAATTAGCCCCTAGGTCTAAGATTCCTTATCATTCGTCCCAACAAAAGAAGCATTGGACTCCAATGCTTTTAACAATGAGGGAAAATCCCGGGACAGAATGTGAGCAGAAATCTAGCGAGCCTGATGTGGAAATTGGCCTCGGCGGGCCACAAGATATGAAGTAGACACACCTTGGCGTGTTTGGCGGGTCTTCGTATCAAAGATTGTATCGACGTCAAGCGGAAGCTGAGCATCAGGAACCACATCAACTGGATGAATGATGGCTGGAACTGTCTCCAATGTGGAATCATAGTATGGTTTGAGAAGATCAACATTGACAACATCGTGAATGCCAAGATGAGCTGGAAGGTCCAAGCGAAAGGCATTCTCAGAGATTTGTTGAAGGATAGTATAAGGCCCATAACGAAGAGGCTTGATTTTGCTATGTGCCTTATCTACAAATCGGCGTTTGTCAAGATGAAACCATACTTTGTCACCAACTTGAAAGGAATGAGGAGTGCGGTGCTTGTCCATCTGTTGTTTATGCTTTTACTGAGTCTTCTGTAGAATTTGAACCACTTTTGCTTGAACACTCTGCAAATGCTGTACAAAAGAGTTGGCCTTGTCTTGTTCCTTCTGAATGTGCATTGTGGCTGAAGAAGGCAAAGACAAAGGTAACTCATAAGGAGCAAGTGGTTGAAAACCAAAACACACTTCAAATGGAGAGTGCCCTGTAGAACTATGGACGGCCCTGTTGTAGGCGTGCTCAATGTGAGTGAGGCTTAAGTCCCACTTGGTCGGAGTGGAATGATGGTAAATCCTCAAACTCTGCACTAGAGTACGATTAAGTACCTCTGTCTGCCCATCGGATTGTGGATGATAAGCAGTAGAGAAGTTAAGAGATACTCCCAAAATCTTCCAAAGTGATCGCCAAAAGTGACCTACAAAGTGCGAGTCACGATCAGAGACAATGCTGGTAGGAAGACCAAAAGAACGCCATACCACCTCAAAGAATAGTTGGGCAAGATCCTGTGCAGTACTTGTCTTGCGACAAGGAATGAATTTTGCCATTTTGTTGAATCTGTCCACCACAACAAAGACACAATCATGCTTGCGTATTGTCATTGGAAAACCGCTCAAGAGATCCATGGAAATGCTTTCCCACGGACGAGAAGGAATGGGCAAAGGCATGCTCATTCCAAATGTCCTATTGGCTGATTTGGAGCGATTACATACTGCACATTGTCGCAAGAAGCGAAGAACATCTCTTTGCATGTGTGGCCAAAAGAAGAACCTCTGAAGATGATGTAGAGTTTTCTCGCCTACCAAAATGTCCCCCATAGAGTGTGGAATGAGCCTCCTTCAGAAGAGACTCTCTGTTCCCATGAGGAACACAAAGTTTGTCCAATTTGTACAACAGTCCATTCTTAATATGAAAGTCTTGAAGAGCTCTCAAATTTGAAGAAGAAGGATTGGAAAGTTGGTGGAAAACTTTGCCAAAATCTGGATCCATAGGATACTATGTAGGCCAAGTTTGGAAGCCAAGATGAGAAGTAGTGACAATTGTCAAAACAAGAGTAGAAGGAGGACGACTCAAACAATCAGCCACTGCATTGTTTCTTCCTTTCTTGTACTTGATTACCAAATGGAATTGTTGCAAGTATGATGCCCATTTCATGTGCCTAGCTTCCTCAATTTTTGTTTGAGATTGAAGAAACTTAAGGGGCATGTGATCTGTATGAACAATTGTTTCTTTTCCCAAAAGATAGTGCCTCCAATACTTGATTGCTTGAACCAAAGCATAGAACTCCTTATCATATGTAGAATAGTTCTTCTTGGCCTCCGAAAATGTTTCGAATGATAGGCCATCTGGATGGCCATTCTGCATGAGCACAACTCCAAGTGCCACTTGCGAAGCATCGGTTTCTATCTCAAATGGTTGAGACAAATCGGGAAGAACAAGAACTCGGTGCAAGTACTCAATTTGTGTTTCAATGTGTCAAAGGCTTTTTGTTGATCCTTTGTCCACTCGAAACCGAACTTTGATCTTTGTCAAATAGTGTAAAGGTGCTGCAATAGAAGAATATCCTCCATAGGTTGAATTCGTCCCCAAATACGTAATGCCCACTTGGCTTCGCAGCATAAAAGTGGTTTTCAATTCTATTTGCATTAGTCAAGCTACAAAATAATTAAAAAAAAAAAAAAAAAAAGGAATATTTAATTTTATTAAAAAAAAAAAAAAAAATTAATTAATTAATTCCTTTTTATTTTTATTTGACTTTTCCAAATATTGTAATTGCCCTTACAAGTTATACATTTGCAATTTTTGCAAATTAATTTGGGCACCTTGTATTTTGCACATTTTTGTAATTGTAACTTTTCTTGCTGGCGATCACTCGGGGTCAAATGGCTTCCGAATTAGCCGATAAGTTGGCTCAAGTGACCCAACTTGTCAGCGTGTTGGCTGATAAAGTTACATCAAATGAAGTGCAACAACAGTGTGAGGTTCCGGTTTACACTGGTTCCCGAGATCCCGAAGTCCTCAACAGTTGGATTTTGGACATGGACAGTTGGTTTCAGTATATCAAGATTGCCAAGGATCAGGAGGTTAACTTTGCCAAATTGAAACTTTCCGGCATTGCTAAGGTCCTTGTCACTGATCGCCAACGGACCCAAAATCCCATTGACACGTGGGATGAATTGCAAAGAGTGTTGAAGAATAATTTTTATCCTTCAAACTATGCCACTGACCTAGAGATCAAGTGGCTTCGTCTTCGCCAAACCTCAAATATGACTGTTTCTGATTATATTTTTCAGTTTAGCAAGTTACGGATTTTGAATTCTATACAGGATAATGCAGCACAACTTGTTAACAAATTTAAGAGTGGTTTGCAGGAGCCCATTTACAGGAAGATGAAATACAAGTTGATTGTAAACATTGACATGGCTTTCAATCAAGCCCTCCTTGCTGAGGAGGAAATGAGGGAACAATCGCGTGGGACTCGCTCTTCTACGTCGGGAGGAAATCCGAAGGCTTCTCCACAACCTTCCAAGGGAGCTAAATATTCTTCTTCTCCTTCTCCCTCTTCTTCATCTTCCCCTTCTTCTTCACAAAAATCTTCTTCTTCTAAAACACCTTTGATTTGTAATTATTGTAAAAAGCCAGGACATACTCAAAAGAGGTGTTTTAAGTTGCAAAATATGAAGAAAACATCCGTAGTTGTAAAGCCTTCCAATGAGGACTCACAAGAAAGTCCCATTGAGGCTACAGGGGAATGTAAGCCTTATAAGGAATTGGCAGGGTTAAACAAATTAACCCTCATGAATACTTCACAAGGTGATCGTGAGAATTTGTTTGTGACTACGGTCCATCTCAGTGACACCTTTATGGTTGATTGTATAATCGATAGCGGCTCGCAGAAAAATCTAATTGCGAGGTCCGTTGTTGACAAACTGAAGTTACCGATGAATCCCCATCCTCATCCTTATCCTTTGGGATGGAAGGACAATGGGATTACATCCGACATCACACACACTTGCATTGTGAATTTTGCTTTCAGTCCTTCTTTTGTGGACTCGGTTGTGTGCGATGTAACTCCAATGGATTGTTGTGGCTTGTTGCTTGGAAGACCCTATCAATACGATAGGAGGTCTATACATGATGGGTACAAAAATACATACACTTTGCACAAAGATAACAAAGCATTCATAATCAGAAGTACACAACAAACACCACATAATTTGATGTTGAGTTGTAGACAAGCACGCAAAGCCGTAAATCAAGCAAAGGAATTAGCACTCATTTTCATCAGACCAATTCAAGAAGAAAAGCAAGCACCTAAGCACACTAATAATAGGAGTTCTTCAGTTCATTCTATACTTCAATCATTTTCTGATGTTTTTCAAGAACCCACAAGTCTTCCTCCTGAAAGACAGATTAATCATAGTATTGAGATTGTTCCTGCAACTTCTCTTCCTAATTCTTCAATGTATAGACAATCAATAGTGCAAATGAAAGAAATTAAAAAGCAAATTCAAGCATTGTTGACTAAAGGGTTCATCAAACCCAGTACTTCCCCTTGTGCTTCTCCTATCTTGCTTGTGTTGAAGAAGGATGGCACATGGAGACTATGCATTGATTTCAGGGCACTCAATAAGATTACAATCAAGAATCGTTATCCACTTCCTCGAATTGATGATCTTTTGGACCAATTGCAAGGTGCAAAATTCTTCTCCAAAATTGATCTCAAAAGTGGGTATCATCGAGTGAGAATTCAAGCGAGAAGACACTTGGAAAACAACATTTAAGACCAAAATGGGGCTCTTTGAGTGGCTTGTCATGCCCTTTGGCCTTACAAATGCTCCAGCTACATTCATGCGGCTGATGAATGAAGTATTCAGAGATTGTTTGGATCAATTTGTAATCATCTATTTGGATGACAATCTCAATTTTTGTTTGAGATTGAAGAAACTTAAGGGGCATGTGATCTGTATGAACAATTGTTTCTTTTCCCAAAAGATAGTGCCTCCAATACTTGATTGCTTGAACCAAAGCATAGAACTCCTTATCATATGTAGAATAGTTCTTCTTGGCCTCCGAAAATGTTTCCGAATGATAGGCCACTCGGATGGCCATTCGCATGAGCACGGCTCCAAGTGCCACTTGCGAAGCATCAGTTTCTATCTCAAATGGTTGAGACAAATCAGGAAGAACAAGAACTGGTGCAGTACTCAATTTGTGTTTCAATGTGTCAAAGGCTTTTTGTTGATCCTTTGTCCACTGAAACTGAACTTTGATCTTTGTCAAATAGTGTAAAGGTGCTGCAATAGAAGAATATCCTCCATAGGTTGAATTCGTCCCCAAATACGTAATGCCCACTTGGCTTCGCAGCCTAAAAGTGGTTTTCAATTCTATTTGCATTAGTCAAGCTACAAAATAATTAGAAAAAAAAAAAAAAGGAATATCATCCAGTGGCCTATCATTCAGAAACATTTTCAGAGGCCAAGAAGAACTATTCTACATATGATAAGGAGTTCTATGCTTTGGTTCAAGCAATCAAGTATTGGAGGCACTATCTTTTGGGAAAAGAAACAATTGTTCATACAGATCACATGCCCCTTAAGTTTCTTCAATCTCAAACAAAAATTGAGATTGAACTCCTTTACGTATTTGGGGACGAATTTGGGGACGAATTCAACCTGTGGAATTTTCGGCCATCCGGAGCTGCGCGCAGGATCAACGCGAAAATCCAAAAAATTACAACTGCTGCTGTCAAAGTTGGCGCCCGACACAAGTTTGAATCTCGCAATTGATGTTTTATGTACAGCACGCAGGCCGAGACAATTTAGAGTGCAGCGTTCGGCTTCCAGATCTGCAAATTTCGACCGCGATCTGGGACAGGCACGTCGATCTACAGGTGCAGCGCAAGGAAAGCCGATCGTCGCTGCAGGCTACACGATCTGGCAGAATGTCTGCCTATCGACGACCAACTACTGTAGAAAGCGATCGCGTGGGCTTCTGTTGGAAACCGGAAAAAGGAAAAAATGAGCCGGGAATTCGTCGTGTGTTTGCCGTCTAGAAAACGCGGTGTGTCTGCCGTCGGGAACACGCGGTGTGTCAACCACCAGGAAATCGCGGTATGACTGTCGCCAGGAAATGTCGCGATGGGATTTGCAGGGAATATGTCAGATAGCGGTCGCGGGTTTCAGATCGGACAGTTGCAGAGAACACAGGGCCGGCGTCCGATTGATCGACAAAAACACGCAGAATGGTGTCAATGTTTAATTAAATTCCCCGACCAAGCAGCAGTCGCGTTACCCGCCTGGACTGGTTTCGCAGGGTAAATCTGGAAAATATGGGATGAGCTTCTCCACTCGCTGATGCTGTCAAAATAGCAAAATCCTCCACATGCTGTTTTAGTCAGAAAGCAGGGCTGGGCGGGTCACCAAATCACCTGCCTCCGGGGTTTCACGCCAGACGCCAGAAATCGACGAAACCCTGAATAGATCGCTGCCAGAAAATGAAATTTTATCTCGCTGTAAGAAACCCTGACAGCGATAGAAATGGAAGAAGGGGAACTCAGGTAATGTGGTTACGTCTGCCACCGAAAATCACAGAGGAGCGTCGGTTGCAGAGGAAAACGCAGACGTAAACGCAGAGGCGTCCAGAGAAAACCAAATTGCCAACTGCCACCGTTTTTGCCGTTGAAAATTCATGCCAGACACCGGAAATACTCAGATCTACGTCGGATCGTCGTGGCAGAGGTCAGACGGCAGCAGTGGTTACAGATTCAGGAGCCCTGACAGCTCTGGACGAATCGCGGCGGATGGCAACACAAAATGAATGGCAGGAACAGCGTCAGGCCCCGAAACAGAGGTTTGTGTCCTCAAATTTGAGCATCCGGTAGGTCTGCGTCAATCGCAGATGCAATTGTGTCTCCTAACAGCGGTAGCATCGGCAACGGCAAAATTTGGCAGTGCTGTTCTGCATTCGGGACTGCAAGAAACGCAGCAGATGGAAGACAGCAGTCAGCAGCGAAAGACAACGACGGCTTCTCCTGCCAGATCGGTCAGATCTGGAACTTCCCGAGTGGTGCTATCCTCCGACGTCGAAAACAAAATGACACTTCGATGATTAAAATTATTAGGCAAAATTTTAATCAACAATAAAAATTGCTTGTAATTTTTCTGCAATATTGGCAGCAAAAATTTGTACAATTTTTCTGAGCTTCAACTGGAACAGGTGAACACTATAGAGGTCGAAAATGACCCAAAACCTCTAAATTTAACCTGCTCTGATACCAATGATATGGAAAATGAAGCTGATGATTATTGAAAACTTAGGACTTTAAATAAGTCCAAAAATAAAACCGTAAACCTGGAATTCATGAACAGCTCCAGGGATTTACGCATACAAATCCAAAAAGGCTAAGATGAAAGCCCTAAATTAACGAAATGAAAAAAACCTAGACCTAGACCAGTCAACGGAGGTTAGACACAACTCACGTTGATTATTATGAACACTAAGTCCTAATTAATATTCCCTAGGTCTAAAAACATAATTAGCCCCTAGGTCTAAGATTCCTTATCGGATGTATTTTTAAGATTATTCTTTGCTATGCTAAAATTAAAAATGGAGGTATAAGGTGTGAGTCTGTGATTGTTGATTTATTGGCATGTTATGGTGGTTGTGTTTAAAGAAGTGGAGCTAAAAGGTGTAATAAAGGAAGTTTATATTATTGCTCATTTCTTTTTATTCTAACCCTAACTTGGTTGGAAGTTTGAGAGTTGTGTGTGGTGACAGCTTGAAGGTTCAATTATCTTCTACTCCAATAAGGTATGGGCACATTCTTCTTATGAGTATGATTGGTGTATGTTTTCCGAAATAAGGTTGGAGTGAAAAGGTATTCTACTAGGTATCCTTTGGCTAGGTGTAAATCCTATTTTCTGGTTTGTTGAAGACTACTTATGCATTGTTATCCTTAAGGAGAGTTTTTGGTGAATGCATAATTTCTGGTTTGAGATAGTGGAAGCTTTGTGCACTAGGGTTTATATTTGTGAGTCTAGCTACTTGCATTGAGTTGGTGGAACCCTTGGTTGGCTATTTTGAGTTTGATGGTTGAGTTGCTTCCATAGAGGTTGTTTGATCAAGTTATTGCTTTACTTGATTCATGATATTGGGCTTACTCCATTGAGTTGATTTGAGCAAATTATTCTTTGCATTTGGTGATATTGTGTTGGTGGCTATTTTGTTCAAATATCTTTGGAGGGAAAAGGATTTCTACTTGTTTCCTTTTCTTGTGATGATTGGTTGAATGCTTCAAGGTTGTTGTTGAGTTGAATGGTGTTGGTTGACTAAACCTTGTTTGATGAGCATTGTTGTTGAAACCCTAATTGATGGTGAAAAGAACATGAGTATCATTGTTATGTGATTCTTTGCATAGTTGGCAATTGTTGGGGTTTCATGTTCTTGAAAGAAAACATTCTATCCTATCCATTTCAGATATTGAGTTGAGTTTTCAGATTTGAGATTGAGATTGAGTTGAGTTGATTTGAGTTGAGTTTTGAGATTGGGATTTGAGTATAGAACATATTGAGTCTCTAACAATTCTCTTTATGCTTCTATGAGTTTGAAAAATCACATTGGGTCTCTAACAATTCACTTTGTGATTTCCTACTAAGAAAGTTTTTCTTGGTGAGCTTGCTGAGTTTTTGGACGAGGTTCCGGTGGGGACTTGTGAGCAATTTTTGGACAGGTTCCGGTGGGGACTTGTGAGCAATTTTTGGACAGGTTCTAGTGGGGACTTGTGAGCAATTTTTGGACAGGTTTCGGTGGGGACTTGTGAGCAGTTTTGGACAGGTTCCGGTGGGGACTTGTGAGCAGATTTGGACAGGTCCTAGCAGAGGACTTGTGAGCTGAGTTTGATAGTTCTATCAGAGAACTTGAGGACAGAGGTGCATTGGTTCTATGAGAAGAACACTGAGGATAGATTTGGCAAGTCTTTGAGAAGGCTTGTATGCGAGAGGATTGATTTGTTCAAGAGTTGGACAGATCGACAGATGAGAGGAAGACTTGTACTAGACCAGCCGACTATGTTTGGTACAGGTTGCTTGAGCTGCTGTGGACGTGATCATAGAAGGCGAAGGTCTCTTAGGCTAAGCATTGAGGATAGGAGGTCTTCGGTGGAAAGGAGTTCCACATCTTTGGCAAGAGGTAGAGGCGGTTGATCTTCTGAGGGATCATTTCTAGAGCGAGAGGGGAAGGTATCTCCTTTGAGCGAGAGGCTCATAAATTTTGATTGGGGGAAGGTATCTCCTTTGAGCGAGAGGCTCATAAATTCTGATTGGGAGAAGGTATCTCCTTTGGGCTGAGGCTCATAAACATTGTAATTGGGAAGGATTCCCAAAGAACTTTGAGATAACTTTTAGAGAAAAGTTTTGTGGACGTAGCCTAGCCATTCCGGGTGAACCACGTTAAAATTGGTGTCACTTTGTGGATGATATTGTGCATTGCTTTGATATTGCTTTGGGTATATTGCTTTACTATTTTGAAGTATAAAGGAAAAAGTAAAAAGAGGTCTTATACTGTTCACCCCCCTCTCAGGTATAAGCTTGTGTTCTTCAATTGGTATCGGAGCGGGTGCCTTCGAAAAGTTTAACAGCTTGAAGGAAAAGCTAGTAAAGAACACAATGGATCATTCAAGTGGCAATGCAGCACCTATTCTTGATGGGTCAGATTTTGGTCTTTGGAGTGCAAGGATGAAGGTTCATCTAATGGCACTTGGGAATGAGGTTTGGGAAGTGATTGAAGATGAGTACACTATTCCTGAACATGGTCCTAATACTAAAGAAGAAAGGCTCCTACATCACAACAATTCAAAAGCAATGAATGCAATCCTGAAAGGCTTACGGAAAGCAGATCTCACCAAAGTGATTCAACTGCAAGACGACTAGTGAAATGTGGAAACAGATTGAAGGTGGTTCATACAGGTGATACAAATGTCGGAAAGGCCAAGTTGAGACACTTCAAAGGTATGTTTGAACAACTCAAGATGAATGATGATGAAAATATTAGTGACTACATGCTTCGTATGGATGAGGTTGTTAACTCCATGAAAGACTTAGGTCTTGAGCTTGCTGAAAATGATGTTTGTGATAAGATTTTAAGATCTCTTCCTAATAGATTTAGTGAAAATATTTCTGCTATTGAGGAAGCTAAAGATTTGGATAAGTTGAAAAAGGATGAGCTCCATAGTATACTTGCAGCATTTGAGTTGAGAACTCAAGTGAAGGTTGATGTCAAGAAAGAGGCGACTTTCAAGGCTACCAAGAATTCCAAGGGTAAACAACTTCAAGATAGTGATGAGTCTTCTAGTGATGAAGAGGCATATTACAGCAAGAAAGGCAAGTTCTCTAGAAAGCACAAAAGTATGAAAAATATAAGATGTTTCAATTGTGGAAAGTTTGGTCATTATGCTACTTGATTGTCTTGTTCCCAAGAATGAAAGTGATGAAGATAAACAGGATTCTAAGAGCAAGGATTACGAAAAGCACAAGCATCACAGGAAAAACAAATATGAGCACAACAATCAAGGAAAGAGGTATTCTCACAAGCACAAGAAGAGTTTCTACCTAGACAAAGCAAGTAAGTGTTCTAGTAGTGATAGTGAAAGTTCTTCAAGTGATAATGAAAATGAGATGTTGTTCATATCGAGAAAAAGAGGAAGAACCGAAACATAGATTCATTATCATGAAATGTCTTAGATGTGGAAATTTTGGTCACCTTGAGGATGATTGCACAAATAATGATTTGGTTTCTAGTATGTATGAGGATGCTTCAGAAAACTATAAGGAAGATGCATGTATGGTTTTTGAAAAGGGTAGCACCTCTAGTGATAAGAAATCTGAAAAAGGCTTTGATGATTCAAAAAGCAAACAAATAGAGGAAGATATAGAGGAAGGTGAAGTAGATCTTGAAGGTGAACTTATTAGTGCTCTTAGTGCTTTGAAAAAGGAAAGAAAGAAGAATGCTAGACTCAAGGATAAGTTAGATGAATGTTGTATGGAGAGAGATGATCTTATAGAAAGTCTTGACTTCTCTATGGCTAAGACACAAGAACTCAAGGATGAGTTAGAGTCTAAGGTTCTTGAGTATAGTGAGTTAGAACAGAAAATGGCTTCTTTGAAAGAGGAAACTAAAGAGTACAAGGATAAGCTTTAGAGGTTTCAAGATAGCTCCAAAAAGGTTAAGTCACTCATCAAAGGTCAAAGAAAGACAACAGATAAAACAGGCCTTGGTTTTGTTAAGCCACACAAGGAACAAGTTGGAGAGTCTAGTAAGAGACTCCAAAAGGAAGAGAGTTCTGATGAGGAAAGTATTTCAGAAAAGGAGTCCTTGAATGATAGATGCACAGAAATAGAAAACAGAATTCAGAATGAGAAGAAGTTTTCAGAACCTAAGAGGTCAATTAAAGGAAAGTTTCAAGGCAGATGTTTTGCTTGTCACAGGTTTGGTCACATGGCTTCACATTGCATGGCTCAAGTGAAGGAGGTAAATGACAGTTTCAGAAGTGCTAGTTACTTTCAAGGGTATTGCTACTCTTGTCAATAGTTTGGGCACAAGGCGATTTATTGCAAGGCAAATAACGAGGATCGAGGTTTGGCTAGAACAGGTTTGGTCGAAACGAGGTTTGGTCGAACAGGTTTGGCCGAAACAGGTTTGGTCGGAACAGGTTTGGTCGAAGCTGGTGGATTCAAAGATCGGGTTTACCTCGGAGAAACAACATCGTCAAGTGTTTCAAGTGCAACAATGAAGGTCACACAATCGAGACAGTGTAGAGCTGAAATTCCAGAATACAGGAACAGGAACAGTGGCATGATCAGGTCCAAGGATCAAGGCATGGACAAGAACAGGGATGAGAACAAGAACAAGAACAGTGACAGGAATAGGAATATGGACAAAGAGTTCAAGAGAAGGCCTGGAAAGGAAGTTATAGACATTGATGATGATCAGTGCCTAATGGGAGTTTTACTCCCACCCAAGAATTAATCACCTCATCAGGAGGTGGGGGAGGGACTAAGCTAAGAGGCTCATTCTTAGTCCCGAGCCCCAAAGGTGACCCTTTGCCATTGATGACAAAGGGGGAGAGATTTGAGTAAGGGGGAGAGCCTCAAGATAGGGGGAGCTATTTATGTTGAGTTTATGTGTTGTTGAGAAGCATGGTTTGCCATCAATGACAAAGGGGGAGATTGTTGGCAATTTTGGGTTTGAGATCCTAGCTTCTTGTCTATGAGTTGTCATTGATGTCAAAAGGAAATGGCATTAATGTTAAGAGGATGTGTTGGCTTCAAAGGTGGAAGATTCCAAGAGAATATTTTTAAGAGAATCCGGAGAGATTCCATTGGCAAGGGTTTTTCATTAAAACCAAACCGGTTTTTATTAAAACCAAGTTGGATAGGGTTTTTATTAAAACCAAGTTAAATGGTTTTTATTAAAACCAATGGAGGTTCTCTTTATTATTTATTTAATTATTATTTAAAACCCTTCAAGGTTTTAATTAATTAATTATTTAATTAATTAAGGGAGAAATTATTTTTAATTTATTAAAAATACTTAAAGGTTTTTAAACCTTTTTTTATTCTTAATTTATTAAAATTATTTAAGGGTTTTTAAACCCTTTTTGAAAAGACTTTTGATTAATTTTGAAATGGTCTTTATTTTCGTCGACGTCAAGGTGTCTTCGAAGAGACTATTTATTCTCCAACTCCTAAGGTTGGAAGGCTAATTAATTCGAAATTCCCTGAATGCAATTTGCGGTGTTTGTGCTCTGTATTCGCTGCGATCGAAGGAAGACTTAGAAGCACGTGCGGTTGAAAAGTCTTCGGGAGTTTTTTCGAGGGTGAAGTGGAGGGAAGTTCACTTGTGAACTTCGTAGCCCGCGTGGGCTAGTGGCAGCGAAGGCTGTTGTTGGGCGCTGCATTGGCGGAGGTCATCGTTTCGAGTCTCGCGGGGGTGCTTTGCTAGAGTAACACACGTTTTTATTAAAACGTCTTTATGCCGTGAAATTCGGAGTTTCTTGGACAACGATTTATAAGGTGTGATTAAATTTTATGAGTTTTGGCTTTTGTGATTAGCATTGAATAAAAGCTTAGGAGAAATAAGGGCATATTTCTTTGGATGTATTTTTAAGATTATTCTTTGCTATGCTAAAATTAAAAATGGAGGTATAAGGTGTGAGTCTGTGATTGTTGATTTATTGGCATGTTATGGTGGTTGTGTTTAAAGAAGTGGAGCTAAAAGGTGTAATAAAGGAAGTTTATATTATTGCTCATTTCTTTTTATTCTAACCCTAACTTGGTTGGAAGTTTGAGAGTTGTGTGTGGTGACAGCTTGAAGGTTCAATTATCTTCTACTCCAATAAGGTATGGGCACATTCTTCTTATGAGTATGATTGGTGTATGTTTTCTGAAATAAGGTTGGAGTGAAAAGGTATTCTACTAGGTATCCTTTGGCTAGGTGTAAATCCTATTTTCTGGTTTGTTGAAGACTACTTATGCATTGTTATCCTTAAGGAGAGTTTTTGGTGAATGCATAATTTTTGGTTTGAGATAGTGGAAGCTTTGTGCACTAGGGTTTATATTTGTGAGTCTAGCTACTTGCATTGAGTTGGTGGAACCCTTGGTTGGCTATTTTGAGTTTGATGGTTGAGTTGCTTCCATAGAGGTTGTTTGATCAAGTTATTGCTTTACTTGATTCATGATATTGGGCTTACTCCATTGAGTTGATTTGAGCAAGTTATTCTTTGCATTTGGTGATATTGTGTTGGTGGCTATTTTGTTCAAATATCTTTGGAGGGAAAAGGATTTCTACTTGTTTCCTTTTCTTGTGATGATTGGTTGAATGCTTCAAGGTTGATGTTGAGTTGAATGGTGTTGGTTGACTAAACCTTGTTTGATGAGCATTGTTGTTGAAACCCTAATTGATGGTGAAAAGAACATGAGTATCATTGTTATGTGATTCTTTGCATAGTTGGCAATTGTTGGGGTTTCATGTTCTTGAAAGAAAACATTCTATCCTATCCATTTCGGATATTGAGTTGAGTTTTCAGATTTGAGATTGAGATTGAGCTGAGTTGATTTGAGTTGAGTTTTGAGATTGGGATTTGAGTATAGAACATATTGAGTCTCTAACAATTCTCTTTATGCTTCTATGAGTTTGACAAATCACATTGGGTCTCTAACAATTCACTTTGTGATTTCCTACTAAGAAAGTTTTTCTTGGTGAGCTTGCTTGAGTTTTTGGACGAGGTTCCTAGTGGGGACTTGTGAGCAGTTTTTGGACGGGTTCCGGTGGGGACTTGTGAGCGGTTTTGGATAGGTTCCGGTGGGGACTTGTGAGCAATTTTTGGATAGGTTCTAGTGGGGACTTGTGAGCAATTTTTGGACAGGTTCCGGTGGGGACTTGTGAGCAGTTTTGGACAGGTTTCGGTGGGGACTTGTGAGTAGTTTTGGACAGGTTCCGGTGGGGACTTGTGAGCAGATTTGGACAGGTCCTAGCAGAGGACTTGTGAGCTGAGTTTGATAGTTCTATCAGAGAACTTGAGGACAGAGGTGCATTGGTTCTATGAGAAGAACCTGAGGATAGATTTGGCAAGTCTTTGAGAAGGCTTGTATGTAGAGGATTGATTTGTTCAAGAGTTGGACAGATTTGACAGACAAAGGAAGACTTGTACTAGACCGACTGACTGTGTTTGGTACGAGTTGCTGAGCTGTTGTGGACGTGATCATAGAAGGCGAAGGTCTCTTAGGCTAAGCATTGAGGACAGGAGGTCTTCGGTGGAAAGGAGTTCCACGTGCTTGGCAAGAGGTAGAGGCGAGTTGATCTTCCGAGGGATCATTTCCGGAAGCGAGAGGGAAGGTATCTCCTTTGAGAGAGAGGCTCATAAATTTTGATTGGGGGAAGGTATCTCCTTTGAGCAGAGGCTCATAAATTTTGATTGGGGGAAGGTATCTCCTTTGGGCCGAGGCTCATAAACATTGTAATTGGGAAGGATTCCCAAAGAACTTTGAGATAACTTTTAGAGAAAAGTTTTGTGGATGTAGCCCGACCATTCTGGGTGAACCACATTAAAATTGGTGTCACTTTGTGGATGATATTGTGCATTGCTTTGATATTGCTTTGGGTATATTGCTTTACTATTTTGAAGTATAAAGGAAAAAGTAAAAAGAGGTCTTATACTGTTCACCCCCCTCTCAGTATAAGCTTGTGTTCTTCATATTTAACACTAGCCAAAAAGCCTCGATGGGTTTCGAACATGAGACCACTCCCAATCGAGTGCTTTATCGAGGTGTTAGCCTCCATTTATTCCCTTTGTTTGATGTTGCTTAAGATGAAAATTCCCTTTCTTCCTTTCAAAATGAACTTGACGGGATTCAAACCCTGCACTCCTTGCCCGCCACAAGACTTAGCACCATCCACCGTTGCCAACTGTGCTACACAACATTGTGCGAGGTAAGAGGAGCCTTGCTCCTAGTTATCTAATCTTCTACCACTAGAGACCTTTCAAAATGTGAAAAACTCTTTCTTCTTTTTGTGCACAATACTTTAGAGCTTAGGAAATTGATCGATGGTATGTTAGGAGTAAGTAAAGGTTTTTACCTCCTTTTATACATGAAGGCCTTGTGCCATAAAATGTCGGTGCTTTAAATCGAATTTCAAATTCGATTTTTAATTTAACCTTATAACCCTCTTTAGGGTTATTTAAATTAATTTATAATTAAATTAAAATTAAATTATAATTAACTTAAATAACTTTGGAAGTTAATTAAATTAATTAATAAATTAATTTATAATAAAATTATATTAATTAATTTATAATTTATTTAAATTTCCCTTTTAAATATTATAATAAAATATTATAATATTATTTGCTTAGGCCTCTTCTTTGCACTTTGGACTACACCTGACTACCTAGAACCGCATCTGACCAACTGAAAGCGAAATCTCCTTTTTGCACTAATTGCATAACTGCTTCTCCTTGCACTGCTCACTGAAACTGCTTTTTGACATCAATGACCACTCACTCTTGACATCAATGACAACTCATCTACTCAAACTATCCAATAGCATCTTGGGTAAGCAGCATAGAGAAGCATTTCCAGTAGGAAGGTCAATAAGAGCAAAAGCACCATTGGAGATCATTCACTCAGATTTGTGTGGGAAAATGCAAACAACCTCAATTGGTGGAAGGTATTATTTCTTGACTTTCATAGATGATTACACAAGAAAAACATGGGTCTATTTTCTAAAAACTAAGGATGAAGAATTTTAGTATTTTTGTCAATTCAAGGCCCTTGTTGAGAAGCAAAGTGGGCACTACATCAAAATATTAAGAACGGATAGAGGTGGTGAGTATATTTCAAATGAGTTTCTAAATTTTTGCAAGAAAAATGGAATCCATAAACAGTTTACCACAAGGTACACCCCTCAACAAAACGATGTAGCTGAGAGGAAAAATAGAACAATCATGGATATGGCTAGAAGTATGTTGAAAGCCAAACACTTACCAAATGAATACTGGGCTGAAGCAGTAGCATGTGCAGTCTACATTATTAATAGATGTCCAACAAAGAGTGTAAGAGATATGGTTCCAGAAGAAGCATGGACTGGAAGAAAGCATAGTGTTGCTCACATGAGAGTGTTTGGATGTGTGGCTTATGCACATGTCCCAGATGAATTGAGAAAGAAGTTGGACAACAAGGGAGAAAAGTGTATATTTGTAGGATATAGTGATCAGTCCAAGGCATACAAGATTTATAATCCAATAACAAAGAAAGTGATAATCAGTAGAGATGTACAATTTGTTGAAGAGGAAGCATGGGATGGAAGTTTGGAGAAAACAATAAATGTTATATCAAGTTTACCACAAGAAGATGAAGAAGAAATAGTAACAACAAATATACCTTCAGTTGTGACTCCTCCCACACCTACTCAAGTTCAACAAAGTGGTCCTCAAGTGATGCCATCATTAAGCACAATATCAGACTCAATAATTCAAGCAATTACTCCTCCAAGTGTGCATCAAACACCAGCAGTAGGTCCATCTACAAGTCCAACTTCAAGTGACACTTCAAACCCAACATTGGCAAGCATGAGGAGACAAAAAAATAGAAGTTTGAGAGACATTTATCAACAAGATGAAGATGAAAATGATGTAGATCAGAATTTTATTTTTGCTTTTTATTCACCTGTAGATGATCCAATACATTTTGAGGATGCAGTCAAAGAAGAAAAATGGATTGCAACCATGGATGAAGAAATAACAGCCATAGAAAATAATGAGACATAGAATTGGTAAATCTTCCACAAGGAAAGGATGTAATTGGTGTAAAATGGGTCTACAAAACCAAATGCAATGTTGAAGGAAATATTGATAGGTATAAGGCGAGGCTAGTTGTCAAGGGATACAAATAATAGCATGGAATATATTATGATGAGACATTTGCTCCAGTTGCAAGGATGGAAACAATGACAATAGTCTTGGTAATAGCAGATCGAAACAAATGGAAGGTATATCAAATGGATGTAAGGTCAAAATTTTTGAATTAAGTCTTGAAAGAGGAAGTGTATGTGGAGCAACCACCTGGTTATGAAGTTCTAGGATAAGAAAACAAGGTGTACAGACTAAAAAAGGTACTCTATGGACTAAAACAAGCACCACGAGCATGGTACAATAGAATAGATTCTTATTTGATGAGCAATGAATTTTGTAAAAGTGATGGTGAGCCCACTCTTTACATAAAATCAAGTAATGGTAAGATTTTAATTGTTGTTCTATATGTAGATGATCTCATATTTACAAGGAATGATGATTTCCTTATCAATGATTTCAAAGAGGCTATGAAAAATGAGTTTGACATGACAGATTTAGGGTTGTTAAAGTATTTTCTTGGCATAGAAGTTCAGCAATTTGATCATGGCATTTTTATTTCTCAATCAAAGTATGCAAAAAATATCTTGAAAATATTTAAAATGGAGAATAACAAGAAAGGAAGATTGGAGCAAGGATGTAAATTCAACATTATACAAGAGCATAGTAGGAAGTCTAATGTATTTGACAGCCACAAGGTCGGATATAATGCATGCAGTGAGCTTAATTTCAAGGTTCATGGAGACTCCAAAGGTAACACATTTGCAAGCAACCAAAATAATATTAAGATATGTCAATGGAACCAAGGAGTATGACATTTTGTACACCAAGACAAATGAATTCAAATTGACTGGGTACACGGATAGTGATTGGGCAGGTAGTGTAGTTGATAGGAAGAGTACCTTAGGCTATGTATTTCATCTTGGATTAGGTGTTGTCTCATGGGCTTCGAAGAAACAACCAATTGTCTCTCTTTCTTTAGCTAAAGCGGAATATGTGGCAGCTACAGGGGCAACATGTCAAGTAATGTGGATGAGGAGAATGTTGAAAGACCTTGGATACAAGCAAGAAGAACCAACAAGACTTTCATATGATAACAAGTCAGCCATAGCATTGTCCAAAAATGTTGTCTTTCACAAAAGAACCAAGCACATTGATACTAGATATCACTTCATCAGGGAATTGATAAATGCTGGAGAAATAATTTTGGAGCATTGTAGATCTGAAGAGCAATATGTAGACATTTTCACTAAGCCATTGGGAAAGAGGAGTTTTGAACACCAAAGAGACAGCTTAGGCATCATAGATGGTAGCAGTAGCAGTTGTTATTAAGGGGGAGTGTTGGAAAATCTAATCACAACTGCCAGCGCATGTTATTTTATCACCAAACTATGGGCATATATATTATGTTTTATGTTTTATATTTTGTTGCGTATATGCTCATTCATTTTGTAATTAGAAAAGCATTGTATACAGGTATTTAGTAGCATTAAATAGGTAGATATATCTAGAATTTTTGAGAGAAGTCTAGTGCATCATTTTAGAAGAAAAGAACCTTGTATTTGTGTGTATGAAAGAAGAATGCTCGAGCATGCTGTAGCTGAAGCTCTGTTCATATGAATGTAAAAGTAATTGAAAGTATAATATAAATCCCCTATTTTGTGATATTCTCTATTTTATTTCTCTTTAGTACTTTGTTTTTTTGTCCTCTACCTCTGCCTTCACGTTTATCAATGACATCTGAGATTGTTAAGTAGCAATTAAATTATATATGTCAATCCCTTAGTGGTTGGGAGACCGTCTTCCCCATTGGGTTGTGGGTATCTTTTTGGATGATTATCCCTTCTTTTGTTTTTTTGGTTGGGATACCTTTGTGAGTGGTTTTGCACCTTTTTAAGGTTATAATTGTATTTAGTTGAATTTAGCTTCTGCTAGTGAAATTTCTCTATTCCATATGTATTAAGGTTTGGATATCCTCTCATAACCCTACATTTACCTAATAAAAAACTATAATTCATTTAGTCGGTAATGCAGATTATGGGTTTTATGTTGGTTTCTATTCTAATTTAAATTAAAAATTTAAGTTTTTGTTCTTGTTTACATGGATTTTTTATTCTTATTAATATAGTTGTTCACATGTTTTTTTTTTTATTGATATAAGTAAGAACCTTTATAATATTTAGCCTTTATGGAACTTTTACAATCTTTAACTCTTAGAGAACCTTTACAATCCTTAGTTATTTGGTAAAGCCCTCAAGGTAGTCCACCAGCAAGTACAACCGATTAGCTCTCTTACTTTCTAGCTCATACATTTAGATGTTCTTTTAATAAAAGTTATTTATTTTGAGTTTCATATTCTTAAGATTTTTTTGATTGATAGTAGAATGGGTTTTAAAAGGGTCCCCAAACCTATTACAAGTAGGGTTTTGAAATGCACCCTCAAAAATTAGATCTAGCAATAAGACATCAAAAAATACTGAGGAGATTCCACGAATCAAACCAAAAAATCCAATGAAACAACCTCGTAGCAAATAAGCCACAAATTTTTATCAAATAAATACAAGAGATTTTCCTATGGTCAAACCACTGTGTTATTTGAATGTAAAGCAACAAAACAAATAGAATAATGAAAATGCTACTGGTTAAAAATAAATTTACAAATAAAAACTGCCCAAACCTAAGCATTTGCCACCTAACATGAAAGGAGAATAGAGGAATTCTATCATCACAATCAACAAATCTATCCAAAAAAGCACATAACATGAGAACCCCTCATGAGAATAACTAGTTTAAGAAAACAACACTAGAAATACCAACCAATAAAATCCACAACATAAAAACCATCCAGGAGATTTGCATAAGAAATTCCATGAAACCCGTAAATCTCACTGGAGCTACCATTGAAAGGTGGAGCCACCAAGCCTAGGAGGAAAAGTAAAGAAGCATCAAAGTGGAGAAGATCCACCATTAGAGAAGAAGAATCATCACTTGCAAATTTTGAAATGTAAGCAATAGAAGAGACAACATTCAAATATTGAAAAGGCAAAAGGAGAAAATCAAAGGTCTAGGTATTACAACTACCAAGAAGAGAAGCAAAAAGTTGGCATCCATAACATTCATTGAAGAGAAGAAAATGTTGCATCATTTTTTTGGTAAGGTAGAAGATGATACACAAGCGACCAACTATTGATAGATAAAAAAGAACGTAGCTATAGTAGAATAGAATGTTACTAGGAGAATGGAATATTGAGATCATTGCTCACAAGGATGGATTGAGTGTTGTAAGACTATTCATGCCATTTGGCACATGGAAGTAAGAATTCCATAAGGGAGAAGAATCATTTTAGAACATGTTATGAAGTGCATACACAACTATTGAAGTTAGAGAGAGATATTTGGCATCATTTGGTACTTGATATTTAGCAAGCCAATCATCATTGGAGGAAGGTGCAACATCTAGGAGTGCTTATTAATGCATGGGTTGAAAATAATTCTACACAACTACCACAAACCACTACCATGAACCACTACCGTGACTATGTATAGTCTTATGTATTTGAGCACCTTAAAAATATTGGAAGGATAGTTGACCAGTAAAATAGGAGAAACAAAGTGGATAGGAGTAAGAACTCCATACGTACAATAGAGAAGAAGTGCCTTAAGGTTGGAGGTAATTTATTTTATTTGAAATTAATTATATTCCAAGATAGGAGTTATAAGGTTGGAGGAAATTATTATTTTCTAAGGTTAAAGTGAAATTATTTTATTTACTTGATTATTGGAGAGATAAGTTATTGAAGTAATATTTGAAACCTTAGAAACCTGATTATTGCTATTTGAAAGTTTTATGAATATTTGAAAATTGATTTGAAGAATTGAAGGAATTAATTTGAGGTTTTGTAATTTGATTATTTGAATTTACAAAACAAATTAAAATATTTACAATTTGATAAGTTTGGAGAAATAAGGTTTCCTACATCAACTTAGAAATACAAAACTTGCAAATATATTTTTATAGAATTTCTAATTTTTTAAATTTGAAGTTCTAAGGAATTCAACATCAACATAGGATTTAGAGCCACGTGTTGTAGGTTATTTGGAGAGGGTAGAGAAATCCTCCAAGGGAGGTCCTTGGTTTGAATTTCCACCCTACTAAACACACATTGGGTACACAAAATCCAATTGATTATGATGGTGCGGTCAGGGTCGGGCATGACTCTCGGGTGATTTTGATGGTGTAGAACCCCCTGGTCATGGTTTATCAGACCAAGGTAGCCCTGCAAGGGATTTTTCTCTAAATTAAAAAAAAACATCAACATAGGATTGAGAAATTTAGAATTAAATAAATTATATTTTTTGAGATTTGGGAGATAAAAGGAATTCAACATAAGTTTTTGAAAAACTGAAAATTGCATTGATACTAAGTCAAAAAGTATTATTTGGCAAGTCTAACTAGGGAGATAAAAGGTTGTCAAATTCAAGATTAACAATTGAATATTGTTCTTAGTCTATCATTAAAAACTAAGGAGAAAAGAGTAGAGAACTTCAAGAATTGAAAATAGTAGCTACTCATTTAGAAGTTGAAAAGATTTTATCAAGAAAGACAATATATTCAAAATTATGGAGTTATAAGGTAGTCAACCACAAAGGATCTAAAAAATTGAAAGGTATATTACACAAAGTAAGAAAATTATGGATAAATTAGAATTGTAGTGGTTTGTAGGAATCATGTTGGAATAGTGCTCTATTAGAAACTGCATCGCCTACGAAGGACCACAAACAATGAAACAAAAACATAGCTATCAAATTTAATTCTATCTCGGCAGTAAGACAATGTTACAAGAGGATAACCCTAGAATAAAATTCTCAAATATTTGTAGGAGCTCTAGATTGTATGAGGAACTTTGATTTGAAGACATAGAGGTTGAGGATTCTTGTTACCCAAATTAAGAAATTATGGAGGAAATTAGATGATATGATTCCAGTTTATGTGAGTAGATATCTAAATAGAGTGGCAGACTTTCTGGCTAAGATAGGTAATGAGAAGGAGGTAGGGGTTCAGTGACACAATGACATGGCTATTGAGGATGAGAGGATTTGGAAGGTTAGTGAGTAAATATAGTGTTTAGATAATTTGGAAAGCCATTGTAGAAATATGGTTTAGGAGATTTGGCTCCAATGCATATCTTATTTTCTTGTTGTAAACATGTGGACAACCCTTGTAGAAATATGATTTAGGAGATTTATTTCCAATGTAGATCTTGTTTTACTGTTGTAAAAAAGTGTTCTTGTCAGCTAAGGCTGGGAGGAGTCTCATACCAACTTGTAAATGATTTTTGTTTTAATATAAAATTTTCAAATTCTTAAAAAAAAATAGAATTATAAATAAATTAGCAAGAGGGACATATCATTATAAGATGCAAAAATAGAGCACTCTTCATATTCCTTATCAACAGTGTAAAATCATTTCACAAAAAGATAATTATATTATTCAAAATGGATATTTGGTATATTGACTCAAGAGCAAGTCATCATATGATAGCAAATCTACATTGGTTTGACTATTTATAGATTACTAATAATTTTGATCTAAATATAACATATGGAAAGAAATATCCAGTTCATGGAAATGGATGTGTAATACCTAGTGCATCTTACTCACATTTTATATTGCATGATGTCATGTATGTACTAGGGTTGACAATAAATCTCATTTCAGTAACCAAATTAATTGAAAGTGGAAGAACAGTAGAATTCAAATATGTGAATAGGAAGAATAAGTGTTTTATTAAAAGGCTAAATGAAATAGAGGCTACTGGATCAATTAACAATAGAATATACTCTTTAGATTCTACTGGTTTTTTATAAGATATTGTAATAGTTTAAGATAATACTAATATCTTTTCTAAGAGATAGACTACAAAAAACAAGGAATCATTCTACTATTGAAGTAGATGGGGGAATACAAGATTTAGATGAAGAAAAATGAGAGGACGATAAAATATTGCACTATAGGGACACCTAAAGATCAAAGAACATGAACTTGAACAAGATGATACGTATCTATAGGATGAAAATCCATATTGAAGACTAAAGTATTCAATAACCAAATAAATTCAACATCCTAAGGTTTTCCTACAAAAGTTTTAGGAAGGCTCTAAAGAGGTAGAAGGAGCTAAGCATATGTGGAACACCATCATACTATAAATTTCATATCCCAATAGTCCCAAGACCATGCTATTTTACCCAACCCTTATCTATGAAGACCAATTGATACATAAATGCATAGTTTACTAAAGGTCTAGCAAATCAATAATGCTAAGAAATTTCATAGCACACATTCTATCATTAGAACGTGCCAATAATAGGATAGTTTAGCTAGATAGAACTTTGGTGCCAGTTTTAAAGTTCATCTAAGACCTTCCTTTTGCAATCCAATCATGCCTCGACTTGATGGTTCATTAGTACATAGCGGTGATTGATCTCCTAGTCTCATTTTGGATATGCCTTTCAAGTGACTTCACTGCTAATATTGGAGGATACTTCTTGCTTGATTGGATTCATATGCTACTCCAAAATAGATAAAAATCATGTTTGAAATCTCATCAAAACCCCTCTACATGTATGACATATAATAAATCCCTTTCAAGAGGGACATAAAGGAGCATGCCTACTTAATATAGAAATAATTATCAAACTTTGATTACCTCATCGATGAAATGCACTCATACAATCTCGATGAATACTTGGAGTAGTGGGCATCCAAAACATGGAGACCTGATCCTAATTTTTACCAGGTACTTTTATTTGTACATAGTGTACATAATATATATAATATTTGGGAAGAATGATTAGAGAGATTCTAACACCATGGGATTAAAAGCTTATAAATATGGAAGTTTCAAATAATCTTGACTATCCCAATTGAAGTATGGTGTCTTTATGTGATTTTATAGGGTGGTGGTAGAAATAATACCTCCTTATATAACCCATACACAAGGCACTACCCTAATACCTATAGTGATATACAACCTAGCCTTAACTGTAAGACTTTCAATGCACTCTTTGGAAAGTGCACCTTAATTTAAAATGTCATGGGATAGAACTTCAATGAAAATGACATCAAATCAAATATTGGATGTTAAGGATTTGTATGGCATGATGGATCCAAAAAGGGCAAGATATTTGCATGAGTCAACACTACAATAATCTAGAGATGTCATGATTGAAAAAGTATCACATACCATGTAGATTGATCACAACCACCTAAGATAATCATGCCTCCACTGATGTGACTACTTGGGAGTATATACTTCCACTAATGGGATAGTGTCAAAACCAATGTTCCAAAGAACAAAAAATATCTACACAAGGAAGGGATTCCCCACATGCCTTAAAAGCCCTAAGTCGTCACTCAAAATAAATTATAGTCAAAAGTATGAGAGTGCCAAAAAGCCCATAATAGATACAAAGGAAGTGCCAAAGAAGCCAACAAAGGAAGGATTGTGAAAGAAGTTATTAGCAAACCAGAATCTCCCTACACCACAAAACTATGCAAACCTATTATATGAGGACTTGCAACATTTCTAGTGGTAGCTAAACTTGATATTGCTATGGATAAAGTATTTAAAGATCTTCTAGTAACATCTAAAGGGTCTTTATCCTTAGAAATACCCCTTCTTGTCCCATTTTTGAAAACCTTCTTGTTGTCCAAGAGGATAGGTCCATAAATAAAATTCTCTCTCACTGGTGATTATTTTCTCTATTCCCTAAGGCCACTAGCAAGGCTACATGAATAGCCCCCCCAAGGAGAAGGAATATCAGGAGAGAGTGAAAGGATAATAAGGGGTGACAAAACCATGGATTGGTATCATGTAGGGAGATATATAGTCTCATGGAAGTATGAACACCCAAGGAATGGGTTGTAAAGTTTTTGTTGATTGTATGGTATTCTTGGTCCACAAATGGGTCATCCCAATCATAGCTAACACATGGAGAGTATCCAAAAATCTATTAAAACCTAAATAATTTAAAGGGGAGAGGGAGAAAAATTGATCTACTAAGATAGAGGAAGTATCCATGCTCACCTAAGCTTAGGGACCTATGTCGCAACACCAAAAATGAACAATAAAGACAAGTAGAATTCCTTTAGATCCTCCACAATTGAAGAATTCAAAATTTTCTTCTAGGAACTAGGACAAAGAGTTATCATCAATAGGAATGGATCCCATAGAGGATATGATTAAAGTAGGAGTACCATATTACCTTGCAACCTTCAATTTCCCCTAATTTTATCATATGTTTTATTTTTAACTTCAAAAGTTTGACCCTATGCCCAATGGACATGGGAAGAAAAATCTAGATTCACTCCTTTAATATCCCTAAGAGTCATTTAATCTATATGATCATTTCCCTATAGCTCCACTTTACTCCAAGTTAAACGAGTAGGAAGAGGGACATGCCAAGACTACACTATTGAAAGGTGCTTATTATCTTCAATTAGAACAAAGGAACTTCAAGAAAAATGTAAATAATATAGAAGTCATGTTGGTTTTTACATCTTCTAGCTACAACCAACACTTCATGTATATATAAATATCGCCAAAGCAAGGGTGCGAAAGTCTACAAACTATTGAATTTCAATTCAATGGCCTATGTAGACCTTTCAATGGAGGAAAATACCAATGAAGAAGGAAAAAGTTAGCTAAATTCAAGGGTGGGCACATGGTAACTAGTCAAGATTTTGATAAAGGAAAGAACAAACATTTTAAAGAGAAGGTCCACCATTTGCTAGAGGAGGTTCTACATTGTTCTGTTCAAGGACACATGGTAGTTGCACATGCAAACGGAAGAGCATACAAATAAGCATTAAAGAAGTTACCCACTATTGGTCAGAAATCTTGACTTTCATGGCCAAGTCTATCATATCTAATCATACACTAGCCATGGTCATTGTCCATTGTTGGACATTTTGAGTCCTAAAAGTTAAAGTTGTCATTGATGTCAAGAAATGAAGTCAACATTAATATCAAGGTTTTTTTCAAGGAACAAAGTTGTCAAAGTTGTTATTTAAAATCTAGGAAGAAGGCCAAAGGTCAAGAGATTCAGTGCAAAGTAAAAAAGGAGATATAATATTTTTTAAAAATTATTTAAATTCAATGAGAATTTAAAATTTATAAATAAATATTATTTACACCATGGAATGAAATGTGAAGGATGCAATAATATTATAATGGTTAAAAGGATATAATATTATAATGTTTGATATTATAATATTAAAGTGATTTGGTTAAAAACCCAAAGTAAAATATTTAATATTTTACAATACCCAACTGGGATTGGAGTTTAAAATATTCAAAGCGCTTTATCAAGGTTCTAATCTTCGCCGACATCTCATGGTAATGAAAGCTTCAAAGGTGCCAACATTTTACAAAGCATGGAGGAATTTAATATAAATACCTATGCCCAAAGGGCATTGAAATTCATCCTTGCTCGATCGATTAATTTGTATACGAATTGTTTAAAGAGAAGAGCTCATGAAAAAGGGACGAAGAATTTTGTGTTTGATTTTCTAGTGAACATAAACAAAGTGGAAGGTGTCGAATTATCGAAGGCCAACCAGGAAGCTTGGCCTAGTAGAAAGTAGGTAGGTGGTAAAACATTTGTTGGCAAGGGAGCCAGCATTCAAAACATGGCGGTGTGCATTGGTAGTCATGTTGGTTGAAGGTGCCAAAGGCACACATTTTTGAAAAGGGGTAAAAGAGTGATACATTTTGAAGCACATGGTGCTTCCTCTATCTCAAACGAGCACATAACTCATGTGGTTGTTGGAGCCACAACAAGGTGTACGTCATAGGAATTATTGAGGGTTTGAATCCCTCCGAATGCAAGGTAAATATTTTGCATTAAATTTTTATTATTTGCCTAAGTTTGGAGGTATAAGGATTGTTAGTGGAATTGTTTAGAAAGGGTGTTTTTTGGATAGTGGTGGTAGTTGAAAATTATCACTTGGAGTAATAAGGAGGTTTTTGGTTTTAATTATTTTTGATAAAGTCTTAAATTACTATATTGGCATATTTAAGGATTAAGACTTTTTGAGTATTATTTTATTTTAATATGGAGTTTTTGTGTTAAAGAAGATTATTGTGAAGGTATTGAATATTATTGAAGTTGGAGTGATAAGGTATAATTTTGATATCATTTTGTATTGTGTTTTGTTGAGGAAATTATTATCTTCTAACCCTTATTGAGATTGGTAAAGAAGTAATTGTGAGTGTGGCAGATTTGTGAGATTAACTCCTTGTCAAGCAAAAATGTATGGGCAAATTCTTTCTTGGTTGAGTTGATTGATTGGCTTACTAGAAAATAAAGTCTGGAGTGAAAAGGATTTGATTAGGGTTTCCTTTTTTAAAGTGCTTGAGTTAATGCTTCAAGGTTTTTTGGAATTAAGAGTTGTGATTAAAAACCTTATTTGATAAGCATAGTTGTTGAAGCCATTGGTTGTGTGAAGAACTTGAGTTAGGGTTTTGAAAGGATTATGAGTATCATTGTTATATGAAGATTGTTTTATAAGCATTGTTTTTGAAGCGAGTTATTATGCAAAGAACTTGAACTAGGGTTTTTGAAAAGAACATGAGTATCATTGTTATGTGAGATTTGTTGTTGAGCATTGTTGGAAATATTTTGAGTTTGTTGATATATGCTTGGATTAGGGTTTGTGAGAAAGGGTAGTTTCATTAAGCAATTGGTTGAGTTGAGTTGGTTGAGCCTAGTCAAGTGGTTGTATGAAGTGATTGTTCAAGTTCCATAAAACAAACTATTCTACATTATGATTTGAGTTGTGAAAGTGATTGAGCATTGAGTATAAAACATATTGAGTCTCTAACAATTCTCTTTATAATTCTATGAGATTGAGAAAATTGAGAAAGCAATTGTGCATTGAGTATAGAAAATATTGAGTCTCTAACATTTCTCTTTATCCTTATATGAGATTGAGAAAATTAAGAAAGTAATCGTGCATTGAGAGTAGAACATATTGAGTCTCTAACAATTCTATTTATGCTTCTATATGATTGAGAAAATTCTAAAAGTGATTGTGCATTGAGAGTAGAAAATATAGAGTCTCTAAAAAATCTCTTTATGCTTCTATGAGATTGGAAAATTTCTTTGTGTGGACTTGTTAATCAAATTTGAGGTAAGTCTTTGAGAAGACTTGTGGACTAATTTTGAGTGAGATTTTGTAGAAGCTTACAATATAGATTTGGTTAAGTTCTATAGAGGAGGTTCTACATTGTTCAAGGACACATGGTAGTTGCACATGCAAAAGGAAGACCATACAAATAAGCATTAAATAAGTTACCCACTATTGGTCAGAAAGCTTGACTTTCATGGCCAAGTCTATCATATCTAATCATACACTAGCCATGGTCATTGTACTTTGTTGGACATTTTGAGTCCTAAAAGTTAAAGTTGTCATTGATGTCAAGAAATGAAGTCAACATTAATATCAAGGTTTTTGTCAAGGAACAAAGTTGTCAAAGTTGTTATTTGATATCCAGGAAGAAGGCCAAAGGTCAAGAGATTCAGTGCAAAGTTAAAAAGGAGATATAATATTTTTTATAAATTATTTAAATTCAATGAGAATTTAAATTTTATAAATAAATATTATTTACACCATGGAATGCAATGTGAAGGAAGCAATAATATTATAATGGTTAAAAGGATATAATATTATAATGTTTGATATTATAATATTAAAGTGATTTGGTTAAAAGCCCAAAGTAAAATATTTAATATTTTACAATACCCAAATATGGGCTTGGAGTTTAAAATATTCAAAGCGCTTTATCAAGGTTCTAATCTTCATCGACGTCTCATGGTAATGAAAGCTTCAAAGGCGTCGATGTTTTACAAAGCATGGAGGAATTTAATATAAATACCTATGCCCAAAGGGCATTGAAACTTATCCTTGCTCGATCGATTAATTTGCATACAAATTGTTTAAAGAGAAGAGCTCATGAAAGAGGGACTGCGAATTTCATGTTTGATTTACCAGTGAATAGAAACAAAGTGGAAGGCGTCGAATGGTCAAAGGCCAACCAGGCATCTTGGCCTAGTGGCAAGTGGGAAGGTGGTAAAATATTTGTTGGCAAGGGAGCCAACGTTCAAAACATGGCGGTGTGCATTGGCAGGCGTGTTGGTTGAAGGCGCCAAAGGTGCATGTTTTTGCAAAGGGGTAAGAGAGTGATACATTTTGAAGCACGTGGTGCTTCCTCCATCTCAAATGAGCATGTAGCTCGTGCGGCTATTGGAGCCACGACAAGGCATACATCACGGGCATTATTGAGGGTTCGAATCCCTCCGAAGGTAAGGTAAATATTTTGCATTAAATTTTTATTATTTGCCTAAGTTTGGAGGTATAAGGGTTGTTAGTGGAATTGTTTAGAAAGGGTGTTTGTTGGATAGTGGTGGTAGTTGAAAATTATCACTTGGAGTAATAAGGAAGTTTTGGTTTTAATTATTTTTGATAAAGTCTTAAATTACTATATTGGCATATTGAAGGATTAAGACTTTTGAGTGTTGTTTAATTTTAATAAGGGGTTTTTTTGTGTTAAAGAAGATTATTGTGAAGGTATTGAATATTATTTAAGTTGGAGTGATAAGGTGTAATTTTGATAGCATTTTGTATTATGTTTTGTTGAGGAAATTATTATCTTCTAACCCTTATTGAGATTGGCAAAGAAGTAATTGTGAGTGTGGCAGATTTGTGAGATCAACTCCTTGTCAAGCAAAAAGGTATGGGTAAATTCTTTCTTGGTTGAGTTGATTGATTGGCTTACTAGAAAATAAAGTTTGGAGTGAAAAGGATTTGATTAGGGTTTCCTTTTTGAAAGTGCTTGAGTTAATGCTTCAAGGTTTTCTAGAATTAAGAGTTGTGATTAAAACCTTGTTTAAATAAGCATTGTTGTTGAAGCCATTGGTTGTGAGAAGAACTTGAGTTAGGGTTTTGAAAAGAACATGAGTATCATTGTTATGTGAAGAGTGTTTTATGAGCATTGTTGTTGAAGTGAGTTGTTGTGCAAAGAACTTGAACTAGGGTTTTGAAAAGAACATGAGTATCATTGTTATGTGAGATTTGTTGTTGAGCATTATTGGAAATATTTTGAGTTGGTTGATATATGCTTGGACTAGGGTTTGTGAGAAAGGGGAGTTTCATTAAGTAATTGGTTGAGTTGAGTTGGTTGAGCCTAGTCAAGTGGTTGTATGAAGTGATTGTTCAAGTTCCATAAAACAAACTACTCTACATTCTGATTTGAGTTGTGAAAGTGATTGAGCATTGAGTATAGAACATATTGAGTCTCTAACAATTCTCTTTATGCTTCTATGAGATTGAGAAAATTGAGAAAGTAATTGAGCATTGAGTATAGAACATATTGAGTCTCTAACAATTCTCTTTATGCTTCTATGAGATTGAGAAAATTGAGAAAGTAATTGTGCATTGAGAATAGAACATATTGAGTCTCTAACAATTCTATTTATGCTTCTATGAGATTGAGAAAATTTTAAAAGTGATTGTGCATTGAGAGTAGAACATATTGAGTCTCTAACAATTCTCTTTATGCTTCTATGAGATTGGACAAGTTCTATGTGTGGACTTGTTAAGTAGATTTGAGGTAAGTCTTTGAGAAGACTTGTGGACTAATTTTGTGTGAGCTTTTGTAGAAGCTTACAATACAAATTTGGTTAAGTTCTAGAGAGGACTTATTGAGATGATTGGGACAAGTTCTGTGTGAGCTTATTGAGAATATTTGGACAAGTTATGTGTGAGCTTGTTGAGCATATTTGGACAAGTTATGAGTGGACCTATTGAGCAGATTTGGATAGGTTCTAAGTGGACCTATTGAGAAGATTTGAGCAGGTTCTGAGTGGACCTATTGGGCATATTTGAGCAGGTTCTGAGTGAACTTGTTGAGCATATTTGAGCAGGTTCTGAGTGGACCTGTTGAGCAGATTTGAGAAAGTTCTATGTGGACTTGTTGAGAAGATTTGTGCTAGACTGATTGGACTATGTTTAGTGTAGATTTGAGTGGACTTGTTGAGCAGATTTGTGCTAGATTGACTAGATTGTGTTTAGTGCAGATTTGAGTGGACTTGTTGAGAAGATTTGTGCTAGACTGACTGGACTATGTTTAGTACAGATTTGAGATAGAGCTTTGGAGGTGACAGAGCAGAGAGGATAGTAGTCTCCAGTGGATAGAGATCCATCATCTAGGGTAGTGAGGATAGGTCTTTTGAGTGGGGACAAGAGTCTTCAGTGGAGAGAGATCCACAAGCTAGTGTAGTGGAGGCAGTAGTCTTCTAGAGGATAACCAACCAGAGCAGAGGAGAAGGAGTTCTCCTATGGATAGAGATCCACAAACTAGATTTAGGGGATAAACATCTCCTTTGGACAGAGGTCCATAAATATTGTAATTGGGAAGGATTCCCAAGATATTATTTGAGAAATATTTAGAAGAAATATTTTCTCCGTGGAGGTAGCCATATTTGGGTGAACCACATTAAATCTGTGTCTCTATTGTGTATGGTGATTTGTGCATTTCTTTGATTACTTGTTGTTGATATTTCTATCTATACATTGCATAATATTGATTTGGAAAGAAAAGTAAAAGTGCTCTTATACTGTTCACCCCCCTCTCAGTATAAGCTTGTGTTCTTCAATTGGTATCAGAGTGGGTGCCTTCATAAGAGTTTAATAGCTTGAAGGAAAATCTAACAAGAACACAATGGATCCTAAGGAAGTGTCCTCAAATAATTCAGCACCATTATTTGATGGAAATGACTATATGTATTGGAGTATGATGATGAAGATCTACCTAATGGCTCTTGGCAATGAAATTTGGGAATCAGTGGAATTTGGATATGATCCCTTAATCAATCCTCCTATAGATAAGGAAGGTAAGCTTCTACAACATTATAATTCAAAAGCAATTAATGCACTTGTGAGAGGTTTACGTAGAACAAAGTCTATGAAAGTTATGCATTGTAAAACTACAAAAGAAATGTGGGATAAATTGCAAAATATATATGAAGGAGATAAAAGTGTCAAGAAAGCAAAGAGTCAAAATCTCAAAAGACAACTTGAAGAATTAAGAATGAATGAAGAGGAAAATATTAGTGCTTATCTAATTCGAATTGATGAGGTTATTAATGATATGCAAGGACTTGGTATGAATATTGATGAATCTGATGTTTGTGATAAAGTCTTAAGATCTCTTCCAAAAAGATTCAATGAACAAATTTCTGCTATAGAAGTATCAATAGATGGTGATACTTTGACAAGAGATAAGTTGCTTGGTATGCTCACAAAATTTGAGATAAGAACAAAAGATCCTATTTCCCAGAAGGAAGCAACATTCAAAGCAATCAATAAGACAAAGGGTAAGAAGTCAGAATCAAGCAATGAGTCATCCAGTGATGAAGAAGCTAATTATGGTAGAAGAAATAAAGGTTCTAGAAGATCCATAGATCTAAGATATGTTAAGTGTTTCAATTGTGGAAAGTATGGACATTTTGCAATAGATTGTCGAGAACCAAAGAACAACAATGGTGAAGAAAAACAAGATCACAGATACAGGGAATCAGAAAGATATAGGCAGGATAAGCATCAAAAGAAAGGTAAGGATGGACAAAGAAGACAAGGAAAGAAGTTCTTTCAAAGACAAAAGAGGAGCTACTATGCGGATAATGCAAGTAAGTACTCAAGTGATAGTGATGCTAGTGTTTCAAAAAATGATAGAGATGAAGTTATGTTTATGATTGAAGAAAAAGAACTAGTTAAGAAAACTCTAGTTATTCTCAAGTGTTTTAGATGTGGTAACTTTGGACATCTTGAAGATGATTGTACAAGGGATGGTTATAGCTTTAGTGATGATGAGTATGAGAATACACTTGAAGGACCAGATGAAAATATTCTAATGGCATTAGAAGAAGAAGTAAGTGATCCTATAGAAGATAAGCCAAAAGAGAGTAAATATGTGGACAAAGGCAAAAAAATAGAGGATTATTCAGAAGAGAATGGTTATGATCTCAAGGGAGAACTTATCTATGCCCTTGACACGGTAAAGAAGGTAAGGAAGCAACACTCTAAACTTGAAATTCAGTTTCAAGAATGTGATGAAGAAAGAAGATTGCTCATAGAGGATTTAGAAAAATCAAAGGCTAAGGCAAAGAAGTTCAAAGATAAGTTAGAAGCAAAGATCTTGGAATGTGAGAAGTTAGCACAAGAAGTGGCACTACTAAAAGAAGATTTAGAGGACTCCAAGATCAAGATGAAAGGATTTAAAAATAGCTCAAAGAACTTGGATAAGTTCATCAAGACTCAAAAGACTACAACAAGCAAAACAGGTCTTGGATTTGAACAAGTTCAAAAGAAATGGGAAGGAGAGTCAACTTCAAGTTTTGGAGGAGAAGAAACCTCAGATGAAGATACTTCAGAAGAAGACAGTGTAAAATAAAGTGAGACATCAGAGGATGGGTTGGACAATAGAGAATTAAACAAAAATAGGAACAATGCACAAAGAAGATACAGATGGAACAACAATCAGAATAGGAGACCAATGAGGTCAAGACAAGGAAGCTTCAATGGAAGATGTTTTTCATGTCACAGGTTTGGGCACATGGCTTCACAGTGCAAGACACATGAAAGACAAGAATATGGGAATGGACAACCTTTCCATGGGTATTGCTACTCATGTAATCAGTTTGGTCACAAGGCAATGAATTGCAGGGTTCATGACAAAAGAGGATATGGCTTCACTAGGAGAAATCCTAAGACATTTGCACCTCCAAGGAATAATAACATTAAGTGTTATAAGTGCAATAATGATGGTCATACAACAAAGTGGTGTAGAGCAGATATTCCAGAGACAAGTATGAACAGGAACTTGAACATAAATAGGAACATGAACAAGAACAGGAATAGGAATATGGATATGAATAGAAATAGGAAAAGGAATAGGAACATGGATGTGAACATGGACAGGAATAGGAACAGGAACATGGATGTGAATAGGAACAGGAACAGGAACATGGATGTGAACAGGAACAGGAATAGGAACAGGAATGATGACATGGATAGGAACATAGACACGGATAGAAATAGTCAGAGGATTCAAAAAATTTAGAAAAGAAGAGAAGAGGATAAAGGTAAAGAATAGTGCTTTCTGGGAGTAGAAATACTCCCACCCCAGAATTAACCACCTTAATAGAATGTGGGGGAGGGGCTAAGCTAAGAGGCTCATTCTTAGCCCCGAGCCCCAAAGGTGACCCTTTGCCATTGATGTCAAAGGGGGAGAAATATTTGAGTATAGGGGAGATATTTGATATTTGAAAGAGCATTGAGCCAGGGGGAGTAGTGTCCCAGGGGGAGCAACACAAAAGAAGAAGTCAAGTTTTCGGTAAAAAGTTTTTGGGTTGCCATCAATGACAAAGGGGGAGATTGTTGGACATTTTGAGTCCTAAAAGTTAAAGTTGTCATTGATGTCAAGAAATGAAGTCAACATTAATATCAAGGTTTTCATCAAGGAACAAAGTTGTCAAAGTTGTTATTTGATATCCAAGAAGAAGGCCAAAGGTCAAGAGATTCAGTGCAAAGTTAAAAAGGAGATATAATATTTTTTATAAATTATTTAAATTCAATGAGAATTTAAATTTTATAAATAAATATTATTTACACCATGGAATGAAATGTGAAGGAAGCAATAATATTATAATGGTTAAAAGGATATAATATTATAATGTTTGATATTATAATATTAAAGTGATTTGGTTAAAAGCCCAAAGTAAAATATTTAATATTTTACAATACCCAAAGATGGGCTTGGAGTTTAAAATATTCAAAGCACTTTATCAAGGTTCTAATCTTCGTCGACGTCTCATGGTAATGAAAGCTTCAAAGGCGCCAACATTTTACAAAGCATGGAGGAATTTAATATAAATACCTATGCCCAAAGGGCATTGAACCTTATCCTTGCTCGATCGATTATTTTGCATACAAATTGTTTAAAGAGAAGAGCTCATGAAAGAGGGACTACAAATTTCGTGTTTGATTTGCCAGCGAATAGAAACAAAGTGGAAGGCATCGAATGGTCGAAGCCCAACCAGGCAACTTGGCCTAGTGGCAAGTGGGCAGGTGGTAAAATATTTGTTGGCAAGGGAGCCAACGTTCGAAACGTGACAGTGTGCATTGGTAGGCGTGTTGGTTGAAGGCACCAAAGGTGCATGTTTTTGCAAAGGGGCAAGAGAGTGATACATTTTGAAGCACGTGGTGCTTCCTCCATCTCAAATGAGTGTGTAGCTCGTGCGGTTGTTGGAGCCATGACAAGGCGTACATCATGGGCATTATTGAGGGTTCGAATCCCTCCGAAGGTAAGGTAAATATTTTGCATTAAATTTTTATTATTTGCCTAAGTTTGGAGGTATAAGGGTTGTTAGTGGAATTGTTTAGAAAGGGTGTTTGTTGGATAGTGGTGGTAGTTGAAAATTATCACTTGGAGTGATAAGGAGGTTTTTGGTTTTAATTATTTTTTATAAAGTCTTAAATTACTATATTGGCATATTGAAGGATTAAGACTTTTTGAGTATTGTTTAATTTTAATAAGGGGGTTTTTTTGTGTTAAAGAAGATTATTGTGAAGGTATTGAATATTATTTAAGTTGGAGTGATAAGGTGTAATTTTGATATCATTTTGTATTGTGTTTTGTTGAGGAAATTATTATCTTCTAACCCTTATTGAGATTGGCAAAGAAGTAATTGTGAGTGTGGCAGATTTGTGAGATCAACTCCTTGTCAAGAAAAAAGGTATGGGCAAATTCTTTCTTGGTTGAGTTGATTGATTGGCTTACTAGAAAATAAATTTTGGAGTGAAAAGGATTTGATTAGGGTTTCCTTTTCAAAAGTGCTTGAGTTAATGCTTCAAGGTTTTTTAGAATTAAGAGTTGTGATTAAAACCTTGTTTGATAAGCATAGTTGTTGAAGTCATTGGTTGTGTGAAGAACTTGAGTTAGGGTTTTGAAAAGAACATGAGTATCATTGTTATGTGAAGATTGTTTTATAAGCATTGTTGTTGAAGTGGGTTGTTGTGCAAAGAACTTGAACTAGGGTTTTGAAAAGAACATGAGTATCATTGTTATGTGAGATTTGTTGTTGAGCATTGTTGGAAATATTTTGAGTTGGTTGATATATGCTTGGACTAGGGTTTGTGAGAAAGGGGAGTTTCATTAAGAAATTGGTTGAGTTGAGTTGGTTGAGCCTAGTCAAGTGGTTGTATGAAGTGATTGTTCAAGTTCCATAAAACAAACTACTCTACATTCTGATTTGAGTTGTGAAAGTGATTGAGCATTGAGTATAGAACATATTGAGTCTCTAAAAATTCTCTTTATGCTTCTATGAGATTGAGAAAATTGAGAAAGTAATTGAGCATTGAGTATAGAACATATTGAGTCTCTAACAATTCTCTTTATGCTTCTATGAGATTGAGAAAATTGAGAAAGTAATTATGCATTGAGTATAGAACATATTGAGTCTCTAACAATTCTCTTTATGCTTCTATGAGATTGAGAAAATTTTGAAAGTGATTGTGCATTGAGAGTAGAACATATTGAGTCTCTAACAATTCTCTTTATGCTTCTATGAGATTGGACAAGTTCTATGTGTGGACTTGTTAAGCAGATTTGAGGCAAGTCTTTGAGAAGACTTGTGGACTGATTTTGTGTGAGCTTTTGTAGAAGCTTACAATACAAATTTGGTTAAGTTCTAGAGAGGACTTATTGAGATGATTGGGACAAGTTATGTGTGAGCTTGTTGAGCATATTTGGACAAGTTCTATGTGAGCTTGTTGAGCAAATTTGGATAGGTTTTGAGTGGACCTGTTGAGCAGATTTGGACAAGTTCTGAGTGGATTGTTGAGCAGATTTGGATAGGTTCTGAGTGGACCTATTGAGAATATTTGAGCAGGTTCTGAGTGGACCTATTGAGCATATTTGAGTAGGTTCTGAGTGAACTTGTTGAGAAGATTTGAGTAGGTTTTGAGTGGACCTGTTGAGAATATTTGAGCAAGTTCTGAGTGGACTTGTTGAGCATATTTGTGCTAGACTGACTGGACTATGTTTAGTGAATATTTGAGTGGACTTGTTGAGAAGATTTGTGCTAGACCTATTGGACTGTGTTTAGTGCAGATTTGAGTGGACTTGTTGAGAAAATTTGTGCTAGATCGATTGGACTGTGTTTAGTACATATTTGAGATAGAGCTTTGGAGGTGATAGAGCAGAGAGGATAGTAGTCTCCAGTGGATAGAGATCCATCAGCCAGGGTAGTGAGGACAGGTCTTCTGAGTGGGGACAAGAGTCTTCAGTGGAGAGAGATCCACAAGCCAGTGCAATGGAGGCAGTAGTCTTCTAGAGGATCACCAACCAGAGCAGAGGAGAAGGAGTTCTCCTATGGATAGAGATCCACAAACCAGATTTAGGGGATCAACATATCCTTTGGAAGAGGTCCATAAACATTGTAATTGGGAAGGATTCCCAAGAGATTATTTGAGAAATATTTAGAAGAAATATTTTCTCCGTGGAGGTAGCCATATTTGGGTGAACCACGTTAAATTTGTGTCTCTATTGTGTGTGGTGATTTGTGCATTGCTTTGATTACTATTGTTGATATTGCTATCTATACATTGCATAATATTGATTTGGAAAGAAAAGTAAAAAGTGCTCTTATACTGTTCAGCCCCCCTCTCAGTATAAGCTTGTGTTCTTCATCCATCATATGCGTGAGCCTACCCTGTCCACCTGCACCAATAAAGGAGGCCATGTATATAAAGTCAACAAGATGATGTATCTCCAAAGGATCATGACAAAACAATTATAGTGTGGTAACCTTGAGATAGCAACAAAAAGCCTAGTTAGCCACACCAATTATCCAAAGGCTTAAAATATTCCAATATTTATGGCCTCAGATCCAAAGACCTCAAAGCTACTGTAACCAAAGTTGTAGAAGGATTTATTGGATACAAGAATATAAGATATTTACAGGCCTTCTACATAAAAATTCATAGGGAATACACCCTCCTCATGACTTATAAATAGAATCAATTTAACATAAAAGGTATTGGAAGTTGTTTTCTCATGCCTAGTACCTGACGTTGTGAGCTCCTCATTTCACCCTTTTTTCCTACTATAACAAGAGGATCATGGACCTTGTCTTGTGCCTAGGGAGCATAAAACCATATAGGGCTCATTGTTTATAATAAATTAAGCATGTTAATTGAATTTGTGACTAAATTTTCTCTATCATTCTTCTCTTGACTTGTCTTGAATCTTGGTGATGTGCTTTGCTTGGTTGTGGTCACTAGCCATAGGTGATATTTTTGGTGTTCAATTTCCACTTTTGTATTTGAAAATTGATGAACTCTTAATTCTTTGGTGGATCGCCACCATAGCTTAGGATTTAGTTTCCTAGAAGCATTTAGTTTACTAATTTTTTGCATTCATTGCAATTCATTATTTCTCGCATTTGGCCTCAACTTGCAGAGGTCACTGAGCATTGAGTAAAATCTAATGAGAAGCTAGCCTTAATTAAAAACCCTTGAGGTCACCCCATAGGTGGTCATTTCATTTCACCTATAATTCTTCTTGTTGTTTTGATATATACAAGATGTAGATACATTCACTACCCCCTATCAGGTATATTCAACCTCAACCTCTAGTGGGTGTGTTTAGAGATAAAAATATTAACTCTAGATATTAAAATCTTCAATACTCTTGAATATAAGTCTCCTCAAGCTCATGCTATATGTAACCTTCCACATGCCTCACATTATGAGAGTTTATCATGATTATAGAACCTTCTACTTAACATATTGATATGAATCACATGAATCTTCACTTCCACACATGATAACTATCACTTATGACTCTTCACTTGCATGGTTGACACCTTTCACACTTAATTACATAACTCATAAATGCTATTCACAACTTGACACCTACTATTGACAAAAATATTAAACACACTCTTAATATAATATTTACAATGGTACTTCATGGCACTCATTGTACTTCAATGTATCAAATAATGTAATACTTCCAACACCCTCCCGTATTACATTATTTGGTGTGAAGGCTTTTAGACTTCAATCTCTATCTTTGGTCTTTGTCCTATCTTTATTCTCTAATTCTATTGATGATGTTTCTCTTGTTCCATTATCTTATTCTCTATTTATTTTCCATAAGATATTTATGCTCAATATAATATTTCTCTTGATTTTACTCCTATGGAAAATTTTTATTAAAAACTTTTATGATATTTCCATTTCATCCAATGAAAATATTCCATTCTTGATAGAACCCATGGCCTCAACTTTATTATGTCTCTTGATGAGACATTTTTTTATTTCCTTTGATATATTAAAATTTCATAGTTCTTCCTTTTTTGACCAATTGAGATACTAAGATGAGGTTATTTTTTATACCCATAACATACAACACATTTTCTAATATACATTTGGAATATGGTAAACCAAGTGTGGAATTCCTAGATCCTTGTACATGGTAAACCTTATAATTTGCTATATTCATTGAAATGTTCATTTTAATTTGAATTGAATTGAACCAACAAAGATTTCTTGTCATGATGGTTTGCTCATAAATCTATGTACCATGAATCATCTCCATACTCTAATTTTTATTTTATTTCCCGTGGCGTATTATGTCTTTTATGGCAATATCCTTGTCTTTAATTTTATTTTTAATGAATCTTAGTTCTTTGAATATGTATGATATTGATATACTTATTTTGAACAAACTTATTTCCTTTTATGTAGAATGCCTTATTGCTTCCATCTTAAAATTTCCATATTTCTTTTAATATCCCAATTATTTTCTTTTAATATTTTTTCACTCAGTCAATCAATTTCAATTCATTTTTCCTCTTCTTACAACTCTCAAATTTTATTTTTAAATTCTTCAATTTTTTATCAAATTCAAATTTTCCTCTTATAAAGATCTCAAAATTATTCTTCAAACAATTTCAATTTTAATTCATCATTCATCAATTTTCAAATTGAATTCTTTTATCTTCTTTTATCTCTCAAATTTCCTTTCACAAATTCACTTTCAAGTTTCAATTTAGCCCAAACTTCAATTAGATCAATCTTCAATTTAAATTTCAAATATTTAATATCCTTATACCTCACATTAATTAATTTATTCCTTAAGGATTTCTTCAATTAATTCATTTCATTCCTTAATAATTAAATCATTCCTTGTAGCTTCAAAAATACTTTAATAATTAATGACACACCTTATAGCTTCTATGAAATAATTAAATGCATCCCCATAATATAATTTAGAAAAATAAATTTGAGGAAGGCTCACCATAAGTGGTACTCACCCTTGCAACTTATCAAAGAATATTTTGCTCAATTAAACAACTCTAGAAATATTTTTGTAATGTAGTCACAAAGTTAGGCATTATAAAGATGCTTCTGAAGGTGTTACAACAACAATCATTTCCTCTTCGTTATATATCAATCCATGAATTATTTGAATAGATAATAGTATCTCATCTCTCCTTCTAAAATATCTTTGGCTTGCTAGCTCCACATCTAGTAGCTCAACTCTCCCCTCAACATATCTTTGGCTTGCTTGAATTGTCAACTCCATGTCAATAGCTCAACTCTCTCTTCAACTTTTCTTCAACTTTGTTCAATGGTTTCAACACATACACAATTACTCATGGAATTAAAAAATTCTAGCATTAATCCTCTTCACCATTACATATTTTATTGAAAAACATCGACTATCAGTTCTTAAAAAATATAACATATCTCTTCAAATTATAAATATAATAAAATTTGCAAATGTCCTTAAGTAATCCAAATATCCTTCTCTAACAAATATTCCTCCACTCAAATATCTCTTTCTCAATTCCTTATGTTCTCTCCACAATTATCCATAGCTTCACCTTTAACACTTTCTAATGTGGTTTTTATACGATGTTTAGTCTCCATTAGACCTTCTTCCTACATATCCTCCAAATAATTGTCTTCTTTAGCAGTATATATTCAACAATATCTCCTTCCATTGATCTCAAATATTCTGCTTCTGTTCTCTTTTCTCTAACAATCCTTTCACAAATATCTTCTCCAAATTCACTCATCCAATAATATCTCACCACTATAGCTCTAAGACAAGATGTCTTTGATACCACTATTGGAAAATATTCCTAAAGATCTCACATGGTTAAAAATTTACAAGATCTAATAATTATATTCACATAAACTCACTCTAAAATAACATCACTATTTCACAAAATAATAAGCTTTATTAATAAAATTTCGCATCAATAATACATTTAAAAACTATTGCAAACTCCTTCTATTGTATAGCATGGAGATTTATATCCAATATATAACTTTATATAATGAATTATTCAATACCCCTAACTATTACTTTTATCAAAGTCATAGGAGATGCAACCTTTCACATGCCTCACATTATGACAAAGAATCTCATGATTACATAACCTCCTATTTCACATCTTGACACATCTCGCATGACTCTTTACTTCTAAACTTCACACCTATCACTTATGACTTTTCACTTGTACACTTGTCACCTTCCACTAAAAACTCACACTTGTACACTTGAAACCTTCCACACTTAATTACATAAAACACATTTCACTCATCAAAACTTGACACCTACTATTGAAAAAAATATTTAACACACTCTTAATATAGTATTTTCGATGGTATTTCATGGTACTCAATGTACATTAATGTACCAAATATTGTAATATCATCAATACGTGACTGGTGTACATTAAGTCCATTAAAGGACATAGAAGAAAAAGTGGACAATAACCCTACAATGTATTTTAATATGGATAAATAATTATTGAAGGTTTAAGAGATAAAATTGAAGGGATAAATGGTAATATTTAGATAAGATGTAAAACAAGTTTAGGTAAAGGTAGAAACAAGTAAGATAATAAACATGGGGAAGAAGTAATTGGACCAAGTTACCCATAGTACTAAAAATAAATATGATAGTGCAATGATTCCTATATTTATAGATAAAGATAAAGAGAAAAGAAATTATAAAGAGACAACAAAGGAAGATGAACCTCATCAAGTCATTGATGGTTGTGAAGAAGGGCATATTGTTGAGGAACATAGTGGTGATGAAGATATTGAATGCTTTGAAATACATGCCAATGATATTGGTTCTATTTTAATAAGAAGAATGGGGTATACTTGCAAAGGATTGGGAAGATATGGGTAAAGTTTGAAAATTTATATAATGTCAAATAGGGCCAAGGAGTATAGACCTCGTATATACATGTCAACTAGGAAGTAGTGAGACTAGATTTGTGAGAAGAGAGATTAGTATAGAGGATGAAGATTATAATATGGGTTGTTGTAATCAATGTGGAATATTTGGACATGTAGTAGCTAGGTATTGGAACCTACATCCTTGTGACATTTATGGAGGATATAATCACTCCAATGAAAGGTTTTGGTACCTAGAGAAAGTAGTCAACAAAATGCATATTGATTGAAATTAGATGGATGTGATGGAATGTGATATAGTGAAACAAATGTTGAGTGGATTCCACAAGGTTTTTTTCTCAAAAGAATGCAATGATTATATGGAAAAGATGGTTGTGTGAATAAATCATTTTTAAAAATGAAATAACATGGGAAAACAATACATGCTCATGAGTTGAAGCTCATGAAATATTTCTCTTACCCAACAAGTATGATGTAAGAGCATCCATATATAAAGATAATTATAGGTAGAGTAACTACCACTCATGTGTAATCACTACTATCATGTATAAAAGAACCCTTTATGTAGGGAATAAATGGATGATAGTGCAACCATAGAAGAATAATAAGAAAATAATAATGAACCTATAAGGAGGACAAAAAATATAGAGAAAGGACCTACATGAATGTGTCCAAGAGTAGGGATAATTTATGAATATGGAATAAAAATAATAAGTAGTCGATGGTCATAAATAATAATATATATTTTTTAATTCAAATCTAATATATTTTCTATATGCATATCGAATGGTGAATGCATAATTCTATTGGAATTATATGTTGTATATGCATGCATTTTGTAGGGTCTAGGAATAGTTGTAGGAGAAGATCAATAGTAGTGGTTGTTCCAAGCCTTGGGATGGATACCTCAGTTTGAAAAGGTTGCATAAGTTTTTGCCACCCTTGAGATCATTATTCAAGTAAATAATGTTGAATTTCGTTCAAGTGGAAATTACACCATGTCATTCAAGTGGAAGTTGCACCATGTCATTCAACTGGAAATTACATTGTGTAATTTAGGTGGAAGTTGCCTTATTCCATATAAGTGGAAGTTGCATCAACTTGGAAGTTTTGTCATCATATAACATAAGTGCACCATATTTTGCCCTTGCCATCTTGGGGTACTATCATCTTGTGATAGTGCCATATTGTGCCATTTTTATCTTGAGACTACCATCATATCATATGGGAACTACCATATTGCCAATTATCATCATGTTGTCTTGGCTATTTTCATCTTTCCAATTACCATATTGATAAGTTGTCAATTTTCATGTTACCATATTGGTAATTGTTGTCTTGCCAATTTCCATATTGCCATAAATTATAACTAAAATAAACCTTACATCATGGGTATGAGTGAACCATGAATCCTTTGATACTAGAGGAGGTTGTTTTTTAGTTGAACCCCTCCATCTAGTCTACATAATCTAGACAAGAACTTCCCATAAGAGATAATAAGGAATACCCCCACTATAGTGAGAGGATGCTTAACAAATAATTTGAATATTTTACTAAAGACAATATTTTCTCATCCATTTTAATTATTTAATTAAGACATATTTTTTAAGGCTTTCGAGTCAGAGAAGAAAAGTTATGGCCCGACAGGGCTATTTGTTCAGCCATGGAGAGTGGGATTCGATCCTCGAGTTGAACCTACTGCTGTCCCAGTATGGATCCGACTATATGCTCTCCCAATGGAATTCTGGAGTGAGCAGGTGTTAGCAAGGATTGGCAATTCTATTGGAAGACATCTGGGTGTTGCCAGAGACACACTTGAAGGGAGCATGGTGGTATTTGCAAGAATATGAGTGGAGATGGATCTCAGCCAGCCTTTGTCGACAGAGCTGGAAATTGAATTGGCAGGTCTCTCCTGGATTCAACAACTGGACTATGAGGCCCTACCCTTTAGATGTAGGGTTTGTCACAAACATGGACATTTGGCCCATTTCTACCCTAATAATATGAATGCTAAAATGGAGGCCCCTTTAGGAATGCCAAACCTGCCTAAAGAGGATAAGGCAACACTTAATAAAGATTCTAATAGCACCGTTCAGGGCTAGGAAGCTTAGAGAGAGGGTTTTGAACAGCCTAGAAGAAAAATACGGACAAAGAAAAAAGAGGGAAAGGAGCAATCCCATCTCAGACCTGCCAATAGGTATGAGATATTTAAGTCACTGGTTGACAAAGAGGAACAATTTATGGAGGGCATGGAGGGTATTAAGGAAAATTCTAATATTCCCGGTCAACTCCCTCTCTCTTCTCCTCCCGTCATACAATAGGTAGTTAAACTCTGTGAGGTATCACAGCCAGTGTGTTCAGGTGCTTTAGTAGTGCATAACCAGGAGCGGACAGTATCTCAGGATGTCAGCATGGGAATACCAGAGAAAAATAGGGAAAGGACAACTTTGGGGATAACCCAGGTAGAAAAAAGATAAAAAAATAGCAATTCTCAAGGAGTAGGTAGAAGATCCAATAAGGAGTTGCTAGCAGCCCAAGGAGACAAACTGATCATGGGAGGATCGGTGAGGACAATAGACTCTTATTTCTCCCAGGGTAACCAATGATTATACAATCATGGAATGTGAGGGGTTTAAACAACAGAACCCATCAATCTGCTATTTGAAGACTTTTAGAGAATCGTAATACTGATTTTTTGCTTTTACAGGAGACTAAGATGTCATTAGATCTTATGTCCAAAACAATCAACATAATTTGGAGGGGTGCTGGTCATATGGATGTGGCTACCCAAGGTGCCTCAAGGGGGATTGTTACTCTGTGGAACTCTCTTGAATGGTCTGCAATAGAACATCTTGCCTGGAGGGGGGTTCTCACTTCTCTTTTTAGGAATAATGTCATTGCGAAACATGTTCTAATCACAAACTTTTATGGGTCTCAAAACCTAGATGGTCAGAGGCGGCAGTGGAAGGTTGTGCATAACATACGAACCTCAAGGGAAGATTTAGACTAGATTATAGCGGGGGACTTTAACGCTAAATTATATTCTAGAGACCAGGAAGGGGGAACACCATCTTTGGATCCAGGGGACCGTTTCATGATTGCCCAAGTCCAGGCTTTGCACTTAGTGGACATTAAATGTCCTGGCATTAACTTCACTTGGACTAATAAAAGGTAGGAGCCACATAGCAGGAAGGTTAAGCTAGATCATTTTTTGGTTTCAGAGGAGGCATTTGTAAAATGGAATATAAATTTTTAGATTTTAGAAGGCCCAGTTTCAGATCACTATCCCATTCTATTGGAAGGCGGGACTAGGATGGGGCAGCATCACAAACCTTTCAGATTTGAGAATTTTTGGCTTCGAAAGAAGAACTTCGGGAGAAAATTCCATAGTGGTGGGAAGAAGGCCACCCAGCTTTTGGGAGAGCAATGTTCAGAATCCACAAACAACTACAATATGTCAAAGCTCAGTTGAAGTGTTGGAGGTGTGCTAATAAAACAAACTTCCAGGCCCAAAGAGCTCCATTGGTGGCCAGATGGGATGAGGTCCAAAAATAGTTCAGAGAAGGAGTAATTACAGACCAGCTCAAAGCTGAGGATGATGCCTTGCATTCAGTGATTGAGGACATTGACAACCAGGAGGAGACCTATTGGAAGCAGAGAGCAAGAACCACCTGGTTATTAGAAGGGGATAGAAATACAAAATTCTTTCATCGGACTTGTTGTGCTCGAAGACAGATGAATAAGATGGAGGCCCTTCAAGATGAGAACGGTAATTCCTTTGATACACTTCCAGGTATACATTCCCATGCTATGGATTATTTTTCTAAGCTTTTTAAGGAAAGTGTGGTACAATATGTAGAGGCCCAAAATGAAGTCATTTCTGTCATACCTACTGTTATTTCTGAGGGTGATAATTAGGCCCTCCTCAAACCCATTGATAGAGATGAATTGAAAACTGTGGTCTTTGGAATGAGCACTGGTAAAACCCTAGGTCCAGACGGCTTCCAAATTGAGTTTTTTTAGGATTTCTAGGACTACTTAGAGGAAGATGTAAGGGCTGTTGTAGAAGAGTCCAGAGAAAATAAGAGAATGCTTAAAGCTATAAACCACACTTTCATTACCTTAATTCCAAAATGGGAGGAGGGGGTTCATATTTCAGATTATAGGCCTATTGCCTTATGTAATGTGTTGTACAAAATAATCACTAAGGTAATGGCTAAGTGCCTAAAACCTCTTCTTCACAACATTGTCTCCTCTGAGCAAGGGGGTTTTGTTGAGGGACGACAGATTCTGGATGGGGTGGTTGTGGCCTAGGAAGCAATCCATTCAATGCACACTTCTGGTAATAAAGGGATGTTCATAAAACTAGACATGTCAAAGGATTATGACAGGGTTGAATGGAGTTTCTTGGCTAAAATTATGGCAGCCTTTGGTTTCTCTCAGGACTGGATAGAGTGGGTCATGAGTTGTGTCTCTACCCCAACTTACTCTATTCTAATCAAGGGCCTTCCTTCGTAACCATTTGGAGCTACTCGGGGTCTGCGCCAGGGGGATCCATGTTCTCCTTATATTTTTCTCATTTTGGCTGAAGGTCTTGGCATACTTTTCTTGAGGAGAAGACAACAAGGTAGATTATTGGGTATCAGGGTGGGTGACAAAATTTTAACGCACCTATAGTTTGTGGATGACACTGGTTTGGTGGGAGTGGCCAGCTTCAGGGAAGTAAGAATGATTAGGGATACTCTTAATGTCTATCTCAGGGCTACTCAACAGGTCATTAATGACAAGAAATCCAAAGTGGTTTTTTTTAATCTGGAGCAAAGGCTTCAGAACAAAATTTTAGAAATCTTGGGATTCACTAGGACTTCTCTCCCAGTGGTTTACTTGGGGGTCCCCTTGCACTTTAAGAAGCTGAAATTAGACACATGGAGGAATCTATTGGAGTGTATCAAGGATAGAATTAATCACTGGTCTCACAAGTGGTTAAGTTATGGTGGTAGATTAACATTCTTACAGTCAGTCATTCAAGCCATGCCAATTTACAAATTCTCTATCCTGGCTGCCCCGTTTACAATATGGAAGAGTTGGACAGGATGGCTAGAAAGTTTTTGTGGTAAGGAGCAAAGGGAGAGAGAAAGTGGGCCTTAGTGGGTTGCGACAAAGTTACCCAGCCCAAGGTTAAAGGAGGTCTGGGTTTAAGAAAATCTAAGCTGAATAATAAAGCTTTGGCAAGAAAGCTGTACTGGAGATGGATCTCCCAACCCACCTCCTTTTTTAGTAGAATCCTAACTAGAAAATACCTGGGACAGGCCAACCCAATCGATGTAGCTCGCATCCCCTTGGATGGTACTGGGTCCCTAGTTTGGCAGGCTCTCAAGTTAGGGGCTCAGGTTGTTAAAGACCACTTATTTTGGAAAGTGGGAAGAGGGGAGAAGGCTCATTTCTAGATAGATTCTTGGGATCAGTTCCCACCCATCATTGCTGACTTTCCAGAACTACTGCCAATAAAAGTAGCCATTGAAGCCAAGGGATGGATTCGTATTGAAAGTTATTTCACAACTACTCAGCTGGGGGAGTGTAATTTTAAGCAGTTCAAGAAGTTGGATGAGTGGCACATTTCAATCCCTCCAGATTTGTCGCCTATCATGACTAAAATTTTGACAAAAATATTTCTTATAGGGGGAGATGTAGAGGATGAATTAGCCTGGGGCATTAGGAATCTTGGCGTCTATACAGTAAAGGATGAATATGACAACATTCTCCTAGAGCCCCCCCCTCACACTCTTCAGGTTGAGGACTGGAGGAAAATCTGGCACTCTAAAGGCTGGCCAAAAGTTAACTTTTTTTCCTGGCAGTGCATGCATAATGGAATCCTCACTTTTGATAATCTCAGATCAAAAGGTATCATTGGCCCTTCTCAATGTGTACTATGCTACAAGAGCGAGGAAACTATTGACCATTTGCTATTTGGTTGCCCTTTCACCCGACAGATTTGGCTGTGTTGGTTTGCTTACTTTAAAATTCAAGTAAGTGGTGACCTGAACCGGATGAATATCTAGGCAAAATGGTAGAAAGGTAGATTCAAATATAAAGCTCTTCATTTTGGCTGGGAGCTCGGTTTAAGCTTTATCTGGTGGCAAGTATGGATGGAAAGAAATGCCAAAATTTTTAGAGAAACTTTTACTACTCTAGACGGGGTTTTGCAGACCATTTGGAGCAAGGTTATCGAGACTGTGGCTGTTCATGCTGAGGAGGAATCTCAAATTGGCATTGGAGCTTTGGAAGAACACCCTGAATTGCAAGAGGGACAGGACATAAATTGTTGGAAACCTCCCCTTGAAGGTTGGATTAAAATCAATACTGATGGAGCTGCAAAAGGCAATCCGGGTAGAGCCAAAATTGGAGTGGTGTGCCGAAACCATGCTGGGACTGTGCTCTATTGGGAATTGCAAGGCCTAGGAAGATCCACTAAAAATGAAGCCAAAGCCATTGCCATCAGTTCTGCTTCTGTTTGGGCAGTGAAACATGGCCATCACAGGATTATTCTTGAATCAGACTCGCAAATAATGGTTGGAGCTCTAGACTGCATGCAAAAATTTGATCTGAAAGCTTGGAGGTTGAGGGATCTTGTTACCCAAATTAAAGAATTATGGAAGGAATTGGAGGACGTGATCCCAGTTTATGCGAGCAGAGATTTGAACAAAGCAACTGACTTTATGGATAAGATGGGTGTGGAAAAGAAGGTTGGAGTTCAGTTGCACAGTGACATGGATATTGAGGATGAGGTGATCAGACAGGGTCTAGAAAGGTCCTTGAGACAATGATCAAAGATAAAGCAAAGGGAGGCATGTTATCACGATATCGCGACATGTTGCGCCATCGCGGTCGCTGGAGGAAAGTTGTCACGATATTGCGACATGTTGCACCGTCACGGTCGCTAGAGGAAAGTTGTCATGATATCATGACATGTTGCACCGTTGCGGTCGTAGGTGGAAAGTTGTCACGATATCGTGACATGTTGTGCCGTCGCAGTCGCTGGAGGAAAGTTGTCATGATATCGTGACATGTTGCGCCGTCACGGTCGCTAGAGGAAAGTTGTCATGATATCACGACATGTTGCGTCGTCGCGGTCGCTGGAGGAAAGTTGTCACGATATCGCGACATGTTGTGCCATCGCGGTCACTAGAGGAAAGTTGTCGCAATATCGTGACATGTTGCGCCGTCACGGTCGTTGGAGGAAAGTTGTTGCGATATTGTGACATGTTGCGCCATCATGGTCGCTGGAGGAAAGTTGTCGCAATATCACGACATGTTGCACCGTTGCGGTCGCTGGAGGAAAGTTGTTGTGATATCGTGACATGTTGCACCATCATGGTCGCTGGAGGAAAGTTGTCGCGATATCACGACATGTTGCGCTGTCGCGATCGCTGGAGGAAAGTTGTCGCGATATCGTGACATGTTGCGTCATCGTAGTCATGGGCAAAAAGTTGTCGTGATATCACGACATGTCGCTTCGTCATGACCAAGGGAGGAAAGGTGTCGCGATATCGTGACATGTTGCTTCGTCACGGCCTAGGGAGGAAAGGTGTCGCGATATCATGACATGTTGCTTTTTCGCGGCTAAAGGAGATAAGATGTCGAGATATCGCGACATGTTGCTTTTTCGTGGCCAAGGGAGAAAAGGTGTCGCGATATCGTGACATGTTGCTTTTTCGCGGCCAAAGGAGAAAAGGTGTCACGATTTCATGACATGTTGCATTTTCATGGCCAAGAGAGAAAAGGTGTCGCGATATCGCGACATGTTGCTTTTTCACGGCCAAAGGAGAAAAGGTGTCACGATTTCGTGACATGTTGCATTTTTGCGACCAAAGGAGAATTGGTGTCGCGATATCGCGACATGTTGCATTTTCACGGCCAAAGGAGAAAAGGTGTCACGATATCGTGACATGTTGCTTCATCGCGGTCGAGAGAGAAAAAGTGTCGTGATATCGCGACTTGTTGAATTTTTGCGGCCAAAGGAGGAAAATGTCGCGATATCGCGACATGTTGCTTTTTCACGGCCAAAGGGGAAAGGTGTCGCGATATTGCGACATGTTGCATGTTTGCAGCCTAAGGAGAAGAATAGTGTCACGATTTCATGACAAGCTGCATCAACTGTCCATACCGACCCCCTGCTAGCTAGTTAATGGTTTAGGAGATTTGTCTCCATTGCAAATCTTCTTCTACTATTGTATGCTTGTGTTCTCTCTGAATTCGGCTGGGAAGAGTCTCTTCCCTTATTGTAATTGATCTTTGTTTTAATACAATTTTTTTTCAAAATTTTCAAAAAAATTAAGACAAATTTTTGAAATATTATTGGTATATTTATGTAGTCTTGGTATTGACTTAGCCTAAAAAATATGGAATGTACTAGGGTGGTTTGCTTCATGGTATGTGAAACAAATTGTATTGATGTAGAAGGGAAAATAAAATAAAATTGAAATAACACATAAGATATCATGATTTTATTTTCTAGTAGAGTGAAAATTATAAAATAAAAATCAACAACATATAAAGCAATTTCTAGCAATCGCAAATCCAACAAAAATGGTCAAGAAGCACAAGACAACTTAAAATTGTAATGTCAAAAAAATGAACTTTGAGATTTTTAATAAAATCATAATTTTTGGGAGACATAATAACTTGGTTAATAGTGGTATCAAAGCAAAAAAAATTATTAATTGACTGAATAGAATTATAAAATAAAAGGTATAGGTCAAAAAGATACATAATAAAACAATTAAAGGTATAAAGCACATACAAAAAGCAAATAAAGTGCAAAAACAAGGGTTAAAAAATTAACACTAATTACAAGCTTACTATAGTGGTAAGGGCTTTGGTATCTCTTTTAGAGGTACAAGGTTCAAACCCCACTTAGTATGAGGGGACCAAGACCCCTCATAAAAACCTATGTAAACTCATTGAAAAAAAGGTTAAAAATTTAACAAGCAAATAGAAAAATGAAAGAAAGCAACCCACTATGTATATAATCATTTTGCATACATAGCTTTGATAATTTCCTTCAAATTAATATATTTCATGGTTTACAATATCATTGCTCTAAATCTATAAATTTCCTTGATGGTGTATGGGTGAGTTCCCTTATGTTTTTCAGGCACATTATCAATCTTGAGGACAAGGTCCTTGACTTTAAAATCATGATGATGGATTTTCTTATTATGCAACTTAGCAACATGATACTTATAAATTAAGCTGTATTCAAAGAAAAGGTGATACTCATGATACTCTTGATGGTATTCATCATGTCTAAAGAAATTATTCAAAGAAATATGAAAAGAAGGAAATTCTACTTTAAGAGATAACTTTAGTAGCATACATAAAGAAAAAGGATTTGACCTTGTCAAAATTTGAATATTAATGTATTATATCTAAAATAAGGAATACAATGTCAATTTATTATTTTAAAATATTAACCAAAAATTTATTGATTGCTTCCACTTGACCATTCTCTTGTTAATTATAGGGTGTAAAAAAGTAGCATGAAATTTTAAGCTCATCAATTAATTCTCTCACTTATCTATTCTTAAATAGTATTCTATTAGTTGAAATTATTGTTTAAGGAATGCCAAAGTGACACACAATCTTATATATATATGTGTGTGTGTGTGTATGTACGTACATACACACACATACATACATACATACATACATACATACATATATAGAAAGACATATATGTGTGTGTGTGTCTGTGTATATATGTATGTATGTATGCATGTATATATGTATGTGTGTATGTATAATTTTCTTAGTCAAAAGCATGTATTCCATCCACTTGGTAAAACATTTTATGGATATCATGATCTATATGTCCATTAGTGGACAATGAGATAAAGAACCCAGGTAGAGAGAGAACAAGGAGACTCAATGGGGTAAAGAAACTAAGTAAATACATGAATTTCATATTTTTGGAATAAATATTTATCACATTCCTTTGCATACTTATTTGCATCAATTTCCATTGTGGGACTAAAGTATACTATTCACAAAAAGCTTATTTGTTGTGGAGTGACCACTAAATTTCAACCACAATCCTCTTTATGTACTTCAAATCAGTATTTTAGAACATATGACTTTGCAAGGCATTTTAGGAGAACACCATTAAGACTCTTAAAGTATAAGATACCTCTTACTAGCACACATATAACTACTCTCTCATGTATTTTGGCCCTATCCCTAGCATTGGAATCAAATGGATAGGTATGATTATATATAAAATGGATAAGATATCTCTACCAAGGATCATCAATGATATTTTGATAAATTTCTATGTTATAATCAATAATTTTGATATCCATAAAACCCTTGGTAATAGAAATGATAGGCTCATCATAAATGTTTACAATACAAATTATTTTGTTCATGCTTTCATTTGGTGCAAAATTACTAGATAAAGTGGCTAAGGAGTTAGATTTAGCATTTTGTCCTCTTACATAATATCAAATGAAAGGCATGCTAGTTAATACAAAATAATATTCCAAGCCCAAGATCAAATAATATTGAAAATAATCATAATAAAACATGAAAGAAGAATCTCTAAATCTTATTGTATTACTCAATGGAGAAGCCTTGCTTAAATAGGCAAGGGTGTACTATATCAACAATCCGACTATAACAATAAAGAGAAGGGGTGAATATCCACCATACAACAAGAGGTGCGACATGAGTCATAGACCATGAGGTAGGTATAACCGAATAAAATACAATCCTATATAGAATTAATAAACTAGGATAATAACAAAATGACAACAAGAATATCTTGGAACACATACTATCCTCGTAAACTTAAAATATACTCTAACATCCCCCTTAAGTAATACTAGGAGGAAGTGGACAAACAAACAAAACTAAAAAATTGGTATATCCATAGATATGAATCCCAACAACAAGGCTTGATAAGGTACTCATATCCAATATATCCATAAAACTCTATTGGAAAGATGATGAAAAACCACGTGGGAAAAAACCATCTACCAGAAGATAAAGAAGAAAGAAGAAAGAAGAAGGAAGACGTGGAGAAATATGTCCTCATAAACACCCCCCAAGAAAAACTTCCATCACCCCAAGCAAGCCACAGAACTCAAGGTAGCAAGGTGATGCAAAAGGTTTCGTAAAGATGTCTGCAATCTACTGTTGAGTCAAAAGTGTTGGACATTTTGAGTAGATGAGTTGTCATTGATGTCAAGAGTGAGTGGTCATTGATGTCAAAAGTCAGTTCCATTGAGTAGTGTAAGAAGTAGTTCCACAATCAGTGCAAAAAGGAGAGTTTGGTCAGATCCGGTTCCAGGTAGTCAGATGTGGTCCAAAGTGCAAAGAAGAGGCCCAAGCAAATAATATTATAATATTAAAAAGGGAAATTTAAATTAATTAATATAATTTTATTATAAATTAATTTATTAATTAATTTAATTAACTTTCAAAGTTATTTAAGTTAATTATAATTTAATTTTTAATTTAATTATAAATTAATTTATATTAATTTAATTAACCCTAAAGAGGGTTATAAGGCTAAGTTAAAAATCGAATTTGAAATTCGATTTAATAGCGCCGACATTTTATGGCATGAGGCATCGTGTATAAATGGTGGCAAAGACCTTTGCCTTACACCCCTAATGCTATCGATCGAATTCCTATGCTCCAAGAATTGTGCGCAAAAGGACAAAGAGTTTTTCACGTTTGAAAGGTCTCTTGTGGCAGAAGTGTGAATAAATAGGAGCGAGGCTCCTCTTACCTCGCACATCACTGTGTAGCACAGTTGGCAATGGTGGATAGTGCTAAGTCATGTGGTAGGCAAGGTGTGCAGGGTTCGAATCCTATCGAGTTCATTTTGCAAGGAGAGAGGGCAATTTTTATTTTTGAGCAACGTCGAACGAAGGGATAAAGGGAGGCTTGTACCTTCCCTTCCCCATGGGAGCGCTTAGCCCACGTGGTGGGCTAGCACCTTGATAAGGCGCTCGGTCGAGTGGTCTCATATTCGAAACCCATCGAGGCATTTTGGTAATATTAAGGTATGCATTGATGTCATTTGTGTTGGTCGCTTGATTATTTTAGATGTGCTAAGGTTGAGAAAAATAAAATATTTTTGATGCTTATAAAGTTTAATTTTTGCCTGAATTAATTTGGATATTGAGTATTTTGAGGGAGATAAAAGGGTAGGCAAATATTATTTTTGAAAGGTTAATTTTTGGAGATTGATTAATTAAAATTGGAGATTATAAGGAGCAATTTGAGTAATTATTTTTATGTGTGATTTGATGATTGCTAATTTCAAGAAGGAGTAATAAGGTGTATTTGAGTTTGATTATTTTTGTAATTGAGAAATATTTTTGAGAGAGTGTTAGTGTGATATTTTATCATCTAACCATTGAAATTGGCAAAGAAGAAAATTGTGATTGAGACAGGTTTTGAAGGGCACTTCTACATCAAACAAAAAGGTATGGGCACATCTTCCTAGTGAGTGATTGTTGAATGTTGTGAATGCTAAGTTGGAGTGAAAAGGATTGTTTGATAAGCATTGTTGTTGAAGTGATTGATTGAGTGAAGAACTTGAACTAGGGTTTGCAAAGATCATGAGTATCATTGTTATGTGAGGATTACTTGATAAGCATTGTTTGAAATGATTGGTTGAGTGAAAGTGATTGAGATTAGTTAAGTGGATATGTTGAAGTGATAGTTCAAGTTATATGAAACAAATTGTTCTATATTCTAAATTGATTTGAGAAAGAGGTTGAGTGTTTGTGAATGTGAAACATATTGAGTCTCTAAAAATTCTCTATATGTTTCTATGGTAAAAAGAGTGATTGAAATGATTGAGCATTATGGTGAATGTGAAGCATATTGAGTCTCTAACAATTCTCTATATTTTCATGAGATTGGACAAGTTCTAGTGAGGACTTGTTGAGCAGATTTGAGGTAAGTCTTTGAGAAGACTTGTGGATAGATTTGTGTGAGCTTTTGTGGAAGCTTACAATACATATTTGAGGATAGATATTAAAAGATTGGACAAGTTCTAGTGAGACTTGTTGAGCAAATTTGAGGTAAGTCTTTGAGAAGACTTGTGGATAGATTGGTGTGAGATTTTGTGGAAGCTTACAATACATATTTGAGGATAGAGATTGAGGATAGAGTTTGGTGTAGATTTGAGGATAGGTTTGTGCCAAACTAGAGATAGATATTGAGAAGATTTGTACTAGATCGAAGGACTATGTTTAGTGTAGATTTGAGATAGAGCTTTGGAGGTGATAGAGTATAGAGGATGATAGTCTCTAGTGGATAGAGATCCATTAGCTAGGGTAGTGAGGATAGGTCTTATGAGTGGGGATAGGAGTCTTCAGTGGATAGAGATCCATTAGCCAGTGTAGTGGAGGTAGTAGTTCTTCTAGAAGATCACCAACCAGAGCAGAGGAGAAAGGAGTTCTCCTATGGATAGAGATCCACAAACTTGATCAGGGGATTGGTGTCTCCTTTGGATAGAGGTCCATAAACATTGTAATAGGGAAAGGATTCCCAAGAGAATTTATTTGAGAAAAGTTTATAAGGAATATTTTCTCCGTGGAGTAGCCCACATTGGGTGAACCACGTTAAATCATGTCTCTCATGTGTGTGATGCTTTGTGTGATGTTTACTACTTTAATATTTTTGATGTTATCATATGGATTGAAAAGAAAAAATTTTTATCTTATACTATTCACCCCCCTCTCAATATAAGCACATGTTCTTCAATTGGTATCAGAGTGGGTCTCTCCATGAAAAGACTAACAACTTGGAGGAGGATCCATCAGAAACACACATGACTTCAAAAAATGAAGAAGAGACCATGTTTGATATAAAAGAGGAATTCTTTACTACTCTCAGAAAGTTGGAAAGAATTAGAGAGAAGAACTCAAGCTTGAAGGAACAAATTCAAGAGGATGAAGAAGCAAGGATGGAACTTCTACAAAGTCTCACAGAACTCAAGATAAAGGTAGAAGAGGGAAAGAAAATTGAGCAGGATATGATAGATCTATTAAGAGCAAGAGAAAAAGAATGTGAAATATTGGAAGCAAAAATTGTTTATCTAAGGAATGAAGTTGAAAGGACCAAGGTACTACAAGATATAGAGTATGGGAAATAGAAAGAGGAGTCAAGTCTTCAAGAAGCAGAAACTTCAAACAAATATAGGCAAGTAAAGGATACTTCAAAAGGAAAAGACATCAGAAAGGAAGAAAGCAAAGAAGAACCTTGGATGAGAGTTAATCACAAAGGGAGAAGCACTCAACCACAATCTCAAAGGCATCCAAATAGGTTACATAATTTCTTCCATGGTCATTGTTTTTCTTGTAACAAATATGGTCATAGAGTTGTACATTGTATTGGTCATGCAAGAAACAATGTCAATAGAAATTTCAATTCTTTTGCACCTCTTATGGATAATGATATTATATGTTACAAATGCAATAATTTTGGGCACAAGGCTAGATGGTGTAAAATGATACTTCCTGAGTCTAGTAAAAGAAAAACAATTTCAACAACTAGGAAAGAGGAAAGGAGGAATGTAAAGGCTAGATCAATGTTAGTTCAAACAACCCTTCATGCTCAGGATAAAGAAGAACAATGGTATCTTGATAGTGGTTGCTCTAGACACATGATAGGAGACAAAGACAAATTCATTGTACTAAAAGAAACCAATAGAGGATCAATAAGTTTTGGTGATAATGGATCAACAAAGATTGGTGGAAGAGGAACTCTGAGTTTAGATAATGGGAAAACAAGAACAAAAAATGTGTTGTATGTCAAAGGGTTAAAACATAATCTGCTAAGTGTAAGTCAACTTTGTGATCAAGGTCATATGGTTACATTTCACCCAGATAGGTGTGAGATAAGAAAATCAAAAACTAGAAAGGTCATTGCAAATGCAAGAAGAACTCCAAACAATCTATACATGCTTAATGAGATCAAAGGGGAAAAGTGCTTTCTATCACAAGAATATGAGATTTGGTTGTGGCATAGAATATTGGGTCACTTAAATTTTGACAACATAGTCAACATAAGCAATAAGTAGGCTATTAGAGATTTACCCAAGCTAAAAAGGCCACAAAACACAATATGTGCACCTTGTCAACATGGAAAGCAAACTAGAACAAGCTTTAAGTCAAAGGGATATATGTCATCTGAGCCATTAAGTCTAATACATACTGATCTATGTGGTCCTACAAGAACACAGAGTATTCAGGGTGAGAGTTACTTCATATTGTTTATAGATGATTACTCCATAATGGTTTGGGTAGCTTTCTTGAAAGATAAGTTAGAAGCATTTGAAAAATTCAAAGCATTTAAAGAACTGGTTGAAAATGAAACTGGCAAGAGGATTAAGTGTTTGAGATCTGACAGAGGAGGAGAATTTACCTCAAATGAATTTGTAGATTTTTGTGAACAACATGGGATCAAGAGAGAATACTCAGCCACAAGAACTCCTCAACAAAATGGAGTAGTTGAAAGGAAAAATAGAACCATTGAGAATATGGCTAGAGCTATGTTAAATGAGTCCAAAATTTTAGATGGATTTTGGAGGGAAGTAGTCAACATAATAGTATATATAATCACTAGGGCTCAAATGAGGGTAAACCATCACAAGACTCCATATGAGCTTTGGAAAGGAAGACCGACCACTGTAAAACACTTCAAGGTTTTTGGAAGCAAGTGCTACATAAGATGAGAAGAGCAAAACTTAGGCAAGTTTGATCCAAGATGTGATGAGGGAATTTTTCTTGGTTATTCCACTAAGAGTAAAGCTTATAGATGCTTCAACAAGAGAACACACACTATTGTAGAAAGTATAAATGTAACAATTGATGAGAAGATAGATTCAAGAGAACCAATTCAACAAATTGTGTATCAGGAAGATGGAAGTTGTCAAGAAGAGTTTCATGAGGAATCAGATGAAGAAGAAGAAGAAACACAAAGACTTCTTCCTAAAACTCCATCCAGGTATGTACAGAAGCATCATCCAAAAGATCTAATCATTGGGAATCCAGATGAAAGACAGACAAGGAGAAGGATAATAACACCATCTCAACAAGCAAATTTTTCTTTGCTATCTAAGATTGAGCCAAAGGACTTCAATCAGGCAAGTGAAGATGAGTTATGGATTAAGGCAATGGATGAGGAATTAGATCAGATAGAGAAAAGCAAGACTTGGGAACTTGTTCCATGACCAAAGGACAAAAATGTGATCGACACAAAATGGGTATTCAGAAATAAGTTAAATGAATATGGACAGGTAGTCAGGAATAAAGCAAGGTTAGTGTGCAAAGGTTATGCACAAGTAGAGGGAATTGACTTTGATGAGACATTTGCTCCAGTTGCATGACTTGAAGCCATAAGAATATTCTTAGCCTTCTCAAGTTTTAAAAACTTCAAGGTATATCAGATGGATGTTAAGTCAACATTTCTAAATGGTGTTCTAGAAGAAGAAGTCTATATTGAACAACCAGAGGGATTCATATTAACAGATAAACCAGATCATGTATGCAGATTGAAAAAGGCACTGTATGGTCTAAAGTAGGCTCCTAGAGCATGGTACTCAAGATTGGATAAGTATCTTCAGGAATAGGGATTCAGAAAAGGAATAGCAGACAACAACTTATACATAAAAAATGAAGGGAATAATCTACTAATTGTGGTTGTTTATGTTGATGACATCATTTTTGGGGGAAACAATGATAAGATGTGTAAAGAATTTGCAAAGAACATGCAGAATGAATTTGAGATGTCTATGCTTGGTGAGTTGTCCTTCTTTCTTGGACTTCAGATTTCACAATCGAGAGAAAGGAGTATTTCTTTCACAAACCAAGTATATAAAAGAGATGCTAAAGAAATTCAAGTTAGAAGATTGCAAACCAGTAAGTACCCCCATGGTTACAGGATGCAAGTTAAGTAAGGATGATGAATCTCCTAGAGGTAGATCAGAGATTATACAGATCTATGATTGGCAGCTTGTTGTATGTTACAACTACAAGACCAGACATAGTGCAATCAATGGGATTAGTGGCAAGATTTCAGGAAGCACCTAAGGAAACACATGTGGCAGCAGTAAAGAGAATTCTCAGGTATCTAAAAGGGACTATGGATTTTGGGCTCTGGTATCCCAAAAGTGATAGTTTCACACTCACAGTGTATACAGATGCAGATTGGGATGGCAGCATTGATGACAGAAAAAGCACAAGTGGAGGAGCATTCTTTCTTGGAGACTGTTTAGTCTCTTGGCTGAGTAAGAAGTAGGCTTCAGTATCCTTATCTATAGTAGAAGTAGAATATATTATAGCAGTAGCCAATTGTACACAGGTATTATGGATGAAGTGAACTCTAGAAGACTTCAAGATAAAACATGATCATCCTATTCCCATATTATGTGATAATACAAGTGCTATAAGTATCTCAAAGAATCCAGTGATGCACTCCAAGACAAAGCACATTTCGATCAAGTATCATTTTCTGAGAGAACAGGTGACAGATAAATAAGTCAGATTGGAATATGTTACTACAAAGGAGCAGATAGCAGACATCTTCACTAAGCCACTTTCGAAGGAGACCTTTGAGTATCTTCGAGGAAAACTGGGAGTAATACTCCCACCCCAGAATTAACCACCTCAAGAGGAGGTGGGGGAGGGGCTAAGCTAAGAGACTCATTCTTAGCCCCGAGCCCCAAAGGTGACCCTTTGCCATTGATGTCAAAGGGGAGAGATTTGAGTAAGGGGGAGAGATTTGATTTAAGAAGAGAGCATTGAGTCAGGGGGAGCAGTTTCCCAGGGGAGCAAGATAGAAAAAGGTTAAGGAAATTTGAAAAGATAATTGGGTTGCCATCAATGACAAAGGGGGAGATTGTTGGACATTTTGAGTAGATGAGTTGTCATTGATGTCAAGAGTGAGTGGTCATTGATGTCAAAAGTCAGTTTTAGTGAGCAGTGCAAGGAGAAGAAGTTCCGCAATCAGTGCAAAAAGGAGAGTCCCTTGGTCAGATCCGGTTCCAAGTAGTCAGATATGGTCCAAAGTGCAAAGAAGAGGCCCAAGAAAATAATATTATAATATTAAAAAAGGAAATTTAAATTAATTATAAATTAATTAATATAATTTTATTATAAATTAATTTATTAATTAATTTAATTAACTTTCAAAGTTATTTAATTTAATTATAAATTAATTTTTATTAATTTAATAAACCCTAAAGAGGGTTATAAGGCTAAGTCAAAAATCGAATTTGAAATTCGATTTAATAACGCTGACGTGTTATGGCATCAAGCATCGTGTATAAATGGTGACAAAGACCTTTGCCTTAAATCCCTCAATGCTATCGATCGAATTTCTATGCTCCAAGAATTGTGCGCAAAAGGACACAAAGTTTTTTATGTTTGAAATATCTCCTATGGTAGAAGCATGAATAAATAGGAGTGAGGCTCCTCTTACCTCACACAACGCTGTGTAGCACAGTTGGAAATGACAGATAGTGCTAAGTCGTGTGGCAGGAAAGGCGTGCAGGGTTCAAATCCTATCAAGTTTATTTTGCAAGGAAGAGAGGGCAATTTTATTTTTGAGCAACATCGAACGAAGGGATAAAGGGAGGCTTGTGCCTTCCCTTCCCTGTGGAAGCGCTTAGCCCATGTGGTGGGCTAGCACCTTGATAAGGCGCTCGGTAGGAGTGGTCTCATGTTCAAAACCCATCGAGGCCTTTTGGTAATATTAAGGTATGCGCTGATGTCATTTGTGTTGGTCGCTTGATTATTTTGGATGTGCTAAGGTTGAGAAAAATAAAATATTTTTGATGGTTATAAAGTTTAATTTTTGCCTGAATTAATTTGGATATTGAGTATTTTGAGGGAGATAAAAGGGTAGGCAAATATTATTTTGAAAGGTTAATTTTTGGAGATTGATTAATTAAAATTGGAGATTATAAGGAGCAATTGAGTAATTATTTTTATGTGTGATTTGATGATTGCTAATTTCAAGGAGTAATAAGGTGTATTTGAGTTTGATTATTTTTGTAATTGAGGAAATATTTTGAGAGAGTGTTAGTGTGATATTTTGTCATCTAACCATTGAAATTGGCAAAGAAGAAAATTGTGATTGAGATAGGTTTTGAAGGGCACTTCTACATCAAACAAAAAGGTATGGGCACATCTTCCTAGTGAGTGATTGTTGAATGTTGTGAATGCTAAGTTGGAGTGAAAAGGATTGTTTGATAAGCATTGTTGTTGAAGTGATTGATTGAGTGAAGAACTTGAACTAGGGTTTGAAAGATCATGAGTATCATTGTTATGTGAGGATTACTTGATAAGCATTGTTGTTGAAAATATTGGTTGAGTGAAAGTGATTGAGATTAGTTGAGTGGATGTGTTGAAGTGATAGTTCAAGTTCTATGAAACAAATTGTTCTATATTCTAAATTGATTTGAGAAAGAGGTTGAGTGTTTGTGAATGTGAAACATATTGAGTCTCTAACAATTCTCTATATGTTTATATGGTAAAAAGAGAGATTGAAAGTGATTGAGCATTGTGGTGAATGTGAAGCATATTGAGTCTCTAACAATTCTCTATATGTTTCTATGAGATTGGACAAGTTCTAGTGAGGACTTGTTGAGCAGATTTGAGGTAAGTCTTTGAGAAGACTTGTGGACAGATTTGTGTGAGCTTTTGTGGAAGCTTACAATACAGATTTGAGGATAGAGATTGAGAATAGATTGGACAAGTTCTAGTGAGGACTTGTTGAGCAGATTTGAGGTAAGTCTTTGAGAAGACTTGTGGATAGATTGGTGTGAGATTTTGTGGAAGCTTACAATACAAATTTGAGGATAGAGTTTGGTGTAGATTTGAGGATAGATTTATGCCAGACCAGAGATAGAGATTGAGCAGATTTGTACTAGATCGAAGGACTATGTTTAGTGCAGATTTGAGATAGAGCTTTGGAGGTGGTAGAGTATAGAGGATGATAGTCTCTAGTGGATAGAGATCCATTAGCCAAGGTAGTGAGGACAGGTCTTCTGAGTGGGGACAGGAGTCTTCAGTGGATAGAGATCCATTAGCCAGTGTAGTGGAGGCAGTAGTTCTTCTAGAAGATCACCAACTAGAGTAGAGGAGAAAGGAGTTCTCCTATGGATAGAGATCCATGAACTTGATCAGGGGATTGGTGTCTCCTTTGGATAGAGGTCCATAAACATTGTAATAGGGAAAGGATTCCCAAGAGAATTTATTTGAGAAAAGTTTATAAGGAATATTTTCTCCGTGGAGTAGCCCACATTGGGTGAACCACGTTAAATCATGTCTCTCATGTGTGTGATGCTTTGTGTGATGTTTACTACTTTAATATTGTTGATGTTATCATTTGGATTGAAAAGAAAAAAGTTTTATCTTATACTGTTCACCCCCCTCTCAATATAAGCACATGTTCTTAAAAAATATACTCCAAGCTAAGAAATCCATCTTGAATGTGTTGTCAAATGAAGTGCATGTGAACCTCAATGTGCTTGGTGCACTAATGCTCAATAGGATTGCAAGAAATATGAATTACACTTTGGTTATCACACCAAATTATAGTAGGATGATCTTGGGAGAAACCAAACTCTATCAATAACTAACAAAGCTAAAGAGCCTCCTAACTAGATGTGATAGTTGCACTATATTCTAAATCTATATATGATAATGCAATATCCTTCTACTTCTTGCATGACCAAGTAACTAGAGAAGAACCATGATAGAAAACATAGCTTGAAGTGGAATTATGTCATCAATTAAACCTACCTAGTCTGAATCAGTGTATCCTACCAGCTCTATAGAACCTCTAGCATAGAATAAATAAAAGTGAGTAGTGCCCTATAGATATTGAAGAATCATCTTGGCTACCTACCAATGACTATCATGAAGGACATGTGCAAATCGAGAGACCAACCCAAAAACATATAGAATATTAGGGCAAGTATGGGTTAGATACATAAGACTCCCCACTAGCTATCTATACAAAGTGACATCACAAAAAGGTGATGTGCAAGAGAAAGTGAAAGTAATCTCTGGATGAAATGGTGTAGGTGATGACTTGAAATCAACCATACTAAATAATTGTAGTAGATTCAGTGTATACTTCCACTGACATAATGAAATCCTTAAATATATCTAAGTGACTTGTAATCCAAAGAAGTAGTGAGCCAATCCTAGATCTATCATCTCACATCTTTTAGAAAGATAACATTGATGTTAGCATGTGAAGCATTCCTAATATTATTAATAATCAAAGGTTAAATAGTAAATAGTAAACGTAATCAAATTGATTACGACAACTAACCTATCGACTAACCTGCCGTCCATAAAATTTGCCGTCCATACGGAAATGATGGTAAGGTAAGTCACTAACCTAGGTAACTAGTAAAAGTAACTACTAGTGGTAAAAAGTAACAAGCTACTTTTTACCATGCGATAAATAAAATATACCTAATTTAGGGAAAGGGTAAAATATCCAAATGATGGAATATTTACTCTAACATCCCCCCTTATTACATTATTTGGGTAATACATACATATCCCTCTATACAAAAATATTTGGGTAAAGTATATAACTGCCCCAATACAATGAAGAAGATGTTGATCTGCTGGTTCTTTGCTCTATCACAGTGCTCTAGCTGCTCCTATGCAAAAAGTGGGTCATTCCTCACTTTGTATTCACGCCAACAAATGTCCTTATGGTAATCACATCATTCAACCAAATTGCATGGGTAACAAGCCGTTGCAATCGCTCGGTGTAGTAGAATAGATCACTTCATACAAGGTTCATTCATTTACAATATGAATTTGCAAAAGATAAGTTAGCTAAGGTGTCATTCGTTGCTGAAAATGCACCCTTATAAGTTCCCCCCTTCTCGTTACAAAACATAGTGTAAGTAATTTTTGAAGGAAGTGTGACTAAGGTGTCGATCGAAGCCGAAAATGCACCCTTATAAGCCATCTTCCCTTTTTACCAAAAATTGTGAAGAAAAGAAATTGATATCCCCCTTCAATTGCAAAAAGTGTGCAATGCAAGAGTGTTGTGAAGGATTTTACAAATATTGCCTCCTAGAAAATTTTACATCACAAAAAGTCGCTCCTCTTGTTACAAGTACTTCAAACACCTATAATTTGCTATTTATGAAGCCTAAAAGAGGTACAAGCACCCCTTATTGCAAGGTCTTCAAACAAAATACTTATGCTATTTATGAAGCCTAAAAGAAGAGAGAGAAAATGGTGCTTTTGCCCAAGGTGACACAAGTGTTTTCCCTCTACAATACTGGTTTAGCAATTAGCACTCTGTGTGCTTTCTCTAAACCAGAATTAGAATCAGAATGAGATACTTCACTAGAAAGATGGATTCTATGATGTGCCTTTGCCATTTTAGTTTTTCTTGTTTGGAAACCGACACTGAATGGTGTCATGGTTGTCATTTTTACAATTTGTGCAAAACTATGCTTTCTAGGCAATTTTATCAAAAAGTTCACCAAATCATCCTTCCTTATTGTAAGAACTTCAAGCATGATTGCTATTATGAAGTCTAAAAGAAAAGGTATAATTTTTATGACTTCTAATTTTATGATTGCTTTTGCAAGTTTTATTTCCCTCTTATCAAAAATCTGTGTTTTGAAGGAAGAAAGGAATTATCCCCCCTTAGTGCAAAGGATTGCAACTTTTTAAGGTTCCTTATTTTCAAAAACTTGTTCTTTCTTTTTGATTACCCTAAAAGAGTACCAAAATATAATTCACTCAAACAGATATTTAATGGCACTTGCCTTAACACCCTTCAAGAAGGATGAAAATTTTGAGGAATTTAAGCCAAACAAATAAGAGTGAATTAGGGGTTTTGTTGATTTAGGAGAGAATATCAAGTGTTATTGGCTTTAAATCTATGCATGGATGTACACAAATTTGTGAAATTTTGAGGTATGGATGTTCTTGATTATATGACTTATAGTTGCAAAAAGAATGATGCAACAATCAAACAAGAAATGGCCTCAAAATTCTTATCACCTAGTTTGCCAATTTAAGGTGTCGAGTAAAATAAAAAATGCACCTTATTAAATTTTTGCAACAAAATGTGTGTTTTGTGTTGTGCAAAAAAATAATATTTTTATGTCTCCTACTTTGTTTTCCAATTTTGCAAATGAAGTACAATGTTGTCTTCCCCCTTGAATTTTGCAAAATGAACAATTTGAGCACTCCTTCCAAGACAAGTCGACACACGACCCGCATTTGGAAGGCTTCCAGAACTAGTCGATACACAACTTAGTTTTTGATGGACCCAAGGTTACAATTTCTTCTCAAGTGTGCAAAAAAAAATAGATGTGCAATTTTCTTATCTTTTATCCCTCCTTGGAGAAAACAATTGCACAAATGTTTGTCTTTGAATTTTCCAAGTTTTGGTGTCTCATTGTTTTCTAATTTTGCAATAAAGAATCAATATGTGTTTGATATTTGTCTCCCTTTTATGGTGCAAAATTGACAAGGTTTGAGAAGAATGGGAGGTTCTCTAATTTGCAAAAAAAAATGCTCTTCTATGTCTTATATCTCCTTTTTGGTGAGAAAACAAAAGCACTATTTTGTTGTGTTGCAAAAAAAATACCCTCCAAATTTTCTATTTTTAATGCAATGTTTTCATAGATTTAATCAAATGTTTATAATGGAATATAGTTAAGGCAAAAAAAATAAGTTTTAAATATTTAAAACTAAATTTTTATCATAAAGTTTAATTTTTGCCTAAATTAATTTGGATATTAAGTATTTTTAGGGAGATAAAAGGGTAGGCAAATATTATTTTGAAAGGTTAATTTTTGGAGATTGATTAATTAAAATTGGAGATTATAAGGAGCAATTGAGTAATTATTTTTATGTGTGATTTGATAATTGCTAATTTCAAGGAGTAATAAGGTGTATTTGAGTTTGATTATTTTTGTAATTGAGAAAATATTTTGAAAAAGTGTTAGGGTGATATTTTGTCATCTAACCATTGAAATTGGCAAAGAAGAAAATTGTGATTGAGATAGGTTTTGAAGGGTACTTCTACATCAAGCAAATAGGTATGGGCACATCTTCCTAGTGAGTTATTATTGAATTTTAGAATGCTCAGTTGGAGTGAAAAGGATTATTTGATTAGCATTGTTGTTGAAGAGATTGATTGAGTGAAGAACTTGAACTAGGGTTTGCAAAGATCATGAGTATCATTATTATGTGAGGATTACTTGATAAGCATTGTTGATGAAAATATTGGTTGAGTGAAAGTGATTGATATTAGTTGAGTGAATGTGTTGAAGTTATAGTTAAAGTTCTATGAAACAAATTGTTCTATATTCTAAATTTATTTGAGAAATAGGTTGAGTGTTGTGGTGAATGTGAAGCATATTGAGTCTCTAACAATTCTCTATATGTTTATGTGGTAAAAATAAATATTGAAAGTAATTGAGCATTGTGGTGAATGTGAAGCATATTGAGTCTCTAACAATTCTATATATGTTTATGTGAGATTGGACAAGTTCTAGTGAGAACTTGTTGAGCATATTTGAATTAAGTGTTTGAGAAGACTTTTGGACAGATTTGTGTGAGCTTTTGTGGAAGCTTACAATACACATTTGAGGATAGAGATTGAGAATAGATTAGACAAGTTCTAATGAGGACTTGTTGAGCAGATTTGAGGTAAGTCTTTGAGAAGACTTGTGGATAGATTGGTGTGAGATTTTTTTGAGGCTTATAATACAAATTTGAGGATAGAGTTTGGTGAAGATTTGAGGATAGATTTATGCCAGACCAGAGATAGATATTGAGTAGATTTGTACTAGATCGAAGGAATGTGTTTAGTGCAAGTTTGAGATAGAGCTTTGAAGGTGGTAAAGTATAGAGGATGAAAGTCTCTAGTGGATATAGATCCATTAGCCAAGGTAGTGAGGACAGGTATTTTGAGTGGGGATAGGAGTCTTCAGTGGATAAAGATCCATCAACCAGTGTAGTGGAGGCATTAGTTCTTCTAGAAGATCACCAGCTAGAGTAGAGGAGAAAGGAGTTCTCATGTGGATAGAGATCCATGAACTTGATCAGGGGATTGGTGTCTCATTTGGATAGAGGTCCATAAATATTGTAATAGGGAAAGGATTCCAAGAGAATTTATTTGAGAAAAGTTTATAAGGAATATTTTCTTCGTGGAGTATCCCACATTGGGTGAACCATGTTAAATCATGTATCTCGTGTGTTATGCTTTTTGTGATGTTTACTACTTTAGTATTGTTGATGTTATCATTTGGATTGAAAAGAAAAAAGTTTTATCTTATACTGTTCACCCCCCCTCTCAGTATAAGCACATGTTATTAAAAAATATACTCCAAGCTAAGAAATCCATCTTGAATGTGTTGTCAAATGAAGTGCATGTGAACCTCAATGTGCTTGGTGCACTAATGCTCAATAGGATTGCAAGAAATATGAATTACACTTTGGTTATCACACCAAATTATAGTAGGATGATCTTGGGAGAAACCAAACTCTATCAATAACTAACAAAGCTAAAGAGCCTCCTAACTAGATGTGATAGTTGCCCTATATTCTAAATCTATATATGATAATGCAATATCCTTCTACTTCTTGCATGACCAAGTAACTAGAGAAGAACCATGATAGAAAACATAGCTTGAAGTGGAATTATGTCATCAATTAAACCTACCTAGTCTGAATCAGTGTATCCTACCAGCTCTATAGAACCTCTAGCATAGAATAAATAAAAGTGAGTAGTGCCCTATAGATATTGAAGAATCATCTTGGCTACCTACCAATGACTATCATGAAGGACATGTGCAAATCGAGAGACCAACCCAAAAACATATAGAATATTAGGGCAAGTATGGGTTAGATACATAAGACTCCCCACTAGCTATCTATACAAAGTGACATCACAAAAAGGTGATGTGCAAGAGAAAGTGAAAGTAATCTCTGGATGAAATGGTGTAGGTGATGACTTGAAATCAACCATACTAAATAATTGTAGTAGATTCAGTGTATACTTCCACTGACATAATGAAATCCTTAAATATATCTAAGTGACTTGTAATCCAAAGAAGTAGTGAGCCAATCCTAGATCTATCATCTCACATCTTTTAGAAAGATAACATTGATGTTAGCATGTGAAGCATTCCTAATATTATTAATAATCAAAGGTTAAATAGTAAATAGTAAACGTAATCAAATTGATTACGACAACTAACCTATCGACTAACCTGCCGTCCATAAAATTTGCCGTCCATACGGAAATGATGGTAAGGTAAGTCACTAACCTAGGTAACTAGTAAAAGTAACTACTAGTGGTAAAAAGTAACAAGCTACTTTTTACCATGCGATAAATAAAATATACCTAATTTAGGGAAAGGGTAAAATATCCAAATGATGGAATATTTACTCTAACATCCCCCCTTATTACATTATTTGGGTAATACATACATATACCTCTATACAAAAATATTTGGGTAAAGTATATAACTGCCCCAATACAGTGAAGAAGATGTTGATCTGCTGGTTCTTTGCTCTGTCACAGTGCTCTAGCTGCTCCTATGCAAAAAGTGGGTCATTCCTCACTTTGTATTCACGCCAACAAATGTCCTTATGGTAATCACATCATTCAACCAAATTGCATGGGTAACAAGCCGTTGCAATCGCTCGGTGTAGTAGAATAGATCACTTCATACAAGGTTCATTCATTTACAATATGAATTTGCAAAAGATAAGTTAGCTAAGGTGTCATTCGTTGCTGAAAATGCACCCTTATAAGTTCCCCCCTTCTCGTTACAAAACATAGTGTAAGTAATTTTTGAAGGAAGTGTGACTAAGGTGTCGATCGAAGCCGAAAATGCACCCTTATAAGCCATCTTCCCTTTTTACCAAAAATTGTGAAGAAAAGAAATTGATATCCCCCTTCAATTGCAAAAAGTGTGCAATGCAAGAGTGTTGTGAAGGATTTTACAAATATTGCCTCCTAGAAAATTTTACATCACAAAAAGTCGCTCCTCTTGTTACAAGTACTTCAAACACCTATAATTTGCTATTTATGAAGCCTAAAAGAGGTACAAGCACCCCTTATTGCAAGGTCTTCAAACAAAATACTTATGCTATTTATGAAGCCTAAAAGAAGAGAGAGAAAATGGTGCTTTTGCCCAAGGTGACACAAGTGTTTTCCCTCTACAATACTGGTTTAGCAATTAGCACTCTGTGTGCTTTCTCTAAACCAGAATTAGAATCAGAATGAGATACTTCACTAGAAAGATGGATTCTATGATGTGCCTTTGCCATTTTAGTTTTTCTTGTTTGGAAACCGACACTGAATGGTGTCATGGTTGTCATTTTTACAATTTGTGCAAAACTATGCTTTCTAGGCAATTTTATCAAAAAGTTCACCAAATCATCCTTCCTTATTGTAAGAACTTCAAGCATGATTGCTATTATGAAGTCTAAAAGAAAAGGTATAATTTTTATGACTTCTAATTTTATGATTGCTTTTGCAAGTTTTATTTCCCTCTTATCAAAAATCTGTGTTTTGAAGGAAGAAAGGAATTATCCCCCCTTAGTGCAAAGGATTGCAACTTTTTAAGGTTCCTTATTTTCAAAAACTTGTTCTTTCTTTTTGATTACCCTAAAAGAGTACCAAAATATAATTCACTCAAACAGATATTTAATGGCACCTGCCTTAACACCCTTCAAGAAGGATGAAAATTTTGAGGAATTTAAGCCAAACAAATAAGAGTGAATTAGGGGTTTTGTTGATTTAGGAGAGAATATCAAGTGTTATTGGCTTTAAATCTGTGCATGGATGTACACAAATTTGTGAAATTTTGAGGTATGGATGTTCTTGATTATATGACTTATAGTTGCAAAAAGAATGATGCAACAATCAAACAAGAAATGGCCTCAAAATTCTTATCACCTAGTTTGCCAATTTAAGGTGTCGAGTAAAATAAAAAATGCACCTTATTAAATTTTTGCAACAAAATGTGTGTTTTGTGTTGTGCAAAAAAATAATATTTTTATGTCTCCTAATTTGTTTTCCAATTTTGCAAATGAAGTACAATGTTGTCTTCCCCCTTAAATTTTGCAAAATGAACAATTTGAGCACTCCTTCCAAGACAAGTCGACACACGACCCGCATTTGGAAGGCTTCCAGAACTAGTCGATACACAACTTAGTTTTTGATGGACCCAAGGTTACAATTTCTTCTCAAGTGTGCAAAAAAAAATAGATGTGCAATTTTCTTATCTTTTATCCCTCCTTGGAGAAAACAATTGCACAAATGTTTGTCTTTGAATTTTCCAAGTTTTGGTGTCTCATTGTTTTCTAATTTTGCAATAAAGAATCAATATGTGTTTGATATTTGTCTCCCTTTTATGGTGCAAAATTGACAAGGTTTGAGAAGAATGGGAGGTTCTCTAATTTGCAAAAAAAAATGCTCTTCTATGTCTTATATCTCCTTTTTGGTGAGAAAACAAAAGCACTATTTTGTTGTGTTGCAAAAAAAATACCCTCCAAATTTTCTATTTTTAATGCAATGTTTTCATAGATTTAATCAAATGTTTATAATGGAATATAGTTAAGGCAAAAAAAATAAGTTTTAAATATTTAAAACTAAATTTTTATCATAAAAATATTAAATTATAAATTAAAATGATTAAAAATAATAAAAAAATTTACCTTTGGGAGTTGTTCTGCCCACCGCCCGCTTTTAGCAAAAAAAAACTCTTTGGCCCCGACGGGAGTCGAACTCTCGACCTCCCTATTGGGCCTTGCTTTATCGAGGGCTAAATCTCCAGTCGGGATAGCTAGCCCGACGGAGATATTAGGGAGGAGACTTCATCTTGAAGCCTCCCTTCCCTAGGGCTTGGAGCGCGTGCCTTCGCGCGCTCTAAAGTTTTTTTAAAAAAAATATTTGGGACTTTAGTCCCACATGCATCATGAAGGCGCATGTAAAGTCGTTTAAAGACGACTTCACCCAGATAAGGACTCGATTTCCTACGGGCAATCCGAGTCCTTTATCTTTCTTTTGTTCGCCACCATGTCGCGGCTAGTCGGTTCGGGTGGTGCGTGGTCTGTCCGCCATGTGTCAAGTTCGGTCCAGGTCGAGTCCAGTGGCAGTGCCACGTCAACACCTTAGGATCTATGCCCGAGGTCGCATCTGGCCCCCACGAGTCAGTGCCTCAAGATTTATGCTCGAGCGTGCGTGGGTCCTTCTGGTCTGCATGATTAGGGCACTCCTGCCCTAGATCTAGTCAGTGATCACCTTGTCGATCACCAAAAATCAGAGGGCTGCCTACCCTCTCGAATTCTAATCTTCGGATGCTCTGATCGTCGGTTATTGGACTAGTTCTGATAGCCGGCTATTGCCTGGGAGGGTGCACCTACCATCCTTAGTTGATCGATTATCGATGTGGCAGTCGGTCGTTGGAGTTTCATCTTCAATTGTCGGCCATGGTCCCGTAGGAGGGCGCTCCTGCCCTCCTTGGCGGGCCGATCTCTAGTATCCAATCGTTGATTGCTAGATATTTGTCTCTGGTCATCGGGGAGGGGCCTACACCCTACTAGCACGCTGTCAGTAGCCCTGTGGGCTGTTAGAGATTCTACGCCAGCAACAAAGTTTCTTGAGTATGCTGCGCCTAGTGATATGGGCCTATGTTAGAATTTGGGCCCGGTCCAGGTCGACTGCCTATGCCATCAGAGCGATAGGCTAATGCCCACTCTGATACCAATGGTAGCATGTGAAGCATTCCTAATATTATTAATAATCAAAGGTTAAATAGTAAACATTAAATGTAATCAAATTGATTACGACAACTAACCTACCGACTAACCTACCGTCCATAATATCTATCATCCATAGGGAAATGACGGTAAGGTAAGTCACTAACCTAGGTAACTAGTAAAAGTAACTACTAGTGGTAAAAAGTAACAAGCTACTTTTTACCATGCAGTAAATAAAATCTACCTAATGTAGGGAAAGGGTAAAATATCCAAATGATGGAATATTTACTCTAACAATTGAATAGTTTGAATATGAGTAGTGGAGCTATTGATGAGAAGTAAATCATCAACATAAAGAACAAGCATACTGATATCCTCTCCATCTCACAAATTGTAAAGTGTAGTATCAGAATGGCACTGAACAAATCTAGTAGAGAGAAGGAAGAAATCCAATTTCTCATACCAAGCTTGAGGAGCCTATTTGAGACCATAGAGTGACCTTTACAATCGACAAACAAGAGAAGAATCCTGAACAAAATCCATGGGTTTCTCCATATAAATATCTTCCTATAAATATCCATGCAAGAACACACTCTTCACATCCATCTAATAAATAGACCATCCATGTGATGCAACAAGTGCAAGTACAAGGTAAAATAAATCCATCTTGATGACAAGAGTAAAGGTCTCAAAGTAATCAATACCTTCAACCTGAGAAAAATCCTTAGCTACAATATGTGCTTTGTACTTGTCAATGAACCCATCTACTACATATTTGGTTTGATAAACCCACTTAAAATGAACCAACATTCTTCCCTTATGAAGATTAACAAGATCCCAAGTGTGATTCTTTATTAAAGAAGTGTTGTGGCTGCTCCACAACACACCCCAAAATTGGGGACCCACCTTTTTTGCACACTTTCCAAGAAGATTGCAGTGGCCCAGATGTTAAAAGAGCAAAGAAAAGCCAAAAATGAAAAGTTGTCGCGATATCGCGACATGTTGCTCTGTCGCGACCAAAAATGAAAAATTGTCGCGATATCGCGACATGTTGCTCCGTCGGGACCAAAAAGAAAAAGTTGTCGTGATATCGCGACATGTTGCTCCATCGCGACCAAAAATGAAAAGTTGTCGCGATATCGCGACATGTTGCTCCGTCGCGACCAAAAATGAAAAGTTGTCACGATATCGCGACATGTTGCTCCGTCATGGCCAAAAATGAAAAGTTGTCACGATATCACGACATGTCACATTTTCGCGGCTAAGAGCAACAGGATGCAGCATGAAGTGAAGAATGTCACGATATCATGACATGTCATGAAATCATGGTTCATAGAAGAGAGAGAAAGACCAGGTGTTAGAATGTCGTGATATCATGACATGTTGTGAAATCATGGTCAAAGTGGTCAAACAGAGGCAAGGTGCTAGAGTTGTCGCGATATCGTGACATGTCATGTTTTCACGATCTAAAGACGAGATGAAGGGCAAACAAGAAAAACATCATGATATCATGACATGTCAGAGTTTCACGACCCGAAGCAACCAAAGTGGATGTAGAGGAAAAGTGTCACGATTTCATGACAGAAAGCAAGAAGATGGTGCAGAATGAAAAGGTGTCACGATTTCGTGACATGTCATGTTTTCTGACCAAAGGCAGGAAGATAGAGCTAAAGAGAAAAACATCATGATTTTGCGACAGATTGCATCTACATAGCCCGAAAGAGAAAAGCATCATGATTTCACAATAGAAAGCAGCGAGATGGTACGAATGAAAAAGTGTCATGATTTCATGATAGAAAGCAACGAGATGGTATGGAATGAAAAAGTGTCACGATTTCGTGACATGTCACGTTTTCGTGGCTAAGTACAACAAAACACAACGAAAGAGAAAAATGTCACGATTTCATGATAGGTTGCGTCTAGACAGCCCAAAAGAGAAAAATGGCATGATTTCATGATAGGTTGCATCTACGTGGCCCGAAACAAAAAAATGTCATGAAATCGTGACATGTCTCATTTTCGCGGTGCTTGAGGACGAACAAAGCTACGGATAGAAAATGTCGCGATATCGCGACATACTATTTTTTGTCGCGATTCATAGCGGGCCATTACAGAACATGCAAAAAAGTGTAGAACACGTGGCACGAAGATGTCAGGGCTATGATAACGCTTCAGGATCGACAGTTATAGTTCACAGAGAAGATCAAACATTTCGACGTCGAGCAGAAAGTCAAAAATGATGAAGAGGTGGGGAAGATGAAACGAAGCGATCTGGGAAATGAAACGAAGCGTCACAGAGCGAAACAGAGAACCGCACCAAAAATTTTAAAAGTAGAAGCCAAAGATAGGTACAGGGGTCAAAAACTGCTGTGAGCAGAGTTGTAGAGCTGAGGGTGATAAGCCATTCTGGGCTTGCTTTGGAGTGTTTTTCTTCCCCTTTTTTTGGTTTTGAGAAAACTAGATATTTTTGTCATTGTAAATTGATAAATTCTTAATACAAAAAATTCAGAGAGTTGCATCTCATTGGCAAGAAAGAAGGAGTTATTTTCTGCATGCAAGATTGAATGTTTATCTTTCCCCTTTCAGATTTCTAGGCTTATAGGTGAAGTTTAATGCAAGTTTTCTTGGTTGCTTCATGCGAATGTCTAAATCTGAAAATTACAGTTAAAACCCCAGAAACCAGCACCTAGCTTATTTGGATTGTGCGAGTTTTTGCAGGTTCAATAGGTTAGGTTGTATGTAGAAAACCTCATTATCTTCGGTTTTGTCAAAATAGGATTGCATCCCCTGAATGTATTTTAGTTTCATTTTTCTTTACATTTTATTTTTATCTTCTCTGCACTTTTATTTCTAGAAAGTTTAACTTTTATTTTAATTATAGTCATTCAAATAAACAATTGAAAATCTACCAAAATCTGAAAACAAAATAGTTTTATCATTTCACATCGAATTCATTCGGATCAAACGAACAATCATTGAAGTGTCAAATGAAATAAACCAGCTAGTGCCCCTTGTTTACAGTTACTTGCAATCACTAAGGTATTCCAAGCATTCAAATTGAACAATATTATTTGTGCAAAATGCTAACATAGCGGAGACCTTGGAGAAGTTACTTGTTTAATTTCTTTGCAAGAGGGGATTTGGAACCCAAATCCTATTGGAGAGTGTGTTTTCACAATCGGGTGAAAATACCACTCAACAGATTGGCGCTAGAAGGAGGGCCTAAATTGGTTTACTTTATTTTTATTTTCATACAGAAATAATGTGTTTTTGATTCGATTTTGAAATTATTTCTTAAATCTCATTAACGGCTAAACCGCAACATTTTTTGTGTTGCAGGTTTTCTTGGAGATATCGAGAGTTTCGTCAGGCAAGCTGGACCCACCGCGCCGTATCGCGACTAGGTCCCAAACAACTGGGGAAACCATATTCCATGACCTTACACTCACTTGTACTCCAAAAAATAAAACCAAGCAAGCTGTGAACCCATCAGACAGCCTTGTCACAGAAGACCTCTTTGTTTCAGAAGCACCGAGCGGACCTACACCGGTGGTATCAATTGCCACCAGTGTACCTATTGTCAGTACCATTTCCACCATGCTTGTAGGGTTATCCTCATCAATCTTAAATCAGATGGCCCAACCTCCGACAGCTCCTTGGTACGGAGCTAATAATATTCCTTTGAATATTGCAGGGGATATCCATGAAATCCCTAAGAACATAGAAATATTCTTGCCCAAATATAAACCAGATGGCCCAAGGACCGCAGAGGAGCATATCCAGGCCTATAGGGACGTTCTGATAAGATTGCAAGTTCAACATGAAGATGTGGCTTGCAGACTTTTTCCCATGAGCCTAGACCCAGTGGCCTATGAATGGTATATTTGCCTACCTACTGGCTCGATCACTTCATGGACACAAATGGAGAATGCCTTTGTCAATCAGTTTAGGTCACCTTTGGATCCCGCAACCATCTACAATCAATTCATTACTTGCAAAAGGAGCCAAGGTGAGCCAATCAGAACCTTTAATCAGAGATTCCAAAAATGTTATAATAGAGCAGTTCGACATTTTGCCATAGACCCCGCAGTAGCTTTACAAATCTATTTTGGGGCATTGGATCCGATGACAACGATGTTTGCCAGGAAAAATCCTCAAGTCACCATGCTCGCCTTAGCTTACAATGAAGCTATGACCATCGAGCAGCAAATGACACCACAGGGCTATGGGTTTCCCCAGATGCCTATGATGGGACAATATGCTCCATATGGTCAAGCTCCCATGGTAAATCAGATCATGGCACCGCAAATGCCAAACATGAATGCTTTCCCATATCAACAACCATATCCACCAACACCTGCCTATGCACCCATTCCAATCCAACCGATCACATCCATTCCACCCGTTCTCGCATTTTTGCAAAATAGTCAATCGACTATGCAAGGAACCAGCCAGGTTAATTCTCAGGCTATAGTTCCTTTCCCAAATCCAACTCCGATCCAAAGTGTAAATCCATATATGAATCAAATTCCTCAAAATCTGACTCAAATGTTAAATCAAGATCCCACGAATTATGCAAACCCAATGGGAACTAACAATAATGTAGCTCCACCGAAAGAGATTTATTCGGATGTTGAAGAGCTCAAGAAGATAGTTCATAAACTGAGTAATGACATGGTTCAAAAATAGAAGTATGAGTCCCATGCCCCTCACTCAAATCAAAATTTTAACAATAGAGGGAGACATTGGAACACAAAGCCAAACAATGGAGGAGTACCTGCCCCTATTGCCAATCAACTAGATACTTCTACAGGACCCAGTCAATCCAGTTCCCTTTTGAATCTTTCCGATTTTGCATGGGAAAAGGGGTGCAGATTGCACAATACAAAAGAGCACAATGAGAGGAATTGTCCTGAAATCGCTAGATACACTCATTGTCTCCAAGCCCAAGTAGATGACCTGGAACTTGTGCCAAATGAGGGTCCACCCCAACATCAAGATGATAACATTATGGTGGTGGAAACTTTATACCGTCAAGAAGGTGAGAGTGAGGAAGAAGAAGATGAAATTTTGGAACAGGAGGTGCAAGCTTTTCGAGAGTTTAGAAAGGGGAATCACGGATATCATTTGAGAAGTAAATCTAAAGCCCCTAAAACATCATCAACACCACCAAATAACTCTATCCTTCCTCCGGATACTAAGGCGAGATAATAATCCTCCTCCTCCACTTAGAAGAGAAACGTCTAATGACACGTAGAAGACAGTCAAACTTGAAAAATCAAACTATGACATAGTGGAGGATCTAAAGAAGTCCAAATCAAGCCTTTCATTCTTAGAAGCGGCCAGGTTGCCTGGCCAAAAAGAAGCATTGATAAAGGCTCTGAACTCACCTAATCAAGTATGGAAGGGAAAGGAAGTTGAGTCTCATTTGATTTTACGAAAGGAGAGACGGGATGTCCCACCATTCTTATTGACTCTGAGGATTGCTGGTAAGAATTTGCATAATTGTTTGGTGGACACGGGTGCCACGAGCAATCTCATGCCTTCAGAGATATGTCAAATGCTAGGTCTACAGCCTGTTTCATCCAAATGCAAGGTTTTGCAATTGGACCGATCTGAGGTAAATGTGGTAGGGACCCTATATGATGTCAAAATTCAACTAAATTCTGAACCCGGGGTCCAACAAGTGGTCGACATTCTGGTTGTTAATATCCCAAGTAGATATGGAATGCTACTTGCAAGGGATTGGATGAAAACCTTGAATGGCTATATTTCAACCGATTGCTCACATATGTGGCTACCCTGGAAAGGAATAGCAAATCAAATCAGAGTAGAAAATGAACCGAGGCTTAAGGAAATCATAACCAAATTTAATAAGCCAAATGAAGTTTAGTTTTTTGAGCCAGAATTGGGGGTTTATGCATTTGATGTTGAAGAGGCTACTGAAGAGCCTAAAGGGGAAACATTTCACGGTAGCTCTCTTGAGGAAAATGATTTCATATGGTTGCTTAGGTTTGATGGATCCAAATCCAAATAGGGAGCAGGAGCCGGAGTCGAGCTCACTTGTCCAGGAGGTAAACCTTTACTTGCTGCCTATAGGTTATAGTTTCCTTGCACGAATAACGTGGCAGAGTATGAAGCACTAATTTTTGGTTTACAACTGGCGTTGAGCAAAAAGGTTAAATGCTTGAAAGTATTGGGAGATTCTGAACTGGTAGTCAAGCAGATTAAAGGACAATATACATGCCGCGATAAGAGACTGAGCCTTTATAGAACTAGGGTAATGGATCTCATTGAGGAATTCGATGCTTTCAATATAGCCCTTATTTCTAGAAAAGGAAATCGCATAGCAGATTCTCTTGCAGTCGCCGCAGGCATGTTAAATCCAGTTGATATAAAAAGGTGTAAAAAGTTCTCCATCGAATTAGTTCCTTGTCCATCGATACCTGATAATGTCAAGAATTTCCAAGTTTTTGAAAATGACAGACACATATTCAAATTTGTCATGAACTCGGGTATTTTTGAAAACCAGGTGATTGATGAGGAGCAAAGATGGCAAGAAGAAGCAGAAAACGAAAGTGAAACTACATGTCAATCCAACAAAATACCTAAAGACATAGTTTCATTGGAGAAAATGTTCGATATGGGATACAAGGCCAGGAAAAGAAAAAAAGGTTCCACTCCCCAAAGATGCATGTGATCTAATTAATCTAGGGAGTGCAGACAATCCACGGGAAGTGTACATCGCAAAGGCATGTACAGCTGAAGAAAGAGAAAATATAATACATGCACTAAAACACTACGTGGATTGCATTGCTTGGAATTATAACGAATTGAAAACATACAACCAAAACGTCATTACACATACCATCCCTCTAAAGCCGGACTCCAAGCCTTTCGGACAAAGACAACGAGTTGTTAACCCGCTATTGGAGCCCTTAATAGAAAAGGAGGTCAAGAGATTATTGGAAGCAAAGATTATTTTTCCTGTTAGGCACTCAACCCGGGTTGCTAACCTCGTTCCAAGTAAGAAAGAAGAACGGAGAGATTAGGCTATGTATAGATTTTTGAAATCTTAACAAGGCCTCTCAAAAGGATAACTATCCATTGCCATCCATTGATGAAATTTTACAAACAAGTGAATGGATCTGAAATGATGTCTTTTCTTGATGGATATTCTGGATATAATCAAATTCTTATTCATCCCAATGACAGGATGAAAACAACCTTCACAACCAAATGGGGGACATTTGCCTACAGAAGAATGTCGTTTGGACTGTTAAATGCTGGTGCAACATTTCAACGCGCCATGGACTATGCATTCAAAGGGCTTATAGGCAAGTGTATCATTGTGTATGTGGATGATATTCCAATATTTTCAAAGAAAAGAGAAGACCATGTCAAGGATTTGAAAAAGGTTCTTCAAAGATGCAGAGAGCATGGAATTTCTTTAAATCCAAAAAAATGCATCTTTGGAGTAACAGAAGGAAGACTACTTGGTCACATCATTTCAAAAGAAGGTATATCCATTGACCCGGAAAGGATAGAAGCTATCCAAAACTTGCCTCTCCCGGGTAGTAAAAAGGAGTTGAGATCTTTCTTCGGGCAAATTAATTTTGTGAGGAAGTTTATTTCAAGCTTCGCTGAGATAGCCAAACCGTTGAACAAGATGCTCAAGAAGGATGTAGATGTCAGATGGAACGAGGAAAGTAGGGTGGCCTTTCAAAACATTAAGGATGCCATTTCCAGAGCCCCTGCCCTCATAAGTCCAGACTATTCTAAACCTTTCTATATTTATGCTTTCGCATCGGAACACTCTGTTGCGAGTGTATTGACTCAGAAAGGTGAAGATAGCACTGAAAATCCCATAGCATTTTTAAGTGCTCCTCTAAAAGATGCTCAATTGAGGTATTCCATCCTCGATAAGCAGATGTACGCACTATTTAAAATGGTAAAAAAATTTGACATTACATTGTGCACAGCAGAAGTTTTTGCCATTGTGCCTGACCCTGCTGTCAAGACTATGTTTTTGCAGAACGAGCTAGGCGAGAAAAGAGGTAAATGGATTTCTACCATCCAAGAATTTGATCTTGAAATCCAACCTATGAAACTAGTTCGAGGACAGGGACTTGTGAAGGCGATCGTTGAGAATAATCCGCAAATGACATGCCAATATTCAAATGCAGAATACATTTCTAAGGATGACTGGTATGTTGACATTGTGCATTTTCTATTAAATGGTAAGTGTCCATCCAATTTGAATTCCACTCAAAGAAGGGCTTTAAGACTTAAATACTATTAATTATCTGATTAGATCTGGTGTTCTGTACAGGAAAAATCATGAGGGGATCTACTTGAGATGCTCGAATAAAGTAGAAGCTGCCAAGGTTCTGCAAGAATTTCATGGGAAATATGGAACTGGCCATGGTGCGGAAAATGCCACAGCGCATCAAATCCCGAGAGCAGGATACTATTGGCCTCACATTTTTAAAGATGCACATGCCCATGTGAGATCTTGCCACATTTGTCAAGTAGCTACCAACAGAGAAAGAAACGCAGCCATGCCATTACAACCTCGTAGTTGAGATGAGACCATTCGCACAATGGGGATTAGATTTCATTGGGGTTATTAACCCAAATTCTTTAGATTCCCATAAATTCATACTAACAACTACAGATTATTGTACAAGGTGGACGAAAGCAGTTCCTACAAAACATGCCACTACAGACGTTGTAATAAAATTCCTTGAGGATCACATCATAACAAGATTCGGAATGCCCGATTCTATCGTTAGTGATAATGGTAAAGCTTTTGTTTCCACGCAATTTGCAGATTGGGCATACGACAATAAAGTGAGTTTAAAATTTGCATCTAATTATTACCCTCAAGGAAATGGTTTGGCCGAATCCTCAAACAAAAATTTATTGAATATCATTAAGAAATTACTGGAAAAGAACCCTCGAGATTGGCACAGCCAGTTAAAGTTTGCTCTTTGGGCAGATAGGACCAGAATAAAAGACTCAATAGGAAACACACCCTATCATTTGGTCTATGGACAAGACCCAATCTTTCCTGCAAACTTGAAGCTGCAAACCTTGCATTTCATGCAAGAATACTTGGGAACAGAATAACCACACTCGAAGCTAGATTAAGTCATTTACTGCACCTCGATGAAAAAAGGGAGGAAGCCATGATTCACATGAGTAAACACCAAGAGGTTGTTAAAAGATGGTTTGACAGAAGAGCTAAAATTAAGTCCTTCAGAATTTCGGATTTGGTCTTACTGTGGGATAAAAGACATGAAGAAAAGGGGAATCATCAAAAATTTGATTGTCTTTGGTTAGGCCCTTATCAGATTTCAAAAATCCTAGGGAAAAATACCTTCAGATTAAGAACTTTAGACGGGAAGGATCTGACGTTACCAGTTAATGGGCATGTTTTAAAGCATTATTTTAGCCCTTAAGTCGTAGGAGATTGGAATTATATCTTTCTGTTTTGGTATGAATTTTCAAGTTTTTGTTTCTTTTTATTATTTAAGTTGTGTGTTTATTTGACATGTTTTGTTTGTCTATAAAAAAAAAAAATGATGAAAAAGTTGTCTTGAGATGCTAACTTATGCTTTAGATCAGGGAAATATGGAACATTGGAATTATGTAGTAGAAAGCTCCGCAAGAAACACAAACAGTTTAATAATATCGTTTGAAACTTGTGATGCATGAAGTAGTCAGTTTCATATTTTTTTATGGCAATACTCTATCTGCAATTCAAAGGGCAATGCATTCATATTACATCTCACTTTGCATATACATGCCATCTTAGTTGCATATGCATTTCAGATACAAATCATTAAAGTGTGTCAAATCCTCTTAGGGTTATGCTATAACATAAATAAGAAAAAATCCTAAGGTTGGGAACTGAGGCCCGAGATATCTAGAACCAAGCACATTTTATACACATTAAAAAGGATCTTGAGCAAAATGATCAAAACCTTGCTTGGAAGAAAAGGTCAAGTGAAAGAAGTATTTCATGTCTATCCTATTATGCAACATGATCCTTAAAACAGTGGTTTTTACCACTTCCATAAAGCTTAAAGCCTAAAATCGGAGTAGTAAGGATAGGGTTAAATCCTCATCGAACTTAGGTTGAGGATCCAACTCCCCAAAGCTCTGATTTGACCTACATGGAGTAGTAAGGATAGGGCATAATTCTCATCTCGCCTAGGTTGAGAATCTGATTCCCCAAAGCTCCTATGTCTCATTTCATCATAAATCTTGGATTGGAAGGATCGTACTACATGTCCTCTGCAAAGGATGGGTAGTCATCCCCAAGGTCCAAGAAATAAAATTAATATTTCCCATTTCATCTAAATCTTGGATTGGAAGGATCGTACTACATGTCCCTAGCAAGGATGGGTAGTCATCCCCAAGGTCCAAGAAGTAAAAAATTAATATTTCCCATTTCATCTTAATATTGGATTGGAAGGATCGTACTACATGTCCCTCGCAAGGATGGGTAGTCATCCCAAAGGTCCAAGAAAAAAAGAAGAGAATGAATGAAGCCAAATCATGGATTATGGGGTTAAGTATGCCCATGCGTGGCAGCATGTCTTGTCTAAAAACAAGACCACTGACTATTCAAACGGATAGACTAGCATGACCATTTCATCCATAATCGGTTAAATTATTTTGCTCAAAGTGAGGTAATGAATTCCAAATCGGAGTAGTAAGGATAGGGTTAAACTCCCATCTCGATTAGGTTGGGAGTCTGATTTCCCAAAGCTCTGATTTCACTTTCACTTGCACATGGGTTCAAGATAGTAGTGACTCATAACCAACTTTGGGATCTAATAAAGAAATTCATTATACATATAGTTGATCCTAAGAGGGTTTGATAATCTTAAATGTTTGTGTATGATACTAGAAGGTCTAAGCCTTTATAAAAGCAAAATCTCTAAGCATATTTATCAGAGTTACACAAATCATTCACAATCTCACATATGCATTCATGCAAAACTGACAATGGAATGTTGATCAATTTCAAACGATAGAAAATGGAACACATTGCACACACCGAGCTGATACTTAATGATTCTAATGTTTCATGTATTTCTGATCTATCGGCATTTGTTTATGTTTTATGTGCTAACGCCTGTATTCAAGTATGTATTTTTTTTCAGGTTAGGTTCTCACCGAAATGCTCAGGAGCATTTCCCAACAGAGTCGCCATTTGTTGTGGCTGCTCCACAACACACCCCAAAATTGGGGACCCACCTTTTTTGCACACTTTCCAAGAAGATTGCAGTGGCCCAGATGTTAAAAGAGCAAAGAAAAGCAAAAATGAAAAGTTGTCGCGATATCGCGACATGTTGCTCCATCGCGACCAAAAATGAAAAATTGTCGCGATATCGCGACATGTTGCTCCGTCACGCCAAAAATGAAAAGTTGTCACGATATCGCGACATGTTGCTCATCGCCAGAAATGAAAAGTTGTCACGATATCGCGACATGTTGCTCCGTCGCGACCAAAATGAAAAGTTGTCGCGATATCGTGACATGTTGCTCCATCGCGACCAAAAATGAAAAGTTGTCATGATATCGTGACATGTCGCTTTTCCGCTAAGAGCAACAAAATGAGATGAAGAAAGTCGTGATATCGTGACATGTCATGAAATCATGGTTCATAGAAGAGAGAGAAAGACTAGGTGTTAGAATGTCGCGATATCGCGACATGTTGTGAAATCATGGTCAAAGTGGTCAAACAGAGGCAAGGTGCTAGAGTTGTCACGATATCGTGACATGTCATGTTTTCATGATCTGAAGACGAGATGAAGGGCAAACAAGAAAAACGTCATGATATCGCGACATGTCGAAGTTTCACGACCCGAAGCAACCAAAGTGGATGTAGAGGAAAAGTGTCACGATTTCACGACAGAAAGCAAGAAGATGGTGCAGAATGAAAAGGTGTCACGATTTCATGACATGTCGCATTTTCATGACCAAAGGCAGGAAGATAGAGCTAAAGAGAAAAACAGAAAAAGCCGGAGAAAAAGTGTCACATTTGACATGTCGCTTAAGTACAAAAAAGAAAACACGATTTCATGACAGGTCGAAAGAGAAAAATGGTGTGATTTCACAGGTTGCATCTCCACCAAAAAAAATGTCACGAAATCATGACATGTCTCATTTTTCACGATGCTATGAGGAAGAACAAAGCTACGATATAAAATGTCGCGATATCGCGACATGCTATTTTTTGTCATGATTCATGGAGGGCCATTAGAACATGTAGAAAAGTGTAGAACACGTGGCACGAAGATGTCAGGGCTATGATAACGCTTCAGGATCGACAGTTACAATTCACAGAGAAGATCAAACGTTTCGACGTCGAGCAGAAAGTCAAAAAATGACGAAGAGGCGGGGAAGATGAAACGAAGCGACCTGGGAAATGAAACGAAGCGTCACAGAGCAAAACAGAGAGCCGCACCAAAAATTTTAAAAGCAGAAGCAAAGACAGGTACAGGGGTCAAAAACCGCTACGAGCAGAGTTGCAGAGCTGAAGGTGATAAGCCATTCTGGGCCTGCTTTGGAGTGTTTTTCTTCCCCTTTTTCTGGTTTTGAGAAAACTAGATATTTTTGTTGTTGTAAATTGATATATTTTTAATACAAAAAATTCGAGAGAGTTGCATCTCATTGGCAAGAAAGAAGGAGTTATTTTCTCGCATGCAAGATTTAATGTTTATTTTCCCCTTTCAGATTTCTAGGCTTATAGGTGAAGTTTAATGCAAGTTTTCTTGGTTGCTTCATGCGAATGTCTAAATCTGAAAATTACAGTTAAAACCCCAGAAACCAACACCTAGCTTATTTGGATTGTGCGAGTTTTTGCAGGTTCAATAGGTTAGGTTGTATGTAGAAAACCTCATTATCTTCGATTTTGTCAAAATAGGATTGCATCCCCTGAATGTATTTTAGTTTCATTTTTCTTTACATTTTATTTTTATCTTCTTTGCACTTTTATTTCCAGAAAGTTTAACTTTTATTTTAATTATAGTCATTCAAATAAACAATTGAAAATCTACCAAAATCTGAAAACAAAATAGTTTTATCATTTCACATCGAATTCATTCGGATCAAACGAACAATCATTGAAGTGTCAAATAAAATAAACCAGCTGTGCCCCTTGTTTACAGTTACTTGCAATCACTAAGGTATTCCAAGCATTCAAATTGAACAATATTATTTGTGCAAAATGCTAACATAGCGGAGACCTTGGAGAAGTTACTTGTTTAATTTCTTTGCAAGAGGGGATTTGGAACCCAAATCCTATTGGAGAGTGTGTTTTCACAATCGGGTGAAAATACCACTCAACAAGAAGAATACTCAGCTGCCATAGAATCATCCCACTCATGTATCCCATCATCTTATGAAAAATATCGTGGATCACTTGAAACTAATTCACAAACAAGGGCTATAACTATAGAATATGCATGAGCATGTGTGGAATATGGAAGATCATGAATGAAAGGTGTTGTCTCCTCAAATATGGTACATACCCATCTAGGCATGGTGATAGTCGGTGTAGGATCCTCAAAAATAGGTTCTTCATCAAGATGTTCCTAAATATAATAAAAAATGGAAGGATCATGAGGATTATATAGTGAAGAAGAAGAAGAAGGTGAAGTAGGAAGAGAGGAATCATGAGGAAGAAGATGCTCATCGAACTGAACATATGTTCAAAAAACAACATCATGTGTATCAGGATCAATAAGTTGATAAGCCCTCATGTCATCGCAATAGCCAACAAAAATGAGTTGCTTGATCTTCCTATCCAAAGTCTTTCATTTATTCTTTGGAATATAGGCCCAAGCATGGCTCTCAAAAACTCTAAAACATGAGATATTAGGCTTAGTTCCAGACCAAGCCTCCCTTGGAGTCATATGCTCAAGTGCCCTATGGGATGTGCAATTATAAATGTAATTTGTACAGTTAATTGCTTTAGCCCAAAATATAGGCGACAAATCCCTAGAGTGCATCATGTAGTTAGCCATATATTTCAAGGTTTAGTTAATTTTTTTTTAGGGATAGAATGCTGATGAATAATACCATGTGTCACAAGGAAGTCTAAACATTCTCTGCTTAAATACTCTCCCCCATTATTTGTACATTGATTTTTATTGCAATAAGAAGTTTGATTCTCAACCAAATACTTAGACTTTGAAGTGAGTCAAAACATTACTTTTGTATTTGAGAAAATATACCCAAGTATGCCTTGATAAATCATCTGTGAATATTAATGCATATTTAGCTCATTTGAAAGAGGCATGTGGGAAGACCATCAAATCACTATGTACAAGCTCCAAGGGTTAAGATGCTCTATGTGAATTATCTTTGGGAAATGGGTTTTGGTGTTGTTTTCCAAGTGCACAACCAGGACAAACACCTTCAAGAAATGAAACCTTAGGCAAACCAACAACAATATCATGATGGCTCAACTCCCTCAAACACTTGTAATTGAGATGTCCAAATCTCTCATGCCAAAGTTTGCTCTCAAAATCTGCATGAGAAACTAGGAATATACCTGAAGAAGTATCATAAAAACCCTCAAAATGATATAGTCTCACTTAATGATCAACAACTCCTTGTGCAATCACTGAATGTGGCTCCAAAAAACTTATAACTTTAGCTCCTTGTGGTGTAAACAAAATAATATTTCCCATACTAGAGTTACAAATTTGATATATAGAAAGAATATTGGTGGCAATTTTTTGAACATAGAAAAAATCATTAATTCAACCACCATATAATAAAATATCACCTTTTCCTTTGATAATAATGAAATATGAGTTTCCAACTTCAATATTGGAGGTTGAATGTGAACAAAGAGATGTAAAATACTCCTTAGAAGAAGTCATGTGGTGTGAAGCACTAGAATCCAAAACCTAATTATCTAAACAAGACGTAGAAGATCATCCTTGGACATTCAAAACCTTACCATGTTCTGTGGGAACAAAAATTTGTGTTTCTTCATGGCATCCTCTAAGTCATGCAACGTCTTCCAACACTTGGTCACTGAATGACCATTTTATCGAAAATAGGTATAGGTGACATTAGACTCATTCTTTTTCTTGGAAGGCTCTTTAGGTTTAGATTTGGATTCTTTAGGTTTAGGATTTGATTGTGGTAGAACATTGAAGGTTATATATAATATTTAATAAATAAATAGATAAAATAACATTAATTTAAAAGAATCACTTTGATAAAGAATCATTGTTTCACTAGTAGGAAGGTCCCTCCAATGTATTCAATAAACAATTAGATATTCTTCTTCATGGATGATTTGTGTGAATGGCCAACCTAATATATATATCTACCCTAAAGCTATGTTGGTGAAGAGATGTGATGGTTCACATTAGGAAGAGACGTGATGGTTCATGTTATGAAGAGATGTGATGGTTCACTTTATGAGTTAATAATATAATAATTAAATGATTAATAATACTAACTAATAATGTTAGAATGGAGGATCCTAACATGCCACCCTCCTTAAAAAGAGCTTTATCCTCAAAGCTCAAAGTGAGGAGCTTTGTCCTTTGTTTTCCAAGCAAATTTTTTGCAAGTTCTTGTACTATTTTAATGTCACTTTTTCAGAGGTAAGGATATCTTGAAGGTCGAAGTGTTAGTGAGGGTTGCTAGGAAAAATAGTAGAATATTCCTTAGGAGAATCATGATGATGATGGGAGGGAAACCCTTGGGGTTCCTCAAACAATTTAGAATGATGCATCAAAAGTGGTGGTAACACTTCCAAATCATGTTGGTGTTCCTTGGTAGAGCCAATGAAGGAGTGTGTAGTCACTCTGCATTGTTGTCGAATAGGTTTGGCCATGTGGTGATAATGCAATATTGGTGAGGAAGGTGTGTGTAGGTCTTGTAGAGTGTATGTTTGGCCAACATTGGTCACATTGGGTATGTCTACCCCATCCTTGCTTGGTGCATCGATCACTTTGGGTATATCAACCATATTGCTATCATTGGCGTGCTTAGGTATTTTGGGGATTGCTTGCTCGTTTTCCTCATTTTCCACATCTTCATTATCTTTCTTATATTCCTTAGCTTCATGATCTTTCTTATCTTCCTCATATTCCTCATCTTTAGTGCTATCATTAGGTGAATTTGTTGCTACTTCTACCTCAATCACAATTTCATCATTGGGAGAACTACAAGGAATAGTTGCATCCAAAATATATAGTTTGGGTGTAATACATTGATGATTGCAAATAATTTTATCATCATAATGAAATCAAAGGTCATTTTCTCTTCGTACCTTCATTTCTACAGGGTGATACGTTTAATGGGTAAGAGTCAAGTAAGTTTTGGGGTGGTGTACGTATTTTGTGATTCCCATATAGGTGGTTTTGTAATTGGGTCCTTCCACTAGTAAAAAATGTCCTTTGTAATAATTTTATTTGCAAGGTCATCCTTTTTTAGGGTTAACTCTGCTATTTTTCTTACTATTTTTGTTTCAAAATCATCTTGCCATTTATTCATTACTTGCAAGATTTCTTTCAAGATGTCTTTAAACCAACTTCCCCACTTGTGTCCAGAATTGATGCTCTGATACCAAATGGTAGAACCCTGAAGGTTCTAGCTAATATTTAATAAATAAATAAATAAAATAACATTAATTTAAAAGAATCACTTTGATAAAGAATCATTGTTTCACTGGTAGGAAGGTCCCTCCAATGCATTCAATAAACAATTAGATATTCTTCTTCATGGCTGATTTGTGTGAATGGCCAACCTAATATATATATCTACCCTAAAGCTACGTTGGTGAAGAGACATGATGGTTCAGATTAGGAAGAGATGTGATGGTTCACATTATGAAGATATGTGATGGTTCACTTTATGAGTTAATAATATAATAATTAAATGATTAATAATACTAACTAATAATATTAGGATGGAGGATCCTAACAAATTGTGAAGGAGATGAAGTGGTTTTAGGCTTAGGTTTGGGCTTGCCTTTCCCTTTTGAATTAGATGCTACTAAAGCCTTAGATGAAGAGGTGGGAGACTCAAGAGTAGAAAGTTTTATTTCTTCCCAAGTAAGTCTATCACAAAACTCTTCTAAAATAGGTAATTTAAAGTTTGCACCAAGAGCATCCATGGTGGAGAGAAAGGTGGAGATAAATATTTGAAATGACCCCCTTAACTTTTTCAAAATGAGATACACATATTCCTTTTTAGTTTTAGTTTTACCACTTCCCTTTGACTGTGTCAAGAACTCTTTTAATTTTGTGAGATAGTCAACAATGGTGGGTAAATCATCAGGAGATAAAGTTGTAAGTTTTGCATCAAGTTGAATAGACCTTAAGTAATAAACTTTGCCAAATAACTTGTCTAATTTTCCCAACATTTAAAAGGCGTTATACAACTATCTAAGTGAAACCAAAAACTTTCATTGATATGTGTGTTAATTAAATCCCTTGCTTCATCCATTTTTCTATCATGAACAAATATCTCATATTCTTTTGTGAAAACAGGTTGTTTCTCTTTAAGAAGATGTAATAGAACTTTTTTTGCAAGAAGGTTTAGCATGTGTGGTCTTGTTGGAACAAAATCTGCCTTCGGTTAATAGTGTTGTGGCTTAGACTTTGCCAACATTGAATAGACAAATATTGCTTGAGATCATATGTCTAGTCTCTAGAGAAGGCTGGTTCTTTTGAATTTTTTAGAGAAAAGGGGAACGAGAGATAAGGGAAATATAGCCTAAGCTAGAACTTTTATATGGTGCAGATTAGACAACAACAAAGACAGATTTACTTACTTCTATCCAAAGCATTTAAAACACATTTCCATGCAAAAATTATATAATTCCAGATATGATTTCTGATATTTCGTTTAACATGCGTATATATTAGATTCTTATTCCAACAATATGATTTATGTATTGTGAAAGTTCAGATATAAGAACAGACTCAATTTACAATTCAATATTATAAGCAGAAATAAAGAACATTAATACATACACTTGCACGATATGAACCAGAAGCCAATGGGAGATGTGATTTTATTGCTTGTATTCGAAGTACATGTATTCAGTCTTGTAAATGTCCAAGAGCCAACCCTTTTTCTGGAGTCGCTCGCCCCTATATATACCCTAAAAGAGTATATTTTTCTAAGTACATCTTACTTATTTTACAAGCAATCATCTGCAGTTTCTAATAATACACAACGGATTTCCCACAGATTGGATGGATTGGCAATCATCCAATGGACCTGCCAGGTTATAATCAATAGACCATTCTTCAAAAATCAGCACCTGATGTCAGTGCATGTCCCCAGTTGCCAAAAATATACTCTCCTTTACAGCTTGCGTGTCGTGAAATTGCAACATTCTTTCCTTGCTTTGCTCTTTTGCCACCTCCAACCATGAAAATGAGACATGTCGAGAAATCGTGACATTCGTCTCTTGTTTTGCTCTTCTACCACTTCCAGCCACGAAAATGAGACATGTCATCATGACATTCGTCTCTTACTTTGCTCTTTTGCTGCCTCTCACCATGAAAATGAGACATGTCACGAAATCACGACATTGTTTCCTTGCTTTGCTTTTTTGTCGCTTCCAACCACGAAAATGAGACATGTCACGAAATCGCGACATTCTTTCCTTGCTTTGCTTTTTTGCCGCTTCCAGCCACAAAAATGAGACATGTCATGAAATCGTGATATTCGTCTCTTTCTTTGCTCTTCTGTCGCTTCCAGCTGTAAAAATGAGACATGTTGCGAAATCACGACATTCATCTCTTACTTTGCTCTTTTGTTGTCTCCCATCGCGAAAATGAGACATGTCACGAAATCGCGACACTTTTGCCTCTTTGCTCCCTTTTGTTGCTCTTAGCCGCGAAAATACATGTCACGATATCGCGACACTTTTTCCCTTTTGGCCATGACAAAGCAACATGTCACGATATCGCGACACTTTTTCCCTTTTGGCCGTGACAAAGCAACATGTCGCGATATCGCGACAGTTTTTCTCTTTTGGCAGTGACAATGCAACATGTCATGATATCGCGACACTTTTTCTCTTTTGGCAGCGACAATGCAACATGTCGCGATATCGTGACACTTTTTCCCTTTTGGCCGCGAAAAAGAAACATGTCGCGATATCGTGACACTTTTTCCCTTTTGGTCGCGAAAAAGAAACATGTCGCGATATCGCGATACTTTTTCCCTTTTGGCCGCGAAAAAGCAACATGTCATGATATCGCGACACTTTTTCCCTTTTGGCCGTGACAAAGCAACATGTCGCGATATCATGACACTTTTGCCCTTTTCTTTTTCTCTTTGCTTTGAACCGCAAAAATGCAACATGTCGCGATATCACGACACTTTTTCCTCCTTGCAGTGTTTTGCATTTTATTTGATCTTTAGCATATGGGCCACTTTGGTCTTCTTGGAAAATATGCAAAAAGGAGCATCAGATGTTTCTCTGTAGTTAGTCGCTTTTTTGACTAACATCCTTTGCGCCTTTCGGGGGATTTTTTGCTTGCAAAAATTTTGAACCAGGCCTTTATCCATTGGGAAACGGAGTCAACAATGCAGTTGTAAAAAGAATCTTTCAAAGAAAGACAAAGGACACAGGAAAATGCACTTAGATCAAACGTGAACATTACCTTGCCAAAACTCCCTTTATACCTTAGTATCTCTATTAAAAAAAAATGTCGACTTCTGATTGGCTGCGATCGAAATTTTTTTTTGTTAAGGCCGAAAAATGGTAATATTTATGAATATTGTCTAAATATACTTATATTATACTGTACATATAATTCCTTTTCTGCTTTCTCAACAAAAATATAACTTTAGGTGAAATGCATTCACCATGATGGGAAGAACCAAACCATCTTGATCTTTCAACTCAAAAGCATTGAACTGTTTCTCTAAAACAATTTCAAATGGTCCTTCCTAGAAAGCATCGAATTTATCATGGTTACCTGGCTTAGCTTTCTTTACATTCCATTTCAAAACCAAGTCTCCCACTCTAAATTTTCTGGTAGTTGTTTTTTTTTTGAACCATCCTTCAATATCTGCCATATGCTTCTGATTGTGATTGTATGATTGCTCTCTTTGTTCTTCTAACTGTAAGAGCTGCATAACTCTTGCAACTGTGTGTAGAATTTGGTCAATCTGAGGTAGCGGGTAATGATATTTGAGTGATGCTTTGTTCAGATTTCTGAAATCTACACACAATATGATATCTCCATTTTTCTTCCTGACTGGTACCAAGTTTGCCACCCAGGTGGAGTGTTTAACAGGGTATACTATTTTAGCTTGAAGGAGTTTTAGCAGTTCTTGTTTCATCAAAGATTCTATATTTGGATTCACTGGTCTTTGCTTTTTCCTAAAAGGCTTAGCTCATTCTTCTGATTCTATGGTATGTTGAATAACATCTTTATTGTACATTTTTAGATCACTATACACCCAAGCTATGATTTCAGGGAATGTTTTACACAATTCTCTGATCTGGTTCACTTCCTCTTCTGTACAACTGATTCCAACCTTAATCATTTTTCTTGGCTCCAACTTTACATCTTTGTATCTTCTTTTATCGACCTTGATTTTCTGCCAACTGCTCTATCATTGTTATCAAACAGGCCTTCAAGGGTGATGAGACCCTTACGAATATGATTGTTTTTTAACCGAATAATATCCTCTTCTTCTTCATCCTGTAGATCCCGGTTGGCTAAGCAATTCATTTCATGGATTAAGAAATCTAGTATCTATTCATCATTTTCAAAAACTTGCCAAAAAATATTTTTATCAGGTACTGAAGGCCTGTATATAAGTCTAACAATTTGACTTCTGAATAACATTACTTACAGGACAAAAATTAGCTCCTACTGAAGCTAACAAATCTACGTGGGTATTCTGTTCTCTAGGGATAAAATTTATATTTAGGGCCTCAAAGGCCTCTAAGAGATCCCACACTTTGTTCCTGTAAGCCTTCAAATAATCTTGTTTACTTATACCTTTTTTGGTGACTTGATTCACAATAAGTTCGAATCTCCATAGATGAGTAACTGTTTGATTCCCAATTTCTTAGCCTTTCTTAACCCTAAGCACAGGGCCTCATATTCTACTGTGTTATTGGAGCAACTCCAAGTCAACCTGTAAGAGAAAACCTTTTCCTCTCCGATGGGAGAAATCAAAACTATTCCGGCACCAGCTCCATTCTTGCACCTAGCCCCATCAAAGAAAAGCTTCCATAATTGATTCATAGAACCATCCTCTTCTAGGGAGGGTATCAATTTTCTTTTTGGTTTCTCAATAGAATAGTTTCCTATTTTTGTTTCTATCATGGCATTAAAATTTTGTAGAGAAAACTCGTCCTCAACTTGGAGCTCTTCTAATGTTTCTTCCATTAGATCTTCTTCTATTATTTCTTCAGTCATCATATTTACACAATCAGTTTCACCAATCTTTTCTACATGAAACGTCAATGGTTTCTCATTAAAAATCTTGACCCTTCTACCTTTGAAAGGTATCTCCAAATTAGAATAATCTAAGGATAAGTATCCTCCTATATTTGTTGTGAACTCTCTGGATAGACACATACCAAAATAGGGCTCCAAGTCTACGACTACTACCTCCTGTATGACTGTCATCTGAGGCATTTTATGCAGTCGTATGGGAATATCCTTTATCACTCCTACAATTTTTACTTGGAGTACCATCTAACTGTAGGATGCTCGCGCTGCTCCTAGTGTACTCCATTCCCATAATATCACATACTTCTTTGGGTATCACAGTGGTAGCAGTGCCTGAATCTATCATGTAGTTGTGGACAACCCATCCTTCCATTTGAAGGGACAAATAAAAGGGTGGTGGCTTGTTCTTACCAGTGGCAGACGTCAAGTTTGTTAGAACCATTTTCAAAGATGATGCAGTACCACCTCCATTTTTCATTGTTCTTAGGGATTCCTGTAGGAGATCGATTTGACCTGGGATTTGAAGAGCATCATACATATTTGCCTTAGAAGGAGTATTTTTCATTTCCTCTACTATACTTAATGTATGTGAATCAACTATTCTTTCTCTTTCTTTGGCAAAAGTTTCACATTTATTTTTGTATCCCTGGGTAGCTTCAGTTCTTTGCCTTTTTGTCAGTGAGGGGAATCTCAACCTTTCCCTAGCCTGTTCTTGGGTTTCATTTTCCCCCCGAGGAATAAATTCTTTGTGTGTTTCTTGCCCTTGAATTTTGGCTAGAAACTGATATTTTCTTTCCCGAGGGAGACTTCCCTTAGGAGTTTCTTTGGGAACTTCCTTGGGAGCAGGGGAAACATTCAATGGCTGAAGCTCTTTAGGGTCTACTTGCAGTGGTTTCTTAGCTCTTGTCAAAAATGAAACCTGTTCTACTGTAGGCATCATGAAGTTGTGGTCCTCCTCTCTAATTATATTTACATGGCCTTTCATTTTTTCTTTACTCTTTTCAACTGCTATACTTTGTATATAATGCTGGTGTATCATACACGAAATTTCCCCATGTGGATCGTTACATGTAGTGCACCAAAAGTTAGAATCAGTGGGAGGCTCCTCGACCTCCACTGTCTCATTTGTATATATCGTGATCGGTCTCTCTTGTCCCCTATTGCTTGATTGTGCTGCATATCTCGTTACCTGAGGGAACCTCCTTGGCAAAAAATTCCTTTCAGCCTCTCTTTTTCATGGATGCCATTTCATTTGACAATGTCTTCATTGTATCAATTATGGTCATGTATTGATCACTGGGGGGAGCTGATGCAAGGGGTGTAGCTAGTAATGCAAGGAATGTAGGAGGTGCGGCTATAGCTGGGAGGGCCTACGTTGATGAGAGTACAGGCATTTTAGAAATTGATGCTTGGGAAAGCTCTGGTAAAATTGGCAATAGACTTTTTTATGGATATCTTTTTATAGCGATGAGATTAGCTTCGCCCCTTGCTGCCTCTACATAGATCTTAGGAAAAGTGGTTACACGGGATTGCCTTATTATCATACTAAGATCTGAATCAAAAGCCCTTAAATAATAGCATATAGCTTGTTCTTTTGTGGGCTTTAGGCCTTGCGGTACTCTATCATGAGTTCTGGTAAATATGATGTTGAAATCTTGGATTTCTTCTTGTGGATGCCTCTCAATGACAGTGAATTGATTCAACAATGTGAAAGGATCCGCATGTATATTAAATTCATCGACCAGACGATCGACAAGTACTGGCCAAGAAGTAATGGATCCAGCGGGAAGCGCTCTGTACCAATAGAGCATCTTTCCTTTCAAAGATATAATCAACAATCTAACCATTACATCTTCCTAAGTGATGTTGTAAACAGACGCTAGCGCTGATACATCTAAACAGTGCTCATCTACTATTTTGCCTATTTCATCAAAGGTCGGTAATGCTTTTAGTGCAGCTTGTGGAATTTGGTGGTGTGTTCCCAAGTTCAAAGGGCCAATCTGATTCCACACAAGATGCACTAGGGCAGGGTGGCTGCCATGATTGCTAAAGGAGTTACAACCGCTATGGGATTTCTTGCAGATGCTCCTACAGCGGGTGTTAAAGAGGTGCTAATGGTGCCGGGCGGATTTGATTGTGCGGCTAGCACAGGGTGTGCTTTTAGGCTTTCGAGATGTATTCAAAGAACTCGATAGGTTCTTTAGAGTTTCTAGCTCGAGATCTAGTTATCATATGGCTATATAACCAGAAGGTTTCTATACAAGGTCTTTCTTTTATGGTCGAAATTGCAACGGAGTCGCCAGGTGGTTTTTCTTGAGATTTAAAAAAAAAAAGCTCTTAAGGTAAAACACCAAAACTTATACAATACTGTGGGATTGCTGGTCCCATCGGGCGTGCCAAAAACTATTGGAACAAAATCTGCCTTCGGTTAATAGTGTTGCACCTTAGACTTTGCCAACATTGAATAGACAGATCTTGCTTGAGATCATTTGTCTAGTCTCCAGAGAAGGCTGGTTCCTTTGAGTTTTTTAGAGAAAAGGGGAACAAGAGATAAGGGAAATATAGCCTAAGCTAGAAATTTTATATGGTGCAGATTAGACAACAACAAAGACAGATTTACTTACTTCTATCCAAAGCATTTAAAACACATTTCCATGCATAAATTATATAATTCCAGATATGATTTCTGATATTTCGTTTAACAAGCATATATATTAGATTCTTATTACAACAATATGATTTATGTATTGCAAAATTTCAGATATAAGAACAGACTCAATTTACAATTCAATATTGTAAGCAGAAATAAAGAACATTAATACATACACTTGCATGATATGAACCAGAAGCCAATGGGAGATGTGATTTTATTGCTTGTATTCGAAGTACATGTAATCAGTCTTGTAAACGTCCAAGAGCTGACTCTTTTTCTGGAGTCGCTCACCCCTATATATACCCTAAAAGAGCATATTTTTCTAAGTACGTCTTACTTATTTTACAAGCAATCATCTGCAATTTCTAATAATACACAACGGATTTCTCGTAGATTGGATAGATTGGCAATCATCCAGCGGACTTGCTAGGTTATAATCAACAGAACATTCTTCAGAAATTAGCACCTGATGTCAGTGCATGTCCCCAGTTGCCAAAAATATACTCTATTCCTTTACAGCTGGCGTGTCGTGAAATCGTGACATTCTTTCCTTGCTTTGCTCTTTTGCCGCCTCCAGCCACGAAAATGAGACATGTCACGAAATCGGGACATTCGTCTCTTGTTTTTCTCTTTTGCCGCTTCCAGCCATGAAAATGAGACATTTCGCGAAATCGCGACATTCGTCTCTTACTTTGCTCTTTTGCTGCCTCTCACCACGAAAATGAGACATGTCGCGAAATCGCGACATTGTTTCCTCGCTTTGCTTTTCTGCCGCTTCTAGCCACGAAAATGAGACATGTTGCGAAATCGCGACATTCTTTCCTTGCTTTGCTTTTCTGTCGCTTCCAGCCACAAAAATGAGACATGTCACAAAATCGTGACATTCGTCTCTTGCTTTGCTCTTTTGCCGCTTCCAACTGCGAAAATGAGACATATCGTGAAATCGCGACATTCGTCTCTTACTTTGCTCTTTTGCTGCCTCCCGCCACAAAAATGAGATATGTCACAAAATCGCGACACTTCTGCCTCTTTGCTACCTTTTGTTGCTCTTAGCCGTGAAAATACATGTCGCAATATCGCGGCACTTTTTCCCTTTTGGCCGCGACAAAGCAACATGTCGCGATATCACGACACTTTTTCCCTTTTGGCCATGACAAAGCAACATGTCGTGATATCGTGACAATTTTTCTCTTTTGGCGCGACAATGCAACATGTCGCGATATCGCGACACTTTTTCTCTTTTGGCGACGACAATGCAACATGTCGCGATATCGCGACACTTTTTCTCTTTTGGGCGCGACAAAGCAACATGTCGCGATATCACGACACTTTTTCCCTTTTGGCCGTGACAAAGAAACATGTCGCAATATCGTGACACTTTTTCCCTTTTGTCCGTGACAAAGCAACATGTCGCGATATCGCGACACTTTTTCCCTTTTGGCCACGACAAAGCAACATGTCGCGATATCGTGACACTTTTGCCCTTTTCTTTTTCTCTTTGCTTTGAACCGCAAAAATGCAACATGTCGCGATATCGCAACACTTTTTCCTCCTTGCGGTGTTTTGCATTTTCTTTGATCTTTAGCATATGGGCCACTTCGGTCTTCTTGGAAAATATGCAAAAAGGAGCATCAGATGTTTTTCTATAGTTAGTCACTTTTTTGACTAACAGGTCTCCATGCATGATAATTGTGTGGTGTGAGAGTATCAATTAAACTTAATGAATTAATTTTGCAAATACCATAAGAAGGGAAGATAAACAACACAAAGGGTGCAAAATTCCACACCGACAACAAATACCAACCCCCCACTCAAAAAAAATTAATTAGTCTTCTTACAATAAGAGAACCCCATAAAAAAAAACCTTTATAAATCAAGTTTACAATGATATTTTGATAGAAAGGATGGATTCAAGTTGAAGCCCTCAAATTTCTACTCACAATGTAAAAAATATCATTGAAAACAGATGAAAAATGAGAAAGATATGAGGAAGAAAAACTTCAAGATTCAAAAAAACCTCCAAAGCTCCAAAATTTGATACTAAAAAATACTTTAGATGCCACCAAAAAATAACCTTTAAACATATGGAGTACTGAATTGAAGAGATCTGGATTAGGAAGACAAATCCAATGCTTCTTATGGTTTTGAAAACGGATTCTGAATGCTTCAGTTGTGCATTTAATTTGAAAGAGGCTCAAATATTTAATTTTGGACACCATTAAAACTTTGAAAAATAAATATTTAAACAAAAAATGATTTAAATATAAATACCCACCAAACTTGAGGCCTACAATATTGAAACTCATCCACTAGAAAAGTAATATCATCCCGTCAAAAAATAAAAAATCCACCCGTCAGAAAATCGAATTCTGTTCATCGAAAAATTGAAATCTACATGTTGAAAAATTGAAATCTATCAAAAAAATATGATATCATTGGAATCGTGTGCTATCCATTGGAATCACATTTTAGCCATCGAAAACACTTTTTTAGCCATCGAAATCATGTTTTAGTCGTTGAAATCATGTTTTAGCCATCGAAATTGCATTTTAGCCATTGAAAATGTGTTTTAGACACCAAAAATATGTTTTAGCCATCAAAAATATGTTTTAGCCATTTGCAAATACATTTTAGCTATCGAAAATGCAAGTTTTTATCAAAAAATGATCGGAGTTTGTGAAACTAGGTCAAAAAATAGTGTTTGTAGCAAAAATTGGCCAAAAAATAGTGTTGCAATGATCGCAGGTTCCACACCAATTAGATCTCAACTAGAATCCATTATCTATTTCCAATGTTCTTACAATACACAGATCTATTCCTCAAACTCATGAATCAGATAAACAGGAGTAGATCTAAAGAAATATAATGCACAACAATAAATCCACCAGATCTCACACACGAACAGTATCCTCACACATGAACAATATCCTAAAGTAGATCCAAACGAGCTTCCTCTTGCATGTCCAAAGATGGAAAAATGCAAAAGATTTCAATGGATGCTTCCAATAATCTCAATGCTCTGATATCATGAAAGGAATGTTAGCTAACACAAAATAACATTCCAAACCCAAGATCAAAGAATATTGAAAATATCACAATAAAACACGAAAAAAGAAGCTCTAAATCTGATTGTATTACTTAATGGAGAAGCCTTGCTTAAATAGTCAAGGGTGTACAATATCAACCATTCAATCATAACAAAAAAGAGAAGGGACTAATATCCACCATACAAAAAGAGGTATGATATGAGCCATAGATCATGAGGTAGGTATAACCAAATGGATCACAAACCTCTAAAGAATTAACAAACCAGATAAGAACAAAATGACAACATGAATATCTTGGAACACGTACTATCCTAGTAAACTTAAAATATAATCTAACATCAAATAGTAAATGTCTTAAAGTAGTTGATAAGATTTGTAGCAACTTGATGATAATGGATCAACTATGATTCTTTGATTGTGTATACACATGCAAGCTATCAAACTATAATTTGGTAGTCACTTAGAAATTTTATGTGGCATACATTTATCTTTTATTCCATCAAGAGTCCTAATATTAAGGCTTCATATGCTACCATATTGTTAGTTATATCAGAAAAATTTAAGTAAAAGTAATATGAATATTAAGGATAGAAGGTACTTTAAGAAATATCCTTTATCCTAACCCATGTTCACTTTTAGCCCCATCAACATGAAGGATCTAGTTGTTACGGTGGAACTCCTCTTCAAAATCTAATGCATTTGACATAATAGTCTTATTCTCTAGTCTTGGATGTTTAATTTGTGTTAAGATATTTTCAAGACTCAAGACTCAAGGATATATATATATATACACACACACACCGAGAGAGGGATCAAAATAGAGATAATGGATGAGGGAAATATCACACAGTAATATGGGACATAATATATGGCCAGATTATATCTTCATTTCTCAAAGATTTTCTAATATTGTTTGGATGGCTAAGGTGCTATAAAAACCTAATCAATGATCACTTATGCCTTAACTATCGTTTGAGTTATGATACAAACACCAAATTATTACATTATGGTCATTCATTTATTATACTAAGTGTCTTAGATGATTTTTTTAAATGATCATATAAGTAGTTTGATGTAATATATAAAGTCAACATTTCACATGCAATGTAAATGGTCAAACAAAATTTTCAATGGGAGTGTATCTAGTTTATGTTAAAAGCATTATTTGGTTTATGTAGTAAACAATACACTTCCAATTCTTATCATCTTTTTGTGTTAGTACAACTCCTAAGGATACCTAAATAGCTAAAGTGTATAATCTAAATGGATTATCATGATTAGACAAATAAATTAGAGGATTCTAAAAGGAAGTCTCAATTATAGAAAATATGTGCTAGCCACTTGGTTAGAGGATTTGAATATATATGAAAAGTTTATTTGTGAAAATGATATTAAAATAAAGAATGTAATTTGATCTATGGTAAAATGAAAATGTTCAAAATTTGATTTATTAAGATTAATTTTGATGGTACTTCCAAAAGAAACCTTTAAAAGCCAAGGAATGTGGTGTTTTTCAAAATATTGAAGGAAAAATTCATCACTTAATTAGAATCATATGAAACTTCAACTAAAACTATGCATAGCCTAGTGCACTTCTCATAGGAATTAGTATTGCAATTGAATAAGGAGGTATATATATATTTCAATTCATGGGGATTCACATAGTATCAGTATTGTTGTCAACATAAAAATGATGTGGGTATTGGATATAAAATAATTTTATTGTTAATGTTTAAAAATTTATTACTAGAAGTAATCTCTTGGAATTGTGAACATATCTATAGAGAATGAAATCAAGTACTAGATAATTTATCCAATCCTGATGTTGATCTTTGTCTTGATAAATTTTATTTTAGAAAGTGATTGGCTGAATGAAATTTCATCTCTTAATTAAAATTATGTTAAGAAGCTAATTGTGACAACATTAGCACTTTGAGAAAAATAAAATAATATATTTTATAGAAAAATAAATGAAAAATGATTTTAATAAAAAGACAGATTGGATATAAATTTAACATAACAAAAAATTTAATATTTTAATATTTTGATTAAAGTGGCCCCAATAAAACCACATATAACTTTTTTATTAAAATACCAATAAAATATAAATGCATTTTAATAACGTAAAAGTATGCTTAATATATACTTAAAATATCTATATATACTTCACTTTTGCACCTACAATATACTTGCCTTATAGGCATAGTCCACATGCCTATGATGAGTATTGGATCCCACTTAACTATAACTAAATATATTTTTTTTCCACCTCTCAACATTGTCATGTAAATTTATTTATAACTAAAGAAAATGAGTATTTTTTTCATGTAGTAAGCAACACCATTCCAAATTTCTTGCTCCCTCCCTTGCTCCTTCGAAGGTGATCTTGGAAGCATTCTCTACCTGGCTTCCTTGGAGGTGACCTCGAGCGGATTCTCTACTTGGCTTCCTTGGAGGTGATCCCAGGTGGATTTCCTCCTTTTTCATCTCTTTTTTTTGGTGTTGGATGGGTTGGTGTGTGTGGTCTTCTTTGATGTGGATCAGTAGCGCCTCTTTGGTGGTTGGTTCATCCTTTGCTTGCCCGATGCGCGAGGTGGTCTAGTGAGCTTTTTATCTTTGTTTTTGGGTGGTCTTTGGGGAGAGACTAGGCATTTTCTTGATATGGAGGAGGGTTTTTATGGATGATATCCTGATCTAATAGTGGTGGAAAAGGGTTGTGTGGCCCTGTGGAGTCTGCCTGAGAAACGTTTTGATGAACCTCTTTCTCTATGGTTGTTTGTAGTCTTGGTTGGGGGACAAGGTGCTTTCTCGTTGTCGATAAAGGAGAGGTTTTAGAGATCACCTCTCAATATGAAAGACTTGGTCCTTTGCCTATTTGGTGAGGAAACCTCAATGAGCCTTTCTTTATGATATTTTTGTCTTATTAGGGGTGAGACCTTGTGCTTTCACGATGGTCATAGTTGAGGGGTTTAATGTTGGCTTCCTAGGCTTACCCTTGGGAAGTCGTGGACCTCTATTTCATCTAAAGTGAAGCTTGCTTCTTAGAACTCTACTCTCTATAGGTCTGCGAGGTCTTGAGGGGTACTTGGTGCTTTCACACTATAGAGGAGGTTTTGGGTTTGGCTTCCTAGTTAGATGTTTGGAGAGACTTTGACGGGTGGTGGTGCTGGTAGTTCACATCTTCTCAAGATGTCCTTTACAACCAACTCTTTTGTTAGCTTCTTAGGTTCTACTTGCTTGTGATGTTTTTCCTAGGTAGGAAACCTCTATTCAATTTTCAGAGTTGTTGTTGAAGGTTTCCTTGGGTGGGAAACCTCTATTCAAATTTTAAAGCTGCTATTGACGGTTTTCCTGGGTGGGAAACCTCTCTGTTCAAATTTCAAAACTGTTACTGAAGGTTTCCTGGGCATGAAAACTCTTTTCAAATCTTTGAATTGTAGGTGCAGTTCCTCTGGTTTGGCTTGCTGGCAAAGGTTTCCCTAGGGGAATAACCTCTTTCCAAGTTTTGAACTGCAGGCAAAGGCTCCCCTGGGTAGGAAGCCTCTTTTCTTTTTCTGTGCTACAGGTGAAGGTTTACCTGGGCAAGAAACCTCCTTTTATTTTTTGAATTGCAAGCGAAGGTTTTCTTGGGCAAGAAACCTTTCTTCATATTTCAGAGCTATGTTGTTGCTGGTTGGTTTTCCCGATTTAGGTAGGAAACCATTTTCAAATTTCATGTCTCTTTTGTTGTAGGTCCTATGGAGGTTGTCTCGCTACTTTAGTAGTTCTTTATTTGTCTCCTAGAGATAGTCTTCAAGAGACAATTTTTTTTTGTTTTTCCTATTTTAAAAGGCTTGGGGATCCTTTCAAAACCTTTTCTTTGAACCAATCAAAGTAAGCAAAATCTCTCAATTAAACTTCTTTTGATATATATATATATATATATAGATATATATTTTTATATAATAAATTGACACTTATGAACAACCTCTTTAATAATTTTTTATATTAAATAATTAATTTTTTTATAATTATTTAAATTATAATTTTATTATTATTTATTTTATTTTTTGAAAAATAAATTATGTTTGAGTTTTATTACAATTTGTTTTTTAAAGTAATCTTATTCGTATTTATTTCTTTTTGGAGAAAAAATTGTCCTATGGCGCGAGGGTTCGAAACTCGCGGACTACGGCGTCAATCACATTAATTACAATTTTATTTAATTTAACTTATAAAAATAATAAAAACGATAATTCGATCGCATTAATAATATAACATAAACCATTACAATTAAAAATTCTAATCTTACATATTAAAAAATTTAATATTTATAAATTAAGGAATGAAAATAAAGGAATATGATTATATGTACTATTTTTCTCAATGAAAAAAAAAAAAAAAAAACGTTATATTGGTTGCAAGTCTTTTTTTTTTTTTTAAGTATGTTTATAACATATGGTGAAACTAATAATAGATGAATATTTATTTTTATGCTTCTTATTTTATAATTAAAAAAAAAAAAAAATCAAAATAGCTATATGTTGTATATTTGTAGTTTTGTCATCTGGAATGAGAAATTCAATCTTCTGAAAAAAAATTTTGGGCGGCTATCATTCTCTTATGCTAAGAAATTTTAGCAATTCTAGCATTTATTTTAAGTATACTGTTTCCTTCATTCACTGTAATACATAGTCCAATTCTTATTTTTTTAAGATACCAATGGAAATGGAAGAGTATGAACCAGGTTTTGATATATATGGTGGCCAGGAGGAAAATTGCATCCCAAGTTCTAAGAGTTTTTCCTCTTGTCCTCATGAAAATAAAACTATGGTGCCTCTTCCTCCTATTTTAAGAGAAGAAGAAAAGAGAAGACTACAAGCATTTATTAAAAAATCAGACCAGGATTGGAAAAGGTAAGTAAAACTAATATTCATTTAAAAAAAAAAATTGATATTTTGTTCATGTATTTTTTTTATGTCTGTTTTAATTGGCAAGGATTTTGATTTACTTATGAAATCTATTTAAATGTCAGGTATATGTATACTGGAAGCAGCTATTTAGTGCTTAGAACACCACCAGCAGGCTATCTTTGTAGAAAGTGCGGAGTAAAAGGACATTACTTTCAAAATTGTGCACTCAATAATGGGATTGTATATCCTGAGTTCAAAGCACCATCAAAGGCATATATTTGCAGAAGGTGTGGAATAGCTGGTCATTACATTCAATACTGTCCAACTAACGGAGATCCAGCCTATAATACAAAGTTTCAAAGAAGAATCGAAGTAGATCAAATCATGAATAAAAAGATAGTCCAATCATCATGGAAATGTTTCTTGTTTGAGTTTGCAGACCAAACTCTTCTGTATATTGAAATAAAACAAGGCCATAATCAGAGGCTTAATTTCTCTACAGTTGTGGATTTACATGCAGTTATAAAGCAATAAACAATGATCTCATATATATTGTTATTGTTGCAAAAACATTATGATTTTTATTATTTTTTTATAATCATTAACCATGGCTTGAAATTTACATGAGATATTTTCATTTAAAATAATTTTTTAGCATTGAGGGTTTGATTTAAAAATTATTTTTGAGCATTTAGGGGTTGATTTAAAAATTATTTTTTCATTTATGTAAATCAAATGTAATTTCTTTAAAAATAAATAAAAATTAATTTTAAATAAAAAATAAAAGAAATTATCGTCTTCCATTTTGTCATAGGTATAAATCAAAAGCAAATGTAACTTAAGAAAAAAAATAAAAGGAACTCTCTTCCTTTTGTAATGAAAAGTATAAAAGGATATCATGACATATAATATGAATTAATTTTATTTATTAAAAGGAATATTTTTTAGAGTTTTATGTATGTTATTTTAAAAATAAATAACTATTTTAATAATTTTATCTAAACATTCATTTTAATTTGTCTAAACTATAATGAAAAGTATAATATAGTTTCATGGCCTACAAATTTATAAATTTTATTTTGTTTATTTAAAAGTAAGATTTTTTTTCTAAAATATGAAATAAAATAAAAAATGAATAATAGTTAATATATATATATATATATATATATATATATATTTTGTTAAAATAATAGTATATTAAAATAAATGAGCGCACTAATAAGTAAGTCAGTGTTAGTGTGAGCTTGGAGCGTAGTTAGAAGTGAGTTTGAGCACGAGGTGAGAGTGAGTGCAACCAAAAGCGAACGCGTGCGCGTGCCACGAGTGAGGAGGAAGTCTGAGCAAGAAAGCAAAAAGTAGAAAGTCAGACCAAGGAACACGTGCCACTTCTTGTTCCACATCTTAGGAGAATTTAAAAGATTCATTTGAAGAAAATATAGGTAATATGGAAAGAAAGTCATTTGTAAAAGTCCTTACTGAAAGTATGAATGACCAAGTTGGAAGTATGGATGTCTTAGCTAGCAATAAGAGGAAGAGTGAATCTATGGCAAACCTAGTCTAGGTAGCAGATTCTACACCATAAATGATTATCAAGGATGAGATGATTGAGTATGATATATTGGTTTTTAAAAACAAAGGGTTAATATGGAAGTTTCATGGATATTGGCCAAGTTTTTCTTAGATTCAAAGTTGTATCAAGTGAAAGTGGAGATTGAATTCAAATTACTCCATGAATTTTTTTCGAAAAGGATTTTTTCTCATTATTTTCTTCAGTTCAAAAATAAGAGATAAAATAATGGATGGAGGCCCATGGTTTAGGGGAAAATATGCATTATATTTAAGACCTTGGAGTAAGAATTTTTTTGTAGACACAAAAACTATTAAAATGCTTTTAGTATGGATTAAGCTTTTTGGACTTCCTTATCAACTCATCAATAAGAAGGTTTTGAAGAATATTGGTAATAATCTAGTTGAATTCATCTAGGATGGACCAAATACTAAGAAGAGAAGGTATGTTGTATACACGTGAATATGTGTTGCCATGAATATTTCTAAACCTTTACCACAATTGATTAGGATTAAATTTGAATCAAGAAAATGGGATCAACAAGTGGATTATAAAAAAATTACATTTCGATGTCATAAATATTATGAAACTGGTCACATGACAAAAGACTGCAAAGCAAAAAGAGATGGAATTTTTTGAGCATAAGGGTAGCTTCAATTTGAAACAAGAAGATTGTATAATAGGAGAAGCTAGGTCAAATCAAGGATTTTCCACTCCTAAGAAAGTGGTTAGAAATATTCCTCTATATCATTTTAGGAGGCCATTCCAGTTCACTCGAATTGACCATTAGAAGATAAAATGATATGGGGGATGAGGAAGTACAATGCACAAGTTCAAATATAGAAGGAGCTAAAGGTGCTAAGGAAGAGGGGAAGGTAAATTTTAAAACAAAGGAAGATGGGGAAATAAATTTTAAAGCAAATGAGGTGATGGAGGTCAAGATTTATCTAGGTAAATCACCTATATTATCCTTATTTAGCTTAAAATATTCTCCTTACAATACAAATGAAAGTAGTAGCGAGTGTTTTTCTTGCACTTTAGGATTTCAAGAGTATTTTAGTAAAGAAGATCTTATGGAGGATATCCAAGGAAATTTAGGGTTTTCAGGCCAACATAAGAAAGTGATGACTATGGAGGATCATCTATGTAGAGTTTTTAGGGTAACATAAAGAAGAAAATATTAATGAGGCTACTATTCTTTAGAAGAAAAATCTCATTTTCAACAATATGAAAAAATAGAAGAGATTGATGAAGATGAGAGTGTTGGTAGAAATGGAAGATAAATCTCATTTTGAACTATGATATTAATATGGGAAGCCAAATAAAAATATCACGTGTTAACAAGATGTGGGGTTAAACCCACTAATAAAAATAAAAAATGTTGATGATGAAAATGATATCATGGAATATTACGAGTTATGAATAAAACCCCTAAAAAAAGAGTTATTAAGGAATTAATAGGTTGTTATAGCCCTAATTTTATTTTAATACAAGAAATAAAATTAAGCAATGAGGAATGTAAGGATGCTTTTAAGAATATTTGGAAGATAGGTGATTGTTTAGCAATTTCTTCTATAGGAGCTTCAAGAGGTATTGTAATAATATGGGATAAATGCAAATGGTATAGATGACTATTAGAAGCAAAAAGTAATTGAGTTGTTGTATTATTTTGTAGAAAAGAGGACAACATAAAAGTTGAGGTTATAAATGTATATGCTCCAACTATACTTACTCCTCGTGAAAGATGTTGGAAGGACCTTAGCATATTTTTATCAAATACAATGATGACTCATTGTGATCTATGGATTCTTGGGGTGATTTTAATATTATTCTATTTTCTTTGGAAAAGAAGGGTGGCATTCTAGGATGGTCTAAATAATTACAATATTTTGCTTCATTTGTCAATTCAAATGACCTTTGAGATGTAAGTCCCTCAAGCTTTCAATATACATGGGATAATAGGTGCATTAAAAAAATAATATAGCAAAAAGAATGGATAGATTCTTATTATCTAATAGATATTTGCAAACAAAGTATACAATCTCTTCAAATATTTTATTGCTAACAGGATCAGATCACAAACCCATTCTTTTGAATTATGATTTACCTAATAATGGTCATCCAAATCCATTTAACATTTAGTCTATGTGGCTCCGAGACCCTAATTTTTCCCATATGGTTATGTTATGGTGGTATGAATCAAAATTTGAAGGATCATGTATGTACAAGTTTATTCAAAAGTTGAAATATTTAAAGGAGCAAATAAAGATATGGAATACCAAATATTTTGGTAACATTTTTAAAGAAAATAAAACATTCAATCCAAACTCAAAATTTTACAAGAGACGATAGAAATTAATGGAATGGATAAGGATTCTTATGTGAAAGAAAAATAATTACTTTCTAATTATCATATTGCATTAAAAAAGGAGAATTCGTATTGGTTCATATGGTCAAGGAGATAGAAGCACAATTTTTTTCATGCTTGACCAAAAACAAATTTTTCTATTCATCATTTAAAAAATATTATAAATCCAAATTGAAGAAATATTGAGGACAAAGAAGATATAAGGAAGGAAAAAATTAATTATTTAAAAAAAAATTATCATATTCTAGGCAAGATAAGGAGGCACAATAAAAACTTCTACAATATTCCATCAATTATCACTCAGGAACAAAATAAAATCTTGATGAAGATAATATCTATGAAGGAGTTCCATGAAGTAGTTTTCTCTTTCCATATTAACAAGGAACCTGCCTTGATGGATTTCCTACAATTTACATTAAAAATTATTGGGATTTATTGAAGAGTGATATGTTAGATGTGGTTGAATAGCCCAAAAAAAATAATGCTATAATAAGTGAGATCAATGCTACTTGTATTACCTTGGTTCCCAAGAAAGGTGAAAATATTTTGATAATTTTAATCCAATAACCCTTTGTAATATGATTTATAATATCATATCAAAAATTATAACAAAGAGGTTGAAGGACATTCTAGGGTGTCTTATTGATGTAAATTCATTGCAGGAGATCGACAATAGACTCCAAGGGTAAAATTGTTAGACAAAACATCGTACAAAATACACCAATAAAAGAAACCTACAAATGCTTCCTTTCATTATCTGAATTCACATCCCCTTACAATAGAGTCTCCCACTTATTATACTCCCCAAAAGAAAAACCCTAGCCTACGCTATCCCCTTACTACTTTTAGTCACTTTCTATTTTAGCTACTCGCTATTTTTAGTAACCCTAAAAAAAAAACTCAGATGGCATCCAGTATGGAATTATGCACCCATTATTCAATAATAACCACTATTCCAATATAGCAACCCCACTCTAGTTCTACACTAGTAGTTATGATAACTTTTCAGTTGCAAAAACTGACAAGTACATTAAAAGCTACTTTTGGGCTTTTAGACTTCAATCTCTATCTTTAGTCTTTGTCCTATCTTCATTCTCTAATTCTATTGATGATGTTGCTCTTGTTCTATTATCATATTATCTATTTATTTTCCATAATATACTTAAGATCAATATAATATTTCTCTTGATTTTACTCCTATGGAAAATTTTGATTCAAAAATTTTATGATATTTCCATTTCATCCAATGAAAATATTCCATTCTTGATAGAACCCATGGCCTCAATTTTATTCCGTCTCTTGATGAGACATTTTTTATTTCCATTGATATATTTAAATTCCATAGTTCTTCCTTTGTTGACCAATTGAGATACTAAAATGAGGTTATTTTTTATACCCAAAACATACAACACATCTTCTAATATGCATTTAGAATATGGTAAACCAAGTGTAGAATTCCTAGATCCTTGTACATGGTAAACCTTATAATTTGCTATATTCATTGAAATGCTCATTTTAACTTGAATTGAATTTAACCAACAAAGATTTCTTGTCATGATGGTTTGGTCATAAATCTATGTACCATGAATCATCTCCATACTCTAATTTTATTTTATTTCCCATGGCGTATTATGTCATTTATGGGAATATCCTTGTCTTTATTTTTTTTAAAATGAATCTTAGTTCTTTGAATATGTATGATCTTGATATACTCTTTTTAAAAAAACTTATTTCCTTTGATGTAGAATGCCTTATTGCTTCCATATTAAATTTTCAACATTTCTTTTAATATCCTAATTATTTTCTTTCAATATTGTTTCACTCAGTCAATCAATTTCAATTCATTTTGCCTCTTTTTACAACTCTCAAATTTTATTTTTAAATTCTTCATTATTTTCTCAAATTCAAATTTTCCTCTTATAAAGATCTCAAAATTCTTCTTCAAACAATTTCAATTTTAATTCATCATTCATCAATTTTCAAATTGAATTCTTTTATCTTCTTTTGTCTCTCAAATTTCCTTTCACAAATTCACTTTCAAGTTTCAATTTAGCCCAAACTTCAATAGCTCAATCTTCAATTTAAATTTCAAATATTTAATATCCTTATACATCCCATTAATTAATTTATTCCTTAAGGATTCCTTCAATTAATTCACTTCATACCTTAATAATTAAATCATTTCTTATAGCTTCAAAAATACTTTAATAAATAATGACACACCTTATAACTTCTATGAAATAATTAAATGCATACACATAATATAATTCAGAAAAATAAATTTGAGGAAGGCTCACCATAAGTGGCGCTCACCCTTGCAACTTATCAAAGAGTCTTTTGCTTAATCAAAAAACTCAAGAAATAGTTTTGTAATGTAGTCACAAAGTCAAACATTATAAATATGCTTCTAAAGGTGTTACAACAACAATCATTTCCTCTTCTTTCCATCTCATCCTATGAATTATTTGAATAGAGAAAGGTATCTCATTCCTCCTTCCAAAATACCTTTGGCTTGATTGTGCTCTTAGCTCCACATCTCGTAGCTTAACTCTCCCCTCAACATATCTTTGGCTTGCTTGAATTGTCAACTCCATGTCAATAACTCAACTCTCTATTCAACATATCTTCAATTTTATTCATTGGTTTCAACACATCCACAATTACTCATGGAATTCAAAAAATCTAGCATTAATCCTCTTCACCATTACATATTTTATTCAAAAACATGGACTATCAATTCTTTACAAATCTAGCATATCTCTTCAAATTCTAAATATAATAAAAATTTGCAAATTTCCTTAAGCAATCCAAATATCCTTCTCTAAAAAACATTCCTCCACTCAAATATCTCTTTCTCAATTCCTTATGTTCTCTCTACAATAGTCTGTAGCTTCACCTTTAACACTTTCCAATGTGGTTTTTATACAATGTTTAGTCTCCATTATACCTTCTTCCTACATATCCAAATCATTGTCTTCTTTAGAAATATCTCTTAAACAATATCTCCTTCAATTGATCTCAAATATTCTACTTATATTCTCTTTTCTCTAGCAATCCTTTCTCAAATATCTTCTCCAAATTCACTCATCCAATAATATCTCACCACTATAGCTCTAAAACAAGATGTCTTTGATACCACTATTGGAAATTATTCCTAAAGATCTCACATGGTTAAAAATTTACAAGATCAAATAATTACATTCACATAAACTCACTCTAAAATAAAATCACTATTTTACAAAATAATAAGCTTTATTAATACAATTTTGCATCAATAATACATTTAAAAATTATTGCAAAATCCTTCTATTGTATAGCATGGAGCTTTATCTCCACTATGTAACTTTTTATAATGAATTATTCAATACCCCTAACTATTACTATCCTTAAAGTCAGAGGAGATGCAACCTTTCACATGCCTCATATTATGAAAAAAATCTTATGATTACATAACCTCCCACTTCACATATTTACACATAGTTCATGACTTTTTACTTCTGAACTTTACACCAATCACTTATGACTCTTCACTTGTACACTTCACACCTTCCACTAATAACTCACACTTGCATACATGAAACCTTCCACACTTAATTACATAAAATATATTTCACTCATCACAACTTGACACCTATTATTGAAACAAATATTGAACACACTCTTAATCTAGTATTTCCAATGGTACTTCATGGTAATCAATGTACATTAATGTACCAAATATTATAATATCATCAATAAGTTAATGGTGCACATTAAGTCCATTAAATTACAAATAAGAAAAAGTGGACAATAATCATACAATGTATTTGAATATAGATAAACAATTATTGAAGGGTTAAGAGATAAAATTGAACGGAGAAATGGTAATATTGAGATAATATGTAAAACAAGTGGAGATAAATGTAGAAACAAGTAATATAATAAACATGGGAAAGAGGTAGTTGGACCAAGTTACACATAGTGGTAAAAATAAATATGATAGTGCAATGATACCTATTTGTATAGAGAAAGAGAAAGATAAAAAAAATGATAAAGAGAAAATAAAGGAAGATGAACCTCGTCAAGTCATTGACGGTTGTGACAAAGGGCATATTGTTGAGGAACATAGTGGTGATGAAGATATTGGATGCTTTGAAATACATTCCAACGGTATCGGTTCCAATTTAATAAGAAGAATGGGGTATACTTGCAAAGGATTGGGAAGATATGGGTAAAGTGTGAAAATTTCTATAATGTCAAAAATAAGGCCAAGGAGTAGAGGCCTCCTATATACATGTCAATTAGGAAGTAGTGTTGGCAATTTTGGGTTTGAGATCCTAGCTTCTTGTCTATGAGTTGTCATTGATGTCAAAAGGAAATGGCATTAATGTTAAGAGGATGTGTTGGCTTCAAAGGTGGAAGATTCCAAGAGAATCCGGAGAGATTCCATTGGCAAGGGTTTTTCATTAAAACCAAGTTAAATGGTTTTTATTAAAACCAATGGAGGTTCTCTTTATTATTTATTTAATTATTATTTAAAACCCTTCAAGGTTTTAATTAATTAATTATTTAATTAATTAAGGGAGAAATTATTTTTAATTTATTAAAAATACTTAAGGGTTTTTAAACCCTTTAGAAAGCAAATTTCGATTAAATTTGAAATTACTTTTCTTTGCAGCCAACGTGTTCTAAAGTCCACGTATGGACTATAAATATGAGAAGGTTCCTAAGGTTAAAGTCTCTTGGAAAATCGAAGGCAATTAATTGGTTTGGTTGCGATCGAATGTTCTGTTTACGCTCGCGAAAGAGGAGAGCTCGTGGTTTGAAAAGCTTTCGAAAAGCTTGACCGTTTATGTGGAAGGAAGTCCGTCTTGGACTTTGTAAGCCCCTTGTGGGCTAGTGGCAGCGAAGGCTACATTTGGGCTTTGCGTAGGCGGAGGTCTGCGTTTCGATCCCCGTGGAGGGAGCTGTGCATGGATTAGTCACGTTTTTATTAAAACGTGTTTTGTGCCGCGAATTTTGGATTCTTCAAGGGCAGCCATTATAAGGTGTGATTATTTTCTTGATATGATTTTTGGCATTGTTTAGCATTGTTTAAAAGACATAGGAGAAATAAGGGGATATTTCTTTGGTTGTATTTTTGAGATTAGTCTTTTGCTATGCTAAATTTAAAAATGGAGATATAAGGTGTAAGTTTTGGTTGTTGTGTTTTTGGCTTCTTTGGTGGTTGTTTTTAAAGAAGAGGAGCTAAAAGGTGTATTAAGGAAAGTTTTTATATATGCTCATTTATCTTGGTTCTAACCCTAACTTGGTTGGAAGTTTGAGGGTTGTGTGTGGTGATAGCTTTAAGGATCAATTTTCTTCTACTCCAAAAAGGTATGGGCACATTTTTCTTATGAGTATGATTGGTGTATGTTTTTCTAAAATAAGGTTGGAGTGAAAAGGTTTTCAACTAGGTTTCCTTTGGTTGGGTGTAAATCCTATTTTCTGGTTTGTTGAAGACTACTTATGCATTGTTATCCTTAAGGAGAGTTTTTGGTGAATGCATAATTTTTGGTTTGAGATAGTGGAAGCTTTGTGCACTAGGGTTTATATTTGTGAGTCTAGCTACTTGCATTGAGTTGGTGGAACCCTTGGTTGGCTGTTTTGAGTTTGATGGTTGAGTTGCTTCCATAGAGGTTGTTTGATCAAGTTATTGCTTTACTTGATTCATGATATTGGGCTTACTCCATTGAGTTGATTTGAGCAAGTTATTCTTTGCATTTGGTGATATTGTGTTGGTGGCTGTTTTGTTCAAATATCTTTGGAGGGAAAAGGATTTCTACTTGTTTCCTTTTCTTGTGATGATTGGTTGAATGCTTCAAGGTTGATGTTGAGTTGAATGGTGTTGGTTGACTAAACCTTGTTTGATGAGCATTGTTGTTGAAACCCTAATTGATGGTGAAAAGAACATGAGTATCATTGTTATGTGATTCTTTGCATAGTTGGCAATTGTTGGGGTTTCATGTTCTTGAAAGAAAACATTCTATCCTATCCATTTTAGATATTGAGTTGAGTTTTTAGATTTGAGATTGAGATTGAGCTGAGTTGATTTGAGTTGAGTTTTGAGATTGGGATTTGAGTATAGAACATATTGAGTCTCTAACAATTCTCTTTATGCTTCTATGAGTTTGAAAAATCACATTGGGTCTCTAACAATTCACTTTGTGATTTCCTACTAAGAAAGTTTTTCTTGGTGAGCTTGCTGAGTTTTTGGACAGGTTCCAGTGGGGACTTGTGAGCAGTTTTGGACAAGTTCCAGTGGGGACTTGTGAGCAGTTTTGGACAGGTTCCGGTGGGGACTTGTGAGCAGTTTTGGACAGGTTCCGGTGGGGACTTGTGAGCAGTTTTGGACAGGTTTCGGTGGGGACTTGTGAGCAGATTTGGACAGGTCCTAGCAGAGGACTTGTGAGCTGAGTTTGATAGTTCTATCAGAGAACTTGAGGACAGAGGTACATTGGTTCTATGAGAAGAACCTGAGGACATATTTGGCAAGTCTTGTATACAGAGGATTGATTTGTTCAAGAGTTGGACAGATCTGACAAACAGAGGAAGACTTGTACTAGACCGACTGACTGTGTTTGGTACAGGTTGCTGAGCTGTTGTGGATGTGATCATAGAAGGCGAAGGTCTCTTAGGCTAAGCATTGAGGATAGGAGGTCTTCTGGTGGAAAGGAGTTCCACGTGCTGGCAAGAGGTAGAGGGAGTTGATCTTTTGAGGGATCATTTCCAGAGTAGAGGGGAAGGTATCTCCTTTGAGCAGAGGCTCATAAATTTAGATTGGGGGAAGGTATCTCCTTTGAGCAGAGGCTCATAAATTTTGATTGGGGGAAGGTATCTCCTTTGGGCCGAGGCTCATAAACATTGTAATTGGGAAGGATTCCCAAAGAACTTTGAGATAACTTTTAGAGAAAAGTTTTGTGGACGTAGCCCGACCATTCTGGGTGAACCACGTTAAAATTGGTGTCACTTTGTGGATGATATTGTGCATTGCTTTGATATTGCTATGGGTATTTTGCTTTACTATTTTGAAGTATAAAGGAAAAAGTAAAAAGAGGTCTTATACTGTTCACCCCCCTCTCAGTATAAGCTTGTGTTCTTCAATTGGTATCAGAGCCGATGCCTTCGAAAAGTTTAACAACTTGAAGGAAAAGCTAGTAAAGAACACAATGGATCATTCAAGTGGCAATGCAACACCTATTCTTGATGGGTCAGATTTTGGTCTTTGGAGTGCAAGGATGAAGGTTCATCTAATGGCACTTGGGAATGAGGTTTGGGAAGTGATTGAAGATGAGTACACTATTCCTGAACATGGTCCTAATACTAAAGAAGAAAGGCTCCTACATCACAACAATTCAAAAGCAATGAATGCAATCTCGAAAGGCTTACGAAAGTAGATCTCACCAAAGTGATTCACTGCAAGACAACTAGTGAAATGTGGAAATAGTTGAAGGTGGTTCATACAGGTGATACAAATGTCAAAAAGGCCAAGTTGAGACACTTCAAAGGTATGTTTGAACAACTCAAGAATGAAAGTGATGAAGATAAACAGGATTCTAAGAGCAAGGATTCTGAAAAGCACAAGCATCACAGGAAAAACAAAGATGAGCACAACAATCAAGGAAAGAGGTATTCTCACAAGCACAAGAAGAGTTTCTACCTAGACAAAGCAAGTAAGTGTTCTAGTAGTGATAGTGAAAGTTCTTCAAGTGATAATGAAAATGAGATGTTGTTCATATCAGAAAAAGAGGAAGAACCGAAACATAGATTCATTATCATGAAATGTCTTAGATGTGGAAATTTTGGTCACCTTGAGGATGATTGCACAAATAATGATTTGGTTTCTAGTATGTATGAGGATGCTTCAGAAAACTATAAGGAAGATGCATGTATGGTTTTTGAAAAGGGTAGCACCTCTAGTGATAAGAAATATGAAAAAGGCTTTGATGATTCAAAAAGCAAACAAATAAAGGATCTTGAAAGTGAACTTATTAGTGCTCTTAGTGTTTTGGAAAAGGAAAGAAAGAAGAATGCTAGACTCAAGGATAAGTTAGATGAATGTTGTATGGAGAGAGATGATCTTATAGAAAGTCTTGACTTCTCTATAGCTAAGACACAAGAACTCAAGGATGAGTTAGAGTCTAAGGTTCTTGAGTATAGTGAGTTAGAACAGAAAATGGCTTCTTTGAAAGAGGAAACTAAAGAGTACAAGGATAAGCTTTACAGGTTTCAAGATAGCTCCAAAAAGGTTAAGTCACTCATCAAAGGTCAAAGAAAGACAACAGATAAAATAGGCCTTGGTTTTGTTAAGCCACACAAGGAACAAGTTGGAGAGTCTAGTAAGAGACTCCAAAAGGAAGAGAGTTCTGATGAGGAAAGTATTTCAGAAAAAGAGTCCTTGAATGATAGATGCACAAAAAATAGAATTCAGAATGAGAAGAAGTTTTCAGAACCTAAGAGGTCAATTAAAGGAAAGTTTCAAGGCAGATGTTTTGCTTGTCACAAGTTTGGTCACATGGCTTCACATTGCATGGCTCAAGTGAAGGAGGTAAATGACAGTTTCAGAAGTGCTAGTTACTTTCAAGGGTATTGCTACTCTTGTCAACAGTTTGGGCACAAGGTAGTTTATTGCAAGGCAAATAACAGGAACAGGTTTGGTCAGAATAGGTTTGGCCAGAACAGGTTTTTTCAGAACAGGTTTGGTCAGAACAGGTTTGGCTAGAACAGGTTTGGTCAGAACAGGTTTGGTTAGAACTGGTGGATTCAAAGATCAGGTTTACCTCAGAGAAACAACATCATCAAGTGTTTCAAGTGCAACAATGAAGGTCACACAATCAGACAATGTAGAGCTGAAATTCCAGAATACGAGAACAGGAACAATGGCATGATCAGGTCCAAGGATCAAGGCATGGACAAGAATAGGGATGAGAACAAGAACAAGAACAGTGAAAGGAACAGGAATATGGACAAAGAGTTCAAGAGAAGGCTCGGCAAGGAAGTTATAGACGTTGATGATGATCAATGCCTAATGGGAGTTTTACTCCCACCCAAGAATTAATCACCTCATCAGGAGGTGGGGGAGGGACTAAGCTAAGAGGCTCATTCTTAGTCCCGAGCCCCAAAGGTGACCCTTTTCCATTGATGACAAAGGGGGAGATATTTGAGTAAGGGGGAGAGCCTCAAGACAGGGGGAGCCGTTTATGTTGAGTTTCTGTGTTGTTGAGAAGCATGGTTTGCCATCAATGACAAAGGGGGAGATTGTTGGCAATTTTGGGTTTGAGATCCTAGCTTCTTGTCTATGAGTTGTCATTGATGTCAAAAGGAAATGGCATTAATGTTAAGAGGATGTGTTGGCTTCAAAGGTGGAAGATTCCAAGAGAATCCGGAGAGATTCCATTGGCAAGGGTTTTTCATTAAAACCAAGTTAAATGGTTTTTATTAAAACCAATGGAGGTTCTCTTTATTATTTATTTAATTATTATTTAAAACCCTTCAAGGTTTTAATTAATTAATTATTTAATTAATTAAGGGAGAAATTATTTTTAATTTATTAAAAATACTTAAGGGTTTTTAAACCCTTTAGAAAGCAAATTTCGATTAAATTCAAAATTACTTTTCTTTGCAGCCGACGTGTTCTAAAGTCCACGTATGGACTATAAATATGAGAAGGTTCCTAAGGTTAAAGTCTCTTGGAAAATCGAAGGCAATTAATTGGTTTGGCTGCGATCGAATGTTCTGTTTACGTTGTGAAAGAGGAGAGCTCGTGGTTTGAAAAGCTTTCGAAAAGCTTGACCGTTTATGTGGAAGGAAGTCCGTCTTGGACTTCGTAAGCCTCTTGTGGGCCAGTGGCAGCGAAGGCTACGTTTGGGCTTTGCGTAGGCGGAGGTCTGCGTTTCGATCCCCATGGAGGGAGATGTGCATGGATTAGTCACGTTTTTATTAAAACGTGTTTTGTGCCACGAATTTTGGATTCTTCAAGGGCAGCCATTATAAGGTGTGATTATTTTCTTGATATGATTTTTGGCATTGTTTAGCATTGTTTAAAAGACATAGGAGAAATAAGGGGATATTTCTTTGGTTGTATTTTTGAGATTAGTCTTTTGCTATGCTAAATTTAAAAATGGAGATATAAGGTGTAAGTTTTGGTTGTTGTGTTTTTGGCTTCTTTGGTGGTTGTTTTTAAAGAAGAGGAGCTAAAAGGTGTATTAAGGAAAGTTTTTATATATGCTCATTTATCTTGGTTCTAACCCTAACTTGGTTGGAAGTTTGAGGGTTGTGTGTGGTGACAACTTTAAGGATCAATTTTCTTCTACTCCAAAAAGGTATGGGCACATTCTTCTTATGAGTATGATTGGTGTATGTTTTTCTGAAATAAGGTTGGAGTGAAAAGGTTTTCAACTAGGTTTCCTTTGGTTGGGTGTAAATCCTATTTTCTGGTTTTTTGAAGACTACTTATGCATTGTTATCCTTAAGGAGAGTTTTTGGTGAATGCATAATTTCTGGTTTGAGATAGTGGAAGCTTTGTGCACTAGGGTTTATATTTGTGAGTCTAGCTACTTGCATTGAGTTGGTGGAACCCTTGGTTGGTTGTTTTGAGTTTGATGGTTGAGTTGCTTCCATAGAGGTTGTTTGATCAAGTTATTGCTTTACTTGATTCATGATATTGGGCTTACTCCATTGAGTTGATTTGAGCAAGTTATTCTTTGCATTTGGTGATATTGTGTTGGTGGTCGTTTTGTTCAAATATCCTTGGAGGGAAAAGGATTTCTACTTGTTTCATTTTCTTGTGATGATTGGTTGAATGCTTCAAGGTTGATGTTGAGTTGAATGGTGTTGGTTGACTAAACCTTGTTTGATGAGCATTGTTGTTGAAACCCTAATTGATGGTGAAAAGAACATGAGTATCATTGTTATGTGATTCTTTGCATAGTTGGCAATTGTTGGGGTTTCATGTTCTTGAAAGAAAACATTCTATCCTATCCATTTCAGATATTGAGTTGAGTTTTTAGATTTGAGATTGAGATTGAGTTGAGTTGATTTGAGTTGAGTTTTGAGATTGGGATTTGAGTATAGAACATATTGAGTCTCTAACAATTCTCTTTATGCTTCTATGAGTTTGACAAATCACATTGGGTCTCTAACAATTCACTTTGTGATTTCCTACTAAGAAAGTTTTTCTTGGTGAGCTTGCTGAGTTTTTGGATAGGTTCCGGTGGGGACTTGTGAGAAATTTTTGGACAGGTTCCAGTGGGGACTTGTGAGAAATTTTGGACAGGTTCCGGTGGGGACTTGTGAGCAATTTTGGATAGGTTCCGGTGGGGACTTGTGAGCAATTTTGGACAGGTTTCGGTGGGGACTTGTGAGCAGATTTGGACAGGTCCTAGCAGAGGACTTGTGAGCTGAGTTTGATAGTTCTATCAGAGAACTTGAGGATAGAGGTGCATTGGTTCTATGAGAAGAACCTGAGGACAAATTTGGCAAGTCTTTGAGAAGGCTTGTATGCAGAGGATTGATTTGTTCAAGAGTTGGACAGATATGATAGATAGAGGAAGACTTGTACTAGACCGACTGACTGTGTTTGGTATAGGTTGTTGAGCTACTATGGACGTGATCATAGAAGGCAGAGGTCTCTTAGGCTAAGCATTGAGGATAGGAGGTCTTCGGTGGAAAGGAGTTCCACGTGCTGGCAAGAGGTAGAGGCAGTTGATCTTCTGAGGGATCATTTCCAGAGTAGAGGGGAAGGTATCTCCTTTGAGCAGAGGCTCATAAATTTTGATTGGGGGAAGGTATCTCCTTTGAGCAGAGGCTCATAAATTCAGATTGGGGGAAGGTATCTCCTTTGGGCCGAGGCTCATAAACATTGTAATTGGGAAGGATTCCCAAAGAACTTTGAGATAACTTTTAGAGAAAATTTTTGTGGACGTAGCCCAACCATTCTGGGTGAACCACGTTAAAATTGGTGTCACTTTGTGGATGATATTGTGCATTGCTTTGATATTGCTTTGGGTATATTGCTTTATTATTTTGAAGTATAAAGGAAAAAGTAAAAAGAGGTCTTATACTGTTCACCCCCCTCTCAGTATAAGCTTGTGTTCTTCAATTGGTATCAGAGCGGGTGCCTTCAGAAAGTTTAACAACTTGAAGGAAAAGCTAGTAAAGAACACAATGGATCATTCAAGTGGCAATGCAACACCTATTCTTGATGGGTTAGATTTTGGTCTTTGGAGTGCAAGGATGAAGGTTCATCTAATGGCACTTGGGAATGAGGTTTGGGAAGTGATTGAAGATGAGTACACTATTCCTGAACATGGTCCTAATACTAAAGAAGAAAGGCTCCTACATCACAACAATTCAAAAGCAATGAATGCAATCCGAAAGGCTAAAAGATCTCACCAAAGTGATTCACTACAAGACAACTAGTGAAATGTGAAAATAGTTGAAGGTGGTTCATACAGGTGATACAAATGTCAGAAAGGCCAAGTTGAGACACTTCAAAGGTATGTTTGAACAACTCAAGAATGAAAGTGATGAAGATAAACAAGATTCTAAGAGCAAGGATTCTGAAAAGCACAAGCATCATAGGAAAAACAAAGATGAGCACAACAATCAAGGAAAGAGGTATTCTCACAAGCACAAGAAGAGTTTCTACCTAGACAAAGCAAGTAAGTGTTCTAGTAGTGATAGTGAAAGTTCTTCAAGTGATAATGAAAATGAGATGTTGTTCATATCAAAAAAAGAGGAAGAACCGAAACATAGATTCATTATCATGAAATGTCTTAGATGTGGAAATTTTGGTCACCTTGAGGATGATTGCACAAATAATGATTTGGTTTCTAGTATGTATGAGGATGCTTCAGAAAACTATAAGGAAGATGCATGTATGGTTTTTGAAAAGGGTAGCACCTCTAGTGATAAGAAATATGAAAAAGGCTTTGATGATTCAAAAAGCAAACAAATAAAGGATCTTGAAAGTGAACTTATTAGTGCTCTTAGTGTTTTGGAAAAGGAAAGAAAGAAGAATGCTAGACTCAAGGATAAGTTAGATGAATGTTGTATGGAGAGAGATGATCTTATAGAAAGTCTTGACTTCTCTATAGCTAAGACACAAGAACTCAAGGATGAGTTAGAGTCTAAGGTTCTTGAGTATAGTGAGTTAGAACAGAAAATGGCTTCTTTGAAAGAGGAAACTAAAGAGTACAAGGATAAGCTTTACAGGTTTCAAGATAGCTCCAAAAAGGTTAAGTCACTCATCAAAGGTCAAAGAAAGACAACAGATAAAACAGGCCTTGGTTTTGTTAAGCCACACAAGGAACAAGTTGGAGAGTCTAGTAAGAGACTCCAAAAGAAAGAGAGTTCTGATGAGGAAAGTATTTCAGAAAAGGAGTCCTTGAATGATAGATGCATAGAAAATAGAATTTAGAATGAGAAGAAGAAGTTTTTAGAACCTAAGAGGTCAATTAAAGGAAAGTTTCAAGGCAGATGTTTTGCTTGTCACAGGTTTGGTCACATGGCTTCACATTGCATGACTCAAGTGAAGGAGGTAAATGACACTTTCAGAAGTGCTAGTTACTTTCAAGGGTATTGCTACTCTTGTCAACAGTTTGGGCACAAGGCAGTTTATTGCAAGGCAAATAATAGGAACAGGTTTGGTCAGAACAGGTTTGGCCAAAACAGGTTTGGTCAAAATAGGTTTGGTCAAAACAGGTTTGGCCAGAACAGGTTTGGTCAGAACAGGTTTGGTTAGAACTGGTGGATTCAAAGATCAGGTTTACCTCAGAGAAACAACATCGTCAAGTGTTTCAAGTGCAACAATGAAGGTCACACAATCGGATAGTGTAGAGCTGAAATTCTAGAATACGAGAACAGGAACAATGGCATGATCAGGTCCAAGGATCAAGGCATGGACAAGAACAGGGATGAGAACAAGAACAAGAACAGTGATAGGAACAGGAATATGGACAAAGAGTTCAAGAGAAGGCCCGGCAAGGAAGTTATAGACGCTGATGATGATCAGTGCCTAATGGGAGTTTTACTCCCACCCAAGAATTAATCACCTCATCGGGAGGTGGGGGAGGGACTAAGCTAAGAGGCTCATTCTTAGTCCCGAGCCCCAAAGGTGACCCTTTGCCATTGATGACAAAGGGGGAGAGATTTGAGTAAGGGGGAGAGCCTCAAGACAGGGGGAGTCGTTTATGTTGAGTTTCGTGTTGTTGAGAAGCATGGTTTGCCATCAATGACAAAGGGGGAGATTGTTGGCAATTTTGGGTTTGAGATCCTAGCTTCTTGTCTATGAGTTGTCATTGATGTCAAAAGGAAATGGCATTAATGTTAAGAGGATGTGTTGGCTTCAAAGGTGGAAGATTCCAAGAGAATCCGGAGAGATTCCATTGGCAAGGGTTTTTCATTAAAACCAAGTTAAATGGTTTTTATTAAAACCAATGGAGGTTCTCTTTATTATTTATTTAATTATTATTTAAAACCCTTCAAGGTTTTAATTAATTAATTATTTAATTAATTAAGGGAGAAATTATTTTTAATTTATTAAAAATACTTAAGGGTTTTTAAACCCTTTAGAAAGCAAATTTCGATTAAATTCGAAATTACTTTTCTTTGCAGCCGACGTGTTCTAAAGTCCACGTATGGACTATAAATATGAGAAGGTTCCTAAGGTTAAAGTCTCTTGGAAAATCAAATGCAATTAATTGGTTTGGCTGCGATCGAATGTTCTGTTTACGCTGCGAAAGAGGAGAGCTCGTGGTTTGAAAAGCTTTCGGAAAGCTTGACCGTTTATGTGGAAGGAAGTCCGTCTTGGACTTCGTAAGCCTCTTGTGGGCTAGTGGCAGTGAAGGCTGCGTTTGGGCTTTGCGTAGGTGGAGGTCTGCGTTTCGATCCCCGCAGAGGGAGCTGTGCATGGATTAGTCACGTTTTTATTAAAACGTATTTTGTGCCATGAATTTTGGATTCTTCAAGGGCAGCCATTATAAGGTGTGATTATTTTCTTGATATGATTTTTGGCATTGTTTAGCATTGTTTAAAAGACATAGGAGAAATAAGGGGATATTTCTTTGGTTGTATTTTTGAGATTAGTCTTTTGCTATGCTAAATTTAAAAATGGAGATATAAGGTGTAAGTTTTGGTTGTTGTGTTTTTGGCTTCTTTGGTGGTTGTTTTTAAAGAAGAGGAGCTAAAAGGTGTATTAAGGAAAGTTTTTATATATGCTCATTTATCTTGGTTCTAACCCTAACTTGGTTGGAAGTTTGAGGGTTGTGTGTGGTGACAGCTTTAAGGATCAATTTTCTTCTACTCCAAAAAGGTATGGGCACATTCTTCTTATGAGTATGATTGGTGTATGTTTTTCTGAAATAAGGTTGGAGTGAAAAGGTTTTCAACTAGGTTTCCTTTGGTTGGGTGTAAATCCTATTTTCTGGTTTGTTGAAGACTACTTATGCATTGTTATCCTTAAGGAGAGTTTTTGGTGAATGCATAATTTTTGGTTTGAGATAGTGGAAGCTTTGTGCACTAGGGTTTATATTTGTGAGTCTAGCTACTTGCATTGAGTTGGTGGAACCCTTGGTTGGTTGTTTTGAGTTTGATGGTTGAGTTGCTTCCATAGAGGTTGTTTGATCAAGTTATTGCTTTACTTGATTCATGATATTGGGCTTACTCCATTGAGTTGATTTGAGCAAGTTATTCTTTGCATTTGGTGATATTGTGTTGGTGGCTATTTTGTTCAAATATCTTTGGAGGGAAAAGGATTTCTACTTGTTTCCTTTTCTTGTGATGATTGGTTGAATGCTTCAAGGTTGATGTTGAGTTGAATGGTGTTGGTTGACTAAACCTTGTTTGATGAGCATTGTTGTTGAAACCCTAATTGATGGTGAAAAGAACATGAGTATCATTGTTATGTGATTCTTTGCATAGTTGGCAATTGTTGGGGTTTCATGTTCTTGAAAGAAAACATTCTATCCTATCCATTTTAGATATTGAGTTGAGTTTTTAGATTTGAGATTGAGATTGAGCTGAGTTGATTTGAGTTGAGTTTTGAGATTGGGATTTGAGTATAGAACATATTGAGTCTCTAACAATTCTCTTTATGCTTCTATGAGTTTGACAAATCACATTGGGTCTCTAACAATTCACTTTGTGATTTCCTACTAAGAAAGTTTTTCTTGGTGAGCTTGCTGAGTTTTTGGACAGGTTCCAGTGGGGACTTGTGAGCAATTTTTGGATAGGTTCCAGTGGGGACTTGTGAGCATTTTTGGACAGGTTTCGATGGGGACTTGTGAGCAGTTTTGGATAGGTTTCAGTGGGGACTTGTGAGCAATTTTTGGACAGGTTTCGGTGGGGACTTGTGAGCAGATTTGGACAGGTCCTAGCAGAGGACTTGTGAGCTGAGTTTGATAGTTCTATCAGAGAACTTGAGGACAAAGGTGCATTGGTTCTATGAGAAGAACCTGAGGATAAATTTGGCAAGTCTTTGAGAAGGCTTGTATGCAGAGGATTGATTTGTTCAAGAGTTGGACAGATCTGACAGATAGAGGAAGACTTGTACTAGATCGACTGACTGTGTTTGGTACAGGTTGCTGAGCTGATGTGGACGTGATCATAGAAGGCAGAGGTCTCTTAGGCTAAGCATTGAGGATAGGAGGTCTTCGGTGGAAAGGATTTCCACATGTTGGCAAGAGGTAGAGGCAGTTGATCTTCTGAGGGATCATTTCCGAGAGCGAGAGGGAAGGTATCTCCTTTGAGCAGAGGCTCATAAATTCTGATTGGGGGAAGGTATCTCCTTTGAGCAGAGGCTCATAAATTTTGATTGGGGGAAGGTATCTCCTTTGGGCCGAGGCTCATAAACATTGTAATTGGGAAGGATTCCCAAAGAACTTTGAGATAACTTTTAGAGAAAAGTTTTGTGGACGTAGCCCAACCATTCTGGGTGAACCACGTTAAAATTGGTGTCACTTTGTGGATGATATTGTGCATTGCTTTGATATTGCTTTGGGTATATTGCTTTACTATTTTGAAGTATAAAGGAAAAAGTAAAAAGAGGTCTTATACTGTTCACCCCCCCCTCTCAAGTATAAGCTTGTGTTCTTCAAATAGTGAGACTAGATTTGTGAGAAGAGAGATTAGTATAGAGGATGAAGATTCTAATATGGATTTTTGTAATCAATGTGGAAGATTTGGACATGTAGCAACTAGGTGTTGGAACCTACATCCTTGTGATATTTATGGAGGATTTAATAACTCCAATGAAAGGTGTTGGTACCTAGAGAAAGTAGTCAACAAAATGAATTTTGATTGTAATTAAATGAATGCGATGGAATGTGATATAGTGAAACAAATGTTGAGTGGATTCTACTAGGTTTTGTTCTCAAAAGAATGCACCGATTAGATGGAAAGGATGGTTGTGTGAATAAATCCAATTTAAAATGGAAATAACATGGGAAAACAATACATGTTCATGATTTGAAGCTCATGAAATATTTCTCTTACCCAAGAAGTATGATGTAAGAGCATACATATATAAAGATAATTATAGGTAGAGTAACTGTCATTCATGTGTAAGTAGTACTATCATGTATAAAAGAGCCCTCTATGTAGGGAATAAATGGATGATAGTGTAACCATAGAAGAATAATAGGAAAAGAACAATGAACCTATAAGGAGGAAAAAAAATGTAGAGAAAGGACCTATATGAATGTGTCCAACAGTAGGGATAGTTGCATTAATATAGAATGAAAATAATAAGTAGTAGATGGTCATAAATAATAATAAAAAAATCTTATTCAAATCTAATCTATTTTCTATATGTATATCAAATGGTGAATGCATCATTCTATTGGAATTATATGTTGTATATGCATGCATTGTGTAGGGTCTAGGAATAGTTGTAGGAGAAGATCAATAGTAGTAGTTGTTCCAAGCCTTGGGATGGATACCTCAGTTTGATAAGGTTGCATAGTTTTTGCCACCCTTGAGATCAATATTCAAGTAAATAATGTTGAATTTTGTTCAAGTGAAATTACACCATGCCATTCAAGTGGAAGTTGTACCATGTAATTCAAGTGTAAATTACATTGTGTCATTCAGGTGGAAGTTGCATCAACTTGGAAGTGTTGTCATCATATAACATCAATGCACCATCTTTTGCCCTTGCCATCTTGGGGTACTATCATCTTGTGATAGTGCCATATTGAGCCATTTTTATCTTGAGACTACCATAATATCATATGGGAACTACCATGTTACCAATTATCATCATGTTGTATTGGTTATCGTCATCTTTCCAATTACCATATTGATAAGTTTTCAATTTTCATGTTACCATCTTGGTAATTGTTGCCTTGTCAATTGCCATATTGCCATAAATTATAACTAAACTAAACCTTACATCATGGGTATGAGCGAACCATGAATCCTTTGCTACTAGAGGAGGTTGTTGTTCATTTTAACCCCTCTATCTAGTCTACATAATCTAGATAGGAACTTCCCATAAGAGAGAATAAGGAATACCCCCACTATAGCAAGAGGATGCTTAAAAAATAATTTGAATATTTTACTGAAGACGATATTTTATCATCCATTTTAATTATTTAATTAAGACATACTTTTGAAATAATATTAGGATATTTACGTAGTCTTGGTATTCACTTAGCATATAAAATATGGAATGTACTAGGGTGGTTTGCTTCATGGTATGTGAAACAAATTGTATTGATGTAGAAGGGAAAATAATATAAAATTGAAATAACACATAAGATATCATGATTTTCTTTTCTAGTAAAGTTAAAATCATAAAATAAAAATCAACAACATATAAAGCAATTTCTAGCAATAGCAAATTCCAACAAAAATGGTCAAGAAACACAAGGAAACATAAAATTGTAATGCCAAAAAAATGAACTTTGATATTTTTAATAAAATTATCATTTTTGGGAGACATAATAACTTGTTTAATAGTGGTATCAAAGCAAAAAAAATTATTAACTGACTCAATAGACTTATACAAGAAAACGTGTAGGTCAAGAAGATACATAATAAATAATTAAAGGTATAAAGCACATAATAAAAGCAAACAAAATGCAAAATCAAGGGTTAAAAAATTAAAACTAATTGCAAGCTTACTATAGTGGTAAGGGATTTGGTCTCTCTTTAAGAGGTACAAGGTTCAAACCCCACTTAGTATGAGGGGACCAAGACCCCTCATAAAAACCTATGTAAACTCATTGAAAAAAAAGGTTAAAAATTTAACAAGCAAATAGAAAAATAAAAGCAAGCAACCCACTATGCATATAATAATTTTGCATACATAGATTTGATAAGTTCCTTCGACTTAATATATTTCATGGTTTACAATCTCATTGCTCTAAATCTATAAATTTCCTTGATGGTGTATGGGTAAGTTCCCTTATGTTTTTTAGGCACATTAGCAATCTTGAGGACAAGGTCCTTGACTTTAAAATCATTATGATGGATTTTTTTATTATGCAACTTAGTAGCATGATACTTATAAATTCAGTTGTATTCAAAGGAAAGGTGATACTCATGATACTCTTGATGGTATTCATCATGTCTAAATAAATTCTTCAAAGAAATATGCAAAGAATAAAATTATAATTTAAGAGATAACTTTAGTAGCATACATAAATAAAAAGGATTTGACCTTGTCAACATTTGAATATTAATGTATTATGTCTACAATAAGGAATCCAATGTCAATTTCTTTTAAATATTCTAATAACTTATTTTAAAATATTAACAAAAAATATATTGCTTGCTTCCACTTGATCATTCTCTTGTTAGTAATAGGGTGTAAAAAAGTGGCATGAAATTTTAAGCTCATCAATTAATTCTCTCACTTCTCTATTCTTAAATAGTATTCTATTAGTTGAGATTATTTTTGAAGGAATGTCAAAGTGACACACAATCTTATATATGTGTGTGTATGTACGCACATACACATACATACATACATATATAAGAATACATATATATGTCTTCTTATATATGTATGTATGTATGTATATGTGTGTATGTGTAATTTGCTTAGTCAAAAGCATGTATTCCATCCACTTGGTAAAATAGTTTATGGATATCATCATCTATATGTAATTAGTACCAATGAGATAAATAATCCAGGTAGAGAGAGAATACAGAGACTCAATGGGGTAAAGAAACTAAGTAAAGACATGTATTTCATATTTTTGGAATAAACATTTATCGCATTCCTTTGCATACTTATTTGCATAAATTTCCATTGTGGGAATAAAGTATACTATTCACAAAAAGCTTATTTTTTGTGGAGTGACCACTAAATTTTCAACCACAATCCCCTTTATGTACTTTAAATCAGTATTTTAGGACATATGACTTTGCAAGGTATTTTAGGAGAACACCATTAAGACTCCTAAAGTATAAGATATCTCTACCAAGGATCATCAATGATAGTCTAATAACTTGATATGTTATTATCAATAATTTTGATATCCATAAAATACTTGGTAATAGAAATGATAGGCTCATCATAAATGTTTACAATAAAAATGATTTTGTTCATCCTTTCATGTGGTGCAAAATTACTAGATAAAGTGGTTAAGGAGTTAGCTTTAGCATTTTATCCTCTTACAGAATGTCAAATGAAAGGCATGTTAGTTAATGCAAAATAACATTCCAAGCCCAATAATATTGAAAAGCATCACAATAAAACATGAAAGAAGAAGCTCTATATCTGAATGTATTACTCAATGGAGAAGCCTTGCTTAAATAGGCAAGGGTGTACTATATCAACCATCCAACCATAACAATAAAGAGAAGGAGTAAATATCCATCGTACAACAAGAGGTGCAACATGAGTCATAGATCATGAGGTAGGTATAACCGAATAGATCAAAATCCTCTAAAGAATTAATAAACCAAGATAAGAACAAAATGACATCAAGAATATCTTGGAACACGTACTATCCTAGTAAACTTAAAACATACTCTAGCATCCCTCTTAAGTGATACTAGGAGGAAGTGGACAAACAAACAAAACTAAACAAGTGACATATCCATAGATATGAGTCCCAACAACAAGGCTTGATAAGGTACTCATATACAATATATCCATAAAACTTTTAGAAAGATGATGAAAAACCACATAGGAAAAGACCATCTACGAGAAGATAAAGAAGAAAGAAGAAGAAATATGTGGAGGAAGATGTCCTCATCAACACCCCCCAAGGACAACTTCCATCACCCCAAGAAAGCCACACAACTCAAGATATCAAGGCGATGCAAAATGGTTTTCTAAAGATGTCTGCAATAGGGTTATGCATAGTGGTTATTTTCGTAAAATTAGCTAAAATTAGGATTTTCAAATTTTGGAATTGGCTAATATTTGGGAACCTTGACCAGGGTCAATTAGCCAAAAAAATTTGGGTGTAAATTTTTTTGGTCGATTCGCCCCAATTTTATAATAATTTGACAATTTGATGTTTAAATTTTCAACTTTGTCCCTAATAATAGTGATCCTTCTACCTGTGTTTCGAAACTATTCACCTGGATTTGAAACCGATTCGCCAAATTTTTATAAATATATTTTGGGGTCAACCCCTTACGCATAATCCTAGACTCTACAATATGTTGTTGAGTCGAAAGATACTCCAAGCTAAGAAATCCATCTTGAATGCATTGTCGAATGAAGTGCATGTGAACCTCAATGTGCTTGGGGCACTAATGATCAATAGGATTGCAAGAAATATGAATTACACTTTGGTTATCACACAAAAAGTATTGTAGGATGATATTGGGAGAAACAAAACTCTACCTATAACTGACAACACCAAAGAGCCTCCTAAATGGTTGTGATAGTTGCCCTATATTCTACCTCTATAGATGATAATGCAATAGTCTCCTACTTCTTGCATGACCAAGTAACTAGAGAAGAACCAAGATAGAAAACATAGCCTAAAGTGTGAAGAGGAGTTGCATTATTAAAATTCAAGCAATCTATTGAAAACAATGAAATATGCAGAATCTAAGCCAAAGATTTTGATTTATTTTTTATAAAAAATGAGGATACCAATACAGACCCCTTTACAAATTCAAAATTTTCCTCTAATAACCCGTTTTCCCTTTTCCCGCCTAAAATAGTGCATTTGAAATTTGAATTTTGAATTTTGAATTTTGGGGGCAAACTTACCGAGGTCATAACTCCTCGCTCGTTGCTCGAAATGGCTATTATTGCACCTTTTTAGAAATATCTCGAAGGGGTAGGAAGCTTAATTGTGTGATGTTAGAGTATTAATTAAATTTAATGAATTCATATTACAAATACCACAAGAAAGGAAGATAAACAATGCAAAGGGTGCAAAAAATTGCACTGACAACAAATACCAACACCCCACTCAAAAAAAATTATTTAGTCTTCTTAAAAAAAGAGACCCCCATAAAAAAATACCTTTATAAATCAATCTTACAATGATATTTTGATAGAAAGTATGGATTCAAGTTGAAGCCCTCAAAATTCTACTCACAATATAAAAAATATTGTTGAAAATAGATGAAAATGAGCAAGATATGAGGAAAAAAATCTTCAAGATTCGAAAAGACCTCTAAAGCTCCAAAATTTCTTTAGATACCACCAAAAAATAACCTTCAAACAGATGGAGTACTGAGTTGAAGAGATCTATCTTAGGAAGACAAATCCAACGCTTGTTATGGTTTTGAAAACAGACTCTGAATGCTTCGGTTATGCAATTAATTTGAAAGAGCCTCAAATATTTAATTTTGGACACCATTAAAACTTTGAAGAACAAATATTTAATCAAAAAATGATTAAATATAAATACCACAAAACATGAGGCCCAGAATGTCGAAACTTATCCATCAAAAAAGCAAAATCAGCCCATCAAAAAATCAAAATCTGCCCATCAGAAAATCAAAATCCGTTCATCAAAAAATTGAAATCCACCTATCGAAAAAGTGAAGTCTGTCAAAAAAATATGATATCGTTGGAATCACGTGTTAGCCACTGGAATCACATTTTAGCCACCAAAAACACCTTTTTAGCCATCGAAATCATGTTTTAGTCATTGAAATTGTGTTTTAGCCATCAAAATTACGTTTTAGCCATAGAAAACATATTTTAGCCACCAAAAATACATTTTAGCCATCAAAAAAATGTTTTAGCCATTCGAAAATGCATTTTAGCTATCGAAAATACGATTTTTTATAAAAAAATGACCAAATTTTGTGAAACTAGGATGAAAAAATAGTGTTGGTAGCGAAAATTGGCTAAAAAAATAGTGTTGCAATGATCGCATGTTCCACACAAAATAGATCTCAACTAGAATCCATTCTCTATTCCCAGTGTCCTTACAATACACAGATCTATCCCTCAAACTCATGAATCATATGAACAGGAGTAGAATCTAAAGAAAGATAATGCACAACAGTAAATTGACCAGATATCACACACGAACGGTGTCCTCACACATGAATGATGTCCTAAAGTAGATCCAAATGAGCTTCCTATTGCATGTTCAAAGATGGGAAAACATGCAAAAGATTTCAATGGATGCTTTCAACAATATCAATGCTTTGATATCATGAAAGGAATGTTAGCTAACACAAAATAACATTCCAAGCCCAAGATCAAAGAATATTGAAAAACATCACAATAAAACATGAAAAAAGAAGCTCTAAATTTGATTGTATTACTCAATGGAGAAGCCTTGCTTAAATAGGCAAGGGTGTACAATATCAACCATCCGATCATAACATAAAAGAGAAGGGACAAATATCCACCGTACAACAAGAGGTGTGATATGAGCCATAGATCATGAGGTAGGTATAATCGAATGGATCACAACCCTCTAAAGAATTAATAAACCAAGATAAAAACAAAATTACAAGAAGAAAATTTTGGAACATGTACTAACCTAGTAAACATAAAATATACTTTAACATAAAAAACTAAATGTATTAAAGTAGTTGATAAGGTTTGTAGCAACTTGATGATAATGGATCAAATATAATTTTTTGATTGTGTATACACATGCAACCTATCAAACTATAATTTGGTAGTCACTTAGAAATTTGATGTGGCATACATTCATATTTTATTCCAGCAAGAGTCCTAATATTAAGGCTTCATATGCTACCATATTGTTAGTTATATAAAAAAAAATTAAGTAAAAGTAATATGAATATTAAGGATAGGTGTTTTAAGAAATATCCTTTATCCTAACCCATGTTCACTTTTAGCTGTTAGCATATCATGCATGGGGTTGTATTACATTATTGTAAAATATTGCTCGTAGGCAATCTCCAATTAGGTTGGTTAACCAACTCATCGGTTAACCAACTGCTTCAAACTGCTTTGTAATGTTTATAATCAAATCAATGAGAATGTACAATCACTTCGCGAAATTCTTCATGGCATCAGAGCTGCGGACAGACCTGCCTGGCGGACGGACCTGACACAGACAAGACAAAGCCTGGCGGACGGAAGCGGACGACGGACCGGACAGAAGCGGGCGATAGACAAAGCCTGGCGGACCGGACGGAAGCGGACGACAGACAAAGCTGACAGGACGCAGGGCCGAGGGCCTGGCACGGGAGACCGGACGGAAGCGGACGACAGACAACGCAAACAGAACGCAAACCGAGATGGGACGACGCAACAGAACGCAAACCGAGACGGGACGACGCAAACCAGGGCGGGGAGACTCTGCGGCGGTTCGGGGAGACGGCTGAGGCAAAAGGGCGGACTGGACTGGGGGTGGTTGCCCGAAGGCAACCGAAAGGCTATGGTGCCTTCCGTTCTTTTCAAGCCTCCCACAATGGCCGCATAGGCCATGTGGGATAAAATTTTTTTTTTGCCTATCTCCGGCCCCGAGGATCTAAATAGATCCTGTCTTCGGAGTAGTTTCGTCGGGTCGTCTGGCTCCCGTGGTCAGGGTGCTGCATGGTGGACAGTAGGTTTCGGTTTCGACTCCCTTCGGGGATGATTTTTTGACGCCCAGCTTGACGCCCAGCGCAGTTTTTTTTGACGCCCTGAGCGACTGTTGACGCCCTAAGCGACTGTTTGACGGCCGAACAACACCATTGACGCCCAACGCAGTTTTTTTGACGCCCTGAGCGGCTGTTTGACGCCCGAACAACACCATTGACGCCTGTGACGCCTAGCCAGCACAAATTTTGAAAGTTTCTCTAGGTATTTTTTTCCAAATTCTTGTCTATTTTGCAATTTGAAGGGGGGAGTTCATCAATTTCACTTTTTTTCACTTGCAAAATTGTCAGACAAAGGGGGGAAAACTGTAATAGGAGCTATAATTTGCGGGCATTTATGATTTTTATTTGCATTTAAATACTCTTTTTTCTTGCATTATCAATCATAAATTAAAAAAATATATAAGACCCCAAATTTATACCCTATTTGTGCAATTTATTGCACAACAGTGTTCGGTATTTGAGATACCTCTGGTCCACACTTACAGTGTAATGTCGTCGTGCTTTGGACTACCGTATTCGCCGCCTAATATAGCCACAACAACGACGTCCGAGCTTGTTCTCTATAAATCATCGGGGAGAAATAAGGCAAACCAGCTTTTTTGTTTTTTTCCCATTTCATACCCACATCGTGATTGTTGTTAGGCGTAAATCCTGACGAAAGCTCTTTTTTCCAAAGTGTTTAGGGGAAGTTACGCCCCACGCATGCGGAATAAAACTTTCTATGGTAGGTGTCATTAACAACACGATGCTCTTTCAGTATCGCCTATGTTCAATATATTGTGCTTCTCATATGTACTTATAGTCTCCCTCTCGTAAGGGCGAGTACATATTGAGTGGTATACTGTTCCTATATACCTATAGTTTCCCTCACGTAAGGGCGGGTGTATATTGAATGGTTACAATATAACGATCTGGCAGGTATAAAGAAAGGGAGACCAATTGGTGATATAAGGAACTTTCATAATGGCCACAATTCATAAGTATCTCTCGTATTCTCAATTGTCGAAGGGTCCTAACTTTGTTCCATGGAAGACAAAGATGAAAGCCATACTTCAGTTGGAAGATTTATGGGATGTAGTTTCTGGCACTGAAAAACGTCCTCAAACAACAGGAACAGATCAAGATGATTGGGATAAGAAAGACAAGAAGAGTCTTGTATTTATCTTACTTGCTACCGCAGATGAGGTGCAGCCTCATATTTGTGATGCCACAACTAGTAAGATAGCCTGGGATGCTTTGCTCACAGGTATATGAAGGGAAGAATCAATCCACTATTCTTCATCTTCAAACTCAACTACATAATCTCAAGGATGAGTTCTGGAGAAACAGCTTGACATATTCCTATGCAGAGTGGCAGATTTGAAAGCAAAATTGAATGCTATGGGAAAACCCGTGGATGATGATGTCTTGAATTCTCGTTATCTTGAGAGCATTACCAAGTTCCTACAAGATGTTGATCACCTCTCTCAATGTTTCTGCAGACAAGTCTCATTTGTGGAACCGGTAAACTTGCTTCAGACCGAGGAGGCAACTCGAGTCCAGTAAAGATGACATGCCGTATAATGCTCTCTCCACTCAAAGAAAGTGGTAAACAAAGAAGGCCAGCTTTCAAAAAGGAGGTGCTTCTTCCAAAGGAAAAGGGAAGCAATCTCAAGAAAAAGATACAAAATATTGCAAAATTTGTGACATGAATAACCATGACACCAACAAGTGTTGGTTCAAAAACAAGCAACCAAATGAGAGAGGTTCCCACAAGAAGGGCAAGCATAAGAAAAAATACAATAAGCATAAACAATCTAAAGGCCATGTAGCTTATGCTGAATCCAACTCAGAATCACCTTCTCCTGATTCTGATTCTGATTCTGATTCTGACTCTGAAAGAGCACACAAGGTGCTCATGACTCATACTTCGTCTTCTCGGATAGATGATGTATGGTATATTGACTCAGAGCTAGCAAACACATGACTCGGGGATAAATCATGGTTTGATACTTTTGTGGAGAAAGAGGGTAAGCTACCACAATTGCCGATAATCGTGTATATCAAGTAAAAGGAGAAGGGGATATTTCGATGTCTCTTCCTGATGGTAATTGTCAAATTGAAAAAGTTCTCTATGTGCCAGGCTTAGCAAATAATCTACTTTCAGTCACTCAAATGTTGGATAGAAACATGGAAGTCGTGTTTCGAGTTGTCAATGGCAAGAAGAGATGCTTTATCACACATTGTGGTAAACATGTTGCCACCGGATCTTACCAACATGGCTTGTTTATTCTCGATGCTATTTCCACTCCCCATGTTGCTTTGGCTGCAACTACAAAGGAGGCCACCTCTCTCTGGCATCGACGGTATGGGCATCTCAGTTCTGGATATCTGCTTGAATTACACAAATATGAGATGGTTAAAGGTCTTCCACCTCTCTCATCTATCTTACCAGTGTGCTCGGATTGCTTAGCAGTGAAGCAACATCGAGTGCCTTTTGAAACAAGCTCCTCTCGAGCCGCAAAACCTTTAGAGCCGGTACATACCGATCCGTGTGGTCCTATGTCAACTAGCTATGGTGGGAAAAGGTATTTTCAACTATTCGTTGATGATTACTCACGGAAGATGTGGGTTTTCTTTCTTCAGTTGAAATCGAAGCACTTCTCTACTTTCAACAGTTCAAGAACCTTGTTGAGAAGGAGTCGGGATATTTTATCAAGACCCTCCGCTCAGATCGAGGGGGGGAATACACCTCTGGAGAGTTTTCAGAGTTTCTTAAGAAACATGGAATCAAAAGGCAACTGACTACAGACCTATACACCTCAAGCAGAATGGAGTTGCAGAGAGAAGAAATCGTTCCATTATGGAAATGGTTCGATGTATGCTAAAAGGAGCACATCTTGAGGATCAATATTGGGCAGAAGCAAGAAACACAGCATCATACCTTCTAAATAGAGCACCCACTAGAGCTCTACAAGGGAAGACTCCACAAGAAGCATGGAGTGATAAGAAACCTTCCATTGCTCATCTCAAGGTGTTTGGATGTAAAGCATTCATGCACATTCCAAAACAGAAAAGGAGGAAGCTGGATGAGAAAACCCCTGCAAGGGTATCTTTCTTGGCTATGATGAGTACTCAAAAGGTTATCGATTGATTGATCCTAAGACCAAGAAGACACATGTAAGTAGAGATGTTATATTTGATGAAACTCTCACATCAAAAGACACATCTACAATTGTATACCTAGATGAAGAAGAGCCTAAGAAGGAGGTTCAACTTCCACAACAAAAACAAAAAATTCCAAAATGGTATACTAGCACTTTGAGAGATGCTAAGTTGAAATCTCTTCCAGCATCTATCTCTTGATAGGCCATGTACTCGCAAAGATGACTCAAAAGATGAGAGCAGTAAGAATCTACTTCAGAGGTTGACGAACTTTGTCAACACTTTGATGATTTGTCAGTGGGTACAGATAATGATAGAGAGGAAGAAAAGGATGGAGAAAAAATTTATATGTCTACATTGAATATAAACGAACCCACAACGGTTCAATCTGCACTTGATGAACCACAGTGGAAAGAGGCCATGGATGTAGAACATCAATCTCTCCTTAGAAATAATACTTGGAAATTAGTCGATCTGCCAAAAGGGAAGAAACCCATAGGCTGCAAATGGGTGTTCAAAGTAAAGTATAAGGCAGATGGGTCTATTGATAAGCATAAAGCCCGACTTGTTGCAAAGGGATATGCTCATAAAGAAGGCATAGATTATGAAGAGACTTTTGCCCCTACTGCAAAAATGACTACCATTCGTGTACTTTGTGCCATGGGAGCTCGCTTTGGGTGGAAATTACATCAGATGGATGTTAAAAGTGCCTTCTTGAATGGTGACTTACAAGAAGAAGTATACATGACTCAACCAAAAGTATTGTAGTCAAGGGGAAAGAACAAAAAGTATGCAAATTGATTAAATCCTTGTATGGGCTAAAACAAGCTCCTCGAGCTTGGTACATCAAAATAGATAGTCACCTTGTGCAAGCATGGATTCGAAAGAAGTCCTTCGGATGCAAATCTCTATATCAAAAAAAATGGATCCGATATAGTGATTCTTGTACTTTACGTAGATGATCTGATAATTACAAGAAGCTCATAAAGTATGATTGGCTTAGTGAAAAAAGACTTGAAGCAATCATTTGAAATGACAGATCTAGGACTTCTGCACTATTGTCTTGGTTTAGAATTTACTCAAGAAAAATTTCATATTCGAGTAACCCAAAAAAAATATGCCAAGACTTTAGTGGAAAAATATCGGATGACTAATTGTAAGTCCAAAGCAACTCCAATGGAGCAAGGACTTAAGTTATCTCGATACGATGAGTCACCTCAGGTAGATGGAACTCTCTATCGTCGCTGATTGGGAGTCTCCTATATCTCGACAAATACCAGTGCCGGATCTCGCTTTGTCGTGGGATATCTTTCAAGATTCATGCAAGAACCTAAGATGAGTCACTGGAAAGCAGCAAAAAGAGTTCTTCACTATGTTCATGGTAGTACAAATTATGGCCTGGAATACATAAAGAATAATAAGTTTTTCTTACTTGGATACACAGACTCAGATTATGCTGGATCTCTTGATGATCGTAAATCCACTTCTGGATATGTTTTCCATCTCGGTCCTGGACCAATCTCATGGCACAAAGAAGAAACAAAGATGTGGTTGCTCTATCTTCAACGTAGGCATAATATCGTGCAGCCAATGAAGAAGCCTCATGAGATAATGTGGTTAAGTCGCATTCTTACAAACATGGGCCTTCCAAAGAATCTTCCACTTCATTTGTTTTGCGACAATCAAGGTGTTTTGAATCTTGTCAAAAATCCTATTTATCATGAACGTACCAAACATGTTGATACCAGATGTCATTTTATTCGGGATGAAGTTCCAAAGCACCATATACAACTTCAATACATTCCTACCGATGAGCAAGGTTGCAGATATCTTTACCAAAGCCCTTGGCCGTATCAAATATGAAAAATTTCGAGACACTATCGGAATTTGCCAATAATGTAATAAGGGGGGATGTTAGCATATCATGCATGGGGTTGTATTACATTATTGTAAAATATTGCTCGTAGGCAATCTCCAATTAGGTTGGTTAACCAACTCATCGGTTAACCAACTGCTTCAAACTGCTTTGTAATGTTTATAATCAAATCAATGAGAATGTACAATCACTTCGCGAAATTCTTCATTAGCTCCATCAACATGAAGGATCTAGTTGTTACGGTGGAACTCCTCTTCAAACTCTATTCTCTAGTCTTAGATGTTTAAGTTGTGTTAAGATATTTTAAGAACTCAAAACTCAAGGATATATATATATATATATATATATATATCTCGAGAGAGAAGAGATCAAAATAGAGACAGTGGATAAGGAAAATATCACACAGTAATATGTGACATAAAATATGGCCAGATTATATCTTCATTTCTCAAAAACAATTTAAATATTGTTTGGATGGCTAAGGTGCTATAACAACCTAATCAATTATCATTTATGCCTTAACTATCTTTTGAGTTATGATACAATCACCAAATTATTGCATCATGGTCATTCATTTATTATACTAAGTCTCTTAGAGGATTTTTTTAAATGATCATATAAGTAGTTTGATGTAATATATAAAGTCAACATTTCACATTCAATGTAAATTGTCAAACAAAATTTTCAATGGGAGTGTATCTAGTTTATGTTAAAAGAATTATTTGGCTTATGTTGGAGAAGAGGACCTGGGTTAGGGCCCATTGCTAGAGATAAAGATATAATCATCCTGACGGAAACACATGAACATGATGGATGTAGGACTCCAGAATTTGTGGGATAAAAAAAAATAGTAGTATGGAATAAAGCAGCAGAAAATGGCAAAGGGTATGGGGGTATTATGGTTTAAATAAAAGAGGAATGGGATATGGTCATTAAAATTGAAAAACATGATGAAAACAAATAGTACATCTGGATAAATATTCTACAAAATAAGTCAGTTATTAGCATAGCAGCATGTTATTTTGCTCCCAAGAATTCTAAATTCTATAAGAAACATGACCTTAATAGAGAAGATCCATACTCCTCCCTAAAAAGAGATATTTCAATATACAATGAAGTCGGGGGAGATTATATTAATTGGAGATTTCAATGCAAGGACAACAAATAAGCAAGCTAACATTCTAGAAGGAAGGGAAAATATTGAGATGAATCCTTTTTTGGATGCCAGAAGAGGAAAATCAGCAATGGACCAGGACTTCAAAAGATGAGCATGGGGCTATCACGGAATATGGAGAAGAGTTGTTAAGCCTCTACAGCATACACAACTTGATTATTTGCAATGGGATGAATAAATGGAAAAATTCAGGAAGGTATACATGCAAAACATATAAGGGATAAAGTGTAATAGACTATGTAATATGCTCATAAAATTACATACCAAAAATAGAGGAGCTAGAAGTGGAAGATTCTCCAGTGGAACTTAAGTCAGATCACAACCCAGTTGTTATGAAACTTTGAATGCAAGGAGACAAACCAAGGGAAAAACACTTGCAAAGCAATCAAAATAAATATCCTCACAAGGGAAACATTCTCTTAACAGATGAAAATCGACAGAATTTTAGGGCAGTATTAAATAACAAGTTACAGGAAAGGGAGAAACTACCTCATAGTAGCAGGGATTACAGTAAGAGTGAATGGTTAATGCACATTATCTAGGAAGCTCTAAACAAATGCAAGAGAGCTAAACGTCAAAAGAAATAAAGTAATAGCTTCCCAACCAACCCATGGTTCGATAAAGATTGCAAAGAAGCATGAAGATTACTAAAAGAACCAACGGGTAAAACAAGAGAAAATAGAAAAGCATATGAGAAACTGGTAAAGGCAAAAAAAGAAGAATACACTAGAACAAGGAGGAAAGAATTGATTTACTTAGGGAAGCATGAACCAAAGAAATTTTGGAAGGAGCTAAGCATAAAAAGGATACAAGCTGAAAATAGCATAACAATTAATCAGTGGTTGGAGCATTCAAAACAATTGTATCAGCGTAGTAACCAGAAGGAGACACCCCCTATTATCACTATCAAGAAATAACTTTTCACAAATGAAGACATTATTCAAAGGATAAAAAAGTTAGCAACTAGTAAAGCTTGTGACATAGACAATCTTCAAGCAGAGCATATAAAATGGGGGGTAGAGCATAGAAAATTGCATCCCAAGTTCTAAGAGTATTTCCTCTTGTCCTCATAAAAATAAAACTATGTGCCTCTTCCTCCTATTTTAAAGAGAAGAAGAAAGGAGAAGACTACAAGCATTTCTTAAAAAATCAGATCGGGATTGAAAAAGGTAAGTAAAACTAATATTCATTTAAAAAAAAAATTGATATTTTGTTCATGTATTTTTTTTTTGTGTCTGCTTTAATTGGCAAGGATTTTGATTTACTTATGAAATCTATTTAAATGTCAGGTATATGTATACTGGAAGCAGCTATTTAGTGTTTAGAACACCACCAGCAGGCTTGATTTAAACATTATTTTTGAGCATTCAAGGTTTGATTTAAAAATTAATTTTTTATTTATATAAATGAAATGTAATTTCCTTAAAAAATATATAAAATAAAATAAAAAATTATCATCTTCCATTTGTCATTTGTATAATTTAAAATGAAAGGTATAAATCAAAAGCAAATGTAACTTAAGGCAAAAAATAAAAGGAACTCTCTTCCTTTTGCAATGAAAAGTATAAAAGGATATCATGACCTATAATATGAATTAATTTTATTTATTAAAAGGATTTTTTTTTAAGTTTGATGTATGTTATTTTAAAAATAAATAATTATTTTAATAATTTTATCTAAGCTTTCATTTAAATTTGTGTAAACTATAATGAAAAGTATGGCCCACAAATTTATAAATTTTATTTCATTTATTTAAAAGCAAGATTGTTTTTGTCGTTATATGAAAGCCATTTAAAATATACATATTTTTCAATGATTTTATTTATAATATTTAAGCTAAATAGGTTTAAAAACTATTCGCAAAGTATTCGTCAAAAATATTTTAAATTGTTTAAATATTTTATTTAAAAAATAATAATTTATTAAGTTTTAAAATTTTATTGTCATGATTTTTAAATATTTTAAACTTGGAAGTAAAATTAAAAATGGATAATAGTTAATATATATATATATTTTTGTTAAAATAATTATATAATTATAAATAATAGCATATTAAAATAAAATAAGTAAGTTAGTGTTAGTGTGAGCTTGGAGTGTAGCCAAAAGCAAGTGTAAGCACGAAGTGAGAGTGAGTGCAACCAAAAGCTAATGCGTGCGTGTAATAGGAGTGAGGAGGAAGTGTGAGCAAGGAAGCAGAAAGTAGAAAGCAAATTTAGATCAAGGAACATGTGCCACTTCTTGTTCCAGATCTTAGGAGAATTTAAAAGATTCATTTGAAGAAAATCTAGGTAATATGGAAAGAAAGTCATTTGTAAAAGTCCTTACTGAAAGTATGAATGGCCAAGTTGGAAGTATGGATGCCTTAGCTAGAAATAAGAGGAAGAGTGAATCTATGGCAAACCTAGTCTAGGTAGCATATTCTACACCATAAGTGATTATCAAGGATGAGATGATCGAGCATGATATAATGGTTTTTAAAACCAAAGGGTTAATATGCAAGTTTCATGGATATTGACTAGGTTTTTCTTAGATTCAAAGTTGTATCAAGTGGAAATGGAGATTGAATTCAAATTACTCCATGACTTTTATTCCAAAAGGATTTTTCCTCATTATTTTATTCAGTTTAAAAATAAGAGATAAAATAATGGATGGAGGCCCATGGTTTAGGGGAAAAGATGCATTATATTTAAGACCTTGGAGTAAGAATTTTTTTGCAGAAACAAAAACTATTAAAATGCTTTCAGTATGGATTAGGCTTTTTGGACTTCCTTATTAACTCATCAATAAGAAGGTTTTGAAGAATATTGGTAATACTCTAGGTGAATTCATCTAGGAGGGACCAACTACTAAGGAGAGAAGGTATGTTGTATACACTTGAATATGTGTTGCCATGGATATTTCTAAACCTTTACCACAATCTATTAGGATTAAATTTGAATCAAGAAAATGGGATCAACAAGTGGATTATGAAAAAATTACATTTCGATGTCATAAATGTCATGAAACTAGGCACATGACAAGAGACTGCAAAGCAAAAAGAGATGGAATTTTTTGAGCATAAGGGTAGCTTCAATTTGATACAAGAAGATCGTATAATAGGAGAAGCTAGGTCAAATCAAGGATTTTCCACTTCTAAGAAAGTGATTAGAAATATTCCTCTATATCATTAGATGGGGTCATTCCAGTTCACTTGAATTGACCATTAGAATAAAAAATGATATGGGGGATGAGGAAGTACAATGCACAAGTTCAAATATAGAAGGAGCTAAAGGTGCTAAGGAAGAGGGGAAGGTAAATTTTAAAACAAAAGAAGATGGGGAAATAAATTTTAAAGCAAATGAGGTGAAGGAGGTCAAGCTTTATCCATGTAAATCACCTTTATTATCCTTAATTAGCTTAAAATATTCTCCTTACAATAAAAATAAAAGTAGTAGCGAGTGTTTTTATTGCACTTTAGGATTTCAAGAGCAGTTTAGTAAAGAAAATATTATGGAGGATATCTAAGGAAATTTAGGGTTTTCAGGCCAACATAAGAAAGTTATGACTATGGAGGATCATCTATGTAGTTTAGATTTTTCAAGGTAGCATAAAAAAGAAAATGTTAATGAGGCTACTCCTTGCACTTTCGATTCTTTAGAAGATAAATCCCATTTTTAACAATATAAAAAAATAGAAGAGATTGATGAAGATGAGAGTGTTGGTAGAAATGGAAGATAAATCTCATTTTGAACTCGAAAGATATTGATCTAGAAAGCCAAATAAAAATATCACATGTGTTAACAAGAAGTGGGGTTAAACCCACTAATAAAAATAAAAAAGTGTTGATGATGAAAATGATATCATGGAATATTACGGGTATGAATAAAACCCCTAAAATAATAGTTATTAAGGAATTAATACATTGTTATAGCGCTAATTTTATTTTAATACAAGAAACAAAATTAAGCAATGAAGAATGTAAGGATGCTTTTAAGAATATTTGGAAGATAGGTGATTGTTTAGTAGTTTCTTCTATAGGAACTTCAAGAGGTATTACAGGGTATTGTAATAATATGGGACAAATGCAAATGGTATGGATGACTATTAGAAGAAAAAAGTAAATGAGTTGTTGTATTATTTTGTAGAAAAGAGGAAAACATAAAAGTTGGGGTTATAAATGTATATGCTCCAACTATACTTACTCCTCTTGAAATATGTTGGAAGGACCTTAGCATATTTTTATCAAATACAATGATGACTCATTGTGATCTATGGATTCTTGGGGGTGATTTTAATATTATTCTATTTTCTTTGAAAAATAAGGGTGACATTCTAGGATGGTCTAAATCATTGCAATATTTTACTTCATTTTTCAATTCAAATAACCTTTATGACCTTTGGGATGTAAGTCCCTCAATCTTTCAATATACATGGGATAATAGGTGCATTAAAAAAATAATATAGCAAAAAGAATGGATAGATTCTTATTATCTAATAAATGTTTGCAAACAAAGTATACAATCAGATCACAAGCCCATTCTTTTGAATTGTGATTTACCTAATAATGGTTATCCAAATCCATTTAACTTTCAGTCTATGTGGCTCCAAGACCTAATTTTTCCCATATGGTTATATTATGGTGGGATGAATCAAAATTTGAAGGATCATGTATGTACAGGTTTGTTCAAAAGTTGAAATATTTAAAGGAGCAAATGAAGATATGGAATACCAAATCTTTTGGTAACATTTTTAAAGAAAAGAAAAAATTGAATCCAAACTCAAAATTTTACAAGAGATAGTAGAAATTAATGGAATGGATAAGGATTCTTATGTGCAAGAAAAATAGTTACTTTTTAATTGTCATATTGCATTAAAAAAAGGAGAAGTCATATTGGTTGTAAAAATCTAGAGAGAAATGGCTCAAGGAAGGATATAGAAATACAATTTTTTCATGCTTGACCAAAAATAATTTTTTCTACTCATCATATAAAAAATATTAAAACTCCAAATTGAAGAAATATTGAGGACGAAGAAGATATAAGGAAGGAAAAATAAATTGTTTAAAAAATATTTTATCAAATTCTAGGCAAGATAAGGAGGCACAATAAAAACTTCTACAATATTCCATTCTTATTCAAGAACAAAATGAAATCTTGATGAAGAGGATATCTATGGAGGAGTTCCATGAAGTAGTTTTCTCTTTCCATATTAACAAGGAACCTACCGTGATGGATTTCCTGTAATTTCCTTTCAAAAAATTTGGGATTTCTTGAAGAGTGATAAGTTAGATGTGGTTGAAGAGCCCAAAAAAATAATGCTATAATAAGTGAGATCAATGCTACTTTTATTACCTTGATTCCCAAGAAAGGTATAATTTTCATCCAATAAGCCTTTGCAATATGATTTATAAGATCATTTCAAAAATTATAACAAAGAGGTTGAAGGGCATTCTAAGGTGTCTTATTGATGTAAATTCACTGTAGGAGACAGACAATGGACTCCAAGGGTAAAATTGTAAGACAAAACATCATACAAAATACACCAATAAAAGAAACCTACAAATGCTTCCTTTCATTATCTGAATTCACATCCCCCTTACAATAGAGTCTCCCACTTCTTATACTCCCCAAAAGAAAAACCCTAGCCTACACTATCCCCTTACTACTTTTAGTCACTTTCTATTTTTAGCAACTCACTTGCTATTTTTAGTAACCCTAAAAAAAATTAAAAAATAAAAAAATAAAAAAAACTCGGATGGCATCCAAAATGGAATCATGCACCCGTTATTCAATAATAACCACTATCCCAAGATAGCAACCCCACTCTAGTTCTACACTAGTAGTTATGATAACTTTTTAGTTGCAAAAACTGACAATTACATTAAAAGCTACTTTTGGACCTCCTAGAGGCATCTTATTATATGAAAATGCAAAGGAAAATTTTTCACAAGTTCTCCATGCCATTCAACATGCTCTAAAAAATAATGGGGCAAAACAAACACTCAGAGCAAAAGTTATGGCCCTAGAAAGGTGCATCACTTATTGTGAGAAATAAGGTGGCTTTGTTCATGGTAAAAAAATCCTTGATGTTATAATTATTGTACAAGAGGCCATACATTCTCTTCATTCCATGAAAAAACCAGTTATGCTTTTGAAATTAGATATGAACAAAGCATATGATAGGGTTTATTGAAATTTTCTACATGCTATTCTTAGAAAAATTGAATTTGATTATAGTTGATGTGAGTGGATCAAATGTTGTTATAGCACTACAAAATTTTCTATTTTAATAAATGTTTCTCCTACTGGGTAATTCAAGTCATCTTGTGGATAGTGAAGAATTTACAATGATACAATAAAATAAAATTGGAGCAACTATTATCTTCTTATTATCTAGAATAATTCTAGCAAAGTTTCAGCACTTTGTTACAATCTCCTCACAAGCTCTGGAAGAGCTCACACACATGCTACAATGCAAAATTCTTCTTCATAAAAGAAAATCCTAAAACTACCTTAAGTAAGAAAAAAAAAAGCAAACCCTAAGCCTAGCAAATCACATCCGTCAGATCTACATCGACAGTGTTTATTACATGTGTTAATATTTTGGCCATAGCTTTTGACTCGGGTATCCGTTTGAGCCCGTTTTCTTTTTCCATATTGCACAGATTTCAAAGCTCTACAATTTTGTTTTGTCTCCTCTAAGAGGAGACACTTTCCAAGGATGAAAATGTTATCTAACGGCCCAAATTCTTGTTTTAATGTATGGCTGGCCTGATTTTCAATATTCTCTCCATTGCTGGTAAGGGGACTGACTATCAAGTCCATTAGCAGCAAAAACTGAGGTTTTACTACTCCCTTAGTAAAAATATCTGCTACTTGATCATGTGTGGAGCAATACCTCAATTTAACTTGTTCCTTCTCTACCATGTACCGAATGAAGTGGTACTTGATATCGAAATGCTTGGACCTGGTATGTTGGATAGGATTATGTGCCAACTTAATGGTACTCTGATTATTACAAAATAAAGTAGTTGGAGTCCCTTGCTTCTCCCTAATCTCTCCTAGCACATTTTGAAGCCACAATGTTTGTGCACTTGCCGATGTAAGTGCAATATACTCTGCTTCAGTAGAAGACAACGCCACTATAGCTTGTTTCTTGGAACTCCATGTCACCAAACCTGAACCAAGAGAAAAATAGTGCCCACTCATGGATTTCCTATCATCAATATTACTGCCTCAATCATTGTCACTAAATCCCACTAAATTCAAATTCTTTGCCTGTGAGTAGTGGATCCCATAATCAATTGTTCCACGAACATACCTCAAAATCCTCTTCATTGCCTTCAAATGTAACTGTGATGGATTAGCCATATAAGTGGAACACTGTGAAATAGCAAAGTATATATTCGGTCTAGTGTTACAAAAGAACATAAGGCTACCAACAATACTCCTGTACTCTGTTTTGTTTGCCCTTTCAGCTCCATCCTCCAAACTCAAGATCTCCCCATGTGCAATGGGTATTGCTATAGGTTTACATTCACTCAAACCAAATATCTTCAGCATATATCTTACATATTTGGATTGACAAACAAAAATATCATTGCTAGTTTGATGTACTTCCATCCCAAGAAAGTAACTCATCAAACCCAAATCAGACATTTCAAACTCCTTCTCCATATCATGTTTAAAAGAATCATTCAAAGAAGAACTACTCCCCATAAATAACATATCATCAACATAAATGCATACAATAAGAATATCATTACCTTCCATTTTGTAGTACAAAGTGGGCTCACTCTTACTCCTTTCAAAATTGCACTGCAAGAAGTAGTCATGGATTCTAGCATACCAAGCTCTTGGAGCTTGCTTCAGCCCATATAGAGCCTTCTTCAACCTGTAGACTTGATCTTCTTTTCCTTGGACAACAAAACCTTGTGGTTGTTCCACATATACTTCATCTAAATGCACTTTTGACATCCATATGATGCACCTTCCAAATTTTATGAGCTACCAATGATAGCAACATCCTTACTATTTCTTGCCTTGCCACTGGAGCAAATGTTTCCTCATAGTCCAAACCATATTTTTGAGTGAAACCCTTTGCTACCAACCGTGCCTTGTACCTCTCAATGGATCCATCACTCTTCTTCTTGATCTTGTAGACCCACTTGCATCCTCCACATTTTCTATCCTTGGGTAAATTACACAACTTCCAAGTATCATTCTTTTCAATAGAATGCATTTCTTCTTGCATAGCCTTCATACACACTTTGTTAGTACTAGCATGCTCAAAACATGAAGGCTCAAATCCATCAAAAAAAACTTTGGAAACTTTAGAAACTTGTTAAACAAGTGCATAGTTTACAAAATTACCTTTGGGATCTCCACTATCATCATCTCTATAAAGATGCAGGTTCTCTAACTTCTCTATTACTGATTCATCTCTATATGTTGACTCCTTGTCACCATATTATAAAAATTCTTATCAAGAATTTGAGATTTTGGGTGATCCTTCAACAATTTTTACCTTTTCCTTTGGCCAGTGGTGATGGAGGTGGAGAAAAACTGGAAGAACCTTCTCTTGGACTTGAAGGTGCACTTTGCAGAAGATGACCTGGAAACTTTTTCATGGCTGGGCTGAACTAAAACATGGCTTGGTTCCACCTTCTCTTCACCAAAAACATCCTCAAAAAACAATTTTTGTGATCCCCAACTTCCCCCTTCATAAAAAATTGCATATCTAGATAAAAACATTTTATGTGAAATAGGATTAAAGAACCTGTAAGCCTTAGATTTCTTATTGTACCCAATAAAAATACATTTTTCACTCTTTACATCCAACTTCTTCCTATTCGCACCATTAACATGCACAAAATCCACACATCCAAAAACTCTAGAATGATTTACATTTGGCTTCTTGTTGTACCAAAATTCATAAGGGGTAATATTCTCAAGACTCTTAGTAGGAATTCTATTTAAAATGTAATTAGCAATCCTAATTGCTTCAGCCCAATAAAACTTACTCATACCTTTTTATTGCATCATGCACCATGCCATCTCCACCAAAGTCCCGTTCTTTCTTTCAGCCACCCCATTCTTTTGAGGTGTGTAAGGACTTGTATTCTGCCTTTTAATCCCAAACTCATTATAGAAATCGTCAAATTCATGAGAACAGAACTCACCTCCTCTATTTGTCCTCAAACATTTGATATAATGACCACTTTCATTTTCAACTAGAGCCTTAAAATTATGAAGCAATTGAATACATCATCCTTATGCTTAATAAAATAAACCCAACAATATCTGCAAAAATCATCAATAAAAGTTAGAAAGTAAGAAGCTTTACCCATACTCTATGTCTACATTGGTCCAAAAATGTCACTATGAACCAACTGCAATGGATGCTGGGCCCTCCATGCTTCACCATGTGAAAACATCCCCCTTGCATGTTTTCCAAGTGTACAACCTTCAGAAACCTCCTTGGAGTCTTCTACTTTCCATAGACAAGTGGTCAAAGCATCTTCAAACTCTTATAATTTAAATGCCCAAACCGTAAATTCCATAGCCTCTCCTTACCTTCTACACCAAAAAATTCTAGAGCTCCCCCTTGATCTAAAAACTATAATGGGAAGAGCCTGTTATTGGTCATATTTATAGTGGTAATCAATTTTCTCCTCTAATCATAAATTTTGCACATTCTATCCTCAAACACTAACTTATAATCCTTTTCCAACATTTGACCAGTACTCATTAATTAATGCTTCAAACAGGGTGCATAGTAAATATATTTTACCTTAATTATTTTTTCTCTCTTGGTAGGACCCTCCATTTCTCCTTTCGCAATCACCTCCAAGCTCTTCTCATCCCCAAGCCTGATACTGGATTGATAAGAAGAATCAAGAGATGAAAATACATCCCTCTTGTTGGTCATATGGTTTGTGCACCCACTGTCTAGGATCCATGTCTCCTTTGTGTTTTTTTGTGTAGATAGGAAAGCTACTTGCTCCACTTTTTCTTCAATCATACAGAAAAAAGTATCATCCTCATAGGAATCCTCTTCTCCATAATGTGCTAGTTTTTTTAACTTGCAATCTCTCTCATAATGGCCATATTTATTACAATTATAAAACTGCACATATCTCATATCTTAGCCTCTACCTCTTCCTCTTGCACTGGATCCTCCTCTTGCAGCATGAGCCTGGTCATTGTCTGAATCTTGAGATTTTCCTCAACCTCTACCACCATAGGAGCCTCTTCTACCTCCTCTTCTATTTCTTCCTTTTCATCTAGAACCCCTACCACGACCTCTTCCTCCATAATTCTCTTTTGCCAAAAAATCGTGTTCCTCTGTAGAACCTCCTTATTTATCCTTCTTCCTCTTGGTAATTCTCTCTTCATGAGATGTGAGAGAGCCAATTAATGAATCTATATCCATTTTCGAGAGGTATTTTGTTTCTTCTATGATAAGGACTGCATTGTCAAAATTCTCTATCAAGGTTCTTAAAACCTTTTTAATTACTACATTTTGGTTTATGATCTCTCCAAGTGTGGTCATTTTATTTACTACTTTTTTTACCCGAACATAGTAATCTCCTGCAGTTTCATTCTCCGCCTATTTGAGATTTTCAAAATATCTCTACAAAGTCTACAACTTTACCTCAACTTGGGCACTCCACTAGTTATTCTCCTTCAACGCCTTCCAAGCTTCTTGAGCCGAAATGTAGGCAAAAATATGGGGAAAGAGACTCTTGTCTAGGGCTGGCTAGATAAAAGCCAAAGCCAAATTATTTTCTTTCTCTTTTTCCTACATCTACTTATTTTGATGTGTAGTCAATGCACTCCAATATTTTGGTTCGATGAACCCAGCTTCAATGATGGCCCAAGTTCCTTTTGCCTTCAAAATCATCCTCATCCGAATGCTCCAATATTCGTAGTCGGAATCGTCAAATTCTAGGATCGGAATTGAATTGGTGTTGTTGGCCATAATAGCTCCCTTCAACATGAACTGAGATCTCCGAGAAGCTTTTGTAAAACTTGCAATAGAAAATCCACAGTTACTAGAACCCAATTTCTCAATCACCTCGCTCTGATACGAAATGATGAATTTATAATGATACAATAAAACAAAATTGGAGCAACTATTATCTTCTTATTATCTGGAATAATTCTGGAAGAGTTTCAGTACTCTATTACAATCTCCCCACAAGCTCTAGAAGAGCTCACACACATGCTACAATGTAAAATTCTTCTTCATAAAAGAAAACCCTAAAACTACCTTAATTAAGAAAAAACAAAGCAAACACTAACCCTAGCAAATCACATCCATCGGATCTAGATCGACGGTGTTTATTACATGTCTTAGTATTTCGGCCATAAATTTTGACTCGGGTGTTCGTTTGAGCCCATTTTTTTCCATATTGCACAAATTTTGAAGCTCTACAATTTCATTTTGTCTCCTCTAAGAGGAGACACTTTCCAAGGCTGAAACTATTATATAACAACCTAAATTTTTGTTTTAATGTATGGCTGGCCAAATTTCCAACAAGTTACAAAAATTAGTCCCTTTGAATCTCATCTGCGATTTATTGATGATACTTTTACTTTGGGTCATCCCTCAACTAGTGAGGCCATGGAGTAAATAAATATTATCATGCTATGAGAAGGTTATTGAACAACTGGTAAATAATTCAAAATCCAAGTTTTTTTTCATTAACACAATCCTAGATTTACAACAAATTACTGTGAATATTTTAGGGTTATAAATTGAAAAATTTCCATCAACCTACTTGGGTATTCCTTTTTCTGATAAAGGAAATAAAAATAATCTTTGGATCTCTTTTTAGATAGAATAAAAGCTTTCTTGGCAGGTTGGAAAGGTAGGTTGTTAACCATGGTAGAAAGGCTATAAATTATAGAGACTAGATTGCAATCCATTCCTATTTATATGATGTCTCTTTCAAGACTACCAATAGGTATTGCATCATAAATTGATAAAATTCAAAGAGACTTTCTATAGAAAGGTTGTGAGGAAAAAATTAGGTTTCCTCTTTATAAGTGGGATAGGGTTTGCAAAGGAAAGAATATTGGAGGAGTAAGCTTGTGGAATTGCATGCTTATAAATTTGGCATTAGGAGCAAAGCTTAGATGGAGATTATTCAGAGATAAAGGAAAGAATTGGGTAAAAATGATACTTAAAAAATATATAGATTCTCTTGATGTAATAAAATTCTTTAGTAAAATAACTCTACTCTACCCACTGGATTGTCAATATGGAACTTCATATCTGAGAGTTTGTAATTGATAAAGAAACATATTAGATGGTCCTTCAATGAGGGGAATTATGCAAATTTTTTATTTGATGCTTGGTTGAAGCCTTATCCTCTTATCTCTGAATGAAAGTGGAAACCATTGGCTCAAGCATGCCTAGCATGTAATGTCCAAAGGTTAGATATTATATTATTATGAGCAAAAACTCTAGATCATGGATTTCTTTTAGTAACCTAGTTGAAGGAGAGGAAATCAAACAAATTATAAACGAACTTCAAAAGATGCTTAGAGATTTTTATTTATCGATATTTACACGAAGGATGATTTGGTTGGGAATTTATCAAAGTATGGTGAATATTCGATCAAGTTAGGATATGAGGATTTAGAACAATAAAAATTTCCTTCTCCCAAAGATTTTTCTTGGAAGAACATTTGGTCATTAGAGGATATTTAGGAGAGACTCTACAAAGAAGAGGATATTATGGACCCTTTAGATGTGCCTTGTGTGAGAAGGATTTAGAAATATTAGACCATTTACTTCTTTATTGTCCATTTGCTTACACCAATTGGGGTTATTTTTTAGAAAATATAAAATTATATTGGGTAGCTCCATCAACATTGAAAGACTTGATAAAATATTGGGTAGCTAAAGCATTATGTATTCTTTGGAGGATTTGCCCTACCATTATTTTTTAGAATTTATGGCTTGAAAGTAATAATAAAATTTTAAAAAATAAATCTCAAAATCATGTCCAAGTTTAGAATCATATTATTGCCTCTCTTGCAGAATATTTACAAATATGGGTCTCATCATGGGAAGTCTAAATTGTAGAAAAAGAGGTGCTACATGGGAAAAAAATTAAAACAAAGGATCTACTTTGATCTATGGTAAATTGGAAATGTCTATAAATTGGATTTACTTCTAAAGAAAATCTAGGAAAATCTAGTGGAGGTGGTGTTTTTACAAATAGTGAAGACAAAAGTCTCCTCATTTATTAAGAATCATATGGAACTTCAACTAACAACTATGCAAAGGCTAGGGCACTTCTTCCAAGGATTAAAATTGTAATAGAAAAATGATGGAAATACATTTCAATTGAGGGGACTTATTGATTATCATCAATGCTATTAACAAGAATAGATGTGGAGATTGGATAAAAAAATAATATTACTACTCATGTTCATCATCTATTACTAAAGGCAATCTCCTAGCAATGTGAGCATATTTATAGAGAAGGAAATCAAGTAGCAAATAAATTAGCAAATTATGATGTTGATCTTCATCTTGGTGAAATTCAAATTTTAGAAGGCAACTATAGCCAAGTGAGATTTTATGTCTTAACAAAAATGATGTCAAGGAGTTGATTGTGGATACATAGAACTTCAAGGAAGTTAAATAATATATTTAAGAGAAAAAGAAATGAAAAAATTGTGATAAAAAGGTATGTTGCATCAAATGTGATATTTTGGTATTTTTATGGGAGTGGTCCCAAATAGAAGTCACATATAATCGAAACAAAAATAGTATATTAAAACAACTATTAAATGACATTTTCTCAAGAGTTTAGTTGTCAAGGAGAAAATCAAAATGATACATAGAGAGAGATTATGTTGACATTCAAAGAGGAAACCAAGACAATACATAGAGAGATATTGTATGGGATTTTGATACCTTTATTATAGTCTAATTAGGTTACCACATTATTTTTTGATAAAATTGAAATCCTTCATTTCACCTTAAAAGTGTATATTTAATTAATTGATCTTTCATCATTTTCCATTATACATCAAAGTAATAAATTTTTGAAATATTTCTTGAAATAATTATTTTTATGTCTAAAATATTGTAATATTATATTATATATATATATATATATATATACATGAAGGTCATTAAATAAATAAAATTAAATTGTTAAACCAATTTGTTTATTAATTCTAATATCCTTTCAAAGGAGAAGGGCATGTTAGGACTCCATCCTAACATTATTTTGTAGTAACCCTTTCTTAACATGAGGTACATCCATGATCACCTAGACAAGTGTCAACATTATATGTATCTGTTATCAAGAATGTAACTATTTTGTTGGTAGAAGATTATATCTTCGATGGCATTTTGAATGTAAGCCAATCTTGAGAATTAGGTAGAAGGATAAAGTTTTTAAAACTATGAGGGGTAGGAATAAATATATCTTTTTGCATAATTGAATGGAAGTATTGAAAGAGGTTGTCCCCTTGAAGTGGCTTGCGATCTTGTGTTATTTAATGAGATTGTTTCATTTCTGCACTCATATTTTGTATTACAATATATTATGCTTCATGCATTTATATTTTACTACAATATCTTTGTGAATGTGTTAATTTTAATGATAAGGTTCCTAAAAAGTGGTATCAAAGTACTTTTTTGGGCCATGTTCTACAATGAATGTGACATTTTTTTCCATTTTGATTATTAGGTATAATATTTTTAATTTTTGTTTTTCTCGAGTTTCCTTATTTAAAATAAAAATAAACACAAAAAAGTTCAACCCTTATTTTTTTGCATTAGTTTTTTAGGTGAGAAACCCTGTGTCGTAGGTTTTAAAATATCACAAAGGAGCAATCATTGTTGGCTAAGCTAGATTGCTCATAAAGAATCTAGTGAAGTGAGGGGTGATTAGGCTTTAATACCCAAGCCTTAGACAACACACATCTACAAAATTGAGCTCCCACATATTTTTTACTATATAAAAAGACCCCCTAGAATTAGGAGAAATATTTAGCCATTAGAAATACTTTTGACCTTGTATTATCCATAGTACACCGAATACAACATCTGAAAATATCACCCTATCATACTCACAAAGAGGCTGATAGTGTGCTCAAGGGTATGCGTGGAATCCTCTTTGAATAGTGTCCTTAAATATTGGTCTGAGCACTATCGTTCATCATTGTGGTATAAAATAGGGCCTATGGGTAGTACATACACCCTAAGCTTAGATTACCCCATTGTGTTAAATATCAAACATACAACAAAAATCTTGTTTTATAAATATTGAACCTATAACTATAACCCTCCCTCAAAAATTGATCATACGAAGAATACATCCCTATTCTAGAATTATTGCATAAAAAATAAGAGAAACTATAGAGGAACATAAAAAATGAGATGAAAACCATAAAAGATAAAACTAGTGGGAACAAGATGGTTAGTGTCAGTAATAGTTAGGATATTTAGTCCAAGTTTGAGTGACATTGACAACTGACAACCTTGTATTGATACTTAAACTTCAACTTGGAATATACCCATTTTTCTAATGAAACTCGATTCCAAAACTTAACATCAAGTTAAGTCAAATATGGGTAAACTCTTTTTTTAGCTAAATATAAATTTTAATATACCAGAGCTTTGAATTTTATAATAGGAGAAGATGGAGATGCTTTAACAATTCTTTTTTATTGTTAGGAATCACTACGAGTAGAAGGAACATCTAGGACTCAAACGTGGTTTGACTTAGGGAGTGTTAGAAATATTAATCCAAATTTCACAAATTTTTGATAGATATTATTTTTCATATATATTAGAATCCATTCTCAAAATGTTGAGCGCTTGTATGTACTCCTGGTAGCTATAGTTGATTGGTGATTAGAATACAACCTATCAATTAGTTAATGTGTTAGGTGAATGTTTTCCCCCATACTCAGCTATATATAGGTGCTAGGTGTGACTTTAAAATTTTAGGGAAAAAGAGAGATAGAGGGAAGTAAGAGGAGTCAAAGCAACAAGCATAAGAAGTATAAAAATGCAATTGTAGACAATTACAGAGCCTTTATGTAATATCTTGCATGGAGTAGTGTGACATTTGCATAACCTTTACAAAAGGTGTAGAAATTTTCTAGTGAAGAAAAAATTTGGTGAAAGAAATGTCCAGTGTAAAAAGATTTGTTTATTGTAAAGTTGTAGTAGTCACTTTATCATAATATAAAATATACATTTGCATATCTTTGTGTATTCGCTTTGCTTATCAAAAGTTGTGCCTTTGTAAAATTTATTATGTGACTTTTTTGCTTTTCAAAATCATGCAACCTCAAGTGAATAAATCTAAAAAGTTTGATTATGAGTCAACTTTAGGATTTTGCACTTGTATTGCATTTGGAGTATAACTCTGATTGATGTCATCCACTCTTGTGAAAATTTTGGTTTTGTGCAATTGCATAAAACTAGAGCTTAGCTCCCATCTCCTAATTTCAGCATTATGCAAAGTCCAACTTTCTGTAAATCAATATTTGTGCAATAATGTATAAAACCACGACAGTAAAGCTTCAACCTAGTTTCATTTATTTCAAATTGATATCAAAGCTTGAGCTATTAGTGGGATTTGAAGAGCCACAATAGTGATGGCTTCCAACTATAATCCTCTATAATTATATATCCCATGATTAAATGGAAAGAATTATGACTACTAGAGCATGTAGACAAAAATACTAATTATGTCTTAGAAGTTATGGGACTTGATAGAAAATGGGTATGTAGAACATGCAAATATAGTAGCATTGAATGCGCTTTCTCAAGCTAAGAAAAATTTGTTGAAGGAAAACAAAAAGAAGGATCAAAATACAATGTTCTACATTATGCAGGAAGTTGAGGAGATCATATTTACCAGAATTGAAGCAACAAAAAACTCCAAAAATGTGTTGGAAATCTTAGAAAAATCCTTTCAAGGCATAAATAAAGTAAAGTTGGTGAGGTTATAGATGTTAAGAAGAAATTCCAAGAATATGAATATGAGTTAATCTAAGTACATGAGCGATTTCTTTACCTAAACAATGGGTATCATCAACCATATGAGGAATGGCAAAAATATGGAGAACCAAGGAATTGTGAAGAAGGTATTGAGAAGCCTACCAACTAGGTTTGATTCATTCATCATTGCCATTGAGGAATCTAGGGATTTACCAACCCTTTTGGAATATGAGTTTATGGGTTCTTTACAAACACATGAGTAGAGGTTGAACTAGACAACACACTCCTCATTGGAGTACGCATTTAAGACAAAAATATCATTGAGAGACAATAATAGAAGGGAGGAATCCTAACAAGTAGTCTTGATTTCTCAAAAGGGAAGAGAACAAAATAATAGAATTAAAAGTGGCAAATGCCAAGAAATATAAGAAAGGACTGACTACAACAAAGTAAAAACCAACTACAATTTCCATCAAGTAAGAGGAAGAGGTAACAACAAAAATCAACAAGGAGGATCAAATCAAAGGTATGATAAATCTAAAATCCAATGTTATTACTACAAGAAATTTTACCATTACAGTTATGAGTGTAAAAAAAATGGCTAGGGAAAATAAGTAACAAACCCACTATACCAACGAGAATGAGAATGTAGAAAACAAAGATGCATGTGGATCTACAATGTTAACTTGTAGCATTGATGAAGAGATCCAAACGAGTGAATTGTATTTAGATAGTGGTTTTAGTAACCACATATCTAAGAATAAAGAAATATTCATAGCTAGATGATACAATCAGGTCTGAAGTGAATATGGAAAACAACATCATGGTATCTATCATTGAAAAAGGACGATTAGTCGCTCTCATGTTGTTGCTACCTATTTGTTCTTCCATCGGCCGCCATACCGTTTGTGCCCTTTTGAGATCTACACACACTGTGCCATTCTTAGTTACTACTCCGCCTTGGGCGGGGGGCTCCATCCCTTTCAATGGCTACCTCTCAGGCCGCTATTTCACTGGTTAGTGAAGTTGCAGCTGTTGAGAGCCATGGCACTAGTAAAACGACCCAGGAAGTTTATCCTGAAGGTAGTTCCTCAGTGCCGGACATAACCCTACCCATGCAGGATGTTGATAATGCTTACAACTGGCTTGAAAGTCACACCCTGGTAGGGTACTTTCTGGGGAGGATTCCCAGTGACTCGCTAATCCGGCAATGGATTCAACAAGTCTGGCAGCCATATGGCATAAAAGTTGATCATATTCAAAACCTTACTAAAGGTTTTTTTCATTTTCAGTTTGTTGATCCACAGCATGTCATTGCAGTTATGAGCAAAGGGCCTTGGTATATTAGAAATACCCTTTTAATTCTTCAGCCCTGGCATCATAATTTTATAGTTTCTGCTGATGTTTCCTTGCGTATCCCCATTTGGGTGGAATTCCTAGGTCTCCCTTTGCCCCTTTGGCCATTCTTGCCACAACTTGTCACACCCATTGGCAAGTTTGTGTGCATGGAGCCACAAAAATTCTATGTTGTGCGGCCATACAAATGCATTTGCATTGAAATTGATCTATCAAAGGATCTTAAGGATTCTATTAATATTCAGGTTGGGGAGACCTATTTTCAACAATGGGTGGTTTATATCAATCTCCCCAATACCTGTTATCGGTGTCAGTCTGCTGCCCACAAGATAAAATATTGCCCTCTTATGGAGGGTCGATTCAAAAATTGGGCTTCAGTAGAGACACCTTCAAACACAAATAAATTTTCCCCTCCCACTAATGGAGGGGAGGAATGGACTTCTATCACCAGGAAGAACAACAAAGGAAATCGACCACAAACTTCTGTGGGAGCTGGTAAAAAGGAGTCTCAACCGAGCTCTCAGTCTAGGGTTTCTCATGCAACCTCTATAGAAGGAACTTATGTTTCTCTTCCTATAGGTACCTCTTCTGGTAATAACAAAAAAAATTCCCCAATTATTCAAGCCTCCCAGTCAGCTAAGCCATCAGCTATGCTAGTGCCCGCTCCCTCAAGCGAATGCCAGGTTTCTCCACCTAATCTACCTAGTGAAGTTCCCTCATGAAACCCTCATCGCTCTCGCAGTCCAGTTAGGGATACCTCAGGCATCCCTTTGGAGAAGCGACGACAGACAAATTTTTTTCGTGAAAACCATAATAGGTTTCTCACAAATACCTTTGAATCCTTAGCATATTTCGAGGACTCTGAGGTCCTCGAAGGAAATATGCTCCTCGATCGTGTCTCATGAAGTGCTTATCTTGGAATGTCAGGGGTTTGATAGATCCTGTGCGCAAGTACATAGTGCGTCAGGGTCTAGATGACTTCAAGTTAAAAAATGGTAATATTGATATCCTTTGCCTTCAGGAAGTCAAAGTCACTAATTTTATGTTGTCAAGTACTTGCTCCTTTCTCTGGCCTCGAGGCCACACCTTTCATACTATGCATGACATGGGTAAAGGAGGGGCAGTAATTTATCTTTCAGAATCTTATCATTCTAAAATGATCTCTTGGGGTTGTGACCCTTCTAATCATGTTGTTTGGGTTGTGATGGAGATTGATGGCCATATTCTTGGTGTGCTCAACATCTATGCTCCTAACGATGCCAATGATCATTGTGTGTTGTGGTGGTGGGCAGCACTCTCTCTTCCCCTTACTATTTGGTTGCTCTATGGGGACTTCAATATGATCGAATTCCCACATGATAAAGTGGGTCTTCTTCCCATGAGGTGGGCCGCAAGGGAAAGAGAAGCATGGCTTTTCATGAAAGAAAAGTTGGGGCTCTCTAATCCCAATAGCTACTTTTTACCCTCTTCATTCCCAGCTAGTGCTTGGTTCACATGGTCTAACAATCAACAAGGTGAGAATCATGTTTTGAAAATATTGGATAGAGCCATGCTCTCAGATTCTGATATTTTCTCCTTTGAGTGGCCCTCATCTTCTTCTCCCTTTATCTCTATCCATCCTGAGCTCTGCTTGTTTGACCATTCCCCCATTTCCTTTTCCATCTTGGTTTCTTCTACTCCCCCTCCTCTTTCTCATTCACAATTTTACCTTAATACCTCCATTTTGCACCACCCCATGTTGAGGGCCTATGTTATCAGAATTTGGAATCTTATCCCCAGATCGAAAGGGGCCTCAGGATGGATTGATTGGTGGAATGCTGCTATCCAGCACACTGCCTACTTTCTACGCTCGCTTGGGCGTAAGATTGCTAAGTTTCATCATCGCTCCAACGTTGCTCTTAAGCGAGAGTTGGAAGTGACCTCTTCTCAACTTCAGTCCAATCCTTTCAATGAGGAGCTTTAGAGACACCTCGCTATGGTTAAACACCAGCTTCTTCTAGCAAAGCACTATGATGCCAAAGGAGCTCAAATCAAGGCGAGGTTGCACTGGCTCAAATTTGGAGATAGGGTTACCAAGGAGTTCTTTCAGTGCTTGCATCCTCGTAATCAATTTTTGGGTATTAAAGCCCTTAACATTAATGGAGAGCGTGTTTCTAATCTTCCTAGTATTCTCTCTACTTTTGAAGAGCATTACCAGTCTGTATTTGTGGCTCAAGCCCGCTCCCCGCAGCATGATGAGGCCCTTAAATCCTACCTTTATGTGGTTCCAGAATGGCTTTTTGAGTCTCAAAGAGTTACCTGTGATAAGGCCCTATCTTTGAAGGATCTGGAGGAAGCTCTTTCTCATATGGCCAATGATAAATCCCCTAGTCTCGATGGCTTCCCTTGTGAATTCTACAAATCCCTTTGGGACACTGTAGGGCCTGATCTTCTCAAAGTCTATCAAGAGGCCTTCTCTAAGGGTTCATTGGGCCCTAATATTAATCAAGGGATTATTAAATTTATCCCCAAGGCTGGTGATCCTGAAATCATCACCAATTGGAGACCTATTACTCTCCTTAATATCTCTTATAAGATCATTGCCAAAGCCCTAGCTTTACGCATCCACCATCTCCTTCCTATTATCATGCACCTAGAGCAAACTGGCTTCATTCGAGGTAGATACATCCTTGACAATATTATTGTTGTCTGGGAAGGTATGGAGTGGGCTCATAATTCTAACCAACAATATGTGTTCATCAAAATTGACTTTGAGAAAGCATATGATAGGATTGATTGGTCCTTCATTCTAGCCATGCTTAAAGCTCTTGGTTTTGGGCCCTACTTCATTAGTTCTATGGAAATATTGTTTGCTGAGGCTTCGACTATTTTATCCATTAACAGACACAAGTCCTCAGCCATTGGTCTCTTTCGATCCATTAGACAAGGTTACCCTTTAGCTCCTTCCCTTTATGTCCTTGCTACTGAAGGGTTTGGCTATTTACTAGCTCATCACGCTGCTCAAGGTTCTATTCAAGGAATTTCTCTCCTCGGAGGTGAGACTCAGTTGATCAATGGTCATTTTGTTGATGACTCTTTCCTCACTCTTATTGAGGAAGAAGGTGTCATTCAACAAGCGCTTGCTTTCCTGGACACTTTTTATCTAGCTTCTGGATCCTCCATTCAATGGAGAAAGACCCAATGTTATAGGTAGTCTCTCGACCCAATGCCCCACTGGCTTAATCAATATCAATGGAAGATCATCCAAGAGGGGGAATTTTTTCATTTTTTAGGTATTCCTTTTGCCTTTAATGGGTCATTTCCAGAGTTATGGAAGTATGTTGTTAATAGGGTGGAACAGAAACTTACCTACTGGTCCACAAAGAAACTCTCCCTTGCTGGTAAATTTCAAATTTGCACTAAAGTCCTTGTGGCCACCCATGTTTATTATTCTTCCTGTTGGGTCCCATCCAAAAATTGTTATAAGAAGCTTGATAAGCTTTTGTGAGACTTCTTATGGTCCTCCTCCAATAATGCTTCAGGATTCCATCGTGTTGCCTGGGAGTATTGTTGTCTTCCCAGAAGCCATGGTGGACTTGGCATTATTAATACCCAACATCAAGGTTGGGCCCTTTGTGTTAAGTGGGTCATCAGAGCCCTCACAGGTAATGAGGCCTGGAAGATTCTCATCCGACACTGTATTAGTGAAGGTTCCCCTTTTGGGCATAAGAGTTGGAAGGGCATGGGGTTCCCTTCCCTCCTTGTTGCCCCTGTGTCTATCAAAGTGTCAGGATCCTTCATCATTAGGAGCATTTGGAAAGCTTGGGAGAGTGTTAAACCTTGGCTTAGATGGAATGGACAGAGCTTTTGGCATGGCCTCTCCATCAACCAAATGAATGTTTGGTGGTCACCTGTTATCACCTACCAGGGTTCCTCGCTTGCATAGGTTCCCTAGGTTCATGCACTGAGATTCTTTTGCAAAGGTGTGCGATGCATCACTGATTTATTTTCTCATCCTACTAGGGATTGGCTCCCTTGGGATGATTTTAGAGCTAAATTTGGGCTTAATCACTCTGACAAGGATACCTTTGAGGCTGTCAAGGTTGCTCTCCTTGACTCCATGTTACACAAGATTTATGTGCTTTCTCAATGACCTTGGTGGAAGGACTGGAAGTGGTATCCAGACACTCCATTATAGAATTATAAGGCCTGATTGGGGTATGGATGGCTCTCTCCTTGCCTCCCCATGATTGAGAAGCTCAATCAATGATGGAAGGTCTCCTCCCCTCGACCTGTTTGGTTGCGCAGGTTCCAGACAGCTTGGGCTCCTTTCTTGGAGCCCAAAATTTCTTGTTTTGCTTGGAGTCTTTTGCACCAAGGGCTTCCTGTTGGGGAGTGTCTACAACATTTAGGCATCCCCAACCCTTCTTGCCCTTTCTATCTTCAATCTGAAGACTTTGTCCATATTTTTTGGGTTTGTGCTCATGCTCATTCCCTTTGGGAGTGGTTTTTTTCTTTTTTAGACCCTATTCCTTTGCCATGTTTGAGTGGAAGCATATCATTTTGGGAGATCCCCCACCATTACCGACTATTTTTTTTGAAGTGTGGCACTTGTTTCGTATGGCGACCATGTTCAGTTTATGGAGAGCTAGAAATGATTGTATCTTTGGTAAGTGTACTTCCTCTTTGCACATCTCTGCTTTTGAGAAGTCTAATATTATTTCTTCTGTGTATTTTTAGATTATATTTTAGGCCAATAAGGTGGCCATGGAGCTCACTCATCTTCAAGAGCTTATTAAACAGTGGGGGAACGCACCATGCTCAGTAATTCAAGATACTCCTCGTAGCAGGTCCAGGTCCAGATAGCAATGTCGCTCGCTCTCAAACTGCACTCCTATCCCAGCTCAAGGTGCTTACAGAGATGGTCATGGCTACGTGACTATTCCTCTCTCCCCCAACTCCTCGACTTGATGCCTGGGATAACTTAAGAGTTTATGGTTGGGTTTATGTTCCCAACACTTCTAGATAGGGGAGGGACTCATTTTCAAATTCTCTAGGTGGGAATCAGGGGTGGCTAAACCTTATCAGTTTATTTTTTGTCCATTAGTTATGTAAATTAAACCAAAACCAAAAAACTACAATCCACAAACATCCATCAGTTATGTAAACTGTAGATTGTTCTCTTGGATTCCCACTCTATTTTGATAGGGATAATTTTTTTTGGCTGATGGCGTTAGCCACGTGGCGTGTTTATCCGCCTCTTTTTTTTGTTTGTAAAAATATATTTTGTTAATTCTTTAATATAATACTTTTTTACATAAAAAAAAGATGGAGGGTTATAATCCATACAAAACAAAGAGAAAAATAATGTGTATTATGTGTCTAGACTAAAACATAATTTGCTGAGCATTGGATAACTTATGCAAAAGGAGTATACAATGCATTTTGAAAATAGAGCCTACATCATTAGAGATAAATAAAATAGGCTTATAGTAAATGTGGCCTCCAAAGGTTCTCCCATTTTAGCAGTTCTTAAGACTGGTGAGTATTTGATAAAGAAAATTTTATTTTGGATCATTCATAATGGTCAATAGGTAAATTTTTGAATAGATTCTTGGTATGGTCACAAGGTTTTCATAACTTAGTTTCCTGATTGGAGGCCTTGTATGGGGGAGCTTCACCGAGCTAATTGGATAAAGGTGGCTAATTACTGTCGGTAGCATACTGGTAATTTAGAGATTGGTAGATATTGAATCTCTATTAAGTACTAGCCTATTCAAATCCTAAAAAGGTAAATACAAGATATCTAATGCATCCTTCATATGAGATCTCTCTTGGTCCCATGATAAAGATTATTTTATATGGAACAACACTACTAAGGGTGAGTATTATGTTGCTCAAGGTTATTTGGCCTTATTCCATAATAATCCCAACCAATCATTTGACATATTTTCTCAGTTGTGGGCTTAAAAGCTTTGGCCTAAGGTGTGGTTCTTTACTTGGATTGTATTGTATCGCAAGTTGCTTACTAGTGAGCAGATTATGAAGCATGGTTTTCATGGCCCTTTTAGATGTGAAATGTGTGGAGAGAATGTGGAAACTCTCAACCATATTTTTATTGAGTGTACTTTAGCCTCTGAGCTATAGAAGAGAATGGCCACTTTAATTGGCTTACAATGGTCCATTTTTTTTACTTTTGAACAACTTTGGAGGGATTGGCCTAATCAAGAGGATGTTCATCATTTTATTAGGCAGTTAGTTTGGATGGATTCTACCACTCTTCTTTGGAATATATAGAATGAAAGGAACAACCAATTTTTTAATCAAGAAAGTAAGGATATTCACTATATCTGGAATAAGACCATTGCCAACTTAGTTGAATCAGTCCATCAGCTCCTTAATCACCCCCAAAACTCCCACCAAATATGGGATCAAGTGATGCAAAGATTTAATATTAACTCTTCTAAAAGCAACCAACTTAAATGGAATGTGAGTAATTACAATATGGATAGAACACGGAATTGGAAACCTCCTCCTAAGGGTTTTGGAAAAGTCAATACTAATGGAACCTCTAGAGAGAACCCTGGAAAAGCTAGTGCAGGAGGAATTGGTAGACTTTCATATGACTCCCTAGTTTTTACTTTTGTTGAGAATTTGAGTATTCTATCCAATAACCTTACTGAGGGGTATGGTATCCTTAGAGGCCTTCAAGAGGCTACTAAGGTTGGATGGAAAAAGGTGCTAGTTGAGTCTGACTCTCAACTCATGATTAATATTTTGAAGACTCCTTCTAAGAATCATAAGGTTGATTGGAGAATAAAAAGAATTATTGAGAAGATTCAGTTAATCCGGATGGGATTTTTGAAGTTGATTACAATCATGTGGTCAGAGATCAGAACAAGAGTGTTGATGCTTTAGCTAATTGGGCTTTGGACAAAGGTGATCTTACTTTCTATGGCCACCCTCCTAGATGGTGGGCTTCACAAATAAAGGAAGCTCTTCTTTCTATCATTTCTTTGGATGGCTCTAGTTCTGGAGGTACCTAGTTTTTTCTTGCTTTATGTTTTCTTCTCTTTGGTTCAGTCAAGGTATTTTATTTTCCTAGCTCAATATAGTATTTCATTTGTTTCCTCTATTGATTCTTGCGTTAAAATTATTTTGGTCTAGAAAGGTTATTATTGTGTTTTATTTTTTTCTTTTTTCTTTTCTTTTTATGTGTGTGTTTTTTTTTTGTTGTTCTTGTGTTTTTGATGTTTTGTATTTTTTGTTGTTGTTCTTGTGTTTTTGTTGTGCTTGTGCTTTTATTTTTGTATGTTTTTGTTAACTGGTATTTTTATATTTTTGTGTGGGAGTGTTTTTTATTTTTTTATTTTTCTTTGTTGTCTGTTTTGATTGTTTTTTATTTTATTTTATTTTTTTATTTTTTAGGTTTTGATTGTTTTTTTTTCATGTTTTTTTGGTTGTGTCATTGTAGCGTTCTATTTTTTTTGTTATTTGTGTGTTGTGTTATGTTGTTCTTGTATTTTTTCTGTGTGGTTCATGTTGTAATTTTTTTATCTTATTGTGTGCATGTTTGAAATGTGCTTTATCTTTTTGATACACTCAAGGAGCATAATTTTTTTTAATCTTTTTGTGTGTTTGTGTTTTCGTGTTATTTTTTTTGTTGTTTCAGGTTTTCTCCTTGAGTATGTCAAAGATGGTAAGTCAGGTTGGAGCCCTGGGTGATTTTGGCGGAAGAGATACCCCCACCTCCTTGGATCTTACCCAAAAGTGACATCCCTTCTGGGATGTTTCCCACAAAAAACAAAAATAACAAATGTGGCCATGACCAAGAATAAGATTGTATAACCTCGTCACAAATAAGTTCACCATAAGAAGAGATATGAAGTGCATAGAAGATGAAACTTGGAAGTAGAATTCATATATTGGTCAGGAAGAGCCAACAAGTATTAAATTTGAAGACTTGAATAGAGAAAGCATGGATCATCCCTTAGCTTCAAGAAGTAGTTCCAATGCGGGCAACAACCCTTCATAATCAAACTCACCACCACTTGCAAGAATGATATCCAATATGAGAATGCTAGGCAAAAATAAGGAGCTTGCAAGAAATGCGTGCGATAACTAGAAATGAAATAGAAGATGAAGAACATTTTGATTTTGCTTTGTTTTTTGAGTGTGATCCTATTTCATTTGAAGAAGCAATTAAAGATAGCAAATGGGTGAAAGTTATGGATGAAGAGATTGAATCCATAGAGAAGAATCAAACTTGGGAGCTAATGGATCTTCTAGCAGGCAAAAAGACATTGAAAAGCATAAAGCAAGGCTGGTTGCAAAAGGCTATAAGCAAAAATTAGCATTCACTATCATAAAATATATTCACCTATAAAAACCTTAATATAGTATGGATGATCCTAACATTGAGAGCCCAAAAAAGATGAAAGGTTTACCAAATGGATATGAAATATCCCTTCCTATGCCAGAAGAGGAGGTCTACATAGACCAACCACCCTAGCAACAAGCTTAAGAAAAAAAAAACAATTATAGAGCCTTTATGTAATCTCCCACATGAAGTAGTGTGACATTTATACATCCTTTGCATAGGTGTAGAAAAACTTTACTGAAAAAAGTTTCTGGTGAAAGAAGCTTCCGACGTTAAAAGCTTCGCTTATTGTAAACCTGCGGCAGCCATAATAATAATAATAATAATAATAATAATAATAATATTATTATTATTATTATTATTATTATTATTATTATTATTATCCCAAGTTGTATCTTTGTAAAATTTATCATGTGATTTTTTTTTGCTTGAAGTGTTTCCTTTCCGTGTTTGCTTTCCCGAATCGTGCAGCCTCAAGCGAATAAATCCACAAACTTTGATTGTGAGTCAATATTAGGGTTTTGTGCTAGTCTTTCATTTGTTCAGTTTTAGAAAGTCGAGTTTTGTGGTCTTGCATTTGTTCAGATTTGGAAAAGTCCAGTTTCATGTTTACGAAAGTCTGGTTTTGTAATGTGCATAATGTTGGAGTATAATTTCACCTCATATCATCTGTTTTTGTGAAAATTCTATGAATAATTGCATAAAACCCAAGCTTAACTCCCGCCTCCCCATTCCAGTTCCCCAATCCAAGAGCAAAGTTGTACTTTGTGCAAATCTGCACAAAAAAACCGCAAGTAAAGCTTTGATCCCGTTTCATTTCTTTCAATGAATCTCCCATAATAAACATCAATCTCTTTCCTTTCAACTTCTACAACATATCTTTGGCATTGAACCTGAAATAACAATGTCAATCACTTATCATAACTGGTACTATACAAATTGTTAAAGTAAACTAATGTTGCAACGCAAAAAAATTAAAAAATAAACAATGCAATATATATTTTGACCTAGGAATGATACAACCGTCTGGCTGCCATCTCCATCATTCGTGGTCTGAATCCGGTCTACCGTTGTGTCTACAATTAAATTGTAGTTTTAATGTAAGGGCATTACTCGGCATTAAAAAGAGGATAGGATGTACCCATTTTCCCTCATGGATATAGCTTTACTTACCAATGTCTCTTTGATATAGAATAAAGTCCTCGTAAGCAAACCGACCTTAATCGGATAAATGACACCATGATTAAACCTGAAACTTGAACTCTATAGAATTGGGAGTTTTCCTAGCTAATTTATCTCAACTCATGCTGTTGCTAAAAAAATTTGTTGATAATACAGCGGAATTCATAACCCTAATTTTGTGCATACGTGCTGTAGTGTGGATGGGTTGTTGCTCTTACCTCTACCCATTATTTAGATTCTGCAAACTAAATGGGACTGTATGATTAACTCCTTGTTTGTCATTAATGATGATGTAAATTTGTGGTTTATTATAGGCAATGAAATTTGTTTGTCATTAATGCTGATGTAAATTTGTTTGATGTTTTAAAAAAACTATTTAGCTATATGCTGTTTAAATTTAAGTGAATATAAGCATTAATAGAGTTGCTAGTAAAACTGTATTATGTATAATTCTTACGCAATAAAACTCTTACGTGATAAACATATTTCATTGAACATAGAATTTAGATTTGAACAATTGCTTATTGCTTATAGAATCATTGATAAGCTTGAGACTTTGAATTATATTTTTAGGTAAGCTTACACCACAACTATATTTCATTCTATATTTATAGGTCAGCTTACGCGACAACTATTGACTATATTTTTAGGTAAGCTTATGCGAAAACTGTGGGTTTTTTTTTGTTGACACATAGGAATATCTGTCGAAGTTGCAGAATGGATATGATTATTTTTTGGAATCGGGTTCTTATGAATGTGTTTTCTTTTCTCTTCCACTCTTTAAAAATTGATTTCTGTTATCAGAGAAGGGAAAAGGCTCGATCCAATTCATGAAGTTTTAATTTTTGTTAACTTTCGAGCATGTGGCAGTAGAAGAGGCTGTAAGGAAAATCGAATTTCATAAAATTTCGAGTCCCTCGTTATGACTACTGATTATTTTGGAGAGAATGCAAAATCAAGGAAGGCCATGCGCGACGATCAAAGGCTTCAAAAGTTACGGCCTGTGTTGAGCACCTTGCAGCCCGTGGAAGATTTTCAAAGGCCCTCAAGAATCTGACATAGCGAATGATCCTTATCCCCCTCGATCCCAGCCCCTCCTGGTGCCCAACCGCCCGCTCTTGGGTATGCCTGATGAGAAGCATCAGGCGCTGCTGGGATCCATTCAGGTTATAAGGATGATTCAGGTGGTAATTGTGTTTATCAATGATATCCGAGATTGTTAAGCAGCAAAGAAATTAGATAGGTCAGCCCCCTAGTGGTTGGGAGACCAGGGTCTTCGGGTTGTGGGTATCTTTTTGGTTGATTATTTTTTTTGTTTTTTTGTTTTTTTTTTTATACTTTGTTAGTGGTTTTGTATAACTGTATTTAGTTGAATTTAGCTTTTGTTAGTGATCTTTCTCTATTTTATATGTATTAAGGTTTAGGAATCCTCTAGTAACCTTACATTTACCTATAAAAAAAACTATATTTCATTGAGTAGTAATACATATTATGGGTTTTTTTTTGTTGGTTTATATTATAATTTAAATTAAAAATTTAAATTTTTGTTCTTGTTTATTCTTATTAATATAGTTGTTCCTTTTTTATTGATATAAGTAAGAAGCTTTATAATCTTTAGCCTTTATGGAACTTTTACAATCTTTAGCCTTTATGGAACTTTTACAATATTTAGCCCTTAGAGAACCTTTACAATCCTTAGTTATTTGGTAAAACCCTCGAGGTAGTCCACCAGTAAGTACAACCGACAGATAGTCCATCAGTAAGTACAATCGACTAGTTGTATATAAATATTATTAGCTTTCTTACTTTACTTTCTAGCTCATACGTTTAGATGTTCTTTTTATACAAGTTGTTTATTTTGAGTTTTATATTCTTAATTTTTTTGATTGATAATAGAGGGGTTTATAAAAGGGTCCTCAAACATATTACAAGTAGGGTTTTGAAAGGCACCCCCCAAACCTTAGATCTAGCAATAAGACATCAAGAAAGACTGAGCTAGATTCCACAAATCAAACCCAAAAATCCAATGAAACAACCTCTAAGTTGTAGATTTTTATCAAGAAAATATAAGATATTATCCCATGGTCAAACCACCGTGTGCTTTGAATGTAAATAAACAAAGAAAAATAGTAGAATAATGAAAATTCTACTGGTTAAAAATAAATTTACAAATAAAAATTGCCCAAACCGAAGCATTTGTCGCCTAACATGAAAGGAGAACATAGGAATCCTATCATCACAATCAAAAAATCTATACAACAAAGCACATAACATAAGAACCCCTCATGAGAATAGCTGGTTTAAGAAAACAACACTAGAAATACTGGCCTACAAAATCCACAATCTAAAAACCATCCAAGAGATCTACATAAGAAATTCCATGAAACTTGCAAATCCCGCTATAGCCAACCAAAAGAGTTTTAATAACAACCACTCTTAGGTACAAGAAAAAGGAGATAGCAACATTTTGTACTGCACCTGAGAGGGAGAAGGGTAAGATCCTAAAAAAAAAGCCTTAGAACCTCTTGGGACTGAAAAATAAGGCACACATTATTTACAAGTTATCTTACAATATATAAGCATCAAGCTTAGGAGGGAGATATGACAAGTGTCATAAGCTCCACTCCAAGTGTCTTTCAGAAGACACCACTCCAACTCAAACTGAATACGAGGACAAGTGGCAAAAGACAAATGTCAACCTGTCAATTATAGGTATAGTGCACATTATAACAATAATAATATTCTAACATTCCCCCTTAATGTGCACTATCCTAAAAGATAAGTCAACATTAGATAGCATTCCCTCTTAATGTTGACTTCTTTTACATAGATATAGCAAATTGCTAAACTGAGAAAACTTGTCTTTCCCAAGTGACTTGGTGAAGATATCTGCCACTTGATATTGAGTTGGTACATAATCCATGTGTATAATGTCTTCTTGGACCATTTCTCTGATGAAGTGATGATGGATCTCAATGTGCTTTGTTCTAGCATGGAAAACTGGATTCTTGGTCATCTTGATGGTACTTTGATTGTCACAATATATATATGTTGGGCCATGTATGAATAGCCCAATATCCTAAATTAATTGCCTCAACCATATTGCCTCCTTAGTTTCCTCAACTACTACTCTATATTCTGCTTCTACTGAAGATAGTGAAACTGTGTTTTGCTTCTTTGTGCTCCATGAAATAGAGTCTTGGCCTAATTGAAAATAATAACCTGATGTAGATCTTCTAGTTTCAAGACAACTGGCCCAATCTGAATCTGTGTATCCAATCAAAGAAAATTTATCACTTGATTTATACATAAGGCCATGATGAGGTGTGGCCTTTAGGAATCTCATAATCCTCTTAGCTGCTATCCAATGGCTCTTCTTAGAATCTTGCATGAATCTAGAAATAAGGCCAACTGAATAGCAAATATCTGGTCTAGTTGAAGTTAAGTAGATCAAAATTCCAACTAGTTGCCTGTAAAGTGTATCATCAACCCTTTCTTATTCATCGATATTTACCAATTTCAACCTAGTTTCCATGGGAGTTAGAGAGGGCTTACACTCCTCCATGCGAAACCTCTCCAAAATAGACTGAATGTACTTAGCCTATGAGATAAAAATCTTACTAGGCTGTTGCCATACCTCTATTCCTAAGCAATAGTGGAGGAGGCCTAAATCTGTCATCTCAAAGTTCTTGCATAAGTTCTCCTTGAGCAACCTTATTCCTTCTATGTCATCACCTGTAATGAGAAGATCATCCACATACAATGTAACCAAAATGATGCGGTTCCTCCAATGTTTCACATAGAGAGTAAATTCTATTGCAGATCTAGTGAAACCAAGGTTGAGAAAATAGGAGTCAATCTTTGCATACCAAGCTTGGGGTTCTTGCTTCAACCCATATAGAGATTTCTTTAATCTGAGGACTTTGTTGTTTTGGCATTCAACTGTGTACCCTAGTGGTTGTTTCACATACACTTCCTCTTTCAAATGACCATTGAGAAATGCACTTTTGACATCCATTTGATATATTGGCCAATGTTTTTGAGCTGCCATAGCAATAACTGTCCTGATTGTAGTCATCTTAGCCACAGGAGCAAAGGTCTCCTCATAATAAATTCCCTCTTGTTGCTTATAGCCTTGAGCTACTAGGTAAGCCTTGTAGCGATCTAGTGAGCCATCTACTTTATATTTTGCTTTGTATACCCATTTGGTGCCAATGGTATATTTTCCTTTGGGTAAATCAACTAACTTCCAAGTGTGATTTTTTTCAATGGAATCTAATTCTTGATCCATGGTATGAACCCATTTAGGATCACCAAGTGCTTATTTGACATTAGAAGGTTCAGTTTTCCTAAGGACTTTGGCCATTAGGGCATAATTCACTTGGTGTCTTAGGGCTGAAGGCCTTTTACCTTTATAGGGGGGCAAATGATTTTGGGCTTCATCTATTGTGGCTTGAACCCACTTGGGTAAAGGATTGGATGATGTTTCTTGATCATTAGGAGGAGATGGAGGACATGGATCATTTGTAGGAAGTTCTTCTTGTGGATGAATTTCTTGATTTATGAGTGAAGGAGAAGGACTAGATGATATTGTATGCATGAATGGAGCAACTATTTCATTAGTTATTTCTAAAGTGGTGGCCTTAGGAGGATTATATGGGGGATACTCATGAAAGGTAACATCCCTAGATAAAATGATTTTCTTGGAAATAGGTTCATATAATTTATATGCATTGGCACTATCACTATAGCCAACAAAAATGCATTTTTGGCTCTTATCATCAAACTTATTCCTTTTCTTATGAGGAATATGAGCATAGGCATCACATCCAAAGATTCTCAAATGGCCAACATAGGGCATCCTTCCACTCCATGCTTCTTCAGGTGTTCTTTCATGTAAGGCCTTTGTGTATGACTTATTAGTCAAGTATGCAATAATAAGAACAACTTCTCTCCAAAATGAGTTAGGTAATATAGCAGCATGTAACATTGATTTTGCCCTATTTGTTATTGTTTGATTCATCCTCTCAATAACTCCATTTTTTTGTGGGGTATAAGGGGTTGTGAATTGCCTCCTTATCCCATGATACTTACAAAAATTAAAGAATTCATTGGAGACATATTCTCCACCATTATCTGATCTTAAGGTGGAGATTTGATAGCCACTTTCTCTTTCAACAAGTGCGATGAATTCTTTGAACTTATCAAGGGCTTGCCACTTATATTGAATTAGGTAGATCCATACCTTTCTGTTGTAATCATCAATGAAAGTGATGTAGTATTTAGCCCTAGTATAATATTGAAGAGACATTGGCCCACAAATGTCTGAATGAACCAATTGCAAAGGTCTATTGGCTCTCCATGCCTTTCCTATTTCAAATGGTTGCCTATGGTGTTTGTCTATTACACATGGCTCACAAAAACATTTTGACTCCTTAATATGTGGAAGTCCTTTAACTAATCCTTTTGTAGCCATCATTTGAAGATTATTAAAATTTAAATATCCCAATATTTCATTCCACATGTACTCCAAAGAGAAAGTAGTTGTTGTACGCAAAGATGTTTGTGTTACAGATTTTGTAAGGAGGTAGTAAACACCATAATTTTTCACTCCCATGGCCTTGACATTGCCATTGGGTTCCTTAATGTAGCATTTGTATTTTTTAAAATAGACATTATAGCACTTATATGTAAGCTATCTAATAGAAATAAGACTCTTTTTAAGACCAGGCACATACAAAACATCTGTTGCAGGAACATTATTACCATCATGCAAAGTAAGTGGTGCCTCCCCAACACCTTCAATGGGTAGAGCACTTTCATCACCAAAAGTAATGAATTGATTTGATGTAGGCTGAACCTTGGTCAACCAATATTGCCTTCCTGTCATGTGCTTTGCTGCTCCATAATCAATATACCAACATTCTTTATCTTCAACATTAACTTGGTTGGCTACATACAATGTGTTCAGATTATTATTTTGTGGTTCTCCCTGTTCTATTTGCATTTTATAGCAATTAGCAACATTATGATTCCATTTTCCACAATATTCACACCCTTGTTGATTATTTTTTTTACCCCCTTGAGGTCTTGTTTACCATTTTGGCTATTGCTGGTACTACTGCTGATGTGGCTGCTGATGGTACTACTGATTTGGTTGTGGCTGGTACTGTTGATGTTGTCTACCCCTTTGATTCTGATTATGCTAATATTAACCCTTATTTTTTTAGGCTGTAAAGTTTCCTTGGTGGAAAAATTTGTTGATGTGGCTTCAATTTATTCATCTTTGATTAGGTCTTGCTCATGTTTCTTAAGTAGGATCTCAATAGCCTCAAGTGTGGAATTCATTGTTTTACCACTCAAGTCTAACATGGTAGCATAGGAGTGAAACTTTGAATGAATACCATTCAATGTTATTGGAATTAACTCATTATCATCTAGGGTCTTACTAGCAGCTTAGAAATCATTCTTAATAGACTTCACTTCCATAAGATAATCGGTAAGTGATCCTTTCATACATACATTGTGCAATTTTTGTTTGAGATACAAAATATTATCTTGGCTTGGCCTATCAAACAATCTATTGAGATCATCCCATGCTTGTTTAGGTGTTTTTACAACCCTTACAGTTTCTCTACATTAAATTCCTGTAGCTAGCTTGATTAGACTTAAAGCTATATTGGAATTCTTCTCAAATTGTGCTTTTTCTTTAGGGTTTGTAGGTGCAATGAGTGGTTCTTCATTAGCCTACCTATCTTTCACAAAGTCCCACATGTCATTCATCATTAATATTGATTCCATATCATACTTCCAATTTGCAAATGTTTGTGCTCCTTCAAGTTTCTTTGTAAGTCCACTTAATAGATTTGTAGTAGCCATGATTTAGAAAAGGATAAAAAGAAAACGAATCTCAAGAAAGGATGAAGTAAGAATGAAAAATGCTAAATTAGAGCCCTCAAAAAAAATCTAGGGTACACCGCTGAAGATCCATAGGAGGGTTCGCCTAGTTTTTCCACTCTGAATATTCAAGTGATTCCAATAGTGGGAGGGTTAAGTTGAACATAAGTGTCTTTTTCTATCCAAAGAGATTAATAATTAGAATTTTGCCAGACCTTTATACCAAACTTCTCAATATACCCTCCCTTACATGAGGGAGACTATAGGCATTTGAGTAGTTGATACGTGGAACATAGGCAATTCTGAAAGGGAATAACCTACCAGACCTTTATATCAAACTACTCAATATACCCGCCCTTACCTGAGGGAGACTATAAGTATTTGAGCAGTTGATACGTGGAACATAGGTGGTTATAAAAATATGATGCTTGTTTTTTGTAGAATTGTTACAATAGATGTGCCAATGTATTATTGCTTTATAAGAATTTGTCTGTATGTGTTTGCTTGCTTGTATATGGCTTAGTGTCAAGTGTGTATGAAATGGGACTACACTTGATTACAATTATAAAACCCAAAGTCATGCAAGGGTAATAGCAAGCATAAAATATAGACAAAGCCCAAATAGAAGATGCAAGCAACAAACACCTAGTGGCCAAAAGAGGGCCACAAAAGGTCTCCACAAGCAAGAGGAAAGGGGCCCTAAATCACCCCTTGATTTTATAATTGTATTAGGAAATATGGCTCAAGAATAGTCCCAAATATACCTTGAAGTGTGATACAATTTCAATGCCACCAATGATGATAATGCCTCCAATTTTGCTAAATATAATGAATAACTTGGTTTAATTTCCCCCCAATGACTTAAAATTGATATTCCCACAAGTTTGCCAAATAATTTGTCAAGGAGTGTCGAATACTACCAAAAATGCACTCCAAATTACAATTTCAACTTCAAACTTCAATTTAGCATATTATTTGATTTTAAAACTGAAAATTAACTACACCAATGGATTCCTCTCAAAAAATCCTTTCCAACGACTATATATAAGGCTATAGTCGGTTACAATTTAACCCTTGATTTTAAGAAAATACAACAAGACTTCTTAGAGGCAAAAAACATGACAGATTGCCCTCTACAAATTTGAAATTTGAAATTTTGGCTTGAAACTGTTTTGGCAGGAAAAATTTGAAATGACCGAGCGAGAAATTTTGGAGGGAATGACTGAAAATTTTACAATCTAGATTATTGTTACCTACTATAGTTGTATATGTTTCTAAATCCAACAATTGGCAATTGATGTGCCTTAACAAAAAAAAATAAAACAAATTATTCATAGCCCCAAAAACTGCTGCAAACAACCAACTTTGAGCAACTGTAACTTGCTCAATACATTACCGAATTAAGCAAGTGAGTACTTTATGTTATATTAATTCTCATAATCTATATGATGATGCAAAAACATCAAGAAAAGGACTGCTAAAAAAATCAATAAAAAATTTTCCGTTTCGGAAAAAATCACGTAGGAAAAAAATAGCTGCAACAGTCCGTCTTCAAACAACCATATCTTGCTCATTTCTTGTCATATTTTTGCGTGCGAGTACTAGATTTTGTAGTACTCTACGTGTTGGTGTATTCAGATTCTGAAGATGACTGCTCTAAAAAAAAAAATCGCTGCTGCAAAATGTGACGTTTTTTTTTTTAAAATGTGCCTTCACCCTGCAAAAAAAAAACAGCCCCACATTGCCAGAATCTCCAAAACTCTTAAAAATTCTCTCTGTTTCTCATTCACAGGATCAACTTAGCAAGTGAAGAGGATACTTCGGAGAAAAAATTCAATCCTAAAAAAAAAACTCTCAAACCCTAAGGGTCCCCATAGGCGGATTTCATCGCTCTGATCCCAGATGTTGGGACTGAAAAATAAGGCACACATTATTTACAAGTCATCTTACAATATATAAGCATAAATATTACAAGGGAGATACGGCAAGTGTCATAAGCTCCACTCCAAGTGTCTTTCAGAAGACACCACTCCAACTCAAACTGAAGATAGGGACAAGTGGCAGAAGACAAATGTCAACCTATCAATTATAGGCATAGTGCACATTATAACAATAATAATATTCTAACAGAACCCTGGGATCAAAAACCACTACTGGAACTGGAAAAATATCTCTGCAGACCGTTGAAGCTAGGAAACCCACCAAAGACGTGGCCAAAAGCCAAAAACCATCGTAGCATAACAACCCACTTCACCCCAACTGGTTTGGGTTGGTATTTGGCTGTCTCCTCAAAATATCTAGATACAACAAGAAATTATTGAACCTAGAATAAAGTGACACAAACCAACCACGAATATACTATTGGTAGATAACCCTAGCAACAGAGCCATCTAAGAACCATCCAACCAGAGTAGCTAAGCCATTAGAGCAAAGTCAACCAAGGAAACTCCATCATATTTCTACATCCAAACACCATACCAAGCTCACCCCAACGGGTTTGGGTTGGTAGATGGCCCTTTCCTCTCCCTAGAAATCTATAAAAAATATGAAACTACCGAACCCATAAGAAATACTGCAAAATCCAACCAAGTCTCTAAAACTAGCAAACAATCCAAGAAACACAACCACCCAACACACCCACCAACCAAATTGAGAACTAGCTAAGGGGTCAATAACTAAAATTTTCCACTACATTATAATGGCCTAGGATCACCCCTATAGGTTTGGGTCAGCATTCGACCCTCTATACCAGATAAGAGTGATAATGCCAAATCCATAAGAGAGCAGAACATACCAACAAAACCCCTAGAAAACAAAACATTCTGGTCACAAACCATAATAGAGAAACTAAGCATGACTAGCAGCCAAATCCATAATAGGATAAAGGAGACATCCTACTCAATTTTTTTCAAAGCATCGAAACTAGAGTGAGAGTGAAATCCTTGCAGAGGAAGCCCTTATAGAGGAAACCCTCACGGGTCCTCTCTGCCATGGTGAGGCTCAAGCCCTCTTTGCCATGGTGAGGCTTAGGCCCTCTCTGGCATGGTGAGGCTTAGTTCGGAGGAAGCCTACACAAAGGAAACCCTCACAGGCCCTCTCTGCCATGGTGAAGCTTAGGTCCTCTTTCATATTCTTAAGATGAATGATCTATAGCAGTACATTTTCTTCTACTCCAAACTTTATTTATGGTTTGTGGTATTTTACTTTGTTTATTTTAGGTTTACTAATTGAATTCCTCATCCATAGCATAAAAAATTAAAGGTGTTATTGGTAGTTTGTATTAATTTTTAAAATATTTATTGTGATGTTTATTTTCTTATACAAGTTATTTTATTTTATATAAGATGAAATTTTACATTAATTTAATAACATTTTTTATATTATAATTTTTTTTTTTTTAATATTTATATGTAAGTTATGTGGTTTTTATTAGAGCCACTTATATTACAAAAATAAAATACTAATATTTCATTGTTATAAATTTAATTAAACAATATTCAACTTGTTTGTATATTAAACATTTTCTTCATTTGTTTTTGTATTGAAGATCTTTTTCATTTTTCTCAAACTTCTAAATTTTCACATTCTTCTCCTTTATATCATTTTTATTAAGAGATAAAATCTCACCCATAAAGATGTTTTTTTAATATGAAGTTCAACACTACGAATGGCTAATATTTGTTGCTTGATTCCCATATCTATAAATATCTTGTCTATAACTAATTTCTCAATAGTTTTTTTAATATTTGATGTCCCTAATATTTCAATATATAATTTTCTTTTTTTTTGGTAAGTTAGGTACTATTCATTGCATGCGGGTTTTATAAGGATGACCCAAAACCTTTGTACATAAGCAACAGAACTGCCCACAAAATGTGGCTACCACCAGATGACCTAGGAGGTTTACCCCAAACAACCAGTGTCACAAGCATAGAAGCCTTAATAAAAAACCAATCCAAGGCTCCACACAGGGCAGCCAGATAAAAAACCCAAAAACATGCTCCATGCAGGGTAATCGTGCTTCAAAAACCATAATATGGCTCCACAAAAGGCAGTCTATCACTAAACAGAAATAAACTAAGGTTCCACGCAGGGCAACCATATACCAAACATCTAAGACAGGACAGTTAAGGATCCTTGACCTCCTCTTCAACATTATTGTCTTCATCCTATGTTTTTTTGCCCACTTCTGAAAGTTCATCCCCGTTGGAGTCCTCCTTCCCTTGAAACTATTCACTCTATCCCAGGTCTCCAAGATGACCACCATGATTTCCCGATCATCACCTAATTTTTTTTAATAAATGGCATAAAATCCCTTTCTATGAACATGACCTTCACCACCGGTTTCATCACCACACTGGTAGGCTCCACTATCATGCTGCTTGGCTCCACTACGACTATCTTCTCCATAATAGTGAATCTAACACACAACAAAAATGACAAGCCCACAACGTAAAAGAAAAAATAGGGATGAAGGGACTTGATAGAAAAGGGGAGTCGAAATTCATCCATAATGGGTGCCTTGTGATTTTTTTCATGGGTAATTAAAATTCCCAAGCACCAGGCATTCATTATCAGGTGGAAAAGCATGACGTTGTCATAATTGTGCGATAATAAAATATCGCACTCCACATTTTCATTGGAAATCATTATCAGGCACATTTTGAAAATTTTCAGCCTCCACAATCAAGTCTACTATGTGAGGAAAGCCACTTGTCCACACGGTTAAACCATCAACTAACACCCCTTCATTAGCCAAGCTATCAGCTACTTTGTTGGACCCCCTGAAGGTATGTTGAATCAAAGTTTCTTGGTGGTTGTTTATGAGGATCCTCGCTTCCTCAATCTCATCTTGGATCCTCCATGGTACTTTCTTGTTGTGCTTCAAGTAATTAATAGTAATGAGAGAGTCCCCTTCAATGATTAAATTGATAGGATATTTTTTTGCCAACACCAGACTCCTCCAAACTGCTTTGGCTTTAGCTCAGTTGTTAGTTAGTTCCCCCAAGGATTCAGCAAAAGCAAAAAAACTTCACCTTTATGATCCCTGAGGATTCCTCTAGCCCCTCCTCTACCTGGGTTATCTTTAGCAACTCCATAAAAATTCAGCGTAGTCCATCCCTCAGGAGGTGGGCTCCATCTTTCTAGTGGTCTCTTTCTAGTCTGAGAATAACCACTCTCTTCCAAGACCAAAGTTAAGGAAGCACCCAATTTTTGTTCAAATTCTAAAGGCTTCTAAGGAGATTGAGGAATAAGAATGGAATTCTCCTTTGCAAAACTCAATATTTTGTTTACAATCACCTCATTTGGTAGCTTAATGTTGGAAAATACCCGACGGTTCCTCTCAAGCCAAATCTACCTCAAAAAATGATGGAGATAGATTTTCCAAAGGAAGCAAAAATGTTTTCCAGATTTTCCAGAGGATTTCAATACATAATTTTCATTATTATTATTTTTTTTATTTGTGGTTTTAACCCCAATTCTTGTTAACACTGGTAATATATGCTTTTATTTTCACATATCAATATTCCTTTAGGATTTAATTTTATCTATTTTTGCTTCTTGGGTCTTCCTCTTTTTATTTCATTCTCACCAACACTTTCAATTTTATCAATATCTTCAATCTACTCATTCTATTTAGAGTAAGACTTATCATCTTTAGTTTTGTGTTGCACTAAAGGATTGAAGTGCAAGGATGCTTTTTCATAGAATTTACCTTTTTATTCTTCCCTATAAACCTAAATTGTTATATATTTCCTTCATCCTTGTTAATTTATTATGCTGCTCTTGAAACCCTAAAGTGCAAGGAATAACCTCTACACCACTTTAACTTACATGATTCTATACTACTAGAGAAAAATGAACATAATCTATACTACTAGAGGAAAATGAACATAATTTATGTAGAGTAAACTTGACCTCTTATGCCATATTTGATTTAGGAGTTTTCTCTACATCTTCCATTGCACCTTCAATTTATTCTAAAATTGAACTTATACATTATACTTTCTCTTCCTTTATATATTTCTATGTTTCTTCTAATGGTTGATCCAAGTAAGCTATGATGACCTTTTTCAAATGATGTTGTAGATAGGTTTTCTTTGCCTATTTTTTTGGAGTGGAATATCCTTAATATGATTTAGCTTCTATTACTATATTATTTTCTTTCTTTGTATTGAAGTTTATCTCATGACCAAAATTTTATGTCTCTTTCTTCATAATTTTCACTTTGCAAACTCTTTCCATATGTCCAATTTTATAACAATTATGACATTAAAATATAATATTTTCATAGTCCACTTGTTGATCTCATTTTATTGATTCAACTTTAATCTTCATGGATTATGGTAAATGTTTTTACATATCCATGGCAACACATATTTAGGTATAGATAACATGCTTTTGCTCCTTAATAGTTAGTGCTTCATTGATGAATTCTCATATGGTATTTTTGATATTATTCAAAATATTCTTATTGACAAGTTGACGTGGAAGTTCAAAAATCCTAACTCGCATAGGAAACTTCTTAATAAATTTTTGTCTCAAGAGAAAAAAAATATTCCATGGTCTCAAATAAAGGGTATATCCTCCCCTAAACCATGATCCACCACTCATTATTTTATCCATGATTTCTAAACTAGAAAATATGAGAAAACATCCTTTAGAAAATGAGTCACAAAGTAATTTAAATTTAACTCCCATTTTCACTTTATCTAGTTTTGAATCTCCAAAAAACTTTACCATGATCTATGGAACTTACATATTAACCCTCTACTTTTAAGAACCATTATATCATGCTCAATCATCTCATCCATGAAATTCACTTAATGGTGTAACATTTCCTAACTAGATTGATCTTTCCTTGTATTTGCTCTTCTACTTATCTCCAACTTTGGACTATATACTTCTATCTAAGGAAATCTAATTTCTATCTAGGAATCATGACATCTCATTAGAAATTTTAAATATAATTTTCTTTTAATACCAGCTAGTGGGGATTATTCCTAGCTTACAATCACTCTTGGTTTGCACTCCTTTCCACTTTGTACTCACTCCTAACATGCAGTCCATATTGGATTGCACTTGCTCCTCTCTCTTATTTTTCTAGGCATTTATTTGTTTTAATGATTTTCACAAAACAAGATGCATTTATGGTTAGGGGTTTGAAGCATTGATGCACTCCAGATGAACTCATTGCTCTTCCTCTATAATTGAATCCTAGCTTGCACTCCCTTTCACCCTGCACTCACTTCTAATTTCACTCCCTTCTAACTGACACTTGTTTATATATTTTATTTGACTATATTTTAATATATTTTTGTTAAACAACAAAAACCTTTTTTTTAATCAACCTAATAGTTTTAAGTAATGATATTTTGATTTTTTTTATTGATAAAAAAGGGTTTTGAAAGGGACACCAAACCTTTTACATTGCAAGACAAAAAGGGGGATCCAAAACTAAAAACCTGCAATAGGAAGACAAAAATAACATCGAAATGAAAATGGGTTGGGACTCAACAACCCTAGGGAAGATCACAATAACAACAAAAATGGTGTACAAAAAAAAAAAATCCCTCGGGATTAACCCAAGGTGGTGGGATGATCTTGCTCATCACCTTCAGTGTTCTGGGTCACCTTTGAGATCTGGACTACCACCATCGGGTTTATGATTCTGCTTATGACTTTTCCAACTTCAAGGAGCATAGAGGAGGCTAGACTAATAATATCATCAAGGTTGATCATGAGATTAGAGTAATCAACAAAAGGGACTTGAAATGACATTCCACTAGGAGAGAGAAATTTTCTAGGGATGACCTCACGTAACTATTTCTTATGACTCACAGGAGGGGAATCAAAGATAGGGTTGTCCTGCTCTAGACAAATAACTCCATTATATTTTTTGCCTATTGATTTGTTTCTCATGGAGTGCCTACATGGAGAAGGAGTGGTGTGGGATGAAAATGCTAGTGTCTTTTTACTAGCCGTCCCTAAGGCCATAGAATCTAGCTTAGCTATAAAATCTCTCACCTCCTTCCCCTAAGGTGATTCCAAGTTAGACGCTAAAGCCATCAGTTGCTCATAGACTCTCTCCACAATGGACAGAGCAAGGGATTGGGCTTGGCATTAGAGCGTATGCTTATAAATTATAATATGAAGCCCCTGGTGCTTTGGATGGGAGGATTTCCACTCCCTAACACTTGATATAGATAACTCCATTAAACGGTATAGATATTATTGGATGTTTATGAATTTAATATCCCTAAAATGGTTGAGGAATTTAAGGTGGAAGCTGCACAGTGGCAATTTGGGCTCATCGATAGTGAGATACTATATTATAGGGATAAGAACCTTGTTCCATGACATATTAAAATACTTCTGGACAATGCTACTATTTTCTTTAGCCAAGTGCTTGCCCTTGTCCCTAAAATATCCCAATTATGTAGCAATGGAGTGTTTGTCTCAACATATGAAGTCACTGTCACTCACAAATTTCATGACCTCCACAATCAAGTTGATAGTAAGATGAAAGGATAATCCTCTGAGGGTTACATTACTGCTATACCATGAGTGGATGATCTCCATGGATAGCTTGATGCCACTCTCAGCAAACTTCCTCGAGAAAGGAAGTCGTGGGAGCCCAATATTTATTCCATTGTGAAGTCGATCTCTAGAACTTTCAGCTTGAGTAGCACTATTATGAATATCCATCAAACCCATGCCTCACATGCTAATATTCTTTGATCCACCTCATGAACACACTATAAAAGGGTAAACATTGATAGAGACGTGTAATGGAGAGATCTCTAGCTGAGTAGATTTAAAATAATGAAGGAAGAAGAAATTTTAGGGGTGACATTGCTAGCCATGCTACCATATTAGGAAACATTAACAATGGAAATTCATTGATGAGTCATCTCGATATCAGAATGCTTAGTCATGCATGCCAACTTGAATTCAAGAAAGGAAGATCCAATAACAATCTAACATAGAGAAGGATGAGATATTACACTCGAGGTTTGAGTACACCTTGGCTTGGAACTAGGAGCATTGAAGCATAAATATGAATGATGATAGGACCAAGCTCTCTACCACAAATTATTGTGAGGTATGGAAACACTAAAAGGAGCATAAAAATGAGGATTATGGCTCTCAAAGGGATCATGAGTCAGAGTGGACCACCAAAAAAGGTAGGTTCTCCACTGAGGAAGAGACACCTCATCAATTGGAAGCTAGTACTGCTTACCCATAATAATTTGGAATATCTAAGGGATGGAGTGAGACAAACTCATAAGACACCTAGGGTCTACCTTGGGAACCTGTTTGGGAGCTTCTTCCAAGAACACCATGTTCAAACCATAATTCCACCTAAAAATCAGTTTGGACAACCTCTCGAGGATCACCTCTAAAGTCAACACACTCAGATAAATGTGCCACCTGAAATCCTTCTTGGTAGGCCATTTGAGAACAATTTCCACAATTGACCAACTCAAACTTAAATTTTGCATGAGAATAGGATTGGTAACCCATTTGAGTACTATCTCCAATGTCAACACACTTGAACCAAAGTACCACCTAGGATCCTGCTTTGCATGCCATTTGAGATTCATAGTCGACCAAATTGAACTTGAATGCCACATAGGATTGAGCATGGCAACCTGATTGAGGATAGTCTCCAAATTCAACACGCTCAAACCATAATGCCACCTAGGATCTCAGTTTGCAATCCACTTGAAAACGTTCCCACAATCAACCAAATCAAAATTTTATGCCACTTGGGATTGGGCTTGGCAAACCTTTTGAGGATTATTTCTAAAGTCAAGCTCATGAGGGTGTCAATTCTAGAGCAAGTATTGAGGAGGTGATTGGGATCGTTGTAGGAGATCCCAAAGCTAGTGTTGATTGGAAGAATCATTTCGGTTACAAAAATCAATGACCTCTTGTGTAAAATTGTTAACCTAGACACAAATATCATCTTGGGCTAAACCAATGTTTACCATGAGGTCGACTGCAACATTTTCTTCTCTGAACATGTGATGGATGGTGACTATCTCGAAATTTCCAATAAGGATCTTCAACTCCTCTATGATATTGGCAACTAACTACGTAGGTTGTCAGGATCCTTTGTCATAGTTAACTATGGTATTTTTGAAATTTTAAACTCTATATAAAATTTAAATATTTGATTTTTTTTAGTACTCTTGCATAATCATACAAAACTAGTACATTCAATATAACATAAAGATATATTCTCATTTTATGTTGCATGGAAAGAAAGCAAGAGTTATATATGGAATATGAAAAGTAATGAACCATATACATGCTAAGTTACATCACATCAACTAAGGTCTGGAAGTCAAATTACAAAATTATCATTGGGGTGTTGGTATGTTTAGATAAAAAGGTTTAACTTTAAAAAATTAATCATAAAGTGTATGGCTTTAACCAAAATTACATATTTTAATATAAATTATAATTTTTAATTGATCTATCTATTTTAACATATTTAAACATAAATTTAAATATATTTTTAAAAATTGAAAATTATTGCTTGAACAATGTGACTTGTTACATAAATAGATTCTTACCTTAAATATAAACAAGTTCTACTCTATTTGTTTCATTGTCTATACATATGCTAAAAAAAGATAAGGCACAATGTTTGTTAGAAGTACTTGTAGAAGGCATTGGACATGTCTCATTTAAACATAAATCATGAAAGGCAAGTCCTCAACACATATGAAGAGTTATTTGAAGAACATGTCTCAATAAGGATGGTTTTAAAATTTTAACCTTAAAATTTTATTTATTAGTTTATTTGAGGGTAATACAAATCAATTAATAAAATATTTGTTGGGAAAATAATATGTTATATTTTGATGTAACAAGCACTGGGATACGGTAATCACAATATGCAGAATAATATGAAAGAAAGTAAATATGCTAGATGACTAAAATATGCAATAAATAGAAATGATATAAAAGAATACAATGTAGCTATGGAGGAAATGAAAACTCCATTATAAATATACTAAACTACATTACATCCATCACCAATGGATAGTGAAACACACATAATTGTTCTAAGCACTAAGCTACACTATCAGACTATATCCCTCAACTATCGGTCTATCTATATAACTATGAGGCCATCCTTATATAGGAAAAATAGGATACTTGTCTAACAATCTATCAAGCTATGCAAGGGATAACTTGCACATGTACAACTTGCATTTATTACATTGCATGAAGTAACTAGATAACTTGCCCCTACTGTAATCTAAGTATGTATCTTGGAAGATACATTTAAATAACCAAAATGATGGATATGCTATGTTTCTAACACCTCATGTATTACATTATTTGGGTATCAAAAACTTTAGTCTTCAATATGGATCTTCTTATTCTTCATCATCCTGATCTTCTTTTGGATTATTTGTAACCTGTTCAAGCAAATAATTAGTGTCTCTAAAATATGTAGCATTTGTTGATAAAGCTTTCACCTCATAGGTATCTGTGGGTTCTTCCACTTCAATTTCTTCTATCCTCTGTACCAGGTGTCCCTTCTAATTTCTCTTCTAATATTCCAGTGGAGGATAATTGGTTTATCATTGAAATTGTTGTTTATGAGGGTTCCTTTGATATTGTCTAGTTTGAAAAAGATTTCCATTATTCATTTGATTTCCTTTCTTTTGATTTATGGGACTGTATCTACAATAGTTGGTACTATGACCTTTATTTCTCCATATCTAACAATACTATATTTTCTATCCTCTCGTTGAAGATGCAATATTTTTTTGTGGATTATTTTTTGATGCCAATGCAGTGTTAGTCAATTCATATTTTCACAGTATTTTCTACTTCATATTCTTGAAGTATATTGACTAGATCATCAAAAGAAGTATCTTTAAATAAAACCTATAAAGATGTGACCAAGTGTTTATAACTATCTAAAAGTGCTCTCATGGTTACTTGAGTGAGAATTTCATCCTTAATTGATTCTCTTAAGGTCAATAGTTTACCTTTAATATCTACAATCTTCCTTAGAAACAATTATATGTTTTCTCCACAATTCATATTTAAAGAGTTGTTGGAAATTTTTAGTAGATGAGTTGTCATTGATGTCAACAGTGAGTGGTCATTGATGTCAAGCTTTCAACACCAGTCAGTGGTAGTTTTAGTGGGCAACATAAATTTCAGGATCTCCAATAAGTGCAAAAGGATAGTCTACCTTCAGTTGATCAAGACCTGGTTCCAGGAAATTAGATGAGGTCCAAAGGGCAAAGAGGAGGCCCAGGCAAATAATATTATAATAGTTTATTATAATATTAAAAATAAAATTTAAATTAATTAAAATAATTTTATTATAAATTAATTTATTAATTAATTTAATTAACTTTCATGTTACTTAAATTAATTATAAGTTAAATTTAGTTTAATTATAAATTAATTTTTATTAATTTAATAAACCCTAAAGGGTTATAAAGCAAAGTTTATAAATCGAATTTAAATTCGATTTGAAGTGCCAACGTGTTATAACATCAAGGCACTATATATATATATATGAAGGCAAAACCTTTGCCTTAGTCTCCAATGCAATTTATTCGAATGCCCCTAAGTTTGAAAATGAGCGTAGAAAGGATGCAACATTTTCGTGTTGAAAAGTCTTTGAGGCAGAGGAACAAACAAATAGGAGCTAGGCTCCTTTCACCTTGCACAAGAATCACGTAGCACAATTAGCGACGACGGAAGGAGTTAAGGGCTTGATGGCAGAAATGGCGTAGGTTTGAATCTCATGGGGTTCATGTTATTCAAGGTAGGAAGGTTGTCATTTTTGGAAGCGGCACCAACGAAGAGATAAAGGGAGACAAGCACATTCCCCTTCTCATGGGAGCACCTAGCCCACATGGTGGGCTAGCACCTTGGTAAGGTGCTCAGTGGAGAGATTTCAAGGTCGAAACCCATCGAGGACCTTTTAGTGGTTGAGAGAAAGGTATGCATTGTTGATTATTATGTTGGTCGCTTAAGTTGGATGTGCTAAGGTTGAAGAAAAATATAAATATTTTTATGTGCCTAAGGTTGAAAAATATTTTTTTATGGTTTGTAACATTTAATTTTTGCCTAAATTAAAACTAGTTATTAAGCGTTTTGAGGGAGATAAAAGGGTAGGCAATTATTATTTCTGAAGGGTTATTTTTGAAAGATTGATTTATTAATTTGGAGATTATAAAAAGCATTTTGAGTGATTATTTTAATGTGTAATTTGATGATTGCTAATTTCAAGGAGTAATAAGGTGTGTTTGGGATTGATTATTTTGAATTTGAGAAATATTTTGAAAGACAGTTAGTGTGATATTTTGTCATCTAACCATTGATATTGGCAAAGAAGAAAATTGTGATTAAGATAGGTTTTTTCCTAAGGGCACTTCTACATCAATCAAAAGGTATGGGCACATCTTCCTAGTGAATGATTATTGGATGGTGTGAATGCTAAGTTGGAGTGACAAGGATTGTTTGACAAGCATTGTTGAGTTTGATTGTTGAAGGTTTTTCTGAGTGAGAGTTGATGATAAAAACCTTATTTTATAAGCATTGTTGGAAATATTGAGTAAACCTTTCATGAGCTTGAACTAGGGTTTGCAAATATCATGACTATAATTGTTATGTGAAGATTGTTTTATAAGCATTTTTGTTGAAGTTATTGGTTGAGTGAAGAACTTGAACTAGGGTTTGCAAAGAACATGAGTATCATTGTTATGTGATATTGGTTGATGATCATTGTTGGAAACATTTGAGTGAATGTTCATGAATTAATACTAGGGATTATGAGCAAGTATTATTTCCTTAAGTAATTGGATGAGTAGAGTTGGTTGAGCCTAGTCAAGTGGATTTGTTGATAGTTCAAGTTCTATGAAATAAATTGTTCTATATTCTGAATTTATTTGAAATATAGGTTGAGTGTTGATGAGTGTGAAACATTTTGAGTCTCTAACAATTATCTATATGTTTCTATGATAAAAGAGAGATTTAAATTGATTGATAGTTTGAGTGTGAAAGATATTGAGTCTTTAACAATTCTCTATATGTTTCTAAAAGAGTGATTGAAAGTAATTAAGCAGATTTGGATAATATATAGTGAGAATTTATTGAGCAGATTTGGACAAGTTCTAGTGAGGACTTGTTAAGCATACTTAAGGTAAGTATTAGTGAAGACTTGAGAGCAGATTAGGCAAGTTATAAAGAGGACTTGTGGATAGATTAGTGTGATATTTTGTGGAAGCTTACAAGGTATATTTGAGATAATTCTTTGAGAAGACTTAAAAGTAGAGTTGATTGATTGATTTGTTTAAACCTTAGGTTAAGGTTTGGGGTAGATCTAGTAGAGTTGATTTGAGATTAAGTCAAGTTTTGTATTAAGGCTTAAGGATAGAGGACAGATTTGTGCTAGATCGAAGGATTGTGTTTAGTGCAAATCAAAGGATAAATATTGAGGATAAATTTGTGCTAGACCAAAGGACTATGTTTAGTACAAATCAAAGGACAAATTTTGGTACAGATTTAAGGACAGGATTGTGCCAGATTGAAGATACATATTGAGTAGATTTATGCTAGACTGAAGGACTACATTTAGTGTATATTTGAGACAGAGCTTTGAAGGTGACATAGTATAGAGGACGATAGTCTCCAGTGGATAGAGATCCATTAGCCAGGGTAGTGAGGACAGTATCTTCATTGGATAGAGATCCATTAGCTAGAGTAGTGGGGGTGATAGTTCTTCTAAAATATCATCAGTCAGAGCTAAGGAGAAAGGAGTTCTCCTGTGGATAGAGATCCATAACTTGATTAGGGAATTGGTGTCTCCTTTGTACAGAGATCCAGAAATATTGTAAAAGGAAAAGGATTCCCAAAAGATTGATTGAGAAAATTTTAGTGAAATATTTTCTCTATGGAGTAGCCCACATTGGGTGAACTACGTAAAATTGGTATCTCTATCATTGATATTGATATTTATATATTGCATAATATTTATTAGGAAAGAAAAATAAAAAGTGGTCCTATACTGTTCACCCCCCCTCAGTATAATATTGTTTTCTTCAATTAGTATCAGAGTGGGTTCCTTCGAAAGAGTTTACCAGCTTAAAGGAAAAGCTTTCAAGAATACAATGGATTCTAAGAATGTGTTCTCAGATAATTCATCACCAAAATTTGATGGAAGTGATTATATATTTTGGATTATGAGAATGAAGATTCACCTGATGGCATTTGGCAATAAAATTTGGGAAGTAGTTGAAAATGGATACATACCACCAGTTTATCCACCTATAGATAAGGAACGTAAGCTTCTACAACATCACAATTCAAAAGCAATGAATGCAATTTTGAGAGGTTTTCCTAGAACATAATCAATAAAATTTATGCATTGTAAATATGCAAAAGGAATTTGGGATAAGTTGCAAAGCATATATGAAGGAGATAAAAGTGTTAAAAAGGCAAAGATATGAAATATCAAAGGGAAATTTGAATAATTAAGAATGAAGGATGAAGAAAATATTAGTACTTATCTACTTTAGGTAGATGAGGTTGTTAATATCATGTAAGGACTGGGACTTAATATTGAATAATCAGATGTTTGTGATAAGATCATAAGATCTCTTCCAAAAATATTTAGTGAAAATATTTATGCTATAGAAGAATAAAAAGATGGTTATTATTTGACAAGACGTATGTTACTTGGTATTCTTACAACTTTTGAGTTAAAAATAAAAGAGGAACCTAATTCCTGAAAGGAAGAAACATTCAAAGCTACTAAGAAGACAAAGGGCAAAAAATCATATTCAAGCAATGAGTCATCCAATGATGAAGAAGCTAATTATGGCAGAAGGAATAAGGATTCAAGAAGATTTAAAGATGCAAAATCTATTAGATGTTTCAATTGTGGAAAGTATGGTCACTATGCAACTGATTGTCAAGAAGCTAAAAATAACAATGATGAATAAAAATAGGATTACAGGAACAAGAAATCAGAAAGAAATAGGTACCAAAAGAAAGGCAAGGATGGACAAGGCAAACACAAAAAGAAGTTCTTTCAAAGACAAAAGAAGAACTACTATGCAGATAAGGCAAGTAAGTACTCAAGTGATAGTGATAATAGTTTCTCAGACAATGATAAATATGAAGTCCTATTTTTTATTGAAGAAAATGAAGAAGATAAGAAAAGGTCACCAATAATTCTTAAGTGTTTTAGATGTGGTAATTTTGGACATATTGAATATAGTTGTACAAGGAATGGTTTTAGTTTCAGTGATGATGAATATGAAGATACACTTGAAGGACTAGAAGAGAATATTCTAATGGAACTAGAAGAAGAAGGAGGTGATCCTATAGAAGACAAGTCAAAAAATAATGAAGATGTTCTCAAAGACAAACAAATAGATGAAGAATCAGAAAAAGGGGGAGTTTATCTTGAGGGAGAGCTTATTTATGATCTTAAAACTTTAAAGAAGGTAAGAAAGCAAAATTCCCAACTTGAGTTTCAATTTCAAGACTATGATGAAGAGAGAGGAAATCTGATAGAGGATCTAAACAAGTCAATAGCTATGACAAAGAAGTTCAAGGATAAGTTAGAAGCAAAGGACTTAGAATGTGAAAAGTTAGAACAAGAAGTATCCCTACTAAGGTAATATTTAGAATAGTCCAAGGATAAGCTACACAAGTTTAGAAATAGTTCAAATATTGTAGATAAGATGATCAAGGGACAAAGAATTTTAACAAACAAAATAGGTCTTGGTTTTGAACAGGCTCAAAGAAAACAAGAAACAAAGTCAAACTCAAGTTATGAAGAAGAAGAAACTTCAGAAGAAGACAGTGTAAGAGAAAGTGAGACTTTTGAGGATGAGTTGGACAACAGAAAATTCAACAAGAAAAGGAACAATGCACAAAGAAGAAATAGATGGAACAAGAACTAGCATAGAGAAAAATAGACTAAGATACCAATGAGGTCAAGGCAAGGAAATTTAAATGGACGATTTTTATCATGTCACATTGGTCACATAGCTTCATAGTGTAGGACATATGAAAGATAGGAATATGGGAACTTCAAGAACATGCAAATTTTTCATGGGTATTGTTACTCATGTAATCAGTTTGGTCACAAGACAATGAAGTGCAGAGTTCATGACAAGAACAGATATGGTTTCACCAAGAGAAATCCTAAGACATTTACACCTCCAAGAAATAATAACATCAAGTTTTATAAGTGTAACAATGATGGACACACAACAAAGTGGTGTAGAGCAGATATTCCAAAATTAATCATGAAAAGGAATAGCAACAATAGGAACAAGAATATGAATATGGACATGAACAGGAATGGTCAAAGGAATCAAAAGGATAATATGAGAAGAAAAGAGGATAAAGATAAATACTAGTGCTTATTGAGAGTAGAAATACTCCCACCCCAAAATTAACCACCTCAATAGGAGGTGGGGGAGGGGCTAAGCTAAGAGACTCATTCTTAGAACCAAGCCCCAAAGGTGACCCTTTTCCATTGATGTTAAAAGGGGGAGATATTTGAGTAAGGGGGAGAGATTTGGTTTGAGACAGCATTGAGTCAGGGGGAGCAATTTCCTAGGGGGAGCAGAACAGGAAAAAGGTCAAGTTTTGGTAAAAATAGTTTGGGTTACCATCAATGACAAAGGGGAGATTGTTGGACATTTTGAGTAGATGAGTTGTCATTGGTGTCAAGAGTGAGTGGTCATTGATGTCAATCTTTCAGCACCAGTCAGTGGCAGTTTCAGTGAGCAGCATCACTTTTAGGATCTCCAATAAGTGCAAAAGGATAGTCCACCTTCAATTAATCAAAACCCGGTTCCAAGCAATCAGATGAGGTCCAAAGGGCATAGAAGAGTCCGAGGAAAATAATATTATAATATTTTATTATAATATTAAATAGGAAATTTAAATTAATTATAAATTAATTAAAATAATTTTATTATAAATTAATTTATTAATTAATTTAATTAACTTTCATGTTACTTAAATTAATTATAATTTAATTTTAATTTAATTGTAAATTAATTTTTATTAATTTAATAAACCCTTAAAAGGGTTATAAAGAAAATATAAATCAAATTTAAAATTTTATTTGAAGTGCCGATGTGTTACAACATCAAGGCACTATGTATATATGAAGGCAAAACCTTTACCTTAGTCTCCAATGTAATTTATTCGAATGCCCCTAAGTTTGAAAACGAGCACAAAAAGGATGCAACATTTTTGCATTGAAAAGTCTTTGAGGCAGAGGAACAAACAAATAGGAGCTAGGCTCCTCTCACCTTGCACAAAAGCCGCGTAGCACAGTTGGTGATGTCAAAAGGAGTTAAGATGCTTGTTGAAAGGGAGGACACAGGTTCTAATCCCACAGGATTCACGTTTTGCAAGGCAGAAAGGTTTTCATTTTTGGAAGTGACGCCAATGAGGAGATAAAGGGGGGCAAGTGCCTTCCACTTCTCATGGGAGCGCCTAGCCCATGTTGTGGGCTAGCGCCTTGGTAAGGCGCTTAACAGAGAGGTTTCGGGGTCAAAATCCATCGAGGCCCTTTTAGTGGTTGAGAGAAAGGTATGTGTTGTTGATTGTTATGTTGGTCGCTTAAGTTGGATGTGCTAAGGTTGAAGAAAAATATAAATATTTTTATGTGCCTAAGGTTGAAAAATATTTTTTGATGGTTTGTAAGATTTAATTTTTGCCTAAATTAAAACTGGTTATTAAGTGTTTTGAGGGAGATAAAATGGTAGGCAATTATTATTTCTGAAGGGTTATTTTTGAAAGATTGATTTATTAATTTGGAGATTATAAGGAGCATTTTGAGAAATTATTTTTATGTGTAATTTGATGATTGCTAATTTCAAGAAGGAGTAATAAGCTGTATTTGGGATTGATTATTTTTATGTTTGAGAAATATTTTGAAAGAGAGTTAGTGTGATATTTTTTCATCTAACCATTGATATTGGTAAAGAAGGAAATTGTGATTAAGACAAATTTTTTCCTAAGGCCATTTCTACATAAAACAAAAGGTATGGGCACATCTTCCTAGTGAGTTATTTTTGGATGTTGTGAATGCTAAGTTGGAGTGAAAAGGATTGTTTGACAAGCATTGTTGAGTTTGATTGTTGAAGGTTTTTCTAAGTGAGATTTGATGATAAAAACTTTGTTTTATAAGACTTGTTGGAAATATTTAGTAAATATTTCATATGCTTGAACTAGGGTTTGCAAAGATCATGAGTATTATTGCTATGTGAAGATTTTTTTATAAGCATTGTTGTTGAAGTGATTGGTTGAGTGAAGAACTTGAACTAGGGTTTGTAAAGAACATGAGTATCATTGTTATGTGATATTTTTTGATGAGCATTGTTGGAAATATTTGAGTGAATATTCATGAATTGAGACTAGGATTTATGAGCAAGGATTATTTCATTAAGTAATTGGTTGAGTAGAGTTGGTTGAGCCTAGTCAAGTGGATGTGTTGATAGTTCAATTTCTATGAAATAAATTGTTCTATATTCTAAATTGATTTGAGAAAGAGGTTGAGTGTTGATGAGTGTGAAATATATTGAGTCTCTAACAATTCTCTATATGTTTCTGTGATAAAAGAGAGATTTAAATTGATTGATAGTTTGAGTGTGAAGGATATTGAGTCTTTAACAATTCTCTATATGTTTCTAAAAGAGTGATTGAAAGTAATTAAGCAGATTTGGATAATATATAGTGAGGATTTATTGAGCAGATTTGGACAAGTTCTAGTGAGGACTTGTTAAGCAGACTTAAGGTAAGTATTAGTGAATACTTGAGAGCAGATTAGGCAAGTTCTAAATAGGACTTGTGGATAGATTAGTGTGAGATTTTGTGGAAGCTTACAAGGTATATTTGAGACAATTCTTTGAGAAGACTTAAAAGCAAAGTTGATTAATTGATTTGTTCAAACCTTGGGTTAAGGTTTGGGGAAGATATAGTAGAGTTGATTTGATATTAAGTCAAGTTTTGTATTAAGGCTTGAGGATAGAGGACATATTTGTGCTAGACCAAAGGACTATGTTTAGTGCAAATCAGAGGATAGATATTGAGGATATTTTTTTGCTAGATCGAAGGACTATGTTTAATACATATCGGAGGACAGAGTTTGGTGCATATTTGAGGATAGGTTTGTGCCAAACCAAAGAGAGAGATTGAGTAGATTTGTACTGGACCGAAGGACTACATTAGTGCAGATTTCAGATAGAGCTTTGAAGGTGATAGAGTATAGAGGACGATAGTCTCCAGTGAATAGAGATCCATTAGCCAGGGTAGTGAGGACATGTGTCTTCAGTGGATAGATATCCATTAACCATAGAAGTGGGGGCGACAGTTCTTCTAGAATATCATCGGTCAAAGCTAAGGAGAAAGGAGTTCTCCTATGGATATAGATCCATGAACTTGATTAGGATATTGGTGTCTCCTTTGGAAAGAGATCCATAAATATTGTAAAAGGGAAAGGATTCCCAAAATATTGATTGAGAAAATTTTAGTGAAATATTTTCTTCATGGAGTAGCCCACATTGGGTGAACCATGTAAAATTGGTGTCTCTATTGTGTGTGTGGATTTGTGCATTTCTTTAATTACTACTGCTGATATAAGCTTGGTATTATATTGTTCACCCCCCCTCAGTATAAGCTTGTGTTCTTCAAGAGTGAAGTTCAGTTTGGAGATGAAGGATAGTCACCTTATTATTTCCTTCAAATATTTTTTCTAGGCTTGTCCATGCATCTGAATATGTCTTGGCTAAACTGATATATTATTGAATATCATCAGTGATAGCAAAAGTTATTATCATTAGGGATTTTGAATACTTTTCTTCAAAATTTAGGATTTTAATTTCACCTGTAGTAGGTCTTTGTGTTTTCCCTTTAACAACATCCCAAATTTTTTCATATATTAAGATTTCTTTCACTTTATTTTTCCAAGGGAAAAAATTTGGACCCTTGAGTAGTTGAGATTTTGCTAGGAAGAATTTTTTTTATACCATTTAAATCTTCCTAATATCAATCCTTGGACACATCGGCTTCCTTATGTCTCCCTAGATATGTTTTGGAGTATGATATAGTACTTTTGTAAAATATAGTTCAATTTTGGTTGATTTTGTATAAATTTTGTAAAGATCAAAAATCAACTTCTTAACATCTTATTACTCCTATTAAACTAAGCACTTTTTAATTTTTGAAGAGGTTTTAATGTTGGATTTATTTTGTCCTTTTTGAGGAGACAAGAATATAAGTTTCCAACCATGGTAAAAAAATTTAATAACCCCTTTTTGTAACCTTTAGAATTTTATTCAAGTGTTTCTAATTTCCAAAACACCTAGTATGATGCTATAACCCTTATCACCCAACTTTAGAAAACTAGAACACAATAGTATTTGCAAACATTAAATGTATTAATCCCAAGTAGTATCCCTTATTTATCCAAAGTTGTAGTTTACAAATATTATATTAATTTCCCTAAGTAGTGCTTTCAAACAAATATTGATTTCAATTAATATCTCAACCTTATCTTATAACCTTATAACTCCTTTTTTTAAAATGAAAGCAAATTAGATGAGGAAATTTGATTAAGGTTTTGTACCTTTATGAAGTTGGATGAATATGGCAGTAATCTCTCCTTCTTGAGCATGAATTTCCCAAGGTAATATTTGGCATTAACACTGTCCTTTAATGTTGATTGACTGAGAGTGTTTTCTACTACTCTTGACTTGCTCTGGATGGATATCAAATTGCTACCAAACTACCACTAAGAATCTTGTTGGATCGAAATCCGACTCAGGTAATAATTTACGCCAAAGACTTCGTCAACATTGAAAGACCAGGCTAAAACAAATTTTGTCTAATTCAATCTCCAGAGAAGGCTGGTTCCTTGTTTTTTATAGGAAGAGGGGGCAGAGAAAGAAATGCATAAAAGGGGAGAAACATACCCAAAGCTAAAAGACAATAAGGTACATATTAAGCAACAACATAGGACTACTTCAAGCTTTTGCAAAAAAACATAATGATAACTAATGCATGGAAAGCTAAGATCATTCAGCATATATTTCTATAGCAGTTTCTACGTGAAGTAAATTGCAGATCTTATAGAACGCTTAACACAGAAATTCAGCTTTAATAATTAATGCATGGTACATTCAGCAAAGACTAAATTAGCAATAAACAAATGCATACATACTTGTACACCAATTGAGCCCAAAACCAAGATAGATGATCTCTATTTATCTTTCAAAAGTATGAATACATAGCCTTGTAAACACCTAAGAGCCAACCTTTTTTTTAGGTTGGTCATCCTATATATAGAGTTTTTCATAAACACAAAACTGAAAGTTGTTACAACAAATTGCCTGCAGGATTATCCTAGTAACAGATTGATTATATGTCACAATCTTCTTGTTACAAAGATATTTCTTAGATCATGAATCTTGTAACTAAAAGAAGTTAAGATATTTATGTTACAAATATCTTCTCCATCTTCTTTTAGAAATCGTAGTCTGCTGGCCCTCCAAAATATCACGCCATCGTGACAATTATTCTTTGCTCACCACTGACCCTCCAAAATGTCACACCATCGTGACGATTCTTCTTTGCTTGCCATAGGCCCTCCAAAATGTCATGACATCATGATGATTCTTATTTTCTCACCACTGGCCCTCCAAAATGTCGCACCATTGCAACAATTCTTCTTTGCTCGCCATTGGCCCTCCAAAATGTCGTGCCATCACGACGATTCTTCTTTGCTCACCACTGGCCCTCCAAAATGTTGCGCCATTGCTACGATTCTTCTTTGCTCGCCACTGGCCCTCCAAAATGTCTCACCATCGTGATGATTCTCCTTAGCTAAATTTTGAGGAGAATACCTTTATTTCCCTGCATGTTGTCATTTTGACCAATATTCTTGGTGCCTCCTAGGGTAATTCTGTTAACTGAATGTTAGAACTTAGATCCTTTATCCATTGGGTAACAAAGTCAAAAAAAGAAATATAAAAATATAAAATAAGAAAAGGAAGGGAAATAAAGGGAATGATACCAAGAGTCATCAAAAAACAAAGAATAAAACTTAGGAATAATCATTCCTCTAGAGATTCCTCTTCAAAATTTGTTTCCCCTTGTCCCGAAGATGTTGTACTACTTTTTGGGACCTTCTTGGCCTTTTCTTGTTTCTCCTTAGATTGAATGGCTTCATTATAGGTGGCACAGACCTTTTTCTAGGTTTCTTCGTCTGTATCCGCTTTCTCTTTGAAAGTAGTGTACAAATATTCCAGTTCTTCTATCTTATCGTAAGATAAAATTTTAGAATTCAGATAGAGCTCATTGAGATTGGAATTCATTTGAGTTATATTTTTAGCCATACCAAAAATATGGTCCTCTTGCATAGGTTCTTTCCATCCATAAATTTTAGATACATCATTGTAAAAATTTAGCCAAGCTATCTTTATTTGCTCTTCCGTCAAGAGGTTAGACTGAGAATCCCAAAAACTAGGCATGCCATAGTCCTCAGCCATACTGATATATTTAGAGATAGACTTCACCTCTGCCCTCAACTCCTATAATATCTTCACTACTGTTGTCACTAGCTTATACCTCTTGAAAAAGTTCCTGGCGACTAATTTTGATTGAGACCAACTTTCATCCTGAGATCTGTACTAGCTATTGCTTACGTACTATTTGCCATGACCTAAATCTTGTTAGTCGCAGACACCCTTGGCCTCAGGAGCTTAACTGAAGCTTCAAACTCCTTTTCTACTTGGCTCATCATTTTGTTTACTTTGAAGAGATAAGCCAGTGTGGGTCTAGCCTTAAGGACTATTTTGCTAACCACTGTAAGTTTTTCTCTTCGTACTACAATCATTTTTTCTTTAGAGAAGCCCTGAACCTTTTTTGAAGCTATCAATAATTGTTGATTCAGGTCTTCCACATAATGCCTGTACCTGCTCCTTGGCCTTGGTTGCTTTCTCCTAGAAGGATGCAGCCTTTTTGAACTTTTTCTCTCAATTTTTAATATCATTCTTGAGAGTCTTCTCAATAATTTTTTTTTGGTTGAAGGCCTCTTCCAATCGTTGTCGAGCCTGCTCTGTCTTGAGGAACTTCTCTTTGTAATGATATGCATTCAAATAGATCATACCCATGTGGGTCTGAGCCTTTTTCCACTCATCATTCATTGGTAGTTGATTCATGTATTCAGTGATTATTTTAGTCTGATAATCGTCCAGAGTCATTTGTTTCTCTGACTTTTGTACTAGAGGAGTCATCTTCATAGTAGATCTCTACATATTTATTGGATTCAAAATTGCCCCTTCTCGCACTTAAGCCATATCAGTGTCACTTGGAGGATTCTATGACTTTAGCCATGTCATATCATTCATTATGGCTTTCCTTATCCTTTTAATCTTGGCAATGGTAGATTTGTTTGCAGAGGAAGTGCTTTGTAAAGACTGAAGACCCAACATATTTGTGGAAATGGAAAAGGTAGTATGTTATAGGGCGGATTCCAGGCCTATCTGTTGAGAGGGATATCCTATTGGGGTACTAGGAGAAGAACTTTGTGGAGAATTATGGAAGGAGGATGATTTTGAAACCTATTTGTCTTTTGACTGAGAAGGAGAATCTATATGAGGATGAGGGTAAAAGGAAGGAGTATCAATATTAATTAGGGATTTTCCTACTCCTTTTGTGGATTTGAGCCTTCCTTTTCTAGTGATTCCTTCGAATAAACCTTTGCTAAGTGTTGTAAATAAAAAATGTATGCGTTATATGGCATTAGCGGGAGAGTCTGCTCCTGATTTAAAGATTCTTTCTAAGGGGCCCCCTCTGCTTCTTTCGCCACTTTCTCTTCCACCTGCACTTCTGAATGCTCCTCGGTGACCTATTCTTCTTGCTGAACTTCTCCTTCTTGCATATATTCAAATCCTTCTTCACCTCATTATGTAGTTCTGATATGCCTTTAGAGCTTTCCTTCAAAACCTCTGCATCTTCTGGTTTCTCTTCATCCTCTCCTTCAGATTGTTCAGAAGAGGATTCTTGTATCTTCCTCTTTTTTTAGCTCTCAGCTTTTCCTTTCTCAGCTTTTTTCTTTCTTCGCGTTGGTGCTGGCTTCTTCCGTTCAAGTGGAGCCATATCTTCAAACTTTGTGTTAAGAACTTGATTGACAATAGCTTCCAATTTGTGGTACAAAATAAAAGTGAAAATCATACCTTTCCACGGTATTTAGGGCATGGATTAAAGAGATCATGAAATAAGTTTCAAGCAGTTGATCAAAAAATGGCTCATATCTCAAGTGAATATGGTGCTAAGGTGCACCCACAAAATAAATCCACTATGGAAACCCCTTTCAAGGGTAATAATTTCCATGACTCAGCCTCAAAAATGAATTTTAGGGATGCCCTCCATGGTGGATAGCCTTTGCCTAATGCTAATATTAATATTAGGGCTTACCGTAAACCTCCAAGAATATCTAATATAGATCCTAGGAAAATAGAGTCAGGATGTCTTAAATTAGTTGATGGAACTCCTATTGTTAAGCTTGATATTGGTAACATTCATATTGACATTGAAGATCTGTAAAAAAAGAGAACTAATTTATCATTTCGTGGGTTTTCAAGCCTATCTTCTTTCAAAGTCTAAGTTACAAAAAACTAGAAAACTAAAGGTGAGTTACAAATATCTATTTATCCAAATGGTTATTTTCTTGTTTTATTTGCTAATAATTAATATAGAGAGAAAATATTTCAAGGGGGTCCCTGGTTCTTTGGAAGGGTAGGCCTTTTCATGAAGCCCTGGCATACTAAATTTAAATCTGAAGAAGAGATGCCTTCTACAAGTCCCATGTGGGTTAGACTCTTTGGCCTTTCAATTGAATTCTGGAATCTGAATATTTTTTCTTCAATTGAAAACTCTTTAGGAACATTTATGATGACTGCTGATTCTACTCAAAAATTTGAACATATTATTTATGCTCAAATTTGTGTTTTAATAGATTTTGACAAACCCCTACCTAAAAATATCATGTTACAATTTGGGGAGGACACTTGGGAGAAAATAGTGGACTATGAGAACATTCCTTTTCATTGTAGAATATACCATGAATATGGTCATTTGGCTAGTGTTTTTCCAAATAAAATTCTAGATCAAAATAAATAAGATATAAACTCAGTATATTTCCAAATGCTTAAGAACAAGAGCACTAAAAAAAATAGTTATGAAGGATCAATCTAAGTTATCTGCTAATATGTTTGAAATTCTTTCCACAAATTATGTCCCAAGTGAGGAAGAGGAAATAATGGAAACAAAAATCTTAGAAACACAATTTAAATATGAAGGGAAAAACTCAAAGACAAACCAACAAATCAAAGGTTTTCAATAGAAAAAAATAGAGAAAATATACACAAGAAAAACAATCTTTTACATGTTAAAACATCAAATAATACAGATTCTAATATAGATTCTGTTGAACCTTCTGGTAACACTTTAGATGTGTACATGCATTCTTCAAGGTTAGAATCCATCTCAGATTCAATTTTAGTAAGTCAAGAAACATGAAAAAAAAAACTGAAGATGGATTCTAATCAAAAGGCAGGTCGCAAGACCAATCAACAACATATAGTAAAAGAAGGTGAAAAGCTTGTAGAGGAAGGTAATATTAATACCCTTCCCAAAAAAATTTAGCTGGTATTAATGAATATCATCACGTGTAATATTAGAGGAGTCAAAGGGATTTTTTCAAAACAAAATGAAATTAGAAGAATGATTCAGATAAATCATCCACATATTGTTTTCCTTCAAGAAACAAAGATGTCAATAGAGGAAATGGAATCAATTGCTGGTAAAATTTGAAGAGTTGGAAAAGTGGTTTCCCTTAGTTCCCAGGGGACTTCTGGTGGCATTTCTTGCCTTTGGTACCCAAAAGAGGTAGTTATTCACCATATGGTTGGTAGTTGGGGTCTTTTGGCTATAACTATTCAAAGTAGACATTCCAACCAAATTATGCTCTGCATTACTATTTATGCTCTGACTACTTTGGAGGAAAAAAAAAGACAATGGAAGAATATTACTTATATTATCTCTCATTTTCTTGAAGCTTGGATCTTGATCGGAGGAGAATTCAATACCATCCTCTCTTTGGATGAGAAAATGGTAGGAAATAGAAATTTGGACAGGAGCACTGACCTCATGTGCGAATATATTGCAAACCTCCATCTTGTGGACATCCAACCAAATAATGGCCTTACAAATTAGTCTAACATAAGGTAAGGCTTAGCTTGTATAATGGAGAGATTGGATAGGTTCTTCCTCTGACAATTTCTTAATCCATGGTCACATTCCTAAAGTGAAGACTCCTAACAATGTTGGTTTGGATCATTGTCTAGTCATGGTGGAAATGTGGAAAACCAATGTGAGTTTCTCTCCTTTTTATTTTAGTTAATGTGGCTTAGAGATAGTTCCTTTATACATCGAGTGCAACAATGGTGGAAGGAATGTAAACCTAGGTATGGGACTAATATGTTCTATTTTTCCAAAAGATTACAATATATTAAATCCAAAATCAAGACTTGGAACTGGAAGGAGTTTTGGGATGTTCATAAAAAATATGAAGTTATTTCTCAACTTGAAAATTTGAATAAGAAAAATTGTTTAGCTGGCCTCACAGAGAGTAGAAGTGTATATGAAATTAATCTCACAACTCAGTTAGAGGAATGGGAAAAAATAAAAGAACTCTTATGGAAGCAAAAATCTAGAATTCAATGGCCCAAAGAAGGAGATCGAAATACAAATTTCTTCCACAAATCTCTTCTAGCTCAAAGATCTCACAACTTTATTTCTTCCCTGAGATCATATTCCTAAGATTTTTTCTACACTTGGGATGGCATGAACTCTATTTTTATCAATTACGTTTCCAATATTTTTGATGCTACTCCTCTTGACTCGGCTTCTCAACAAAATGTTCTTCAAAAAATCCCTTCTCTTATCACTTTTTAGGATAAATCTATTTTGACTGCTCTCGTTACTATCAATGAGATTTAAAATATAATTTTTAAAATGCAAAATGGAAAAACCCCAGGTCCTGATGGTTTTCCCATTGAGTTATACCAAGAGTTCTGGGATATCCTTCCTGCTGATTTATTAGAGGTGTTGGAAGAATTCGGGAATGCCAAATAAATTTTGAAGGTTATCAATAAAACTTATATTACTCTTCTTCCAAAATCTCAAGAGTTTGATCATATCTCAGCTTTTAGACCTATTGCTTTATGTAATGTTCTTCTCAAAATTATAAACTAATATCATGGTAGAAAGGTTGAAGCCTCTTTTGCATAAGATTATTTTCCCTGAACAATGGGGGTTATGTGGAAGAGCATCAAATAGTGGATGAAATAGTTCTTGCTCAGGAAGCCACCCATTCCATGGATATGCAAAAATCTCCTTCCATGTTCATTCGGTTAGACTAATCCAAAGCTTATGACAGAGTGGATTGGCACTTCCTTATCAAAGTTTTTGAGGTAATTTGATTTCTCTTAGGATTGGATGGATTGTATTATGGGATGTATCTCTTCAGTTTCCTACTTAATTCTTATCAATGTTAGGCCTTGTCAATTATTCCTAGCTTCCAGAGGTATTAGGCAAGGTGACCCCCTATCCCCTTATTTATTCATCATTCTTGCTGAATTCTTAGGTAGGATTATAACAAAAAAAAGAGAAAAAAACCCTTGAGGGAGTTACCATTGCTCATGGAGCTAGACCTATCTCTCATATTCAATTTTTTTATGACTTCACTCTTTTAGGTATGTTAGAATTAAAGTGCACTATACCTTCACCTTGACACTTGTCAGTTTCTCTTGACAAGTGTCATGTGTTTCATATAGGCTTATGCCTATATATTGTAACCCATTTGTATCAATAAAACATCTCATCTTGTTCATTTCATTTTAGTCCCAACATTTGGTATCAGAGCAGGTTCCCTCTCTTGCCTATGAAACCCTTGAGGGGGGATTTCCCTCATGGAAATCCTCCCTCCTCCCCTCATTTTTTTTAGCTCCTCCATTTTTTTTGAAAACTAGGGAGTATGCTCTCCATCCTTGGATGGATCAGAAACCAGAAGTTGGAAGATTAAATGGGTGCCAATTTCCCCCAATGAGGAAAAGTTCATGTCCGTAGCCAAACCCTCGAAGGCTTGAAGTTCTACAGCGATGGCGAGGGGGAAACTCATGATATTCGCATTCATGTTGCGTCAACTCCACCATGACATGATTTCATCTTAATGCACTCGTCAACAAGCGCCCTGCCCTTGCTACTACAAATTCCATCAACAAAACCTAATTCGACAGGAGGTCGCGGGTTTGAACTCCCGAAATTCAAAGGCCTGTCGGAATTCTGCTTGAAATATTTGAAAGATGCCAGAACCAAGTTTTGGGTGAAGCTCCTAGCAACGATAGAAACAAAGCCAATGTCGACCGATGTGAAGATCTTGTCCACCATCCTCTCTACGACTCCCGATAGCGGATGGTCAGAATTCCAGCCAGGTCCCTGGTGCAGTGATTGCAGGCTATGTACAGCTGAGGATAGGCCAGGCCTCGACGAGAAGCTTCAAACTGGATGGCGCACGATTTGTTTTTAAAATCCCAGCACCTGTTTTGGTTGTATCTCGCATCTGATTCGATTCAAAGTGGACAACGTAGCTCGGAGAAAAAAACACGGATTAAAAAAAAAAAAAAAAAATTTAACTTGCAGCTCTTGTCTGATATCTCGTAGATTTTTTCCACTGTTGTGACTTCACATAAAGTCGTCTTTAGCTTGTTGATATGTAATGTTGATGTCCGATGATCGCCCAATAATTTTATGATGTGCACAGAATGGAGAAGAGGAACACTCGTATCGCACTCGCAAAAATTACGAATCTGGATGGAGACGTGTTGAACTGGAGGTTGTAAGTGGCGCGGGCGGGAGACAAACATCATCGACGCATTTTTTTAGCAACGAAGGTCTGATCGTTGTAGTGGACGAAGATATTTTACCATGTGTTGACATTTAGGTCTATGTTCATTTTATCTAGTGTGCGAAACTGTGGTGTCAAGGGCCCGTTTGTTGTATGCGCCTCTGTGTTATTATTGGGCTGACGTAAGGGTGTAGTGTTGTTGATGTGGAGCAGCATTGGTGATGGAGATGGCGGGAGATTACTATACCATCGGACCACAACCATTTTTATACAAAATTCATGTTTCAAAACTAAAATCCAAGCTATTAAATTGATGGAAATCAGGAAGTAAATATGAGGTTCACAGAATTTGTGATGGCACTATGTAATGAAGTTGTGCACTGGAGGAAATCCCTGTCCTCTACACTGCAGAGATGTAGAGGTGCACAAAGATGCATGTGGAGGATGGCCCGTAACTGACTTCCTTAGTATTGATGATCCATGCAAAACAAAATCCATGCAGCGTGATGAAATCTGCTTTGTATTCTGATTCAACTGTTGAGTAGAGGATAGCTGGGGACTGCCTTGGGAAGAACTGCCAGTGGGCCAAGAATTATGGCTTCCATTACCAGCAGGAATTGCATTCAGTGTTCTGCTCATGCTATCAATGCCTGATTCTATTGGGGATCCCATATGTGAGGAATTTTCAGTCTCAATCCTTGAAAAATTCAATGGATTACCAAGTCCTCCCTTCATGGATGATTTCTGTTCTTCATCACAAACCCTTCCACCAGCATTTCCCATTGAATCAACAATATGTCTTCCATCATCGGTACTAGACGTTTGTGTCCTCTGAATTTGCCCAGACCGTCGTGGTTGTGAACCAGGTTGAATTGCATTTTGTGAAGCCTGGACTGCCCCTGCCAACTGTTGTCTTGCAGATTCTTGTAACATGGCATGGCCTTGCACAATAGAAGAAAAAAAGACACTTGAGTTCTGGCCAAGTGCTGCAATCGCCTGAGACTGACTCAAGCTCATTTGAAAAGCTTGGTCATTTTCATGATGTTGTTGAATGGTGTATCCTGCAGCTACCTGCTATTGAATATGTGACGGTGGTTGCTGCTGCTGCTTGCCATTTTGTTTTCCTCCTAAAGCAGCCGCCAGTGTCAAATCTTGAGTCTGTACTCGTACCCCTGAAGCAATTAGAGAAGAAGGGTTGACACTAAAATTTGAGTTGTTTGGTGTCCCCGTGTTATAGAAAGCTTTTTGAATTACTGGATGCCTGCTATCAGCAGTCGATGGACTATCTCCCTCATTGTTGGCCTCTCCGTAAAAATGACGAGCTTGTGATGAAATCCTTTGTTTTGGGAATATAGACGGGTTGCCTATAAATGCCTGGCATGATCTCAATCACCACTCATTTTTTGTTGTTGAGAGGGAACGACATTAATGGCTGCCTGCAAGTCCTTAAACTTCATAGAATTTGAATTCCAGTCGCTTACACTACAGATTTTTAATGCCTCAACAGGAATTGTTGGGCCAGTGCTTATAAATAGAATTCTACAGCCGATCTGCCATTGCAGAGTGGGTCGATCTGCGTCCTGAGCTGTCTGGCACGCAGGTTTGTGACATTTTTCAAGGGAATTCAATTCTGATGGTCACGTGAACGGGAATCGAATACTATTTTTTTAAATATGGGATTCCATTATATCCCATGACAATTCCTAAAATGTCAGCCTGAAGATAGCCATTGTTTGCAGGCTTAATAACATCCTACTGCTTCTAGATTGGACATCTGGAAATCTCCGTTTTTCATCTGCCATTGAGTTTCTGCAGTCGTCAAATCCGTTAGCGCGCTTCTTGTCGAAGCTTCTAGTGTCACATTGAGGACTATCCCCATCTTTCTGGGCGTGAACTCGGATATCTAGATTTCACTCTTATTGAAGGGGAGGGTGAGCCCGAGTGTCTTCCTCTACGCGACGCTACAATACTTTCAGTTGGCAGCGATTCTACGAGCGATGCGGCAACCATTAAATCGAGAGGGTGCAGTCATTCTACAAATTGTTGAAACTGTGAGCTATCTGCCAGTAATTTCTCGTTGAGATTGTGAAATTTTCTACCTGTTCATATTTCCGTGATGAGCGCAATGGCCGAGATTTTCGAAGGATCGTTGAAGATGTAACACAGATAAGAACCCGAGGTTGCTGAACATTTGACTGCCTTGTGTGATTGTTTGATCGGCTTAAATGGAATGAAATGGTGGAGATGCAGTCTAGTAGCCTCCGTGGAGTTTGAAGACGGCGGTCATGAAGGCCGTAGAGCTGGCGGACGCCACGGTGAGCATGGGCGGCGAGTTCTAGCGGTTGCTGCGGTATGTGAGACTGTAGCTTTCTACCAGTCCCTGTCCTTTTACAGAAAATTGGCACCCATGTACACAATTGGCAGTGTTCATGATTTTACGGCACTCATTGGCATGCACAGGTGGAAGTTGATATTTATTTAAAACTAAATATTTTTTAAAATCAGAGTGGGGGCATTATATTAAATGGGCCATTGATTTTGCAAAGGCTCCATAAAGCATTTATGATTTTCCAAACACGGGGGACAATGAATTTTTTTAAAAATTGATTGTGAATTTTTTAGGAGACTTCGAGGGAGTGGAAGGCCCACATGACTGATTATTGTAAATATGACGACCTACATAGTCCCTGTAATTCCCCTACGAGGGAAATTGATGCTATTTTTTTTTTCCGCTTGAGAGCGATGCCGCCATTGAGCGATGTTGTCTATTTACTGCCTAGATAGGCATGCTATTGTTTTTCCACATGATGAAGGCCCCTTTGATGGTGGAATATAGGGGTATTTATAGTCGTTGGAAACATTTTTCCATGACGGACACATTGGTGGTGTCCATTTGTAATTCTAAGGCTGTTTCAATTGAGTTTTTTAGCCTCAAAGTTTTTCTACCTTGGAGTGCACTTTCGGTTGTACCCGACACTCCCAAGGCACTTATAAGTGAACCTAGTATCTAGTAGTCTCCTCTTTCTACTTGGCGGATGCAGCGGCTGGTTACCCATGCATTACGGTAAGATGAGGTGACTACCATAAGGACACTTATTCTAGGGACTACATACATAGACACCCTAGACTCTATCCGAGGTTTTTTTTCGGATCTACTTTTGAAGACTACAGACGAAGACACTTCAGAAGATTCTCTTCTATTCTTCTTCCTTCTTCTCCTTCGTATTTGGCTTCTATGGCTCATTTTATTGTATTTCATGGCTCGTTTTATCTTATGTATTAAGGTGCATTTTCGGTAGATACCGACACCTTCTAGATTGAGTTCACCATGAGGAGGGATTTGATATTCATGGTGGATCTAGTCAGTGACCTACGAGAGGCAACATCCTTTGAGGATGACCTATAGAGGCAACAAACCTAGAAGTGGCTAACCCTAAGGCACCCATGATGACCTTGAGGCACTTAGACGACTGACCTAGTGGCAACAGACCCATGGAAGTGGCTGACCCTGAGGCAACAGACCGAGATGTATACATAGTGAATCTAGCATTATTCATAGTTGGAGAGCCAAGCGCAAAGAGCACGAGCCTAGACCAAATCAGTAATAAATGAGGATGATAGGTTGCTTTTATAGAAGTCAACATTAAGGGGGAATGTTACCTAATGTTGACGTTAGGATAGTGCACTTTAAGGGGGAATGTTAGAATTAAAGTGCACTATGCCTTCACCTTGACACTTGTCAGTTTCTCTTGACAAGTGTCATGTGTTTCATATAGGCTTATGCCTATATATTGTAACCCATTTGTATCAATAAAACATCTCATATTTTTCATTTCATTTTAGTCCCAACAAGGTAAAGCTACAGTTAAGGAAGCTTCTAATATTAAGCAAACCATTAGCTATTTTTCTAAGGCTACCAGGGAATTGATTAATGAAGACAAATCTAAAGTCATTTTCTTTCACTATTCTGCTAGAAAGTAATCCATGGTCTTGGATAAATTAAGATATAATAAGACCTCCCTTTCGATCACTTATTTAGGTATTCCCATTAATATTCGAAGACAAAAAAAAATATTAGAATTGGTTGTTGGACAAAGTCAAGAAGAAAATTGGAAAGTGGACCAATAGGTGGCTTTCTTCTAGAGGTAGAATCACCTTGGTAAAATCAGTCCTTCAAGCTATTCCTATTTATGTTTCTATCATTTTGAATATCCCAAAGGTTGTTCTTTGATAAATAGATCAAATCAATCATCGGTTCCTTTGGAGTGGTACTAAGGAGAAAAGAAAATGGACCTTGATGAAATGGGGCACTTTATGTCTTCCTAAGAATGAAGAGGGTTAGGATTTAGATCTGCTATTAATAACAAAAAATCTTTAGCTGCTAAATTATATTGGAGGATTTTGCATAACCCCAATGCTCTTTGGGCCAAAAATATTTGTCATAAATATGCTGAGAATAAAAGTCCTGAAGACCTTGTTCGCTATAAATTGCCTTCTAAAGGTTATCCCATTATAGTAGTTCTTAATATTGGTGAGGATTTGATAAAGAAAATTTTATTTTGGATCATTCCTAATGGTCAATAGGTAAAATTTTTGATAGATTCTTAGGATGGTCACAAGCCTTTGATAACTCAGTTTCCTGATTGGGGGCCTTGGATGGAGGAGCTTCACCAAGCTAACTAGATAAAGGTGGCTAATTATTGTCGGTACCATACTGGTAATTCAGAGGTTGGTAGATATTGGATCCCTATTGAGTACAAGCCTATTCAAATCCCAGAAATGCAAAGACAAGATATCCAATGCATCCTTCATATGAGATCTCTCTCTTGGTCCCATGATAAAGATTGTTTTGGATGGAACAACACTACTAAGGGTGAGTATTTAGTTGCTCAAGGTTATTTGGCCTTATGCCATAATAATCCCAACCAATCATCTAACATATTTTCTCAGTTGTGGGCTCAAAAACTTTAGCCTAAGGTGAGGTTCTTTACTTGGCTTTTATTGCATCGCAAGGTGCTTACTGGGGAGCATCTTATGAAGTATGGTTTTCATGGCCCTTTTAGATGTGAAATGTGTGGAGAGAATGTGGAAACTCTCAACCATATTTTTATTGAGTGTAATTTAGCCTTTGAGCTATGGAGGAGAATGGCCACTTTACTTGACTTACAATGGTCCAATTTTTTTTACTTTTGAACAACTTTGGCGGGATTGGACTAAACAAGAGGGTGTTGATCATTTTATTACTTAGTTTGTATGGGTTCTACCATTCTTCTTTGGAATATTTGGAATGAAAGGAACAATTGATTTTTTAATCAAGAAAGGAAGGATATTCACTATATCTGGAAAAATACCATTTCCAACTTATTTGAATCAGTCCAACAACTCTTTAATCACCCCCAAAACTCCCACCAAATATGGGATCAAGTGATGCAAATATTGAATATTAACTCTTCTAAGGGTAACCAACTTAAAGGGAATGTGAGTAATTGCAATATGGATAGAACAAGGAATTGACAACCTCCTCCTAAGGATTTTGGAAAATTCAATATTGATGGAGCCTCTAGAGGGAACCCTAGAAAAGCTACTGCAGGAGAAATTGGTAGACTTTCAGATGGTTCCCTGATTTTTACTTTTACTGAGAATTTGGGTATTCTATCCAATAGCCTTGCTAAGAGGTATGGTATCCTCAAAGGCCTTCAAGAGGCTACTAAGGTTGGATGGGAAAAGGTTCTAGTTGAGTCTGACTCTCAACTCATGATTAATCTTTTGAAGACTCCTAATAAGGATCATAAGGTTAATTGGAGAATAAAAAGAATTATTGATAAGATTTAGTTAATCCAGATAGTATTTTTGAAAGTTGATTACAATCATATGGTTAGATATCAGAACAAGAGTGTTGATGCTTTAGTAATTGGGCTTTGGAAAAAGTTGATCTTACTTGCTACAACCGCCCTCCTAGATGGTGGGCTTCACAAATAAGGGAAGCTCTTATTTCTATCATTTCTTTGGATGGCTCCAGTTCTGGAGGTACCTAGTTTCTTCTTGCTTTATTTTTGTTTCTCTTTGGTTCAATCTGAGTATTTTAGTTCCCTATTTCAAACTAATATTTCTTTTCCTTTGATGATTCTTGCCTTAATAGTCTTTTGGTCTAGAAAGGTCATTGTTGTGTTCTATTTTTTCTTTTTTCTTTTTTTGTTTAGTTTTTTGAGGTATGTGTGTGTTTTTTTATTTTTTTATTTTTTTTTGTGTTGTTTTTTGTTGTTCTTGTGTTTTTGTTGTTTTGTGTTTTTTTTTTGTTCTTGTGTTTTTGTTGTTTTTCTTGTGTTTTTGTTGTTTTGTGTTTTTTTTTTGTTCTTGTGTTTTTGTTGTTTTTCTTGTGTTTTTGTTGTTTTTGTTGTTTTTCTTGTGTTTTTGTTGTTCTTGTTCTTGTGTTTCTGTTTGTTTGTGTTATTTGGTATTTTTGTGTTTTGGTGTGTGAGTTTTTTCTATATTTTTATTTTTATTTGTTGTCTGTTGTTGGTGGTTTTTTTGTTTTTTTTTTTAATTTTTTAGGTTTTGGTTGTTTTTGTTTTTGTTTATGTTGGTTGTTTCTTTGTAGTGTTCTGTTGTTTTTTATTATGTTGTTCTTGTGTTTTTTCTGTGTGGTTCGTGTTGTGTTTATTATCTTATTGTGTGTGTGTTTGGTTGTGCTTTATCCTTTTGACACACTTAAGGAGCATGTTTTTTTTTCAATATTTTTGTGTGTTTGTGTTTGTATTTTTTGTTTTTTGTTGTTTCAGATTTGCTCCTTGAGTATGTCAAAGGTGGTAGGATAGGTACGAGCCCTGGGCAAATTTAGCGGAAGAGATACCCCTGCCTCCTTGGGTATTATCCGAAAGTGGCATCCCTTGTGGGATGTTTTCCATAAAAAAAAGTAAGAATAGAAGTTGTTTTAAGGAATGTTCCTACTCATAACCCATGTTGAATTTTAGCCCATCAATATGAAAAATCTAGTTGTTAGGATGGAATTCCTCTTCAAATTCTAATTCATTTGATATAGTAGTTTTAGTTTCTCTATTTTTTGACGTACACTTTGTGTTAGGATATTTTCAAGACTCAAGCATTGATTTCTCTTATTTCACACACACATACACACATATATAGGGGGTGAGAGAGAGAGATTTTTGGATGAATAAAGAGGCAATAGATGAGGGATATATCACAAAGTAATGTGGGACATAAGATATGGCCAGATTATATCTCCATATATCAAATATTTTTTAAGATTTTTTGGATGAATAAGGTGCTATAACAACCTAATCAATGATCACTTATGCCTTAACCATATTTTAAGTTATGATACAGACATCAAATTCTTGCATCATGGTCATTCAATCACCATACTAAGCGTTTTAGATTATTTGTCTAAATGATCACATAAGTAGTTTGATGTAATAAGTAAAGTCAATATTTCACATGCAATGCACATGGCCAAATATTTTTTTACATGGGAGTATAACTAGTTTATGTTAAAAGTATTATTTGGCTTATGTAGTAAAATATACACTCCTAGTTCTTATCATCTTGTTGTGTTACTACAACTCCCAAGGATACTTAAGTAGCTAAAGTGTATAATATAAATAGATTATTATGATTAGACAAATAAATTTAGAGTATTTTAGGAGGGAGTCTCAAGTGTGGAAAAAGAGGTGATAGCCACTTGGTTAAAAGATTTGAATATACATGGAATATTCATTTGTGAAAATGACATCAAAATAAAGAATTTGATTTGATCTATGGTAAAATGTAAATGTTCAAAATTGGGCTTATTAAGATTAATTTTTATGGTACTTCCAACGAAAACCTACAAAAAGCCATGGGAGATGGTGTTTTTAAAGATAATGAAAACAAAATTCTTGTCACTTCACTAGAATCATATGAAACTTCTAACTTTAAAGGAAGAGTTAAAGATGTGCTTTAGAATTTTGTGATAGGAATATTTCAACATAATTTAAATGTATGGAAGGATAAACTCCTTAGATCAAAGTCATAAAGACAAATTACTTAGATTCTTCCATACTCTTATTCATATGTGTGAACCCTCCTAAGGTATCTGCTTTCTAGAATGGTCTTTTTAACTCCAAATATTTGCTAATGAAGGGTTTAAAATGGAATCTTGGAGATGGTAACTCCACTATGTTCTAGGAATACACTTGGATTATAAACAAGCTCCTCTACGCTTTGACAGAATGCAATCAAATTTTGGTTCCCTTGAAGGATAACTTCAGCAGCAAAGTTTACGATTATCTTGAAGGTTGATAAGGATCTCAAAGGCAAAGGATTTTACATTTATTTTTAAAATTCTTAATTTATATTTTAAAGAGATCTTTTGTAAATGTTGGCGTATAAGTTAGCAACTTGGAAACTTTGTTAGGATTTAGTTTTTTTTATCTTGAGATTGTTATTTGGCATCTAAAATGCCTATTTAGATTGTAGAATTTAATAAAATAATTAACCTAGCTCTGATACCAATTCTTGTAAAAGCATAAGCTCCTTGTACATAGATTCGAATATGATCATACAAGTCTTCAACATGACCTCTTTAGAATGTACTCATTCCTCATGATAGCTAGCAAAAATATCATAGATTCTATGGTGCTACTAGTACTACCATAGGTGCACCATTTGGGTGTCTTAATAGTGTGACTTCAACACATGGAGTCATCCCCATGCTCGCATTGAGCGAGAGACTCATCCTAGAGCTTTCCACATCAATTGAAAAGGGGCACACTTCAAACAACATCATTTTCATCTACATCCACTGCCCCAATCACTCTGTAATATGCGACCTCTACAACCAAAAGCAACTTCAAGTGACACATGAAAAAAGGGATGTTGTTTCTCATCCAATACTTGGCAATAACTATGGTGAGGATTTTATTATAGTGGAAGGAAATATCTTTGTCCCACATCGATCGTAAGATAGTAGCACTCCCTAAAAGCGATCATGGTGAGGATTTCATTAAAAGGGATGAGTCACTCCTTATAAATTGACCACCATGCAATGGTTAGGGAGCCTCCCATGTACTTTCACCTAGAAGCACTAGTGGTCGCTACTCAAGCTACTAGCACATGGAACTTATGGTTAGTTGAATCAATTAATTTGATTCCTATTGAGTTTGACTTGGTGGACCTTCTACCGACTTGGTGGAATTTGTGTGACCATTGAATTTTGGACGAGCGCCATACAAAATTATTTTTGATATATAAAAGCTTTTGAAGAATATTCCTATGAATATTCCCTTTCCATATTATAAAGGTCCATGAGCCTCTTTTATTTTGCTGCCTAGAGAGCCTTCTTCTTTTCTTACTCTTAGAGGCACTTTTATTTTTCAAGCATAGGCTTGCATGTAGTCGTTGGAAAGCTCTTTTCAAGCCAGTTCTATTTATACTATTATTTTGATATTTTGGAATGGTATTTATTGACCTATGGTGCTCTAAAGTTTAGATTTTCTAAACCTAATTTCATAAACAAATTATTGTATATGGAGTGCATTTTTAGTTGAACCTGACACTCTTTCAATCCACCATCATATTTAGAGACTTTTTGGAAGTAACCCTTCCCCCATAAGACCAATGGCTCTATCTATGTAATCATTGATATCACATGGACACTCCACACTTTGGAGTAGTATTTACCCCTAGTGGCTTATCTCTTACTGTATTTTTTAATTGGTTTATATATTTGAGTAGCACCACATCAAGCACCGCTTCTCCATCAGTTTTCACTTTAGCTTCTTAGCTATTTCAGCTTTTGAAGTATTCTTGTTAAATAATTTAGCAAAGCATCATGAGCCAAGCCACATAAACCAACCATAAGTACTACTTGTGTTTCAAGATTTTGAAGACTATAGAGACTTTCATACTTTGGACAACAATCACATTTGAAGACTACAGAGTTATAGACACATCAGAAGATGACTACTTATGTTCCAAGAATTTAGAGACTACAAATATTTTTAAACTTTGGATAACAACCACTTCTAAATACTACAATGATACATATACTTTAGAATATGCTTGATTTGTTCATATCTCCCACTTCTTGTAAAAGCATTGGAATCCAATGCTTCTATGGTGGAGAGGGATGATAAGGATCTTGAAGACATAGGATTTTAGATTTAATTTAAAAGTCTAAAGTTAAATTTTAAATAATTTTTTTGTAAATATCAACATGTCTATTAGAAATTTGGCAACTTTGTTAGAATTTAGTTGCTTTTAGGATTTTTTTGTTGTTTTTCAACTTTAGATTATTATTTGGCATCTTGAATGCCTATTTAGATTGTAAAATTTAATAAAATAATTAATCTATATTTGGATTCCACATCAAAGGTCAAGGACCCTTAAGAAGATAGAAGTATATCTCCCTTACCCTCAACTAAGGATGCCCAGCATCAGGTATCATTTACGAAATATTTACTACTCTCTTATTACATTCCTTTAAGCCCCTCTCAAGACTTCCTTATTTGGGCCCCTTCTTTTAAAGTTTACTTGATTAGATCAGGCTATATGGTATCCAAGGATGAGTCTATTCCTAAGTTTCCTATTAGTAGAGTGTAGTTAAAAGAAATCTTTCAAAAATTTGTTATCTTCTTCTAGCTTGACCTTCAAGATAGAATATTAATGATAGATAATCTCAGGAAGAAAGGATTTTATATCCCAAATATGTGCCCGTTGTGCAAGGCATATGCAAAATCAATCTTGCACCTCTTTATTCTTTATTCTTTATCCTTTCTCAATAAATATTCTCAACTTGTTACTTTAAGTCTTTTTTTATTGGTGGGTGGTGCCTCATTCGATCCTTGGTTTTGTGGAACAATGGTACTTCCCCTTTAAAAGTGATAGACTCACATGTTTAAGGAATTTTTTCTTTTTCATTTCTTTTGGGGTATATGGTTGGAATGCAACCAGAGGATATTTAGAGACATCATTAGAGATGAAAATGGGGTTTCCATAGAATAAATCGTGTTTCTCATGAGAATGTCTCAATTACCAAGTACTAGGATGGGGTTGAGAAAGGGGCATAAAAGGATATAGCTAAATGTTGGAACTTGGAATCTCAGGTTGGTATTGACACCATCTCGAAGGAGGATATTATAAAGAACACCAAATGAAATACTCTTGAGGAAGGTTGGGTGAGTTTTAACTTTGACAAGGCCTCGAAAGGAAACCCATGAAATTCTAGGAGAGGCGGTGTAGTTAGAACTTCAAAAGGGGTTTTAATTGGGGAATACTTAGAGAGTTACGGTACACTAACCATCCATGTGGTAGAGGCAAGGGATATTCTATCTGGAATAAAGCTCCTATCCTTACTTAATTCTTTAAATATTATAGTGGAAGGGGACTCCTAGAACATCATTAACTACAAAATTGGGAAGGTAGAACCAAGCTAGATGATGGAATAAATATTAACGGATAGCAAATCCTTGCTACAATCCTCCCAAGAGGTGAAAATCATGCACACATTAAGAGAAGAGAACAAAGTTATTGAATTTATGGCCAATTAGAGAGTTAGTAGAAGCTCAAACAATGTTTGGATAAATTTGAAGGACTCCTAGAGGTATTGAAGGTCTAGGTGCAGATTAAGAAGTAGAAGGAAGACTTGGAGGTTGATGTCAGCCTCTCCAAATCTTAGTTAGCCATTTTGCTCTCTTGTTTTGTTTGTAGTCTTTTACTACTGGCCTCTTGTGTTAGTTTTCATGTTATTCTTTGATCTAATCTTTTTATTTAGCTATATGTTTTTGACCTTAAGATTTTTTCCCTGCTAGAAGTTCTCTTTGTCCTATGTAAAAGGGTTGTGGCCCTTCCAAAAACTCATGTTTTCACCATTAATAATAAAAAAAAAAACTATGCATAGCTTAGGTCACTTCTTATATGATAAGGAGGGAAATGTATTTCAATTGATGAAAAATCACAAATTATCATTAATGTTGTCAACAAACAATGGATGTGAGGATTGGATAAAAAATAATATTATTATTTATGTTCATCATCTATTATGAGAGGCAATCTCTTGAAACTATAAGCATATCTATAGATAAGGAAATTAACCAGTATATATTTTAGCCAATTGTAATTTGATCTTTGTCTTGGTAAAATTCAAATTTTAGAAGGTGATTTATCTCTTAGTAAAAATGATGTCAAAGAGCTAATTATGACAAAAACAACACTTTGAGTAGGTGATTTATATCTTAGTAAAAATGATGTCAAAGAGCTAATTATGACAAAAACAACACTTTGAGTAAAACGAAGAATGTATTTAATAGAAAAAAAAATGAAAAATATCTTTAATAAAGGGAAAAGTTGAATATAAATTTGATATCAAATATAATATTTTGGTATTATGATGAAAATGACCTCAATGAAAACCACATATAACTTTTTATTAAAAAAATACAAATAACTTTTTTTTCCAGATTCATCTTAATCAAGATGTTTGAAATGTCATACCTTATTTAATCTTAATTAAGATCTTATAAATAGATACATATTTTTCATAAAATTTTTAATTTTTCCGTTTTATGGTTTTCTTTAATTTTCTTTATAAATACAACATTTGTTTTTTTGGAAATCTAAGTTATCAGATCTGTTAAACTCTTCATTCACAATTTCCTATGCTACATAATCTACATATATAATTCACAATTTCCTATGCTCTATTTTTATAATTCACTTTTTATATACAGATCCAGAGTTCCGAAACTCGCAGACCAAAAATCTTAACGCAGACATTTTGATTTTCCGCAAAGATAAAGATATTCCTCCGTATGCGGAAAAAACCTTCTCCCTTGCCTTCCCGCAAGAAATCCTCAAGAAAACAATGGAAGAAGAACACGGCATACCCGTGACCTTCCAGCGGCTCATTCACTGAATGTCCTATGGCCCGAAGAATTCGAAACTCGCAGACTACGGCATCAAAGACCACTCCACCCTACCGATGCTCCTCCCCCTGGCCGGGCGAATGCAGAACTCTGTGGCCCCGAGGCCCTCCTCCTCCAAATTACAATTTTATTTAATTACAAGCTTATTTAATTTAAATTATAAAAATCAATAAAACCTATAATTCAATCACATTAACAATATAACTTAAACCATTACAATTAAAAATTATAATCTTATATCTTAAAAAAATTTAATAAAACCTAAAATTCATTCACATTAACAACAATAATTAAACCATTAACAACATAACCTAAAGTTTTCTCTTCTCATTTTCGAGTGTTCGCATCGTGGAGAATGTGGAGAGGGCTAGTGAGATTATGGACTTACCTAGGCTTCTTCTCTCAGCGAAATTCTGATTGAACAGGGTTTGGGTTTTGGGCACGTGGATCGCCCTCCTCCTGCTCCTAATTTAAGAAGCTCGGTGGGTTGGGTCCCCCTCCCATGGGTTGGGTCAAGTTAAATTTTGATGGGGCATCTAAAGGAAATCCCGATTTGGCCGGTGTCGGGGGTCATTCATGAAAATTTTGGAAACTTGCTTCTTGCTTACATTGAGCCGATTGGTCTGTGCTCTTCTCAGGTTGTTAAAGCCAGGGCGGCATTTGTGGGTATTTTTCTTCTGAAAGAGTTTGATTTTAAAAGAGGAGTTATTGAAGGTGATTCGCAAAAGGTTGTCAAGATGCTTAATGGTGCATGCCACATCACTTGAAAGGTGGCCAATTTAATTGATGAGGTCTTGTCTCACGCTCTTGAGGAATTTCAAATTAGACACATATTCAGAGAAGGTGACAGCTGTGGACTTAATGAAGAACGTAGGGCTAAATCTTCAAAGATTTACAGTCTAGCAGAGGGATTTCCCTCCTGAGCTCATCAATAGGGCCTACTTAGATGTACATTAAATGGTGGTGGGTGGCTGGGACTCTGGTGTTGGGTCTATTGGGTGTGGGAAGTAATTTTCGCAGTAAGAGGACGACTTACTCTCCTCCACGTGGCTTTGAGGCTAAGCCCCCTTTTAAATTTCTCACTCCTTTTCTCTTCTAGTCGGTGCCCTCTTAGTCAGGGAATATCGTGAAGATTTTGTTCGATCCATTGGAATTTGCTCTCTGTCCGAAAACTTTCTATGGTTGTACTTGTGTTGTGCAATCCGGGGTTTTCTTTGTGGCCTTGGGATGTCCTTAGGGTGTCGTTCCCTATGAGCTTTATGTTTTGGTGGATTCTGCAGAGCTGTTGTTATTTGTCAAATCCAAATATTGGTGTGCCTTGGGTGTTGCTTTCAATCGATATTGTTTTGTGGTGGCATCTTTTACGCCTCTGTTGTCAGGGGGACCTTGAGGTTGGAATTTTAAATTTTCATTGGAAATGGCACTTAACCATTCATTTTTGGTTCTTGCATTTCGGGAGGCCCACATTCTACATGTCACCTCTGGTGATGTTTGTGCCTAGGTGGCCTTCTACCTTAGTTCCACCTCTTTTATTCTTTTCTTATTTCATTCCAGGTGGAGGCAGTTTGGGTACCTTTTGTTTGTACTTGTTGAAATATGACTACCCTTATTCTCTTTGTCTTTTTTGCGAAGGTGAGCTCTCTCTACGGGGGTTTTTGAGTCCCTTATGGAGATTGTGCTTCTGTTTGTTCCAATGTTCATCATCTGTATTTCGAGACTCCTTCAGAGTCATTCTGATAGTCTCAGTGCTCACATGATGGCATTGGGAATTCGTTGCATCTTTGACTTGGGGTATTTCTCTGGCCTAGTTTGTTTCATGAGGATGTTTTAAGCTCTAGTAGTGCTTGGTGCCTACTTTGTTTTTCTGAGTGTGTCTGTGTTTTATCCCCTGAGTCCTTTGGGTGGTCTATTGTTCTTGTTCCCCCTTGGTGTTGTAGGTTTTTTTATGAAGATGGGGAAATCTAAAGCTTGTAAACGTAAGTCCAAACTTTCTAAGTCGAGGGTGGAACCTGCGTCTCTATCGGCTGATGAGGATGTTTTGTCCATCTTGAGAGTGGGGGGTCTGCTAGACTGTATCCATAAGTTCCACGGCTACAATCCCATTATGTCTAAGTGGATGGTGATTACTTGGAAGGAGGGGTGAGTTCATGTGGGGTCCTGGTCATTTGAAGTCATTGTGAAGTTTGTTATCCATACCACTGGGTTGGTTCTGGATGGTGCTCCGCACAACAAGGAGAGGCATTCTTTAGTTCAAGAGATCCATTACTTTCTGGATGAGATGAATTCCTTTCTCGTATTTAAAATGAGTTTAGTGCAAAAGCTTTGTCTGCTCCTTGGAACAAGGTTATAAGAGTGATTATGGATTTTTCATGGTGTATTCTTCATATGAGATTGTGCGAAGTTTTCATGCTATGTTCCTTAATCATCTTTGAAGGTATAGGTGGATGAATGTTCCATTTTTCTTGTTCAACTTTAGTCTCATATCAATGTTAGCTGTGCAGAATGGCAAAGGACAAATTCCTTTGCACCAGGGTCTGGCATTGCTATTGTTTGAGCGGTTTGCGGTGGAAAAGGGGGTTGCTACTAAACATATTTTAAACTCTTTGAATTCCCTCCCTATTCTAGCTCCTGGAGATCCTTTGATGGCTTCAGATAGTTCCATTTCTGAAGCAAAGATGGTGCATTCTTCCTCTTTGGATTCAGGGTCAAAAAAGTTGAACGTTAAGGGCTTTGATTCGGCTAAAGGTGTGTGGGGTTTCACGATGGGAAGATCATATATGGATGGTGGGAAAATTCCTTTGGTTTCTCCTTGACTCATATCAGGTTGAGGAGAGTCCCCCTATAGGTGATTGTGGGGAAGCGGTGGGATTCGTAAATGTAATGGGTTCGTTTGAGTGGTAATAAATGTAATGTGATGGAGTCTTCCCAACTTTCCAAGGTGGTCGATGTGGATGATGTGGTGGAGGTCCTTCCTAGACCAATAGCCAAAGACAACCCAATTTCTAAGATGTATTTCCATGGTAATTCTACCATGAAGAAAAGTGTTATTCTCTACGGTCTTCACCTGTTGGAGATTAAATAGTGTTCTATTTGGAGTTCAATAAAAATGGTGTTGGATTATGCTGAGGAGGCGGCCCAGATGTCTAGAGGAATTATTAACGATATTTGGACGTAGAATCACCTCGGTTCACTCACTGGTCATCTCATGGTTTTTTTGGCATTGTTGGGTTCCTCCTTCTCTCTATTTGTTTGGCTCCTATTCTATGTTTTCACTATCTGTTTGTTTTGTACAAGGTTTTGGGGTTCCTTTCAAAACTCTATTTCCTCTTAATATTACCAAAAAAACATAACTTAAACCATTACAATAAAAAAATTAATTTTGCAACTACATAATAAATTTTAATATTTATACTTTTCACGAGAAAAAGAAAAATATAAAAGAATATACCTATTTTTCTCACATGGTAAAATGTCAAAAATACCACAATGCCAGATATTCTATTGATCCTACTCTACTTGGATTATTCATCCTTGTTTTAGAAATGATGACCCCTATTTTTTCTAACCTTGGTTGAGAAAACTAACACTTTTCTAAGTGTATACCACTTTGACCAAGTGGCAAGCTAAATAGCTTTCATAACTTTAAAAAAAGTATGATTTATTTGGTGGGTACACTTTGAACTAATGTTCATCAATTGATCCACTATTTTTTAGCTTTACTAAACAATGTATGATGGGTGTTGCACAATCATTGGTTCAAGCAAAGGTGGAATTTAAGACTTGAGTAGCTTTACGATAAAGATTATATGCATTTCCTAATAAGGCAACAAGAACAAAATATTCTCTCCTATTATGCATTAAATAGTATATGAATCATAATATAACAATTTGATCTTTAAGTGTGGTCCTAAAAAAACATTATTTTTAAAGAAGGATCTAAATCCAATCTCTAATTTAAAAAGTTATGAGGAGCACAATGTTTAATAATGTCTCTTCTTATACTTTTGTTGTTGGAACCAAAATATCTATTGAACTTGGTGATGAAAGTGTTGGATATGTTACAAAATATACTCAACTTGGACCATTTCCTTGGATTAAGTAGGCATCTTCATTTTGATAAGAACTTGAATGGATATGTCTTAGAGAGTACTAGGTTAAAACATGAGGAATGACCTATGAATTTGTGTAAATATAGATCATGTAAATATTGGACATAAGGAGAATTATCATCTTAAGTTCAAGGATAATCCTAATTATAAATACTAAGTGTACAAGAGTTTTATTAAGTAATTTGATCTATTTATTTTTCTTTGAATGAAGAGAATTCAAGTAGTCCATACACATGTTAAGTAAATTCCATAGGTGTTTCTCTAATAAATTGGAAAACTAGGAATAATAATCTAATACAATGGATTCCAATATGCTAAAATAAACCTATTTATGTAGAAAAATATGTGTATTAACTAAGTAGCATTCACACATTTTTTTGCATGCTACTATAATAGTGTCTTTAAGCTAAGTATCAGAGTGGAATAAAATTCCATTATAGCAGTATACCTCTAGAAATGGCTTGTAGAATAAGAGCAGTACAATAAACTAGTTAGAACATGTTAACCACAATAAATATGCAATCATTCTATCCCTTAACTAAAGGATACCTGAGAGAAGATCATATTGATGGATTTTGGAGTCCTTAAAGGAACTAATACTTATGAGTAGATGTTCAATTTTCTATTTTTGGAAAAGAAATATTGTAAGAAAGCTATGATCTGATGTGGAGCTCTGCATCCTAGTGCATGAGAGGATAGTAAAAATATTGATATAATGTTGTAAGTGTTTTGTTGATCTTAAATTGATTAGCTACTTTCGAGTAGTACTCCAATTAGATAATGCATTGGTGAGGCATGTTGAGATAATATTCAATGATTGGATTGAAGTTATGACCATGAGGATCTATTACTATGAGATGCTTCTTGAAGTATTAAGCATGGAATTTTAATCATATAAATTATTTTGGAACCAATTAATATTTTAGGTTTGCACCGACGCTTTCAACTAATTGCAATGTGGAAGTCTTTGAAACTATAGTATGTATATATATTTTATGCAAGTGCTTTTCATGGAATAAACTTACAAAGCAATTGAGAGTACATAAGATCCACATATGTGATCACATCGATCCCCCAAAATATCATGAGATTGTACATGCTCATCTTCACAATTCACCATCATGGTGAGCATCTTGATCTCAATGGCTTCTTCCCCCATATATGAATAAAAAAAATCCTTGATTATGCATGGATTTCACAATTTTTTAATTAGTATTTGAATAACTTTAATTACATTACTCCATTGCCAAAAACATGATCTAGTGCTTCAATTTTTCGAAGATTAGAATCTTTAAGTGTTTTTTTTTTATGTCACATGTCATTTGTTCTATTAACATATTCATATGTTCAAAGCATTTAGCCTCAAGTATTTTATCATCCCAAAATGTTGATAAAAAACAATCATTATTTGATTGGTTACCTTTCAAGTATTTTATTGCTCATTTCAATCTTGCTTATAACATTTGTGAACATAATTCATATCAACATAGAAATTACATCCCAATCATAAATTTAATGATTCTTTAATAATTTATTAAAAAATTAGTGAATTTTTTTATTAGTTGATGGTAGGTTGATATTCATTTTAAAAGGATTAAACATTTGAATTTCTTTTATACTTAAGAGTACTTTTCATAATTTTAATCTTATATTTTTGTATACTAATATAATAATAATAATTTTATAATAAATAATGCATGGTTGGTCAACTTACAAAATTTTAAATCCAATAAGCTAAAAAATAAAATAAAAAATAGATGACCATAGAGAGCTATGAAGTTAAAAGTTTAGATTACTAGTATATTGAAACCTTAAATGATTGGTCATGTAAGTAGGATATTAAAAACATCCTCTTTATATAGTTAATATAGAATATCCCTTATAATGGGTTGATCAAAATAATTATATACCATTAAAGAAGTTATGAAAGTTAATTTTAATTAGATTATAAGGTTGGATAAGGAACCAGGATGTTTGTTGTAGAAATTATGGGTTTGAGTTCTTTTATATTTGATAATATTATTTGCGATTAAGGTCTTCGTACATATGCTAAACATTAAATAAAATTAATTCCATATTTTTAAACCTTTAAATTTTGTTGATATCTTTAAAAATTGTTAGATCTAATACTTCCAATGAGATTGTGATAATTCTCTAAGGTATCTAATTTTTTAGAAAACATAGGAGTGAGTGCTATTAAGTGGAGTAGACCTTGTAAGTCATGCTATAAGGTTATAGTGTTACAATTGTAAAATGGGTTCTAAAAATAATTGTGGTATGAATAAGGGTTTTTGTTATATATTTTTTAATAAAAATGTTAATTAAATATTTACTATTAATTAGTTAAAGTTATGTATAGATGTATATTTAATAGGTTTTCAAAAATAAAAAATGTTATAGTGTAATTTTAGGTATCAATTTTACAAGTAGATATTTTGAAAATTTGAGACGACATCTAAAGTTACATGTTGAATTTATGACAATGTACACACCTAAGATAAAGTAGTCCATAGAGGTAGGGTTGATTATAACCATATTACATATCCAATACCCCATCATGCCTTTAATATTAACTTAAACATTCAGATGAAATTAGATAAATATGACCTAAGCTTAAATATTTTTGGTATGATACACTTTTATGATTTGATGAGTATAACCATATTTTTAAGAGAGACATGATATTATTACCCATAATCATAAGGTCTTCATCATCTCATATGGACTATGGCCTTGTGTATATTAAAAACTATCTTACCTTTGTATTTATAGATGGTATCATTTCAACACTAAATTTAAAGGATTTGAAATAATGATTATTATTGCACACATAGATCCCTAAATCTATACATATATAAATACATACAATGGTAAATCTCTTGGTTGTATCAAGATATTCTTGGTGCTTCACCTTATGTTTTCTAACTATTCAACTTCTTTCAACCTTCCATGACGTGTAACAATTAATTTTTTAACACCTCCTAAGGTGTAATAATTGCTTAACATTAAATAATATAATCATTATCTAACATCCCTCCTTTACTACATTATTTTTTTTAGCAAATATTTTAAGATTTAAAGATGTCAATCATGATAGAAAATACATCTTTTATGAAGACAATATAACTACCTGCCTCAATTTTGAAGCTAGTCAAATGAAAATATGGTTTGGCTATGGCTCTTACTTTAGGTTTGGCACTAGCTTTGGCTTGGCCTCTAGCTCTAGCTTTGGATTTTGCTCTGGATTTGCCTTTGGCTCTATCTCTAGAACTATCGACCACACATTCAAAATCTTTTACATGATTTTTTACTACAAGCTTTGTCATTTTAGGATTTTTTAGCATAGCTCAAGTCACATCTATAAATTTTGATGCAAAATTCTTGCATATGTTATTTTTAAACCTCCCTAAAGAGTCCCAAGATCGCATTGGTTCTTAGTAAAGCTTATATTTGATAAACTATAACCATAACTATGGTCAACCACTAAAATTTATCTTATCCTTACTTTCTTTTAAGAATAAAACAATATTTTGTAGAATCTATTCAACATTTTTCACTTTGTCACATTATATTACATCCGACCATCCATAATCAACATGTATTTTTTTGATCATTTTATATTTTTGTCAACAATGATTCTAAGAGTGATTTTCTCACCATAAATTTCACAGGAATGTAGATCCTAACACTTAGCTATCACATGTTTGGGTTATCCATAATGACTGCAATAAATTATTCTAAGAGTTTCATCTTTTGCATAAATTTTTATTTTCACAAACTTCATCTTTCATTTCATGTTTGACCATCATAACCAAGGCCTTCATTATGGCCTTATGTTTGGATTTATGGGATTTCTTATACCTTTCCCATTCCTTCCCAATCCTATGCCATTATAACCCATTCTTTTCATTAATTTTGAGCCAATACCTTTGGTGTGCTTTTCAAAGCACCTAATTTCTTCATCATTATTATGTTCTTCATCAACATGGCCTTCAACACCACTATCACCAACAATGTTCAAACATCTAAACTCTTCATCATCACTATGCTCTTCAACAACATGGCCAACATAATCAAGAATATTGAGCATGAGATTATGATGATCATCTTCAACACAAATACTATTATTACCAACAATGTTCAAATCACCAATATCACAAGTAAAATTTATCCTTTGGATAAGGTCACTTGTATCTCAATAAATATCTTCCATCATAGGCTTGAGGTTGCTTGTGTCATAAAAAATGTCATTCAACATAGGCTTGAGGTCACTTTTGTCACAACAAGCATTTGCCATCATAGGCTTGACCTTCAATTTTTCATTCATTTCCTATTGATTTTTAGGATTCACCTTAAAAATGTTAAGATTAATTAATGCCATGTATACTATCTTCACAAAATCAATAGGGAATGTAACACCATTTTCAAAATGATCTCCATAAGTATTAGCTTCTTTTAGGATCAATTGTAAGCAACACCTATTTTAATAATTATTCATACTTATAAAGATATTTATCTTCTTGGAAATAAAAACTTTTATCTCATTCCAAGCACTTTTGAACTTTACCTTACTTCTCTCCATATTCACTAGCTTCTTAAAAATAAATATCATTATCTGGTGTCACACACTTTTGAACTTTCACTTGCTTCTTGGCTTGTTTCCTCTTTGTCTTTCCCATTTAGTCAAGGGATGTGAATGATTCTTGTAGTCTTTGGAATTTATTTTCTTTAACACAATAGTGAAGGTTTCTTATGTCTCCCAAATCATCCCACCCTTTCTATAAACTTATTAGTACATGGAATAAGTTAGTCATTTCAATATAATCAAGTATAAAAAATATCTATGAAAAATGAAGGCATTAAATCATATTATTTTGAAATATCCATGACAACACATATCCACATACACATAGCTTTCTTTCTCTCCTAGAAGTGAGTGCTTCCTACATGATGTTTCTTAGTTTTACTAATATTTCTCAAAATCTACACTTTCATATATTAGTATGGAGTCTAGAAAGCATGGTCCATCACCTATATATAACTTTTAAACTAAAAAATATGATGAGAAAAATTATTTCATAAGGAAATTCATTGAATAATATGAACTCAATTTATACTTCCTTTTGATCCATTTTTTAAGCTATGAAAAACTGACTAGTATCCATTGAATTTATATATTAACTCTATTGTTTATGCTCAATTATCTCATCCTTAGAATCCTTTTGGTAACTCATCTACTTCCTAGATCAATATTCTCATATACCTATTCCTCCTTCCTTTTTTCAATATTCTCATAATCCAAATTAAAGATTCCGTAAAAGAAATGTCTTCCTTTCCACCTATGTTAGTTTTATTAGAATGCTCAATTTTATGAATTTCTTCTAATATTTAGAGCAAGAAACTTAAAGGTGAGGCTCTTTCACTCCTCACACTTACTTAAACTAGTACAATTTATGGATGGGTTTGGGATCTTAGTTTATACTATGAAACTCCTTACTCCATATTGTTTTTGAAAATTATTGTTATTATAAAGTTTTAATTCCAAGCTATTTTCATATTATGTAGTTTTAATTATGATCTATAGAGAGAATAAGTTTATTTTTTCATATCCTGCCTACTATAGTTGTTTCTTAAATACATGTTAATATTAACATTAATAAAAATGATATCTATTTAAATATGCTTTTATTTTAACAATCTTTCAACCTCAATGTAGTATTTAGAAAGAAAAATTATTTTATTATAAATTTAAGACAATATAATTTTGAAAATAATAATAGTTTCAATGTTTTATTTATAATTACATATGTTCAAAATATAAAAATAAAAATATTTTAGAATAAACTTAAAAAATACATTCATGCATAACATTTTGAAAAAGACAACAATTTACAAAGATTAAATTAATATTTAAAATATAATATTTTATTTTACATATATTTGTGTGTATCCATACACAATTATTTCTTCTCTAAACCTTATACATATACTGTAGACACCAAAACAGCACCAATCCGATTATGTGACTGCAAACACTGATCGCTTTGACAAACATAGCCCCCAGGGCAGCCCTTAGAGGTAAAACAGTGGTCTTAACCACTTTCATAGCAATTTTGTAAGGTCAAGAAGCAATTTGGCACACTTGGACACTTTGCCCAGTATTCGTCTCACCCAGGGACGATTACTAACTTGAAATCGTCTCACCCAGGGACGATTTCTGAAATCGTCTCCGATAAGGACGATTTCCAAGTTTAACGGGCAAAAAGACAAATGAGGCCAAGTGGCAGCCACAAACAGTCAGTTGATGACTCCTGCCTCGCACGCGTGTGTGGGTGGACAAATAGGCCATTTGAGGACTGTCACAAGGGCAGTTATGAAAGCCCAAGTCAATGGAGGACTCCCCTCCCTCTTGGGAAGACAAGACTGCCACATGGCGCCTATGACCAACACATGGCATTTGTGCTTCCCTCCCAAAAGAGACCCCATGGGTCTATAAAAGGTGGGACTTTTCTCACCCAAAACATACAGGTTGAAGGAGATTTCAAGCAACGAAGTGCTGCCGAGTTGAAGACCCACTTGCATCCCCTTTGGTTCACCTTCTCACATCCACCAATCTCTTTTGCAAGGGAGGTTGTTGGGTGGCTTTTGGAAGCTTGAACCTGACCCAAATCCAACACATGGACACCTGAACCAACCAATTTGCCGACCCCCCATCCTAAGAGGTTTTGGGCCCATCCCTAGTGGATTGGCGCCGAAATCAAGTGCCAACGGTGGGAGGCCCACTTGGGCACCCCTCGCACTTCTCAAGTTCCATTCTTTTTAGCATTCTAGATTATTTTTTTACATTGCATGTTGTGTCATTCTGTTTGGTGAACTCATAGCTGCAATTTCATAACTTTTGATCAGATTCTAGTATGTTTTGTGTCGCTTTGTTGTTTCACTGACTTGCAGGAGGCGATATCAAATTCCCGAGGATAGAGGCCAAATTGGGAGAATCCGACCATCTGGGTCGTCCCAAAATGGCCCCAATTACATAACCCCTCTGTCTGTAGGTGTTTTGGAAGTCTCGAGAGTCGACATTGGAGCAGATCACTTCGACTTTTCCAACACAGAAGGAATCGTCTCACCCGGGGACGATTAGCAGTCAGAAATCGTCCTGCCCAGGGACGATTTCCAGATGAAGGCAGATTGGCCGACTGTTTCAGTGGCAATGGCCTTCTGGTAATATCTTCTATCTTCTGTCAGGTTTTCAGGCCATTTGGACTCACTGTACTTACTGTTTCAGGCAAATGTTTGCATGCATATTTCACTAATTTTAGAGAACAAACACTCCTTATTTGCAGCAGGTGCTACTGACATCTTGGTTGTTTCTGTGTTCGTAGGAGGAGCAGCAGAAGTCAAAGACTCATCAGCGTAAGCGGCGGCAACATTCTGGCCCGCCCATTCAAACGTGGGCACGCGGAAAGAGGAACATTAAGTGATTGTAACCAAATTCTTTTAACGCTCCTAGCCCCTGAAAAGGGAGGAGGCGTCATTGTAACAGAGATCAAGAAATTTTAATGAAAGGGCTGTGTTTTCTCCATTTGCTTGTGTCTCATTGCAATGCGTCTTTTTCATTTCATGCACTTTACATTTCTAGGACTTAAGCGTACTTGATTTTGAATGCAATCGCAATTAGTGTTTCCTTCGCCCGGAATCTCGTGCTTTCAGTGGCGATCACGGTGGGACCTGTTCCCTATTTTTTTTTAAGATCACAGAAAACTAATCGGGTTTTTGTGTTTTGTGCTTGACAGGTACATTTTTTTTTGCAGACTGTTAATCGTCTCTGACTGTTACGAATACTCTACTGGAAATCGTCTCACCCTAAGACGATTTTAAAATCGTCTCTGCAAGGGACGATTTCTGTTCTGTAATTCGTCTCACCAAGGGACGATTTTCTGTCTGTAAATTTTCAGAGCAGAAATTCAGAAGCAATCGGAGCAGGCAGAGAAGAGGTAGGGATTTTCATAATCTCTGTTAAATTTTCTGTTTCTATTTCTGTTTCTTTGACTGTTTTCATTTTATCCTGCATTGCTTAGGGAAAAGTCATTTATGCTTGTTTCATTTTCGCTAAATAAAATGAATCTCACACACTCCACGCAACAATTTTAAACCAAGGAGCTGGTCGTAAGACCCCAGCCCTTGAGCAAGACCATCGGTGGATTTCATCACCACCTTGGCTTGATTTGCATCCATTTCCCGATTGTCAACTGTTGTTAGGCGTAAATCCTGACGAAAGCAGACCGAGTGTCGCTGGGGTGATTCCCATGCGCGCGAGGATAAGTTTTCTATGGTAGGTGCCATTAACAGGACAATCCCCCTTCCGTACCGCCTACGTACCACGTACCTTCTGCTCTCACGTACCTATAGTCTCCCTCTCGTAAGGGCGGGTATATAGAGAGGTTGGTATATCGGCCTGGTTGGTATATTGAAGGGGCTACCATTTTGGGAGTTATATGAGCCGTCATAATGCATTTAAACGATCTTCAAAACCTACCAAAAACAAAACAAAACACCAAAATGCACTAAACCAGTTTAGGGCACACCAATAATCCTTAAAAGAGATAATCACGATTTGTGTATGCGTGTGTTTATTTCTGCTTAGTGTAGACAAAAAGAAAATCATCATAAAAAAAAAGATAAAAATCTGTTTAGATAGCATAGAAGCACCGCAATGGTGTACACCCGCAGCCAAGCCCAATCAAGGGCAGAAGCTCCGGAAGGTACACAAGAAGCAGGCACAAGTCGCCTTCGCTTCAGTCCTGAGGATTTGGTCATACCGCCTTATCGGTCCAACCTACAAAAGAATCCAATTCAGAATCCTCGGTGGGGTATGCCCATTCAAAGCAGCCCCTTTCGGGAAGATGCCTTACATGTAGACCTTGACATAAATAGAGAATCACCTTTTGAGGTTAGACATGAGTGGCCACGGCGCGATGAAGCGCTAGACAGGCACACCATCCATTTGGAGGGACAACGTGGATATGGTGTCCCTTCTTTACCTATCATCAGAACAGAGAGACCAAATCCGGAGCGTAGGGCTCCTTACATAGGGTGACCTAACTCCGCCCACCCCCTTCACACCCATGAAAGGGAGTACGAGGAAAGCCATCGCATTCCTCGAGGACAACAAACGACGTGGGAACCTTGCATTTCTGCACCAGCCGGATACCATGATCACCCCTTGAGGCCAGAACCTCGAGCGCATACCGCCTACCTCGACAGAGGGAAGCGACCAATTGAAATTCTGGAACATCAAAACCAAGGCAAACACATAGGAGAAACATTTGAACCTCCTGAACAAAATAGGGTAGACCAAATTGACCCGATAGTCGCCCAATATACCACCCATCAAGCCCAAATCATGCGGCTTAAACAAAGTCATCAGGAAATAGAGTATCGACACCGCCTGGAAAGAGAACGCATGCAACGCGAAGCGGATGAGTTACGCTATGCGCTACCTGAGAGGGAGCCAACCCCTCGCATCCAAAGAGCCGAACAACATGAGAGGCATAATCCATTAACGCATGACAGGTCTCCACGACCTCGTCAAGCCTTGCCTCCGAGACCTTATAGACCCGAGAGGGAGGCTACTCCCCGAAATGATGATGGGTACCTTCAGCAAGGACTCGATCAAGGTCATAGGTTTCGCCCAGAGACTCCTCAAGAATTTTATGAGGAGTATGAACCAGAGATAGAACATGTTGAAACTCCCCATCAAGGCAGGAGGGCTGCCATTCGGCCACCCCTCCATAGGCCCCCAGTCTACCATAACGTACAACGGGAGCAAACAAGAGAGGAAGAAATAAAATCTTTCGATGCATACCAAGCGCTATTAGAGCGTTTGGAGTCTATGGAAACAAAAGCTGTTGGGCATCAAAAACCCACATTACGTCAACTCCGCAGTAATCCGGTGCATCCCTCAGTGCCTACGCCTCTTTACCCCGAGCACTTCAAGTTGCCTCAATTGGCAGTTTTTAAAGGTGAAGAGGACGCACAAGAACACGTTACAAGATTTCTAAGCCAATGCTTCGGCATCCAAGATAATGACGCATTGTTGCTTAGAACATTCATAACCACATTCGTAGGCCCTGCCTCGGATTGGTTCACACAACTGCCCAAACACAGCATAAGCAATTTAGATCAATTAGTAGATGCGTTTCTTGAACGCTTTGCCTTCAACACAAGGAAGAAGGCATCACTAAGTGATTTAGCGAGCCTCAAGCAATTTGAAGAGGAAACAATGGCAGCATACGGGAATCGATGGAGAGCTTTGCTTTCTAGGTTACCTTATCGCCCCCCTATGTCTGATCTTACACAGATGTTCGCAAAAAGTTGCTTAAAATCAATCTCTGGTCTATTGTTGCTGCGGCAATATGACAGCTTAGAAGAAGCTTTGGCGCAAGCCAGAGTCATAGAAGAGATTAAAATAGGTGAAGGCGCAATCGCTAAGCCTAAAAAGAAAGAGTGGAATAAAACCACTAAAATCGGGACAACGCAACCACAACACGCTGCGATCAACCAAGTTGCGATAAATGTTCCCGTGCTCGTGCAAGAAACGCAGCCTCAAAAGGCTAATTACCAGGCAAGTGCCTCCGGGTTATGAAAGAGACAATAGAAGACAAGAGCAGAATTACCCGCGTCGCCCTAGACGACATTTCACCCCATATGCGGAGTCTAGGGATTCCTTATTTGACCGCTTGTCAGCGGAAAATTTAGTCACTCTGCCAGAAATTCAAACTATAGACCCTAACATTCCCAAGCCTAGGGGGTACAGAGAAGAATTGTATTGTAGATTCCATAGGCGCAGAGGACATGACTTGAATGGGTGCTGGAAATTCAAAGAACTAGTCCAAGATTTGATCGACAATAGAACATTGGTCGTGGACAACCCCATCGCACCAAACAACCAACAAATGGGGGTATTCAAGGACCCCTTGCCTGCCCACGAGGCACAGACAAAACCACTCCAGATTAACGAGGTGCGACAGGATCTTCCCATGCAAGGATTTGTGGGAATGATTAGCATAGTAACGAGGAACAGAAGGTACCCGAAGCTGCCCCTGAGGTAGCTACGAGGGAAGTTCCGACAACATCGCAGCCTCAACAACGCCCAACGCAGTTACCTCCGCCTAGACCTGAGGTCACGATACGAACCAAACTCACGCAGAGTTTGCGGACCACATCGGCTAGGCTGTCCATCTACGAGCTTATTCAACAATCAGCTCCCCATAGAGAAGCTCTTATGGACATTTTAAAAGCCATTGAATTACAACCCCACGAAGCAAATTCTTTCAACAACTTCGTAGGACATGTGAAACGATGTACGGAGCCGGTCATCACATTCAGAGAAGATGAGGTCAAAATGATATCGAATGACATGGCAGATCCACCCCTACACGTCATCGCGCGGGTCAACGGGATTCCGTACAAGAGAGTGCTGATAGATACTGGCTCGTCCAGTAACATCATTACCACTGTAGCCTTAAAACATTTGAAGCTGCCAGCCTCTCACATCACAGCCTCCACGTACACACTGCGAGCTTTTAATGATGCAATATGCTCGATAGTCGGCACAGTTGTTCCGCTCGTCCAGGTAGGACAAAAGTCAATACCTACACTGTGCCATGTGCTGGAAGGCGAAATGGCTTATAATATACTGCTAGGGCGGCCTTGGATCAGGGACATGAAGTGTGTCCCTTCGATCGCCCACCAGTGCTTGAAGTATGCTTATGAAGGAGAGATCCATGTAGTCCCAATGGACTTAGAGCCCTTCAAGTATTGCAATGCAGTACAATTCATGCCTCAATCGACCCTCCCTTCAACACATTTGGATTTCCAGTTAAATCCATCTAAACAGGGTCCAATACCGCAGGCATCACTGGTGACCAACAAGGCAAAATCCCAGCCAGGTGAGACTTCATCACCTGCTCCTTCATCATCAACGCCACCTATCACGGCCCAACAGAAGGACAAGGGAAAATAGATCATGGAAGAGGTTAAGCCTCTAGAAGAGGGGTTGCCCACAGTTTCAACAATATCAACAGAGGAAACACCCAACACAACAGAAACCAAGACTCCTGAACCACCAAAAATGGAATGGACTCAGGAAGGACTACCGTTTCCTCCCACCCAATCATCAACAATCACTGTTGAAATGGCCAGTACGGGCCTGGGGGAGTACTTAGTGCAAAATGTTGTTGCAACCCCTACATTGGAGTCAGTACAGGACATGGGAAGACCTCGCCTTCCCATAGGGACAATTGTTCCTCTAGGCTACCCACCAAACCAGACAAATTTTGTGTATGGGGGCCTTGATCATGGTCTTGAAACATGCCAGCAAAAGGAAGCAGACGAGGAACCTTTTGTTGAAAACATCAACTATCTGTCAAACCCAGAATTTGCCCTAAAATATCTCGGCCAATGCAATTGGCATGGATACGGGCTAGGCAGATATGAGCAAGGGATGCGGATCCTTTGCCAACCAAGATATCAGATGCCATATGACAAGTCAGGAGTAGGGTTCAACCACCCCCTGCCCTTAGACATCTTGGTTGAAAATATGCAAGGCCTAGAAATAGGCAACAAGGGGGGATTGGCACAAGATCCATACGCCAATCCGAATACAGAATACACATTGGGAGACTACCTCCCATGGTCAACAAATACCCCTAGCAGCAACGGTAATCCCTCTCCTTTGCTAGAGAGAGGTGAAAGTTCAGAGAATCATCCTCAAAGAGAACAACAAAGGCTGCCAGACATCTTTTTGAAGTTGTTCCCCTTAGAGGTTCCAGATGAAACAATACAGTGTCAAGAGGATCAGGTCCCTCCACCAAGAGTGGAACAACAACAATGGGACCAGATCAACTTACTGGAACAAGGAGAGTCCTCAACATCGCAAGCAACAGTTGCTGAAGAGGATGAACATTTTTGGGTCTTCGAAAGCGATTCAGAAGATGAGACTGAGATGGACTATCTCAGACATGCGCGATGACATCACCGCGCTTTAACTCATGAAGATCTAATGGGACAGATGGGCATACTATTAGGACATGAATGGCAAGTAGACCCAGCGAGGTGGGACCAAGTGTTAGACCCATGGCTCCAAATTCAAGATGAGCATCGTCCACCTCGAGATCCCATCATGACAGCAATGCCGAGGGAAGACCCCGCCCTCCTTTTCGCAAAATTTGCACCTAGGGAAGATCCATTCGTGCCCGTTCCCGTAGAGCCAGATCCAGAGTATAGGGAGAATCTAGAAGAATCAAGTAATCACACCCACGGTTCTGGAGACCAAATTCATTCCATCCACATGATCTCCATTGATTTGACCGCACCCATCCGCAATCCGGCCGATCCATCACGGTCATTGCATCTAGACATAGATGCCATCGACTGGGATCGCGTCAATTCACCATTATCACCATCAGAGTACTGGCCTTTCGGTGAAATACTTCATTTTACCCCAAGGACAACTCAGGATGTCTTTCAAGCTGAAGAGGGACCCGAGGTTCCAAACGTAGATCTAAACTCAGCTAATGATATCCACTTGATCCCAACTCCACATCAGTTGGAGGACGGATCCCACATGTCAGTCGAGGAGACGACTGACGTAAATATCGGCACAGATCCAAAGAATCCACAGATTATCAGGCTGGGGGTAAGTCTTTCCCCCAAAGAGCAAGCCGATTACATTGCCCTTCTCAAGGAGAAGAAGGAGGTTTTTGCATGGTCGTATAAAGATATGCCAGGACTAGACCCGCAGCTAGTCATGCACAATCTAACGCTTGATCCGACAATCAAGCCTGTAAAGCAAAAACTACGCAAGATGCACCCAACAGTGGCCTTGATGGTCAAAGATGAATTGCAAAAGCTGTTGGATGCACAGTTTGTCATCTGCGTGGATTATCCGCCATGGCTGTCCAACATGGTTCCCGTCAAGAAGCCCGACGGGAGGATTCGCATATGCACCGACTTTCGAGATCTAAACAAAGCGAGTCCTAAGGATGATTTCCCCTTGCCCAGCATCGACGCGTTGGTAGACGCTACAGCAGGTCACGAAATGCTCTCCCTAATGGATGGTTTCTCAAGATACAATCAAATTCGTATCAATCCTGAGGATCAACTCAAAACGGCGTTCACAACGCCTTGGGGGACATTTTGTTATAAGGTCATGCCTTTTGGCCTTAAAAATGCTGGCGCTACATACCAACGTGCCATGACGTATATCTTCCACGATTACATGCACAAAACTTTGGAAGATTACATGGATGATTTGTTAGCCAAATCTCTTTTGCGCTCAGATCATCTCGGTGACTTAAGCAAGATTCTCGATCGCCTCATAGAGCATAAGGTCAGACTGAATCCCAAGAAGTGCGTGTTCGGCGTCACATCTGGAAAACTCTTGGGTTTTATAGTCTCAAAACGAGGCATCGAAGTGGACCCAAACAAAGTCAAGGCAATCCTTGAAATGGCTCCCCCAACCACTATCAAGCAGACTCGAAGTCTGCAAGGAAAGGTCGCGTCGATTAAACGCTTCATAGCGCAATTATCTGACAAATGCCGACCAATGAACAAATTATTGCACAAGGGGGTCACATTTCATTGGGATGACGAGTGCCAATCAGCCTTTGACGAAATCAAACAATACTTGGCTTCGCCGCCAGTATTGGCACCACCTAGACCAGGAGTGTCGTTCTACTTATACATCTCAGCTTATCGAGGTGGCACTGGGAGCCATGCTAGCCCGGAAGAATGAACTTCACAAAGAACAGGCTACTTACTATCTTAGCCGCACCACGGTCAGTTACGAACTTAACTATGCATACGTTGAGAAACTCTGCTTGGCGGTGGTGTTTGCTACCAAGAAGCTACGCCACTACATGCTGAGCAACACTACGTATGTTGTGTCTAAGGAGAATCCATTGCGATACATGATGAGTCGTACTTATCATAGTAGTCGCACGGCGAAATGGATCATGTTGTTGACGGAATTTGACATTGAGTTCATCGGACAAAAATCTATCAAAGGACAAGTCATAGCCGATCAACTAGCAGAGGCTCCTCTTGAAGACGATCAGCCTCTGGTCATAGAACTACCCGATGATGGGGTCTTCCATGTCTCAGAATCGCCAGATTCTGATGAGCCTGAGTCACAGGCCGACATAACCCTATTCTTCGATGGTTCTAAGTGTGAGCAAGGTGGTGGCGCAGGAATTGTATTCTTCACACCGCAGGGCGCTCCAATGCCCCTGTCATTTAAATTAAACTTCCAGTGCACCAACAATAATGCAGAATATGAAGCCTTGCTCCTAGGTCTTCAAACAACAATCGCCATGAACATCAAAAGACTGAACATCTTTGGTGATTCGCTGTTAATCGTCAATCAAGTCAAAGGGGTATATCAATGCAAATGCCCAGTCCTGAAGGCCTATAAAGCCCTCGTGGACAAATTCCTGGCAAAACTTGAATGGTATGACATCGAGGCACTCCCTCGATCATCGAATCATTTTGCGGACACAATGGCCTCCCTGGGGTCACTAATCCCGCAAGACCTTTCCGGTGATATGACAACCATTCAAGTCAAAACCTTATCGCAACCCGCGATGGAGCGCGCAAGCTCAGACTTGACGCCAGGAATCCACATGATCCAGATCGAACCATCCTCGGATAAGTTCTTTCGAATCCGAGATCGTCTGAAACGTGCCAACTGGGGGTCCTTGTTTTCCCCCACTCCCACTAATAGCAACACAACGCTATTCTTACAAGTTCTATCCCATTCAGCATTTGTTAGGGAAGAACTTCAAAAGGGATTGGCTGTTCATACTGTCGAGGTTTCTGATCAACAGGATCGGTATTTACCCATAAGAGATTACCTCAAGTTAGGTAATCTTCCCTTTGGATTGACGCACGCCGCAAAACGAACATTCAAGCAGAAAGCGGCAAAGTATGTCTTGATAGGAGACATTTTGTATCGTCGCAACTATGACGGAATTCTTCTTCGTTGTTTGGACCAGCAAGAGTCCACTTGGGCAGTCGCCCAAGCGCACGACGGTACATGTGGCGGCCACTTCAGTGGTATGGCCATTGCAAAGCGCATTCTTCGCATGGGCTATTATTGGCCATCTTTAGAGCGAGATTGTTGCGAGTATGTCAAGAAGTGCGTGAAGTGTCAACATCATGCCAATTTGATGCACGTACCTTCCCAAGCCCTACAGACAGTCCAGTCTGCTTGGCCATTTTCGTAGTGGGGCCTCGATCTAATCGAAAAGATCTCCCCTGCATCGTCAGAGCCGTCACACGTTTATCATAACGGCCACAGAATATTTTACCAAATGGGTGGAAGCAATTCCGTTAACCTCAACGAAAGGACCCCGCATAGTGGAGTTCATCTTGCATAACATCATATGTCATTTTGGTATTCCATCCAAAATAATCTCAGATAATGGGCCATCATTCAAGAACAAAGACGTGCGTGCTTTGACCACAAAGTACAAAATTCAGCACAACTTTTCAACGCCCTATTATCCGCAAGCAAACGGGCAAGCGGAAGCATCAAACAAAACACTAGTGGCCATCCTTAAAAAGACAGTCACAGACAGTCATAAGGATTGGCACATACAAATCCCACTTGCCCTTTGGGCTTATCGCACTAGCATTCGGACGCCCACTGGGGCAACTCCATTTTCGCTCGTGTATGGCTCAGAGGCAGTAATGCCTCTCGAGTTGGAAATTCCTTCCCTCCGCATATCAATGCAGGAGTTCATCGATGATGACACTGCGTGGCAGGCCCGGTTAGACCAACTTACGTTGCTTGACGAACGACGCGTTAATGCTCTCGAGCACTTACGTATCTATCAAGAGCGACTTAAAAAAGCTTACAACATGAAAGTTCACCTAAGGGACTTTCAGGTTGGTGATTTGGTTTTGAAGGAAAACCAACAAAACTCAAATTTGTCGTCCCACATAAGGGACAAATTCACGGCAAATTGGTTAGGTCCATATGTCATTGATAGCAAAATAGGACCCGGGACATACCGACTAGCTTCTCTTGATGGTATCAAGGAAACAGAACCCTTGAATATCAGTCATTTGTGACCATTCCATATCTAAGAGAGCCATATCCTCAAAAAGCTCCAAGGATTATCGCAATCACTTGGTCAAACCCAAAAAGCTCCAAGGATTATCACAATCACTTGGTCAACCAAAAAGCTCCAAGGATTATCGCAATCACTTGGTCAAACCCAAAAAGCTCCAAGGATTATCGCAATCACTTGGTCAAACCAAAAGCTCCAAGGATTATCGCAATCACTTGGTCAAACCAAAAAGCTCCAAGGATTATCGCAATCACTTGGTCAATCCAAAAAGCTCCAAGGATTATCGCAATCACTTGGTCAAATCAAAAAGCTCCAAGGATTATCGCAATCACTTGGTCAACCAAAAAGCTCCAAGGATTATCACAATCACTTGGTCACATCCAAAAAGCTCCAAGGATTATCGCAATCACTTGGTCAAATCCTAAAAAGCTCCAAGGATTATCGCAATCGCTTGGTCAATTCATCAATAGAGAATTCCTCTAGCACCGCATATTCACATTCACAAAATCAATCCATCAAAAATACAAAAATACATAGCTGCATTAAAGCATTGCATCCATACATTGCATATTTGTGGTCGAACAGGTCAAAGGCACCATAGGCTGTAATTGCTCTCGCTAGTCCATCTTATTCCACACTGTTCCATTGTACAAAAACAACAAAAACACCATACATCGCTTTTACCACATAGAGTCAGTGGTCTTTTAATGTATCAAGAGTTTTTCGTGATTCAGTCATCATTTTGCTCTTTAGCCTATAATGTATCAAGTCGAAAGATTTTACGAAGGTAGAGTCATACTTGAAATACACCTTGTTACGTAACATCCCATCACAAATTAAAACACATTAAACAATTCTAGAGTTGTGTGAACGAAAGATGAAACCTGCATAGTAATCTAGGTCACCATAAGCGAAACGGTTATCTTGCTCATCCCCCTGTGCGAATGACCCAAAGAATGCTGAGAGTTGGCAAAAGGACAAGCATCCTCCCTACCCAATTCCCTAAGAATCCCTAATTCTCAATAGTTGCAAAACATCAAAAATTTGCAAAATGTCAAAACATCAAATACTTGACATCTTACAGTGCACAAATCAAATGGCACAAAGCAACAATGATTTTCATCACTCCATATCCCCAATCCCTTGCTCAAAAGAAGAAAACAAATCAAAATAAACAAGTGATCTCATCACTAACAAAAAGAGCAAGTATCCCAATACAATTGAAGAAAAGAAGGGAGTGAACTTGAATCCCTGGAACTCTCAAGCATTCTAAAAGGTCATGAGGCAAGCCTCAGTACCGATTAGGTTGATAGCCTATCGGTAACAGAAGTAAACCTCCCGCATGACGATATATCTATCACATTAACTTGCGTACAGATCAATGTTTGCATGTGGATGAGCTAGCTTATGGCATCCTGGATTACACCGCAGATTAATCTTAGTACATACAACAAAGGAATTCGTGGAGCTAATTAGGTGATCCTCAGTACAGGTTCGGTTGAAAGCCCATCTGGCACTGGCGGTATCCTGACAAATACCACATAAATGAAATCAATTGCACACACAGGGATGTGAAATAACTTGGTCAAAAACAAGTCCGATTCATACCTTGGTCAAAAGTCTTGTAAGATAAAGTACAGTCGTGGCTAGTGAGCTAAAACCGTCTGAGTCTCAGAAAACCTTAGCTACATTTCTAAACCAACTGCGCTACTTTTCATCTTTGCAAATACCATCAAAAAATACAAAAATAGAAAAACCATGTATACATGTAGAGCCATACATCACAGCAATCACCTAAAAATGAAATAAAGAGCATCTTAAACAGCCTATGGTGCCATAACCAATCACCACAAATGTCATTCATCCATTTCACCTTGAATCTCACATATAAATCAAAAACATTTGCATTCATCATAACATTGGCATTCATCAAAATAAATAAACATGCACAACAAAATCACATCATCACATGTACAAAACCATAATAAAACCGGTATATATATATATATCATCAAAAATATGCCCGCAGGCTACAAAAATGGTCCTCAGACCCCGCAATCATACCCAAAAACCCACCCTAAGGCGTCCACCAACATGATCACGCAGGATCGGTGCGACGGGAACTACCCCCCGTGGTGTGGGTCCTATGGGACCCTGCAGGGCGACTACTGCCAGCCCCCGCATCATGCCTACTACCACCTCCCTCATCTAACCGCCTCCGACGAGATGATGCTGACTGCTCAGTCAGACTATCCCTCGTCCGACGTAAAGATCCACTGACCGAAGGCTCAGGTAGTCGCCCACCAAGGCGGATGACCTCCCTCTCCAAATCTATCCGGTGCAGACACCACTCTGCCTCTCGTCGATGATAGTAAGACAGTGCATCATCGCGTTGTGCCAAAACCCTATCCCGCTCCGCTAGCTGGGCACGCAGGAGATCCCTCTCTCGTAGCGCGTCCCCCAGCTCCCGCCTCGCATCCCCCAACTCCAGATCCCGTATCCGTAGTAGCTCTGTAAGACGTGCATCTTCAGCGCGTACCTCAGACTCCACCTCCTCTATGTCTGCCTGACGAACAGGACCCTCTGGAACAGCAGCCTGCTCTGGCTCCCACCGCTCCTCCACGCCCTGCATGTCCGGCTGATCCGGAGCGCCCAAGTCTACATCCTCATCCACCACATCCACCATGTCCGCATCATCCAGCGGACCTCCCCAATCATCCCATGCTGCCTCAGCACCCTCCACCGCCGCCTCCGTGCCTCCTAGTGGCCCCTCCCCTCTCCATCGCCGTAACACCCACCACGAGTCATACTCGGTGGTAGTCCCGACGTCATCTACGTCCGGGACGTCAATCACAGTATCTGACTCATCGCCCAATGGCGCGATGACCGGTGGATCCAGATCCCTCTCATCTCCCCACCGTCGATAGACCACAGGCTCACCAGGCAACCCCTGGCGCACCCCAAACTATCGTGAAACCTGGCTGTACGGGAAGAACTCATGCTCCGTCCCGTGCCGCCCAGTCAGCCACCGCTCCCTGCGTACCCGACGGAGCCACTCTCCAGCCTCCGGCCAGGCTGGACAGTCCCGATAAGGGCGCCAAAACACCTCCCTTGGAGTGAGTCGAGAGAAGGCATCGGCATAGTGCTCTACAACACCTGCCCATCGCCGACTCTGCCCCTGCTCCGTGGACCGCCGCCACAAAATTGCATAGCCTATCTCCGTGTCATCCATCATCGCCCGAGTCATCCACGGTAACCCGGTCGGCCTCTCCACTGCTATATGCTGCCAACCCCAGCACTGCAATAGATAACTGTAGCTGACTCCCTTTCGCTGTCGATAGCGGACTCCATACAGCTCTCCGTAGAGCTGTGCTAACAATGCCTGTCCCCATCCCAAGATCAATGGTGCCTCTATCGGGCACTCTACCAACTCCCATACCAATTCCAGAAGGTTCCACGGGAACCTCGCACCTGACGAGTCAGGCAATAGCATGTTAGAAATGAGGCCCATCAAGAATGCGTGCCTCACTCCTAACACCCCCCTCTCCTGCCACCATCCAACCAAGATCCCGCCAACCTGGCAGCCCACCTCGGCCGTATCCACTGGGTTCGCTACACCCAGCCGCACCGCATGCCCAAGACATCTCGTAAGTACAGCAGTCCGCTGATCACGCGGCGATGTCCTAATGGGCAGTCCATCTATCGAAATCCGAAGCAACCGATAGACGTCCTCCAAAGTCACAGTCATCTCCCCTGTCGAAAGATGAAAAGTATTGGTCTACGGATCCCATAGTTTGATCAGGGCCGTCAGATAGGCCTGATCCGGGACCACAGGCTCCAGTCGAGCAACCTGCTTGAGCCCAAGGGCATCAAGCCACTGCCAGTCAACATCAGTCAGCATCGACCGCGCCTCAGTGAATGCGGCAGGTACATGGTACCGGCTCCTAACCTGCGAAACAAAAACACACAAAAATTCAAAACCAATTTTTCAGATTTAGGGTTCCTAACCTAAACTGATTAATTACAAAAACAAACGAAAAAAGATTACAAAAAGCAAATTTTCAGATTTAAGGTTCCTAACCTAATCTGAGTAATTACAAAAACAAACACAAAATTCAAAAATAAATTTTTCGGTTCTAGGGTTTCTAACCTTAACGATTGAATAAACAAAACACAATAAAAATTCAAAAATAACAAAACATTAATACTTAGTTTACTTTTTCCCATTTTTTAAAAAAAAAAATTTTTTTATTTTTTTTTAAAAAATATTTTTTTTTTTATAAAAAAAAAAAAAAAAAAAAAACACTAAAATAAACTCTAGGGAGCACTTACGGGTTTCGCCTCCGCTCCGCCGCTCGAACCAGTTTGTGCACTCATGATGGCAGAGAGAATTCTGGCAGCGCTTCGCTTCGCAGAATTACCTCCTCCTCCCAGAGCTCCCAAATCGCAAGAAAAAAATGACACAAATGAGCCCAAATCCAAGTTTTGGGCCTTAAATAGGCCTTCCAACTGGAAATCGTCCTTGGCTGGGACGAGCGCTCTGGTTAGCGCTCGTCCCACCCAGGGACGATTTCCAGCCAGAAAATTCAAAACATCAAAAAATCAACAAAAATGCACTAAAAACAAAAATAAAATTGCCTAATAAGAGTGTTGTTGCACTTGACATCCCGGGCATTCAAAATCGACGTTGGGGTCATATATTGTCAATATCCTACTCCCCAAGAAGGCTACCATAGCCGGACCGCTCCAAGGGAAGAAGATTACGACAATTTAATCCCCACATGCGTCACACAAAACAACAAAAACAATAAAAAATTCAACAAAAACAGACAACAATAAACATTACCGGACACAAGTGCCCTTGCACTTAACCTCTAGGCAAAGAAAATCGATGTCGGGGTTCAAATTATCACTCTCCTACTTCCCCAAGAAGGCTACAATAGCCGGACCGCTCCACGGGAAGTTAGATTTTCGATGATTTCACCTCATTACGGCATCACCAAAAGGGTTAACACCCACCAAAAATAGGTCCAAATGTTGGAAAAATTGCACACGCTTAACGGTAAACCCTCTAAAGGCACACCTGCACAAGTCATCTTGGGTCAAGCGACTCGTCGCTTCTCTCACGAAGGTCATTCCCTCATCGATTCGTCGCTTGAGGGGGTAGTCACACTTAGTCACCAATCAACAATCACACACCCAATTAAGGAAAACGACATGCATTCAAAGAATCATTGACAAAGACAATCACGCTCCTGCTTGGGGCAATAAACAAGCAACAATCAAATCAATCAAACACTTGGCATTTCGTGAATCATGAACACAAGGTTCCCCCGTGGATAAAACGCCCTTCACCTATTCATGATTGATCAATGTCTAAGTTCAAGTCACACCTCACCAAAACAGGTTAATACTTGAAATCAAATTCCTTAGCTCGTCAGAAGCAAGGATTCAAGAATGCATGCCCTTTCCATGCTTGGGGCATCAAAAGTTGGTTAGGTTACCAAGGAACCCTAATCATTAGTGCTTTGGTTATCTATTTTTGCTCAACACTGCGTCACCCGCAGCGCTTCCCAAAAAGGGGCATCTGTAGACACCAAAACAGCACCAATCCGATTACGTGACTGCAAACACTGATCGCTTTGACAAACATAGCCCCCAGGGCAGCCCTTAGAGGTCAAAAAGTGGTCTTAACCACTTTCATAGCAATTTTGTAAGGTCAAGAAGCAATTTGGCACACTTGGACACTTTGCCCAGTATTCGTCTCACCCAGGGACGATTACTAACTTGAAATCGTCTCACCCAGGGACGATTTCTGAAATCGTCTCCGATAAGGACGATTTCCAAGTTTAACGGGCAAAAAGACAAATGAGGCCAAGTGGCAGCCCGAACAGTCAGTTGATGACTCTCGCCTCGCACGCGTGTGTGGGTGGACAAATAGGCCGTTTGAGGACTCGTCACAAGGGCAATTATGAAAGCCCAAGTCAATGGAGGACTCCCCTCCCTCTTGGGAAGACAAGACTGCCACATGGCGCCTATGACCAACACATGGCATTTGTGCTTCCCTCCCAAAAGAGACCCCATGGGTCTATAAAAGGTGGGACTTTTCTCACCCAAAATATACAGGTTGAAGGAGATTTCAAGCAACGAAGTGCTGCCGAGTTGAAGACTCACTTGCATCCCCTTTGGTTCACTTTCTCACATCCACCAATCTCTTTTGCAAGGGAGGTTGTTGGGTGGCTTTTGGAAGCTTGAACCTGACCCAAATCCAACACATGGACACCTGAACCAACCAATTCGCCGACCCCCCAATCCTAAGAGGTTTTGGGCCCATCCCTAGTGGATTGGCGCCGAAATCAAGTGCCAACGGTGGGAGGCCCACTTGGGCACCCCTCGCACTTCTCAAGTTCCATTCTTTTTTAGCATTCTAGATTATTTGTTTACATTGCATGTTGTGTCATTCTGTTTGGTGAACTCATAGCTGCAATTTCATAACTTTTGATCAGATTCTAGTATGTTTTGTGTCGCTTTGTTGTTTCACTGACTTGCAGGAGGCGATATCAAATTCCCGAGGATAGAGGCCAAATTGGGAGAATCCGACCATCTGGGTCATCCCAAAATGGCCCCAATTACATAACCCCTCTGTCTGCAGGTGTTTTGGAAGTCTCGGGAGTCGACATTGGAGCAGATCACTTCGACTTTTCCAACACAGAAGGAATCGTCTCACCCGGGGACGATTAGCAGTCAGAAATCGTCCTGCCCAGGGACGATTTCCAGATGAAGGCAGATTGGCCGACTGTTTCAGTGGCAATGGCCTTTTGGTAATATCTTCTATCTTCTGTCAGGTTTTCAGGCCATTTGGACTCACTGTACTTACTGTTTCAGGCAAATGTTTGCATGCATATTTCACTAATTTTAGAGAACAAACACTCCTTATTTGCAGCAGGTGCTACTGACATCTTGGTTGTTTTCGTGTTCGCAGGAGGAGCAGCAGAAGTCAAAGACTCATCAGCGTAAGCGGCGGCAACATTCTGGCCCGCCCATTCAAACGTGGGCACGCGAAAAGAGGAACATTAAGTGATTGTAACCAAATTCTTTTAACGCTCCTAGCCCCTGAAAAGGGAGGAGGCGTCATTGTAACAGAGATCAAGAAAGTTTAATGAAAGGGCTGTGTTTTCTCCATTTGCTTGTGTCTCATTGCAATGCGTCTTTTTCATTTCATGCACTTTACATTTCTAGGACTTAAGCGTACTTGATTTTGAATGCAATCGCAATTAGTGTTTCCTTCGCCCGAATCTCGTGCTTTCATATACTAATAAAAATATCCAATATTTATAATTTTATGGGATCTATTAAAACTTTTGTTATTGCATCTTTTATCCCCTTATCAGAATCATTTAAACCATCATTATCTTTATAAAGGAAGAACAAACCTCTTCCAATATTGAAATAAAGAGATTTACAAGAAGATGGAATATGATCTGATTTTAGAAATTCCCAATTTAATTCTTCTACATAGCCATCAACAAGACTATTGATGTAACTCAAGGCATCTTCCCTTGATATTTCAGGATTGTCTTTCATATAACAATCTATACTTGAAGCTATCTCTCCATGCATTTTCTCATCCTTTAGATTTAAAAACACATGTTAGCATTGTTGTATTGAATTCCAATGACATGATAAATCAAACAATATATCTAAACAAGTGTTGGGCTTAATTTTAATTACCTGAAAATCATTTATATCATCGATGAATCGAGCAATCAATGTTGTAATAGTTTGGAACCTTGATGTTGGAAAATCAAGTTTCTCCAAAATCTCAGCAGAAAGACAAGTGTCCATTAAAACTAATGGAAATATCATTAGTGTTCGCATTCCCGAGCTTATCTCACCATTCTTGATGTATTCAAGAAATGTTGGTGTGTACTTGAAAGCAATCCATTCAGCTTCTTTTAAATAAGCCAAAAGGTAATTTTTCCACTGAAAAGTAAAACATGATGTAAGATTCAAATATATTTATTATACTATTCATATAATAAAAAATATAAATAAAAATTTGAACTTATGAATATGTTATAAAGATTCTATATAAATACTTTTGGAAATAAAAATATATTAAACCATAGATTTTATTAAAATATAGAATACATTACAAAATAAAAAGCACAATTTTTGACAATATTTTTTCATGTATACAATTCAATGTTTACTCCCAACAATAAATTAATACATTTTTAACTAGATCAAAATAGCTATAAACAACAAATCTAAAACAAAAAAACAAGACTTCTTTGAACTCTATCATTATCATCTTAAATAAAAAGAACCTACAAACCTTAATCATAAAAAAAATTTAAGAATCATAAATGAAAAAACTCGAATAAAATAATATAATATAAATAAAATATACCAAATTTAATATGTACTCTAAACAACAATTTTTTTTAATTAAATCAAAATAATCATAAATAAAAATTAAAAAAAATCTTCCACAAACTTTATTTTATATATCCAAGACATTTCATAATCTTAGAAATATATAGATCATATGACGTCAACAACTAAAATTGGTGTAGGTGTAAGATGCTCTACCCTATAATAAATTTAAAAAATAAAAATAAATTCAAATCCCAAGAAGGTGCTTACAGAGTCTCGCAAATGCTTGTGCACGTGAGGACCGTGTTTCTTCTCGGCTTCCCTTGCAATCTTCTCGTACACTCCACGTGCAAATTTCCAGATAATTTTCATGTAATCCGGCAGGTTTTCCGTCAATGACATATCCCATCTGAAATTAAATTATAAGCATCAGCTTCATAAAATTTTCATCATGAATCAAATTAGATGCTTAGAAATTTATGGAATATGAAGCAATTAACAAGAATCAAATTAGATGCTTAGAAATTTATGGAATATGAAGCAATTAACGAGAATGAAATTAGATGCTTAGAAATTTATGGAATATGAAGCAATTACTTTGTTAATGCCTCCGTTAGCTGTTTAAGTTCTTCAAAGGTTCCATAAGTGTCGTAAGTGTCATCTGCCAGTGTCATAAGCGTCGCCCATTCGCCAAAAGCGATTCTGCTTTCACGGAATTCGGGCTCAAACATTGAACACAGCCCCCAAAAATAGAACTCCACATGACGATGGCGTAAAAAATCCAGCTGAATCGCCTCCGAATCTTTCCACCATCTACAGTACGAGACATCAAAACCAAATCTTTCAAATAAATAGATAAGTATTAATGTAGAACTCGCAAGGATATCATTTGCTTTATCGGGTGATATGACTTGGGTTCAATTTTAGGGTGGATATGTATAAAGTATTTAGTCAATAAAAAAAATATTAATGTGGAACGAAATTTCAATTATGGAATATGTTATTACACTTTCATCATCACATTAACATTAACAAGTTAGAAAATAAGAAGACCAACCCCTATACACATACCTAAAGTCGATATTAATAAAAGTGAAGAATTGGTTGCTCACCTGGACACTACTTTTACCTCGTTCTGGTGTTGAGACTGCAAAATGTTGAAGTCCAGTATTGCAAGTTCTATAAACTTGTCACAAATACTGCACAAGGTAACACCTTTAATTTCAAAGGTTTGAAAAAAGGGGTAGAAAATAAATTGTAGATTTCTTTCTTTTATTTATTTATTTATGGTTTCACTTCAGACTTACCTGTGGACATTCTTGATCTGAGGCCAAGTATTGCTGTGTTGCCTAATTATTTCAATATAGTTTCTGGTCTCCCATCGCGGAAGGCTGCATCTCCATGGATATTTTAAAACGTATTCCACCTGTATCAAGTTGTTTTAGTGCTTACATCAACAAATTTAAAATATATATAAAAGGTACTCGCCTCCATTACAAGCTCATTGTTCTCGAGATTGGGCTTGTGGAGAGACTGTTGCAGATATGAGGACGTAAATAATATCACTACCCATAATATGATTTTACTTTATTTATTGAAAGGAGAATGTTTTTTTTTTTTTTTTTGCAATTTTATGTATTTTTTTAAAATATATATAATTTATTTTAATAATTTTATTCACATTATTTTTTAAATTTGTATGAAGAGGTTTATAAATTTTATTTGGTTTATTTGAAAGTAAGAGTTTTTATAGTTTCACATAACCCATCTAAAGGGATAAATAATTTTAATTTTATTTATAATATTTAAATTAGATATGTTAAAATATTTAATAATTATTTAAATATTTTATTTTAAGAAAATATTAATTTATGAAGTTTTAAGATTTTATTATCATGATTTAAAATATGAAGTAAAATAAAGAGAATGAAAATAAAGATTTTTTTTTAATTAAAATTTGTGTAAATAAGAATGAAATTATAAATGGTGTCATGTTCCTCAAGGTTTATAGATTTTATTTGGTTTAATTGAAAGCAAGATTTTTTAAGTTTCATATAAGCCATTTTAAATAATAAATAATTTTATTTACTCAAAAAAATAAATAAATAATTTTATTCATAATATTTAAATTAGATAGTTAAAATCATATTTATAAAATATTTATCAAAAATATTTAATAATTGTTAAAATATTTTATTTAAAAAATAATAATTTATTAAATTTTAAGATTTTTTTAATGAAAAAATCTTATATTAATTAAGATTAATCATACAAAACGGGGCTAGTGGAATTAGCACACCCCACAAACCATAAAATCCGCTAGGTGGATGAAATCACACCTCCCCAATAAAAATATATATAATTAAACTATGATTTTATTGTCGTGATTTTAAACTATGAAGTGAAATTAAAAATATATATAATTAAGGTATTTTTTGTTAATATAATTATAAATAATAATACTTTTTTATTGATATATAGAAGGGGTTTTGAAAGGATCCTTAACCTAGGCCCTCAGAGAGGGGCTAGCATGGTAAACACCCATAAATGAAGGAGAAGAAATTTTTTATTCTATAAACAGAACAGGAAGGAAAGATTACAAGGGAGGCAAACAAGAATGTATCCTATCACTACATGAGATTTTAGCCCAATAGAGTGCCTCTTAGCTCAAAATCAAAAGCTCTACCAGTTTATTGAAGATCATGGGTGGCCTCTCAAACATTGTTTCCACCATTACGGATGCTCTCCAAGGCCACCTCAATCCCTATTTGAAAGATGTTTCTTCCACCAGCCATAGGGTGAGGATAGGATATTTTTGAGTCTATAAATTAGCCTAGTCTCTGAATGGTATTTTTTTTTTCTTGTGAGGGCTAGAATAGATTAAGTTCCATTTGCAATTTTTGTCTCTGATTCTCTTTTCCTTAGATCTTGGTTTGAAGGCCTACCAGCCTTTATTTCACTATCAACGTTTGCACCTCCTTTTTTTTATTGATTTTTGGTAATAGCCCAAGGAGTGCTTTGCTTGATGCCAACCTTGAACTTAGGTACAACCATAAACAAAACATTAGCTTCAAATAAATATCCTATATCAAGAAAAGGTAAGGACTTTGCTAGAAAAGTAAGGGAACCAATCTAAGAAGCAACAACCACAGAGGCATCTACTTTTGAGGAGATTCCTCTATCATGCCAAAGAAAGAACTCTACTAGAATAACAAAGTCACTAGAATTAGGATCTATGTTGGGAGGCTTAACTTCATTGGAGGATAATATGACCTTTGAAGCTGAGAGGGTCTCACTTACTAAACATGAATAGGGATTTTCGTGGAGAGGAAAAATATTTCTAAGATTGGGATTAGGAAGGCTTACCTGGCTTTAGGGACACTCAAAATCCTCCATGCTTATCTTCTATAGCTCATCAAAAATAGGGCCATGTTACTAGGGGGTTATTGCAACACCCACAAATTTCTTGGGATATTTGCAATGTTAGGCCTTCTTGAAAACTGAATGATTCTTCAAATATGGACACTAAGGAGAGAGGTGTTCTTGCTTATTATAAGTAGATAAAAAAGAAGGATTGTTTTCGTATTCTATTTCATGATGCCAATTGGATATCTTCGAGATCAACTCAATGCATTTTGGAAGCTCAGCATTCATATTAGTATTGATACACATTCTAGCATAGATCATATTTGATTTTGCTTTTATGGTAGTTTCAAAGGAGAGAAGATCCCCAATGGCTCTCGTAATCCCTTTGAGAATATCTTCATATCAAAATTGGATCAATAGATCAAGGAGTTCAACCCATAATGGATCAGAGTTAATACATTGGGTATCTATGCAAATGTTTGAGCTCCAATTCCATAATAAGAGACTACATCTACCATAGAACCAAGGGGCCCCTTTGATGATGCAAGAAAATTCCTCTACATAGATCAACTTAATGAGGAAGAAACCTTTGGGGAGCACTACTAGCTCCATGTAACCATGAAGTTTCCACTTAGAGAAGGCCCACCGCCTGATGTATTTTATATCATGTCATGATATAAGGAATTTCCCAACTAACATGTTAGATTCCTAAGACACTATTATATTCATAAGTTCTAAAAGGACACAGAGCTTTCCTTAGAATAAGAGCAAAGTGGATGTTGTTCTTAAGATACATATATGAATGCTTATGGATGACATCCATAAAGTATAAAGGAGGGTGCTCCTATTGGGTAGGCTTGGGGACACCAGTATCGAGGTATGGACCCACCCCAATGTCTGTTATGTCTAGATTGGTAGACAAGTGAAGTCCATGCCCATACTTGAGAACATAGGAGTGCATGTTTACACCAGAGAAACTCTCACCTGAACCCAATTCAAAACTCAAATCTAAGACATTTCTCTCACTTGGATCCATCCATGTGATTCCATCCATTGAATAGGCTTTGAGTTCCATTTATGAATCCATTCAAATCAAAAAAATAACTTGTTATTGTATTTCCTCTTAAACAAAAGATAATTACTTTCGAATTTGAGAGTTTTGATACCATTGAAAATATCATATATTATTATAGGAGTTGCTAATAGCCATTTTAATATATTATTATAATGATATATTTTTTTGAAAAATAATTTGAAAAAACTTGTATTAAAACAAAGATCATTTACAAGTTGGGATGAGACTTTTCCCAGCCTTAGTCAGAGAGAACACATGTTTACAACAGTAAAAGAAGATTTGCATTGGATCCAAATCTCTTAAACCATATTTCTACAATGACTATTCACCTATTTACAACTATAAAAGAAGATCTACATTGAAACATAAATCTCCTAAATAGTATTTCTGGAGTGGTTATCCAAATTAGCTAAGCACTGGATTTGCTCACCAACATGCCTAATCATCTCATCCTCAATAGCCATGTCACTCGTGCCATTGAACCCCTACCTCCTTCTCGAGTACCCATCTTAGCCAGGAAGTATGCCACTTTATTTAGATCTCTACTCACATAAACTAGAATCACATCATCTAATTCCCTCCATAATTCCTTAATTTGAGTGACAAGAATCCTCAACCTCCATGTTTTCAAAGCAAAGTTCCTCATGCAATCTAGAGCTCCAACCATTATTTGAGAATCCGATTCTAGGATTATCCTCGTATGACCTTGTTTTATTGCCCAAATAGAAGCAGATTTGATAGCTAAGGCTTCTGCTTCATTGTTTGTGGCTCTTCCCAAGACTTGCAGTTCCCAATAGAGCATTGTTCCAACATGATTTTGGCAAACCACTCCAATTCTAGCTCTACCTAGATTGCCTTTTGTAGCTCCATCAGTATTAATTTTAATCCAACATTTTGGGGGTGGTTTCCAACTAGCTTTGTCCTGTCCCTCTTGCACTTCAACTTCCTTTTCCATTGCCCCAATAACAACCTGAGTTTCCTCTTTAGCATATATCGCCACAGTTTCTGTGACTTTGCTCCAAATGACCTGCCAAACTCCATCTAAAGAAGAAAAAGTTTCTCTAAAAATTCTAGCATTTCTCTCCAACCACACTAGCCACCAAATAAAGTTTAATCCAAGCTCCCAACCAATACAAAGAGCTTTAGATTTAAATCTATCCCTCTTCCATATTTCCCAAATATTAATCCAATTCAAATCACCATTAACTTGAATTTTATAATATAAAAACCATCTCTCCCAAATCTGGCACATGAATGGGCACTCAAACATCAAGTGATCAGTTGTTTCCTCGCTCTTGTAGCATAAAACACGTTGAGATGGACCAATGATTCCCCTACATCTAAGATTATCAAAAGTAAGAATTCCATTATGCATGAACCGCCAAGCCAAAAAGTTTACTTTCAGCCAACCCTTGGACTGCCAAATCTTTCTCCAATCCTCAACCTGATATGTATGAGTAGGAGGCTCTGGAAGGATCTTATCATATCCGTCCTTCACTGTGTAGACACCAAGGCTCCCATAGCCCCAATCTAATTCATCCTCCTCATCTCTACTTGTGAGAAATATTTTTGCCAATATGGGTGTCAAATCCGGAGGGATTGAAATTGGCCACTCATCCAACTTCTTAAACTGCTTAAACTTATAATCCCCAACTGACTAGTGTTGAAATAACTTTCAATTTGGACCCATACCTTGGTTTCTATGGCTATTTTTATTGGTTGCAATTCAAGAAATTCAACAATGATAGGTGGGTATTGATCCCATGAATCTGTCCAAAATCGTGCCTTCTCCCCTCTCCCCACTTTCCAAAATAATCTATCTTTTACTACTTGAGATCCTAACTTGAGAGCCTACCACACTAAGGATCCATTACCATCCAAAGGGAAACAACCCACCTCATTTGGGTTTACATGTCCCAAATATTTACTAGTTAATATTCTACTGAATAAAGAAGTTGGTTGGGAAATCCACCTCTAGTAAAGCTTTCCAGCCAAAGCTTTATTATTTAACTTTGATCTTCTCAGTCCCAAACCTCCTTTTACCTTGGGCTGGCTTACTTTATCCCAACCTACTAAGGCCCATTTCCTCTCTCCTTTTACTCCTTCCCATAAAAATTTTCTAGCCATCTTGTCCAACTCTTTCCATATGGTATGTGGGGCAACAAGGATAGAAAATTTATAAATTGGCATGGCCTGAATGACTGATTGTAAAAAATTTAATCTACCCCCATAGCTTAACCATTTGTGATACCAATGATTAATTATGTCCTTGATACAATCCAAAATATTCCTCCAGATATCTATTTTTAGTTTTTTAAAATGCAAAGGGACCCCCAAGTATACCACTGGGAGATAAGTCCTTGTGAATCCCAAAATCTCTAAAATTCTATCCTGAAGCCTTTGATCAAGATTGAAAAAGACCACTTTGAATTTTTTATCATTGATGACTTGGTTTGTAGCCCTAAGGTAGACATTAAGTGTATCTCTAATCATTCTTGCTTCCCTGAAGCTGGCCACTCCCACCAATCCTATGTCATCCACAAACTGTAGGTGAGTCAAAACTTTCTCACCCACCTTGATACCTGTTAGCAAACCTTGTTGTCTTCTCCTCAAGATGAGTCTACCCAATCCTTCAGCTAATATGAGAAAAATATAGGGAGATCAAGGATCTCCTTGACGAAGTCCTCGAGTAGCTCCAAATGGTTGTGAGGGAAGACCCTTGATTAACACTGATTATGTAGGAGTAGAAACACAACTCATGACCCATTCTATCCAATCCTGAGAGAAACCAAAGACTGCCATCATCTTTGACAAGAAGCTCCACTCCACCCTATCATAAGCCTTTGACATATCTAATTTTATGAACATTCCTCTATTACGCGATGTTTGCATTGAATGGATTGCCTCCCGAGCTAGAACCACACCATCCAAGATCTGCCTACCCTCTACAAAACCCCCTTGCTTCGAGGATATAATGTTATGTAGAAGAGGTTTTAGTCGCTCAGCCATTACCTTTGTGATTATTTTATATATGACATTGCATAAGGCAATAGGTCTATAATCTGAAATATGTACCCCCTCCTCCCCTTTTGGAATTAAGGTAATGAAAGTATGATTTAATTCTTTAAGCATTCTTTTACTACCTTTGGACTCCTCTATAACAACCATTACATCCTCCTCCAAGTTATCCCAAAAGGCTTGAAAAAACTCAATTGGAAAGCCATATGGACCTGGTGTTTTTTCGGTGCTCATTCCAAAGACTACATTCTTCAGTTCCTCTCTATCAATGGGTTTAAGTAGGGTTTGATTTTATTCTTCAGAGATAACAGAGGGTATGATAGCAATAACTTATTTTTGAGCCTCTTCATCTTGCACCATAATTTCCTTAAATAGTTTAGAAAAATAATCCATTGAATGGAAATGCATACCTGGAATTGTATCAAAGGAGTGTCTGTTATCATCTTGAAGAGCTTCCATGTTGTTCATCTGTCTCCTAGCACAAGCAATCCGATGGAAAAATTTGGTATTTTTATCACCTTCTAATAACCAAGTGGTTCTTGCTCTCTATTTCCAGTAGGTCTCCTCTTGGTTGTCAATGTCCTCAATCGCTTTACGCAATGCATCATCCTCTTCTTTGAGCTGCTCTGTAATTGTTCCTTCCCTAAAGTGTTTTTGAACCTCATCCCATTTGGCCACCAATGGAGCTCTTTGGACTTGGAAGTATGTCTTGTTAGCTCGCCTCCATTGTTTTAGTTGATCTTTGACATAATGAAGTTGTTTGTGGAATCTAAACATTGTTGTCCCATATCTGGGTGACCTTATTCCCACCACTGTGGAATTTTCTTTCGAAATTCCTCTTTTTGTAACCAAAAGTTTTCAAATTTAAACGGTTTGCGATGTTGCACTTGTCTTGATCCCCCTTCCAACAAAATGGGGAAGTGATCCGAAACTGGACCCTCCAAAATCTGAAATTTTAAAATCCATTTTACAAATGCCTCCTCTCGAAACCAAAAAATGGTCTAACTTCACCTTCCTGCTATGTGGCTCCCTCCTCTTATTAGTCCAAGTATAGTTGGTTCCAGGGCATTTAATATCCACCAAGTGTAATGCCTGACTTGGGCAATCATAAGTCAATCCCCTGGGTCTAAAATTGGGGTTCCCCCTTCCTGATATCTAGAGGATAATTTAGCATTAAAATCCCCAAAAATAATCCAAGTATAAATCTTCCCTTGAGACTCTCATGTTATGCACAAATTTCCATTGATGCATCTGACCATCTAGGTTTTGAGCCCCATAAAAATTTGTGATTAAAACATGTTCAGATGTGACATTATTTCTAAAATGTGATGTGAGAACACCCCTCCAAGCTATATGTTCTATTGCAGTCCATTCAAGAGAGTTCAAAAGAGTAACTATCCCCCTGAGGCACCTTGGGCAGCCACTTCCATATGACCAGCACCCCTCCAAATTCTTTTAACTATTTTACACATAAGATCTAAAGACATTTTTGTCTCCTGGATAAGCAAAAAAATTGTTTTACATTTTTCTAAGAGTCTTCGAATAGCAGATTGATGGGTTCTACTGTTTAAACCCCTAACATTCCATGATTGTATAATCATTGGTTACCTTGAGAGCAATAAAAATCTATTGGCCTCACCGATCCTCCAGTGATCAATTTGTCTCCTTGAACTGCTATCAATTCCTTATTTTATTTTCTACCCACTCCTTGAGAGTTGCTATTTTTTTATCTCTTTTCCACCTATGTTATCCCTAAAGTTGGCCTTTCTTTGTTATTTTCTGCTATGCCCATGCTGACATCCTTAATTATTGGTTGCTCTTGGTTATGCACTATCAATGCCCCTGCACTCTCTGACTGTGGTAACTCACTGTACTCAATTACCTGCTCTATGATGGGGGGAGATGAAAGAGGAGCTTGAACATGGATGTTATTATTTTCATTATTCCCATCCACTCCTTCCATGAATTGTTCTTCTTGGTCCATTAGTGTCTTAAATATCTCATACCTATTGGAGGGCCTGAGTTGGGTTTGTTCTTTACCATATTTTTTCTTTTGCCTTCTCCTTCTTTTGGGCTGTTCAAAACCATCTCCCTGTGCTTATTTACCCTGAGAAATATTGGTTGGTTCTTTGTTGATTGTTGACTTACCCTCCTTAGGAATATTTGACATTCCTAGAGGAGCCTCCATTTTTATGTTCATATTATTTGGGCAAGATCGAGCCAAATGCCCATATTTGTGGCAAACTCTGCATCTGAAGGGCAATGCCTCATAATCCAATTGTTGAATCCAAGATAGTCCTGCAAGTTCAAGTTCCACCTCTGTCGGTAGAGGCTGGCTAAGATCCATTTCCACACATAATATTGCATAAATAGTTGTGTTTCCTTCTATTGTGTCTTTGGAAACACCCAAATGTCTTCCAAGGGAATTACCGATAATTTCTAATACTTGCTCACTCCAAAACTCCATTGGAAGTGCATACAAACGGATCCAAATCGGGACAGCAGTGGGTTCAATTCGAGGATCAAATCCCACTCTCCAGGGTTGAACAAATAATCATGTCGGACCATGATTCCTCTTTTCTGATTCGAAAGCCCTATTTCTATTGGCAAGTGAAGAAAAAATAACAATAAAATATCCATTACTAATAAACCATAAAGAATACTCACCAAGAGGCTCCCATTTTTGTCGGACCCAAAAATGCAAAAAATTCAGGGTAGGGCGAATACCCATGAATTTACAGATCAAATCATGATTGGCTCTATATAAAATTGTTTCTTCAACCATCCTTTGCTCAATGACAATATTTGGCCTTGATTCGACTGTGGCAAGCATACATTAACTCGTTAAGATGTTGATCTATTTCCAAGACATAAAGAGCATTTTTAATGCAATTTTTTGTGCTTCTTTAGTCTTTGATGGAGATTTATCCTTTAACAAATCTGCAAAAGAACTATGTCTCTCTAGAAGAGGATCCGGAGGTGTCCCCATTGGACCCTCCTGGAGCAGCAATCTTGTCTTCAAATCTACAGTAACCAGAAATCTCTTCGGCTACCCAACTGACGCCCTCTTCTACAAATAATGATATATTAAAATGACTATTAAATGACATTTTCTCAAGAGAATAGATTCCAAGGAGAAAACCAATACAATACATATAGATATTCTTTTGACTCTCAAGGAGGAAACCATGATGATATAGGGAGATATTGTATGGGATTAAGATTATCTACCTTTATTATAAAATAATTTTATCACCATGTCATTTTTTGGTAAAATTAGAATCCTTCACTCCACCTTAAAATACTTATTTAATTAGTTAAGATTTTATCATTTATCATTTTACTTAGAAATAATAAATTTTTAAAAATTTCTTAAAATAATTATTTTTGTGTCCAAAATAATGTAATTTAAAATTATTGTTTTATATATTTAGGCTTTTAAATAAATCAAATTGCATTATCAATAATTTTTTATATATTAAATAGATTCGCTCAACTAAATATTAAATTTGGATAAAAAAACTTAAAATAAATCATATTAATGAGTAGCTAAATATTAAATAAAATTATTACAAATTCAACTATAACCTTCTCCACTTTTCCATTGATGAGTTTGTTCTATTTTACTTTTAAAAAAATAGAGATGATTTTTTAATGAGATAATATCCTTTCCACTTTTCCTTTGTTCTACAATACTCTAAATAATGTAGGTCATCTTTATAATTAGTTTTTATTATATTATATTTTTGTGATTGAATTTTTATTATAAAACTCCAATAAGAGCATCTTAAATAAATGAGCTAGAAAATTTACATGTAAGATCTAAAGATATTATAAATTTAAATCTAAAATTTAGATGTATATATATCTTAAAGTTAATAAGAATTTATAATATAATAAAAATTATAACTTTTTAAAAAGATTTAGTTTAATGTAATTTTAATATGTTGATTAATGTCTTATTTTTTTGTTTGTGGAAAACATCTCAGAAGGGATGCCACTTTTGGGTAAGACTCAAGGAAGCAGGGGTATTTATGAAATATAGAAAAATACACACAAGGAGCATGCCTGAAACAACACACAACAAGAACAAAAAAACACAAATACACAAAAGGCTAAAACAAATAAATCATACTTCTTGAGTGTGTCAGCAAGAAAAGGTAAAGAAGAAAAATAAACTACACAAAAAAAACACACAAACAACAGAGGAAAACACATTCAAAAATAAATAAATAAAATGACAAAAATAAACAACACCAAAATATGAAATACACAAAAAAACCACCAACGCAGCATAACAAACACTACCATAACAAAAACAAAAAAAAGAAACAAAAAACATAGAACACAAAACACACATAAAAAACCCAAAAACAACATAACAAAATAAAACCAAAATAGAAACAACAAAAAGAATAAAAAACACCACAAACGAAATCAGGAAAAAAAATACAACAAAAACTAAGCCAAAGGATTAATTGACAAATCAAACAAAATATGGTAACACTAAGAAAAAAACCAAAGCTTAACAAATTACCAAAAATATCAAAAATTGCTTAGCAAAATAGCTCAAGCTTCCAACATTGTCATAAAGAGACTGACTATAAACCTTAGGATTATGGCATCCTTATCCTCTTATTCGTATCTTGCTTCATTCCAGTTGGGACTATAGGTTGGTTACTTGGTACCACGACACTACTATTGGAATTTGTATGGTCTTTTTGAGGATCCATTTTGTTTGTAGTTTGAACCTGCCCTTTTGTTTTGCACTTGGGTTGGTTTTCTACATTGTACTTTTTTTCCCTTTATGGTTATTTCTCAGCATCAAGGTAAGCTCTTTTAATGATTTCTCATCATGCAATCCTTCATGTTCTTTCTCTTCATCAAACTGTGTCTCCATAATAACTATTTCCATTTGACCATCCTCATCATTTGCTTGCTCATTCGTGGAGAGAATTTCAAAGGTGTTAGGAGAAATAATTGTTTTCTCTGTTGTTGCTATTTTTTTGTGTTTTTTTGTTTAGGGATTTGAAACCCTACCAAGTCCCCATCCTCTTTCTCTTTGTTAGGGACCTTATGTGGACAATCCTTGGCTAGATGACCATATTCATGGAATATTTTCATAATCTACTACTTGGTCCCATATTTCTTCCCTATATTGTAAAATAGTCTTCTCTGGAAGTGGTTTGTCAAAATAAATCAAAACATAAATCCTTGCATAAATCATATGCTCTAAGTGTTGGGTACAATCATAATTCATAATGTAAACTCCTAAATAATTTCCAATTGTTTAGAATATCTTTGGATGTTAGTATTCTATCGGAAGACCAAATAAACGAACCCAAACAGGGGTAGTTGATGGCATCTCTTCCTCAGCTTTGAACTTGGTATGTCAGGGCTTCATGAAGAGCCCTGCCCTACCAAAAAACCATGGTCCCCCTTGAAAAATGTTCTCCCTATCTTCTTCATTTTCAAAAAATATAATAAATTAGCCATTAGGGTATGTAAAAATTTATAACTTACCTTTAGTGCTCCAGTTATTGGCAGCCCATTGCTTCAAGGTAGCAACAATCGATTAGAATCCCATGAATCGACAAATTAGGCTTTCCTCTCAATCGCATCTATTCCTTTCTGAACATCTATTATTTCCAACTTCACTACTGGGGATCCATTAGTTGCTTTCATGTAACCCATCTCTATTTTCCTTGGCTAGACCTTTGGCATCCTCAATGGTTTCCTTGGCAATCGTTGATTGTGTTCCCCTCTTGTTTGAGGTGGTCCTCCATGGATTGCTTCTCTAAAATTTATTTTTGACTTAATGCATGCATCTCTGTTGAAACCCTCCATCCCAATATCCAAAAGATGAAATTGCAGGAAACCCTAAATTTTCACTATAAACCCTAATGCAACCACTTTCACCCTCAAACCATTTTGCTATAAGAAGAATTATAAATCCATAATCTATGTCTTTGATTCCCTGACCTTCAACAAAATCCATTGTCCACCATTTCATCTTCATCAGGTTGTATTCCCGGCCGCACTGTTTGTGTGTAGTTGTTCACCACAGTGAATAGCGCTCGGGAGTCGTTTGAATTTCCTTTTCAATCATCTTCTAAGGCATCGCTCAAGAATTCAACTCGATGAGTCTATCTTTGATTAATCTCTTATATATATAAATAATAGCTTGTTATTTTTAAGATGATAAAAAAAATTAATATAACACATATGATATATTGTTGTCTTTAATATGATATAAAGATCCTTTGGTCCCTTGATGTGTATTTTATTTTTGAAATCTTTTGTTTATCAAAATATTTTATGGGATATTTTATATATAATATTTTTTATTATGATAATAGTTTTTTAATAATTAAAAGTTTGTAGTTTTGAGAGGGTCCCATAACCTGATACAATCCCTCTTGTAGGAGATAAAAAAGAACCAATATCCCAGTAAGGATTAACAACCAAACCAGTTAGAAATCAACCACCTTACAGGGAGTAGATAAAAATCTGGGTTAGTAAACCAATAACATAAAAGCACCAACCCAAAAAAATAAAACTCCCAAGAAAACTCAAGGTATCATCTGAGAATTATCAAGAGTAAACAGCCCCAAGGAAATGGTTGTCTAAAAGCCAATTCATGTCTTCAGTGAAATCAACATCGATCTTAAGAGTGCCCAGGATGGACCTCTACTTATCATCAATTATTTTTATCGACTGGAGCAAATTATGGTGGTATTCTTCCTAAGAGGAACCAAGGGGTACTATCCACTCTAGCAGAAACTAATTTTTTACCTCGATATGGACCTCCAACTTAAAATGAGCTATCATAATCTTCAATTCCTCCTTGAGAAAACTCTTCTCCGTAAGTCTCTTGGACCACCTCTTCTGACTTCACCTCACCCCGTTTGACATCACTGAGTCAAAGGGGCTCCCAATATGAACAAATTCTGATAATATGGATCTTGACTTTCTAGGCCAGTGCAATTTACCTCATTTCACTCCTTTAGAGTATTAGAGAGTTCCTTACCCAAACGGTCGATAGGTTTAAGCATAAGGGGTAGTACCAAAAAAGTAATTATAAAATTGCAGCAAATCTAGGCTAACAGTGTATAAACTTTGGGGTGAATTTTTTAAAATTTTGTAGAAAATTTATCAAAATATGGCAAATATTTGAAAATTTTGTACCAAATTGTTCAAAATTTTTAAACAGCAACTGTCATAAGGCTATTGGCAAAATTTACTAGTACAATGCAACTGGTAGAAGCGACTAGCACAAGGTGACTAGTAGACGCGACTGGTACAAGGCGAGTGGTAGAAGTGACTGGCACAAAGTGAGTGGTAGAAGTGACTGACATAAGGTGAATGGAAGAAGGTGACTAGCACAAGGTGACTTGCATAAGGTAACTAGCACAATACAACTGGTATATGATTATTGGCATATGGCAACTAGCACAAGGTGATTGGCACGAGGTAACTGGTATATGGTGACTGACATATGGTGACTGGCATATGGCGACTATCACAAGATGACTATTATATGGTGACTGGCACAAGGTGACTAGCATATGATGACTGGTAGATGGTGAGTGGTATAAATCAATTGGTAGATGACAAACAATATATGGTGGGTGGTATACGGTGACTGGTAGATGGTGAGTGGTATAGAGCGACTAGCAAATGGTGATTGGCATATGGAAACTAGCACAAGGTGACTAGAATATGGCGACTAGAATATAGCGACTGGAATATGGTGAGTGGCATAGAGCAATTGGCATATGGTGACTGGTATATGGCAGGTGACAGATGGAAATTGGAATATGGAAACTAGTAGATGGTATTGAGGATAAACACTACAATTGAATTTTTTGTAAGGGATGGTGCATTGGAAGCAAAGGATATTGAGGTAGATGCAACTGAAACTTCATGAACTGTATAGGAAGAAAAGTAGAACTATTACTTTTTTATTTGAGGAGAAACCAAACATGTTGCATAGTTTTTTTTAAGTTGTAAAAAAATCATATATTTTTTAAACCAATAAAAGAGACAATTTTAATAAATTTTGTATTATCTTTTTGATATTTTTTTTTCAATATTGTGGTGTTTTGATTAGTTGTGTGGATGCAACAAATAATTTTGAATTATGTGGATGCAATAAAATTTTATTTTATGTTTTATGATATAATTTGAAATAATTGAAATGCAGCACAGATATTTAGCTTGCCATACATAGTTTATTCAATATAAATCTTCTAAATAATTTGAATATTATAGACTAATAATCCAATAACAAGACTTAAATAACATGATATACAAAATATCCAATAACACGTCTTGGATATAAAAAATAATAGTGTTCCATAAGCAACATATATGTAATCAATATTCTGTTAAAAATTGATAGCATAATATGTGAAATCAAAATACATATGAAAATCAGTATTATTTGTAATCAATATTCTATTGAAAACTGACAGCATAATATGTGAAATCAAAATACAAGTGAAAATCAATAATATTAGTAATAAATATTCTATTGAAAACTAATAGTATAATATGTAAAATCAAAATACATATGAAAATCAATAATATTTGTAATCAATATTTTGTTGAAAACTGATAGCATAATATGTGAAATCAAAATACATGTGAAATTCAATAACATTTGTAATCAATATTCTGTTGAAAACTGATAGCAGATCTGTAATCAATATTCTATTGAAAACTGATAGCATAATATGTGAATTTGAAATCAAAATATTGTGTTCCAAAATACATGTCTCAAAATATAATAAAATCTTAATATTTTGTTGAAATAAAATGAAATCAAATATGGTGAAAGAATCAAATATCAATATTCTATTGAAATCAAATGAAAAAATCAAATCTCAATATTCTATTGAAAATTGATAGCATAAAATGTGAAATCAAATCAAATGAAAGCATATTTGCATCATAATTCTAGAAACTGGAACAAACTCTTTTTAAATTGTATAAAATCTTCTACACGCATACCTAAAAGTTTTGTCATCATAGTCTGATCAGTGTTACCATTATCCTCATCATCCTGAGTATTCGTGACACCTCTTCTCTCTGCCAAAGATTTCCAATATGATAAAGCTCTTTCATAAGGAAACTTCTTTACCTCATAGGTGAACACATATACTCTCAAATAATTTTCCAAGTTTTTGTCCAACTTATTTCAAACTTTAGATTTTACATATGATAATGCACTAAATACCCTTTCATCTTCCATAAATCCTAAAATTATTGTTTGACATAATTCATATAAATTAAAATATTGACTCATAGTATGTTGTAAGATACTACTGAGATGTAATTATTTCCACAAATGTGAAATAGAACCTGTTTCATGATGGTTAGTGAGTTGTGAAACTTGAGCAAACATTGTTGTTCCAAAATAGTTTGATTATTTTGTCAAGAGATCTTTGTTGAGAATGCCATTGATTTCAATGCCATTGACTACCACATTTTTAGTGAAATGGTTGTGAGAAGCGGAACAAGATTTCATTAATGTGATAAAATATAAATAATACATTCGAGCCAAGATTAGTCTGGAGGTTGTGGAACCACTCGAGGCCAAAATAGGTGCGGTTGCAACAAATAACTAGCCTAAATTAATCAAATCCAACAAAATAATATTGTTTAGGATCGAATTAATTAGAGAGAGTAAATATTGAAATATATTCTAACATACCCCCTTATTACAATATTTGAGGAAACATATAACTACTAGTTATACTAGCATCCCCCCATTATTTTGAAATGCATAGATAATTGTGAAACAATTAAAATTTGACACATGCAAGTGCCTTAGTGAATATGTCTACAACTTGAGCATTGGTGGAGATGTACTGAAGCTAAATTCGGTGCCTTGGTACTTCGTCTTGAATAAAGTGGGATTGTGTATCAATGTGCTTGGTTTTTTCATGATGCACTGGATTCTTAACAAGGTTCAAAACACCCATGTTGTCACAAAACAAGTGTATTGGATATTTTTATGGAAGACCCATACTTGTCAAGATGTGACGTAATCATATCACTTCGCACACAGCTTCACATGTGGCATGATATTCTGCCTTTGTTGATGAGATAGCAACCACCTGTTGCTTCTTGTTGTGCCAAGAGACAGGACCAAATCCAAGATGAAACAAATATCTTGAACTTGATTTACGATCATCATATGATCTGGCATAGTCAGAGTTCGTGTATCACTATAAGAAGAATTTGTTGTTCCTCTTGTATTCTAGGCTATATTCCATTATGCCATAGACATAGTGAAGAACTCGCTTTGCTACTTTCCAGTGTGTATTCTTTGGTTCCTGCATGAATCTCAAAATATAGTTGATAGCAAATATGATATCTGGCCTAGTGTTGGTCAAATATATGAGACTCCCAATCAGTTGATGATAGAGAGTAGCATCTACCTGAGGTGATTTGTCATATCGCGATAACTAAATTCCTGATTCCATTGGTGTTGCCATCGGCTTGCAATCAATTGTGCGATATTTATCTAGTATTGTCTTGGCATATTTTTTTTGGGACACTTTGATGTAGTGCTCCTTCTGGTTCACTTCCAAACCAAGACATTAATAGAGAAGTCTGAGATCTATCATTTCAAAATATTTTCTCAAATCCTGTTTGATAGTAGAGATCATTTTTTCTAAACTCCCTGTTATGATCAGATCATCAACATAGAGTACAAGCAACACTATTTCAGAGTCTTGCTTCTTAAAATAGAGGTTTGCATCCGATGGACATCTCTTAAATCCATGCTACAATAGGTGATTATCCATTTTTATATACCAATATCGAGGGGCCTGTTTCAAATCATATAAGGATTTGACCAAATTGCAAACTTTATGTTGTTGGCCTTCCACTTAAAATCCTTTCGGTTGAGTCATGTAGACTTCCTCTTGGAGATCACCATTTAGAAAGGCACTCTTGACATCCATTTGGTGCACTTTCTACCCATATTGTGCTGCCATAGCACAAAGAACTCGAATGGTTGTCATCCGAGCAGTAGGTACAAAAGTTTCCTTGTAGTCAATGCCTTCTCTTTGAGCATAGCCCTTTGCAACAAGTTGGGCCTTATGCTTATCTATTGTCCCATATGCCTTGTACTTGAATTTGTACACCCATTTGCAGCCTATGGGTTTCTTTTCGTATGGAAGATCAACAAGATTCCAAGTTTTGTTTTTTATCATAAACTTATTCTATGCATCCATAGTGGCCTTCCACTAAGGCTCACTAAGAGCATCTTGAACTGAAGCAGGTTCAAGTTCATCTATTGAAGATATAAACACCTTATCATAATCAATATCCATATCTTCTGTATCTCTCTCTGTATCTACATAAAGTTCCTCAAAAGATTGAAAAATATCATCAACCCCAGTAATCTCTGTTGCAGCTTTCTCCTGTCGAGCCATGTTGCGAGTACGAGGCCTATCCAATGTCAAATCTGGTGGAGTGGATAGCTTAGAGTATCTAATTGTATTTGTATACCACTTTGGATTCTTCTTATATGGTGATGAAGAATATGAAGAAGGACCTCCAACCTTTGATGAAGGAGACTTCTCAACCTTAGTTTCCACAAGGTCTAGGTATACATCTGATGTGTTTTCTGATGTGAAAGCCTCATCAAAAACTATGTATCTACTAATGCAAATTTTCTTGGTCAAAGGATCAATCAATCGATAACCCTTAGAGTGCTCATCATACCCAAGAAGAATGCACTTCAATGTTTTCTCATCTAGCTTCTTCCTTTTTTCTTTTGGTATGTGCATGAATGCTTTACAACCAAAAATACGCAGATGAGAGATGGAGGGTTTCCTGCCATTCTATGCTTCCTATAGAGTCATTCCTTGTAGGGCCTTAGTGGGTGCCCTATTCAACAGATATATTGATGTGGTGACAGCTTCTCCCCAATATTGTTTCCCAATTCTAGCTCTTATGAGCATGCAATGAACCATTTCCATGATGGAACGGTTCCTCCTTTCAGCAACTCCATTTTTTTGAGGAGTATAAGCAGTAGTTAACTATCGTGTGATCCCATTTTCAGTCAAGAATACATAAAATTCTTTAGATGTGAACTCCCCCCTCGATCTGAGCACAGGGTCTTTATAGAAGTCCCTGACTCCTTTTCAACAGATTTCTTGAATTGCTAAAATAAGCCAAATGCTTTAGATTTCAGTTGAAGAAAGAATACCCACATATTTCCTGAGTAATCATCCATGAATAACTAAAAATACCTCTTACCCCCATAAATTTTGGGTGTTAAAGGACCGCACAGATCGGTGTGAACCAACTCTAGAGGTTTCTTTGCTCTTGTAGAGCTCCTCTCGAAAGGTACTCTATGCTACTTTGCTTTTTTGCCAAGCAGTCAGAGCAAACTGGAAATATGGTAGAAAGGGAAGGAAGACCTTGTACCATATCATACTTACTTAAGTAACCAAAACTCATATTTCCATATCTCTTGTGCCATAGAGAAGTTGCCTCCTTTGTAGAGACAGTCATGGCTACATCTGGAGTAGAGATAGCATCTAGGGTAAATAAGCCATACTTATATGAAGTGGTTGCAATGTTCTTACCCCTCCTGGTAATAGAACAACACTTCTTGCCCCCCTCAACACTAAAGTGTACAACCATATCCTTGTCCAGAATTTGTGTGACTGAAAACATGTTTTTCGCCAATCCTAGAACATAGAGAACCTTCTCAATCTGGCACTTGCCATCATGAAGAGTAAAAAAAATTACACCTTCTCCCTGAACTTTGTATGTTTTACCATCGATAATAGTGACAATTTTGCCCTCTTTGGCCTCAAAAGACTCAAACCATGATTTATCGCTAGTCATGTGCTTACTAGCTCTAGAATCGACATACCAAATAGGATCCGTCTGCATGGATACTATGGTAGTCATGAGCACTTTGTGTGCTCGCTCAAAATCTGTGTCAGATTCCTCAACAACAACTGTTAAGATCCTGCTATAAAATAAACTCAAATAACACACTCTCACACAATTGCTTGGAAATAAACTCACATAAACATCACATTAATATAACAGAAATTTGCATAAAGAACAATCTCACAATAAGACAAAATCGCGGGCCTCTTCGAGGGGGCAACCTCCTTCAATACTTCATTAATTTTGCAAAATATGGTTACATTGGTGCCTTTTCGGGTATTTAAGGAGTTTCCTTCCAAGGTTGGCTTACATGCAAAATGCCACCTGGATTACATGCATAATGCCACCCGAATTACATGCATAGTGCCACTTTGAATTACATGCACAATGCCACTTGAATTACATGCACAATGCCACTCGAATTACATGCACAATGCCACACGAATTACATGCACAATTCCACCTATCTACCATGTGTTACATAAAAAGGGTGTCATTTGTCATAGGCACTACCTAAGCTAAAACTTAGAACATTACAAAATATTAACCATGGGTACTACCCACGTTCACTAGGAATTATTACATCAAGTAAGTTATTACATTAAGGGTTAGGATGAGATCCTAACATGCCCTTCTCCTTGAAGAAGCTTTGTCCTCAAAGCTGAAAATGAGGAAACTATTGTTGGAGATGATGGAGAGACTCCCATGTAGCATCCTCAGGTCGAAGTCCATGCCACTGAACCAGGACCTCTGTAATGGTACAGTTGCGCAGAGTGCGAGTTCGACGATCCAGAAGCTGCTTTGGTGCAAGTAATATGGAGCCTTCTTCATCCAATTCGGGGAGTGGTGATGGAACCTGTACCTTGGAGCTGCCCGAAATGTAGGAGGAATGCATGAGTGGAGGGCGCCCGTAAACTGCCTCAAACAATGTGAGTTTGGTGGCGGTATGATAGGAAGTGTTGTACCACCATTCGGCCAAAGAAAGCCATTTTGCCCAATGAGTAGGATGATCGAAGGCAAGGCAGCAAGGGTAAGTTTCCAAGCATTTATTAACAACCTCTGTTTGACCATCCGTTTGCGGATGGTAGGCTGAACTCATTTTGAGCTGAGTCCCTTGCAACTTAAACAACTCTTGCCACAAATTGCTAGTAAAGGTGGGATCACGATCAGATACAATGGAGTTTGGCATGCCATGAAGGTGAAATATGGAGTCAAGAAAAATTTGGGCAATAGTGAATGTTGTGTAAGGATGGGTTAGGACACAAAAGTGAGCATACTTTGAAATGCGGTCCACTACCACGAAAATAATAGACTTGCCTCCAGATTTAGGTAGCCCTTCTATGAAGTCCCTAGAGATGTCAGTCCACACCTGATCCGGTATTGGCAATGGTGGAAGAGTGCCCAGAGAGCGCACTATTTCTCCTTTCATCCTTTGACCTGTGTCACAGTCTGCCACCAAAGAGCGAATGTTCTGTTTCCTACCTTTCCAAAATAAGGTGTGCTTGAGTCGCTCATAAGGTGGTCTGATATTGGGAGGTGTACTATCCGGAAATAATGGAATGGCATGGTCATGAGAGCGATGCGGTGGTAGTGTGGTTGGTTCTGAAAAGATGGCCTCTTGTTTGGGGAGAATCTGTTGCATGTCTTGTGGGATTTCACCCATTGGAGATGTGGATGGTTGGATGGAGAATAGTTGTGCAATGACCCCACGTGATGATTTTTTTAGCAATTTCTCCATGCCGTTTGAACTGATAATTTGAGGTGTTCTTGTCGGGGAGCCCTTGATGATGTGTGTTTGTCCGTTATGGCAGAACTACGTCCAGATTTCAGCAAAGTTTCAACTGATAGTGCCCAATGTACTCAACCATTGGGATCCCAAAACAATATCACATCCACCCAACTGGAGGGCAAACATGTCCTGCTTGAGTTCATAGTCCCCTATCTTGATTTTAACATTGCGACACTTTCCTTTACAAGGTAAGGTTCCCCCATTGGCTACCATGACCTCAAAGGAATTACAAGTGTGGATATAGCAATTTGCTCGTTGAGCAACTCTAGGGTCAATGAAGTTGTGCATGCTTCCTGAATCCAGAAGGATGGAAAGACGTTGGCCCTTGAAAAATCTTGTAACCTTCATGGTTTGAGGAGTAGTAATGTCTGCAAGGGCATGGATTGTAATTGTTGTCTCAGGTTCCTATTTCATTTTTGGAGGGTCCTCATCCTCCTCACTCTCGTCAGTGGTATCAGGTTCTTCAACATCTATCAAGAACAATTTTTTGTGTGCACACTTATGCCCTTTGAAAAACTTTTCATCACAATTGTAGCATAATCCTTGGGCATGACGTGCATCCATCTCTTTGATGGTGAGGCGCTTGGGTGCAGCAGGTTTATTATCATCTAGGTGTTGGGCTCTAGGAGGAAATGAAGGTTTATTTTGAGAAAACTTTGATGGGTGTCTTTGGGCAGAGAGTTTAGATTCGGCCAAACGGGCCAAACTGATAGCTTCCATCATAGTTCGTGGTTTCAACATTTTTACTTCTGCTTGGAGTTCCACCTTCAACCCACTGATATAACAACTCTGGAAGAACCCTTCACTCAATCCTCTTGTCCTATTGGCCAATTTCTCAAATTGAGCTTGGTACTCTCGGACTGACCCTGTTTGTTGCAGTTTGGTCAAGGCTCCTGTAAAGTCCTCAAACTCACTAGGACCAAATCGAGTGAGTAGTTGGGATTCAAAATCCTCCCAAGAGAGATTTGGGTAGGCAAGACGCAACCATTGAAACCAGTGTAGAGCCTCAGATTCCAAGTTAAAGGAAGCCATCTAGACTCGATGAAATATGGGTACATTATGAAGTTGAAAGAATTGGTCAACCCGACATAGCCACCCATCAACATCCTTCCCACTGAATTTGGGAAAGTCCAATTTGGGCATTCTAAAGGGTGGATCATGGGCATGATTCCTTGTAGAACTCTCAGCTTGGTATTCTGATTTGGGTGGTTCTCTTCTTAGTTTGTTGTCTACTTCTGTCAATGCTTCTTCTAAGCGATTGCTAGTGGCCTCATGCTCTAGGCGAAGACCTTGGACTTCTTCCCTTATGGAGTGAAAAGTCGAGTTCAAGTTCTCAATGGCTTTTGTTAGGGATTCCAAGTGTTCTAGTTCTTTCTGGTGTCCACGGGTACCCTGGGCCATTTTTTAGACCTTTTGTGACCAGTTACTAAAAATAGAATTGAATTTTTAGGACTTACTATTTTTAGTAAGTGCCCAAAAAAGTGCTTGGGTGCTATATATTAAAATGATCAGAAGAAGGAGGTGGTCACAATGAGCTATATCTCTCAACACTACTTTTTTTTTTTTTTTATCTCCTATTTTGCTGAGTCTAACGGTGTTTACAGATTCTGATTCTGAGCTACTGAGCAAAAGTTGGCTACTGGAGCACTATCTATAACTGGCCGTGTTTCACACTCAAGATTCTCTGTATTTTGCAGGTGACTGATATGACAGTTCTGTTTTGACCCTGAAGACTGTGAATTCTGCCCTGACTCGTGCTCGACCTCTCTCGACTTCGATCGTGGATCGCCCATCAGTAAATTTTACTGTTATTCTCTAGAATTTCAACTTAAGTTTCACCCTCATGGCTTATCCCGAATGCATGTCCCTTCTGTTATTTTTTTAGTAGAGGACTCCTTTCTCATATGCTCACTTTTGAAATGCAGGTTTACGAACATGGATGTTTGGATTTTTATTTTTATTTTTACGTTTTTTACAGGTTGAAGTTTTAACAGAACCAAGGAATGCTAAGTATAGGAGTATGTACCACCCATAGGCCCTCTAATATACTAACAATGACGAACAATAGTGCTCGGACCAATATTTCAGGCCACTACTCAAGGAGGATTCCACACATACCCTTGAGCACACTACTCGCCTCTTCGACAATACGGAAGGGTAATCGTCCAGGATGTTGTGTCCCATAGACTATGAGTAATACAAGGCCGAAGAGCTTCCTAATGGCTAAAAGTTTGTTTAATCCTAGATGGTCTCCCGATATACCCAAAGATACGTGGGAGCTCAAGTCCGTGTGCGAGTTCTGTCTGAGGCCTGGGTATTGGAGCCTGATCGCCCCTCACTTCACTAGATGCTTTATGGGCTATCTAGCTTAGCCAATAACGACAGATCCTTCACGATATTTTAAAACCCCGGTACAGGGTTTCTACCTACTCAACTAATAATATATTTTTTTGTTTTTGGTCTGGAAAAAAAAAACACTGTATTTTTTTGGATTTTTTTAATAAGGAAAAATAGAATGGAAAAAACACATGGAATTTATACCTAACAGGCGGATTGGATGGCAAGAATCATTGCAGTTGCAGTAGAACTTGGCCCTGGAAAGCGCTTTGATACCACTTGTTAAGATCCTGCTATAAAATAAACTCAAATAACACACTCTCACACAATTGCTTGGAAATAAACTCTCATAAACATCACATTAATATAACAGAAATTTGCATAAAGAACAATCTCACAATAAGACAGAATCGCGGGCCTCTTCGAGGGGGCAACCTCCTTCAATACTTCATTAATTTTGCAAAATATGGTTACATTGGTGCCTTTTCGGGTATTTAAGGAGTTTCCTTCCAAGGTTGGCTTACATTCAAAATGCCACCTGGATTACATGCATAATGCCACCCGAATTACATGCATAGTTCCACTTTGAATTACATGCACAATGCCACTCGAATTACATGCACAATGCCACTCGAATTACATGCACAATGCCACACAAATTACATGCACAATGCCACCTATCTACCATGAGTTACATAAAAAAGGTGCCATTTGTCATAGGCACTACCTAAGCTAAAACTTAGAACATTACAAAATATTAATCATGGGTACTACCCACGTTCACTAGGAATTATTACATCAAGTAAGTTATTACATTAAGGGTTAGGATGAGATCCTAACAACAACATTCACTTTTTGTTGTTTGTTCTTTTGTGGTTTGTTCTAGCCTTTCTATTTTGGTTGTTTATTCTTATGCCAACATCTGTTTGTATCATGACCTTCCTTGTCACAGATCTTGCAATATCTCTTAGTCTGTTGAGTTTTTTTATTTTTTTTCCCTTTTGAATCCTTTTGATAACCCCCTCCCTTCTAAAAATTACCCTTCTTCTTGTTCTGGCCCTTCTCTTTTGTGTAGAGGGCAGTGTTAGAAGAATCATCTCGATGTAGTTGGCATGCCTCCTCCTCTTGAAGTAAATTTACCAACTCAACAAAAGTAACTTGTCTCTATGATACATGAAGTGAGGTGATCAAAACTCTAAAATAATCAGGTAATGCTCTCATTACCACTGAGGTAAGAAGCTTATCATCAACTGGTGTTGCCAAGGAATTCAATTTTCCTTTCAACTCAAACACTCTGCAAAGAAAGAGTTCAACTGTCTCTCCCTGTTTTATGCTTAGACTATGTAATTGAGATTGAATAAATAGAATGGTGGAATCATTCTTTCCTTCATATATAGTTTTAAGGGCATTCCATGCCTCTTTACTATTTTTACAATCAGCAATATGGAGTTGAACTTCATCAGAGACAGCAAGCAAAATGAGCACTTTTGCCTTGTTATCTATCTTATCAAAGGCTTTCTGACCAGCAGTGAGAGTTGTGGCTCCAGCTGTAGATGAAGGTCTTACTATTGCTCCAGAAAAAATATCCCAAATATCATCCATATCTAGGATTGCCTTCATTTTTTTTCCATGGTGTATAGTTTGGACCTTTCAACAACTGATGAGCATCAGTCATTAGTTTTGCAGACATTGTGAAGGTTCCTTATAACACCAAATGGTCCCCCCTTTGATATACCTTAATTCTAGGTCGTTATACCATACAAAATACCCACCCTTATGTGAGGGAGACTATAGGTATTTTGAAAAACCAAAAAAATTACCCGCCCTTACGTGAGGGAGACTGTAGGTAATTTTAATGATTATATGATACGTGGTACTTAGGCGGTACTAAAAGGGAATCACCTCGTTGATGGCACCGACCTTAGAAAGCCTTCAATCCTCATGCGTGGGGCATAAATTCCCCTAAACACTTTGGATATCCGAACTTTCATCTAGATTTAAGCCTAAACACGAGAATGATTGGGGTAGTGCATGGAGTAAAAAAAATAGCAAAATGGCAAACTTATTTCTCCCTGACGATTAATAGAGAACAAGCTCAGTTGTTGTTTTGGCAACTATATTAGGCGACGGATACAGTAGCGCAATCACGACAACTTTACCTATAACTACTGGCTAGAGGTATCACAAATACCAAACGTTGTAGTGCAATAAATTGCACGGATGGGTTTTAATTATTCCGAGGACTTAGGGAGTGAATTTGATTTTAAATTTTAATGATGTAGTGCAAAGCAAGAAAAAATGCAACATACAACATAAAAGTGCCCACATAAATAAACCACTAGGTGTTGGGCACTGCCAAAAATGCACCTTTACAATAATGCCAAATTTTGTTTTTTCTCAAAAAATTACTCTCTATCCCCCCTTGATTTTTGAAAAAATACTCCCCCCCTTAAAAAAAAAATTGTCCTTTTAAAGCATTTTTAAAACATTTTTTTATAACTAAAGTTAAAAATAAATAAATTATTTCATATAGTAGAAAAAAAAAATTAAAATAACTTTAAACTATAAAAAATAATGTAAAAACTATATAATTTTTAACTTTATAAAAAAAATATTATTAAAAAAAAACTTGAAAAATCAAAAAAATGTATACCTTAGCTTAGGGGGGGGGTCGGTGGGATTTGAACCCGCGACCTCAGGGCTCCCAGAGCCCTTATCACTCAGCTCACAACTGGTGATCCAGTGGGTTGATCCGAGACTTGATCTCGGTGCCCTCTTACAAGAAGCTTAGCCACAAGCCAAAAGATAGCTTGCGGCGGCTCTTCCACCTCAGTCGCGGCTCAGGCGGTGCTCAGGCGGTGATTCGGGGTGGTAGCAAGGTGGTGCGTGACACTCGGGGTGACAACAAGGGGCGACGATTCTGGAATACCAGGTGGTTTTCCACCAAAAAACCGTCACTTCCAACTGTGATCTGAGGTGTTGTTCCACCAAAAAACTAAGCGCTCTACATAGATTTTTCAACACAACCAAGTTTGCAACCCTTCAGACCTTGGAAAAAATCAGTTTACCTAGAAAAAAATGTTTGCCATGGTTGACTGTGATGCCCGCCAGGACAAAAATGAGGTCAAACAAGGAAGAAATGAGGCCAAATTCAAAAAGTAAACCAATGAAATTGAACAAAATTGCATTCAAATATCTTCAAATGCAATGGGTTTCGCATGCACCATCTATGATGATAATAAAAAATTTGAACCGGTTACTTGTTATGATGCCCACGACACTAATGACAGGTTGCATCATTTTTTTAAAAATAAAAATAAATCATATATCTCATATGGATGGGATATCGAGGCACTAAGGTTTTTAAATAACCTTAGCCTCCAATGAGGAGTATCTCCTCTCAGGGAGATGCTCCCCCGAGAGGGCGTAGGCTCTCCTCCCACATCGATTTTGCTACTGTGATTGCCGCCACTCATGCCTCATTGTCACTGTCTTTGCTTCTACCGTTCGACCCTAATTTTGATTTTGGTCGGTTTTTGGTCGATCCTTTGGCTTGTCGACCTTCGATCTTCTCTTCGACCTTTCACTTGTCGACCTTCTCATCGATCGGTTGTTGGTCGAAGCCTAATTTTTGGAATTATAAGGGCACGAGTTCCAAAAATTTGTAATAGTCTCCCACCTTTAAAAAAAAATGCCTCCAAAATCAAATTGCGTCTAAAGCTTCGCTCTCAAAACCGCTACTACAAGATCATTAAAAATGAGAGTGGCGGAGAGAGTGGAGAAGTGGCTCTGATACCATGTGAGAAGCGAAACAAGATTTCATTAATGTGATGAAATATAAATAATACATTCGAGCCAAGATTAGTCCGGAGGTCATGGAACCACCCGAGGCCAAAATAGGCATGGTTGCAACAAATAACAACTAACCTATATTAATCAAATCCAACAATATAAGATTGTTTAGGATCGAATTAATTAGAGAGAGTAAATATTGAAATATATTCTAACAATGGCTGGCAAGAGTGCCCATGTATTTGAGAAACAAACCATTTATAATATGGTATTCATTACAAGAATTCCAAAACATCAAGTTAACCACACTCATAGCCTCAAGCAATTCATCTCTTTGAAAACGATCTCTTATTTATTTTGTCAATGATTTTGCTATTTGTTTTAGTTTAATTTTTGTATCTGTTACAACTACATGAAATCTGTTGTATGTTATGGGTATTTGTTCAACTTCATTTGTAGTTATATCCATTTGCTGACCAAAACAATATAAATAAATATCCTTTTTGTGGACATTAATACATAGATGATCATTTATATTGAACTTCAAAAAGTTCTAAGGATCATTCACATTTTTCAATGCTTTCTAACTCTTAAACTTAGGATCCACAAAACTTTGACCAAATGCATACATCGTATCAATATGTATGCAAAATTATTTTCTTGCCCTGATGAAATCCACAATATAAATCGATATTTCTTATGCAATTTTTATCAAAGTTTATTTATTCCAACATTGGAAGAATACCACACAATGTGAGAAGTGTTTCAAAGTCACTCATTCGAAATAGCAAACATTTAGCCTTATCAACTGCCCTACGATTTGCATACATAAACCCTACCAAGGATTGATATTCTTTGAAAACTCTATATGTTGGTTGATACATTGAAATCCACCTAGTATCTACATATTTTAAAAGTTTTTTACCTTCAGTAACTCCTAGTGCAAACTGTTGAAACTTTAAAAATATTTTTGGACTATGCAAAAAATAATCATGAATTTCATGGATAAGCTCTTCCACTCTTGCTACATTTGTAAATGTATCCACAATTTTCTATGTAATATTCATTCTATGAGCCATGCAATGAATAGGGATCAAATATGGGGTAACATATGTTTGTAGTCTAACACAAAGACCATTCATATATCCTTGCATTGTAGTAGCACCATCAGCTCTGACACATATTAACTTAGTGGCTATTTCCATTTCATTCATTCCTTCTATTTTCTTTAAACTAGATACAACAATATTGTAATTTTTTTCTACATTGCAATTTTCCACCATCTTGCGTAATCCAATTAAATGAGGTTACCTTAAATGATTTTCTAATGAGTAAACATGCATGCAAATTCAATATGTGTTATCAATAGCGGTCACCTCATCAATTAAAAGTGAAATAAATTTGGCCTTTTTTACTTTCTCTTTGAGGTCATCTTGCTCAACCAATAACAAATATTTTGCTATTTCCCAACCACATCAATCTGACCAATGAATTTTGGGTAAGTTTTGTACATCAACTAGTCAAAATAGAGGTTTATAATCAATGAAATCAGACATAGTTCTATCCTTTTTAAGAATGGTGAGTACAATAGCAAATTGTAAACTTTTGAAGCTAAAGTGAACTTATTGATTTTTTGAAATTAGGCTTGAATCATTGCACCTTTCTCAATAAAATTTTACTTTTATTTCATTTCTTTATCATATTCTTGTGCATATCTGATATGTGCACACTCTGATTCATCCTTCCATATAATTTTTCAGTTTTTGTCCATCACCATCACTTTGTTTTTTTTTTATAGAAACCTTTCCAATATGGTTTTTTATTGTATCTTTCTTAACTTGCAATCTATGATCCTTTCCATGTTTCCGATTACAAATTATGCATCTCAATCTTGTTATTACCTCATTACTATTATCTAGAAGCACTAGCTCAATAAATGGAAATTCTAAAACCCAATTAGGCTAAAATGATCTGTTAATTATCCACCTAGATAACCTTGCACGTTTATATTTTTTAGAAGAAGATTATTTGAAAGTAGGGACTGTATAAGAACTATTATTTTGTTTTCCATTTGGCATGTTAGTTTTAGGAATCTCTTCATATTTTTGTTCCATTTCATTAAGAAAATTTTCATCTGTGGACTTTTCATTATCGTGGATATGTGGAAGTGGAGGTATATCAGGGTCAACAGTGTTCTCTATAGAGATAATACTAGGGTCAATACTAGGTTCATTATGATTATTCCATTTAAAAGTATACCTTCTATTAAAAAATATAGATAAACAGTGGACAAATCCATCAACCAAAAATCACCCTTCTTAATGAATGAAGACATTAAATATAAAAATAACAATATACAAAAATTAATTGGTTAGTAAGTAAAGGTGTTCATACCTTCAATTTGTGCAGATGTTGATGGCTGACAGAATTTTGAAACATTATAAAAGTATTTGAGGATACTCCTAGTTTTTTTATCATAATACTGGCCTCCCTTCTTTCCACTGCCAGAGTAACATGAACATCATTTTGAAAAATGAAAATAACTGGTAAAACAGAGAACTACTGTTCAAGACAACAAAATATCTGACCCAAGCAGGCTTGATATTAGTACCCAAATAATAGGAAAACCTCCTTATTGAGTGTCCATGAACAAAAATGTTTAAAAAATTAAAATTAATGGTAAAAAAAACCTACTAGTAAATGGTTGTTGTATATCACTTGCCTTCTGCCACTCGCCTTACGCTAGTTACCTTATGCCAATTGCCTTATGCTAGTCACCTTATGCCAATCATCTTATGTCAATCATCGTATGTCAGTTACCTTGTGTCAGTCACCTTGTACTAGTGCATCAGTCCTTGTGTCAGTCATCTTATGTTAGTCACCTTGTGTCAGTCTCCTTGTGTCCGTCACCTTGTGTCAGTCATCTTGTGTCAATCACGTTCTATTAGTTACCTTATGTTAGTCATCTTGTTACAGTCACATTCTACCAATCGTTAGTGTCATTTGCCTTCTGTCAATCACATTCTACCAATCATCTATGTTAGTCACCTTTTGTCAGTCACCTGCTTTGTATCGTTCGCTATCAGAGAAAATTAATGCTTTAATTGTATGAGTGTCTTTGTTACGGTTACCTATATATAATGGGGTACAAGAGGTGAATTGGGCAGAATAAAAAAATTAATAATTTTAAAGCAAAAATTAGGCGGGAAACCTTATGGTATCAGAGTGAATTTACCCTAAAAAAAATTGATCCCAAAATTTTTGGGTGAAATGGGCCGACCTATAGGGTCCCAAAATTCATTAAATTAAAATTGTGAAAATTTGAATATTCATGCTAAATTATGAAATTTGCCCCTGTGCATAACCTTGATGGTCAGAATGGGCTCCAGAAGAAACAATACCCAAGTTGGACTCTGAATCAGTAGAAACATCATGAGAAGTAAGGATCTCCTCTTAAGCTAAAAATTTTAGAGACAACACAGGGTTGGTTTCAATGAACTTTAAATTTTTTGCAACCTCGATTCCTCTTTCTTTGGCAACATATTCCACGATCAAGAGAACCAATCCTTGGTGCAGCGGGTTCAAGCCCCTTGCGTTTCTAACATCTGTCATTGTTTTTTCAAAGATTGGAAAAAGAAATTAGGGACATTCATCCGGAACCGCACGGTAGTCGGCACATAGCGAACTATTATTTCACCTTTTACTATGATAATGTTGATACTATAAAATTTTGTATTTATTAAATTAGTTTTTCTGCAATTTTTTTATAATTTGATTATAATTTAAGAATTTATTTTTTTTAATTCTATCCAAGCTTTTTATAACATGGTGATAAACTTTTTAAAATGCCTATTTAATTAGTAAAACTTTTATCATTTGGTGATAAATTTTTAAAATACTTCTTAAAATCATTATTTTTTATCCAAAATAATATAATCTTAAAAATATTGTTTTATATATATATAAAATTTCAAATAAATCAAATTACATTATCAATTAATATTTTATTTTTTTATATATCTTATATATTAAATAAATTCTCTCAACTAAATATTAAATTTCGATAAAAAAATTAAAATAAATCATATTAATAAACTACTAAATATTAAATGAAATTACATATAATATTGAACTAGAACCTTCTCCACTTTTCCATTGATAATTTATTTTGTATAAATTATATGGGCATCCTTTCCACCTTTCGAGATAATTTTTTTTAGAGATTACATGGAACCCTTTCCATTTTTCCTATGTTCTATATTACTTTTTTTAGAGTTGATTTTTTTTTAGAGATTACATAGGCACCTTTATAAAAAAAAAATTATGATCGACGTATAAGGCTGACCAGTCTCCTCCCAACCATGACCCCTCCTAAAGTTGAGAGCTATACTTATTAATAGGGAATTTAACATAAATCCAGCACACAACCACCCCTCACATACTTACCCACACCACAACATAAGGAAATTGATGCATTTCTTCAATTTTCTCATCTATTTTAAGACAATGTTCAACAGATAACTTTTGACCAATCGTATATGGATTACATACCTATTTAACATCATGCATCCTAAACCTTCGTAGTATCAAATCAACATATTTCCTTTGATTTAACCATAATTTTCTATTTGCATGATCTTTTATTATTTCCATACCTAAAATAAAGTTTGTAGCACCCAAATACTTCATGTCAAATTCAGAAGATAACTGAGATTTTAGTAACTTTATCATCTCCTTATTGTTACCAATTAATAGCATGTCATCCACTTACAATACAATGATAACAAAATTATCACCTTCCTTTTTGAAATATACACATGGATCTACTTTGTTTTTTCCAAGCCCAAGTGTCAAAAAAAACTGTCAAATTTTTTATTCCACATTCTTGGATACTGCTTCAACCCATAAAGAGACTTCTTCAACTTGCATACCAAGTCCTCCTTACCTTTTGTCCTAAATAATTTTGGTTGTGACATATATATGTCTTCATCAAGTTCACCATGTAGAAAATTTATCTTTACATCCATTTGTTCTATTTCAAAATCAAAAGCAATAGAAATAGCCAACATAACTCTATCTATGTTAGTTTAGCCACAAGAGAAAAAATATCACCAAATTTAATTCCCTCAACTTGATAAAATCCTTTTGCTACCAGGCAAGCATTGTAATTCTCCAACTTTCCTTCTACATTGTATTTTTTTCTTGAATAACCACTTACAACCAAAGTGTTCTTGCCAAGGGGTAATTTCACCAAGTTCCATGTCTTATTTTTATCTAAGGACTTCATTTATTCTTCCATAGCCCTTTTCCAAGACTTATTCTCACTTGATTGAAGTGCTCCTTTACAGTCTTGAGTTCTTCATTAGTAACTGATAAATTAAATGCAAAACAAAAATTTAAAGGGCTATACCTTTCTGGGAGTCTTCTCACCCAATCATATCTCCTCAAAATTGGAGTTCCAAGTTTTACATATTTAGCTTCCTCCTCACCTTATTCCTCTGAATATTCCTCTTAAGACTCTCTCTATAATTTAGGTTCTATCGTAGGTTCTTCCTCTTGTTCCAATTTTAATTTAACTATTTCTAGTTCTTTGTTTAGTTGCATTTACTATTTTGGAACCCATTTTATTTCTCTAAAGATCACATTACGACTATAAGTAATCTTCTGTGTTTCTAGATTCCATAACTTATATCCTTTCACACCAGTACTATAACCTAGAAATATGCATTTCTCATATTTATAGTGTAGCTTTATCTTTTGAAACATACATATAATATTCACAATCAAAAACCCTTATATGACTGAGAGGGTTTCTTACCAGTCCACACTTCCTATGGAGTTTTATCCACCAAAGCTGAGGTAGGATATCTATTGATGAGGTAGCAAGAAGTTAACACAACTTCTACCCATAATTTATTTTCTAACCATGCACCACTTAGCATGCTTCTAGCCTTATCCATCAATGTTTTGTTCATCCATTCTGCAACTTCATTTTTTTGTGGAGTATATGAAGTTGTTCTATGTCTTTCTATTCCATAGTCCTTACAAAATTACTCAAATTCATTATAGCAATACTCACCACCATTATCACTTCTCAAAACCTTTATATTTTTCTCTTGATGATTTTCTACAAGAGCCTTGAAATCTTTAAATTTATTGAAAACATCATATTTATACCGTAAAAAGTATACCCATGTCATTTTTGAGAAGTCATCTATAAATTTTGAAGAACACAAGCTTATACTGAGGGGAGTGAACAGTATAAGACCACTTTTTACTTTTCTTTCCCAATCAATATTATGCAATGTCAAGATAGCAATATCAACAACAATAATCAAAGCAATGCACAAATCACCACACACAATAAAGATACCAATTTTACGTGGTTCACCCAATGTGGGCTACTCCATAGGGAAAATCTTTCACTAAAATTTTCTCAACAAATCTCTTGGGAATCCTTTCTCTATTACAATGTTTATGGACCTTTGTACAAAGGAGACACTAATCCCCTAATCAATTTTGTGGATCTCTATCCATAAAAGAACTCCTTTCTCCTCTTGCTCTGGTTGATGATCTTCTAGAAGAATTTTTGCTCCCACTGCTCTAGCTAAGGGATCTCTATCCACTAAAGACTCATGTTCTCATTGCCCTGGCTAATGGATCTCTATCCACTGGAGACTATCATCCTCTATACTCTGTTACCTTCAAAGCTCTGTCTCAAATATACACTAAACGCAATCCTTTGGTCTAGCACAAATTTATTCTATCTTTGTCTCTGGTCTGGCACAAACCTGTGCTCAAATCTACACCAAACTCTGTCCTCAATCTCTGTCCTCTAATCTACACTAAACACAATCCTTTGGTCTAGCACAAATCTATCCTCAATATCTATCCTCAAGCCTTAACACAAATCTTGAATCAATCTCAAATCAAATCTGCTAGATCTTCCCCAAACCTTAACTCAAGGTTTGAACAAATCAATCAATCAACTCTTCTCACAAGCCTTCTCAAAGACTTATCTCAAATCTGCCTTGTAAGCTTCAAAAAAAGTTCACACCAATATGTCCTCAAGTCCTCTCTAGAACTTGTCCAATATGCTCAATAAGTCCTCATGAGAACTTATCCAAATCTACTCTCAATCTGTATTGTAAGCTTTCACAAAAGCTCACACAAATATGTCCACAAGTCTTCTCAAAGACTTACCTCAAATTTGCTCAACAATTCCACACTTGAACTTGTCCAATCTCATAGAAACATAAAGAGAATTGTTACAAACTCAATATGATCTACATTTATCACAATGCTCAATCACTTTCAATCACTCTCTTAGAAACATATAGATAATTTTTAGCAACTCAATATGCTTCACATTCATCTCAATACTCAATCACTTTCAATCACTCTCTTAGAAACATATAGAGAATTGTTAGAGACTCAATATACTTCACATTCACCTCAATACTCAATTTCTTTCAATCACTCTTTTAGAAACATATAGAGAATTGTTAGAGACTTAATATGCTTCACACTCATCAATACTCAACCTATTTCCCAAATCAATTCAGAATATAGAATAATTTGTTTCACAAAACTTGAACAATCACTTCACACATTTACTTGACTAGGTTCAACCAACTCTACTCAACAAATCACTCAATGAAATGATCCTTGCTCAAAAACCCTAGTCTAAGCATATGAATACTCACTCAAAATGTTTTCAACAATGCTTATCAATCAATATCACATAACAATGATACTCATGTTCTTTTCAAACAATGCTTATCAAACAAGTTTTTAACAACAACTCTTTATTCCAGAAAACCTTGAAGCATTAACTCAACACACTCAATAAGGAAACCTAATTAAGTCCTTTTCACTCCAAAGTTGTTTTCTAGAAAACCAACCAATCAACTCAACCATGGAAGAATATGCCCATACCTTTTTCTTGATGTAGAATGATCTTCAAAACCTAGTATCAATTTTCACAACTTTCTTTTCCAAGTACAAAGGGTTAGATGACAAGAATTATCACCCTAACACTTTTCACAATTTACCTCAAACACAAAGATAAATTAAATTCCAAATACACCTTATTGCTCCATCTCAATAATAAATTTCAACATCATAATTTTCATCAAAACCTCTTGTAAAATATAACACAATTTCTACTTATAACTCCTTTCTTAAATTGCACTTATAAAATAAAATAATTTATAAAATAATGCAACTTAATCAAGAACAACTTTTACCATGACCAAAAATAACCTTAACACAGGTAAATAATCCAATTTGATTATCACCTTATATCTCCCAATATACTCACAACAACCTTAGGGCAAACAAAAATTATTACCTTTGTCCTTAGTAGGTTTTTAACCCATGACAGTACCTCCTCAAGTGCCTTAGCCATAGCCTTGGCTATCACATGAGCTAAGCGCTCACGTGGGAGATAAACTCCCCATGTGCTCTTTATCCCATCCTTTGGCACCAAAACCAAAATGAAAAGAGCTTCCTTAAAATTGGTGTTGCTAGGTTTTGAACCCAAAACCTTCCTTTTGCAAGCGCTGAACCTTTGACACCTACGCTAGCCACCAAATGGTGCTAGGATCTTGGTGCCTTATATTTTTCAATACCTCATATTGTGGGATTTACGTTGCACACGGTTCTCTCTCTCCTCCACACATTGTAGCACATTCGAATTCGAATTGCAATCTTACATCTTTTTGGGCCTTAGCAAAGGCCATATATATGTGTTTTTATTTATTCTTTCTTCACGTCGGTGGGGATAATATCTTATTTGCACGTCAAAAAAATTGACATTTGGTATTATCATTTGAATAATATTTTATTTATAAAATTTAAATTCAATTTTGAATTTAAATATTTATAAATTAATTATTAAATCTTTTCATGGGCTTTTTAATTTGAAATTAAAGCCTCCTTGGTTTTTATAAAAAAACTATTATATTATGCCCATTGTGGTTTAAATTAAAAACCTTTTAATTTGCTTCCCATAATATTTAAACATAAATATTATGAAGCTCCTTCACTATAAAAATTTTGCATTTCTCCTTTTGGAATTTTGGCATCAATGGTGATTCGCTCTTTGTCTTCAATGACAATTTCATGTCTTGGCATCAATGACAACTCTATAGACTCAAAATATCCAAAAATATTCCCCTTTTTTATTGATGGCAACCCAATAAATTTTTACTATTTCCTTGATCTTTTATTTTGCTCCCCCTAGGAAATTGCTCTCTTCTTAAACCAAATCTATCCCCCTTACTCAAATACCAAATCTCTCCCCCTTTGACATCAATGACAAAGGTTCACCTTTGGGGCTCAAGGCTAAGAATGAGTCTCTTAGCTTAGCCCCTCACCCACCTCCTCTTGAGATGGTTAATTCTTGGGTGGGAGTATTTCTACTCCCAGTAAGCATTGGTCTTTACTTTTATCCTCTTTCCTTTTCATTTGATCCTTCTAATTTCTTTGATTGTTCCTATTTCTGTTCCTATCCATATCTATATTCATGTTCTTGTTCATATCCATATTCTTGTTTCTATTCTTTTTCATGTTCCTATCCATGTCCATATTCATGTTCTTGTTCTTGTTCATGCTTGATTCTAGAATGTCTTCTCTACACCACTTTGTTGTGTATCCATTAATTATTGCACTTATAACACTTAATGTTTTATTCCTTGGAGGTCCAAATATCTTAGGATTTCTTCTAGTGAAGCCATATCCTTTTCTTTCATGAACCCTACAATTCATTACCTTGTGACCAAACTGATTACATGAGAAGCAATACCCATGGAAAAGTTGTTTGTTTCCATATTCATGTCTTTCATGTGTCCTGCACTATGAAGCTATGTGCCCAAATCTATGACATGAAAAACATATTCCATTGAAGTTTTCTTGTCTTGACCTCATTGGTCTCTTAGTCTCTCTTAACCTATTTTGATTATTGTTCCATCTGTTTCTCTTTTGTGCATTGTTCCTTTCCTTGTTGAACTTTCTGTTGTTCAACTCATCCTCAGAAGTCTCACTTTCTCTTACACTGTCTTCTTATGAAGTTTCTTCTTCTTCAAAACTTGAGGTTGACTCTTTTTCTTGTTTCTTTTGAGCTTGTTAAAAGCCAAGACCTATTGTATTTTTTGACCTTCTTTGTACCTCGATCATTTTATCCATAATCTTTGAACTCTTTCTAAACTTGTGTAGCTTATTCTTGGACTCTTCTAAATCTTCCCTTAGTAGAGCTACTTCTTGTTCTAACTTTTCACATTCCAAGACCTTTGCTTCTAGCTTATCCTTGAACTTATTTTTCTTAGCCATTGATTTGTTTAAATCTTCTATAAGCATTCTTCTCTCTTCATCATATTCTTGAAACTGAAATTATAGTTTAGAGTTTTGCTTTCTTACCCTTTTTACTATGTCAAGATCATAAATAATTTCTGCCTTAAGATCTTATCCTTATTTATCTGATTCTTCCTCTATTTGTTTGCCTTTGTCCACATCTTCATTTTCTTTTGACTTGTCTACTATAGGATAACCTTCTTCTTCTTATAGTGCCATTAGAATATTATCTTATGGTCTTGTAGACCCAAAATGGCCACATACTTAATAAAATTTTGAAAATTTTTTCTAAGTCATGAATTTCTCATTCCACACACTTTGTAGTGTATTTTGGAGCAGATCTACAACAAAGATCACAAATCTACCCAACACTTAGCAAGTTTTCGCACTTAGAGTAATTTGACAAGGTTTCTCATATGCCTAGCTCTAGACTGGCAATACACCCTGAATTCGCAAAAAAATTTGAAAAGGGATGATGTTAGCATAAAATAAGTGTGGATTGGCAACCGCTTTATATTATTTGATATCTTTTTAGCAGCTAAGTGTTGGAAAGCCCGATTCCAAAGAGCGGAGTGAGCAATTTTTCCTGGAACGATGATAGAAAGCGGAAAGCTAAGTATAGGAGTTGCAGATTCATGACAAAGGATATTTTTGACTAACTCTCTTCCAGAATGACAACAAGCAATAATGTACTCTAAATTTAGTGTGGATTGGAGGAAGATTCACTTTGCATTACAATAGGTCTGCAATGGTGTTCACAGGCCAATGAACTTGCTTGGGTCCAAAATGGAATTTGCAAAAGTTTCAAATGAGATATGATGTCATCAAATTTTTTGTATGGATTGGCAAAATCTTTACGGCCAATGAAGAAAAATAAAGGACAAGGAGTGGATTCAATCCCACTTAACTTTCAAAGCATTTAAGGCCAGATTGTCATTTCGTAGTTTCTAATGCAAGAAATATGATGCCATCAGTTTTTAAGAGCAGAATGGCATTGTGTTCTCCCCCACCATTATACCAAGCTTATATCATATTAAATCATAACCATACGATGGGGGAGATTGACGATGGAGTTTTTACTAAGGAATATAAATTATATAAAAGCATTTCTTCACCGGAGTTATAATAGTCAATTGAATGAGGAAGCTGAAGCGTCAAGGGTTTCAAGAAGATAGAACCAGAATATGGTTATAGATCGACGACATCAAAAGGCTTCCAAGAAAGATCGATGATGTATACATAATCTCTAATGGCCAGGACTCTAGTTAGCATCAGAAAACCAACAAGTTGTAGAGGTTTCGAGCTACCATGGCAGTCCACTTGCAACACATTTCCCAAAGGATGAACCAGTAAGAGAATGCCAGCAAGAACTCTCTGTTGAGCTATCAAATTTTAATCTTTGTAATGTTACATGTTAATTTAATTTTTCAAAACTATAAATAGAGGTCAAACCCTCATTTCTAAGGGTCGACTCTAGTGTGTTTGCACGTGCTATTGTAAATATTCCCAAGGACTAATGAAAGGAGCATTACATTGATTTTTACCTTATATATTATGTCTTCATATTTGATATCAGAGGTTCAAATTCTTAAGTTGCATTTATGTGAATACTTAAATGGTTACTTTGTTCCAAATTAATGGATTACTAGCTACTAGGATAATCGAAATCTGCTTTTGAATTCGATCTTTATTGTTGGGGAGTACATTTCTATAAAATATAAGTATTGGTGAATTTTGTTATTTGGATTATCATTGTTTGGATATTGAAATTATTGTCTACAATATTCTCAGTTATTCTTTAGTGAATGAAAATACATTTAACTTGAGATAATGTTGATATGAGTAATGTGTCTTTAAGTTAGTTTTTTGGAGCTTCTATTGTAGTGCAATGCTATTAACCTATCCTTCCACTATTGTTCACATCTTTCTAACCCTAAAATTTTCTAACCCTTATCTCAAAACCCTAAGTGAGCATAATTGTGTCAACACCCTATTATAAGTTGACAAGGAACCATCCTACTCTGGAGGTTGGATCGGAAACTTTGTTTTGGTCCATCTAATGTTGAGTTTTGAGTTGTAGCTATCGGGTGCAAGCTTGGATATAAAGTAGGAAGATAGACAGCCACGGTATTGAGTAAAACTTTATTTAATTCAGTGCCCAACAATTTTTGGCATACCTGGTGTGACCAGTTCACAAGGAACACAAAACCCATCATATGAGATATTATTTATCTCTACTCGGAGGAATCAAAATTTGGTGAATTGTATTAACCTTATAAGCAGAGAATAGGAAATTCACTTGGTGAATCCCTGGTCTTTAAACCCAGAAAAAGAATTACCCTTGTAGACCAGTGTCCTTTCATGTATACCAGGTCTTTCAAAATGAATAACCCTAACTCCTATTTTTATTGTAAATTACCTTATAAAGGGCCTACTGTTATCAAAATTTGGATCAAGAATTCCTCTTAGAAGAGGAGCTTCCTAAATAAAACCCTACAATTAATCCAGCAACCACACTAATAAGAACTGCACCTAGAAATATGGCACAAAATATGGCCCCTAATCAGCCATTACAGAAGTACCCCGACTAGAATATAGTTGGTCCCCTGAGATTAGCCCAAATGAATTCCATCCCCCAGGATTTATCCAAGGCTATCCCCTCTTATGATGGATCTAGGAAGATAGCCTATGAACATTGTCAAGATATTTTAAACCTGGCAGCAATTCACAACATAAAAGAAGAGGATATTATCGTAAGAAGAGGATTTAAAATGTCATTCAACATAGGCTTGAGGTCACTTTTGTCACAACAAGCATTTGCCATCATAGGCTTGGCCTTCAATATTTCATTCATTTCCTCTTGATTTTTAGGATTCACCTTAAAAATGTTAAGAGTAATTAATGCCATGTATACTATCTTCACAAAATCAATAGGGAATGTAACACCATTTTCAAAATGATCTCCATAAGCATTAGCTTCTTTAAGGATCGATTGTAAGCAACACCTATTTTAAGAATTATTCATACTTATAAAGATATTTATCTTCTTGGAAATAAATACTTTTATCTCATTCCAAACACTTTTGAACTTTACCTTACTTCTCTCCACCTTCACTAGCTTCTTGAAAATAAAGATCATTATTTGGTGTCACACACTTTTGAACTTTAGCTTGCTTCTTGGCTTGTTTCCTCTTTGTCTTTCCCATTTAGTCAAGTGATGTGAATGCTTCTTGTAGTCTTTGGAATTTATTTTCTTTAACACAATAGTGAGGGTTTCTTATGTCTCCCAAATCATCCCACCCTTTCTATAAACTTATTAGTACATGGAAGAAGTTAGTCATTTCAATATAATCAAGTATAAAAAATATCTATGAAAAATGAAGGCATTAAATCATATTATTTTGAAATATCCATGGAAACACATATCCACATACACATAGCTTTCTTTCTCTCCTATAAGTGGGTACTTCCTACTTGATGTTTCTTAGTTTTACTAATATTTCTCAAAATTTACACTTTCATAGATTAGTATGGAGTCCAGAAAGCATGGTCCATCACCTATATATAACTTTTAAACTAAAAAATATGATGAGAAAAATCATTTCATAAGGAAAGTCATTGAATAATGTGAACTCAATTTATACTTCCTTTTGATCCATTTTTTAAGCTAAGAAAAACTGGCTAGTATGCATTGAATCTATATATTAATTCTATTTTTTATGCTTAATTATCTCATCCTTAGAATCCTTTTGGTAACTCACCTGCTTCCTAAATCAATATTATCATATACCTATTCCTCCTTCTTATTTTCAATATTCTCATAATCCAAATTAAATATTCCTTAATAGAAATGTCTTCCTTTCTATCTATGTTAGTTTTATTACAATTCTCAATTATGTGAATTGTTTCTAAGATCTAGAACAAGAAACTTAAATATGAGGCTATTTCTCTCCTCACACTTACTTAAAGTAGTACCATTTATGGATGGAGTTGGAATCTTAGTTTATACTATGAAACTCCTTACTCTATATTATTTTTGAAAATTATTGTTATTATAAATTTTTAATCTCAAGCTATTTTCATATTATGTAGTTTTAATTATGATCTATAGATAAAACAAGTTTATTTTTCCATATCCTACTTACTAAAGTTGTTGTGTAAAGACACATTGATATTAACATTAATAAAAATGATATGTATTTAAATATGCTTTGAGTTTAACAATATTTCAACCTCAATGTAGTATTTAGAAAGAAATTTTATTTTATTATGAATTTAAGACAATGTAATTTTGAAAATAATAATAGTTTTATTTTTTAATTTATAATTACATATGCTCAAAATATAAAAATAAAAATATTTTAGAATAAACTTAAGAAATACATTCATGCATAACATTTTGAAAAAGACAACAATTTACAAAGATTAAATTAATATTCAAAATATAATATTTTATTTTACATATATTTGTGCATATCCATACACAATTATTTCTTCTCTAAACCTTATACATATACTAATAAAAATCTCCAATATTTATAATTTTATGGGATCTATTAAAACTTTTGTTATTGCATCTTTTATACCCTTATCAAAATCATTTATACCATCATTATCTTTATAAAGGAAGAACAAACCTCTTCCAATATTGAAATAAAGAGATTTAGAAGAAGATGGAATATGATCTGATTTTAAAAATTCCCAATTTAATTCTTAAATATTAAATAGATTTTGCTATCCATGTCAAAATATTACATCCCACCACTAAAATTTATCTTATCCTTACTTTATTTTGAGAATAAAACAATATTTTGTAGAATCTATTCAACATTTTTTCACTTTGTCACATTATATTACATCCGACCATCCATAATCAACATGTATTTTTTGACAAGAAGCTTTTGCCATCCATGTCAATATATTGAACTGAAAGTATACAAATCACATTAAATAGATTTTGAGGTTAATATAGATTTAAATAGATTTTGAGGTTAATAAAGATTAGAAGTTAATCTTGAAATCTCATAAAGTATGCGTTGCATCCAAAAAACCAAGACTAAAAATATACAAATCAGATTAAATAGATTTATATAATAACAATTATATCTCATAAAAAACATCTTCAAAGAAAAATGAGTTTCTTTCACTACTATTTATAGTCTATACTACCTAATTTAAATTTTATTGGCAAGGTACTTTGGCAAAGTAAGAGAAAAAAATATGGCCTTTGCCAAGACTGAAAGTATACAAATCACATTAAATAGATTTTGAGGTTAATATAGATTTAAATAGATTTTGAGGTTAATAAAGATTAGAAGTTAACCTTGAAATCTCATAAATATATGCATTGAATCCAACGATACTGAAAGTATACAAATCACTTTAAATAAATTTATATAATAACAATTATATCTTATAAAAAATATCTTTAAAGAAAAATGAGTTTCTTTTACTATACCACCTAATTTAAAATTTATTCACAAGGTACTTTGTCAAATTAAGAGAAAAATATGGCCTTTGCCATCCATGTCAATACATTGAACCAAGACTGAAAGTATACAAATCACATTAAATAGATTTTGAGGTTAATATAGATTTAAATAGATTTTGAGGTTAATAAAGATTAGAAGTTAACCTTTAAATCTCATAAAGGTATGCATTACATCCAACGAACCAAGATTGAAAGTATACAAATCACATTAAATAGATTTATATAATAACAATTATATCTCATTACAAAACATCTTTAAAGAAAAATGAGTTTCTTTCACTACTATTTATAGCATATACCACCTAATTTAAAATTTATTCACAAGATACTTTGTCAAACTAAAAGAGAAAAATATGGCCTTTGCCATCCATGTCAATATATTAAACCAAAACTAAAAGTATACAAATCACATTAAATATATTTTGAGGTTAATATAGATTTAAATAGATTTTAAGGTTAATAAAAATTAGAATTTAACCTTGAAATCTCATAAAGGTATGCATTCCATACAACGAACCAAGACTAAAAGTATAAAAATCACATTAAATAGATTTATATCATAAAAAAACATTTTTAAATAAAAATGAGTTTCTTTCACTACTATTTATAGCCTATACCACCTAATTTAAAAATTATTCACAAGGTACTTTGTCAAAGTAAGAGAAAAAAATTATGGCCTTTGTCATCCATGTCAATATATTGAACCAAGACTGAAAGTATACAAATCACATTAAATATATTTTGAGGTTAATAAATATTAGAAGTTAACCTTAAAATTTCATAAAGGTATGCATTACATCCACCTAATAGAAGTTAGGGTTATAGGTGGTTTATAATAGAAGGGTTAGAATTAGGGGTTAGAAGGTTAGATGGATTATGGATAGGATAAGGTTAATAATGGGTTATAATATTATAGGTTAAGATTAATAATGGAGTTATATATGTAGATTAAGAACACATGTTAGTGGATTAGATATTATCACATGTTAGATTATTCATGAGTTATTGGTGGGTTGGTGTTAAGAATGAATTTAGGTAGGAGGTTAAAAATAAACCCAATATGTCCATAGAGGGGTAAGACTCCTATTTACATATTAAATGTTATTAATAATTGAAGTTATCTTTAATAAAATTAATTTGTAATATGAGTTGATTTTTTTTAATTAAATTATTTGATTGAGTATAAATTAAACACATTCATCCTAACAATGCTTCATCTTTTTAATTTTTAAAACCATTGATGAAATGTGCAAGTGAGCTAACTTTCTTAATAATAGTTTTAAGTTTCCTAAAATATCAAAAATATCATAATACAAAAATCTAAGCATCAAGCTATAAATAAAAAGATAGTCTAGCCATCCCTCTTAACAATACTTTATCTTTTCAATTTTCAAAAACATTCATGAAAGGTGCAAGTGACCTAACGTTTTTAATAATAGTTTTAAGTTTCCTAAAATATTACAAATACCACAATGCCAAAATATGAGGATCAAGCTATAAATAGAAAGATACTCCATCCCTCTTAACAATACTTCATATTTTCAATTTTCAAAACCATTGATGAAAGATGCAAGTTATTGAATTTGGACCAGGAGGAAATATTAAAAAATCAACTAAATAATATTAATTAATTAATCTTGCAGAGCTATTACATCGACAACCTTAGAACATAGAAAATCACAACTAATTTATATGGAGAGGGTAGGGAGGAAGTCGACGGAGAGGAAAGGAAGGGAGGTTGGAGGAATAAGGGGAAAGGAAGGTGGAGGGATAAGGGAGAAGAAGGAATATAGGAGAGAATGGAGGGATAAGGGAAATAGAAGAATTTTCCGACAATATGAGAGTTTGTCGACAAAATTAAACTAACCTATCCTAACCACTTAGTGTTCACACTTGCTACATTCTCCCCCTTAAAGTTGAGAGGACTGACAATACAGTCTCTCAGCTTTACAAATTGAGCTTTGGCCAGTGCCTTGGTGAAGATGTCTGCAACATTCTCCAAAGTGTGGCAATAGTGAAGCTCAACGGTTTCAGGTTCCACCATATCTCTGATGAAGTGGTACTTCATATCAAAATGCTTTGATCTACTATGGTGGACAGGATTGTATGCCAACTGAATGGCACTAATGTTGTCACAGAATATCCTTGTTGGACCACTTTGCTGCTCTCCAATTTCTTCTAATACCTTTCATAGCCACAAAGCTTGAGTACTAGCATGAGTGACCACTATATACTCAGCTTCTGTTGAAGATAGTGCTACTACTGTCTACTTCTTGGAACTCCAAGTTATTAGTCCTGATCCCAGACTAAAACAGTTCCCTGAGGTTGATTTTTTGTCATCAATGTTGCTACCCCAATCACTATCACTGAAGCCTACAATATTGATAGTGTTACATTTCTGGTAATGGATTCCAAAATCCCATGTACCCTTTACATATCTAAGAATTCTCTTAGATTCTTGCAAATGCAACTCAGAAGGGTTAGACATAAATCGAGAGACAAGAGAAACAGCATACTGAATATCAGGTCTGGTGTTGACAAGAAACATCAAACTCCCAACCATGCTTCTGAAAGTGGTCACGTCAACTTTTGATGCTCCATCATCTTTGCTTAATTGGATCCCATGTCCAACTGGAGTTGCAACCGGTTTGCAATGCTCCATAGAAAACTTCTTAAGCATGTCCCGAACATACTTATGTTGACAGATGAAGATTCCTATATCTGACTGATGAACCTCCATTCCAAGGAAGTAGTGCATTAAGCCAAGATCCTTCATCTCAAACTGCTCCATCATGGAGTGTTTGAACTTCATATTCAATTTTTCATTACTACCCATGAATATGAGATCATCCACATACAAGCAAACTATGAGGATGTCATTTCCTTGCTGGAGGTAGTAAAGGGTGGGTTCATTTCTACTTTTGGTGAACCCAAATTCTTTGAAGTACCCATCAATGCGTGAGTACCAAGCTCGTGGGGCCTGCTTGAGGCCATAAAGTGCCTTCTTCAGTTTGTAAACAAGATGTCTCTTGTTTTTCTCTTCAAATCCTTGTGGTTGCTCAACATACACTTCTTCTGTCAAGTAACCATTTAGAAATGCACTGTTCACATCCATGTGTTGGACTTTCCATCCCTTATTTGCAGCTAAGGCAAGAACTATTCTAATAGTCTCATGTCTGGCTACAGGAGCAAAAGTCTCTTCATAATCAACTCCATATTTCTGAGTGAATCCCTTTGCAACTAGTCTCGCCTTGTGCCTTTCAAAGCTACCATCAGCATTAAACTTGGTCTTGTAGACCCACTTACATCCAACACATTTCTTGCCTTTAGGAAGCTTTACCGACTCCCAAGTGTCGTTGTTTTTTATAGAGGTTATCTCCTCTTTCATGGCATCTTGCCAAATTTGTTGAGTACATGCCTTATCATAACTAGAAGGTTCAAGTTGTGCACTAGTTAACAAAGCATAGTTAACTTGATCTCCCCTAGGTTCTTTCTGGGAGACATCATCACCATACAAGTGCATACTTTCTAATTTGTGTAAAACAGAATCCATTTCACTAGCTTGACTCCTAGTGTATCTTCTTGAAAAAATTTTATCCAACATCTGAGATGATGGATGATACTGTAGAGTTCTCTTACCTTTGGATGGAGAATCAATGTCCATTGGTGAGGAACGTACAAATCACTATGGAGAAGGACTTGGTGAAGAAGAGGAATCAGAAGATGAACTTGGACTTGTTGGAGGAGACTGCTTTCCTTTCTGTGGTGTATTTGGTTACACCTGCTGAGAAACTACATCAGTGGATTCAACATCACTGAATATTTTGTGCTTACCCCATTCTCCCCCTTCATCAAATATCACATCCCTAGAAATCACAAGCTTTCTAGTCCGAGGATTATAGATTCTGTAAGCTTTTGTATTCTCACAGTATCCTACAAAGATACAAGACTGACTCTTTGGATAGAGCTTCTTCCTAAGCTCATCAAGAATGTGAGAATAGGCCAGTGAGCCAAAAACTCTGAAATTCTTAACATTTGGCTTTTTATCATACCATGCTTGGTAAGGTGTTAGTCCTTTCAAACTTGAAGTAGGACTTCTGTTCAAGATATATACGCTGGTCCTGGCTGCATCTGCCCAATATGAATTAGTCAAATGCTTCGTCTGAAGCATAGACCCTGCCATCTCCATAATAGTGTGATTCTTCCTCTCTGCGACACCATTCTGCTGTGGAGTGTAGGCAGCATTGAACTGCCTCTTAATGCCATGCTGCTTACAGAAATTCACAAACTCATTAGAGGAATATTCTCCTCCCCTATCTGATCGAAGACATTTTACAAAATATCTACTCTCACTTTCAAATATTGTTTTGAAATCAATAAAGCATTCATATGCTTCATCCTTATGTTTCAAAAAATATATCCAGCACATTCTAGTATAATCATCAATAAAGAGTAGAAAGTAAGAGTTGTTACCTAGACTCTATGTCTGCATCGAACCATAGATGTCGGTATGCACTAGCTGCAGTGGATAGCTGGCCCGCCATGCTTGTCCATGAGGAAAATTTGATCTGGCATGCTTTCCAAGAGCACACCCTTCACAGACTTCTTTACTATCCTAAACTTTAGAAATTCCAATGACCATGGCTTGGGAAGTTAGCATTTTCAAACTAGCAAAATTCAAATGGCCATATCTCAAGTGCCATAGAACACTTGGATTGGAAATAGCAACACTAGCTAAGTTATCTCCCCCTGGTTGGCCAAACTTTAAAGGAAACAATCTATTCTTTGACATTGTCACTTGAGTAATGATTATATTATTGTTATTTTTATCAAAAATAGTGCATTTACCCTCATCAAAAAACAACTTGTAGTTCTTTTCTAACATTTTTCCAACACTTAAAAGATTATGTTGGAGATGGGATGTAAAATAGATATCACTTACTTGTTTGACTCCTTCTTTAGTTGGAACTGCCATAGCTCCAATGCCTTCTACTGCCAATGATTTATCATCTCCCAATTTGATGTTGGATTTGTAGGAGGAGTTTAGAGTAGCAAAGAGCTCTTCTTTGCCACGCATATGGTTTGAACACCCAGTGTCCAAGATCCATGTATCATTCATGTTCTGATCTGCTTGACCATATGAGAGAAAGAGATTTGTGGCCTCTTCCTCTTCTCCAAAGTTTCCAAACTGACTGCTCTGGCTGCTACTAGCTCCCTATGAAGTCTTAGTTCAACAGTCACAAGCATAATGGCAAATTTTGCCATAATTGTAGCAAGATTGTTTTGACTTATCTCCTCCTTTACCTTTGCCTGATTGTTTCCCTCTATTTTGTTGTCCTCCTCTATTCTGCTGCTGTTCACTATTGTTTGATAATCCTCCTCTGTTCTGATTTCCTCCTCTATTAGGAGTTCCACCTCTCTGATTATTTTTGCCTCTTCCTCTAGACTTTCCTCTACCACGACCTCTACCTCTACCTTCTTGAGAAGCAAAGGCTTTATCATCTCCTCCGTAACTTGTGGAAGGAGATGGCTGTAATCTCTCCTCATGTGAGAGAAGTGAGCCAATGAGGGTTTCAAAAGACAGAGAAGTTAGGTCTTTAGATTCCTCTATAATGATGGCTACTAAATTCCAATTAGGAAGAAGTGTTCTCAACACTTTCTTCACTATAACATCAGGCTTTACATCTTCTCCTAAAGTGACCATCTTATCTACTACGGCTTTCACATGCACGCAGTAATCACCAACCTTTTCATTTTCTTGCATTTTAAGAGTTTCAAACTCTCTTTTCAAGGTTTGGAGTTTAACTTGTTTGATTTGGTCACTACCCCTATAACTTTCTTGTAAAGCATTCCAAGCAGATTTAGCAGTTTTAAAAGAAGCTATTCTAGGGAAAATACTTTTATCAAGGGCGGCGTGAATGTGATAAAGGGCAAAAGAATTATTCTTCTGTGCTTCTTTTCTAGCCCTTTTATCAGCACCACTCAAAACTGCCCACTTAGTAGCTGAAGGTTCAGTATATCCCTCTTCAATTACATCCCAAAGACCTTTGCCAATCAACAGAGTTTTCATTTTAACTGACCAATACTCGTAATCACCACCATTGAATTCAGGGATGGGTAAACTAGTATTGGAAGCCATTTTAGAAAGCAAATTTTATTTCAAATTCCAACAAACTGTACAAAGTACAAAATAGATTACTGATTTACTGATTTAAATCAAATCTAGCTTTCTTAAAATGCTCACTGATTTGGCGTTCTTCTTGAGGATTTCCCAAGACTGGAAAGGTGAAGTTGTCTACTTCGTCGTCACTGATTATAATGACTTCTTTTGCTGCTGTTGCTGGCTCAAGACATCATTTGAGAAAAATTAATTCTTCAATTGTAGGTTTCACCTCCACTGGTTCTTTTTCCTCTGCTTCTGCTTCTGCTTCTGCTAGTTCTGAATCAGGAGAGCGAGGTGTATAGCTCTCACTCATTTCAACTTCAGGCACTGTAGGAGTATAACTATCACTTGATTGTCCTTCAGGTACTATTTCAACCATCTCGGATTCAACTACTCTTTGCCCAAAGATATTATCTTTAGAATCTGCCTCGTATCTAGAATCTAGTTTTCTCTTATATGCAATCACTTGGTTTTCCAACTGACAAAACATTGTATGAAGTCCACTCTGCTGGACTTTCCTGTTAAAGGAATCAGGAGTCTCTCTTCTCAACAGAGAGAGCAATGCATAATAGCATCCATATGATCGAATCATCTACCCAAAAATACATCGCATGCATTGTATGAGCATCTTGATTCTCTTGCAAGGTGCTCCACGTCCCCGTACTCCTGCCATGCTCTTTGTCGGTTTTGTGTGTTGCCAAGCTGCCGTGTGTTGCCAAGTGCTGTGCCAAGTTGCCGTGTGTGTTGAGCAAGGTGGAGGGAGGTGTCCGAGGTTGTGAGTGGTGCGAGTGGACGCGTACCAAGACTCACCGGGCATTGTCAAGAGGCGTTCGGTGAACCGCTCTCCGGGGGCGCCGGGCGGTCCGTGTGTTTTGCCTACGGGCTGTGTTGTAATTGGGCCGATAGCGCCAGGCCGTTGGGCCGCTCTCATTGTAACCCGTTTATCGGAACTTCAATATTAATAAAGCTATTGCTATTCAAAGACTCTCGTGTTGGCTCATTGTGTGGGTGTTCATCTTGTTCATTGCTCATTGTGTGCTAACCCTGTGTCTTGTGCTTCCGCTATATAAATACAAACATTGTGCTTGGCTTGTCTGTTTGCTGGCTTGTGCAGGTACGAACACTTGGAGGCGTAGTCCACGCTGCCTAAGTGGGACTTAGGAGCTGTGGTGCCGTGTAGGTAAGGATTGATCACCCTGACCCTACATCAGTTGGTATCAGAGCTACTTTGTTCGCTCGTTCCTGTTTTCGTTTGTGCCTGCAAGGGAGTTGTTCCGCAATCGGAATTTCTCCTCGTGTTGCCTTGTGGCAAGTCAAACCTTAGGTGATTTAGGTGTTGTTTCCTAAAAAGGGTTCGAGCTTACCCCTTTTTGTACTGTTTTGAAAAGCTTTGTAGGGTCTGTACGTTTAGTACCCCTTTTTCTACTTGCTCCCTTCTTTGAGCAAGCGACCAGCTGGACCGGTCTAGTTTGTGAAAGCAATATGGCCGAGTCTGGACCCGAACATGAGCTGCCTTTGGATCCGCCTCGAGTGGGTCGCGAAGGAGCTGAGGGTGTGAATACTACTCGTGGTGGACGCCACGCTAGTAGGAACCGTGCCATCGATTCCCTTGAACAAAAAGTCTCGGAAAAATTTGAAAAGATAGAAGAGCACGTCCATTCCATGGACGAGTCTTTGGGCGAGCTGAGGGCCCAGTTTGAAGAGACGACGGAAGAGGGAGCACGTTGGCGCTCCTCGATAATTGATGAAATGTCCGAATTGAGGAGAAGGTTAGAGGACAGTCTGAATGCCCAGACGGCGTGGGAAACTTTGCATGCCGATTTGGTTGAATCCCTTGAGAAGGTCCAAGCAGAGACCACGTATTGCCGAGCAGCGGTAGTGGGTGCTTATGGTAGAGACCGAGGGCAGAGCAGTTCAGAGCAAAGGAAGAGACCACCGAAGCTTGTAGAGCCCAAGGGTTATGACGGTGCTCGGGATGATCGTCTTTTAGATGATTTTCTCTGGGACGTCGGGCAATACTTGAAGAAGGTGGGAAGTCAGTCTGCTATAGAAGAAGTTGAAACGGCTGCCAGTTATTTGACAGGAATTGCAAAGACTTGGTGGCGGAACTTGGCAGAAGACATGGAAGAGAAGAGGACTTTGGTGAGAATTGAGAATTGGGAAGACTTCAAAAAGGCGCTCAAGGAACAGTTCAGACCAGCCAACTCCGAATGGGAGGCTATGAATAGACTGAGAGACCTCAAGCATACTGGGAGATTGCGAGATTATATCAAGGCATACCAGGACACGATGGTGTTAGTAAAGTCGTCAACCCCACAAGACAAGTTGATAGATTTTGAGAGAGGTCTCCAGAACTGGGCGAAGGTTGAACTTAGGCGTAGGAACCCCAAGGACATATATGAGGCTATTGCCATGGCAGATTCTTTCCACGACTTCAAGCAAGAATCGGTCACGAGGAAGGATACTCGTGATCCGAGCACCAAGACGAAGAGCTCTGGTGGCGGTAATAAGGATCAGTCGTGGAAGGCAAAAGGCAATGGGACTCAAGGGGGGGAGAAGTCAGTCAATTGGTCCTCGGCGAGCACATCAGGGTCGAAGAAGCAGAATTCCAACAACAAAAATGGAAAGAAGTCGTCCAACAACAAAAGTGGCGACAAGAAGTGGATGGATTGTTGGAATTGTCACGGCCCGCATCTACAGAAGGATTGTCCTCATCCACGCCGATTGATGGCAGCTGAACAGGCAGAATGTGATGGAGCTCAGGTTGGAGTCATCATGGGGCAGTGTTCAACGGTGGAGATGTCCAACAGGGACAGGGGGCAAGATGTGCAAGCAAGAAAGCCGAAAGGCAAGGGTGTATGGCAGCCCGTCCCAACAGGGGAGGCTGGCCAGAACGGGAGGAACCCCGTAGTGGATGGGAAGAACGACCTGATGTTTGTGGAGGTGAAGGCGAAGGGGCAGACAGTTGTTGCACTGGTGGACCCGGGGGCTACTCACAACTTCATCAGTGAAAAGACGGCGAAGCGGTTAAACCTTAAGTATTCAGGAGGAGGTGACAAACTTCAGCTTGTGAGTTCTTCAACCATCAAGACCGTCGGTGTGGTAAAAGAAGTGAATTTTGAAGCCGGCGAGTGGAAAGGGAGAGCCACGTTCTCAGTGTTGAAAATGGATGAATTTGAGATGATACTGGGACAGGAGTGGTTCAAGACGGAGAGAGTAGCAATCTTCCCACATCTGGAGTCGTTATTTATGTTCAACCCAGGGCAGACGTGCACTGTTAGGACCATTAGACGACGTCAGACGGCGAAGGAGTTAGTCGAACCGTCGAAGGTGCAAGGAAAGGGGAAGGGGCAGCTGTGCAGTGCTATGAGTATGCGAAGGGCATCCAGGAAGATGGGCAAGCAGCCAATGATGCTTGCTGCATTGGTAGGAGGTTGGGAGGAGGAAGAACAGAAGGTTCCAATCCCGCCTGCTGTGGAGAGTGTACTGAAAAAGTACCAAGATAGGATGCCTAAAGAACTGCCACGGGAGTTGCCGCCTAGAAGGGCGATAGACCATCGGATTGAGTTGACCCCAGGGGCGAGGATTCCCGCAAGGGCTCCTTACCGAATGAGTGGGCCAGAGATGGTCGAATTAAAGAAGCAGCTGGAGGAGTTGTTAGCAGCTGGGTATCTTCGTCCTTCGCGCTCACCTTTCGGAGCGCCAGTCTTGTTCGTGAGGAAAGCAGATGGAAGCTTACGTTTGTGTGTGGATTATAGAGCGTTGAATAAGCTAACCATCAAGAACAGTTATCCGCTTCCACGAATAGACGACTGTTTTGATCGCCTAGCAGGGGCGAGGGTGTACACAAAATTGGACTTGAGATCCGGATACTATCAGGTAAGGATTGCTCCGGAAGATGTCGAGAAGACGGCCTGTGTGTCAAAGTATGGGTCGTTTGAGTTTCTTGTGATGCCGTTTGGTTTGTGTAATGCGCCGGCCACGTTTTGCACTCTTATGAACGACATTTTTAGACCATTGTTGGACAAGTCAGTGGTGGTCTACCTCGATGATATATTGGTTTATTCAAAGAACATTGAGGAACATAGGAAACACTTGGCAGAGGTCTTCGACTTGTTACGGGAGCATCGCCTGTTTGTGAAGAAAGAGAAGTGTGCATTCGCTCAGCAAGAAGTAAAGTTTCTCGGGCATGTGATTGGACAGAGTAACATCAAGCCTGACCCGAAGAAGCTTGAAGCAATTAGGAATTGGGAGTCGCCGAAGAACATACATGGTGTACGCCAGTTTTTGGGACTTGCTAATTTCTACAGGCGATTTGTGAGCAGATTTTCGAAGCTAGCATCACCTTTGACAGATTTATTGAAGAAGGATCAGAAATGGGACTGGTCAGATAAGTGCCAAGCAGCATTTGAGCTGTTGAAAGAGAAGTTAACATCCTCACCGGTGTTAGCCCTGGCAGACTTCAGTAAGCCGTTTGAAGTGCATGTGGATGCTTCGGATTTTGCCATTGGGGGAGTGCTCATTCAGGAAGGGCACCCTGTTGCTTTTGAGTCTAGGAAGTTGAACGATGCGGAGAGGAGGTATCCCACGCATGAGAAAGAGATGACTGGAGTAGTGCATTGTTTGAGGACATGGAGACATTATCTTCTCGGTGCACATATTGTGGTCAAAACGGACAATGTGTCCAATACGTTCTTTCAGACTCAGAGCAAGTTGACTGGCAAGCAGGCCAGATGGCAAGACTTTCTAGCTGAGTTCGACATGGACATCGTGCATACCGCAGGGAAGGAAAATGTGGTGGCAGATGCACTCAGTAGGAAGCAGCAGTTGGCAGTGTTGACAATAGCAGCAGAGAGCCCAGCTTCTACCCACGGTGAAAGTAAAATTGTACTGGGGGAGGAGTTGTTGGAAAAGATAAAGGAAGGGTTGGTTCACGATCCTCAAGCGGCTGCATTGGTCGATACTGTGAACGATGAGACTCGGAGGGGCCGGATGAACAAGTTTACCATGTTGGATGGAATGCTATGGTTCGGTCAGGACCGGGTCTATATCCCTAAGTGGGGGAGTCTCCGCCGAGACTTTATAAAGGAATGTCATGATTCTATATGGGCGGGGCACCCTGGACAGCAGCGTACTTTGGCGTTGTTAGAGAGGGGACTGTACTGGCCTAAGATGAAGAAGGATGTCAATGAGTATGTCCAGTCTTGTCTTATTTGCCAGCAGGATAAAAGTGTTTATCGGCTACCAGGTGGTTTGTTACAACCTCTTCCTGTTCCAATCAGGCCGTGGGCTAGTGTGAGTATGGACTTTATCACTGGCCTACCCAAGTCGAAAGGGTTTGGATCGATCATGGTAGTGGTAGACCGATTTTCTAAGTATGCAGTGTTCACCGCCTGTCCGGCACCATGCCCAGCAGAGATGGCCGCAGAGTTATTCTTCAAGAATGTGGTCAAGTATTGGGGGGTACCGTTGAGTATCATTTCGGACAGGGACACTCGTTTCACGAGTCGGTTTTGGCAGAGGCTATTTCAGCTGATGGGTACGAAGTTGTTGATGTCTTCAAGGTTTCATCCTGAAACAGATGGGCAAACAGAGAGAATCAATGCCATCTTGGAGACGTATCTTCGACACTTTGTACATAGCGACCAATTAAATTGGCCGGATCTACTCGACATGGCACAGTTTTGCTACAACAGTCAGAAGAGTAGGTCGAGCAAGCACTCACCATTCGAGCTAGCGACGGGGCAACAACCGTTGTCGCCACACACTGTGCTCGGAGGATATCTGAAGGGGTGCGCATCAGCTACCGACTACATGAAGCAGTGGCAAGAAAGGGTGGACCTGGCGAGACTACATCTGTTGAAGGCTGCTGAAACAATGAAGAAGTTTGCAGATGGAAGTCGAAGGGCCGTAGAGTTCAGTGTTGGGGACAAGGTTTTGCTCCGGATGGAACCTGAGGTTTTCAAAGCCAAGAAGGGGAAGTCTAAAGCCTTGATCCGCCGATATGACGGTCCGTATAAGATAGTAGCTAGAGTGGGCAAAGTTGCCTATAGACTGGAGTTACCATCGCACATGAGGGTCCACCCGACCTTCCATGTAAGTCAACTGCGACAGTTTTATGCTGATGAGGCGGAGCCAGAAAGAGGCGAGCCGAGTCGGCCTCCTGCGAATGTGATTGATAAGCATGAACGGGAGGTGGAGCGTATATGGGATATGAAGACAGTTGGATGGGGTAACAGACAACACAGGGAATTCTTGGTCAGTTGGAAGGGTGAAGAATCCGACAGCTGGGAGCGAGAAGAAGCCTTGTGGAGTGCGAGAAAGAAGCTGCACGCCTTCCTTGAGAAGAGGGCTGCAGACCCACTCTATAACTACTAGAGCTCAGTTCTTTCCCCAAGGGGGAGATGCCGAAGTGTTCAGTATGGGACCTGATGATCAGAGGGCTGCAGACCACATTGTTCAGAGGGACCTGTTACTGTCGACGAGGGCGTCGACCGCTTAAGTGGGGGAGAATATGAGCATCTTGATTCTCTTGCAAGGTGCTCCACGTCCCCGTACTCCTGCCATGCTCTTTGTCGGTTTTGTGTGTTGCCAAGCTGCCGTGTGTTGCCAAGTGCTGTGCCAAGTTGCCGTGTGTGTTGAGCAAGGTGGAGGGAGGTGTCCGAGGTTGTGAGTGGTGCGAGTGGACGCGTACCAAGACTCACCGGGCATTGTCAAGAGGCGTTCGGTGAACCGCTCTCCGGGGCGCCGGGCGGTCCGTGTGTTTTGCCTACGGGCTGTGTTGTAATTGGGCCGATAGCGCCAGGCCGTTGGGCCGCTCTCATTGTAATCCGTTTATCGGAACCCCAATATTAATAAAGCTATTGCTATTCAAAGACTCTCGTGTTGGCTCATTGTGTGGGTGTTCATCTTGTTCATTGCTCATTGTGTGCTAACCCTGTGTCTTGTGCTTCCGCTATATAAATACAAACATTGTGCTTGGCTTGTCTGTTTGCTGGCTTGTGCAGGTACGAACACTTGGAGGCGTAGTCCACGCTGCCTAAGTGGGACTTAGGAGCTGTGGTGCCGTGTAGGTAAGGATTGATCACCCTGACCCTACATCAACTACTATGGGTTACAATAATGATGCCAAATAAAAATTTTCACCCTTTTATTTTTTCAACAATTTTCCAAAATTTGTTTTAATAAAGTTCTAAAAAATTTTAACAATTTTCTATAGATATTTTAAATTAGTTTTTTAAATAAAAGTTTATTTAAAAAAACTTAATAAAAAATATAAATAAAAATTATTAAATTTTTTAAAAACTTTAATTAAAAACAAATAAGAAAAAAATTAATTAAAAACAACCTTTTATTTTTTTTTCGTCGCAAAATCCCCGACGGGATTCGACCTAAGGACCTCCGTGTCCTACCCGCGGGCAATAGCCGCTGCACCACACGGCTCCGATGGTAAGAAGAACAATCTCCGCCTTCTTAAAATTTGTTGCGCCAGGAGATTAAAAAAAAAACAAAAAAAACTTTGTTTTAACCCCTGGCGGGATTCGACCCCGGGACCTCTCCTCCGCCAGCAAACAACACAATCAACTTCTCTACAGGCCTCGACGGATAGGGAAAGGAACCACCTGTTCCTTATACCATCGTCGGACGAAAAAAAAAAAAAATTTAAAATGAATGTGGATTTATCCCACATTCAGTGGGAGGAAGACTAACAAGTCTTCAAATATGCGCGAAGGCGCATTATCTTTCGATTGCCTTCGGGCAATCGCTCCTCACCACTATGCTTGCTCGGCCAATCTGCGTTCGCCACGTATCACCCTCAGACGAATCTACGTCCGCCACGTGGACAAACCAGTTTTTGCCACCGCACACGCTCAACTTGCCACCTCTGCTCGCCATGTCAACCGCCATGTCAACTCACCATGTCAGCACCACGTCGACCGCCACGTCAACGCTCTGTCAGCACCCGCCATGTGTCAGCTACTGCCACCTCAGCGTCCACCTCAGCACCTCGATCTGTGTGTCCATGTTAGTTGTCCGCTCTACGACTGCTCTACCACGTGTCACCTCAAAATGCATGCCCAACTCTGCCACCTCCTCAATCCGATTGCCAGCTCCTCGAACACAGTGCACCCTCGAGATACGTGCCCAGCACGCTCGCCCAGCTGACTCACCGTGCTTCCTCACCCTTGGGATTCATGCCCGTGCGACCTCGGGATTCATGCCCAGCATGCTTGCCCGACCAGTGCTCTGATACCAAATATTGAATTTGGACCAGGAGGTAATATTAAAAAATTAACTAAATAATATTAATTAATTAATCTTGTAGAGCTATTACATCGACAACCTTAGAACATAGAAAATCACAACTAATTTATATGGAGAGGGTAGGGAGGAAGTCGACGGAGAGGAAAGGAAGGGAGGTTGGAGGAATAAGGGGAAAGGAAGGTGGAGGGATAAGGGAGAAGAAGGAATATAGGAGAGAATGGAGGGATAAGGGAAATAGAAGAATTTGCCGACAAAATTAAACTAACCTAGCCTAACCACTTAGTGTTCACACTTGCTACACAAGTGACCTAACTTTAGTAATAATAGTTTTAAGTTTCCTAAAATATCAAAAATACCACAATGCCAAAAATACCACTTAATAACATTTTTAATAATAGTTTTAAGTTTCCTAAAATATTAAAAATACCACAATGCCAAAATATGAGGATCAAGCTATAAATAGAAAGATAGTCCAGCCATATCATAATACAAAAATCTAAGCATCAAGCTATAAATAAAAAGATAGTCCAGCCATCCCTCTTAACAATACTTTATCTTTTCAATTTTCAAAAACATTCATGAAAGGTGCAAGTGACCTAACGTTTTTAATAATAGTTTTAAGTTTCCTAAAATATTACAAATACCACAATGCCAAAATATGAGGATCAAGCTATAAATAGAAAGATAGTCCATCCCTCTTAACAATACTTCATCTTTTCAATTTTCAAAACCATTGATGAAAGGTGCAAGTGACCTAACTTTCTTAATAATAGTTTTAAGTTTCCTAAAATATCAAAAATACCACAATGCCAAAAATACCACTTAATAACATTTTTAATAATAGTTTTAAGTTTCCTAAAATATTAAAAATACCACAATGCCAAAATATGAGGATCAAGCTATAAATAGAAAGATAGTCCATCTCTCTTAACAATACTTCATATTTTCAATTTTCAAAACCATTGATGAAAGGTGCAAGTGACCTAACTTTCTTAATAATAGTTTTAAGTTTCCTAAAATATCAAAAATACCACAATACCAAAAATACCAAAAACTAAGGAGTGTCACGCTATTAATAGAAATATAGTCCAATCATCATGGAAATATTTTCTTTTAAGTTTGTAGACCAAACTCTTAATCTGCATGTTGAAGTAAACCAAGATCATATATCAAAAGGTTTCATTTCTCTACAAGTTTTTTTTTTCCTCTTCTTCAGGAGAACTTTTACAAATTACATCAACAACCACCCTCAAGGGGTTTGAACATAAGACCACTTAAGAAACAACCACCATCTTTAGCCACTAGGGCAACTACCTGTCGGCATTTCTCTACAAGTTGTAGATTTACATGTCACTATTTGTAAAAACATAGACTAATTCTTGTATAATCATTAACCATTGATGACTGAAATTTACATTAATTATTTTGATTGATTTAAATAAGATAACAACATAACTTTTAAGTGTTAAGGTTAAAAATTACTTAAATAGAATATTTTTTTCAATTGGTTATATAATATTGAAATGGTCCACCCGTATTACATCAACAACACATAGCAGTATTATATTATTTTTTTTTTTTTTTAATTTTATTTACATAAATCAAAATCAAACTTTAAAAAAAAAAAAAAATCATTTTTATAATTTAGAATGAAAGTTATAAAATAATATCACTACCCATAATATGATTTTACTTTATTTATTGAAAGGAGAATGTTTTTTTGTTGTTGCAATTTTATGTATTTTTTTAAAAGATATATAATTTATTTTAATAATTTTATTCACATTATTTTTTAAATTTGTATGAACACGAGAGGTTTATAGATTTTATTTGGTTTAATTGAAAGTAAGAGTTTTTACAGTTTCATATAAGCCATCTAAGAGGATAAATAATTTTTAATAATTTTATTTATAATATTTAAGTTAGATATGTTAAAATATTTAATAATTATTTAAATATTTTATTTTAAGAAAATATTAATTTATGAAGTTTTAAGATTTTATTATCATGATTTAAACTATGAAGTAAAATAAAGAGAATGATAATAAAGATTTTTTTTTAATTAAAATTTGTGTAAATAAGAATGAAATTATAAATGGTGTCATGTTCCTCAAGGTTTATAGATTTTATTTGGTTTACTTGAAAGCAATATTTTTTAAGTTTCATATAGGCCATTTTAAATAATAAATAATTTTATTTACTCAAAAAAATAAATAAATAATTTTATTCATAATATTTAAATTAGATAGTTAAAATCATATTTATAAAATATTTATCAAAAATATTTAATAATTGTTAAAATATTTTATTTAAAAAATAATAATTTATTAAATTTTATGATTTTTACTAAAAAAATCTTATATTAATTAAGATTAATCATACAAAAAAGGGCTAGTGGAATTAGCACACCCCACAAACCATAAAATCTGCTAGGTGGATGAAATCACACCTCCCCAATAAAAATATATATAATTAAACTATGATTTTATTGTCGTGATTTTAAACTATGAAGTGAAATTAAAAATATATATAATTAAGGTTTTTTTTGTTAATATAATTATAAATAATAATACTTTTTTATTGATAGATAGAAGGGGTTTTGAAAGGATCCTTAACCTAGGCCCTCAGAGAGGGGCTAGCATGGTAAACACCCATACATGAAGGAGAAGAAATTTTTTAGTCTATAAACAGAATAGGGAGGAAAGATACAAGGGAGGCAAACAAGAATGTATCCTATCACTACATGAGATTTTAGCCCAATAGAGTGCCTCTTAGCTCAAACTCAAAAGCTCTACCACTTTATTGAAGATCATGGGTGGCCTCTCAAACATTGTTCCCACCATTAGGGATGCTCTCAAAGGCCACCTCAATCCCTATTTCAAAGATGTTTCTTCTACCAGCCATAGGGTGAGGATAGGATATTTCTGAGTCTATAAATTAGCCTAGTCTTTGAATGGTAATTTTTTTTCTTGTGAGGGCTAGAATAGATTAAGTTCCATTTGCAATTTTTGTCTCTGATTCTCTTTTCCTTAGATCTTGGTTTGAAGGTCTACCAACATTTATTTCACTATCAACATTTGCACCTCCTTTTTTTTATTGATTTTTGGTAATAGCCCAAGGAGTGCTTTGCTTGATGCCAACCTTGAACTTAGGTACAACCATAAACAAAACATTAGCTTCAAATAAAGATCCTATATCAAGAAAAGGTAAGGACTTTGCTAGAAAAATAAGGGAACCAATCTAAGTAGCAACAACCACAGAGGCATCTACTTTTGAGGAGATTCCTCTATCATTCCAAAGAAGGAACTCTACTAGAATAACAAAGTCACTAGAATTAGGATCCATGTTGGGAGGCTTAACTTCATTGTAGGATAATATGACCTTTGAAGCTGAGAGGGTCTCACTTACTAAACAAGAATAGGGATTTTCTTGGAGAGGAAAAATATTTCTAATATTGGGATTAGGAAGGCTTACCTGGCTTTAGGGACACTCAAACTCCTCCATGCTTATCTTCTAGAGCTCATCAAAAATAGGGCCATGTTACTAGGGGTTATTGCAACACCCACAAATTTCTTGGGATCTTTGCAATGTTAGGCCTTCTTGAAAACTGAATGATTCTTCAAATATGGACACTAAGGAGAGAGGTGTTCTTGCTTATTATAAGTAGATAAAAAATAAGGATTGTTTTCGTATTCTATTTCATGATGTCAATTGGATATCTTTGAGATCAACTCAATGCATTTTGGAAGCTCAGCATTCACATTAGTATTGATACACATTCTGGCATATATCATATTTGATTTTGCTTTTATGGTAGTTTCAAAGGAGAGAAGATCCCTAATGGCTCTCGTAATCCCTTTGAGAATATCTTCATATCAAAATTGGATCAATAGATCAAGGAGTTCAACCCATAATGGATCAGAGTTAATACATTGGGTATCTAGGCAAATGTTTGAGCTCCAATTCCATACGAAGAGACTACATCTACCATAGAACCAAGGGGCCCCTTTGATGATGCAAGAAAAGTCCTCTGCATAGATCAACTTAATGAGGAAGAAACCTTTGGGGAGCACTACTAGCTCCATGTAACCATGAAGTTTTCACTTAGAGAAGGCCCACCGCCTGACGTATTTGATATCATGTCATGATATAAGGAATTTCCCAACTAACATGTTAGATTCCTAAGACACTATTATATTCATAAGTTCTAAAATGACACAGAGCTTTCCTTGGAAGAAGAGCAAAGTGGATGTTGTTCTTAAGAGACATAGATGAATGCTTATGGATGAAATCCATAAATAATGATGGTGCTCCTATTGGGTAGGCTTGGGGACACTAGTATCGAGGTATGGACCCACCCCAATGTCTGTTATGTCTAGATTGGTAGACAAGTGAAGTCCATGCCCATCCTTGAGAACATAGGAGTGCATGCTTACACCAGAGAAACTCTCACCTGAATCCAATTCAAAACTCAAATCTAAGACATTGCTCTCACTTGGATCCATCCATGTGATTCCATCCATTGAATAGGATTTGAGTTCCATTTATGAATCCATTCAAATCAAAAAATAACTTGTTATTGTATTTCCTCTTAAACAAAAGATAATTACTTTCGAAGTTGAGAGTTTTGATACCATTGAAAATATCATATATTATTATAGGAGTTGCTAATAGCCATTTTAATATATTATTATTTGTATAATACAAATAATGATATATTAAAATGACTATTAAATGACATTTTCTCAAGAGATTAGATTCCAAGGAGAAAACCAATACAATACATATAGATATTCTTTTGACTCTCAAGGAGGAAACCATGATGATATAGGGAGATATTGTATGGGATTAAGATTATCTACCTTTATTATAAAATGATTTTATCACCATGTCATTTTTTGGTAAAATTAGAATCCTTCACTCCACCTTAAAATACTTATTTAATTAGTTAAGATTTTATCATTTATCATTTTACTTAGAAATAATAAATTTTTAAAATATTTCTTAAAATAATTATTTTTGTGTCCAAAATAATGTAATTTAAAATTATTGTTTTATATATTTAGGTTTTTAAATAAATCAAATTGCATTATCAATAATTTTTTATATATTAAATAGATTCGCTCAACTAAATATTAAATTTGGATAAAAAACTTAAAATAAATCATAATAATGAGTAGCTAAATATTAAATAAATTATTACAGCTTCAACTATAACCTTCTCCACTTTTCCATTGATGAGTTTGTTCTATTTTACTTTTAAAAAGTAGAGATGATTTTTTAATGAGATAATATCCTTTCCACTTTTCCTTTGTTCTATATTACTCTAAATAATGTAGGTCATCTTTATAATTAGTTTTTATTATGTTATAATTTTGTGATTGAATTTTTATTATAAAACTCCAATAAGAGCATCTTAAATAAATGAGCTAGAAAAATTACATCTAAGATTTAAAGATATTATAAATTTAAATCTGAAATTTAGATGTATATATATCTTAAAGTTAATAAGAATTTATAATATAATAAAAAATTATAACTTTTTAAAAAGATTTAGTTTAATGTAATTTTAAGATGTTGATTAATCTCTTATTTTTTTGTTTGTGGAAAACATCTCAGAAGGGATGCCACTTTTGGGTAAGACTCAAGGAAGCAGGGGTATTTATGAAATATAGAAAAATACACACAAGGAGCATGCCTTAAACAACACACAACAAGAACAAACAAACACAAATACACAAAAGGCTAAAACAAATAAATCATACTCCTTGAGTGACGCAAGAAAAGGCAAAGAAGAAAAATAAACTACATAGAACAAACACACAAAAAACAGAGGAAAACACATTCAAAAATAAATAAATAAAATGACAAAAATAAACAACACCAAAATATGAAATACACAAAAAAACCACTAACGCAGTATAACAAACACTACCATAACAAAAACAACAAAAAAAAACATAACACAAAACACACATAAAAAACCCAAAAACAACATAACAAAATAAAACCAAAATAGAAACAACAAAAAGAATAAAAAATACCACAAACGAAATCAGGAAAAATAAATACAACAAAAACTAAGCCAAAGGAGTAATTGACAAATCAAACAAAATATGGTAACACTAAGAAAAAAACCAAAGCTTAACAAATTACCAAAAATATCAGAAATTAAATTGCTTAGCAAAGTAGCTCAAGCTTCCAACATTGTCATAAAGAGACTGACTATAAACCTTAGAATTATGGCATCCTTATCCTCTTATTTGTATCTTGCTTCATTCCAGTTGGGACTATAAGTTGGTTACTTGGTACCATGACACTACTATTGGACTTTGTATGGTCTTTTTGAGGATCCATTTTGTTTGTAGTTTGAACCTGCCCTTTTGTTTTGCACTTGGGTTGGTTTTCTACATTGTACTTTTTTTTCCCTTCATGGTTATTTCTTAGCATCAAGGTAAGCTCTTTTAATGATTTCTCATCATGCAATTCTTCATGTTCCTTCTCTTCATCAAACTGTGTCTCCATAATAACTATTTCCATTTAACCATCCTCATCATTTGCTTGCTCATTCGTGGAGAGAATTTCAAAGGTGTTAAGAGAAATAACTGTTTTCTCTTTTGTTGTTATTTTTTTGTGTTTTTTTGTTTAGGAATATGAAACCCTACCAAGTCCCCATAATCTTTCTCTTAGTTAGGGACCTTATGTGGACAATCCTTGGCTAGATGACCATATTCATGGAATATTTTCATAATCTACTACTTGGTCCCATATTTCTTCCCTATATTGTAAAGTAATCTTCTTTGGAAGTGGTTTGTCAAAATCAATCAAAACATAAATCCTTGCATAAATCATATGTTCTAAGTGTTGGGTACAATCATAAGTCATCATGTAAACTCCTAAATAATTTCCAATTGTTTAGAATACTTTTGGATGCCATTATTCTATCAGAAGACCAAATAAATAAACCCAAACAGGGGTAGTTGATGGCATCTCTTCCTCAGCTTTGAACTTGGTATGCCAAGGCTTCATGAAGAGCCCTGCCCTACCAAAAAACCATGGCCCCCCTTGAAAAATTTTCTCCCTATCTTATTCATTTTCAAAAAATATAAGAAAGTAGCCATTAGGGTATGTAAAAATTTATAACTTACCTTTAGTGCTCCAGTTACTAGTAGCCCATTGCTTCAAGGTAGTAACAATTGATCAAAATCCCATGAATCGACAAATTAGGCTTTCCTCTCAATCACATCTATTCCTTTCTGAACATCTATTATTTCCAACTTCACTACTGGGGATCCATTATTTGCTTTCATGCAACCCATCTCTATTTTCCTAAGCTAGACCTTTGGCATCCTCAATGGTTTCCTTGGCAATCGTTGATTGTGTTCCCCTCCTGTTTGAGGTGGTCCTCCATGGATTGCTTCTCTAAAATTTATTTTTGACTTAATGCATGCATCTTTGTTGAAACCCTCCATCCCAATATCCAAAAGATGAAATTGCAGGAAACCCTAAATTTTCACTGTAAACCCTAATGCAACCACTTTCACCCTCAAACCATTCTGCTATAAGAAGAATTATAAATCCATAATCTACGTCTTTGATTCCCTGACCTTCAACAAAATCCATTGTCCACCATTTCATCTTCATCAGGTTGTATTCTCGACCGCACTGTTTGTGTGTAGTTGTTCACCACAGTGAATAGCGCTCGGGAGTCGTTTGAATTTCCTTTTCGATCATCTTCTAAGGCATCGCTCAAGAATTCAACTCGATGAGTCTATCTTTGATTAATCTCTTATATATATAAATAATATCTTGTTATTTTTAAGATGATAAAAAAAAATTAATATAACACATATGATATATTGTTGTCTTTAATATGATATAAAGATCCTTTGGTCCCTTGATGTGTATTTTATTTTTGAAATCTTTTGTTTATCAAAATATTTTATGGGATATTTTATATATAATATTTTTTATTATGATAATAGTTTTTTAATAATTAAAAGTTTGTAGTTTTGAGAGGGTCCCACAACCTGATACAATCCCTCTTGTAGGAGATAAAAAAGAACCAATATCCCAGTAAGGATTAACAACCAAACCAGTTAGAAATCAACCACCTTACAGGGAGTAGATAAAAATTTGGGTTAGTAAACCAATAACATAAAAGCACCAACCCACAAAATAAAACACCCAAGAAAACTCAAGGTATCATCTGAGAATTATCAAGAGTAAACAGCCCCAAGGAAATGGCTGACTAAAAGCCAATTCATGTCTTCAGTGAAATCAACATCGATCTTAAGAGTGCCCAGGATGGACCTCTACTTATCATCAATTATTTTTATCCACTGGAGCAAATTATGGTGGTATTCTTCCTAAGAGGAACCAAGGGGTACTTCCACTCTAGCAAAAACTGATTTTTTACCTCGAGATGGACCTCCAACTTAAAATGAGCTATCCTAATCTTCAATTCCTCCTTGAGAAAACTCTTCTTCGTCAGTCTCTTGGACCACCTCTTCTGACTTCACCTCACCCCGTTTGACATCACTGAGTCAAAGGGGCTCCCAATATGAACAAAGTCTGATAATATGGATCTTGACTTTCTAGGCCAGTGCAATTTACCTCCTTTCACTCCTTTAGAGTATTAGAGAGTTCCTTACCCAAACGGTCGATAGGTTTAAGCATAAGGGGTAGTATCAAAAAAAGTAATTATAAAATTGCAGCGAATCTAGGCTAACGGTGTATAAACTTTGGGGTGAATTTTTTTTAATTTTGCAAAAAAATTATCAAAATATGGCAAATTTTTGAAAATTTTGTACCAAATTGTTCAAAATTTTTAAACAGCAACTGTCACATGGCGATTGGCAAAAGTTACTAGTACAAGGCAACTGGTAGAAGCGACTAGCACAAGGTGACTAGTAGAAGCGACTGGTACAAGGCAAGTGGTAGAAGTGACTAGCACAAAGTGAGTGGTAGAAGTGACTGACACAAGGTGAATGGCATAATGTGACTAGCACAAGGTGACTGGCATAAGGTAACTGGCACAATACAACTGGTATATGATGATTGGCATATGGCAACTAGCACAAGGTGATTGGCACAAGGTAACTGGTATATGGCGACTGACATAAGGTGACTGGCATATGGTGACTATCACAAGATGACTATTATATGGTGACTATCACAAGGTGACTAGCATATGACGACTGGTAGATGGTGAGTGGTATAAAGCAATTGGTAGATGACAAACAGTATATGGTGGGTGGTATACGATGACTGGCAGATGGTGAGTGGTATAGAGCGACTAGCAAATGGTGATTGGAATATGCCAACTAGCACAAGGTGACTAGAATATGGCGACTGGAAGATAGTGACTGGAAGATGGTGAGTGGCATAGAGCAATTGGCATATGGTGACTGGTATATGGCAGGTGATAGATGGTAATTGGAATATGGAAACTAGTATATGGTAACCGAAATATAGTGACTGGTAGATGGCAACTGGTAGATGACGAGTGGCATGGTGCAACTGGTATATGGTAACTAGCAGAAGGTGATCATCAAATATCTTCAATAAGAAGTTGCCATGTGTGCTTACCTCTGCCAAGTATCATGCATCCATTGAATTCAACCATGCAAACTTCTATAAATAGAAATGCAAGGTCATTTTTCACCTTTCCACAACATTTTTTAGAGTTTTTTCTAGTATTTTTAGAGTGTTTTTTACAACAATTTCAAAGCCTTTTCAAATGGTTTTTAAAGCATTTTTAGAGGGTTTTCACAGTGTTTTAGAAGATTTTCACAGTGTTTTCAGAGCATTTTCCAGGGTATTTCAAAGCATTTTCCAAGGTGTTTTAGAGCGTTTTCCAAGGCATTTCAGACCATTTTCCACGGTGTTTCCAGACCATTTAAATATTATTTCAAAGCCTTTTTCATATCGTTTCATTGCATAAATGGCTAGCTCTTCCTCTCCTATGCCTTCCAAAGTGACATTCAAGAACTACTATTACCCCAACATCAAGATCATTTTTAGCACTCCTAGGAGATATTTTGAATGGCTTTACACCTCTGGAGTTGCTGGAGTAATGAAGATGCCACAATTGAACATCAACGTCCCCCTGATGCAACAAATAGTTAGTTACTACAACCATGATGTGTCCACTATTCATATCAAAGTGGATAACAAAGATATTGTTTTTACTATGAACCTCTTGGATGTGTAGCGACTAACAGGGCTACCATTTTTGAATGATCACCTAGTGAACAACCAGTACACCTTGATCGAAGATGACAAATCAACTCTAGCATCCAAATATGTTATGAATTCAGACCATTTGAAAGGTATGTTTTTAAAATTTAGTTTTTATTTATCTTAAATTTTGATGTATTGTAGTTTTCATTCTCTAATAATGTTCTCCCTATTGTAATTTTTGTTTTCTAATAATGTTCTCTCTTTTTTTTAGTTAATTCTTCTAATTCGAAAAGGGGTTTAAACATTTCCAACGTTGCAGACAAATTTCTTTATGCCTGTATTGAATTTTTCTTAGCAAGGCTTATTTTGCAAGGGCAACCTACAGAAGTGTCATTTTGGACATTGTCATTATTGATTCAATGTATTGATGGAGGCATATATATGCACATTTCCAAACACCTAAAAAATGACCTTCGTAGTGCCCAAAAAATTCAATATGCATATACAGTAACAACCAGCAGCTTTATTTTTTTAATGAAGCATACTTCAATATTCAAAAAAACAATCCTCCAACTGCATTGCACCTAATTTTGTTGACTATTGGTATAACTGAGAATGAAATATAGGTAAAATTATTTATTGGAATAATCTATTTTTTCTTTCTTTTCAATCAATCTTGTTATTTTCTAATTTTCTTTTGAAAACAAAGAAGATCAGCTCATTCTCCCAGTAATAGGGATACCACCATTAGGATTCAAGAAGCGTCTACCGATTTTGACATGTAGTCACAATCATCACCAGTAACTCCTACCACTAAATTTAGGAGGTATCTTGTTCAACAACATACACATACAACTCTTGTTACTTTTGGACATGCATCTGTTGCAGTCAACATTGAAGAAGTAACCTCCATCTCACAAGGTAACCATATTATTCAAAAGTACTATTTTAAATAATGTATTTTAACACTATAAAATTATATTTATTTTGAGAATATATTTTAAATATTTTTAGAGCAAAGGCAAATGGATGCATCATCAATAGCAACAGTTGTAGAGTCCGAGTCTGGTATGTTAAGTTAAAATTAATCTCTTTTAATGTCATTGTTTTTAACACTAGTTTTAATTTATATTTTCATGTGAAATTTTGCAGATTCATCGATTGGATTTAAAATACTAAGAAAACAAATGCCTCCACTGACTGCACAACCACAAACATAGCAAGAACAAGTGTCAGTGCCATCGCAAGTCCATCCACAACAAGTATGTTAAACTCCATAGCAAGTCCATCCATAACAAGTCCGTCCAAATCCATAGTAGGTACCACTACTGAGAAACCAATCTTACATGCATGAGAAACAATTCCTCACACCACCACCTTCAGGAACCAAAATTCAGGCTGAGAAACAGACTTATACTATCTCGGTCTCTTGTTTTAGCATTCCAAATATTAACCCTTGAGAATTTATCAAATGTAGAGAACATGTCTTAGATGCCCTCTAGGAATCTCAATGATGATTTTCTTTATCAGGATATGAATAATTTCCCACTAAAGGTAAGTGATGTGCTTCAAGGTCTAGAGATCTAATATGAAATAGAGGAGAATTTTGAAGTAGATGCCACCAGATTTTCCTCTTCCCCCCACCACAATTTTGACACCAATCATCATCCGAACAATGATGATAAAGTTAATTTTTTAGAAACTATTTTATTAGCCAATAGATGTAAAGTTACAATTAAGAATAGTCTACTTGTAGATATTGATACATTAAGAGAATAGAAATATCAGGTCAAGGTTTTGATAAAAGCAATAAATGGTCGATACAAGAATTTTGCACATAGAAAGGAGTTGTTTTCAAAGGTAGAGAATGAGCCACAAAAGCTCGATGCTCTATTATGTAAAGCTGAATATAGCACTGTGCAAGCTGATTCTACATATAGTGATGAAGTTCTAGCCATTATGCTGGATTAATTATAGAACCTTAATGTCGAGGCCCAGGAATATTTCAATGAATGGAAACTAGATAAGAAAAAGTAGCAGTTGCAGAAATTGCAAGACTTACCGCTAATGTAAGTTTTACATATAACTAAAAATTATTTTTTCTTATATTTTGTTTATAAATATTAATTTTTTTCTCTTCTATTTTGCATTCTAATTATTAGCACTTAAAGCAGCAATTCAGTTCCATGAAAATTTTGATTAAGACTACAAAAATTACTGTGAATAATGCTATTGAAGTGAAGAAAAGATTACAATACATTGTTAGAGAAAACAATTGGCTGAAGAAGTTTATCAAAGATAAGGGCCTGGATGTGGAGGTTGTATTAAAATAATAGGAGACAGAACTGAATGCACCGTTTAGAGAAGATCCAACGAAATAAGAAGGTTTATTGCTATCGAGGATAAACACTACAGTTGAAAGTTTTGTAAGGGATGGTGCATTGGAAGCAAAGGATATTGAGGTAGATGCAACTGAAACTTCAGGAACTGTATAGGAAGAAAAGTAGAACTGTTACTTTTTTATTTGAGGAGAAACCAAACATGTTGCATAGTTTTTTTTAAGTTGTAAAAAACTCATATATTTTTTAAACCAATAAAAGAGACAATTTTCATAAATTTTGTATTATATTTTTGATATTTTGTTTTCAATATTGTGGTGTTTTGATTAGTTATGTGGATGCAACAAATAATTTTGAATTATGTGGATGTAATAAAATGTTATTTTATGTTTTATGATATAATTTGAAATAATTGAAATGCAGCACAGATATTTAGCTTGCCATACATAGTTTATTCAATATAAATCTTCTAAATAATTTGAATATTATAGACTAATAATCCAATAACAAGACTTAAATAACATGATATACAAAATATCCAATAACACGTCTATGATATAAAAAATAATCGTGTTCCATAAGCAACATATATGTAATCAATATTTTGTTAAAAACTGATAGCATAATGTGTGAAATCAAAATATATATGAAAATCAGTATTATTTGTAATCAATATTCTATTGAAAACTGATAGCATAATATGTGAAATCAAAATACAAGTGAAAATCAATAATATTAGTAATCAATATTCTATTGAAAACTAATAGTATAATATGTAAAATCAAAATACATATGAAAATCAATAATATTTGTAATAAATATTTTGTTGAAAACTGATAGCATAATATGTGAAATCAAAATACATGTGAAAATCAATAATATTTGTAATCAATATTTTGTTGAAAACTGATAGCAGATCTGTAATCAATATTCTATTGAAAACTGATAGCATAATATGTGAATTTGAAATCAAAATATTGTGTTCCAAAATACATGTCTCAAAATATAATAAAATCTTAATATTTTGTTGAAATAAAATGAAATCAAATATGATGAAAGAATCAAATATCAATATTCTATTGAAATCAAATGAAAGAATCAAATCTCAATATTTTGTTGAAAATTGATAGCATAAAATGTGAAATCAAATCAAATGAAAGCATATTTGCATCATAATTCTAGAAACTGGAACAAACTCTTTTTAGATTGTATAAAATCTTCTACACGCATATCTAAAATTTTTGTCATCATAGTCTCATTAGTGTTACCATTATCCTCATCATCCTGAGTATTCGTGACACCTCTTCTCTCTGCCAGAGATTTCCAATATGATAAAGCTCTTTCATAAGAAAAAATTTTTACCTCATAGGTCAACACATATACTCTCAAATAATTTTCCAAGTTTTTATCCAACTTATTTCAAACTTTAGATTTTACATATGATAATGCACTAAATACCCTTTCATCTTCCACAAATCCTAAAATTATCGTTTGACATAATTCATATAAATTAAAATATTTACTCATAGTATGTTGTAAGATACTACCGAGATGTAATTATTTCCACAAATGTGAAATAGAACATGTTTCATGATGGTTAGTGAGTTGTGAAACTTGAGCGAACATTGTTGTTCCAAAATAGTTTGATTATTTTGTCAAGAGATCTTTGTTGAGAATGTCATTGACTACCACATTTTTAGTGAAATGGCTATGAGAAGCGGAACAAGATTTCATTAATGTGATGAAATATAAATAATACATTCGAGCCAAGATTAGTCCGGAGGTTGTGGAACCACCCGAGGCCAAAATAGGCATGGTTGCAACAAATAACAACTAGCCTAAATTAATCAAATCCAACAATATAAGATTGTTTAGGATCGAATTAATTAGAGAGAGTAAATATTGAAATATATTCTAACATCCCCCCTTATTACAATATTTGAGGAAACATATAACTACTAGCTATACTAGCATCCCCCCATTATTTTGAAATACATAGAGAATTGTGAAACAATTCAAATTTGACACGTGCAAGTGCCTTAGTGAATATGTCTGCAACTTGAGCATTGGTGGAGATGTACTGAAGCTGAATTCGGTGCCTTGGTACTTCGTCTCGAATAAAGTGGCATTGTGTATCAATGTGCTTGGTTTTTTCATGATGCACTGGATTCTTAACAAGGTTCAAAACACCCATGTTGTCGCAGAACAAGTGTATTGGAGATTTTTATGGAAGACCCATACTTGTCAAGATGCGACGCAACCATATCACTTCGCACACAGCTTCACGTGCGGCGCGATATTCTGCCTCTGTTGATGAGATAGCAACCACCTGTTGCTTCTTGTTGTGCCAAGAGACAGGACCAGATCCAAGATGAAACAAATATCCTGAAGTTGATTTACGATCATCATATGATCCGGCATAGTCGGAGTTCGTGTATCCCTGTAAGAAGAATTTGTTGTTCCTCTTGTATTCTAGGCCATATTCCATTGTGCCACGGACATAGTGAAGAACTCGCTTTGCTGCTTTCTAGTGTGTAGTCTTAGGTTCCTGCATGAACCTCAAAAGATAGTTGATAGCAAATACGATATCTGGCCTAGTGTTGGTCAGATATATGAGACTCCCAATCAGCTGATGATAGAGAGTAGCATCTACCTGAGGTGATTTGTCATATCGTGATAACTGAATTCCTGATTCCATTGGTGTTGCCATCGGCTTGCAATCAGTCATGCGATATTTATCTAGTAGTGTCTTGGCATATTTTTTTGGGACACTTTGATGTAGTGCTCCTTCTGGTTCACTTCCAGACCAAGACAGTAATGGAGAAGTCCGAGATCTATCATTTCAAAATATTTGCTCAAATCTTGTTTGACAGTAGAGATCATTGTTTCTGAACTCCCTGTTATGAGCAGATCATCAACATAGAGTACAAGCAACACTATTTCAGAGCCTTGCTTCTTAAAATAGAGGTTTGCATCCGACGGACATCTCTTAAATCCATGCTGCAGTAGGTGATTATCCATTTTTATATACCAAGCCCGAGGGGCCTATTTCAAACCATATAAGGATTTGACCAATTTGCAAACTTTCTGTTGTTGGCCTTCCACTTCAAATCCTTCCGGTTGAGTCATGTAGACTTCCTCTTGGAGATCACCATTTAGAAAGGCACTCTTGACATCCATTTGGTGCACTTTCCACCCATATTGTGTTGCCATAGCACAAAGAACTCGAATGGTTGTCATCCGAGCAGTAGGTGCAAAAGTTTCCTCGTAGTCAATGCCTTCTCTTTGAGCATAGCCCTTTGCAACAAGTCGGGCCTTATGCTTATCTATTGTCCCATCTACCTTGTACTTGAATTTGTACACCCATTTGCAGCCTATGGGTTTCTTTTCGTATGGCAGATCGACAAGCTTCCAAGTTTTGTTTTTCATCAGAGACTTATACTCTGCATCCATAGCGGCCTTCCACTGAGGCTCACTAAGAGCATCTTGCACTGAAGTAGGTTCAAGTTCATCTATTGAAGACATAAACACCCTGTCATCATCAATATCCATATCTTCTGTATCTCTCTCTGGATCTACAGAAAGTTCCTCAAAATATTGACAAAGATCATCAACCCTAGTAATCTCTGCTGCAACTTTCTCCTGTCGAGCCATGCTGCGAGTACGAGGCCTATCCAATGTCAAATCTGGTGGAGTGGATAGCTTAGAGTCTCTGATTGTATTTGTATACCACTTTGGATTCTTCTTCTGTGGTGATGAAGAAGATGAAGAAGGACCTCCAACCTTTGATGAAGGAGACTTCTCAACCTTAGTTTCCACAAGGTCTAGGTATACATCTGATGTGTTTTCTGATGTGAAAGCCTCATCAAAAACTACATCTCTACTGATGTGAATTTTCTTGGTCAAAGGATCAATCAATCGATAACCCTTAGAGTGCTCATCATACCCAAGAAGAATGCACTTCAATGTTTTCTCATCTAGCTTCTTCCTTTTTTCTTTCGGTATGTGCATGAATGCTTTACAACCAAAAATGCGTAGATGAGAGATGGAGGGTTTCCTGCCACTCCATGCTTCCTGTGGAGTCATTCCTTGTAGGGCCTTAGTGGGTGCCCTATTCAATAGATATACTGCTGTGGTGACAACTTCTGCCCAATATTGTTGCCCAATTCTAGCTCCTGTGAGCATGCAACGAACCATTTCCATGATGGAACGGTTCCTCCTTTCAGCAACTCCATTTTGTTGAGGAGTATAAGCAGTAGTTAACTATCGTGTGATCCCATTTTTAGTCAAGAATGCAAAAAATTCTTTAGAGGTGAACTCCCCCCTCGATCTGAGCGGAGGGTCTTTATAGAAGTCCCTGACTCCTTTTCAACAGATTTCTTGAATTGCTGAAAGAAGCCAAATGCTTCAGATTTTAGTTGAAGAAAGAATACCCACATATTTCATGAGTAATCATCCATGAATAACTAAAAATACCTCTTACCCCCACAACTTTTGGGTGTTAAAGGACCGCACAGATCGGTGTGAACCAACTCCAGAGGTTTCTTTGCTCTTGTAGAGCTCCTCTCGAAAGGTACTCTATGTTGCTTTCTTGCCAAGCAGTTAGAGCAAACTGGCAATGTGGTAGAAAGGGAAGGAAGACCCTTTACCATCTCATACTTACTTAACTCAAGTAAGTAACCAGAACTCATATGTCCATATCTCTTGTGCCATAGGGAAGTTGCCTCCTTTGTAGAGACAAGCATGGCTACATCTGGAGTAGAGATAGCATCTAGGGCAAATAAGCCATGCTTATATGAAGCGGTTGCAATGTTCTTACCCCTCCTGGTAATAGAACAACACTTCTTGCCCCCCTCAACACTAAAGTGTACAACCATATCCTTGTCCAGAATTTGTGTGACTGACAACAAGTTGTTCGCCAATCCTGGAACATAGAGAACCTTCTCAATATGGCACTTGCCATCAGGAAGAGTAACAAAAATTGTACCTTCTCCCTGAACCTTGTAGGTTTTATCATCGACAATAGTGACAGGTTTGCCCTCTTTGGCCTCAAAAGACTCAAACCATGATTTGTCTCCAGTCATGTGCTTACTGGCTCTAGAATCGACATACCAAATAGGATCCGTCTGCTTGGATACTGTGGTAGTCATGAGCACTTTGTGTGCTCGCTCAGAATCCATGTCAGATTCCTCAACAACAACATTCACTTTCTGTTGCTTGTTCTTTTGTGGTTTGTTCTGGCCTTTCTATTTTGGTTGTTTATTCTTATGCCAACATCTGTTTGTATCATGACCTTCCTTGTCACAGATCTTGCAATATCTCTTAGTCTGTTGAGTTTGTTGATTTTTTTTCCCTTTTGAATCCTTTTGAGAACTCCCTCCCTTCTAAAAATTACCCTTCTTCTTGTTCTGGCCCTTCTGTTTTGTGTAGAGGGCAGTGTTAGAAGAATCATCTCGTTGTAGTTGGCGTGCCTCCTCCTCTTGAAGCAAATTTACCAACTCAACAAAGGTAACTTGTCTCTGTGATACATGAAGTGAGGTGATCAACACTCTAAAAGAATCAGGTAATGCTCTCATTACCACTGAGGTAAGAAGCTTATCATCAACTGGTGTTGCCAAGGAATTCAATTTTCCTTTCAACTCAGACACTCTGCAAAGAAAGAGTTCAACTGTCTCTCCCTGTTTCATGCTTAGACTGTGTAATTGAGATTGAAGAAATAGAATGGTGGAATCATTCTTTCCTTCATATATAGTTTTAAGGGCATTCCATGCCTCTTTACTATTTTGACAATCAACAATATGGGGTTGAACTTCATCAGAGACAACAAGCAAAATGAGCACTTTTGCCTTGCTATCTATCTTATCAAAGGCTTTCTGATCAGCAGTGAGAGTTGTGGCTCCAGCTATAGATGAAGGTCTTACTGTTGCTCCAGAAACAACATCCCAAAGATCATCCATCTCTAGGATTGCCTTCATTTTGTTTTTCCATGGTGTATAGTTTGGACCTTTCAACAACTGATGAGCATCAGTCATTAGTTTTGCAGACATTGTGAAGGTTCCTTATAACACCAAATGGTCCCCCCTTCGATATACCTTAATTCCAGGCCGTTATACCATACAAAATACCCACCCTTACGTGAGGGAGACTATAGGTATTTTGAAAAACCAAAAAAATTACCCGCCCTTACGTGAGGGAGACTGTAGGTAATTTTAATGATTATACGATACGTGGTACTTAGGCGGTACTGAAAGGGAATCACCTCGTTGATGGCACCGACCTTAGAAAGCCTTCAATCCTCATGCGTGGGGCGTAACTTCCCCTAAACACTTTGGATATCCGAACTTTCATCTGGATTTAAGCCTAAACACGAGAGTGATTGGGGTAGTGGATGGAGTAAAAAAAATAGCAAAATGGCAAACTTATTTCTCCTCGACGATTAATAGAGAACAAGCTCAGACATCATTTTGGCAGCTATATTAGGTGGCGGATACAATAGCGCAATCACGACAGCTTTACCTGTAAGTGCTGGCCAGAGGTATCACAAATACCGAACGCTGTAGTGCAATAAATTGCACGGATGGGTTTTAATTATTCCGGGGACTTAGGGAGTGAATTTGATTTTAACTTTTAATGATGTAGTGCAAAGCAAGAAAAAATGCAACATACAACATAAAAGTGCCCACAGAAATAAACCACTAGGTGTCGGGCGCTGCCGAAAATGCACCTTTACAATAATGCCAAAATTTGCTTTTTCTCAAAAAATTACTCTCTATCCCCCCTTGATTTTTGAAAAAATACTCCCCCCCTTAAAAAAAAAATTCTCCTTTTAAAGCATTTTTAAAACATTTTTTTATAACTAAAGTTAAAAATAAATAAATTATTTCATATAGTAGAAAATTATTTATTTTTTAAATAACTTTAAACTATAAAAAATAATGTAAAAATTATATAATTTTTAACTTTAGAAAAAAAAATATTATTAAAAAAAAACTTGAAAAATAAAAAAAATTTATACCTTAGCTTAGGGGGGGGGTCGGCGGGATTTGAACCCACGACCTCAGGGCTCCCGGAGCCCTTACCACTCGGCTCACAACCAGTGAGCCAGTGGGCTGATCCGAGACTTGATCTCGGTGCCCTCTTACAAGAAGCTTAGCCACGAGCCAAAAGATAGCTCGCGGTGGCTCTTCCACCTCGGTCGCGGCTTGGGCGGTGCTCGGGCGATGGTTCGGGGTGGCAGCAAGGTGGCGCGTGACGCTCGGGGCGGCAGCAAGGGGCGGCGGTTCTGGAATACCAGGTGGTTTTCCACCAAAAAACCGTCACTTCCAACTGCGATCTGAGGTGTTGTTCCACCAAAAAACTAAGCGCTCTGCATAGATTTTTCAACACAACCAAGTTTGCAACCCTTCAGACCTTGGAAAAAATTAGTTTGCCTAGAAAAAAACGTTCGCCATGGTTGACTGTGATGCCCGCCAGGACAAAAACGAGGTCAAACAGGGAAGAAATGAGGCCAAATTCAGAAAGTAAACCAGTGAAATTGAACAAAATTGCATTCAGATGTCTTCAAACGCAATGGGTTTCGCATGCACCATCTGTGATGATAACAAAAAATTCGAACCGGTTACTTGTTGTGATGTCCGCGACGCTGGTGATAGGTTGCAGAGTTTTTTTAAAAATAAAAAATAAACCATATATCCCATATGGATGGGATATCGAGGTGCTAAGGTTTTTAAATAACCTTAGCCTCCAATGAGGAGTATCTCCTCTCGGGGAGATGCTCCCCCGAGAGGGCGTAGGCTCTCCTCCCACGTCGAGTTGGCTGCTGTGATTGCCGCCACTCGTGCCTCATTGTCACTGTCTTTGCTTCTATCGTTCGACCCTGATTTTGATTTCGATCGGTTGTTGGTCGATCCTTTGGCTTGTCGACCTTCGATCTTCTCTTCGACCTTTCACTTGTCGACCTTCTCATCGATCGGTTGTTGGTCGAAGCCCAATTTTTGGAATTATAAGGGCACGAGTTCCAAAAAATTGGAATAATCTCCCACCTTTAAAAAAAAAAAACACCTCCAAAATCAAATTGCCTCCAAAGCTTCGCTCTCAAAACCGCTACTACAAGATCATTAAAAATGAGAGTGGCGGAGAGAGTGGAGAAGTGGCTCTGATACCATGTGAGAAGCGGAACAAGATTTCATTAATGTGATGAAATATAAATAATACATTCGAGCCAAGATTAGTCCGGAGGTTGTGGAACCACCCGAGGCCAAAATAGGCGTGGTTGCAACAATTAACAACTAGCCTAAATTAATCAAATCCAACAATATAAGATTGTTTAGGATCGAATTAATTAGAGAGAGTAAATATTGAAATATATTCTAACAATGGCTGGCAAGAGTGCCCATGTATTTGAGAAACAAACCATTTATAATATGGTATTCATTACAAGGATTCCAAAACATCGGGTTAACCACACTCATAGCCTCAAGCAATTCATCTCTTTGAAAATGATCTCTGACTAATGGGTTAACTACAACTACATGAAATATGTTGTATGTTATGGGTATTTGTTCAACTTCATTTGTAGTTATATCCATTTGCTGACCAAAACAATATAAATAAATATCCTTTCTGTGGACATTAATACATAGATGATCATTTATATTGAACTTCAAAAATTTCTAAGGATCATTCACATTTGTCAATGCTCTCTAACTCTTAAACTTGGGATCCACAAAACTTTGACCAAATGCGTACATCGTATCAATATGTATGCAAATTTATTTTCTTGCCCTGATGAAATCCACAATATAAATTGATATTTCTTATGCAATTTTTATCAAAGTTTATTTATTCCAACATTGGAAGAATACCACACAATGTGAGAAGTGTTTCCAAGTCACTCATTCGAAATAGCAAACATTTAGCCTTATCAACTGCCCTACGATTTGCATACATAAACCCTACCAAGGATTTATATTCTTTGAAAACTCTATATGTTGGTTGATACATTGAAATCCACCTAGTATCTACATAATTTAAGAGTTTTTTACCTTCAGTGACTCCTAGTGCAAACTGTTGAAACTTTAAAAATATTTTTGGACTACGCAAAAAATAATCATGAATTTCATAGATAAGCTCTTCCACTCTCGCTACATTTGTAAATGTATCCACAATTTTCTATGTAAGATTCATTCGATGAGCCATGCAATGAATAGGGATCAAATATGGGGTAACATATGTTTGTAGTCTAACACAAATACCATTCCTATATCCTTGCATTGTAGTAGCACCATCAGCTCTGACACATATTAACTTAGTGGCTATTTCCATTTCATTCATTCCTTCTATTTTCTTTAAACTAGATACAACAATATTGTAAATTTTTTCTGCATTGCAATTTTCCACCATCTTGCGTAATCCACGTAAATGAGGTTACCTTAAATGATTTTCTAATGAGTAAACATGTATGCAAATCCAATATGTGTTATCAATAGCGGTCACCTCATCAATTAAAAGTGAAATAAATTTGGATTTTTTTACTTTCTCTTTGAGGTCATCTTGCTCAACCAATAACAAATATTTTGCTATTTCCCAACCACATCAATCTAACCAATGAATTTTGGGTAAGTTTTGTACATCAACTAGTCAAAATAGAGGTTTATAATCAATGAAATTAGACATAGTTCTACCCTTTTTAAGAATGGTGAGTACAATAGCAAATTGTAAACTTTTGAAGCTAAAGTGAACTTATTCATTTTTTGAAATTAGGCTTGAATCATTGCACCTTTCTCAATAAAAATTTGCTTTTATTTCATTTCTTTATCATATTCTTGTGCATATCTGATATGTGCACACTCTGATTCATCCTTCCACCTATAATTTTTCAGTTTTTGTCCATCACCATCACTTTGTTTTGTTTTTATAGAAACCTTTCCAATATGTTTTTTTATTGTATCTTTCTTAACTTGCAATCTATGATCCTTTCCATGTTTCCAACTACAAATTATGCATCTCAATCTTGTTATTATCTCATTACTATTATCTAGAAGCACTAGCTCAATAAATGGAAATTCTAAAACCCAATTAGGCTTAAATGATATGTTAATTATCCACCTAGATAACCTTGCATGTTTATATTTTTTAGAAGAATATTATTTTAAAGTAGGGACTGTATAGGAACTATTATTTTGTTTTCCATTTGGCATGTTAGTTTCAGGAATATCTTCATATTTTTGTTCCATTTCATTAATAAAATTTTCATATGTGGACTTTTCATTATCATGTATATGTGGAAGTGGAGGTATATCAGGGTCAGCAGTGTTTTCTATAGAGATAATACTAGGGTCAATACCAGGGTCATTATGATTATTCCATTTAAAAGTATACCTTCTATTAAAAAATATAGATAAACAATGGACAAAGCCATCAACCAAAAATCATCCTTCTTAATGAATGAAGACATCATATATAAAAATAACAATATACAAAAATTAATTGGTTAGTAAGTAAAGGTGTTCATACCTTCAATTTGTGCATATGTTGATGGCTGACTGAATTTTGAAATATTATAAAAGTATTTGAGGATACTCCTAGTTCTTTTATCGAAATATTGGCCTCCCTTCTTTCCACTGCTAGTAGGTGATATTTTACCTATATAAACAGAAGAGTAACATGAACATCATTTTGAAAAATGAAAATAACTGGTAAAACAGAGAACTACTATTCAAGACAACAAAATATCTGACCCAAGCAGTCTTGATATTAGTACCCAAATAATAGGAAAACCTCCTTATTGAGTGTCCATGAACAAAAATTTTTAAAAAATGAAAATTAATGGTAAAAAAAAACTACCAGTAAATGGTTGTTGTTGTATATCACTTGCCTTCTGCCACTCGCCTTACGCTAGTTACCTTATGCCAATTGCCTTATGCTAGTCACCTTATGTCAATCATCTTATGTCAATCATCGTATGCTAGTTACCTTGTGTCAGTCACCTTGTGCCAGTGCATCAGTCCTTGAGTCAGTCGTCTTGTGTTAGTCACCTTGTGTCAGTCTCCTTGTGTCAGTCACCTTGTGTCGGTCGTCTTATGTCAATCACATTCTATCAGTTACCTTATGTTAGTCATCTTGTGACAGTCACATTCTACCAATCGTTAGTGTCATTCACCTTCGGTCAGTCACATTCTACCAATCATCTATGTTAGTCACGTTGTGTCAGTCACTTGCTTTGTATCGTTCGCTATCGAATAAAATTAATGTTTTAATTGTATGAGTGTCGTTGTTAGGGTTACCTATATATAATGGGGTACAAGAGGCGAATTGGGCAGAATAAAAAAATTAATAATTTTAAAGCAAAAATTAGGTGGGAAACCTTATGGTATTAGAGTGAATTTACCCTAAAAAAAATTATCCCAAAATTTTTGGGCGAAATGGGCCGACCTATAGGGTCCCAAAATTCATTAAATTAAAATTGTGAAAATCTAAATATTCATGCTAAATTATGAAATTTGCCCCTGTGCATAACCTTGATGGTCAGAATGGGCTCCAAAAGAAACAAGACCCAAGTTGGACTCTGAATCACTAAAAACATCATGAGAAGTAAGGATCTCCTCTTAAGCTGAAAATTTTAGAGACAACAAAGGGTTGGTTTCAATGAACTTTAATTTTTTTGCAACCTCGATTCCTCTTTCTTTGGCAACATATTCCACGATCAAGAGAACCAATCCTTGGCGCATCGGGTTCAAGCCCCTTCTGTTTCTAACATCTGTCATTGTTTTTTCAAAGATTGGAACAAGAAAGTAGGGACATTCATCCGGAACCGCACGGTAGTCGGCACATAGCACATAGCGAACTATTATTTCACCTTTTACTATGATAATGTTGATACTATAAAATTTTGTATTTATTAAATTAGTTTTTCTGCAATTTTTTTATAATTTGATTATAATTTAAGAATTTATTTTTTTTAATTCTATCCAAGCTTTTTATAACATGGTGATAAACATTTTAAAATGCCTATTTAATTAGTAAAACTTTTATCATTTGGTGATAAATTTTTAAAATAATTCTTAAAATCATTATTTTTTATCCAAAATAATATAATCTTAAAAATATTGTTTTATATATATAAAAACTTTCAAATAAATCAAATTACATTATCAATTAATATTTTATTTTTTTATATATCTTATATATTAAATTAATTCTCTCAACTAAATATTAAATTTGGATAAAAAACTTAAAATAAATCATATTAATAAACTGTTAAATATTAAATTAAATTACATATAATATTGAACTAGAACCTTCACCACTTTTCCATTGATAATTTATTTTGTATAACTTATATGGGCATCCTTTCCACCTTTTGAGGTAATTTTTTTTTAGAGATTACATGGAACCCTTTCCATTTTTCCTATGTTCTATAATACTTTTTTTAGAGTTGATTTTTTTTTAGAGATTACATAGGCACCTTTATAAAAAAAAATTATGATCGACGTATAAGGCTGAGCAGTCTCCTCCCAACCATGACCCCTCCTAAAGTTAAGAGCTATACTTATTAATAGGGAATTTAACACAAAGCCACCTCACACCCACTCCTTACATACTCGCCCACGCCACAGCATAAGGAACATGATGCATTTCTTCAATTTTCTTATCTATTTTAAGACAATGTTCAATAGATAACTTTTGACCAATCGGATATGGATTACATACCTATTTACAATAATGCATCCTAAACCTTCGTAGTATCAAATCAACATATTTCCTTTGATTTAACCATAATTTTCTATTTGCATGATCTTTTATTATTTCCATACCTAAAATAAAGTTTGTAGCACCCAAATACTTCATGTCAAATTCAGAAGATAACTGATATTTTAGTAACTTTATCATCTCCTTATTGTTACCAATTAACAGCATGTCATCCACATACAATACAATGATAACAAAATTATCACCTTCCTTTTTGAAATATACACATGGATCTACTTTGCTTTTTCCAAACCCAAGTGTAAAAAAAAATTGTCAAAATTTTGATTCCACATTCTTGGATACTGCTTCAACCCATAAAGAGACTTCTTCAGCTTGCATACCAAGTCCTCCTTACCTTTTGTCCTAAAGAATTCTGGTTGTGACATATATATGTCTTCATCAAGTTCACCATGTAGAAAATTTATCTTTACATCCATTTGTTCTATTTCAATATTAAAAGCAATAAAAATAGCCAACATAACTCTATTGATGTTAGTTTAGCCACAAGAGAAAAAATATCACCAAATTTAATTCCCTCAACTTGATAAAATCCTTTTGCTACCAGGCAAGCTTTGTAATTCTCCAACTTTCCTTCTACATTGTATTTTTTTCTTGAATAACCACTTACAACCAAATGGTTCTTGCCAAGGGGTAATTTCACCAAGTTCCATGTTTTATTTTTATCTAAGGACTTCATTTATTCTTCCATAGCCTTTTTCCAAGACTTATTCTCACTTGATTGAAGTGCCTCCTTTACAGTCTTGAGTTCTTCATTAGTAACTGATAAATTAAATGCAAAACAAAAATTTAAAGGGCTATACCTTTATGGGAGTCTTCTCACCCAATCATATATCCTCAAAATTGGAGTTTTAAGTTTTGCATATTTAGCTTCCTCCTCACCTTATTCCTCTGAATATTCCTCTTAAGACTCTCTCTATAATTTAGGTTCTATCGTAGGTTCTTCCTCTTGTTCCAATTTTAATTTAACTATTTCTAGTTCTTTGTTTAGTTGCATTTACTATTTTGGAACCCATTTTAGTTCTCTAAAGATCACATTACGACTATAAGTAATCTTATGTGTTTATATATTCTATGACTTATATCCTTTCACACCAGTACTATAACCTAGAAATATGCATTTCTCAGATTAATAGTGTAGCTTAGTCCTTTTATCTTTTGAAACATACATATAAGATTCACAACCAAAAACCCTTATATGACTGAGAGGGTTTCTTACCAGTCCACACTTCCTGTAGAGTTTTATCTACCAAATCTGAGGTAGGAGATCTATTGATGAGGTAGCAAGAAGTTAACACAACTTCTACCCATAATTTCTTTTCTAACCATGCACCACTTAGCATGCTTCTAGCCTTATCCATCAATGTTTTGTTCATCCGTTCTGCAACTTCATTTTTTTGTGGAGTATATGAAGTTGTTCTATGCCTTTCTATTCCATAGTCCTTGCAAAATTACTCAAATTCATTATAGCAATACTCATCACCATTATAACTTCTCAAAACCTTTATATTTTTCTCTTGATGATTTTCTACAAGAGCCTTGAACTCTTTAAATTTATTGAAAACATCATATTTATATCGTAAAAATTATACCTAGGTCATTTTTGAGAAGTCATCTATAAATGTTGAAGAACACAAGCTTATACTGAGGGGGGTGAATAGTATAAGACCACTTTTTACTTTTCTTTCCCAATCAATATAATTTAAAGATAGCAATATCAACAGCAGTAATCAAAGCAATGCACAAATCACCACACACAATAAAGATACCAATTTTATGTGGTTCACCCAATGTGGGCTACTCCACGGGGAAAATATTTCACTAAAATTTTCTCAACAAATCTCTTGGGAATCCTTTCTCTATTACAATGTTTATGGACCTTTGTACAAAGGAGACACCAATCCCCTAATCAAGTTTGTGGATCTCTATCCATAGAAGAACTCCTTTCTCCTCTTACTCTGGTTGGTGATCTTCTAGAAGAACTATTGCTCCCACTGCTCTGGCTAATGGATATCTATCCACTAAATGTGCATGTTGTCATTGCCCTGGCTAATGGATCTCTATCCACTGGAGACTATCGTCCTCTATACTCTGTTACCTTCAAATCTCTGTCTCAAATCTACACTACACATAGTCCTTTGGTCTAGCACAAATTTATTCTATCTTTGTCTCTGGTCTGGCACAAACCTGTGCTGAAATCTACACCAAAATTTGTCCTCAATATCTATCCTCTTATCTGCACTAAACATAGTCCTTCGGTCTAGCACAAATCTATCCTCAATATTTATCCTCAAGCCTTAACACAAATATTGAATCAATCTCAAATCAACTCTGCTAGATCTTCCCCAAACCTTAACTCAAGGTTTGAACAAATAAATCAATCAACTCTTCTCACAAGCCTTCTTAAAGAATTATCTCATTTCTGCCTTGTAAGCTTCAACAAAAGCTCACACCAATTTGTCCTCAAGTTCTCTCTAGAACTTGTCCAATATGCTCAATAATTCCTCATAAGAACTTATCCAAATCTACTCTCAATCTGTATTGTAATCTTTCACAAAAGCTCACACAAATCTGTCCACAAGTCTTCTCAAAGACTTACCTCAAATTTGCTCAACAATTCCACACTTGAACTTGTCCATTCTCATAGAAACATAAAGAGAATTGTTACAAACTCAATATGATCTACATTCATCACAATGCTCAATCACTTTCAATCACTCTCTTAGAAACATATAGATAATTGTTAGCAACTCAATATGCTTCACATTCATCTCAATACTCAATCACTTTCAATCACTCTCTTAGAAACATATAGAGAATTGTTAGAGACTCAATATGCTTCACATTCACCTCAATACTCAATTATTTTCAATCACTCTTTTAGAAACATATAGAGAATTGTTAGAGACTTAATATCCTTCACACTCATCAATACTCAACCTCTTTCCCAAATCAATTCAGAATATAGAATAATTTGTTTCACAAAACTTGAACAATCACTTCACACATTTACTTGACTAGGCTCAACCAACTCTACTCAACAAATCACTCAATGAAATGATCCTTGCTCAAAAACCCTAGTCTAAGCATATGAATACTCACTCAAAATATTTTCAACAATGCTTATCAACCAATATCACATAACAATGATACTCATGTTCTTTTCAAACAATGCTTATCAAACAAGGTTTTAACAACAACTCTTTATTCCAGAAAACCTTGAAGCATTAACTCAACACACTCAATAAGGAAACCTAATTAAGTCCTTTTCACTCCAAAGTTGTTTTCCAGAAAACCAACCAATCAACTCAACCATGGAAGAATATGCCCATACCTTTTTCTTGATGTAGAATGATCTTCAAAACCTAGTATCAATTTTCACAACTTTCTTTTCCAAGTACAAAGGGTTAGATGACAATAATTATCACCCTAACACTTTTCACAATTTACCTTAAACACAAACATAAATTAAATTTCAAATACACCTTATTGTTCCATCTCAATAATAAATTTCAACATCATAATTTTCATCAAAACCTCTTGTAAAATATAACACAATTTCTACTTATAACTCCTTTATTAAATTGCACTTATAAAATAAAATAATTTATAAAATAATGCAACTTAATCAAGAACAACTTTTACCATGACCAAAAATAACCTTAACACATAAGTAAATAATCCAATTTTATTATCACCTTATACCTCCCAATATACTCACAACAACCTTAGGGTAAACAAAAATTTAAACCAAAATTATTACCTTTGTCCTTAGTGGGTTTTTAATCCATGATGGTACCTCCTCAAGTGCCTTAGCCATAGCCTTGGCTATCACATGAGCTAAGCGCTCACGTGGGAGCTAAACTCCCCATGTGCTCTTTATCCTATTCTCTGGAACCAAAACCAAAATGAAAATAGCTTCCTTAAAATTGGTGTTGCTAGGTTTTGAACCCAAAACCTTCCTTCTGCAAGCGTCGAACCTTTGACACATGCACTAGCCACCAAATGGTGCTAGGATCTTGGTGCCTTATATTTTTCAATACCTCATATTTGGGATTTATGCTGCACACGGTTCTCTCTCTCCTCCACACAATGTAGCACATTTGAATTCGAATTGCAATCTTACATCTTTTTGGGCCTTAGAAAAGGCCATATATATGTGTTTTGATTTATTCTTTCTTCACGTCGGTGGGGATAATATCTTATTTGCACGTCAAAAAAAATGACATTTGGTATTATCATTTGAATAATATTTTATTTATAAAATTTAAATTCAATTTTGAATTTAAATATTTATAAATTAAATATTAAATCTTTCCATGGGCTTTTTAATTTGAAATTAAAGCCTCCTTGGTTTTTATAAAAAACCTATTATATTATGCCCATTGTGGTTTTAATTAAAAACCTTTTAATTTGCTTCCCATAATATTTAAAAATAAATATTATGAAGCTCCTTTACTATCAAACTTTTACATTTCTCCTTTTGGCATTCTGGCATCAATGGTGATTCACTCTTTGGCTTCAATGACAATTTCATGTCTTGGCATCAATGACAACTCTATGGACTCAAAATATCCAAAAATCTCCCCCTTTGTCATTGATGGCAACCCAATAACTTTTTACCATTTCCTTGACCTTTTATTTTGCTCCCCCTTGGAAATTGCTCTCTTCTTAAACCAAATCTCTCCCCCTTACTCAAATACCAAATCTCTCTCCCTTACTCAAATCTCTCCCCCTTTAACATCAATGACAAAGGGTCACCTTTGGGGCTGGGGGCTAAGAATGAGTCTCTTAGCTTAGCCCCTCCCCCACCTCCTCTTGATGTGGTTAATTCTTGGGTGGGAGTATTTCTACTCCCAGCAAGCATTGGTCTTTACCTTTATCCTCTTTCCTTTTCATTTGATCCTTCTAATTTCTTTGATTGTTCCTATTTCTGTTCTTATCCATATCTATATTCATGTTCTTGTTCATATCCATATTCTTGTTTCTATTCTTTTTCTTGTTCCTATCCATGTCCATATTCATGTTCTTGTTCTTGTTCATGTTTGATTCTGGAATGTCTGCTCTACACCACTTTGTTGTGTCTCCATAATTATTGCACTTATAACACTTAATGTTATTATTCCTTGGAGGTCCAAATATCTTAGGATTTCTTCTAGTGAAGCCATATCCTTTTCTTTCATGAACCCTACAATTTATTTCCTTGTGACCAAAATGATTACATGAGAAGCAATATCCATGGAAAAGTTGTTTGTTTCCATATTCTTGTCTTTCATGTGTCCTGCACTATGAAGCTATGTGCCCAAATCTATGACATGAAAAACATATTCCATTGAAGTTTCCTCGTCTTGACCTCATTGGTCTCTTAGTTTCTCTTAACCTATTTTGATTGTTGTTCCATCTATTTCTCTTTTGTGCATTGTTCCTTTCCTTGTTGAACTTTCTGTTGTTCAACTCATTCTCAGAAGTCTCACTTTCTCTTACACTGTCTTCTTCTGAAGTTTCTTCTTCTTCAGAACTTGAGGTTGACTCTTTTTCTTGTTTCTTTTGAGCTTTTTCAAAACCAAGACCTATTGTATTTGTTGACCTTCTTTGTACCTCGATCATTTTATCCATAATATTTGAACTCTTTCTAAACTTGTGTAGCTTATTCTTGGACTCTTCTAAATCTTCCCTTAGTAGAGCTACTTCTTGTTATAACTTTTCACATTCCAAGACCTTTGCTTGTAGCTTATCCTTGAACTTATTTTTCTTAGCCATTGATTTGTTTAAATCCTTTATAATCATTCTTCTCTCTTCATCACATTATTGAAACTGAAATTATAGTTTAGAGTTTTGCTTTCTTACCCTTTTTACTGTGTCAATATCATAAATAAGTTATGCCTTAAGATTGTATCCTTCTTTATCTGATTTTTCCTCTATTTGTTTGCCTTTGTCCACATCTTCATTTTCTTTTGACTTGTCTACTATAGGATAACCTTCTTCTTCTTATAGTGCCATTAGAATATTATCTTCTGGTCTTGTAGACCCAAAATTGCCACATACTTAATAAAAATTTCCAAACTTTTTTCTAAGTCATGAATTTCTCATTCCACACACTTTGCAGTGTAGTTTGGAGCAGATCCGCAACAAAGATCACAAATCTACCCAACACTTAGAAATTTTTCGCACTTAGAGTAATTCTACAAGGTTTCTCATATGCCTGGATCCAGACTGGCAATGCACCCCGAATCTGCAAAACTTTTTTAAAATGGATGATGTCATCATAAAATAAGTGTGGATTGGCAACCACTTTATATTATTTGATATATTTTTAGCAGCTAAGTGTTGGAAAGCCCGATTCCAAAGAGCGTAGTGAGCAATTTTTCCTGGAACGATGATAGAAGGTGGAAAGCTAAGTATAGGAGTTGCAGATTCATGACAAAGGATATTTTTTACTAACTCTCTTCTAGAATGACAACAAGCAATAATGTACTCTAAATTTAGTGCGGATTGGAGGAAGAGTCACTTTGCATTACAATAGGTCCGGAATGGTGTTCACAGCCAATGTACTTGCTTGGGTCCAAAATGAAATCTACAAAAGTTTCAAATGAGATATGATGTCATCAACTTTTTTGTACGGATTGGCAAAAGCTTTACGGCCAATGAAGAAAAATAAAGGACAAGGAGTGGATTCAATCCCACTTAACTTTCAAAGCATTTAAGTCCAGATTGGTATTCCGTAGTTTCTAAGGCAAGAAAGATGATGCCATCAGTTTTTAAGAGCAGAATGGCATTGTGTTCTCCCCCGCCATTATACCAAGCTTATATCATATTAAATCGTAACCATACGATGGGGGATATTTACGGTGGAGTTTTTACTAAGGAATTTAAATTATATAAAAGCATTTCTTCACCGGAGTTATAATAGTCAATTGAAGGAGGAAGCTGAAGCATCAAGGGTTTCAAGAAGATAGAACCAGAAGATGGTTACAAATCGATGATAGCAGAAGGCTTCCAAGAAAGATCGATGATGTATAAATAATCTCCAATGGCTAGGAATCTAGTTAACATCAGCCAACCAGCAAGTTGTAGAGGTTTTAAGCTACCATGGCGGTCCACTTGTAACACATTTCTCGAAGGATGAACTAGTAAGAGAATGCCAACAAGAACTCTCTGTTGAGCTATCAAATTTTAATATTTGTAATGTTCCTTGTTATTTTAATTTTTCAAAACTATAAATAGAGTTCAAACCCTCATTTCTAAGGGTCAGCTCTAGTGTGTTTGCCTGTGCTATTGTAAATATTCCCAAGGACTAATGAAAGGAGCATTACATTTATTTTTACCTTAAATATTATGTCTTCATATTTGATATCAGAGGTTCAAATTCTTAAGTTGCATTTATGTGAATACTTAAATGGTTACTTTGTTCCAAATTAATGGATTACTAGCTACTAGGGTAATCAAAATCTGCTTTTAAATTCGATCTTTATTGTTAGGGAGTACATTTCTATAAAATCTAGATATTGGTGAATTCTATTATTTGGATTATCATTGTTTGGATATTGAAATTATTGTCTACAATATTCTCAGCTATTATTTAATGAATGAAAATACATTTAACTTGAGATAATGTTGATATGAGTAATGTGTCTTTAAGTTAGTTTTTTGGAGCTTTTGTTGTAGTGCAATGCTATTAACCTATCCTTCCACTATTGTTCACATCTTTCTAACCCTAACCTTTTCTAACCCTTATCTCAAAATCCTAAGTGAGCATAATTGTGTCAACACCCTATTTTAAGTTGACAAGGAACCAGCCTACTCTGGAGGTTGGATCGAAAACTTTGTTTTGGTCCATCTAATGTTGAGTTTTGAGTTGTAGCTATCAGGTGCAAGCTTGGATATAAATTAGGAATATAGACAGTCACGGTATTGAGTAAAACTTGATGTAATTCAGTGCCCAACAAGTTTTGGCATACCTTGTGGGACCAGTTCACAAGGAACACAAAACCCATGATATGAGTTATTATTTATCTCTACTTGGAGGAATCAAAATTTGGTGAATTGTATTAACCTTATAAGCAGAGAATAGGAAATTCACTTGGTGACTCCCTGGTCCTTAAACCTAGAAAAAGAATTACCCTTGTATACCAATGTCCTTTCATGTATACCATATCTTTAAAAATGAATAACCCTAACTCCTATTTTTATTGTAAATTACCTTATAGAGGGTCTACTGTTATCAAAATTTGGATCGAGAATTCCTCTTAGAAGAGGAGCTTCCTAAATAAAACCCTACAATTAATCCAACAACCCCACTAATAAGAACTGCACCTAGAAATATGGCATAAAATATGGCCCCTAATCAACCATTACAGAAGTACCCCAACTAGAATACAATTGGTCCTCTGAGATTAGCCCAAATGAATTCCATCCCCCAGGATTTATCCAAGGCTATCCCCTCTTATGATGGATCTAGGAAGATAGCCTATGAGCATTGTCAAGATATTTTAAACCTGGCAGCAATTCACAACATAAAAGAAGAGGATATTATCGTAATAATCTTGGCCCTATCCTTCAGAGAAAATATTTTGCATTGGTTTAGAACCCTGGAGGATAATACCATCACTTCATGGTAAGCATTGGTTGAGCCTTTTGTGGAAGAATTTAATGAATCTAATGACCCCTTCTCCCTGCTTAACCATTTTACATCCATGCAAAAAACTTAGCAAGAAATTGTCTAAGATTTCAATTTGATATTTAGCAGAACATGGAAAAGAATTCCCCCCATAGTCAGACCAGCTATATGTTTAGCCTATATGTATTATATCCAAGCTCTTGTATCAGAGCTAGGGTTACAGATATAGTAATATATATTAGAGACCTTCCCCCAAGTTTATAGTGTAGTAGTTCATGCTAAGAACATCTTGACTAATGTGGGAAGACTCCCTCCCAAAATTGTGCTACCTTATAACACGAAAACCACTAATAGCCAAAGCCAAGCAGCCAACCAATCTTACATGGACCCCATTTCTTTATCATCTCCATCTCTATAAATGAATGCAGTCCCTCAACCAAAACCATCATCCTCTATAGTTCCTTTCCTTCCTATTCCTTCTCAAGCATCCCAAGAGTTTTTTGCTATTCTTGATATACAAAATACTCTAAAAAATCTGAGTAATAGAATGAATTTGATGGAAAAGAGAGACCAAGAAAGATCACAACAAAGGATATTTCCATATGTGAACAAATATTAGATACCCAGTCCTAGTAAAATTATTGGGATCAGGGTGAATGCAGCATACGACGATCTAGAATGTTCTTCAGATACTACTCTTGCAAATATCTGGTGTCTAGTATGTAATGATCCTTATGACTCACAATATTTTATTATGTACCAAAAGCACATTCAACAAGCTATGGATCAAGCTAAAAGGAATCAAAAAGGGAGATTAAACATGTTATGGCAACCTGATCAGATCATGGTTGGGAAAGAGCTAGATGAAGAAAGCCCAATTGTTGTTATGACTAGGACTAGAAAGAAAACCTTGCAAGTAGATCCCCAAAAAATTGGGTAATTCCAAATCCCTTCTCAAAAGAAAACTAATCCCCTTCCTAAAATTAGTGACACCTTCCCCATCCCTTAAGATAAAGGAAAAGAGAAGACAAACAGTCTTCCTAAGATATTGGAAAAGGAAGCTGAAGGAGATCGAATGAGATCTAAATATGAGGATCAAGAAAGGCTTAGGTTTCCTTCCATTACAAAAATGCAAATACTAGAGCCCACTTAGCAATATAAAATAATAAATGGTGAGCCAGAGAGAAGGCTTGAAAGACCTTACCTGGCTAGATCTAAGTATAATATCGTCGAAGAGATGAAACATATTCCATCAAAAGCTAGCCTATTTGACACTCTGTTCATTTTTGGTCATATTGATCTGCTTAAGTCTTCCCTCAACAAGTATCCACAAAATAGACATGCCACTACAATCCTTAGTATGTCATCAAAAAAGAAAGAAATGTCACCTACTATTTTAAAGAATAAGCCCCCTCCTTTCTATATATCCTTGAGGATGGAAATTTGGGTAGTCTAAAATTGTATGATTGATTTAGGAGCATCAAATACAGTCATGCCTAAAGAAGTTTGTGAAGAAATGGGTATGGAGTATACCCGATCTTATCTTGTATCATTACAATTAGATGGGACACCTGTTAAGATAGTTGGAGTCATAAAAGATGTTTTGATGAGTCTGCATAGAGCTCCTAAAGTGATAATAGTACAAGAAATAGTTGTGGTTGACCTAGAACCCTACTTTGGATTATGCCTTTTAAGGGAGTTTACTGCAAAACTAGGTGGATGTATGTACATGGATTATTCTAGTATGGTAATCCCTTTCAAAGGAAAGAGGATAAGGATAACTCCTAAAAATACAATAGCCTATCATATTGAAAATATTGAGGAAGACATGTGTAATCTTACTCCTGTGGAAGAATTTGAGCTAGTAGAAAACATTGAGGAGCTAGATATTGAGGATGATTTGCCTTTCAGAGAGGACTACAGTCAGTTTGGAACTAGTATGGGAACATATAGTATCTTAGCTGAATTAGAAAATAAAATCCTTGCCATATCCAATCAGTATCTGAGAGAAAAGGAAACATGGATTATGCACTTTGATGGTGCTAAATATAGAAATGATGCAGGAGATGGTGTAGTTTTACAGTCCCAATCAGATGGGACAAAGAATTTTGCCTACAAACTAACATGGTCATGTACAAACAATGATGCATAATATGAAGCCCTGTGCCTTGGGTTGATACAAGCAAAAAGCATGGGCATTAATATTTTGAACATATATGGCAATTCTGAATTAATAGTCCATCAAGTAAGAAATAGGTGCAACAGTAAGGACCATTACCTAAAAGCTTACAAAAATAGGGTATGGGATTTGATGGAATCCTTTGATGCCCTGAATTTAAATTTTATTCCCAAAGAAAATAATACTCTGGCATATTCATTAGCAATAAATGGATCTAACTTCAACCCTTCTATAGACTTCAAGATCAAGAAATCCAAGGGAATCAAAATGATTTTTAGACCTGCAGTACCAGACAAGCAGATTTTCTGGCAGGTTTTTGAAAGTGATGAACAAATAATTGACTTTCTGGTGAGAGAAGCATGTCTCTCCACTATCCAAGAAGAATATTTAGAAGAAATTGATCAACAAGACATTATCCAACTAAATAACAATCACATCCCTAGAGGGTTGGTCACCCTTGAGAGCTTGTTTGATAATGAGGACAAAAAAAGGACCAAAGCCATGAAAGTCAATGAAAAATCTATAAATAAGTCAAAGTCGATATTGAAAAGAAGCTCAATGTTGGAGTGTAATTTTCACAAGGGGAAGCAGAATATATCAAAGCTTTATGCCTAAAATATCAAGACATTGTGGCTTGGTCATATGAATACCTTAAGGTTTATGACAAAAAGGTTATCCAACATACAATTGAGCTAGAGCCTGATGACAAGCTATTGAGCAAGGTGCAGCAACAGTATTGTCATTGTTGTCAACACAGTCAGATAGATCTATTGATGTAGTGGATAGGAAGTTCAAAAGCTATTCAGATGCAGAAGACAAGAGTTCAAAGGTTACTCAGAGTATGTACAGTGATTTTCCAAGAAGACCAAAGTGGCCCATATGCAAAAGATCAAAGAAAAAGACAAGTAAGAAAAGTGTCACGATATCACGACATATACAGCAGGTAAGAAAAATTGTCACGATTTCGCGACATGTTGAAAGAGAGAGAAAAAATAGGAAAAACTGTCATTATTTCGTGACATGTTGGAAGAGAGAGAAAAAGCAGGAAAAACTGTCACGATTTCACGACATGTTGGAAGAGAAAAAGGCAAGTGGAAAAACTATCGCGATTTCACAACATGTTGGAAGAGAAAGAGAAAGCAAGAAAAACTGTCGCGATTTCGTGACATGTTGGAAGAGAAAAAGGCAAGTGGAAAAACTGTCGCGATTTCACGACATGTTGGAAGAAAAAGAGAAAGTAGGAGGAAGTGTCATGATTTCGCAACAAGTTCAAAGAAAGAGAACAAGTAAGAAAAGTGTCGCAATTTCGCGACATGTCACAATTTCACGAGTAAAATAGGAGAGAGAAAGTAAGTTGGAAAAGTCTCACGATTTCGTGACATGTCGCATTTTCACGACTAAAATAGGAGAGAGAAATCAAGTTTGAAAAGTGTCATGATTTCGTGACATGTCGCATTTTCACGACAAAAGAAAGAGAGGAAGCGTACGAAGCAGAACTGTCACGATTTTGCGACAAAAGCAGAAAGCAAGACTTCAAAAGCAGAAGTGTTGTGATTTCATGACAAAAGCAAAGAAGTAAAGTACGGAAGCAGAAGTGTCACGATTTCATGATAAAATCAGAGAAGAAGACTTCAAAGGCAGAAGTGTCACGATTTTGAGACAATAGCAAAGAAGTGAAGTACGAAAGCAGAAGTGTCACAATTTCATGACAAAAGCAGAGAAGAAGACTTTGAAGGCATAAGTATCACGATTTCACGACAATAGCAAAGAAGTGAAGTACGAAAGTAGAAGTGTTGCGATTTCATGACAAAAGCGAGAAGAAGACTTCGAATGCAGAAGTGTCGTGAAATTGTGACACTTCTGCCTTCGAAGTCTTCTTCTCTACTTTTTTCGTGAAATCACGACACTTCTGCTTTTGTACTTCACTTCTTTGCTATTGTCACGAAATCATGACACTTATGCCTTCGAAGTCTTCTTCTCTGCTTTTATCATGAAATCACGACACTTCTGCTTCCGTACTTCACTTCTTTGCTATTGTTGTGAAATCGTGACACTTCTGCCTTCGAAGTCTTCTTCTCTGCTTTTGTCATGAAATCATGACACTTCTACTTTCGTACTTTACTTCTTTGCTTTTGTCATGAAATCACAACACTTCTGCTTTCGAAGTCTTGCTTTCTGCTTTTGTCATGAAATCACGACAGTTCTGCTTCCGTACGCTTCCTCTCTTTCTTTTATTGCGAAAATGTGACATGTCACAAAATCGTGACACTTTTCAAACTTGCTTTCTCTCTCCTATTTTAGTCGCAAAAATGTGACATGTCACGAAATCGTGACACTTTTCCAACTTACTTTCTCTCTCCTATTTTAGTCACGAAAATACGACATGTCACAAAATCGTGACACTTTTCTTACTTGTTCTCTTTCTTCGAACTTGTCGTGAAATCGCGACACTTCTTCCTGCTTTCTCTTTTTCTTCCAACATGTCGCAAAATCACGACAGTTTTTCCACTTGCCTTTTTCTCTTCCAACATGTCGTGAAATCGCGACAATTTTTCCTGCTTTCTCTTTCTCTTCCAACATGTCACGAAATCGTGATAGTTTTTCCACTTGCCTTTTTTCTCTTCCAACATGTCATGAAATCGCAACAGTTTTTCCTACTTTTTCTCTCTCTTCCAACATGTCGCGAAATCATGACAGTTTTCCTGCTTTTTCTCTCTCTTCCAACATGTCACAAAATCGCGACAGTTTTTCCTGCTTTTTCTCTCTCTTCCAACATGAAAGTAAATGAAAAAATCTATAAATAATTCAAAGTCGGTACTAAAAAGAAGCTCAATTTTGGAGTCTGATGTTCACCAGGGGAAGCAGAAGATATCAAAGCTTTATGCCTAAAATATCAAGACATTGTGGCTTGGTCATATGAATACCTTAAGGTTTATGAAAAAAGGTTATCCAACATACAATTGAGCTAGAGCCTAATGACAAGCCTTTTAGGCAAAAGCAAAGACCTGTAAATCCAAGGATCAAAGACATCATGAGAGAGGAGCTCTTAAATTTATTAAAGGCTAAGATAATATACCCAATAAAACATTCAACTTGGGTAGTCAACTTGGTACCCGTGAGAAAAAAAATGGTGATATACACTTGTGTGTAGATTTTAGAAATCTTAACCAAGAATCCCTTAAGGATCACTACCCCCTCCCTCATATTGACCAAATTCTATAGGTAGTTGCAAGGGTTGAGAGGTTCTCATTACTATATGGCTACTCTGGATACAATCAAATTTGGGTGAAAGATGAAGATCAGTATAAAACAACATTCACCACAAAATTGGGCACATTTGCCTACCATAGAATGCCTTTTGGGTTGTCCAATGTGGGAGCCACCTTTCAAAGAGCTATGGACTATGCCTTTGGGGCACTGATCAATAAAGTCATTTTAATTTATTTATATGGCATGACTATGTTTTCCCATGATAAGCATGATCACTTAGCACACCTTGAGCAAGTTTTTCAAAAGTGCAAAGAATTCAGTATTTCACTCAATCCTAAGAAATCATTCTTTGCATTTCACGAAGGAAAGTTGCTAGGTCATGTGGTATCCAAAGAAGGTATGTCCATAGATCCAAATAGAATCATAACCATCATTTCTCTTCCATTGCCTACAAAAAATAAGACTTTGCAGTCTTTTCTGGGCCAAATCAACTTTGTTAAGAAATTTAATTCTGACTTTGCACAAAAAGTAAGGCCTATATCTGAGTTACTCAATATGAATGTTGAGTTCAAGTGGATTGAGGTCAAGAAATAATCTTTTGAGATTATTAATAAGTCCATTGCAATAGCCCCAGTGTTGGTAAATCCAAATTTTAGTAAATATTTTATCCTTTATGCATATGGAGCTGAAGAAAGTTATGCCTCAATGCTTACTCAAAAAGATGATCAAGGTGAAGATCATCCTATATTATTTTGGGGCCAGACATTCCATGATTACTAGGTCAAATACAAATTTATTGAAAGACAAGTATTTGCTATGATGAAAACACTAAAGTAGTTTAGGCAATACTTGGTATAGAGCAAGACCCTGGTATATATGGTTCATCCAAATGTAAGAAGTTTTATCCTGCAGGGTGAACCAGGAGATAAAATGGTTGGTTGGATTACCAAAATCCAAGAATATGATATAGAAATACATCCCACCAAGTTATTGAGAGGCAAATCCCTATTCCAAGGTCTAATAGAGACTACAACATTAGCATAAGTGATAGCTTGTCAGGTAGTAGTAGAATATTAGGTGGAAGGAGTACAAATTGTAGACTCCAATTGGGTAGACCAAATGATCAAATATTTCCAAATTGAAGTATGCCCTCCCAATATAAATACATACCAAATGAGGAGATATAGGCTTCATGCTTTAAAATATGTATTAATACCATAAGGCATGTACAAAAGAAATTTTGATGGATTTCTTCTAAAGTGCTTAAATGATTATTAGCAAAAGAGAGTCATTGAATAATTCCATGGAGGACCAGTTGGTGGACAAAGATCAAGCAGGGTTATAGCTTTGAAAATCATAATAGCATGCTATTATTGGCCTATTGTATTTATTGATGCTTTCAAGGCCACCAGGACTTGTGACAAATGTCAGAGATATGTTGGAAGGACAAGGAATTCTTCATCCCCCCTTAAGCCCATATAAGTTGAAGAGCCTTTTCAACAATGGGGACTAGACTTCATAGGGGTTATAAACCCTAATTCCTCAGTAGAGCATAATTTTATCCTAACTCCCATATATTATCTTATCCAATGGGTAGAGGCTATTCCTACCAAGAAATTAGATCAAAATGTTGTGATCAATTTCATGGAAATTTTGATTTCAAGGTTTGGAGTTCCAAAAGCCTTGGTGAGTGACAATGGACCAGCTTTCATAGGAGCCAAGTATATTAAGTTTTCCAGCAAGTATGGCATCACTCTTAAGAATATTTTAAATTATTATCCACAAGGTAATTGACTTACATAATCTACCAATAAATACTTGTTAAGGATTTTGAGGAAATCACTTGAAGAAAATAAAATAATTTGGCATATGTTATTGGACCAAGCTCTATGGGCTAATAGGATTACTATAAATAAATCCATTAAAACTTCCCCTTATGCACTGGTGTATGGCGAAGAGGCGGTACTACCTATCCATTTGGATATTCTAGCATTTAAGCTTGTCAATACAGAGGAGGAGTCAAAGAAAAATCCAGTAAAAATAGGCTAAACTACCTACTACAACTTGAATAGAATAGATCTTAGGCATATGAAATTTTTTAAAAGCATTCCTTAGAAATTAAGGCATGGTTTGATAAGAAATCCAGATTCAGAAGATTCCAGGTTGGAGATGCAGTTCTCAGGTGGAATGTTGATAGAGCAAAGTTGGGCAAGTATGAAAAGTTTAATTATTTTTGGGATGGCCCATTCAGAATAGTAGAGGCCAAGGAGTCCAATGTGTTCCAACTTGAAGATCAAGAGGGGAACATACAATTGATTCCAGTAAATGGTTTTCATCTCAAACTCTACCATGTTTGAAATATGAGCTCACTATAATATATATATATATAGTATATTATATTTTCCCTTATTTTTGCACTTTGTAATCAGTTTTGTTTAAAAAAATCTTGGAAAAAGAAAAATATTTGCAAAAATGACTAAGTATCAACAAAGTATTCAGCAATGTTTTGTTCCACACTTGAATACATGTAAATTCTTCTGGAACGGTGAGCACTTCTAAATCTGCACCAAAATGCACTGAAATCCTAGTGGAACGGTGTAAGGGTTCTTTTCCCACACGATGGAGATCCAAATGTCAAAAGAAGCAAAGGTATCTCCAATATAGGGACCTTCTAAAGCTAAATTATGACGGAGCGGAATCAAGGTGATAATTTTCACGTGGAATTTTCTAAGTGTCAGCAAAATTGAAGATGTCTTCAACCCATCGGTTTCAAAAACTAAGGTGGAGCAAAGCAGTCACTTCGTGACCATGCCACGTGGAGAAAATAGAAAAGGCCTACATTCAATGCTAATGAACTCATGCCCAAACCAAAAAGTAGTCAAAGAGACATAGTGAGGTGGCAGTGTAGTTTGAATTTTCAACCAATGAAAATTTAGAATGCCACTGTTGAGCCGCTAGAAGGAATGAGTGGAAGTTGGAAAGTGTGCCAATGGGTAGATTGCATAGCAACTACATTAATGGTGGAAGATACATGCGCTCCAGGAAATAAAAGAAACAACAAAGCACACACAATGTTCATTTAGTAGATAATTGCATCCATAGAGAAAAAAAGAGTGAATCAATACTCTGAGAGTTTTACTGCGAATTACATAGAGAACAAAGTTTTTTTGCTATCAAGATGGTTTTCGAGGATACCCAGGAGGTTGAAACCCTAGATAAAATGGTGGTGGCATCATATGTTGACAAAGAAAAATATATGGTGGACACTGAAATGGTCCTCATAAAGAGAACGAGGCTTAGAAAGAGCATGAATGATAGGTTCAAGAAGGGAGCTGCTTTGTCTGTAGAAGGTAGATGTGCTATCCTTTCTTATCTATCTTTTTACATTTGTAATTTTGTTCATCCCTGCCCATAATTAATAGCCACTACAATTAAATTTTACAACCCAATGGCCAAAGTAGTAAAAACATTCAATATAAAAACTCTTTTTAGTATCACCACCGCCTTTTGTCACAATATTTTTACCCTAGGTTCAGAACCATATGTAAAACCTAAGGAATTCAGGGTAACTAACCAGGCTAGGTATTACTCCTGGAGAAGTGATCGAATGAAGGTGAGTCATTTAGGATATGGGTTTATAGACAGCTCAATACTAAGCCCAGCAAGAAATTACTCGAAGTTCCAATTCCTATTGATGAAATTCTAAACCCTGTATTGTTATCTATGCTAGCATGTATGGAGGGTTTAGATTCCGATAGACTGGTGTATGGCTGGCAAATTGTTGCAGCCTACTGCATTTCCAATGAAAGAATGTATGAGGAAGGCACAGAGGAAAAAGGGACTAGGGTTATATATTTCAACTGGCTAGCCTTTCTTTACCAAAGGATACATGAATATTTGGTGAGAATGAAAATGGGCTCTGATGCTCCTAGTTTAAGGTATTGCTCAATTTTGGTATGGATGTTTTATGCTACTGTTAAGGATAGAATGTCTTGGATTCTATTTAGGAATAAAACCAGTGATGGGGAACCCTTGCCAATTTATTATTGTACAAGTCATTTGAAAAGTAGTGATTCTTTTTATAGATTCAACTTGGAATTCCTTGGACCTGCGTTGAAAAGAATGTATGGAGAGTGACCTATATTGCCATATTTGGCTAAGAAAATTCTAAGAGTAGAAGGTGCCAAAGAAGGAGATTGGTATCTTCTGACTGAGGGTACAGTGATTAGATTATATGGTTTCATGGGTAAACCTTTTCTCCTACCCCATTTTGTTACCAAGAGACTTTTTGCCTTGGAATATTTGAGGCAGGCAGAGTATATTGATTTGAATGATGGTTTGAGAAAAAAAACCTCTACTTACATACCGTACGGTGGAGGACATTACCATCATAAATAAGGGGTAGATTCAGCTAATTTACCAATAACTTGATAGGTTAGGTCTATTTTATAGTCTCCAAATATGGAGTTACGACCCTTATGGTATTTTCACTGCCAAAAATGTGGCCCTAAATAGAGAAAAAACTTATAAATTTGAAAAGAGACCTAGGGCTCATTTTGAACAAGGAAAAAATAATTATGAGACTACTCTTTTGTAGTGGAATGTGTCAAAAATGGTTCAAATACCTCCATGGTTGGATTTATATGAGCAGATTGTTGATTATGACCCTAACAAGAAGAAGAGTCATCGGCTTACAGAAGCCATCATTAGTGACATTGAAAGTAAAACCTCAAATAAAAATGATCTTCAGCTTGATGAGGACACTGTTGGAGAGGTAGAGAAGGAAGAAAAATGGAATGTAGCAAAAATATCAGATTGGTGGAGAATGAGGATTGAGATTGGAAAAATTAAGTCTAGGTTTGGAATAAAATTTGATAAAACATTTTCTAAGAAATATGATGAAAATATCACAACCTGGAAACATAAGGACATCAAAAACATAGTTTTAACAGTTCAAAATTCCTAAGCTAGTTCTAAATCTCTCTCTCCACCCACATATCAAGAAGCTCTAGTAGAAGATCAAGAAACTCCTTTGACAGCAGCTGAGGTTTTGAAAACTTTTCATCCTACCATTGAATAGCTAGAGAAGTTTCATAAGGGAGCTCAACTTCTAAGCAAAATGTAATATCCTAATGAAAAATTTGTTAGTACTTTAGTCATTGAAGTAGTGTCTAGGCCTAAACACTTAGCCCTGGGAGGATAGCCTCTAGACACAGATTAATTGGAGACAGAAGTATGAGAGTTTCAGGTTCACCCCCCTTCTTTTACCACTACAACATCAGTAGAATTGCATCCTATTTATGAGCAAGTCTTGCTTACTGGAGTCATACAAGGAGATATATTAGAAGAATATTTAGAGAGTGAAATGACTTCTTTTCAGTTGATTCATATAAGAACTAAGAGAGCTCCAGAAAGAAAGGAAAGAGAATTTTTAAAGAAACAGAGATTAGATGCCGAGGTTATCGATGAGGTAGTTGTTCCATCTATAGAAGAATTGATTCATCATGAGTAGCAACAGGATACAAAGGTGGAACAATAACACCCTACATCAGTAGGTGAAGGTATGGTATCTAATCCCTCTTTTTCTCTTCATGCTCCTGAATCCCCAAGGAAGTCTCCCTCTCTTTCTGGTCAAGAAAATGTGACAAGAGTACTTTCTCCCTCTCATGGCTCACCCCATGTTTTATTGGTCATCACAGAAGAACAAGTCACCCCTATTCCCCCAAAGTCACCCCAAATCCCACTTTAAACATGTGAGGTACTGACTTCATCATTTCTCATCATTTCATCTTCATCATTGCAACCTCCACCATAAAAGGGACACATTATTCCAAGTACCCCCATTCATCCAGTTGTTAGTCTTGTGTCAATTCCTATGATTTTGCCAAAAGCATCCATAGCAATAGTTACAGAGTACACTATTTTTACAGAGACTACTGTAATTTCTTCCACACCTCCATTGTCAATGGCTCAGGCCACCCTTACATTTTTAGTATCTTCATCTCCCCTGGCTGCTAGTTTTTCAAGTTTTGTAACTTTTCCAAAAGAGCAGGCAACCACTCAAAGAATAAATGATTACTAGGAAGAGAAGTTTTCTAAGCCTTCTAGTAGGATGGTTGTAATAAGAAGAAGCATGTATGATTATCCTATTTCTATGCAGAGAGTATCGTGATCTATGACTCCACTTGTAAGTAAGCTTGAAACTGAAATGACTGTTCAATATTATCGAGTGGAGGAGGTCACTGAAGATATTGATAAACTTCCTGAAGAAGATGAGCTGATTATAGCCAAATCCCACTTAGATACCTTCTATGTGAAGAATTATATATTCAAAGAGAAGGTGGATAAATTGGAGAAATGGATTGAAAAACTCAAGAAAAATCTAAGCAATCAAAAGGAAGTGAAAAAGGCTCTGAGAAAAGAGGCTAAGTGTTGGTAAGAGAAATTTCAAGAAGTCAATAAACTCAAAGATCAACTAGGAGAGTAAAAGAATTTGAATAAAGAACAAGCGAAAGAAATTCAGAGTTCAAAAAAAAATCTTCAAATGGAGAAAGCTAAGTCTTATGGCTTTTCTAAAAATGAACTGAAGAATATTAGAAAAGAGTTGCTCTCTGAAGTCCAAGAGAAATATTCAGGGCTTCAACTTATGATTAATTATCTTGATGATGCCAGCCACTTACTCTTCAATATTCAAAAATACCTAGATCAGATCACCAAAGAGTTGTAGCCTGTGGTGATTCCAGTAGAACAGATGTATAGGTTGGTTGATATCAGACTCGGTGATTTTACCAAATTGATTCCTAATAAAGAATGGAATATCGCTAGAGTTGTTGCTATAATTATGGTTAAGAAGCACGGGGTACTTCAAAGAGCTTGGCTATTGTTTGACAGGATTGAGAGAGTGATTAAGGATGTTGAATTGAAAAAATAAATGGTTCAAGTTGGTTTTAAAGGCCTATGAATGAAGGATCACAGCTTGATATCTGTGGAAGAGATCTAGAGAAGCATTGATGAAAATTCGCAGGATGAATCTGGAATTGATTATCTTGAAGAGCCACTACCCCAAGAGCAAGCTACCCAATTAATTATTGACTTTATCCAATTGAGAGATCTCATGGAAGATCTAGTAAATAGAGGGAATGCTGCTAATTACAAAGATATTGGAGAATTACAATGTTCTTATAAGTAGCTCAAGGAAACATCTAACCCCTCTGAAGTAGTCTGGAAATAGGCTTTACAATATTTAAAATTTATGATTCAATTGTTTTGTGATGACTGTGGAGGAAGGAACCAAAAGCAATCTTCTCCAGAAGAATAAAATAAAGAAGAATAAGAAGAGAATTAAGAATAGGTCGAGGAAGACGAAGAACAATATGAAGCTATTGCAGGCCCGGAAGGGGCTCACACTTAATTCATTTTTATTTTTGTACATATATACAAGTTTTGTATTTTTTCTTTTCACTCTGACAATTGTCAAAAATAAACAATAAAGGCATGAAGCCTAAAGAGGCATAGAGAGTAGTAGATTTTGTGTGAAGGTATTTTTGCAATAATGCCTTATAAGAGGAGTAGAGTTATCCCTAATTTTTGAAGACAATAGTAAAGACCTGTATTTTTAGCAGAATATTTTTATAAATAGACAAGTTTGGTATTTTGGGCATAATCTCCATATGAACCTTTACTATCTAAGAAGACTGCTAGATTTTTATCAGAGGGTAATGTTTATATGGAAGTTATTATCTAAAGCATATTTTGAAGATGAGCATTTTTTGACTCCTAAGGCCCAATGGATAAGACTCTGAGTTCGATGGCTTTACGAGAAAATCCACCCGGGAGGTGCTAGAATGTAGGCCCAAAATGGCCACATACTTAAGAAAATTTTAAATATTTTGTCTAAGTCATGAAGTTCTCATTCCTCACACTTTGCAGTGTATTTTGAAGTGGATTTGCAACAAAGGTCACAAATCTGCCCAACACTTAGCAATTTTTCGCACTTGGAGCAATTCCACAAGGTTTCTCATATGCTTGGCTCTAGATTGGCGATGCACCTCGAATCTACAAAAAAATTTGAAAAGGGATGATGTCAGCATAAAATAAGTGCAAATTGGCAACCACTTCATATTATTTGATATCTTTTTAGCGTCCAAGTGTTGGAAAGCCCGATTCTAGAGAGCGCAGTGAGCAAATTTACCTAGAACGGTGATAGAAGGTGGAAAGCTAAGTATAGGAGATGTGGATTCGTGATGAAGGATGTTTTTTACTAAATATATTCTGGAAAGCAACGATTTACTCTGAAGTTAGTGTGAATTGAAGGAAGAGTCACTTTGCATTACAATAGGTCAAAAATGGTGTTCATAAGCCAATGTAATTGCTTGTGTTCGGAATGGAATCCGTAAAAGTTTCAAAGGACATATGATGTCATCAACATTTTTGTGCAGATTGGCAAAAGCTTCATGGCCAATGAATAAAAATAAATGACAAGGAGTGAATCTGATCCCACTTAGCTTTCAAAGCATTTAGGGTCAGATTGGCATTCCATAGTTTTTAAGGCAAGAAAGATGATGTCATCAATCTTTAAGATCAGAATGGCATTGTGTTCTCCCCTGCCATTATACCAAGCTTATATCAGATTAAATCATAGCCATACAATAGGGGAGATCGACGATGGAGTTTTTGCCAAGGAATCTGAAGTATATAAAAGGATTTCTTCATCAGAGTTATAACAGTCAGATGGAGAAGGAAGCTGAAGTATCGAGGGTTTCAAGAAGATAGAACAAAAATATGATTACAGATCGATGGTAGCAAGAAGGCTTATAATAAATATCGATGATGTATATTCAATCTCTAATGGCTAGGACTCCAGTTAGCATCATACAACCAGAAAGTTGTAGAGGTTTCGATATGCCATGGCGGTCCACTTGCAATGCATTTCTCGAAGGATGAACCAGTAAGAGAATGTCAGCAAGAACTCTCTATTGACCTATCAAATTTTAATCTTTGTAATGTTCCTTGTTATTTTAATTTTGCAAAACTATAAATAGAGTTTGAACCCTCATTTCTAAGGTTCGACTCTAGTGTGTTTGTTTATGCTACTATAAATATTCCCAAGGACTAATGAAAGGAGCATTACATTGATATTTGCCTCAAATATTGTGCCTTCATATTTGATATCAGAGGTTTGAATTCTTAAGTTGCATTTATGTGAATACTTAAATGGTTACTTTATGCAAAATTAATGGATTACTAGCTACTAGGGTAATTGAAATATGCTTCTAAATTCAATATTTATTGTTAGGGAGTGCATTTCTATAAAATCTATGTTGGCAATTTTGGGTACCTTGGGTACATTGCTTTTGCTCAAGTATAGTAGTTGTCATTGATGTCAAAGAAGTTCTTGAAGCAATTTGTTTGTATGTCAAAGAATTTGTTTTGATGAAGGTTTCAGCTGGTCAGTAAGTTTCCAAGAAGATCAGAGTAGCCCAGTTGCAAAAGATCAAGAAAAAGACAAGTAAGAAAAAGTTTGCAGGTGGCTGGAAAAACTGTCGCGATTTCGCGACATGTTTCAGGAGAGAGAAAGTTCGAAAACTAGAAGGTTGAATGTGGGGAGAGGAAAGTTGGCAAAGCGTCATGATTTCGTGACATGTTGGAAGAAAGAGAGGCTGTTGGCAAAACTATCATGATTTCATGACATGTTTGAGGAGAGAGAAAGTTTTGGCAAAACTATCGTGATTTCGTGACATGCTGGAAGAAAGAGAGGCAGCTGGCAAAACTGTCGCGATTTCGCGACATGTTGGCAGAGAAGCAGAGCAAGATGGAAAATGTCGCGATTTCGTGACATGTCGCATTTTCGTGACTCAAAAAGTGCAGGAAGGCAGAGAAGGAAAAGTGTCACGATTTCGTGACACTCTGCAAAGAAGGTTGTACGGACGAAAAAGTGTCACGATTTCACGACATGATGCTGAAGAGAGAGTCCGCAGGGTGAGCTGTCACGATTTCGTGACTAGATCAAAGAGAGAGAAAGTCATTCAGAAAGTGTCACGATTTTGCGACATGCTACAGAGTTCCAAGTGAGAACAGTCGCATTTTTGTGACATGCTAAAAATCTTGAAGAGAGAACTGTCACGATTTCACGACATGCAGCTAAGGGAAGAGTTTGAAATAAGAAGCATCGCGATTTTGCGACAGGCTGAAGAAAAAGCGTACGGATGCAGAGAGTGTCACGATTTCGCGACAAGCAACAAAGGGAAGAGTCTGAAAGGAGAAGCGTCGCGATTTTGTGACAAGCTGCAAAGAAAGTGTACGGAAGCCAGAAGTGTCACGATTTCATGACAGGTTGCAAGGAAAGCTTTCGGGAGCTGAAAGCGTCACGATTTCATGACAGGAAGAAGTAAAGAAGCTAGCAGGATGAAGATGTCACGATTTCGTGACATGTCGCAGTTTCACGACTCTAAGAGGAGAGAGGCTGTACGGCATCAAAAATGTCATGATTTCGTGACATAGGAAGAGAAGAAGGCCATGAAGACTAAAGTGTCATGATTTCACGACAGAGTTGCAGATGACGTCAGCAAAAGTCAGATGTGTCACGATTTCGCGACAAGGAAGTAGTCAAGGCAGACAAAGGCAAAAAGGGTCACGATTTCACGACAACAGGTAATAGAAGGTGTACGATAGGCAAAGGTGTCGCGATATCGCGACATGTTGAAGTTTCGTGCCAAAAGCTACAGGGAGGCAGTGGAGCCGACAAAGTTAAATCTGGGCCGACGCAGCGTAGGGTTTTGCATCGACGTTGTTTTAGAGATGTGCAGTCGACTAAGATCAAGGTTCTTATCTTGAGATTGTGAGTATAAAAGGAGGGCTGCTTGAAGAGTTTGGCCATCGATCGAAGTGTGCGTTCGAAGAGTGATGTTCGTAGATTTAGTGCGATAGTGAAGTTCGATCATCAAAAAAGCAGAGTGCGAAGATCGATAGCAGTATAAGAGTGCATTTCATCGAATCTTCTAAGTGTAGGAGACTGTAAGGAAACAGAGTGCGTGAAGACGATACTGCTGTGAATGCGTAGAAGTGCAAAGGTCGTTGTTCGATCGAGTGCAGCTGTGACTGCGAGAAAATAGCGAAGGACTGTATTTTATGCAGAACAGAGGAAGAGGACAGACCTGTGCCAGATCGAAGGACTGTGTTTGGTGTAGATCAGAGAAAGAGGAAGAGGACATTTGTGCCAGACCGAAGGACTATGTTTTGGTGCAAATTCGAGGACCAGCTTTGAGGTGACAGAGTTGAGGACAGAAGTCTCCAGCGAGAGCGGGGAAGACAGGTGTCTTCTGTGGATAGAGTTCCACTTGCTAAGGGCAGAAGAGGCAGAGGTCTTCTAGAGGATCACCAACCAGAGCAGAGATAGGGGAAGGTATCTCCTTTGAGAAGAGGCTCATAAACATTGTAATTGGGAAGGTTTCCCAAAGAACTGTGATATAACTTTTAGAGAAAATTTTTATCCGTGGAGTAGCCCACCTTGGGTGAACCACGTAAATTGTTGTGTCACTTTGTGGATGATGTTTTGTGCATTGCTTGATTACTGTTGTTAAATACTGCTATCTATATTCTGCATAATATAGTATTGAAAGCTGAGTTGAAAGAAAAAGTTAAAAGTGGTCTTATACTGTTCACCCCCCCTCTCAGTATAAGCTTGTGTTCTTCAATTGGTATCAGAGCGGGTCTCTCTAGAAAAAGCCTAACATCTTGGAGAAGGATCTATCAGAAGAACATACAGTTTCAAAAAAGGATGAAGAGGTTAAGTTCGATATCTAAAGTGAATTCTTCTGGGCTTTAAGAATTTTAGAGAAGAGAGTTATGTTCTCAAACATCATGGCAGGAAGAAGAGACAGCAAGATTAATCTTCAGCCTGAAGAACGATGGATTCCAGTTGGTCTCAAGAAGAACAATCATCCAAGGCATCAAAACAGGTTACATAATACTTTCCATGGCTACTGTTTTTCTTGCAAGAAATTTGGTCACAAAGCTATACATTGCATTAAATCCGTGCATAGCCATAGTAAGGAAAATGTTAACTCTTTTGCACCCCTTATGGATAAAAATGTCATGTGTTACAAATGCAAGAATGTTGGGCATATAGCAAGGATGTGCAGTTTGGATAGACCTAGCCTTAAATTCACTAAAAATAGAAATGAGATCAAGTCTAAATCAATGATAGTTCAAACTGCTTTTCATGCTCAAGACAAGGTAGAGAAATGGTATCTTGATAGTGGTTGTTCAAAACATATGACTGGTGAAAAGGAAAAGTTTTTGGTCTTAAAAAACACAAACAGAGGAACGAGTTAGTTTTGGAGATAACGAGTCTGCTAAAATCTGTGGTAAAGGGACTCTTAGCTTGGATGGGAAATCTAAAACTAAAAATGTGCTTTATGTAGAAGGTCTAAGACATAATCTTCTAAGTGTGAGTCAACTTTGTGATCAAGGACACATAGTATCTTTCTTTTAAAGATAGATGTGAGATTCGTAAAGAAAAAAATGGAAAACTCATTGCTAGTGCTACAAGGACTCCAAACAATCTTTACATGCTAAGTGAGATAAAAAAGGAAAAGTGTTTTCTAACTCAAGAAGATGAGAGTTGGTTATGGCATAAAATATTGGGGCATTTGAGCTTTGATAATCTTGTCAACATTAGTAACAAGGAAGCGGTTAGAGACTTGCCCAAAATAAAAAGGCCCTATAACACCATTTGCGGTCCTTGTCAACATGGAAAACAGGACCAGAACCAGTTTTAAATCAAAAGGGTATACTTCTTCAAAATCATTAGATCTCATTCATACTGATTTATGTGGCCCCACCATAACTCAGAGCATTCAGGGAGAAAGCTACTTCATGTTGTTTATAGATGATTATTCTAGAATGACTTGGGTTACTTTTCTCAAAGAAAAATCTGAAGCTTTTGAAAAATTTAAAGCTTTCAAAGAAATGATTGAAAATGAGACTGAAAAGAGAATCAAATGCTTAAGATCGGACAGAGGAGGAGAGTTCACCTCTAATGAAATTGTGGAATACTGTGAGCAACAAGGAATTAAAAGAGAATATTCAGAAGCAAGAACTCCTCAACAAAATGGAGTAGTTGAAAGAAAAAATAGAACTATTGAAAATATGGCTAGAGCTATGTTAAATGAGTCAAAACTTTCAGATGGTTTCTGGAAAGAGGCGATCGATACAGCGAGTCTACATTATCACCAGGGCCCAACTTAGAGTAAATCATCATAAAACTCCTTATGAGTTGTGGAAAGGAAGACCAACTACGAGTAAAGCATTTCAAAGTTTTTGGGAGTAAGTGCTTCATCAGAAGGGAAGATCAGAATTTGGGTAAGTTTGATCCTAGGTGTGATGAGGGAATTTTTCTTGGTTATTCCAACGAAAGAAAGGCTTACATATGCTTCAACAAAAGAACTCATACAGTCATAGAAAGCATAAATGTAATAGTTGATGAAAAGACAGGGATAAGAGAACCTGTCAAGGAAATCAGTGATGAAATCTGTCAAGAAGAATTCAGAGAGGTTTCAGATGAAGAAGAGGAAAAATAGCAGTTGCTTCCCAAAACTCCGTCACGATATGTTCAGAAACATCATCCCAAATATTTGATCATTGGTGATCCAAACAATAGACAAACTAGAAGAAGAGTCATTCCGTCACACGATTCTACAAATATTTCATTATTATCTCAGATTGAGCCAAAAGATTTCAGTGAAGCATGTGCAGACAAATTTTGGGTAAAAGCAATGGATGAAGAGCTAAATCAAATAGAGAAAAGTGAAACTTGGGATTTAGTTCCAAGACCTAAGGACAAGAATGTCATTGGCACAAAATGGATATTCAGAAATAAACTCAATGAAGATGGAAAGATTGTCCGAAACAAAGCCAGGTTGGTTTGCAAAGGTTATGCTCAAGTAGAAGGTGTTGATTTCGAAGAGACGTTCGCTCCTGTTGCTCGTCTCGAAGCTATCAGAATGTTTTTGGCTCTTTCGAGCTTCAAAGCATTCAAGGTGTATCAAATGGATGTTAAATCAGCATTTTTAAACGGAGTTTTGGATGAAGAAGTCTACGTAGAACAGCCAGAAGGCGTGTCTCTCTCAGATCAATCGGACTATGTGTGTAAACTGAAAAAGGCCTTGTATGGGTTAAAGCAAGCACCTAGGGCTTGGTATTCAAGACTTGACAGGTACCTTCATGAGCAAGGTTTCAGGAAAGGTATGGCAGATAGCAATTTGTATATTAAAGATAAAGGTAATGATATGTTGATTGTAGTTGTCTATGTTGATGATATCATTTTTGGGGGAAATAATACCCAGATGTGCAAAGATTTTGCTAACACCATGCAGAAGGAATTTGAGATGTCTATGATTGGAGAGCTGTCATTCTTTTTGGGTCTTCAGATTGCTCAATCAAAAGATGGTATATTTCTCTCTCAAGGAAAGTATATCAAAGAAATGTTAAAAAAAATTCGAGATGATGGACAACAAACCCGTATGTACTCCAATGACTACGAGGTGCAAGATGAGTAAAGATGATGAATCTCCAGCGGTAGATCGGAGGTTGTACAGATCAATGATTGGCAGTTTATTATATGTAACAACTACCGGACCGGATATCATGCAGGCTATTGGATTAGTAGCCAGATTTCAGGCAGCTCTGAAAGATTCTCATGTTATAGCGAGTTAAAAGGATATTCGAGATATCTGAAGGGCACTATGGACTTTGGGCTTTGGTATCCCAAAGGTGATGATTTCACTCTCACAGACCTATACAGATGCAGATTGGGTAGGCAGTAATGATGACAGGAAAAGCACCAGTGGTGGAGCATTCTTTTTGGGAAAGAGTTTGGTTTCTTGGCTAAGTAAGAAACAACCTTCGAGTTTCCTTATCTACGACAGAAGCTGAATACATAGCGATAGTGGCTGGGTGTACACAAGTTCTATGGATGAAAACCACCTTGGAGGATTTCAAAGTCAAGCATGAACAACCCATCTCCATATTTTGTGATAATACTAGTGCCATAAGTATTTCCAAAAATCCGGTAATGCACTCAAGGACAAAGCATATTTCCATCAAGTATCACTTTCTAAGGGAGAAAGTGCAAGATAAGCAGGTCAAGGTAGAATATGTGCCTACTAAAGAGCAGATTGCAGATATCTTCACAAAACCTCTTCCAAGAGATACATTTGAGTATCTAAGGGAGAAATTGGGAGTTGTACTCCCACCCCAAAATTAATCACCTCATCAGGAAGTGGGGGAGGGACTAAGCTAAGAGGCTCATTCTTAGTCCCGGGCCCCAAAGGTGACCCTTTGCCATTGATGACAAAGGGGGAGAGATTTGAGTCAGGGGGAGAGATATGAGTAAGGGGGAGAGCTTCTATGAGAAGAGGAATGCTTCAAGTCAAGGGGAGCAAAACTTCAAAAGGAGATTCTCAGCTGATAGCTCAGTTGGTTTCAGTTTTAGCTCCTGAGACATGTTTTTAGTAAAGGGTTGCCATCAATGACAAAGGGGGAGATTGTTGGCAATTTTGGGTACCTTGGGTACATTGCTTTTGCTCAAGTATAGTAGTTGTCATTGATGTCAAAGAAGTTCTTGAAGCAATTTGTTTGTATGTCAAAGAATTTGTTTTGATGAAGGTTTCAATTTGGTCAGTAAGTTTCCAAGAAGATCAGAGTAGCCCAGTTGCAAAAGATCAAGAAAAAGACAAGTAAGAAAAAGTTTGCAGGTGGCTGGAAAAACTGTCACGATTTCGCGACATGTTTTAGGAGAGAGAAAGTTCTGGCAAAACTATCACGATTTCGTGACATGTTGGAAGAAAGAGAGGAAAACCACGATTCACATGTTTGAGGAGAGAGAAAGTTTGGCAAAACTTTCACGACATGGAGGAAAGAGAAAGTTCGAAGAGAAAAAACTGATTCAGACATGCTGGAAGAAAGAGAGGCAGCTAGCAAAACTGTCGCGATTTCGCGACATGTTGGCAGAGAAGCAGAGCAAGATGGAAAATGTCACGATTTCATGACATGTCGCATTTTCGCGACTCGAAAAGTGCAGGAAGGCAGAGAAGGAAAAGTGTCGCGATTTCGCGACACTCTGCAAAGAAGGTTGTACGGACGAAAAAGTGTCACGATTTCGCGACATGATGCTGAAGAGAGAGTCCGCAGGGTGAGCTATCGTGATTTCGTGACTAGATCGAAGAGAGAGAAAGTCATTCAGAAAGTGTCATGATTTTGCGACATGCTACAGAGTTCCAAGTGAGAACAGTCACATTTTTGTGACATGCTAAAAAGCTTGAAGAGAGAACTGTCACGATTTCGTGACATGCAGCTAAGGGAAGAGTTTGAAATAAGAAGCGTCACGATTTTGTGACAGGCTGAAGAAAAAGCGTACGGACGCAGAGAGTGTCGTGATTTCGCGACAAGCAGCAAAGGGAAGAGTCTGAAAGGAGAAGCGTCGCGATTTCGTGACAAGCTGCAAAGAAAGTGTACGGAAGCCAGAAGTGTCACGATTTCGCGACAGGTTGCAAGGAAAGCTTTCGAGAGCTGAAAGCGTCATGATTTCGCGACAGGAAGAAGTAAAGAAGCCAGCAGGATGAAGATGTCGCGATTTCGTGACATGTCACAGTTTCGTGACTCTAAGAGGAGAGAGGTTGTACGGCATCAGAAATGTCATGATTTCATGACATAGGAAGAGAAGAAGGCCATGAAGACTAAAGTGTCATGATTTCGCGACAGAGTTGCAGATGACGTTAGCAAAAGTCAGATGTGTCACGATTTCACGACAAGGAAGTAGTCAAGGCAGACAAAGGCAAAAAGGGTCATGATTTCATGACAGCAGGTAATAGAAGGTGTACGACAGGCAAAGGTGTCGCGATATCGTGACATGTTGAAGTTTCGCGCCAGAAGCTACAGGGAGGCAGTGGAGCCGACAGAGTTAAATCTGGGCCGACGCAGCATAGGGTTTTGCGTCGATGTTGTTTTAGAGATGTGCAACCGACTAAGATCAAGGTTCTTATCTTGAGATTGTGAGTATAAAAGGAGGGTTGCTTGAAGAGTTTGGCCATCGATCGAAGTGTGCGTTCGAAGAGTGATGTTCATAGATTTAGTGCGACAGTGAAGTTCGATCGTCGAAAAAGTAGAGTGCGAAGATCGATAGCAGTATAAGAGTGCATTTCATCAAATCTTCTAAGTGTAGGAGATTGTAAGGAAACAGAGTGCGTGAAGACGATACTACTATGAATGCGTAGAAGTGCAAAGGTCGTTGTTCGATCGAGTGCAGCTGTGACTGCGAGAAAATAGCAAAGGACTGTATTTTATGCAGAACAGAGGAAGAGGACAGACCTGTGCCAGACCGAAGGACTGTGTTTGGTGTAGATTAGAGAAAGAGGAAGAGGACATTTGTGCCAGACCGAAGGACTATGTTTTGGTGCAAATTCGAGGACCAGATTTGAGGTGACAGAGTTGAGGACAGAAGTCTCCAGCCAGAGCAGGGAAGACAGGTGTCTTCTGTGGATAGAGTTCCACTTGCTAAGGGCAGAAGAGGCAGAGGTCTTCTAGAGGATCACCACCCAGAGCAGAGATAGGGGAAGGTATCTCCTTTGAGCAGAGGCTCATAAACATTGTAATTGGGAAGGTTTCCCAAAGAACTGTGATATAACTTTTAGAGAAAAGTTTTATCCAGTGAGTAGCCCACCTTGGGTGAACCACGTAAATTGTTGTGTCACTTTGTGGATGATGTTTTGTGCATTGCTTGATTACTGCTGTTAAATAATGCTATCTATATTCTGCATAATATAGTATTGAAAGCTGAGTTGAAAGAAAAAGTTAAAAGTGGTCTTATACTGTTCACCCCCCCTCTCAGTATAAGCTTGTGTTCTTCAATATAGATATTGGTGAATTCTGTTATTTGGATTATCATTGTTTGGATATTGAAATTATTTTTTGCAATATTTTTTTGCTATTCTTTAATGAATGAAAATACATTTAACTTGAGATAATGTTGATCGGAGTAATGTGTCTTTAATTTGGTTTTTTGGAGCTTCTGCTATAGTGCAATGTTGTTAGCCTATCCATCCACTATTATTCACATATTTCTAACCCTAACATTTTATTACCCTTATCTCAAAACCCTAAGTGAGCATAATTGTGTCAACACCCTGTTTTAAGTTGACAAGTAACCAGCCTACTTTGGAGGTTGGATCGAAAACTTTGTTTTGGTCCATCCAATGTTGAGTGTTGAGTTGTAGCTATCAGGTGTAAGCCTAAATAGAAAGTATGAAGATAGACAGTCGTAGTATTGAGTAAAACTTGATGCAATTCAGTGCCCAATAGGTCCTACTAGTGCATCCTCATATTCATCATCACTAAAACTAAAACCATTCCTTGTACAACTATCTTCAAGATGTCCAAAATTCCCACATCTAAAGCACTTGAGAATTATTGGTATTTTTTCTTAAATTGTTCTTTTTCTTCAATCATAAATAGGACTTCATATTTATAATTATCTGAAAAAATATTATCACTATCACTTGAGTACTTACTTGCCTTGTCTGCATAGTAGCTCCTCTTTTGTCTTTGAAAGAACTTTTTTCCTTGTCTACCTTGTCCATCCTTGCCTTTATTTTGGTGTCTGTATCTTTCTGATTCCTTGTTCTTGTGATCTTGTTTTTCTTCATCATTGTTGTTTTTAGCTTCTTGATAATCAGTTGCATAGTGACCATACTTTCCACAATTGAAACATCTAACAAATTTTATATCTTTAGATCTTCTTGAATACTTATTCCTTCTACCATAATTTGCTTCTTCATAACTGGATGACTCATTGCTCGATTATGACTTCTTACCCTTTGTCTTATTAATTGCTTTGAAGGCTGCTTCCTTTTGAATATCAGGTTCCTCTTTTTTTCTCAACTCAAATACTGTAAGTATTCCAAGCAACATATCTCTTGTCAAAGAATCACCATCCTTTTATCTTCTATAGCAAAAATATTTTCAAGAAATATTTTTAGAAGAGATCTTTTTTTTATTATTTGTGGAAAACATCTCAAAAGGGATGCCACTTTTAGGTAAGACCCAAGGAGGCAGGGATATCCATTCCACAAAAAATGCCCAGGACTCATACCTTGCCTACCATCTTTGACATACTCAAGGAGCAAACAAACACACAAAACTAATTTAAAAATAAGTAAATAACAACAAAAATAATAAAATAAAATAAAAACATGCTCCTTGAGTGTGTCAAAAACAAAAGCACAACCAAACACACACACAATAATATAAAAGAAACCATGACACAAACCACATAGAAAAATACAAGAACCACATAACAAAACACAAACAAGACAAAAACAACAGAACACTACAAAGACATAACCCAAAAAACATGAAAAATAAACACAACCAAAACCTAAAATATTAAAAAAATAAAATAAAAATAAAAATAAAAAACAACCAACAACAGACAATAAACAAAAAAAAAAACATAGAAAACACACACAAAAAAACACGAATTAACACAAATAAAGAGAAACACAAGAACAAGAACGACAAAAACACAAGAACAATAACAAAAAACATTAAAAAAAAAACACAAAACAATAAAAACACAAGAACAAAAAAAAACAACACAAAGAACACAAAAACAAAACAAAACAAAAGAACACACACACCTTAAAAAACTAAACAAAAAAATAAAAAATAAAAAAGAAAAAAATGGAACATAACAATGACCTATCTAGACCAGAAGACTATTAAGGCAAGAATCAACAAAGGAAACAAAAGAAATAATAGATTGATCTAGGGAACTAAAAAAACATGAATGAACCAAAGAGAAGAAAAAAAAAAGCAAGAAGAAACTAGCTACCTTCAGAACTGGGGCCATCCAAAGAAATGATAGAAAGAATAGCTTCCCTAATTTGCAAAGCCCACCATCTAGGAGGGTGGCCATAACAAGTAAGATCATACTTTTCCAAAGCCCAATTAGCTAAAGCATCAGCACTCTTGTTTTGATCTCTGTCCACATGATTGTAATCAACTTTCAAAAATCCCATATGGATTAATTGAATCTTCTCAATAATTTTTTTTATTCTCCAATCAACCTTATGATTCTTGGAAGGAGTCTTCAAAATATTAATCATAAGTTGAGATTCAGACTCAACTAACACCTTTTCCCATCCAACCTTAGTAGCCTCCTGAAGGCCTCTAAGGATACCATACCCCTCAGCAAGATTATTGGAAATAATACCCAAATTCTCAGCAAAAGTAAAAACCAGGGATCCATCTGAACGTCTACCAATTCCTCCCACACTGGATTTTCCAGGGTTCCCTCTAGAGGCTCCATCAGTATTGACTTTTCCAAAATCCTTAGGAGGAGGTTGCCAATTTGTTTTTTTATCCATCTTACTAATACTCACATTCCCTTTAAGTTGGTTGCCCTTAGAATATTTAATCTTTAATATTTGCATCACTTGATCCCATATTTGGTGGGAGTTTTGGGGGTGATTAAGGAGTTTATGGACTGATTCAACTAAGTTAGCTATGGTCTTTTGCCAAATATAGTGAATATCCTTCCTATATTGATTAAAAATTCAGTTTTTCCTTTCATCCAAATATTCCAAAGAAGAATGGTAGAACCCATCCAAACTAACTGCCTAATAAAATGATCAACATCCTCTTGATTAGGCCAATCCCTCCAAAGCTATTCAAAAGTAAAAAAATTGGACCATTGTAAGTCAATTAAAGTGGTCATTCTCCTCCATAGCTCAGAGGCTAAAGTAAACTCAATAAAAATATGGTTGAGAGTTTCTACATTCTCTTCACACATCTCACATATAAAAGGTCCATGAAAACCATGCTTCATAAGTTGCTCACCATTAAGTACCCTACGATGCAATAAAATCCAATTAAAGAACCTCACCTTAGGCCAGAGCTTTTGAGCCCACAATTGAGAAAATATGTCAGAAGAATGGTTGGGATTATTATGGCATAAGGTCAAATAACCTTGATCAACTGATTACTCACCCTTAGTAGTGTTGTTCCATCCAAAACAATCTTTATCATGGGACCAAGATAGAGATCTCATATGAAGGATGCCTTGGATATCTTGTATTTGCCTTTCTTGGATTTGAATAGTCCAGTCCTCCATAGGGATCCAATATCTACCAACCTTTGAATTACTAGTATGGTACCGACAATAATTAGTCACCTTTATCTGCTTAGCTCGGTGAAGCTCCTCCATCCAAGGCCTCCAATCGGGAAACTGAGTTATCAAAGGCTTGTGACCATCCAAGAATCTATCCAAAAATTTACCTGTTGACAATTATGAAAGATCCAAAATAAATTTATCCTTATCAAATCCTCACCAATCGTAAGAACTAGTAAAATGGGAGAACCTTTGGTAGGAAGTTGATAGTGAACAAGGTTTTCGAGACTTTTGTTCTCAGCATATTTATCACGGAGATTATTGGCCCAAAGAGCATTGGGGTTATGCAACATCCTCAAATATAATTTAGCAGCTAAATATTTGTTGTTATTAATAGAAGACCGTAATCCTAACCCCCCTTTATTCTTAGGAAGACATAAAGTGTCCCATTTCACCAAGGCCCATTTTCTTTTCTCCTTAGTACCACTCCAAAGGAAACGATGACTGATTTGATCCAGTTCTCAAAGAATAGCCTTTGGGATATTCAACACGAAAGATACATAAATAGGAATAGCTTGAAGTACTAATTTTACCAAGGTGATTCTACCCCTAGAAGAAAGCCACCTGTTGGTCCACTTTCCAATTTTCTTCTTGACTTTTTTCAACAACCAATTCCAATATTTATTTTTCTACCTTTGAATATATATGGGAATACCTAAATAAGTGATTGGAAGGGAGGTCTTCTTATATATTAATTTATCCAAGACCATGGATTCCTGTCTAGCAGAGCAGTGAAATAAAATAACTTTAGATTTGTCTTCATTGATCAACTACCCAGTAGCCTTAGAAAAATAGCTAATGATTTGCTTAATATTAGAAGCCTTCTTAACTATAGCTTTACGTAAAATAGTAGAGGCATCCACAAATTGAATATGATAGATAGGTCTAGCTCCATGAGCAATGGTAACTCCCTCAAGGGTTTTGTTTTCCCTCTTTTTTGTTATAGATCTTAATACCTTATCACAAACATCTCATTCTTCAATCTTAAGTCCAAGTTTTTGCATGACATTAACAACCTCATCTATTCGAAGTAGATAGGTACTAATGTTTTCCTCATCCTTCATTCTTAATCCTTCAAATTATGCTTTAATATTTCATATCTTTGCATTTTTGACACTTTTATCTCCTTCATATATACTTTGCAACTTATACCAAATTTCTTTTGCATCTTGAGAGTGCATAACTTTTATTGACTCTATTCTATGCAAACCTCTCAAAATTGCATTTATTGCTTTTGAATTGTAATTGTGTAGAAGCTTACCTTCCTTATCTGTAGGTGGATCAACTGGTGGTATGTATCCATTTTCAACTACTTCTCAAATTTCATTGCCAAGTGCCATCAAGTAAATCTTCATTCTCATACTCCAATATATATAATCACTTCCATAAAATATTGGTGCTGAATTATCTAAGAACACATTCTTAAAATCCATTGTGTTATTAAAATCTTTTCCTTCAAGCTATTAAAATCTTTCGAAGGAACCCACTCTAATACCAATTGAATAACACAAGCTTATACTAAGAGGGAGGGTGAACAGTATAAAACCATTTTTTATTTTTTTCCCAATAAATGTTATGCAATGTAAAGATAGCAATATCAACAATAGTAATAAAAGCAATGCACAAATCACCACACACAATAGAGACATCAATTTTATGTGGTTCACCCAATGTGGGCTACTCCACGAAAAAAATATTTCACTAAAATTTTCTCAAAAAATATCTTGGGAATCCTTTCCCTATTACAATGTTTATGGACCTCTATCCAAAGGAGACATCAATCCCCTAATCAAGTTTGTGTATCTCTATCCATAGGAGAACTCCTTTCTCCTCTTGCTTTGGTTGGTGATCTTCTAGAAGAAATGTTGTCCACACTGCTCTAGCTAATGGATCTCTATCCACTGAAGACTCCTATCCTCACTGCCCTAGCTAATGTATCTCTATCCACTATATATTGTCATCCTCTATACTCTATCACCTTAAAATCTCTATCTCAAATCTACACTAAACACAGTCCTTCGATCTAGCACAAATCTGCTCTATCTTTGTCTCTGGTCTGGTACAAACCTATCCTCAAATCTGCACCAAACTTTGTCCTAAATATTTGTCCCCTGATCTGCACTAAACACAGTCCTTTGGTCTAGCACAAATCTATCCTTAATCTCTATCCTCAAGCCTTAACACAAAGTTTGAATCAATCTCAAATCAACTCTGCTAGATCTGCCCCAAACCTTAACTCAAGGTTTGAACAAATAAATCAATCAAATCTACTCACAAGCCTTCTCAAAGACTTATCTCAAATCTACCTTGTAATATTCAACAAAATCTCACACCAATATGTCCTCAAGTCCTCTCTAGAACTTGTCCAATATACTCAATAAGTCCTCACAAGAACTTATCCAAATCTGCTCTCAATCTGTATTGTAAGCTTTCACAAAAGCTCACATAAATCTGTCCACAAGTCTTCTCAAAGACTTACCTCAAATCTACTCAACAAGTCCACACTTGAACTTGTCCAATCTCATAGAAACATAAAGAGAATTGTTAAAGACTCAATATGCTCTACATTCATCACAATGCTCAATCACTTTCAATCACTCTCTTAGAAACATATAGATAATTGTTAACAACTCAATATGCTTCACATTCATCTCAATACTCAATCACTTTCAATCACTCTCTTAGAAACATATAGAGAATTTTTAGAGACTCAATATGCTTCACATTCACCTCAATACTCAATTACTTTCAATCACTCTTTTAGAAACATATAGAGAATTGTTAGAGACTCAATATGCTTCACACTCATCAATACTCAACCTCTTTCTCAAATCAATTTAGAATATAGAATAATTTGTTTCACAAAACTTGAACAATCACTTCACACATTTACTTGACTAGGCTCAACCAAATCTACTCAACCAATCACTCAATGAAATGATTCTTGCTCACAAACCCTAGTCCAAGCATATGAATACTCACTCAAAATGTTTCCAACAATGCTTATCAACCAATCTCACATAACAATGATACTCATGTTCTTTTCAAACCCTAGTTCAAGTTCTTCACTCAAATACTCACTTCAACAACAATGCTTATCAAACAAGGTTTTAACAACTCTTTATTCTATAAAACCTTGAAGCATTAACTCAACACACTCAATAAGGAAACCTAATTAATTTATTTTCACTCCAAAGTTGTTTTCCAGAAAACCAACCAATCAACTCAACCATGGAAGAATATTCCCATACTTTTTTTTTTATGTATAATGATCTTCAAAACCTAGTATCAATTTTCACAACTTTATTTGCCAAGTACAAAGGGTTAGATGACAAGAATTATCACCCTAACACTTTTCACAATTTAACTCAAACACAAAGATAAATTAAATCCCAAATACACCTTATTGCTCCATCTCAATAATAAATTTTAACATCATAATTTTTATTAAAACCTCTTGTAAAATATAACACAATTTCTACTTATAACTCCTTTCTTAAATTGCATGTTAGTCTTACAATGACACTGAGAGGGGGGGATGAATCAGTGTAGCTCTATAAACTTAAATTTACAGCTCTTAATACCACGGCAATTAAAACTTATTACTAGATACAATAAGTATAACAAAAGAGCATCACACAACACAATATTTAACGAGGTTCACCAATGTGGCTACTCCTCAAAAATTGATTGCTTGGACTACCATCCAAATCCAGCCTTTGCAAAGCACCAACTTTACAATCAATTTACTAGCACCAACTGGAAGGAGCACCAACCCCTGATTTATCCGCACCAACGAGAAAGGAGCACCAACCCTCGATTTACCAGCACCAACTGGAAGGAGCACCAACCCCTTATTTATCTGCACCAACAGAAAGGAGCACCAACCCCTGATGCCAAACTACAACCTGGACTTCAATTTGAATCTATAAGTTTGACAGTAAAAGATACCTTTGCTTTTGCAAGACCCTGACTAGTCTTCTTCACCTTTGTGTTCTCTGTGCACTCTGCTCTCTCTACATAATCACTTCGCACACTCTGCTTTGTTACAGTCGAACTTCACGATCATCTTCTCCCTTTTGCGCACTCTGCTCTCTTTGCAAATTTTGCACTTAGCATGATTTGACACGACTTGCTCTCTGTGCACAATGACCATATTTCACACACATTCGATATCTTCAATTCTCCAAACAGCCCTTCTTTTATAACAATATTTTTATGATGAAAACCCTCATCTTAGTTGGCTGTAAGTCGACTTTCATAACAACTGTAAACCCTAATTTTAGTCAGCTATCATTGGTCTTCATCGGCTTCAACTCAAGAAGATGTTTGGTTTATCCATCGCTTGATGATTTCATTCTGGACAGACCCTATAACCACCATAGTGATGTCGGTCCACTGTCATACTTCTCATTTTAGTCGGGTTCTCCTTCTTGACTTGCACATTTACGACCTGTCACGAAACTGTGACATTTCTGTCTCTGTAGCTTCTTTTGTTGCTATTGCCACGAAAATACAACATGTCACGATATCGCGACACTTTTTCTTTCTCTCTCTTTCTCCTTGCTTTGGCCCCCGAAAATACATGTCACGATATCGCGACACTTTTTCTTTCTCTCTTTCTCTTTGCATCGGATCGTGAAAATGCTACATGTCACGATATCATGACACTTTTTCTCCTTGCTCTTTCTCTTTGCATCGGACCGCGAAAATGCAACATGTCACGATATCGTGACACTTTTTCTCCTTGCTCTTTCTCTTAGCTTTGGCCCGTGAAAATACAACATGTCACGATATCGCGACACTTTCACCTCCGTACGCTTTCTCTATTCTTTTGTCGCGATATCGCGACATTTTTGCCTCCGTAGACTTCGTCTTTTCTTTTGTCGCGATATCGCGACACTTCTGCTTCCATAGACTTTGACTTTGCTTTTGTCACGAAATCATGACACTTCTGCCTTCGAAGTCTTATTCTCTGCTTTTGTCATGAAATCACGACACTTCTGCTTCTGTACTTTACTTATTTGCTTTTGTCATGAAATCACGACACTTATGCTTCTGAAGTCTTGCTTTTTGCTTATGTCGCGAAATCACGACAGTTCTGCTTCCGTACGCTTCCTCTCTTTCTTTTGTCACAAAAATGCGACATGTCGCGATATCGTGACACTTTTCAAACTTACTTTATCTCTCCTATTTTAGTCGAGAAAATGCGACATGTCGCAAAATCATGACACTTTTCTTACTTGTTCTCTTTCTTCGAACTTGTCGTGAAATCACGACAGTTCTGCTTCCGTACACTTCCTCTCTTTCTTTTGTCACAAAAATACGACATGTCGCGATATCGTGACACTTTTCAAACTTACTTTCTCTCTCCTATTTTAGTCGTGAAAATGTGACATGTCACGAAATCGTGACACTTTTCTTACTTGTTCTCTTTCTTCGAACTTATCGCGAAATCGTGACACTTTTTCCTACTTTCTCTTTCTCTTCCAACATGTCGTGAAATCACGACAGTTTTTCCACTTGCCTTTTTCTCTTCCAACATGTCGCAAAATCGAGACAGTTTTTCCACTTGCCTTTTTCTCTTCGAACATGTCGCGAAATCACGATAGTTTTTCCTATTTTTTCTCTTTCTTCCAACATGTGGTGAAATCGTGACAGTTTTTCCTACTTTTTCTCTTTCTTCCAACATGTCACGAAATCACGATAGTTTTTCCTACTTTTTCTCTCTCTTCCAACATGTCACGAAATTGCGACAGTTTTTCTTGTCTGCTGTATATGTCGCGATATCGCGACATTTTTGTTACTTGTCTTTTTCTTTGATCTTTTGCATATGGGCCACTTTGGTCTTCTTGAAAAATCACTATACATACTCTGAATAACCTTTGAACTCTTGTCTTCTGTATCTGAATAGCTTTTGAACTTCCTATCCACTGCATCAACAGATCTATCCGACTCGTGTTGACAACAATGACAATCATTGTTCGCACCTTGCTCAACAATCTCCCCCTTTGGAATTGTTGGCAACACATGTGCAATTTCCTGTAACTCTTCTCCCCCTTTGACAATAATACCAAAGGGTTACTGCAGACTCCCCCGAGTCCATGCACAACATTCTCAGGCACAATTTATTACACTTAGCAAAAATCATGAACATGAGCAAAAAGATAATCAAATACTTAAATTCTCCCCCTGAGAATGTGATCCCTGTAGCTAGTCAATTCTTGGGAAGTGTGACCACTCCCAATTTATTGCGAAGGTACTCAAAAACTTCCTTGGGCAATGGTTTTGTGAAGATATCCACTACTTGCTCTGTTGTTGGAATAAAAATCCAACTTAACCTCACCTTCCGCAACGTTCTCCTTCAAAAAGTGATACCTGATAGCAATGTGTTTTGTGCATGAATGCATAATCGAATTCTTGGAGATGTTAATGGCACTGGTGTTATCACACTTAATTGATATTGGCTCACTGAAGCTAATACCAAGATCTTTCAGGGTTTTTTTCATCCACAATACCTGCATACAACATGTAGTCACTGCAATATATTCTGCCTCTACTGTCGATAAATAAACTGACTCTTGTTTCTTACTGTGCCACGTGACCAATCTATCTCTAAGATAGAATGCACCTCCACTGGTACTCTTTCTATCATCTACACATCCTGCCCAATTTGCATCTGAATACGAAATAAGGGTGAAGTCTTTACCTTTCGGATACCATAACCCATACTCCATAGTACCCTTGAGGTACCAAAGAATCCTCTTCATTGCTATCACATGAGTCTCCTTGGGATTAGCCTAAAATTGTGCTACCATGCATACTGCCTACAAAATATTTGGTCTAGTAGCTGTCAGGTATAGTAAGCTTCCAATCATAGATTTGTACATAGTTTGATCAACAGGTGGAGATTTGTCATCCTTGCTCAACTTGCAACCTGTCGTCATGGGAGTGCTAACTGGCTTACAATCCTCCATTGTGAACTTTTTTAACATCTCTTTCACATATTTAACTTGAGAAATAAATATGCCCTTCTTATTTTGATTAACTTGCAACCCGAGGAAATACAAAAGTTCACCAATCATTGACATTTCAAATTCTTTCTGCATCTTATTTGCTAAATCTTTACACAACTCATCTTTGTTGCTGCCAAATATGATATCATCTACGTATACAACAAGAACAATAAGATGCCCATTTTATATTTTGACATACAAATTACTATCCACCATACCTTTCTTAAACCTTTGTTGAGTGAGATAGTTGTCTAGCCTTGCATACCATGCTCAGGGTGCCTGTTTTAAGCCATATAATGCTTTCTTCAACTTGCAAACTAAGTTGGGATCATCACCAAGTTGAAAACCATCTGGTTGCTCAATATAAACCTCTTCTTCAAGTTTCCCATTCAAAAATGCTGATTTCACATCCATTTGATAAACTTTGAAATTCTTGTAGATTGCTAAAGCCAGAAACATTCTAATTGTCTCTAGTCTAGCTACTGGTGCAAAATTTTCCTCAAAGTCAATGCCTTCAATTTGTGCATGACCCTTACATACCAATCTTGCTTTATTTCTGACTACCTGTTTGTCTTCATTCAATTTGTTTCAAAAAATCCATTTAGTCTCGATTATATTTTTATTTGCAGGTCTAGGTACTAACTCCCAAGTTTCATTTTTCTCGATCTGATCTAATTCTTCATTTATTGCCTTCATCCAACTTTCATCTTTGCTTGCGTCAGCAACATTTTTGGGCTCAATGTTGGATAATAGAGAGTAGTTACTACTCTTCTTCTTGTCTGAACACCAACTTTGGGGTCTCCAATTATTTGCTCTCTAGGATGATTTTTCTACCAGCTGCTTGTTTTGAATTTCTTATTTTCTTCCACTTCTGAATCATAACTTAAATCATATGATTCAATTTTATGTATCTTTTTCGTTTCGTTTTCCTCATCTCCTTCAATAACCTCTTCATAAATTGGGTAGTTCATTTCATATCTAATTACTCGTTCTCTACCTTCATCAAATTTAACATCGACACTGTCCACAATTTTCTTTAGCCTCTTGTTGTAGCATTTGTAAGCTTTGCTTTTTGACGAATAACCAACAAAAATACCTTCATCCGCTCTATCTTCAAACTTACAAAGATTATCTTCAGTTATTTTGATGTAGCACTTGTTGCCAAAAAATTTGACGTATTTTGTTGTTGCCCTTTTACCGAACCACAACTCATAAGGAGTTTTGCTTTCATGTGTCCTCAGCATGTACCTATTTTGGATATACACCGCAGTATGGACTGCTTCTTTCCAAAATCATGCGCTACTACTGCTTTCAACCAACATAGTCTGTGCCATTTCTTGCACTGTCCTATTTTTCCTTTCTACCACTCCATTCTACTGAGGTGTCCTGGTCTGCTGAAAATTGTCTCCTAATATCGTATTTTTCACGAGTACTACAGTAAACTCCTCCGAAACGAATTCTCCTCCTCTATCTGATCTTAAACATTTGATCCTCTTTCATGTTTCATTCTCAACATGGTTTTTGAAAATCTTGAACATTTTAAAAGCTTCTGATTTATGCTTCAAGAAAAATATCCATGTCATTTTGGAATAGTCATCAATGCACAACATAAAATATTTATCACCATTTATGCTTTGTGTTCTCATAGGTCCACATAAATCAGTGTGTATTAGTTCCAAAGGTTTACTTGTGTAGTACTCTTTTGTTTTGAATGTGACTCTAGTTTGCTTCCCCTTTTGGCATAAAGCACAAATGTTTTTTGCAGGTTTGCTGATGGTGGGAATATCTCTCACTGCCCTTTTTGAGCTGATTTTTACTAGATTATAAAAACATTTTTCACAATTTACCTCAAACACAAAGATAAATTAAATCCCAAATACACCTTATTGCTCCATCTCAATAATAAATTTTAACATCATAATTTTCATCAAAACCTCTTGTAAAATATAACACAATTTCTACTTATAACTCCTTTCTTAAATTGCACTTATCAAATAAAATAATTTATAAAATAATGCAACTTAATCAAGAACAAATTTTACCATACCCAAAAATCACCTTAACACATAGGTAAATAATCCAATTTAATTATAACCTTATACCTCCCAATATACTCACAACAACCTTAGGGCAAACAAAAATTTAAACCAAAATTATTACCTTTGCCCTTAGTGGGTTTTGAACCCATAATGCTGCCTCCTCAAACGCCTTAGCCATAGCCTTGGTTGTCGTGTGAGCTAAATGCTCATGTGGGAGCTAAACTCCCCACACGCTCTTTATACTATCCATTGGCATTGAAACCAAAACAAATTCGTTAAAACTATTGTCATCAGGTTTTGAACCCGTAACCTCCCTTCTACAAGAACCGAATCTTTGCCACCTATGCTAGCCATTGAATGGTGCTAGTATCTTGGTGCCTTATATTTTTCAATACCTCAGATCATGGGATTTATGTTGCACACAATTCTCTCTCTCTCCTCCATGCAATGTAGTACGTTCAAATTCGAATTGCAATCTTACATATTTTTAGGCCTTAGTAAAGGCCATATATATGTGTTTTGATTTATTCCTTCTTCACGTCGGTGGGGATAATATCTTATTTGCACGTCGATGAAAATGACATTTGGTATTGTCATTTGAATAATATTTATTTATAAAATTTAAATTCAATTTTGAATTTAAATATATAAATTAATTATTATATCTTTCCATGGGCTTTTTAATCTAAAATTAAAGCCTCGGTTTTTATAAAAAAACATGTTATATTATGCCCATTGTGGTTTTAATTAAAAACCTTTTAATTTGCTTCCCATAATATTTAAAAATAAATATTATGAAGCTCCTTTACTATCAAAATTTTGCATTACTCCTTTTGGCATTCTAGCATCAATGGTGATTCACTCTTTGTCTTCACTGACAATTTCATGTCCTGACATCAATGACAACTCTATGGACTCAGAATATCCAACAAATGTAAAAAAATAGTTAAATTTACCTAATGATGGTACTTTTGCAGGTCCAAACACATCATTGTGAACTAGATGTAAAATTCCTTCTGATATTGTAGCACTACTTGGAAACTTAACTCTGGTTTGCTTTCCAAAGACAGTGCTCACAAAAATCAAAATTTAATGGGCAATCATAAATTCCTTCAACCATACCTTTTATTTTCAATGTTTGAAGGCCTTTCTCACCAATGTGCCCCATGCGTTGATGCCACAACATTGTCTTCACTATAGGAATACTTGGAGCTTCTTCTACCGTATTAATTTCCTCTACAACTGAAGAGTTATTGCAATCAATACTTATAGTGCTAGCCTCAAGTTTGAATAAAGTTCCTATATGAACTCCCCTTTCCAACACTAGGCATCCATGAACCATCTTGCAACTATTCTTATTGAATTCCATAGTCACACTCGTGTCATTCATCTTACTAACAGATATCAAATTCCTTGCCAAACTTGGAATATGGAGCACATCAAGAAGGTTTTTAACTCTTCCATATTTTAACCTTAGTTTAATTCTTCCTTGACCTATTATTTTTTGTGTTGAATTGTCTCCCAAGAAGACTGCACCTTTATTTATCTTTTCATATTTACAAAACCCCCCCTATGAGGATTCATATGAAAAGAAGCACCTGATTCAATCAATCATGAGTCATGGTATTAACTTGATCATACTACAACTACAAATAAGTCCCCTAAATATTCATTTGTGGTATTTTTTAAACAAATGTTCCTTCATCAGTATTTTTAGATCTACAATCTCTTTTATAATGCCCTATTTTACCACACTTCCAAAATTGCCTTTTGTCAAGAACAACATATTTTTCCCTAGATTTCGATCTCCTTTCTCTTGATTTATTTTTGCTTCTTTCTTGAGAACAACCTCTCACAACCAAGGATACTTCTGATGATAATCCTCAAAATATTTTCATCTCATTTCCTCGGATAGCAATGTTCCAACTATATCCTCTACTATCAATGTAGATGTAGTATTGGAGGTAGCCATAACTAGGTTATTCCATGAGTTAGGTATTGAACAAAGTAAAGTAATACACTTTTCCTCTTCATCTATTTTTACATCTACAAAGTTTAATTGACTTACCATAATGTTAAAAACATTCAGATGTTAAGTCATAGAGTCGCCATCATTCATCTAAAGATAATACAACTTCTTTCGAAGAAATAGTATATTTACCAATGAATTTTTCTGATACAGTGCTCCCAAATTTTTCCATAACAACTTTTTCATGGCCTCTATCAATACATTCAACAATAATAAATCAGATAAGCAAAATCTGATAGAGCTCCTTATCTTCCCATCGATCTGAAGTCATTTCTCATCTATTGTTCTTATTGGTTTTACTCTCAAGACTACAACCCACTGATCTTTATCCATCAATAGATCCTCCATCTTGAGTTTCCATAACTCAAAATTTTATCCATTAAATTTTTTGATCTCTACCTATGTGCTTCTCATCATTTTTCCTTCACCTAGATTCTTCTATGCACTACTCCCACTCATGAATCAATTTATCCTAGGATTGAAACCCTTATTCCTCAAACAGAGCTAAAATCTAACTATGATACCAAATAAAGAGAAATAATACCCTAATAAACAAAAATTTAGAAAAAAAAGTAATTGTAGAATCAAAAGGATGTTAGAGTAATATTTCATTCTTTGGGATATTTACCATTTTACTCCACTAGGTAGATTTTATTACCTTTAATTTTTACCACTTACCATGTAGATATTTACTATTTCAAATATCTAATGGTAAACTATAGGTTAGTCCTAAAATATCCTAGGGTAACTATTCTAACTTATCGCTCCATCCTTTGAGCACGTTGGTTAGCGATAGTTTAGCCTAAATTAGTTAGCATCTATTTTGTAACCTATATAATCTATAGGGTTCTCTATGCTAATTTAAGTTGTTGATTATTATTTTGTGAGCAATTATTTTGTCATCACCTACCTCAATTATCATTGGCATCAAAGCCACGGAGAGCAACGCTTGGAGCGGACCTGGACAAGGCGGGCAGCGACCCATTCTAGTTGGACCAAGGGCTCAAATCCTGACACACGGGACCCCCTAGATAGGACCTGCATTCTGAGGCAACATCACTAGAACCTACATGGATCCTAATGTGGATCTAGCATGTAAATCAATGAACTCTTTAGCGAGGGTTACGAGCAAGGTAAAATTTCTATTTCGTAATTCGCCACAACGGGTCTCCTAATGTTAGTAGGCTCCTTCAGAGAAGTAGGCGGTATTTATTTGCTAAATCAACCCATAGGTCTGATTGTTTGTTGAATCAGAGCCCGTAGACCCAATTTTCTTTTGAAACAGCCCACAGACCCACAAATCTAACAATAGGTGGCTATCATACCTATCAGGCCTATAGACCCATAGATCTTATAGTAGGTGGCTATCAGACCTATCAGGCCTGACAGGCCCATACTGAGAAGCCCACGTGAGGGCAAGCGACCTGCACTAAATCCTACAAACCGCCCATCGGTCAATGTCTACAGGCGATCCACCCCGATTGAAGGGCAAGCAGCCCTCTTGAACATCGATGAATGACCCCAGTGACCAGGATCCAAGATGGCAGGCGGCCCTCTGATCCTCGATGACCGACCCAACGATCGACCAAGATCCATGAGGGTAGGAGGCCCTCCAATCCTCGACGATCGAGTGATATCTATGAGGGTAGGAGGCCCTCCAATCCTCGACGATCCTCAGTGACCAGCACATCCTAATACGGATCGACAAACCATCGATGATCACCCACAAACTTGACGATCGAGATCTGAGAGGGCAGGCAGCCCTCCGTTCTTCGATGACCAGCCTGATGATCACTGACCAAAGACAAGTCAGGAGTGCCCTGATATTTTATGATCAAAACCTAGACCTCAACCTAAATAGAATGGACACGTGGCACATGGCACTACCACCTAGACCCTGGATCTGACCTAGATCCACTAACGTGGTAGCTGACCTAGACTGGATACGTGGCAGGTTGGAATTGAATATTAGGGCTGACTAGGCATGATCGGACTATTTGACTAGGCATGATCTGATTGGGTGACTAGGCGTAATCTGATTGGGTGACCTGGCACATTGGGTAGACACGTGAACTAAGGGTGACATGGCAAGGAGTTGAGGTGGCTCTGTGTCATTGGTTGATCGGGAACTGAGGTGGCCTTGTTTCATTTGCAGCCATGGGCAGTAAAACAAGTGGTCATGATTACCCGAAGGCAATCACTACAAAGGGGGGGTTTCTTTTTATTTCCCCTTTGACGCTCAATAGTGTCGATGTGGGATAATAATACCAAAGTTTAAAATAAAAAAAAATTGACTTCTGTTTAAAGGAAATGCCTTGCACCTTCATTCACATCCGGCTGTCTAGCCCGATCGGTTATTCAGGTGGCGACAAAGGCTCTAACCGTGGGGTTAGTGGTTCGACTCCCGACAACGCCTACTCCTATCTTTTGCCATAAGGAGCCAGCAAAGATGGAATAAGGTAATATTGTTTTTATTTTTTTCTGATTTTTATTTTTTTTAGTATTTTTTTATTAATAATTTAATAAATCTAGTTTTAAATCATTTTTTTGAAAAAATTATAATGATTTTCAACCAAATTTTTTTATTATTAATTCAATTAATGCTAAACTTAAATAGAAAATTGCATTAAAATAAAATAAAAGGCTATTTTTTTTGCAACTACAAGAATTACATGTTTTCTTGTTTTCTCCACAATTGGGGATAAATAGACAAGAAAGAAGACACAAATTTTGTTGCAAATTATAAGACTCCTAACACTTTTTTGAGAGTACACAAGTTTTCTTTCATGAATACAAAGCCTTGGATCAAGAAATCTTTTCGTCATCAAAGAGTGATAAGAAAGAGGAACGAACTTTGATGATAAACAACAAGATCCCATTTTTGTCGTATGCTTTGAGAGCATCGAAGAAGTTTACCTTGTTTCCTCACTTATACTGATCCTTGGAAGGGGTTGGACCGAAGTTATGGTCCCATGAGGATTAGGGAACCTTTTGATCCTAATGCCCCTCCCATATTTGAGTGTTGAAGACTAAAAGGGTCCACTAAAACCAAGTCATGTGTCGACTGGTTTTGGAAGCCTTTCAAACGCGGGTCGTGTGTCGACTTGTCTTGGAAGGAGTGCTAGTTTTGTTAATTTTGAAAATCAAGGGGGGAAGACAAGAAATTGATCTTCTTTGCAAAATTGTAACACAAAAGTGAGGAGCACTTTAAAAACAAAATCATACTTGTTAAATTTGCAAAACAAAAATAAAAGGCAATTTGTTTTATGCCACATTCTTTGCAAATTTGGAAAACAAGAGGAGACAAAATATATCAAGTTTTTTGCACAACACAATTCCAAATTTTGTTGCAAAAACTAAAAGGTGCATTTTTTATTGTACTCGACACCTTAATTGGCAAATTTAGGTGCATTTTTTTCGATTGCATTCGACACCTATGTGATAAGAATTTTGTGGGCATTCTTGTTTGATTATTGTATTATTTCTTTTTGCAATTATAAGTCATAAAATCAAGAAAAATCAACCCCAAATTTTCACAATAAATTTGTGTTAACCATTGCACATATTTAAAGCCAATTTCACTTGATATTCTCTCCTAAAACAAAAACCCCTAATTCACTCTTATTTTTTTGGCTTAATTTCCTCAAACTGATTATTTCTCTTCAAGAGGATTTTCAGGCAGGTGCCATTAAATAATTTTTTGAGTGAATTATCTTTCAACTCTTTTTTTTTTGGCTTAATTTCATCAAACTGATTATTTCTCTTCTATAGGATTTTCAGGCAGGTGCCATTAAATATCACTTAAAATTGAAAGAAATATCCATCTTAGTACAAATTATAGGACCTTCATCATGGCATCTATCAACAAATACTTAAATGATACACAATTGCTTAAAGGTCCTAACTATTCAACATGGAAAACTAAGATGAAAGCCATCCTTACTGTAGAGGAAATGTGGGATTTAGTTGATAGAACTGAATCAAGACTTGGAACACACGAGGAGTAGATCAAAAAGCATGGGATAAAAATAATAATCGTCTTCTCATGTTGATACTCCTAGCAACTACTGATTAGATCCAACCTCACATAAGTGAAGTAAAAACTGGTAAAGAGGCATGGGATGTACTTTGTACCATTTTTGAAGGTTAGAATCAATCAACTATTCTAAACCTTCAAACACAACTTCATACACTCCATATGAAGATAGGTGAATCAGTAGAACTCTTCCTCTACAGAGTGTTAGAACTGAAGTCTAAGCTCAATGCTTTAGGAGCTAAAGTATAAGACACCATTTTGACTTCAGTAATATTAAGGGCTCTTCTTGAATCCTATAAAATGTTGATTATATCCCTTAATGTATCACAAATATCAGTCACCTTTGTGGATTTAGTCAATTTGCTTCAAACAGAGGAAGCAAATCAACTCCAAAGCGATGAAGTGTCAAACAATGCACTTTACTCAAACAATCAAGGTGATAAGAAGAAAGGAAAATTTCAAAAGGGAGGATCATCTTCAAAATGTAAGGGAAAGAAAACTCAAAATAGGTTTTGCTCACATTGTAAAAAGGATAACCATGACACCAATCGATTTTGGTTTAAAAACAAGCAAAACAATAAAGGCAAGGGCACATCACAAAAGCAACACAAAGGCAATATTGCTAGTGAAGTGTCTAATTCCGATTCTGATTCGGGTTCAGAAAAAGCACATTGAGTACTCTTTGCTAAGACAGTATTGTAGAGGGAAATGTAAATTTTTCACACTAATCAAGCACCATTTCTCTCTCTCTCTTTTTAGGCTTCATAAATATCATAAGTTTTTATTTGAAGTACTAGAAATAAAGGGGTGATTGTACCTCTTTTAGGCTTCATAAATAGTAAACTCTCATTGTTTGAAGTTCTTGTAACAAAATGAGGGACTTTTCTGGTGAAAAATTTTCCTAGGAGGCAATCTTTGTATAATCCTTCACAAAGCTTCTTTAGTTGCACATATTTTTCAATTAAGGGGGGATAAATATTTCTTTTTTTACTTCACATAATTTTTTGTAAAACGGGAAGTAGACTTATAAAGACGCATTTTTTGCAGCGTCTGACACCTTAGTCACACTTCTTTCAAAAATTTCATTACATATTTTTGCAATAAGGGGGGAAACTTATAAGGGTGCATTTTCGACAGCGACCGACACCTTAGCTACCTTATCAAAACTTTTTGCAAAATCATATTGTAATCGAATGAACCTCATATGAAGTGATCTACTCTACTACACCTAGCGATTACAGCGGTTGGTTACCCATGCAATTCGGTTGGATGACAATATTACAATAAGGATATTCATTGATGTGAAGACAAAGTGAGGAATGACCCATTTTTTGCTTAGGAGTAGCCAGAGCACTATGACAGAGCAAGAACCAGCAATTCAACATCTTTTTCACTATATTGGGGTAGTTATATACATTACCCAAATAATGTAATAAGGGGGGATGTTAGAGTAATATTCTATTCTTTGGGATATTTACCATTTTATTCCACTAGGTAGAATTTATGACCTTTACTTTTTACCACTTACCATGTAGAAATTTATTGTTTCAAATATCTAATGGTAAACTATAGGTTAGTCCTAAAATATCCTAGGGTAACTATTCTAACTTATCACTCCATCCTTTGAGTGTGTTGGTTAGCAATAGTTTAGCCTAAATTAGTTAGCATCTATTTTGTAACCTATATAATCTATAGGGTTCTCTATGCTTTAAGTTGTTGATTATTATTTTGTGAGCAATTATTTTGTCATCACCTACCTTAATTATCAAAGGAAAAACAGAGAAGAAGAACACAATACACAAGAATTTATCTTGGGAAACCCTTTCAAGAAAAACCCAGCAAGAATATCTCCTTATTGTATAAACTTGACTATCTCCAATACAATAATATCCTTTTGCTCACTTTTCTCTTGTGATTACATTTCTTGCAAATTCATTACCAAACCCTCATGCAAGTGTTGCTTTATGTACCCACAACACAAAAAGAGATTTTACAACACCATGGACACAAAACCTTGGGCTGACATTACATTAACCCAAAAACACCCATATGGATCTAAAAATAGATTAAACCCCCAAAACATTTTCCCCCGAACCTTGACGAGAAAATATTCATAGAGTGTAAAGTAATTTCAGAGTTAACTCCTCCTAAATAACATGGAAAATATTCAACATAATTCCAACATCAAAATAATCTATAACTAAAATGCCCAAGCCTATGATATCATAATTGAATTTTACCATCTACATAAACCACTATAGCTATAAAATATTTCTTTCAAGAGGAAGAAATAGAAGAAATCGATCTTTCTACTAACTTATATATTTGGTATAACTTATTAAAATAACCAAAAGTAATTATTTTAAATCATTTATCTATATGTTTAATTACCCAATGATCAGGCAAAATACAAATTAAATATTCATATGAGTAATGTGATAGATAGACAAGAGATTAATACCAACACTAGGAACATAAAGTACTTCATTAGAAGAATAAGATCCAATAATAACCTCTTTGCATCATGCTACCTATAAAGAAATTAATCTCCAATGACCATGCACCCTTGAATGAAATTTGTTGTACCCTTATAAGATATGTTTGTGCTTTGTCATGTATCTTACTACCCCTAAATCTACAATTCACTCATCAAAAAAAGTGGATGTCCAATATGTTAAATAAACAACTACACATGTCTATAAATTTTCTCAATCAAAACTATCCTCACCCTATGCATAGAGGAGAACCACATCGACACCACCATTTTTTACTACTTCCTAAAACTTCTTGATTCAAATATGATAAAATTCTACTTTATGTTCTTCCTTCTTACAAAACTCACATGTTGGATGTGTTAGTCAAAAAGTGACTAACTACAGAAAAACAGCTGATGCACCTTTTTGCATATTTTCCAAGAAGACCAAAGTGGCCCATATGCTAAAGATCAAAGAAAAAGCAAAACACCGCAAGGAGGAAAAAGTGTCGCGATATCGCGACATGTTGCATTTTCGCGGTCCAAAGCAAAGAGAAAGAGCAAGGAGGAAAAAGTGTCGCGATATCGCGACATGTTGCATTTTCGCGGTTCAAAGCGAAGAGAAAGAGCAAGGGGGAAAAAGTGTCACGATATCGCGACATGTTGCATTTTCACGGTCCAAAGCAAAGAGAAAGAGCAAGGAGGAAAAAGTGTCGCGATATCGTGACATGTATTTTCACGGCTAAGAGCAACAAAAAGGAGCAAGAAGGTAAAAGTGTCACGATATCGCGACATGTTGTATTTTCGTGGCTAAGAGCAACAAAAGGGAGCAAGGGGGCAAAAGTGTCGCGATATCGCGACATGTTGCATTTTCACGGCTAAGAGCAACAAAAAGGAGCAAGGAGGAAAAAGTGTCATGATATCGTGACATGTTGTATTTTTATGGCTAAAGAGAAGAGAAAGAGCAAGAAGGAAAAAGTGTCGCGATATCGCGACATGTTGTATTTTCATGGCAAAAGAGAAGAGAAAGAACAAGAAAGAAAAAGTGTCACGATATCGTGACATGTTGCATTTTCACGGCCAAAAGAGAAGAGAAAGCACAAGGAGGCAAAAGTGTCGCGATATCGTGACATGTTGCATTTTCATGGCTAAGAGAGACAAAAGGGAGCAAGGAGGCAAAAGTGTCGCGATATCGTGACATGTTGCATTTTCACGGCTAAGAGCAACAAAAGGGAGCAAGGAGGCAAAAGCGTCGCGATATCGCGACATGTTGCATTTTCGTGGCTAAGAGCAACAAAGGAGAACAAAGAGGCAGAAGTGTCGCGATATCGCGACATGTTGCCTTTTCACAGGAAGAAGAGCAAAGCAAGAGACGGACGTCGCGATTTCGTGACATGTCTCATTTTCACGGCGGGAGGCAGCAAAAGAGCAAAGTAAGAGACGAATGTCGTGATTTCGTGACATGTCTCATTTTCGTGGCTGGAAGCGGCAGAAGAGCAAAGCAAGAGACGGACGTCATGATTTCGTGACATGTCTCATTTTCACGATGGGAGGCAGCAAAAGAGCAAAGTAAGAGATGAATGTCATGATTTCGCGACATGTCTCATTTTCGTGGCTGGAGGTGGCAAAAGAGCAAAGCAAGGAAAGAATGTCATGATTTCGCGACACGCCAGCTGTAAAGGAATAGAGTATATTTTTGGCAACTAGGGACATGCACTATGTCAGGTCCGCTGGATGATTGCAGAATAATAGGCTCATCTAAAATTAGCCAGAAGGAAATCTATCCAATCTACGGGAAATCCGTTGTATATTATTAGAAACTACAGACAATTACTTGTAATTGATTGAAGAAATTAAATGTACGTAGTAGAAGATACTCTTTTTAGGGTATAAATAGGAGTGAGTCGACCATGAAAAGAGGTCGGCTCTTGGACGTTTACAAGCTTGATGTACATGTATTGGATTACAAGCAATAAAAGATTTCTTCTTCTGGCTTCCGAAACTTCGTGTGCAAGTGTATGTATCTGGTGTTTTAACTTTTATTCATTCTAAGTTTTATAATGTATCTATTCTGAAATCTGGACTATGCACGTATAAATCTTGTTTCTAGAGTTGAACATTAAAAGATATTTACATGCTTTTAGACGAACATCTAAAAGTCACACTCAGGAATTCATGTTTTCTATAAAGAAGATATAAAGAAAACTCTGAAAGTAGTAATCTGCATCATCAATGTTTGTTGTTGTCTAATCTGTACCATGAGAAAAGTTCTAGCTTAGGCTATATTTCCCTTATCTCTTGTTCCCCTTTTCTCTAAAAAACTTAAAGGAACCAGCCTTCTCTGGAGACTAGACAGATGATCTCAAGCAAGATCTCTCTATTCAATGTTGGCAAAGTCTAAGGCGCAACACTATTAACCGAAGGCAGATTTTGTTCCAATAGTTTTTGGCATGCCCGGTGGGACCAGCAATCCCATAGTATTGTATAAGTTTTGGTGTTTTACCTTAAGAGCCTTTTTGTTTAAAAATCTCAAGAAAAACCACCCGGCGACTCCGTTGCAATTTAGACCATAAAAGAAAGACCTTGTCTAAAAACCTTCTGGTTATATAGCCATATGATAACCAGATCCCGAGCTAGAAACTCTGAAGAACCTATCGAGTTCTTTGAACTACATCTCGGAAGCCTAAAAGCACACCCCGTGCTAGCCGCACGATCAAATCCGCCCGGCACCATTAGCACCTCTTTAACACCCATTGTAGGAGCATCTGCAAGCAATCCCATAGCGGTTGTAACTCCTTTAGCAATCATGGCAGCCGCCCCTACCCCAATGCATCTTGTGTGGAATCAAACTGGCCCTTTGAACTTGGGAACACACCACCAAATTCCACAAGCTGCACTAAAAGCATTACCGACCTTTGACGAAATAGGCAAAACAGCAGATGAGCACTATTTAGATGTATCATCGCTAGCATCTATTTACAACATCACTCAAGAAGATGTAATGGTCAGATTGTTGATTATATCTTTGAAAGGAAAGATGCTCTATTGGTACAGAGCGCTTCCCACTGGATCCATTACTTCTTGGGCAGTATTGGCTGGCCGTCTGGTCGATGAATTTAATATACATGCGGATCCTTTCACATTGTTGAATCAATTCACTATCATTGAGAGGCATCCACAAGAAGAAATCCAAGATTTCAACATCAGATTTACCAGAACTCGTGATAGAGTACCGCAAGGCCTAAAGCCCATGGAAGAACAAGCTATATGCTATTATTTAAGGGCTTTTGATTCAGATCTCAGTATGATAATAAGGCAATCCCGTGTAACCACTTTTCCTGGGATCTATCTAGAGGCAGCAAAGGGCGAAGCCGATCTCATCGCTACAAAAAGATATCCATCAAAGAGTCTATTGCCAATTGTACCAGAGCTTTCCCAAGCGTCAATCTCTAAACTGCCTGTACTCCCATCAATGCAGGCCCTCCCAGCTATAGCTGCACCTCCTACATTCCTTGCATTACCAGCCACACCCCTTGCATCGACTCCCCCAATGATCAATACACGACCATAATTGATACAATGAAGACATTGTCAAATGAAATGGCATCCATGAAAAAGAGAGAGGCGGAACGGAATATCCAAGCAAGAAGATTTCCACAGATACAAAAGGAAGGTGCTTCAACAAGTGGAAGAGGACAAGATAAAAAAAATGTGGTGTATGCGAATGAGATAGGAGATAATGGAGAACCCACTAATTTCGACTACTGGTGTACCACTTGCAATGATCCTCATGGAGAGGATTCATGCATGATTCATCAACATCATGTGCAAGCGGTTATCAATGAGAGAGTCAAAGAAACCGGCAAGGGACAGGTGAACATAATTAGAGAAGTCCACCACAATTTGGCAATGCCATCCATGGAACAAGTCTCGATCCTGACAAGGTCGAGAAAAAAGTCGTTACAAGCCGACCCTAAGGAACTCCAACCACTAGGTTTTCCTCCTGCCCCTAGGGCAACTCCATAGAAAAACCAGTCTAATGAGAAAGGACGTTCTGACCCTCCTCAGACTTCTGCGGCTACACCGAGAAAAGAATTTCCTCCTAGAAAAGGGAGCGAGGCTCAAGAACAAGCGAAGGAAAGACTCAGATTTCCTTCATTGACAAAAAGGCAAAGAACAGAAGCCACGCAGGTCTATAGAGATAGATACGACGCATCTACTAGTGGAAGGGAAAAGAGTACTGAGGTATCCCCAGCTGCAACCCTTTCGTTCAACATTGCAGAAGAAATGAAGAGGACTCCTTCCAAGATAAGCATGTATGATGCACTGCAAATTCCTGGTCAGATTGACCTCCTCCAAGAGTCCCTAAATTTAAAAAATGATGCCTCCTTCTCAAATGTCGTACAAGCAAATGTGGTGCCAACCTCTGGAAAAAATAGACCGCCCCCATTCTATTTATCTTTGCAAATGGAGGGGTGGATAGTTCACAATTGCATGATTGATTCAGGGGCCGCAACTACGGTGATGTCGAAAGCCGTATGTGACATAATGGGGATGGAATATACTCGAAGTCATCCTGGTGTGTTGCAATTAGATGGTACTCCAGTAAAAACTATCGGGGTGATCAAAGATATCCCTATTCAACTCCACAGAATGCCAGAAGCAGTCGTCATACAAGAAGTAGTCGTTGTAGACTTAGAACCATATTTCGGTATGTGTTTATCCAGAGAGTTCACAGCCAAACTGGGAGGTTATCTATCACTAGATTATTCGCATTTGGAGGTACCTTTCAAAGGTAAAAGAGTCAAGATCTACAATGAAAAACCATCTACTTTTCATGTGGAAAGACTAGAAGAAACAGCTACCATCAACATGATGTCCGAGGAATTGGAGAATATTGATCTAATGGAAGAAACCATGGAGGAACTCCAATCTGAAGATCAGTTTTTGATGGAGAATTTCAACGCTATGGTAGAGACAGAAATAGGAAGCTATTCCATTGAAAAACCAAAAAAGCTTCCTATTGTTGTCCCTAAAACAGGTGATTCAACCAACCAGTTATGGAAATTGTACTTTGATGGGTCAAGGTGCAAAAATGGAGCAGGAGCTGGAATTGTTCTGATTTCACCTACTGGAAAAGAAAAGGTTTTTTCATATAGGTTGACATGGAGTTGCACCAACAACGTGGCTGAATATGAAGCTTTGTGTTTGGGACTTAAGAAAGCTGAAAAACTAGGTGCAAAACAGTTGTTGATCTATGGAGATTCAAAACTGATTGTTAAACAGGTTACTGGTAAATGCATTTGTAAGCAGCATTACCTAAAGGCTTACAAAAACAAAGTGTTGGATCTATTGGAAAATTTTGAAGCACTAAACATAAAATCCATTTCCAGAGAGAAAAACACACATGCAGACCTGTTAGCATCAGTAGGATCAAATTTTTGCCCAGTCAGCAATGTTATTCAGAAGTCTAAAATAGTTAGACTTATATACAGGCCTTCTGTGCCCGACAAGGACATTTTTTGGCAAGTATTCGAAAACGACGAGCAGATCCTAGATTTTTTGATTCATGAGATGAATTGCTCTACAGAAAGAGCGTTACAAGAAGAGGACGAAGAGAGCCTTATTCAACTAAAAAATAATCATATCCCCAAGGGACTGATCACCCTGGAGAGCCTTTTCGACAATAGCGATAGAGCTGTAGGTCGAAGGATCAAGGTAGATGAACGTCGGTATAAAGAAATAGAACTAGAACCGGGAAAAATGATCAAAGTAGGGACAGATTGTACAGAAGTAGAACTAGAGAAAATAAAATAGTTATGTAGAGAGTATCCAGATATAATAGCCTGGACTTATAGTGATCCGAAAGTGTACAGGAAAGAGGTCATTCAGCATACCATCGAACTAGAGGAAGGAGCTAAACCTTTTAGGCAGAGGCAGAGGCCTGTGAATCCTAAAATTGAAGCCTTAATGAAACAAGAGTTGTTAAAACTCCTGCAGGCTAAGATAATATACCCAATCAAGCACTCTACCCGGGTGGCAAATTTAGTTCCAAGTCCACAAGAAAAATGGAGAAATACGACTATGCGTCGATTTCAAAAATTTGAACAGAGCCTCTTTGAAGGATCACTATCCTTTACCCCAGATTGACCCAATCCTTCATACTGTGGCGGGAGCAGAAAGGTTTTCTCTGTTAGATGGTTTCTCTGGTTACAATCAAGTTTGGGTGAGAAATGAAGATCAATACAAGACTGCGTTCACCACTAAGTGGGGAACATTTGCATACCAAAGGATGCCCTTTGGATTATCCAACGCAGGAGCAACTTTCCAAAGAGCCATGGACGTAGCTTTTGGGGAGCTTGCGAACAAAATTATTGTCGTCTATTTAGATGACATGACGGTTTTTTCTCACAACAAAAAGGACCATGCCACTCATCTGCAGCAAGTGTTTGAGAAATGTAGAGAATTTGGAATATCACTAAATCCAAAAAAATCTATTTTTGTTGTGGAAGAAGGAATACTCCTTGGGCATGTTATTTCTAAAGTTGGGCTGTCAATTGACCCTGATAGAGTGAAGGCACTTCTTGAGTTGTCACTTCCAGTTAACAAGAAAGGTTTGTAGTCCTTCTTTGGGCAAATAAATTTCGTCAAAAAATTCATTGTGGACTTTGCCCAAACAGTTAAACCAATGACTGAATTATTGAAAAAGGACGCTCCTTTCAAATGGACAGAGCCAAGGAAAGAAGCTTTCCAAAAAATTCTAGAAGCCATCGCTCAAGCTCCTGTGCTAGTCAACCCTGACTATTCCCGAGGTTTCATACTATATGTTGTCGGAGAGCAAAATAGTTATGCTGTAGTTCTCACTCAGAAAGGAGCAGATGACGAAGAAAGACCCATAGCCTTTCTGAGTTCCACCATGCATAAACATGAGGAAAGGTACAACTTCATAGAAAAACAAGTATACGCAATTATGAAATCCTTGAATAAGCTAAAACACTTCTTATCCCGAGTCGGACGATGGTGTATGTTATTCATCCCGATGTAAGGAACTTCATAATTCAAGGAGAATTGGGTGAAAAAAGAGCTGGATGGGTGACTCGCATCCAAGAGTATGATGTAGAAATACATCCTACTAAAATAGTCAGAGGGAGAGCTTTGTGCCAAGAATTGGCCAAGCAAGCTGCAAGTGGATATGGGGAGAGCCACCCCGTCATGGCAAACACAGAGCAACACCAAGACAGAGTAAGTTCGGGTTGGATCGATGACTTTGTGAGGTATTTTCAGACTGGGTCATGTCTTGAAGATATGAACGCTTCCCAGAGAAGGAGATTCAGAACCCAAGCATTGAAATATACCCTTCGAACAGAGGGGTTGTACAGGATTAACATCGATGGTGTATTGTTAAAATGCGTTCCCGATAATGAAAAGCAGAAAGTGTTAGATGAATTTCACGAGGGTTTTTTAGGGGGACATTATGCAGGCCGAACTACAGCTTTGAAGATCCTTAGAGCTGGATGTTATTGGCCTTCCATCTTCCTAGATGCGTACAGAGTGACCCAGAGGTGTGAACAGTGTCAGAGGTATGTGGGAAGAAACAGGAATGCACCCATGCCCTTAAAAGCTATTCAAGTCGAGGAACCATTCCAGCAGTGGGGGTTGGATTTCATAGGGATAATAGAGCCAAACTCATCATCAGGCCACAAATACATTCTCACTGCCATGGACTACTTCACCAAGTGGGCAGAAGTAGTGCCTACGAAGAAAGCTGATTCAGAAGTGGTGATAGAATTCATTGAAAGTCTAATCACAAGGTTTGGCATACCAGATTCTTTGATTACAGACAATGGATCCCCTTTCACTAGTGCAAAGATGATCGAATTCGTCAGTAGATATGGAATTTACCCGAAGACTTCCTCTAATTATTACCCACAAGGTAATGGATTAGCTGAGTCTACTAATAAGAATCTTCTAAGAATTCTGAAAAGAACATTAGAGGACAATAAGAAGAACTGGCACTCACTCCTGAATCAAGCCCTGTGGGTCGACATAATCTCAATCAAAAAATCAATCAATACTTCGCCATATGCTTTGGTTTATGGCAAAGAAGTTGTTCTGCCGATTCATATGGAAATACCCGCGTTGAGAATGCTAAACCAAGTCAACGAAGATGAAGGTCATCCAATGGATGCCCGACTGATGCAACTTCTATAGCTTGAAGAATCTAGGGAACAGGCCTACGATCATCATCAAAAGCATATGGTAAAAATAGCTGGGTGGTTCGATAAGAAAACCACTTTCAAGAAATTCAAAACAGGCGACCTGGTATTAAAATGGAATGTCAAAAAAGCAAAGCCAGGACACCATGACAAGTTCGATGCGTTCTGGGAGGGGCCATTCGAAATTGTTTCAGAAAAGCAATTCAATGCCTTCCAGTTAAAATATCAAGATGGATGGGTTCTACCCATCACGGTGAATGCTTTTCACCTAAAATTGTATTTCTAGTAAAAGCTACAGATCACCATTATATGTACAAGTATATTATAAGTTTGGAGTTTTGTAAATATTTCCCTTTTTACGGCCTAATAAGAATCATTTTTTGTGGACTATCGGGGTCTGATATTTTGAAAGAAATCTGGAGGGAAAATTTTGAATTTTCAAAAATCTGGGGCTGCCGCGTGATCGCCTGAAAATGATGGCGGATAGGAGGAAAAGACAAGAGTATTATTCAAACCTCGTCTAGTGATCAAGAGCCTCAAGATACAGAGGACGACTCAGGGAAAGAGACTCAGGAAGGCGAACCAGCCCATACAACTAAAGAAAAAACCGATGCAGATGCTTAGAGCGTTGAGCATGAAACTTCACAGAAGGAAGCCCCACACGGCCCACCCAGTTCGGCTCAAGAAAGCCAAAAGAGTGAAAACAAAAAAACAAACTTTGGTTAAAAAGGAGATCTTGACGGTAGAAGAGCAACAGGAGAAACAAGTTATAAACTTGGACGAAAGTGATGAAGAAAATGAAAATCCTGATGCAAAAAAAATGCAGAGTGAAGAAATTGTCGTCAGTGAACATGAAGGAGAAGAAGGACACCAACAACCAGCCCAACCGAAAATAGGTATGCTTTCTTCACTTTCTTCTTCTCATTCTCCTACTCATTCCCATTGTAATTCTCCTTCCTTTTCTAAAATCGACAAAAATATAATGTCCTTGCCAAAAAATTACCTTGTTCTCCCAGAAATGGCAGCATCTTCTCATAGTCCGCTAAATATTGGGTCCGTAGTTGCTCCCATTTCCATTTCTCCCTAGAATTGACATCCCAGTAGCTGGAGTTACAACTTCTCAAGGGACTGAGTCACGGTCCACCATGGCCAAGATTGAAAATCTAAAAAGGGTGAGCAAGAATGCATCCTTTTTCTTTTATCTTTGTTTTTCCACTCGAAATTTTACTTTTCGCAACTGTGCTGGTGACTCCGTTTCCCAATGGATAAAGGCTTGGTCTCTATTTTTGCGAGCAAAAATTCCCCCGGAAGGCGCCAAGAATGTTAGTCAAAAAGTGACTAACTACAGAAAAATAGTTGATGCACCTTTTTGCATATTTTCCAAGAAGACCAAAGTGGCCCATATGCTAAAGATCAAAGAAAAAGCAAAACACCGCAAGGAGGAAAAAGTGTCGCGATATCGCGACATGTTGCATTTTCGCGGTCCAAAGCAAAGAGAAAGAGCAAGGAGGAAAAAGTGTCGCGATATCGTGACATGTTGCATTTTCGCGGTTCAAAGCGAAGAGAAAGAGCAAGGGGGAAAAAGTGTCGCGATATCGCGACATGTTGCATTTTCGCGGTCCAAAGCAAAGAGAAAGAGCAAGGAGGAAAAAGTGTCGTGATATCGCGACATGTATTTTTGTGGCTAAGAGCAACAAAAAGGAGCAAGAAGGTAAAAGTGTCGCGATATCGTGACATGTTGTATTTTCATGGCTAAGAGCAACAAAAGGGAGCAAGGGGGCAAAAGTGTCGCGATATCGCGACATGTTGCATTTTCACGGCTAAGAGCAACAAAAAGGAGCAAGGAGGAAAAAGTGTCGCGATATCGCGACATGTTGTATTTTCATGGCTAAAGAGAAGAGAAAGAGCAAGAAGGAAAAAGTGTCGCGATATCGCGACATGTATTTTCGCGGCAAAAGAGAAGAGAAAGAACAAGAAGGAAAAAGTGTCGCGATATCGCGACATGTTGCATTTTCGCGGCCAAAAGAGAAGAGAAAGCACAAGGAGGCAAAAGTGTCGCGATATCGCGACATGTTGCATTTTCGCGGCCAAAAGAGAAGAGAAAGAGCAAGGAGGCAAAAGTGTCGCGATATCGCGACATGTTGCATTTTTGCGGCTAAGAGCAACAAAAGGGAGCAAGGAGGCAAAAGTGTCGCGATATCGCGACATGTTGCATTTTCGCGGCTAAGAGCAACAAAAGGGAGCAAGGAGGCAAAAGCGTCGCGATATCGCGACATGTTGCATTTTCGCGGCTAAGAGCAACAAAGGAGAACAAAGAGGCAGAAGTGTCGCGATATCGTGACATGTTGCCTTTTCGCGGGCAGAAGAGCAAAGCAAGAGACGGACGTCGCGATTTCGCGACATGTCTCATTTTCACGATGGGAGGCAGCAAAAGAGCAAAGTAAGAGACGAATGTCGCGATTTCGTGACATGTCTCATTTTTGCGGCTGGAAGCGGCAGAAGAGCAAAGCAAGAGACGGACGTCGCGATTTCGTGACATGTCTCATTTTCATGGCGGGAGGCAGCAAAAGAGCAAAGTAAGAGACGAATGTCACGATTTCGTGACATGTCTCATTTTTGCGGTTGGAGGCGGCAAAAGAGCAAAGCAAGGAAAGAATGTCATGATTTCGTGACACGCCAACTGTAAAGGAATAGAGTATATTTTTGGCAACTGGGGACATGCACTGACATCAGGTGCTGATTTATGAAGAATGGTCTGTTGATTATAACCTGGTAGGTCCACTGGATGATTGCAGAATAACAAGCTCATCTAAAATTAGCCAGAAGGAAATCTATCCAATCTATGGGAAATCCATTGTATATTATTAGAAACTGCAGACAATTACTTGTAATTGATTGAAGAAATTAAATGTACGTAGTAGAAGATACTCTTTTTAGGGTATAAATAGGAGTGAGTCGACCATGAAAAGAGGTCGGCTCTTGGACGTTTACAAGCTTGATGTACATGTACTGGATTACAAGCAATAAAATATTTCTTCTTCTGGCTTCCAAAACTTCTGTGTGCAAGTGTATGTATCTGGTGTTTTAACTTTTATTCATTCTAAGTTTTATAATGTATCTCGTTCTGAAATCTAGACTATGCACGTATAAATCTTGTTTCTAGAGTTGAACATTAAAATATATTTACATGCTTTTAGACGAACATCTAAAAGTCACACTCAAGAATTCGTGTTTTCTAAAAAGAAGATAAAAAAAAAACTGAAAGTAGTAATTTGCATCATCAATGTTTGTTGTTGTCTAATCTATACCATGAGAAAAGTTCTAGCTTAGGCTATATTTCCCTTATCTCTTGTTCCCCTTTTCTCTAAAAAACTCAAAGGAACCAGCCTTATTTGGAGACTAGACAGATGATCTCAAGCAAGATCTGTCTATTCAATGTTGGCAAAGTCTAAGGCGCAACACTATTAACCGAAGGCAGATTTTGTTCCAACAGGATGTTTGAAGGATTCTTGAGATTCTTTTCATTTTTCTTTGGCTCCTTATCATTTTTAGCTTTGACAAGCACTTATTTTTTATGGGTCTATATGATGAAAAATTACCCTTATGTATCTATATTCTAACCTAATAATTAAGAAATTATATGAAATCCCCATAAATTGGTGGTGTAGGAGAATTAGGAGGTAAACATGAAGCATCTCAAATACAACCACAATTATCTCATATATATCCAAAAATTTGTTGAAGATAATATTGAGTAATTCAATATTCTTCTCAATCTCTACAACTTTCTAAGCTTCTCATGTTACCTTTGGAATTCCTCTAGTAGCTCAGATATCATCTTAAAAAAAATTGAATTGAGTAATGTACTCATCAGTAGTATTAAAATTTTCCATAATCAAAGTCACAATCTAAACCTCCAACCTACTAATCTATGTAGAATCAATAGGATCACACAATATCTAAAACCTAACAAGCAGTTCCTTATGGTCCTTGGTGCTACTAACATTAGTTTCATAGATTTTGTCAACATAAATATCTATTAGACCAAGTGCCTCATTTTTTTTCCGAAATGTTTCCTCTCTTTAAAATCAATAGCATAAGTTTTATTACTCCAAAGCAAAGCTTCAATGTTTATTTTCTAAGTAGCATAGTTTGGATAATTCAACAAGTAGCATAGATTGATATGGTATCGTTGAACTACTATCAAATGGATTTAATTTGGATCACAATATTTCTCATCCTCTAAGCCTTTGGTATGAAATTTCTAATAACATCCAGAATCCCAACCATAATTTATGCATCAGACTCAACTATGATATTTCTAACCCCATTCTCCCAAGCATAGAGAGAACCTTGTATGATAGCTAGTCCTTCAACTTCATTGTTAGTAGCCCCTCCAATACCCTCTAGCTCCCAATTGAGGATCTTCCCCTTGATTTCTCTTATAATAAAACCAATACCTACAACCCTTAAGTTATCCTTAGCTGCACCATCAAAATTAATCTTTTTCCAACCTGGGGGAGGGAGTTTTCATAGTCCTAACTTCTATAGCTTGGGATTCCCCTCATTCTCTTGAGTTTTCTTATCCCTAAGGTGATATCTAACAGTTTCAAAAACTTTGATAACAATTTTATGCCAAACCAGCTCTATTGGACTAAACTCTAAAAATTTTGGAATTTATTTCTAGCTAAATGTGCCACCAGATAAAACTCAAGCCTAGGGACCAGCCTAGATGAATAGATATTCTTAAATTTTCTTCATTTTCAAATCTTCCAAATATTATAAAGAGTCACCTAAAATTTTAGGTGAGCCTTAAAGAGTTCTAACCACCTTTTCCACAAATCTCTTGTAAATGCACACTACAAAAGTAGATGATCAAGTTTCTCCTCCTAGGAGTTACACATGATGTAGTTGGAAGGCCCATAAAACCCTCTCTTCATAAGTTTATCATAGGCAAGATAACTCCTATGCATCACTTCCCAAATAAAGAAATTTATTTTAGGCTAGCCCTTAGCTACCCAAACTCTATCCCATGAGGCATCCTGCAGGATCAATAGAGGAGGGAGTGAAACATTATAACCATCACAAATTAGGAAGACACCTAGAGTGCCAAGGCCCTAGGAAATCCTATCCTTATTTTTCCTTGTAAGGTACATTTTCTTGAGGATCTTATCAATAAGAATATTTTGATGAAGAGGAACAAGAAAAGGCCATTCTTCTAATCTCTTCCACTGAAAAAAAAAAAAAGAGAAATCTTCAATTTACCTAGAAGTAATGTATAAAGTCATTTTTATCCATCCTCTACCTTCAAGGCTTTTTTTCAAGGGCTACAACTCTAGAAACTCATAGATTAAATGAGAATGCTAGTCCTAAGAATCACTCCAAAAGTTAGTTTTGTCTCCTGTACCTACTTTCCAAAAAAATCTATATTTAACTAATTATTCACCAGCTTTTAGGACCTTCCAAAAAATGGATCCAACACCCCTTAGAGGAATGCAGTCAACTTATTGATGAGTGATAGAACCCAAATACTTACTAGTGATGACTCTACTGAAGAAATCCTCCTTGTTGGATACCCATCTCCAATAAAGTTTCCTAGCAAGAGCTTGATTTTTTAAAGTTGCTTTATGAAAAATGAGGCCCCCTCGAGCTTTAGCCTAACAAATTTTGTCCCAACTAACAAGATCCCACTTCTTACCCATCCTTGGGCCATCCCACAAAAATTTTCTCATAATCAAATCCAACTCTTTGAGGACTCTCATAGGGGCAGCTAGGATGAATAATTTTTAAATATGCATGGCTTGGATTACTGATTGTATGAGAGTCATTCTTCGTCCAAAGGTAATCCAATGGTGAGTCCAATGATTAACTTTAGTAGTGATTCTATCCATTAAATATTTCCAATAAAATACCCTTAGGCTCTTAAAATAAAGGGGAATCTCTAGGTAATCAAGTGGAAGGGTACCCTAGGCAAAGCTCAAAATGGATAGAATCTGATCCTATATTTTTCTGACCATATTGAAGAAAATAAAATTTAATTTGGTCTCTAAAATCATATGCTTATACTAAGAGGGGGGGTGAACGGTATAAGATAAAAAAATTTACCTTTTAATCCATATGATAACATTAGCAATATTAAAGCATTAAACATCACACAAAGCATCGCACACATGAGAGATATGATTTAATGTGGTTCACCCAATGTGGGCTACTCCACGGAGAAAATATTCTTTATAATATTTTTTCAAATAAATCCTCTTGGGAATCCTTTCCCTATTACAATGTTTATGGACCTCTATCCAAAGGAGACACCAATCCCCTAATCAAGTTCATGGATATCTATCCACATGAGAACTCCTTTATCCTTTGCTCTAGTTGGTGATATTCTAGAAGATCTGCTATCTCCACTGTACTGGCTGATAGATCTCTATCCACTGAAGACTCCTATCCTCACTCAGAAGACCTGTCCTCACTACCCTGGCTAATGGATATCTATCCATTGGAGATTGTCATCCTCTATATTTTGTCACCTCCAAAGCTTGCTCTCAAATTTATCTTAAATCTACACTAAACACAGTTCTTCAGTCTAGAACAAATATGCTCAATATTTATCTCTGATCTGGCACAAATATGTCCTCAAATCTTCACCAAATTCTATCCTTAAATCTATCCTCAAATCTATCCTCAATCTTTGTCCTCAAATTTATCCTCAATATTTGTCCTCAATTTTGTATTGTAAGCTTCCACAAAATCTCACACCAATATGTCCACAAGTCTTCTCAAAGACTTACCTCAAATATGCTCAACAAGTCCTCACTAGAACTTATTCAATCTCATAGAAACATATAGATAATTGTTAGAGACTCGATATGCTTCACACTTACAAACACTCAATCTCTTTCTCAAATCAATTTAGAACATGGAATAATTTATTTCATGAAACTTGAACTATCACTTGAACACATCCACTCAACTAAGCTCAATCACCTCCACTCAATCAATCACTTCAAAAGCAATGCTTATTGAAAAAAATTTATAGCATTTACTTCCATTTCTAGAAAACTCATCAACTCAACAAACTCACAAAGGAAAACTTAACCAAGTCCTTTTCACTTCAATCTTGTTTTCATAAAATCTCAACCAAGGAAGAATATACCCATACCTTTTACTTGATGAAGAATAGAATTCAAAACCTGTCTCAATTCTAACCACTTTCCTTACCAAGCATAAGGGTTAGATGACAAGAATTATCACTCTAACACTTCTTCAAAAATATTTTTTCAATGCAAAAATAATACTCAACTACACCTTATAATCTCCAAATTTAAAATAGTATCGAAAAACCTTCAATCTCAAAAATAAACTTTCCTTACTACCTTATAACTCCTTAAACACTTAAAAATTTAATCCAAAAATAAAAGTTTTGCATTCCCCTTTTAACTTCCCTAAAAAACTTATAATCCAAATTAATTATGCAAAAACTTTAATCAACATAAACCTTTGGAAACAAAAAATATTTTCCCTTTTTATTTTTCGCAAGCCAAGTCAACCCAAACAATGTGCATACCTTTATTATGTTGCCCAAAAGGCCTTGGCAGGATTCGAACCATTGATGGTTCTCCCCAACTACTTTCGCAGTGCTCGCGCCCACCAACTGGGCTGCGTGGCTCCACAAAATCCAAAAGGCACAAATGTGTCTTTGACTTCCTTCTTCCTCAAACGGTGCAAATTGAAACATGAACCTCCCTTCAATAAAACAACATGCATGAGATTCGAACCTGCACCAAGTGTCTCGATGATGTCTTACGCAGTCCTTGGCTACCAACTCAGCTACAAGGGGCTTCGAGTAGTTTTTGGAGGCTATCACACTTTTTTCTTTCCTCTGCTCGAATACACATGTGAAAATTACACGTTCTCTTTTGCGAGAGCTAAAATACAATCACATGGATAATTTTCCAAATGTCAAACTTTGGTATTATTTATATGCAAACCATAGCTTGTTCCCACATCGGCGATTATTTGATTTTTTTTTAATTCAAATATTAAAGTTGATTTTAAAATATTAAATAAATATTTAAATTAACCTTAGCACCCATCATTATTTAAATTAAAATTTTAATCAAAGATTGAAATATTTTAATTTAAATAAAATCTTCTTATGGGTCTTTTCAACTTGATCCTTGATCTTCTTAAACTCGATTTTTGATCCGAAATAATAATAATAAAATATTATTATTTAATTTGACTTTCCTTCTCCTTCCTTGGATCTTTATTCTTTGAACCCATCTAGGTATATAATATTTAAAAATAAATATCATAACCTATTGCTTTTCAAGATCTTCTTGCTTTTGGAAGAATCACTTAATGTCCTCAAAGATGATGAACTAGCACAACAATGCTTTTGACATCAATGACAACAAGCACTCCTCAAAATATCTAACAGCCTCATTCACCTATTGACCAATAGCATCCATGTAGATTTTTAATATATCTTTCAGCGTTCTAGCCTCTTGAATGCTAGCCTCCTCAAAGAGATCAATATCATCCATAAATTGAATATGAGTTAACATCTCCTCACCTATTTTTTCACCTTCAAAAAGACCTTATTATTTACTTCTTTGAAGGAATCTACCAAATCCTTCTACTAGAGTAGTAAAAATAAATGGAGAAATAGGATCTCCTTGATAAACACCCCTAGAAGTATGAAAAGGGATCGAGGGGGAGCCATTGATGAGAACAGAGAAGGAAACCATTGAGACACAACTCATGATCCACTATCTCCACTCTTGAGAGAAGCCAAATTTCTCAAGCATTTGATCCAAAAATTGTCATGGGACTCTATCATAAGCCTTAGACATATCTAGTTTAATAAATATACCTCTTTGATCAGAATACTACATAGAATGGATAGACTTCTAGGCTAGAATAACTCCATCCATAATTTGATGCCCCTCCACAAATCCTCCTTGTTCTTGGGATATTATGTTGTCCATAATATTTTTAAGCCTTTCAACTATCAACGTAGTGACTATCTTGTAGGTCATATTGCAGAGAAAAATCAAGTGAAAATATTCAAGGCTGGAATCTTGTCCCACATTAGGAATCAAAGTGAGGAAAGTATGATTTAAATCCCAAGCATAGTTCTATTTAAATGATATTCTTCAATAGCCTTGGTTAAATCCTCTCCTATGACATCCCAAAAATCCTTAAAGAACTCAATTGGAAAACCATCAAAACCTGGAGATTTCCTTAATTTCATGCTAAAAACTATGCTCCTCACATCATCTTTATCCATCGAACTAAATAGGGCTTGGTTTTCTCAGTTAAAATAATATGGGTAATACAATTAAGTATCTCTTGTTACGGTGCAAGATTAGGGATAGCAGGAGCAGTAAAAATATTTTAAAAGAAATTATTTATTACATGTTTCATACCTGGTATGGTGTCCATCACCTGTCCATTGAAGCCCTGAAGGTAAGTCAAATAATTCCTTTGTCTAATTGACTATGCAGAGTGATGAAAGAAACATGTGTCAATCCCCCTCTAATAGCCAAGCAGTTCTTGCTTTTTGTTTCCAATAAATTTTCTCCTGATTGTCTATGGACTCTAATTCTTTTTTGACCAGTTCATCTTCATATTTTAGGTCCTTTGTGATTGTTTCAATCCTAAAGTGGGTGTCCAACTCCTCCATATTTGCCAATAAAGGAGCCTTTTGGGACTGAAAACCAGATTTGCTACTTCTTTTCCAAAATTTAAGACAAAATATGACATATTGGATTTTTTTAGAAAAAACATACATAGCTCTCCCATGGGAAGGACGACCCTCCTCCCACCAAATGAGGACTTTTTCCTTTAGATTTCCTTTTTAAACCAACAATTCTCAAAACAAAAAGGTCTTGGGGGGATTATGGCCCAACTTCCATTCTAGAATAATCAAAAAGTGATCAAAGTTAGTGCAATAAAGAATATCCATCCTAAAATACCAACAAAGAAAGGCCTCTTCAAAAACCAAAAATCTATCAAGCTTGAATTTCATACTTATCAACCCTACTTGTTTGTTTATCCATGTATACAGAGACCCTATATGTTGAACATCATCTAAATTGAGATGATTATTTTGAACATCATAAATCTATCTCCCTAGTCCAAATAAGGATTCCCTCCTTCCTGATCCCTACGAGAAATTTTAGCATTAAAACCCCTTACCACTATCCAATTCACTTCCTCTTTTCTAGTTCTACTATCTTGTAAAACCGACCATTGGTGTTGTTGCTCCATAAAATTTGTAGCACCATAGAAATTGGAAACCAATAAAAGCTCCCTAGAGTTCTTGCTCTTGAAGAGAGAAGTGAGGATACCCCAACTAGTAGAGTGATCTAAAGCCATCTAGAGAAGAAGATTCCATAAATTCACCACTCCCCCTAAAGCCCTTTGGGATCCAACTGCCATGTACTCAACTTGTCTCCAAATTTTCTTAACATGACATCCATATTCTAAATGGAAGCTTTAGTCTCTTGAAGGAGAATAAAGTTAGAATGATTATTTTTAATTAAACTCTGAACAACAATTTTATGAGATCTACTATTTAGACCTCTTATATTCCAAGATTAGACAATCACTGGGAACTAGAATTCCAGTAAGTGTTAATATGCTTGACCTTTATCTGGATGACTAATTGGTCTCTCATTAGCCAACTTCTCTTGGTTAAATTTTCTTCCTACACTCTTTGCTTGAGATTTTTTAACCTTTTCTTCATTTTTTGGATCTCAAGGTTAGGTTTTCCTCTGTTCTTTTCTCTATTTTTCATTGAAATATCATTATCCACCATAACCATTGTAAGGGTTTTTTTCCCTAGATTTATCAGTGCTAAGTGATTAGCCCCCAAATATAAATTCAAAGAAACATGATGGGCAGTTTCCTCAACCCTTACAGGGGAAGGTTATCCTTTTGAGGTTCATATATTATGGTGGTCTCCTCCTCTATATCCAAGAGTGAATTAAGAATTTCATACTAATTAAAATTTTCTTTCTATTTATTGGTTGGAGCATGTTGTCTCCCTCTTTTTATTCTTCTTTCCTTTTTTAGCTTCAAAATCCTTTGCAAGGGGATTGATATTCAAGGCTATGGGTAGATTCTCTTCTTTCTTCTCAACAAAATTGTTATTACAAATAGTTTCCTTTGGAGGGATAGGGCTCTTCATGATGCCCTCTAAGTAGAAGCAGGTTAGATGACCATATTTATGGAAGATCCTATATCAAAATGGGATTGACTCATAGTCTACCTATTGGATCCAGGATAAGTCCCCCATGTTAATTTCTATTTTAGTTGGGAGATGTTGGTTTAGATCCATTTCCACACAAACCTAGGCATAAATAGTAGATTCACCCCTCATCATGTCCCTAGAAACACCTAAATAACAACCAAAAAGTTGCCCATTTTTTCAAAAATTGGTTCACACCAGTATTCCATGGGCAGGATATAAATACAAACCCAAACAATCACTGCAAAGAGCTCTATCTGAGGGTCAAATCCCAAGTTCCATGGTTGAATAAAAAGGCTCACAAAACCATATGTTCTTCTTCCTGACTCAAAGGCTTTGTCTCTATCTACTTGAGAAGAAAAAATCACAATATAATAGCCATTGCTAATAAGAGAGATTGATCCCCAAGGGGCTCCCAATTATTTCGGATCCAAGAGGACATAAATCCTAAATATGATCTTATGCTGATAAACTTACAAATTAGGTCATGCTTGCTTTTGTAGAGAATATTATCAGCCACTAAGGCTTGATCTATCACTAGTTTAGGACGAAGAGCCACCTGGGGGAGGCAGTCATTAACCCTTTCCTGGTATGATTGTTGCTTTGGATTCTTGGCCACTATAGAGAAAATAGAATGAAGATCCGAGTCTCTAAACAAGACATCCTCCATGTCTTGTTTCCCTTTAACTATATTTGCAAATGATCTCTTAGGGGAGGGGGCCTAGGAGGGATCCCACACCACTTCCCTCAAAGGGAAAACCTACATTTGCACCTTATTGTAAACCCTTTTATAGAAGTTACCCAGATTTTATCTTCCCCTTCCTACACCTGCACTTGCACCTACACCCTATTGAACATTTACGATGCTATTACAGGAAACCTTCTTGGTTCTAAATTTTATTTTATTTTAATCTATATATATTAAAAAAGGGTACAACACTAAGACTTCCCAAGAGGTCACCCATCCTAGTACTACTACAAATATGCATGTGTTCAATAAAGGTCCCCCCTCCTAGCCCATAAAATATCTTATGGTAGTCAGTGTAATTTGAACCAAAGTTGAATGGACCCAGGGTATGGATTACAGACCTCAACTGGTAGCCTCACCAACTCGGCTACTCACTCATCCTTAATCCTCTTAAAACCTCTTCTTTTATCTAATAAAAAAATGTTAATAAAACCTAAAATTCAATCACATTAACAACATAACTTAAACCATTACAATTAAAAATTCTAATCTTACATCTTAAAAAATTTAATATTTATAATTTTAAGAAAATTTATTAAAGAGGTATTTTAAAAAAATAATAATATGCGTTATTTTCATCAAATGCCAAAAATACCACTATATTAATTCCATATTTGTTTTCCAACAAACAAGATGGATTTAAAAAATAAAAATAAAAATCTATACAATACAATATTCTACATAAGGGGGTTTTGAAAGGGTTCCCAAACCTTTTACATAAGAGGTTTTGAAAGGGTTCCCGAACATTTTTACAAAAAGTCCAATATTTTCAACAATAGTTAAAAAATGGACACAATATAGGATGAATCCACAGACCAAAGGTGAATGAAAAAAATTGGCCCAAGAAAATCTTCTCAAAATAGAATTTGAACTTCCCACCCAAGACGGGAACCTTGGATCTAGAAACCCAAAATGAAACAGAAGGCACAAAAAATTAAACACACCAATGCACCCAACAGCAGCACCAAATGATGATCGATTTCAAAAAATTTGCCCATGATAGGAACCTTGGGTCAGGATATCCAAGCCAATGGATGCCAATACAAAGAAATCCTATATATGGAAAAGCTAAGAACCCCAATAGAAGGAACTCACAAGCTAAAATTAAACCAACAAAATAGATAAATCCCATGCAAATTGGTTTCACAAATAGTTGAAAACTGAAAACTGCATAAAGAGACCAATTCGTGTCTGGATATAACAACCTGCAATAGGAACCTAGAAACAAAACTTGTGGATCTTGTGATATTTCCAACCATTACTTGAAACAAGACCTCAATAGTGGCAACCAGCACCACAAAGAAAATAGGGAGCTTAGCCTCCCTGAGATGCGACCCAGCAAGCAGAAGAGCCCCTATCCAGGGGCAAAAAGCATAAACAATAGATGAAAGATCTAAATGCTAAAAACACTGTCAATAGAACATCTAACCAGTATGGAGCAAGACTCCATCATAAAATACATTAAAAACCCTCGAACCTACCAAAATATTCAAACAAAATATTTAAATAAAATATTTGGCTTGCTTGAAGCCATTAAATCTCACCCATAGATAAAAAAATGACAGAAAATGAAACTAAGCACTCAAAAAGAAAGGAATCTAGAAATCTAGGAGTGCTTAGAGAAAACACAATTCCATCCCATCTGTTAATGCCTCTAATATTCCATGGTAAAATATTAATTTACAAAACTTGGAAAGCTTTCCCCCATTCGATGATTGGAGGAGCAATAGAAATATTCTAGTTTTAGCTACTTATTTTTGTTGTCTTTCTCCTTCTTAGACTTCAATTGAGTTTGGATTTCATCTACGATATCTAATTCTACCTCTTTAATTCTCACAACTTTGTTATAAGGCTTACCTGTCTTTCAGCTGACTCCCACATCCATTTGATCTTTATTAGAACTTCTTATTTTGGGTCTAGACTTGGCTGCTCCTAAAGAGCCCTCATTGGGGTACAGAGACCTTTTTAACTCAATGAGAGTTGAAGACTCCTCTGGGACTGCAAGATCCCTAACCATCTATGGTGATCCAAGATCTTCTATGATTGGATCCTACAAAGCCAAGCATTGAAAGGAATTTTAGAGAAATTTTCAAGGGATAAGAGTTTATGTTACCAAATCACCTGGATTTACCTGGTCTAGGCTCCTATTGAAATCCTGCACCGAGGCTTTGACCATTGCTTTCCCTGACTCAAAGACAATCATTGATGAAATTTGATCCATATTATTTTCTCACATTTTAGGCATGTACGAAATTAGGGGCTCAAGTTGAGATATCCCATAAGGGTCCATTTGATCCAGAGACTTGCCAACTAGTTTTTTAGACCAGTTCTTTGAAGGAGCATTGCTAGCAGGTGCTTTTCAAGAACAATATCCCATAAAGTTCCCAAATTGCTTACATGAAGAGCATCTAATGGGCCTATTTTCGTAGATAATTGGTTGCATCTAGGGGCCTTATTTGGAAATAAGCTCTATGTGACCAAGAAGAGCTACCTCTGGGTCAGCCATTATGCACATCCTTGCAAAAATCATCCCAGACTTGGCTGTGGTGGTAGATTCAATTAGAACGAGGTCTCTAATGGCTCTTGTGATGCCTCTCAAAATATATTCATGCCAAAGGTGGAATGGTAAATTAGGGATACACACTCAAAATGGGGCTAGATTCACCTTTTGAGTTTTAAGGTTGAAATCAGGGCCCCATTTGCATAAAAAGAGATCCCCCTTACCGAAAAACCATAGACCCTCTCCTAGAATGTGCTTCGATTCATCTTCATAATTTAGCTTGATAAGGAAGAAAACATTGGAAAGGGTGACAATATTCAACAAGCCCAAGGGTTTCCACTTGAATAATACCCAACATTGAATAGAGTCTAAGTTCGATCTAGTTTCTTGGAACTTGTCGACCAGATTCCATGATCCCTCTGCCATAGTTGCATCCACAAGCTCATCTAAATTAACAAGCTTATTCCTAGCTGGAGAGAGGTTGAAAAGAGGTTTTGAACCTTGAGAAAATAGACTCCTAGTGGTAACCGTAGCAAAATAAGACTCACCTACATCAAATGGATGGCCCAATATAGGGGACCACCTCATGGGTTCACTCTAGGACTCATCAAGACCCGTGAACAACACTTTTTCTATTTCCTCTAGATAAGGTCCCTTAGTTATTGCTCTCTCATTATGACCGCCAGGCCTGCCACCCTCCTGCAATATGCCAATCCCGCCATCCTACTACAAATAGTCAAACCCACCTCCCTACTACAATTACCAATTGAACCACCATCTTGATGATGCAACATCCAATTACCTAGCTCGGACACTTTCCCACTTCTGCGTATTTCCAAAAGCCACCTATCCTTGATGCTATGCAAATATTGGTCCATCGTGCTTCGATATCAATACATTTTGAATCAAACTTTAAATTCTTAGGGTTACCTTTTTTGGGTTTTCTTTCAATTTTGTATTTCTAGGGTTTTGATCCTCCCATGAACTAGATCGCTTCGGTACGTGTTGTTTCGTGTACCTCCATTTTACCTTTATCATACTCAAATATATAAAGCCACCATATACACTTCTAAAGGGTTTATGGTAAACCAATGTGATTTGAACCGAATTTGCATGGATCTGCACTATACGTATCACATTTCTTAATTGGCTGCCTCACACCAACTTGACTATGCACTCACCCTTATTTTATTTTATTTTTTTATTACATAGAAAATAAGGGGTTTTGAAAGGCTCTCTCAACCTATTATATATTTACAAATAGAATCAACAAAGCAACCTTAACAATACTCAAGAAAAATATCAAAGCATAGGGGAAGGCATAGCCTACAATAGATACATGGGAGATATGATCGACAACAAACACATAAACAAAATAGGATCACAGAGAACCAGATACACAACCCACCAATTCTAGATCCAACAAAAATAGAGTAAACAAAGAAACTAAGAACCAAAATGCCAAATAAGAGAACAAAATTAGTTATTGTCATTGATGAGGATAATATCATTTCTCGCCAAAGAAATAAGGTCTTGTGGGAAATTCTCTTTCTAGATAGACATACCTTCATTTTGAACTTTGATATTGGCAAGGAAATTTGCAACCTTGTTACCTTCCCTATAAATATGCTTACTTTGGGAGTTCACAAATTTTCTTAGGAATATTTTTTATTCATCCATGAGATTACCAATATTCCAGCTAGGTGATGTGTGTTTTGTGAGGATATTGATAATGTATAAAGAATCCCCTTTTATAATAACCTTAAATAGGTATAAATCTTGGAAGAGAGCCCTAGCCTCTACAAAATTGCTAGTCTGGCAACCAAGGTTCTCAACAAAGCATAGAATATTTTTTCCATTAGAGTTTTTTATCACTCCTCTAGCTCCTTCCCTCCTCAGGATTTCCTTTGGATGCTCCATAAAAATTCAATTTAATCCAATTCAAAGGGAGATAGCTTTATTTGGTTTGTAGCCCACTTGAGCCAGCATGAGAGGGACCAAGGACCCCAACAGGTAACCCTAGGCCAATCTTTAAAGGTCCTACAGTTTCTTTCTTTTCAAACCCCCTAAAATAAATGAGGGAGATAGAGCTTCCATAGGATATAAAATTTTGGGCTAAGGAAGGGAGAAAAGCACCAATGATCAAAAAAGTCTTTCAGATAATTTGGGACCACCCAACTGACACCCAAAGTTGAAAGAAGAAAGGCAAGGATATACAATAAGGAGCATTCTAAAAGGAGATGTTGAGTGTTTTCCTCATGATCCCCACACAAATAACACCATTTACAAATGGTCATTCCTCTTTTCTTAAGATTCTCCAAAGAAATAATTTTGTTTTGGAGGGTAAGCCAAAGAAAAAATTAACTTTGGGGGTAAGTTCCTTGAACAAGACCAAATTGTGAGGGAACCAATAGGTATTCTCATCAATATCTAGGTAGTAGGTAGACTTCACCGAAAATATGTCACTCTCCTTTTTTTTTCTAGATTAACGAGTCCACACAAATGAAGTTCCTAACAACCTAAGATTTTAATGCAATATCAAGGGCTTTCAAGGGAATCTCCACTCCTTGAGTTGGGATAAACCTCATAATATCTTTCCATTTCTTAATACCATCGACTTCTTCAATATAGTATACCACTTTGGGACCAAAGTACTAAAAAAAATTGGTATTTAAGATAGTAAAAGAAGGAATGTTCGTGAGAGGCACGTCCTCAAGCCATGGCTCTTCCCAAAAGTCAATACACTCTCCATTGCCTATAAAGACCTTTTTGAAGAAGTTTTTTTTTAACAATAATATTCCTATTACAATATAGTAGTGGTAATCAACTCTTCTATGTAATAAAAAAAACAATAATATTATAAAAGGTTAAGCCATGTAGCGGGTTTTGATCTTCCATGAAGCTTAATTCCCTATTCAAGTAATTAACAAATATAGTTTGCACTCATCCATTGTTATCTTAAGGAATAAGTCTCCAACTTTGTTTTGTCAATATAGCTTTGTTCATATGTTTAATATTTCTCAACCCAAGGCCTCCTAGATCACACTTGATCAAAATATTTTACATTAGAGGAGGCAAAAAAAGACAAGCCAACTAAGCATAAGTCAGCCTCCAAGGCCAAAAGAATAAAAATTAAACCCCAACAACCACCCAAGAGCATAGACCAACCCACCACCCACCAGAGCATAAAGAAGAATTTTTTATTCAACTTTATTTTAGAGGCACCAACATCCTACTCTATTTTTGTATAAGATTGGAAGGGCATAAAATACATCAAGATACATATAAAACCCCAATCCTAGAGAGCAAGGGTGAGGGCAAACCACCAAGCATATTCCCTAAGAATGGAAACCACCAAGGAGCAAAAGGACCAATCCCCCAAAAAAGACCTAGAGAGAGGATCACTACAACACAAAGGAGACCTCAACCAAGTAGAAAAACAATAAAAATGCCTATTGTATATGTATGCCCAATGCTTCTAAAGAAACAATTGTCCTTAACCACAGAGGGAAATTATCTTCCTAGATTTTGAATTGGCCACTATCCACCCTCAAATTGGTCATAACATCAGTAGCTTGGTTACCTTCCCTATAAATATACTTTTAACTTCAAACATACCTTTTAGAATCTTTGAGTTATCCTTAATAATAGTCAAGATGAAACAATTATCATTATTTCTAACTTGTAAACCCTAAATGATGTTCAATGAGTCACCTTGTATGAGAAGTCTTTTGAAGTCCCTCTCATAAACCTAATGAACACCCGAGAAAAGTACCTTAGCTCCATCTAGGTGGTTGGTTTGAATACCATAATATTTTGCATAAGCCCAAATGACCTCACCATTATCATTTCTTACAACACCCCTTCCACCAACCCTCTTATGGTTACCTTTGATAGCCCCATAAAAGTTCAGAATGACCCATCCTTTATCTCGTTTATGCCATCTAGTAGCCGATATTTTTTGAATAATGGATACAAAAGCAGAAGGCCATTTATTCAATTTCCAACTAGAAGCAACCCCTTTATCCACAACTTTCTTTCTACCATTTCTAATAGTAAATACAACTAACTTATATTCAATAGAAACTTTAATCCTTCTAAAGGTAAAGGATTCATCCTTTGCAATACCCTTGAAAGTTCTTTTATTTCTCTCCCACCAGATAACCCATAAAAATGAGGAAGAACCAGATCACTAATAAAGGGGGGTTTCCACTGAGTGAAAATTTCCTTGAAAGTTTAAGGTAACGTCCACTTAATAGAAAAAGAATCTAGTAAAGCATTAAGCACCTTATTTGAGAAATCACAATGGATGAAAAGATGATCCACAAATTTAGCATCCTTAGAAAATAAGAGACAAATATTGGGAATATGGAAGCCTTTCTTGCATAAATTATCAATAGTCAAAATTATATTTTGCAAACACAACCACACAAAAATGCAATATTGGGGATCAAATGAGGATACCAAACCCTTTCCATTGTAAAATATCCTCCCGTGGACAATGTTTGAGCCTCATATGCAGTCTTGACATAAAAAAGACCTTTGGGAGAATGAGTCCATAAAAGGAAGTCCTTGTGATTCTATTGAGGAAGAAAGTAGGATTACAACAACATGTTCATATTTTATTCATAATATTTAAATTAGATATGTTAAAATAATATTTATAAAATATTCATCAAAATTATTTAAAAAAAAATTTAAATATTTTATTTAAAAAATAATAATTTTACAAATTTTAAGATTTCATTGTCATAATTTAAACTATAATGAAATTAAAAATAATTGATAGTTAAGATTTTTTAAATAATTATATAATTACAAATAATAATATATTAAAACTACTATTTAATGGCATTTGCTCAAACTTTAGATTTCAATAAGAAAACCAATACAATACATAAAGATATTCCTTTGACTCTTGAGGAAACCAAGACAATACATAGAAAGATTGTATGGGATTAAGATTGTCCACATTTGTTATAGAATAATTGTGTCACCATGTTATTGTTTGGTAAAATTAGAATCCTTCACGCCACCTTAAAAATACCTTTTTTTTTTTGGTAGATTAATAAATTTATTAAAACCAGGGTATTTGAAAGGTGCCCTAACACCTGTACAACAGAGGATCAAAAAGGAATAGAAGAAAGAAATTTTGAACAGCAAGCTAAAACAGAATTACAACCTCAAAAATACATCCTCAGACTAAAAGGAGCCAACAGCCTTAGACAAACAGGCACTGAGAGAAACGTTAGAGCTCAAAAAGAAGTGGTCCTCGACCAAAAAGAAACTCAAAAAGATGCGAATCATCATTGCAGAGGACCCAAAAAAATAGAGGAAGAACCGTCAGTCGTCAAGGGTAATATCCAACTGCATGAGGGATGAAGCATCACCTTCCAGACCAACAGCTTTCGCATCAATTTTAGAAATCTCCTTAGTGCTATCCTTGGGAACAGTGGTGCATGCCTTGTTAGCAATCTCCATTACATCTTCGTCGTTGACAGTATCTTTGACGTTAGTTTTGGTGTCAAAGGACACCTCAGCATTGGCCAGGGTAGAAACATTTTCAAAATTATCATAGAATAATAAGAGGCTAAGTGCATGGCGCTGTTCTTTGAGGGTTAAAATCACCTTTCCAATGGCCAAGTGAGCAGTTTCAAGATGGTCAATGGTGGCAGAAGTAGCATGCACAGCCAGCTTGTGAAGATACCTTTCAACAAGGTCATGAGAATTAGACTTATCCTTTGTAGTTTTTACAGAGGTGGACGGAGGGAATTTGGCGACTTCATTAAAAATACCTATTTAATTAGTTAAGATTTTATTATTTTTGATCATAAATTTTTGAAATATTTTTTTAAATAATTATTTTTGTGTTTAAAATAATGTAATTTTAAAAATGTTGTTTATTATTTTATATATACGAAGATTATTAAATTAATCAAATTATATTAATTTGTAAAAGGGGACAGCACAACGGTTCGAGCTTTGGCTTTTCTTTGGGAGGTCCAAGATTCAAACCGTAGTGTGGACAAGTGCGTGAGGTGGTGGGTGTGTGTTAAATTCCTTATTGATAATCATAGCTCTCAATTTTATAGGGGTGATAGTTAGGAGGAGATTGTTTAGCCCTATGTGTTGGTTATAAATGTTTCTTACACTAACCAAATAAAAAAAATTATATTACTCATATTTTTTATATTTATTATATATTAAATAAATTCTCTCAACTAAATATTAAATTTAGATAAAAAACTTGAAATGAATCATATTAATTATTGCAATTTACGAAGGAATAATGCAAAATGACGAAATGTTTATTGATTTGAAAAGATATATATATACAAAGCTATGGTTGGTTGGATAACCAACCAACCAACCTCCAACGGTTTGGGAGGAGCGCTAACAAGTGCATAATAAATAAAAATTTTATCATTAATGTGATATCCGCCAAACTATAGCCATGAGATAGGCTATGTATGCTAACATCCCCCTTATTACATTAATGGCAAAATGCAGAGAGCTTTGCAAAATACTGTTAGTCTCACAATGACACTGAGAGGGGGGTGAATCAGTGTAGCTCTTTAAAACTTAAATCTTCAACTCTTAAAGCCAAAACAATGAAAACTTAAAACCAAATAAAGCAAGTATAACAAGAGAGCATCACACAACACAAGATGTACCGAGGTTCACCGATTTGGCTACTCCTCAAAAATGACTGTTTGGACTACCATCCAAATCCAGCCTTTGCAAAGCACAACTTTACAATCAATTTACCAGCACCCACTGGAAGGAGCACCAACCCCTGATTTATCTGCACCAATAGAAAGGAGCACCAACCCCTGATTTATCTGCACCAACAGAAAGGAGCACCAACCCATGATTTACCAACACCAACTGGAAGGAGCACCAACCCATGATGCCAAGCACCAACTTGGACTTCAATTTTGAAACTAGAAGATTGACATAAAAATGCCTTCACTTTTACAAGACCCTGACTAGTCTATTGCTTACTCAACATCTCCCACAATTCACAAAACACACACCCTTCTCGCTCGCCTCTCGCTCTCCTCTCGCTCTCTTCGCAAGATAAAATCCTCACATAAATTCTCCAAGCAACACTCCTTTTATAACCATCCTTTCTCTTTGTAACTCCAGTTGTAACTACTTCTTTCATATTCTCATATGCCACTTGTCAATTGTAACTACTTCTTTATGTAACTCCTTTTGTATATATTTAGAAGGCATTTCGTCAAACACGTCACATGCAAATAATTGACACCATATTCTCCTACCATGACTATTCATTTTCTCGGTCATGACTATTCATTTTCTCCTTCGATGACTGTTCATTTTCTCCTTCATGACTGTTCATTTTCTCCTTGCATGACTATTCATTTTCTCTTTGCATGTCTATTCATTTTCTCTTTGCATGACTGTTCATTCTCTCTTTCATGACTGTTCATTTTCTCTTTCCATGTCTGTTCATTTTCTCTTTCCATGACTGTTCGTTTTCTCTTTCATTTGTTCGTTTTCTTTTCCCTTATGCATGCATTTGTTTTGGTTTCCAATAAAAGCTTTTCGTTTCTATTTTGAGGCCCTTCTTGAGTCACAAAAATGTGACATGTCGCGATATCGCGACACTTTTGTTTCTCTGCCTGCCTGCCCTTTTTGAGTTGCAAAAATGTGACATGTCGTGATATCGTGACACTTTTTCTTTCTCTGCTCCCTACCCTTTTTGAGTCACAAAATGCGACATGTCGCGATATCGCGACACTTTTCTCTTCTTGCTCTTCCTTTTGAGTCACAAAAATGCGACATGTCGCGATATCACGACACTTTTTCCTCCTTGCTCTTTCTCTTCGCTTTGGACCACGAAAATGCAACATGTCGCGATATCGCGACACTTTTTCCTTCTTGCTCTTTCTCTTTGCTTTGGACCATGAAAATACAACATGTCGCGATATCGTGACACTTTTTCTCCTTGCTCTTTCTCTTTGCTTTGGCCCACGAAAATACATGTCGTGATATCGTGACACTTTTTCTCCTTGCTCTTTCTCTTTGCTTTGGCCCGTGAAAATACAACATGTCGCGATATCGTGACACTTTTTCTTCTCCTTTTTCTCTTTCTTTGTCCAAAATGCAACATGTCACGATATCGCGACACTTTTTCTCCTTGCTCTTTCTCTTCTCTTTTGGCCGCAAAAATGCAACATGTCGCGATATCGTGACACTTTTTCTCCTTGCATTTTCTCTTCTCTTTTGGCCACGAAAATGCAACATGTCGCGATATCGCGACACTTTTTCTCCTCGCATTTTCTCTTCTCTTTTGGCCGTGAAAATGCAACATGTCGCGATATCGTGACACTTTTTTCTTTTGCTTTTTCGCTTCTCTTTTATCTTTTGCATATGGGCCACTTCGGTCTTCTTGGAAAACCTGTAACAACTTCACCCAAACATCAAAAACATCCTCATAAGCATTTAACTTCACTGTACATACTCTGAATAACCTCTGAACTCCTATCCACTGCATCAACCGATCTATCTGACTGTGTTGACAACAATGACAATACTGTCGCTGCACCTTGCTCAACAATCTCCCCCTTTGGAATTGTTGGCAACACACGTGCAATTTCCTGTAACTCTTCTCCCCCTTTGACAACAATATCAAAGGGCTGCTGCAGACTCCCCCTGAGTCCATGCACAACATTCTCAGGCAAAAATTATTACACTTAGCAAAAATCACAAACATGAGCAAAAAGATAAACAAATACACAAATGCTCCCCCTGAGAATGTGGTCCCGATAGCTAGTCAATTCTTGGGAAGCGTGACCACTCCCAATTTATTGCGAAGGTACTCAAAGACTTCCTTGGGCAACGGTTTTGTGAAGATATCCGCTACTTGCTCTGTTGTTGGAACAAAATCCAATTTAACCTCACCTTCCGCAACTTTCTCCTTCAAAAAGTGATATCGGATAGCAATATGTTTTGTGCGAGAATGCATAACCGGATTCTTTGAGATGTTAATGGCACTGGTGTTATCACACTTAACTGAAATTGGCTCACTGAAGTTAATACCAAGATCTTTCAGGGTTTGTTTCATCCATAATACCTGCGTACAACACGTTGTCGCTGCAATATATTCTGCCTCTGCTGTGGATAAGGAGACTGACTCTTGTTTCTTACTTGTGCCACGCGACCAACCTGTCTCCAAGATAGAATGCACCTCCACTGGTGCTCTTTCTGTCATCTACACATCCTGCCCAATCTGCATCTGAATACGCAATAAGGGTGAAGTCCTTACCTTTCGGATACCATAACCCATACTCCATAGTACCCTTGAGATACCGAAGAATCCTCTTCACTGTTGTCACATGAGTCTCCTTGGGACTAGCCTGAAATCGTGCTACCATGCATACTGCCTGCAAAATATCTGGTCTGGTAGCTGTCAAGTACAATAAGCTCCCAATCATAGATCTGTACATGGTTTGATCAACATGTGGAGATTTGTCATCCTTGCTCAACTTGCAACCTTTCATCATGGGAGTGCTAAGCTGGCTTACAATCCTCCATTGTGAACTTTTTTAGTATCTCTTTCACATATTTAATTTGAGAAATAAATATGCCCTTCTCATTTTGATTAACTTGCAACCCGAGGAAATACGAAAGTTCACCAATCATTGACATTTCAAATTCTTTTTTCATCTTATTTGCTAAATCTTTACACGACTCATCTTTGTTGTTGCCAAATATGATATCATCAACATATACAACAAGAACAATAAGATGGCCATTTTCTGTTTTGACATACAAATTACTATCCACCATACCTTTCTTGAACCCTTGTTGAGTAAGATAGTTGTCTAGCCTTGCATACCATGCTCGGGGTGCCTGTTTTAAGCCATATAATGCTTTCTTCAACTTGCAAACCAGGTTGGGATCATCACCAAGTTGGAAACCATCCGGCTGCTCAATATAAACCTCTTCTTCGAGTTTCCCATTCAAAAATGCTGATTTCACATCCATTTGATAAACTTTGAAATTCTTGTAAACTGCTAAAGCCAGAAACATTCTAATTGCCTCTAGTCTAGCCACAGGTGCAAAGGTTTCCTCAAAGTCAATACCTTCAACTTGTGCATAGCCTTTACATACCAATCTTGCTTTATTCCGACTACCTGTCCGTCTTCATTCAATTTGTTTCGAAAGATCCATTTAGTACCGATTATATTTTTATTTGCAGGTCTTGGTACTAACTCCCAAGTTTTGTTTTTCTCGATCTGATCTAATTCTTCATTTATTGCCTTCATCCAACTTTCATCTTTGCTTGCGTCAGCAACATTTTTGGGCTCAATGTTGGATAATAGAGAGTAGTTGCTTACTACTCTTCTTCTTGTCTGAACACCAACTGTGGGGTCTCCAATTATTTGCTCTCTAGGATGATCTTTCTACCAGCTGCCTATTTTGAATTTCTTATTTTCTTCCACTTCTGAATCCCTGTTTGAATCATCTGAGTCAATTTTTTGTTTCTTTTCCGTTTCCTTTTCCTCATCTTCTTCAATAACCTCTTCATCAATTGGATAGTTCTCTTCATAGCTAATTACTCGTTCCCTGCCTTCATCAACTTTAACATCGGCACTATCCACAATTTTCCTTAGCCTCTTGTTGTAGCATTTGTAAGCTTTGCTTTTTGACGAATAGCCAAGAAAAATACCTTCATCCGCTCTATCTTCAAACTTACCAAGGTTTTCTTCAGTTCTTTTGATGTAACACTTGCTGCCAAAAACTTTAAAGTATCTTATTGTTGCCTTTTTACCGAACCACAACTCATAAGGAGTTTTGCTTTCATGCGTCCTCAACATGCACCTATTTTGGATGTATACCGCAGTATGGACTGCCTCTTTCCAAAATATGTCTGCTACTTTGCTCTCAGTCAACATAGTCCGTGCCATTTCCTGCACTGTCCTGTTCTTTCTTTCTACCACACCATTCTGTTGAGGTGTCCTGGTTGCTGACAACTGTCTTCTAATACCATATTTTTCACAGTACTCTATAAAATCCTCTGAAATGAACTCTCCTCCTCTATCTGATCTTAAACATTTAATCCTTTTTTTCTGTTTGATTCTCAACTTGGTTTTTGAAAACCTTGAACATCTCAAAAGCTTCTGATTTATGCTTCAAAAATAGTACCCATGTCATCCTGGAATAGTCATCTATACACAACATAAAATATTTGTCACCATTTATGCTTTGCGTTCTCATGGGTCCACATAAATCGGTATGTATTAGTTCCAAAGGTTTGCTTGTGTAGTACTCTTTTGTTTTAAATGAGACTCTAGTTTGCTTCCCCTTTTGGCATGAAGCACAAATGCTATTTGATGGTTTTCCAATGGTGGGAATATCTCTCACTTGCCTTTTTTGAGCTAATTTTTACTAGATTGTCAAAACTGATATGACCAAGCCTCTTGTGCCACAACCAATTTTCTTCTTCCTGTCCAATCAAGCAAGCTCCTTCGAAGTCTCTGAGAGAGTGTACAGGTTGCCAGATGTCCTCGATCCAGTTGCTATCAACTTTCCACAGTTTGCTTTTCTAACTTCACAACCCCGCTTCTTAAAAATCACTTCATGACCTCTATCACAAATCTGACTTACGCTCAACAAGTTATGCTTCAGACCAACCACAAACAAGACTTCTTTTGACTTGATTTTTCCATCACTAATCTTCACTGAACCTTTGCCAACTATCTTAGCTCCATCATTATTTCCAAATTTTACTGAACCACCTTCATATTGTTGTAACTTCTCAAATTTTTGTTTGTCACCTGTCATATGACTGGAGCATCCACTATCAAGTATCCATGGTGCAGATTTATTATGTGCTTTAAATGTTGTTTGTACGATCAGGGATTCCTTTTCTTCCTTAGATCGATCTTTTTCTTTCCACTCTGGTTTGATTACAGTTTTGGGCTCTTGTTTTGACTTTTCTTTTTCAGTAGCTTGTGCATGTTTTTCGAGAAATTTTCTATTTTGTCTCATTCCATTTGGTTGAAATTTTCTTCCCTGAAATTGATTTGATGCAAATGTACTTCGACAATTTCTTGCAATGTGCCCAAACTTATGATAGTTATAACATTCTACTGCATAATCCATCAAAGGTGAAAAAACATTTCTACTTGGTAAAATTCCTTGGTCCTACGTTATACTTGCAATCTGAAATCTTATGTCCATAACCATTGCATTTAAAATAGTAACCAGAAAAGAGATGATTGAACCTGGGTGATGGTCTTTGCCATGTTGTCGTAGGAGTCATAAATCTTCTTCTTCTTTGATGTGTGACATTGGTGAATCCATCATTGTCAATTCTCCTTTCGTGCCTTGCATTATTGCTTTCTTTTGCATGAGTCAATTTTTCTTGATCAACTTGTTTCTTATCTTCATTCTTTGATCCATTTGATGATTCTCCTTCGACAAAGCCCAAACCAAATTTCATGCCTGTAGTCCTTTGGATATTTATGATCTTATCCAACTTCATAGAACTTTCTTCACGTTTGTGATGACAACTAATTTTACGATTCATCTCTTCTATCTGCATTCTTAAACCAACAGTCTCTTCTTCTAGTTTGCAGCAATAATCTATTTTCATGGTTATTTGTACTTCGAGATCTTCAGATATTTTCTTGGATTCTTCTATCTGTACTTTCAAACTGGTTATGATTTCATTTGCATCCTCAAGCTTTCTTGAAATTTTCTTATTCTTTTTTCTTTCTATCTTCAATACATCCAGAGCTGCAATTAGTTCCTCTTCCAAATTTACTTCTGCATCAATTTCTTCTTCATCACATTCCTGTTCTTTTTCTTTTTTTTTCTTCTTTGAGTGCCATGAAAAGAGCTTCACCTATTTCCTTTTCAGAATCCTCACTACAACTGTCTTCTGATGAACTGACATTCTTGGAGATGAAACTTTTCTTCTTGAAGTTGCCTTTTCTGAAATTTGTTTTTTTCTTCCAGTCACTTCTTTCTTGGTGCGATCCTTCATCACTTTTGTTCTTCTCATTAAGTGGACAATTAGCTGCAAAATGCCCAATGCCTCCACAATTGAAACATTTAAGCGGTAACTTTCCTCTGTATTTTCCTTTTCCCCTTTTTAGTTTTCGAACAAAGTTTGCTTCCATTTCATCTGATGTCTCTTCTTCCTCGGATTCTTGTTTTGCTTTCATATTTTTATGGGCTTTAAAAGCAGCTTCTCTGTCTGTGGGTTTAGATTTTCCTATTCTCATCTCATATGCAGTCAAAGAACCATGCATCTCATCCATACTAAAAGAATTTAGATCTTTAGCTTCTTCTATAGCTGAAACTTTAGAATCAAATCTTTGAGGAAGAGATCTTAATACCTTTTTCACGATGACAGAATCTTCGATTTCCTCGCCGAGTCCTCTAATCGCATTAATGACTTCATTAACTCTCAGCATATATGCCTCTATGTTCTCATTGTCATTCATCTTTAATACTTCGAACTGAGCTCGATGTGTTTGTAACTTGGCCTCCTTGATCTTAGCGTCTCCTTCATGAATGCTCCTCAGTTTGTCCCATATTTCTTTTGCCATTTTACAACTCATAATTTTTACCAGTTCACGGTCCACTAATCCGCACATGATAGCATTCTTTGCTTTTGAGTTATTCTCAAACAGTTTCTTACCGACAACATCGGTTGGAGAAGTGGTGGGTATTGTGTATCCACTATCTACTGAATCCCAAATGTCGTATCCCAAAGCACAAAGATATGTCTGCATCCCGAGTCTCCAAAATGCGTAATTAGTTTCATCAAACAATGGTGCTTTGTTTGATGAGAAGCCTTCACCACCTGCCATTGTGTCACTTCCAAGATCACCCTAGCCGGTTAAGCTTGTTCAGGAACCTCGCTCTGATACCAATTGTTAGTCTCACAATGACACTAAGAGGGGGGTGAATCAGTGTAGCTCTTTAAAACTTAAATCTTCAACTCTTAAAGCCAAAACAATGAAAACTTAAAACCAAATAAAGCAAGTATAACAAGAGAGCATCACACAACACAAGATGTACCGAGGTTCACCGATTTGGCTACTCCTCAAAAATGACTGTTTGGACTACCATCCAAATCCAGCCTTTGCAAAGCACAACTTTACAATCAATTTACCAAGCACCCACTAGAAGGAGCACCAACCCCTGATTTATCTGCACCAACAGAAAGGAGCACCAACCCCTGATTTATCTGCACCAATAGAAAGGAGCACCAACCCCCGATTTACCAACACCAACTAGAAGGAGCACCAACCCACGATGCCAAGCACCAACTTGGACTTCAATTTTGAAACTAGAAGATTGACATAAAAATGCCTTCACTTTTACAAGACCCTGACTGGTCTATTGCTTACTCAACATCTCCCACAATTCACAAAACACACACCCTTCTCGCTCGCCTCTCGCTCACCTCTCGCTCTCTTCGCAAGATAAAATCCACACATAAATTCTCCAAGCAACACTCCTTTTATAACCATCCTTTCTCTTTGTAACTCCAGTTGTAACTCCTTTCATATTCTCATATGCCACTTGTCAATTGTAACTACTTCTTTATGTAACTCCTTTTGTATATATTTAGAAGGCATTTCGTCAAACACGTCACATGCAAATAATTGACACCATATTCTCCTACCATGACTGTTCATTTTCTCGGTCATGACTATTCATTTTCTCCTTCGATGATTATTCATTTTCTCCTTCATTTTTTATTTTCTCCTTGCATGACTATTCATTTTCTCTTTGCATGTCTATTCATTTTCTCTTTGCATGACTGTTCATTTTCTCTTTCCATGACTATTCATTTTCTCTTTGCATTTTTTTTTTCTTTGATGCTATTCTTTTCTCTTTCATGACTATTTTTTTCTCCTTCATGACTATTCATTTTATTTTCCCTTATGCATGCATGTGTTTTCGTTTCCAAATTTTCATTTCTATTTTGAGGCCCTTCTTGAGTCGCAAAAATGCGACATGTCGCGATATCGTGACACTTTTGTTACTCTTCCTGCCTTTTTGAGTCACAAAAATGTGACATGTCGCGATATCGTGACACTTTTCTTTCTCTCCTGCCCTTTTGAGTCGCAAAATGCGACATGTCATGATATCGAGACACTTTTTCTTTCTCTACATGCCTACCCTTTTGAGTCACAAAAATGCGACATGTCACGATATCGTGGACACTTTTTCCTCCTTGCTCTTTCTCTTCACTTTGTACCACAAAATGCAACATGTCACGATATCGTGACACTTTTTCCTTCTTGCTCTTTCTCTTCGCTTTGGACCGCAAAAATACAACATGTCGTGATATCGCGACACTTTTTCTCCTTGCTCTTTCTCTTTGCTTTGGCCCACGAAAATACAACATGTCGCGATATCGCGACACTTTTTCTTCTTGCTCTTTCTCTTTGCTTTGGCCCGAAAATACAACATGTCACGATATCGTGACACTTTTTCTTCTTGCTCTTTCTCTTTTCTTTGGCCCGTGAAAATACAACATGTCGTGATATCGCGACACTTTTTCTCCTTGCTCTTTCTCTTTTCTTTGGCCCGCAAAAATGCAACATGTCGCGATATCGCGACACTTTTTCTCCTTGCATTTTCTCTTCTCTTTTGGCCGTGAAAATGCAACATGTCGCGATATCGCGACACTTTTTCTCCTCGCATTTTCTCTTCTCTTTTGGCCACGAAAATGCAACATGTCGCGATATCGCGACACTTTTTTCTTTTGCTTTTTCACTTCTCTTTTATCTTTTGCATATGGGCCACTTCGGTCTTCTTGGAAAACCTGTAACAACTTCACCCAAACATCAAAAACATCCTCATAAGCATTTAACTTCACTGTACATACTCTGAATAACCTCTGAACTCCTGTCCACTGCATCAACCGATCTATCTGACTGTGTTGACAACAATGACAATACTGTCGCTGCACCTTGCTCAACAAATACTTCGAACTTGACTCGTCCAAGTGCTTTGATGAAAATATCTACAACTTGCTCTTCAGTAGGAATGTATTGGAGTTGTATATTATGCTTTGGAACTTCATCTCAAATGAAATTACATTTTGTGTCAATGTGTTTGGTGTGATCATGAAAAATGAGATTTTTGACAAGGTTCAAAACACCTTGATTGTCATAAAAAAAATGCAGTGGAAGATTCTTTGGAAGACCCATATTTGTAAGAATGCGATGTAGCCATATTATCTCGTAGACTGCTCCATTGGCTTTGTGATATTCTACCTCTGTAGAAGAAATAGCAACCACCTGTTGTTTTTTGCTATGCCAAGAGACAGGACCAGAACCAAGATGAAAGATATATCCAGAAGTTGATTTTCGGTCATCAATGGATCCAGCATAGTCAAATTCCATGTATCCTTGTAGATAAAAATTATTATTTTTGTATTCCAAGCCAAAATCTGTTGTACCACAGACATAATGTAGAACTCTTTTTGTTGCTTTCCAATGACTTACTTTGGGTTCTTGCATGAACCGCGAAAGATACCCTACAAGAAACTGAGATCAGACCTGGTATTAGTTAGGTATAAAAGACTCTTGATCAGTTGATGATAGAGAATGCCATCTACCTGTGGAGATTGATCATATCTTGACAAATTAATTCCTATTTCCATGGGAGTAGCTTTTGACTTACAGTCAGTCATGCAATATTTCTCAATCAAAGTCTTGGCATATTTTTTCTATGTAACTCTGATATGATGGTTTTTTTGAGTTACTTCTAAACCAAGAAGGTAGTGCAGAAGTCCCATATCTGTCATTTCATAATATGATTTTAGATCACTTTTTACTGCATCAATCATAGCTCCTTAACTAACTGTTATGATAAAATCATCTACATATAGCACCAGAATCACTATGTCAGAACCATTATTCTTTATATAGAGATTCACATCCGACGGACTTCATTGGAATCCATGTTGTAATAGGTGACTATCAATTTTAATGTACCAAGCTCGAGGAGCTTGTTTTAGCCCATACAAGGTTTTCATTAACTTGCAAAATTTATGTTCTTGTCCTTTGATAACAAATCCTTCAGGTTGAGTCATATTGTAGACACCTAAAACGCATCATGTCGATGGCGACTACTCATATGGACATGCTACAAGACCATATGGAGGATCTTGGACAGACTCCAAGATAGAGCAGTGGTTCTAACCACTCAATTTGGGCTCCTTGGCCTAATCATTCTAAACCGCAGCCCAGACCTGTGGTCTACAAGCTGAACCGTGGTTGAGACCTGTGGTTTACAATCTAGACCATAGCTGTAACCTACGGTCTTAACTGAAGTTCAGTTGGCCTTCATCCGAGCCAAATCGGTTTGAACGACCATTTGATCTAGAAGACGATGGTTAGAGGATGGAAGCTTCCAATCCAACTGTCCTAACCACCCCTTCTTGATCTTGGCTTCTCCATGAAGCCACCCCTAGCCCTTGGGAACATCCTATAAGTACCCCTCAGAATTAGGGCAAACTATCAGAGAGAGCATTGGATATTTGAGCAACGAAGCCCTATCAAATTGTACACTCAACCGAGTATACTAAGAGAGAGCTATTGCACTTATCCCCTACCTACTTTCCAATATTCATGATGAATTGCATTATGGATGCCCTAGGAGCCTAGGAGAGCCAAGAAGCACATATCTAGGTAAACGAAGGCCCCTCATAGTGAATCAACCACCAAATCAGTCTGAGGACACCGAAGGCGACCATTGAACATCAATTTGGACAAGGAGGTCAAGCCCACTACCCTTGAAATTGAGGGTAAACCTATCAGAGAGCTCACCGTGGCTTTCAGCCATGGTTTATAGTGCAGACCGCTCACTAGAGCTGTGGTTTGCAATAGAGGTATCGCCACCTTATTGTTTCTATTTCTGTCCAGCTAGATAGTTTAAATTAGTCATTTCTATGGTTCAGTTGTAGTTTAGAAGATTTATGACCGATAGAATTAGGTTTAGAATAGTTTCATTGCATTTGCATTAAGTAGGCTTTAATGGATTCTTTATGTGATTTTATGCTTTATTTCACGTGATTGGTCCATTCATTGTTTAGCTGTTATCTTTCTTTATGCAATTCCATAAATATTGATCCAATTAACATAGTTTAGAGATGCTTTTCATACTTTCTTGAATATACACTTTTAATAGTATCTTTATGCATTTTTCCCAAAAGGGCCTCATCATGAGAGGTTGCCTATCTTTTTGATGTTTTTATGTTGTTTCTTGATCGTAGGGAACATATTCGAAGGAGATTCAACCATCAAGTTCCTTCCCCAATGCGAAGAAGAGGGCAACTCCACCCTAGAGCAGTTTGTGACTAGTTGAAAAGCAACATTAGTGCGCCTACCCTGTTGAGGGCTTTGGCATTGTATTAACTGTATCATCATTTGAGTGACCCTAAGAGGGGCATGATTGTAATTGGGGATTCTTTGCAAATATTAATACAAGAAACACTTATTTTGTTGAATCTATGCAATCTTGTCATTATTTTATGCTTGGATGATTGAATTCGATTAATACAGTAGATAGGTGCACACTTTTTGGTTAGATCAGAAGGCGATCACGGTGGAACTCCACAATTCAAGTGATCTGACTATCATTTCTTGTGTTTTTGAAATTGTAGGTACAGACCACAGCTAACAGCTACGGTTCATTTGTTGGCTTGTAGTTGCAACATGCGGTTTATAGTGTAGATTGCGCAACAGACCTACGGTTTACATCAGACACAACAAAAAGCAGAGGGATAAAGCTTATTCATATGGGGACTTGAGGTAGGTCCCACTGTCACTCTCTGTATCTATTTTCACTATCTGTTGAATTCCATAATGCAAAATAAATTTGACTAATTAGGAAAGACAACATAATTGGCAATATGTGCATAAGTCCTTAGGTCTTTCATTTTTAGGTTTTTACTAGGTGTTTCTAGGAACAACGGACCTCTGAGTGCAGTCCGCCCTAGTCTCCAGCATGCTAGGATGTCTTTTGTATTTTGTTTGCTTGCTTGAGGCTCGATCAGTGGCCATTTCATAGTTAGTATGCATTGTCTAAATATCATATGAAATTAATCATGCATACTTTCTTAATGTGAAATGTTATTTTTTTCTTGCATTACATATAGAGAAGAATCATTTGAATGTTGTCTTATGCATTTCTCTTTCATGCAAATTAAAAGGAACCACACACACCACTTGGCACTTAAACGCTAGTGAGTTGGGCTTGACATCCAACCACTAGTAGGGTTCAACGACGGTGGGCATAACTTCCATCCGTTGGCCCAAATCCCGTGAACCTTTTGGATACTAGACCAATACCAGATCCGAGAACCTTTCGTACCCTAGAAAATTTGCATGTATTCTCTTCGAAGGGTATAACGCTAACTGGGGGAAAATGGGTGAGGATATGGGAGGACCTATGCTCCCTGACCGTGTGTGGGCTTCATTACCACACATTATAGGTTGGATTACGCGACTTGGAGTTCATAGCCAAGTTGTCGAGCTGCGAGCATACATGTGAAAGCCATTAAACTGAGAATAAAATCCAACAAGTTTTGCAAAACATGATAAGAGTTTCTACATTGATACAACAAATCTTGAAAACACATCAAACAGTTTAGGGCTCACTTTCAAAATTTAATACGAGATAATCATTATTGTATACCTTGTTTTCTTAATAATAAAAGATACATCTAGATGCTAGGTACACAATGGTGGATACATGAGGTGGTCGACAAAGGTCTAAACCTAACATCGATGACCAACCCCTAACCAATTCACAGCAGCACATGTCAATTCCTCAACCACATGAGCGAACCAAACGTCGTTCGACAAGCATTAGAGGAGATAACTCGACATGAGGGGAGCCTGTAGAGCATACCCCAGATAGAGGAGCTTTAGTACACTCCTCTAGGCATAGGATAGAATAGGGAGCCTCTCAGCATGAGGGTGCTCCACTCGAGAGCCATTACCGAGACCGCACTGCACGCGCGTCCACGGGATCGATCGAAGAGTTTGTTGTGCAGGGGACCAGGTTGGTGCCCCTACGTACTAAGTCCATAGGAGGATCCATGCCTCCACATTCTGAGTATAGAAGGACTAGAGATCCACCCATTCAAGGGTAGGCAGATAGGCTCGCTACCGAGCATAGGTCTAACCATACTCCCATGCGTGGTCCACCACGCAAGATCACCATTGATATATCAAAGGTGGGAGCTAATGGCACACCGCCGCATGAGCGATGGTGGTCTAGATAGCTAGAGGGTCTAGGTAGTGTTTTAGAGCAGTTAGGCTACAAGCCTTCCGCTCCACCCACTCATGCCTAGAGTGAGCGTAGCATGAGTGTCATCAAGACTACTAGAGAGCATGGAGAGGCTTCTAAGCGCCCTCATGTCACACACCCACTATCTGTGCATGGTGGTTCACAGTATAGGACATAGTAGGATGCCAATGTCATCTTCATAGATAGAGGCAAAGGCATAGCACATCAGTCCGATGGGTACATAACCCACAAGGTCGCTCATACAGAGCAGGGATACCAGAGGCCTCCCACGATCGATCAGATCGATAGATCACATCGACTGGTATCGGAGCAGAAATGCCAACTCCTCCAAGATCAATTGGAGGATGCTCACCTAGAGAGGTAGTGCATTGAATATGAGAATATTCAAGCACAGAGGCTCATTAGACAGAGGCTATATGAGCAATGCATGCGCAAAGAGTGTATCCTTACCCAGAAGGAGCACATGGAGTAGGAGGATAGGTTAGCTAGGGCTGGCCTATATCCTCATGATGAGCATAGAGAGTGTGTGTATAGGAAGGCTTTGTCGCAAGCCGATATGCATCAAGAGCAAAGAGATGCTCGTACTCATGCTAGTGTCGAACAGAGGGAGTGGCCACCGTCACTCGATAATCAGAGGTAGAGGCAACATGAAGAAGAAGAGGGAGATGGATACGAGCAAGAATATCCTAAGAGCTCTCGAGCTGAGGAGGAGGAAGAGCAATGCCCTCCATCTCGTACGAGGAAGACAATACCTCCTAAGCCACCTCCATGTCAACTTAGGGAGGAGGACTTTCTATCTTCGGAGGCCTATAAGGCCTTAGCCAAGAAGATCAAAGCCATCGAGAGACAAGGCACGGCTATTCAAAAGCCAACATTAAGAAAAATTCATAATGAGCCTTTGGATCCTTTGGTGCCTACTTTGGATTACCCTAAGCATTTTGATATGCCCAGGTTAGACAAGTTTAAGGGTGATGAAGATGCACAGGAACATATCACGAGCTTTCTAGATGCTTGTTTTTAGATAGCAAGCAATGATGCATTGTTGTTGCGTACGTTCATCATGACACTTTTTGGTCTATCCCGAGAGTGGTTCAATCAGCTAAAGAAACATAGCATAACCAGTTTTGAGCAATTAGTTGATGCCTTTCTTGAACGCTATTCCTTTGGCATCAAGAAACAGGCCAATATTTTTGATCTGGCTGTGCTAGCTCAGTGCGATGATGAGCCAATAGAGCAATACAAAAAGAGATGGAGGAGACTAATGGTGAAGTTGCCATTCCCTATTCCTACCATAGAGTTAACCCAAATGTTTACAAAGAGTTGTGCCAAGCACATCTCGTTACTACTATAGCTGTAGCAGTATCCTACATTTGAAGAGGCTTTGGTGCAAGCCAAAGTGATTGAGGACATCAAGTTGCAGGAAGGCAACTTGAAGCTCAAGAATAGGAGAGAGGGACAAAAGAAGAGTGCCACAAAACAATAGGGCAAGCAGGCCCATGTGAATCAAGTGGTGTTGAATCTCCAACGAGAGGACAAGGGGCAATAGAAACAGAATTATCAGGCCCAACCTCCTCCTATGCAATATGAAAAGCGTAACAATAATTATAAGGGCAAGAACAAAGATCAATGCCCACCTCGCCAGTTCACACCATTGACGGAATCATTGACGTCAATTTTCCATCAACTATGCGAGGCCAAGGCAATTAGATTACCCGAAATTAATATGGTAGACCCCAATCAACCCAAATCAAAGGGGTACCAAGAAGATCTATTTTGCATTTTTCATCGAATGAAAGGCCATGACATTGAGGTGTGCTAGACTTTCAAACACATGGTGCAAAATATGATTGACAAAGGTGAGCTTGTAGTGTCGCACAACCCGCAGGCACTTGATAATCAGAATATGGGGATTTACAAAAACCCCTTGCCAAATCATGAGGCACCTCGCAACAATGTTGGCCAGGTCAACCAGGTGTGAGTCGAACCACCTACCCAGGGGTTCGTAGGCATGGTGAACATTGTCACTAGGCATGGGAGATATGAACAACAAAATCAACCTCGTGCTCCCATTCAAATACAAGCCATGCCGAATCAGCGATCGACGCGGAATATTCTAGGCCCACCAACAAGATCGGTGGTGACCATAAGGAGCAGGTTGGTCCAAAACCTGTAGACAACTCCTATGAAGTTGTCGATATATGAGCTAATACAGTAGTCCTCGAGGCACAGGGAGACTCTTATGGACATTTTGAGGTCCATTGAAGTACAGTCCCAGGATGCACAGGCATTTACTAATTTTGTGGGACATGTACAGTAGTTTTAGGAATCGATGATCCAATTTTATGATCATGAGATAAGGACGGTTTCTACAACCATGGCTGACCCATCATTGCACATAATCACATGTGTTAATCACATGCCATTTAAAAGGGTCTTGATCGATACCAGCTCATCGATCAACATAATAACGACCAAGGCGCTGAGTCATTTGAAGCTACCTAAATCACACATTGTGCCCACTACATTTACATTGAGAGCATTTAATGACGCACTATGTTTGACTATTGGCACAATTATCCTACCCATGTAGGTAGGCCTGAAGACCATCTCTATGATGTGTCATGTGATAGAAGGGGCCATGCAGTACAACATATTACTCGGTAGGCCTTGGATTCATGAAATGCGTTGCGTTCCCTCGATATTGCATCAATGTGTGAAGTATATTCATGAGGGACAGGTTCACGTAGTGGCATCGGACGAAGAACCTTTTAAGTTCATGAACCTAGCAGATTTTCCTGGGGGTTTCATACTCCCATCAACGCACCTAGATGTTTAGTCGTCATCATCGATAAAGAGGCTAGGAGGCAAACCAATAGTACGTGCTCAACCAATACCATCTGTGTCACACAGGTCGGAGCACACCACTACCACTTCCCTAAAACCCTCGACATCAGTCATGCATCGAGATGAAAGGAAGTTGAAGGTAAAAATGGGTGAGAAAGAAAAGGAGCATGAGCCCGAGCCAATCATCGAGGAGGTTCCCACTCCTATGGAAGTTGAGGAACCCCAAGACAAAGTCGAGGAGGCACCTCAACCTGCCTCACTTGCATCTTTAACAGGGTCATCCGCATCGTGGGTGACAGTACATCTCACCAACACCGGATTAGGTGAGTACCTTGTGCAGAATGTAACCTTCAGACTGATTCTAAAGATTGTGCAAGAGATGGGCTGACCATCCGCTCATCGTTACCCAGTTGGATCGGTGGTTCCATTGGGAGAGCCACCTAATCAGACTAACTTCATCTATGTGGGGCTAGACCAGCTTCCAACGCGAGAGCCCATGGATGAAGATGATGATGAACCTTTCACTATAAATGTTCATTATCTATCCAACCCAAAGTATGCCATGCGTATCTTTGAGTTGTATCATTGGCATGGATATGGCCTTGGTCTCTTTGAACAAGGATGGAGGACTCCATTGGAACCTCGTTATCAGTTAGTCACTGATAGGTTCGGTTTAGGGTTATAGATACGGGGGTAGGATGATTTGCTCGTAGCATCCCTAGATCGTCTGTACCTTAGTATGGTGGACGATGTGGATTTTAATCCATATCATCTTGATCCTTCCAAATTTTGGAGGAATCACCCTATGATATCTATCATCACCATTGAGCCACTCGAAGATCATCATGAAGGGCTCCTTGAGCATACTGAGATAGAACTAAACCCTAGAGATAACCTAGGACACCAAACCCGTGATGCAGTCAATGACACATATGTGTAGGGGTGTAACCCCATTACTGTATGTGATCTCGAGCTAGGAGATCTTTGTAATGAAGATGGAGTGGAGTCCACCTCCGATATGAGTGGACAAGGCTATGATGCAGAAGAGGAATCCTCAAACGATGATGAATCTAGGGATGAAGTCGAGGGTGCCTATGAGAGGCCCTGGCATGCGCGTCATCTATTGCCTATTGAATCGATACAGGCTATCAAAGAGATCCTTCCCAACGTTGATCATTTAGGGGAAGAAGCAGAGCTAGATTTCTTGGCGATGTCACACTTACGATACAATTATCCAGTTTATCCAGATAGTGATGACAGCGATCAAGCAGTCAGATTCATGGGGCCGCACTTACCAGAGCGCCCCCAGGAGTGGGGGTGAATGAAGGATTCTATTATGATAGTGATGAATAAGATGAGTTAGAGAGGGCCTACCTTGGTCCTCCTTATTTGTGTTACCATCATCAACCCATCGACATAGATGAGGTCTATCGGTAGTTACGTGTTGGTCCTCGTCTGAGAGCAAGACGGTTAAACTTGGATCAAATTCATTGGTTGGTTAATCCCCTTCCACCAACCTACATGGAGCTCCATGAGCCAAATGATCCTATTTTGCAGTCAGTGCATAGGGAGGATCCAGTTGTTCACAGTCCTCACAGGGAAGACCCCTTTGTGCCTATGCCATTAGAGCCAGATCGTGGGTATGAGGACTACATAGATTTTGTAGAAGTTGGTCCATGTGGTCCTGGAGATCAATTCCATTCCATAAACATGGTCTCCATTGATTTGACCACTCCACTTCGCAATCCAGTAGATCCATCCAAACCGTTGTATCTTAACAAAGATGTTATCGACTGGGATCGCGCTGATTCACCCGTTGAGCCTGAATATTTCTTCCCTAACGAAGAAATGTTGCAACCTTTCCATTTTGTGCTAGGTTGTGCATATGATGTTTATCATACCAAAAATGCTTCCAACGTAGAACCGATCAACCTGGCTGATGACATCCATCTGATTCCTATGCCTCACCAGCTTGAGGAGGGATCGCATATGTCGATAGAGGAAACCTTTGAGGTGGATATCAGTAATGATCCCGCCAATGCAAAGAAGGTTAAATTTGGAGAGAGTCTCACTCCAGATGAGCGGGCCACCCTCATCCCTCTGTTGAAAGAGAGACCAAATTTGTTTGCTTGGACATATAAGGATATGCCAAGTCTAGACCCAAAATTGGTTATGCATAACCTTTCGCTAGATCTGACGAAGAAGCTGATCAAGAAAAAGCTTAGAAAAATGCACCCAACAGTAGCCTTAATGGTGAAATATGAGCTACAAAAGTTGTTGGATGTGGAATTTGTGATCTCCATCGACTATCCAGAATGGGTGTCCAATATGGTACCCATGGGAAAACCCGATGGAAGAATCCATATTTGCACGAATTTTAGAGACCTAAATAAGGCAACACCCAAAGATTCATTTCCATTGCCCAATATTGATGCTCTCGTAGATGCAACTGTAGGTCACGAAATGCTCTCCTTAATGGACGGTTTTTTTGGTTACAATCAAATTTGGATTAAGCCCAAAGACCAACATAAAACCATGTTTATAACACCATGGGGAACGTTTTGCTACAAATTTATGCCATTTGGCCTCAAAAATGTTGGTGCCACATATCAGCGGGCCATGACATACATTTTTCATGACTATATGCACAAAATTCTAGAATATTATATCGATGACTTGTTGGCCAAGTCATTGCTGCGAGAAGAGCATGTAGAGGTCTTAAGAAAGGTCTTCGATCACCTGATAGAGCACAATGTTAGGTTGAATCCTAAGAAGTGCGTATTTGGCATAACTTCTGGAAAATTACTAGGATTCATCATCTCTAAGCGAGGCATCAAAGTTGACCCAGCGAAGGTCAAGGCCATTTTGGAAATGCGTCCTCCCACCAATATTAAGGAATTAAGGAGCCTTCAGGGCAAGGTAGCATCGATAAAGTGATTTATCGCTCAACTATCGGATAAATATCGACCCATGAATCGACTGCTACATAAGGGAGTCCCATTCAATTGGGATGAGGACTGCAAGGCAACCTTCACTAAAATAAAGCAATACCTGGCAATGCTGCCAGTGCTAGCTCCACCAAGGCCAGAGGTGCCTTTTCTACTATATATATCGGCAACTGACTTTGCACTGGGAACCATGTTAGCCCAAAAGAACATGCAAGGCAAAGAACATGCCATATATTATATTAGTCAAACCTTGGTGAGCTATGAGCTCGGGTATGCATATGTGGAAAAATTATGTTTAGCAATAGTGTTTGCTACAAAGAAATTGTGACATTATATGTTAAGTCATATGACATATGTTATATCCAAACAAAATCCTTTGCAGTACATGATGAGTAAGACTTATCACAATACGTGTACTATGAAGTGGATCATGTTATTGATGGAATTTGATCTAGAATTCATAAGCTAGAAGTCCATTAAGGGATAGGTCATAGCAGATCAATTAGTTGAGGCACCACTATCAAACAGTAGGCCTCTAACAATTGAGATTTTGGATGATGCAGTCTTCATCATATCAGAAGCTCCCAAACCCGAAGAACCAGAGAACAATGCTGATATGACTCTGTTCTTCGATGGTTCAAAGTGCGAACAAGGGGGTGGTGCCATAATAGTGTTTTCATACCGCAAGGAGCTCCAATGCCCTTATCATTTAAGTTGGATTTTTCGTGCACCAACAAAAATGTTGAGTATGAAGCCCTATTGTTGGACCTCCACACAGTCATCGCCATGAATATTAAGAGATTGAACATATTTGGTGACTCCTTGCTCATAGTAAATCAAGTCAAGGGGCTTTTTCAGTGTCGATGTCCTGTACTGAAAGCCTATAAAGATCTAGTTGACACATATTTGGCTAAATTTGAATGGTATGACATTGAGGCAATCCCTCAATCATAAAATAGGTTTGTAGACACCATGGCATCTTTGGGATATTTAATCCCTCAAAATCCATCTACTTATTTCACTACCATCCATGTCAAGACGCTCTCGCATCTAGCAGTAGAGCGTGCAGCCTATGATAACAGAGAATCGGTCAACATGATCAGTGTAGAACCAAAATTTGAATGGTTTTGCAAAGCTAAATACTTTATTAAGAAGGCACCCTAGGGGTCATTAACCTCTCAGAGTCCTATGGGGAGTGGTACTACCATTCACCACATAGTTTTTTTTTAGTCTGCATTTGCAAAGGTAAATACACAGGGGGAGCAAGTTGTCTTAGCAGTCAAAGTTGAGGCTTATCAAAACTAGATGTCACAAATTAAAGACTTCCTAAAGCTTAGCATAATCCCAAAGGGATTACCGTGTTCCACAAAGCACACATTTAAATAGAAAGCGACTAAATATGTCTTAATAGGAGATATCTTGTATCGACAAGGCTATGATGGAGTTCTCCTTCATTGCCTAGAGCCCCAAGAGGCATCATGGGCGATTTTGCAAGCTCATGACGATACGTGGGGTGGCCATTTCAATGGCATGGCCATTGTCAAGTGCATCCTTCGAATGGGCTACTATTGGCCCACTATGGAGGAGTGCAATGTGTATGTCAAGAAATGCATTAAATTCTAGCATCATGCTAATCTTACGCACTTTCCATCACAGGCCTTACAGCCCATCCAAGCAGCTTGGCCATTTGCTCAGTGGGGATTAGATCTTATAGGCAAGATCTCTCCTCTATCATCGGGCTGACATACATTCATAATCATCGCTACTAAGTATTTTACAAAGTGGGTGGAAGTAATACCCTTAAAAATGACAACTGGAGCTCATATAGTAGAGTTTATACTGGATCATATCATAAGTCATTTTGGGATTCCATCCAAAATAATATCGGATAATGGAACGTCTTTAAAGAAAAAATAGTGAGAACTTTGAAATTTAAATATAGAATCAAACATAGTTTTGTGACTCCATACTATCTGCAAGCAAACGGGCAGGCTGAGGCTTCAAATAAGATAGTGGTGGCCATATTGAAAAAGACGGTACAAGAAAACCACAAAGACTGGCATATCCAATTGCCCCTTGCATTATTGGCTTACAGGACTAGTATTCGAGCGCCCACTGGGGCAACGCCATTCTCACTAGTATATGGCATTGAGGCCATTATGCCCTTGGAATTAGAAATTCCAATGTTGTGCATCATATTGAAAGAGTTCATCGATGACGACACAGCGCAGCAAGCTCAATTGGATCAACTAACGCTACTTGATGAATGTCGTGTGAATGCCCTGGAGAATCTTTGTGTTTATCAAGAGTGACTAAAATGAGCTTACAATATCAAAGTCCACCAGAGAGACTTTGAATTTTGGGATCTTGTCTTGAAAGAGAACCAACAGAACTCTAATTTATTGCCAAATATGCGAGACAAATTTACGGCTAATTGGCTAGGACCCTACATCATATCTAAAAATATTGGTTCGGGTACCTATCACCTAACATCGCTAGGGGGTGTTGAAGATCCTGAACCTCTCAACATCATCCATCTTAAGGCGTTTTATGCTTGAAGAGCATAGTAAAAGGCTCCGAGAGTTGCTTGTAACTTCTTTGTCATCCTAAAAATCTCCAAACACTCTTATCAGTGGTTTGGTCAATCAAAAATTCCCAAAGGCATCTGTAATCCCTTTGGTCAACCTCAAAAATCTTCGAGGGTTTTCCTAAAATACCAATCAATCATACCAAAAGGCTCCAAGGGTTCCTAAAACCACTTGTTCATGTCATTCAAAGGCCTCGAGGGTTTGCTTATAATCGCTCGGTCATCCTAAAAGGCTCCAAGCTTGTCTGTGAGTAGTTTGGTCAATCAAAAGGCACCAAGAGTTTATGAAAAATTGCTTGGTCAACCCAAAAGCTCCAAGGATTCTTAAAAGATCACTTGGTCATCCCAAAAAGTCCCAAAGGTGCTCATAAACCCTTTGGTCAAACCCCAAAAGCTCCGAGGGTTTTCTTAAAATCGCTCGATCATCCTAAAAAGCCCCAAGGATTTTGCTAAAAAATTGCTTGGTCAATCTAAAGGCTCCAGAGGCATGTACTCGCCGTTTGGTCAGATATGAGGCTCAAAACTCATAAAAATAATAAAATCAATAAAATCCAAAAAAAATGGTAAAGCATAAAATCCAAAAACATTTACATTTTGCATTCAAATTTTGCATTCTCATTTTGCATTCACACATGCATTCACTGCATTACTGCATTGCATATAGGCATTTGTCATCCATTGCATTCCGTAGTAGGAGGGATTATGTCTATCAAACTTACAAATGACACCACATTTGTGTTTAAATCATGCATCTCTGCATTTATCATGATCCATCATTCATGTGAGTAATTGTGTTTTTCAACACAACCTATAATGTTTTTTTGGTTTTTTTTTTTTTTCTTGGGGGGGGTGGGGGCCCCCCCGGAGCGGGGGGGGGGCTCCCCCTCCTACCCCCCCCCCCCCCCCCCCCCCCCCCCCCCCCCGGGCCACATAACCTCCCCCCCCCCCCCCCCCCCTTCAACCTTTTCCATTCCAAAGCACCAGGAAAGGGATAAGCGTTCAATTCGACGAGGCCCGAGATTTGAACCTTGGACCTTCATCCCCCTTATGGGGTAACACAACCTATAATGTTGTTATGGAGATATACTACGGTTTTTCGATCACTCAACCATACCTAGTGGTCTTATCAAGAGTTGGTAGAAATCTTGCTTTGCTTTTGTAGCTAAGGTTTAGTTATATAGCCCTTATCATATCAGAAGCCTATCACTAGTCAACAAATTAAACAAATCCTAACAAGGACTAGGGGAAGAAGAAAGTCACGAAGCAAGACCAGGTATCCTGAAGTGAAAAGAGTTATTCTTGCTTACCCCTCTATGCAGACGGTATGGAAAATGTTGGCAGTTGGCAAAAGGATAGGTTATTTCCCTATTCAGGATCCCTTGCTTATGATAAAATGAGCAATATCCCAAAGTGATATGCCACATCAATCCTCATGATTGATACCCTAGATCGATATCATAGATCGACTTCCCAGATTGATATCCCATATTGATATCATAATATCGATATACCAAAAATAGTTTTCCCAAGTAAATCCCCAAAGGAAAGTTTCTGAAGAAAATTATCAAATGTAAATGCTAAAAAGTGAAGATCGAATGAAGATCAGAAAACAGGCTCAAATCAAGTTCAAAGTGAAGATCGAATGAAGATCAGAAAATAGGCTCAAATCAAATTCAAAGTGAAGATCAAATGAAGATCATAAATAAAAGTTCGAGTGGAGATCAAATGAAGATCCAAAATCTAGTTCGAAGAGAGATCAAATGAAGATCCAAAATCTAGTTCGAAGAGAGATCAAATGAATATCCAAAGATAGTTCAGAATGAAGATGGAATCGACTCCCTTACTTCACTACATATGAGCAAGTATCCCAAAAATTGAAGGATAGAAAGGAATGAGCCTAAATCCCTAGGATTGTCGATGCTATTGTACCTTACGCATGATGATATGTCTAATACACTTGCATCTCGCTTGTGGGAAGACTAATTTTTGAATGTGGAAGAGCTAGCTTCAGGTGTCCTGCATTGCCTAGTGGTTTGGTCCAACTAAAATCTAAACTTGGGATTGGATAAGACATTTGTGGTACCCCTATCTTAGCAATGGGTTGAAAGAATCCCGCCTGACATCAAGGAATGCTCGTATATTATCTTAAAATAATCAAGAGCATACACAAGGATAATGAACAGTTAGGGCCTATCCTAGCAAAAGGCTTTTATCTTAGAAGTCTAGTGTGGTTAGTATGCAACTTTTTATAAGTCTATTAGGGTGTTTGAGTCTCATGGAAAACCTCAAAAAATTCTCTCATAGCAAAAAAATATCAAATATCGCAAATCATAAAATTGCAAAGTATCAAGTCCATGATACATCATCATATAGAGCACAATCAAAATATAGGATAGATACCGGATGGATATTAGAAATAATATTTAGACAACAACTGACTATATCATGCATATTTTTCAAATTTGCAAAAGAAAATAGAATGACACATTATATCATCTGCATCATACAACTGCATTAGTTGCATTTCATATATGGGTGATTAATTGATTAAATTCTTATCTTAAGGATTTTCAATTACATTCATGATTTTTATACATTTTGTGGTGTCATCCATTAGATTGATAAACATATTTACATTCATTCCTTATGTTTTAAGTGATTAAAGCATACAATTTCATTTACATTAGATCACCATCGTGTAAATAAATCATTACATACATTAATGCATACAATAAAGCAATATCAAATATGCATTAAGAGAAAACATTGCATCCATATGCATCCATCATAAATCGCACATCTAAGCATCTAGATCACTGCATATCATCATCATCATCATAAATTAAATAGTTATCTAGTACATGTCATCCATACATCACATCATATAGCATCAAATTAACATAAGCATTGCATCCATATGCATAACATAAATAGAAAATTAAAAATGTATACGCAAATACACATAATGATCCATAAATGATCAAATCATATATATATATATATATATATATATATATATATATCAGAGTACATCAGGAGTACAAGATGCCTGTAGGCTACAATCATGTAGGTCCTCGACCTTACACCAAAAATGGTACATATGCAAAAATGTAGCCTAGCTCTAGTAGAGCCCTAGATCTGGCCTGCTACCCTTGAACTATAGCTCTCACCACCTCCCTTAGCCTTGTGACCTAGAGCCTGCTCTGTAGTCAGCTTTGGTGCCTACTGTACACCCTATTGAGGGCCCTGTGTACCACCTAGCCCGAAGAGGCCTAACACATGGGACATTGGTATGTCTACACAGCTAGACCTGTGACTCGAGGTCACATCTATCTCCCTATGGCTCCTATGAGAGTTGTCACCATGTGTGCTGGAGGACCTGTGCGTCCTCTTTATCTTGTGAGTCCTTTATCTGGAGATAGTCATGGATTGTCCTAAAGTCCTAGACCTGGTCCTCTGAGACCCAGTAGCATGTATGTCCTTAGGTACCTCCAAGCCCCACAGTATGATATAACCCTCTAGCTGGGAGATGCAAGCTACCCTCGCATTGCATAAGGCATTTCCCTCCTCTACGAGGGAAGTGAGCCACATGACCTCTGCCATAGGATCATCACCTCCTGGCAATGTAGCTGAAGGAATATTTGGAGGTCCCATGACCTCCTAAGAGGGTGGAGGAGCTCCCATCTATTCCCTGAGCAAATCCCTCTCTACCACTGTCTCACTCCACAATGCTTGTGCCAAGTCACATATGCTGGTGAGCTCTCTGACCTGGGCCTCTACTACCATGGTCCGTGATGTTAGGCTAGTAATTTGCTGCTCTGCCTAAGTCAATCTATGATTTGTGTCAGTCATTTGTGCCCTTAGAGTGGCAATAGTGGTGTCTCACTCCATCTACTGTGTAACATATCTATCGATTTGACTCTACAAGTCAGCAACCTAGGCCAAGAGCAACCCCTCTGCGTTTTCAGGAGGGACCTCACTCTCCTCTAGAGCCTCATCATCTGGGTCAATTTCAAGAGCCTCCTCGGTGGTGGCCTCTATGCCCCATCTACCCTATGTTTTTTGGCACACCCTACGCCCATCAGGATCCACCTCTACCTCTACCTGGTCTGGCACTCTGACCAAATGCCCCAATCCATGCCACTGGAGCATGGACCACCATCCATCATATGCTGGGGTGGTAGTAGCCTTGTCAACCCCAGACTCTTGAAAGTCGTCTGGCTCATCCCCTAGAGTCGAAGGTCGAATTCATAGCAGATCTCGTTCTAAAGCCAAGCATCGGTACACAAATGGGATCTCTAGGATGTCCTACACTATGTCAAACTAACGTAGGACACGAGAGTAGAACTGATACTCTCTAATCTCGTTCTAATCGAGTAGCCACCTATCCCGATGAGTCTGTCGAAGCCACTCGCCCGCCTCAACCCATGCTGGGCAAACCATATATGGTCATCACTCAATATCATCTAGGTTGAGTGTTTTGAACTAGGTAATATAATTTTGGGCGTCACCAGCATGGGTCCTACTCCTACCCCTTCTCCTTGTGAGGCTAGTAGGTGATATAGCATTGGTGGTCGTCATCAATCTCTGAGATGTGCAGTGGTAGATCTCCAAGGTGCTCTATCTTGATGTGCTACCAGCCCCAAATATAAAGTAACAGGCTACAGCAGATGCCCTGGTGGCTCCAATCAGTAATCTGATAAAGCTCTTTGTATAATTGGTATAGCAGGGTGCTCCCCCAAGCTAGTCGTAGTGGTTGATCTATTGAGCTTTGAACTACTCTTCGAATAGTGGCTAAGAGGTTTTAGGGAATCCTCATGCTCGAGGAGTCTGGAAGAACAACTTGCACCACCAAGTGCATAAAGATGGCCTCCCGCATAGAGAATATGTTCTTCCCCTGCTAGTATCCGATGTGGACTCCTCTATGATTGATACTACGTTGAGCCTCCTAACTCTAGTCACTAAAGATAGCATCAAAAATAGGCTCCTTAGCCCCATAAGTAGAAAAGACGATGGCCTCACCATAAATGGGTATCCTAAAGATCCTACAAACATCCTCCAAGGTCACAGTCATCTCATATGTAGGTAGGTGAAATGTGTTGGTTTGCACATTCCAGCATCGGGCCAATGCAATCAGGTAAGCTTGATCCACCCTAATCATGGGTAGATCCAGGATGTAGCCAAATCAGATGGCTCCAAACCATCTATGCTCTCCAGTAGTAAGCTATCTATGGAGAGTCTTAAGGATTTCGGGCTCGCGAGCTCTAGAGGTCAACCTCTGAAATAAAGCATGGTATAAGGAAAAAGCTAACTAAAAACAAGTAAAATATTTAAAAATGACTTAAAAAGCAACAAAAACATCTAAAAATTTGATAAAAGTACAAAAACATGTCATCAAGCAATCATAAAAATAAAAAACATCACTTAGACAAGTCAAAAATGCATTAATTAGCATTAACTACCTATAAAACCTTGGAAAAATTAAAAATTTGATAAAATTTTCCTAAAGTTTACGAACCGCGGGTCAACCCTGCGGTTCGCATACGGTCAAAAATTGATCGTTGGAAGTTTAAATGCAGACCATAGTTGGCAGCTGTGGTCCTCAATTTGTTAATTGGGAACCACAGCTGGTACCTGCGGTCTCCAACTAACATCCAGCCAAGGTTATTTCCCCTACCGAAAAAACAAAAAATATATATAAAATAAACCTAAATTAGCCTAATCTAACATGAGGTTCATTACCAGTAGTTTAATTAGGTTCAATTAGCCCATTTCTTAATGAGGTTAATTTTACTGGTAATGGATGTGAGGTCTTGGTTTCAAATTACCTTACCCTCACCTCTACCTCGGCTAGATGAAGCTTACCCACGGTCTACCATCATGCGGTGTGTAAGGTGTGGGTGTAAAATTTTGCTAGGGTTTCAAGTTAGGTTTAACTGGTCACTATCAGAGCTCTGCAATTGTTAGCTATCAAGGAATAATGAAACAAATTTGAAAATTGAACCTTTTTATAAGCTTTTCTTATTTCGCGTGGACCGCAGGCCCTGGCTGTGGTTCCCAAAATTGCAATAGGGAACCACAGACCCTCGCCACGGTTTGTAACTGGTAGCAAATTTAGTCAAAACCCACCGTGCGAAGGTCTAAACAGGTAAATTAATGACTCTCATTGGATCAAATTTTCAAAAAGAGCAATCAATATTACAAATTTGGTGATGTTAAAGTACCAGGATCAATTCAAAAAATCAAAATTAACAAAAAAAATCAAATAATTAAACACCAAATGCGCCTCGTATTCAGTAATTTACCCTATACACTTGGTGATTATAGCAACTTGCACTCCATGCAATCCGACAAGATGATTAAATTACCATAAGGACATTTGGGGCAAAAATTGTCATCGTTGATCTGATATGCTTCCTTTCAATCCCTAAGAAGGCCTTCATGGTTGGACTTCTCCACGGGAACGAGGCGTTTCATGTCATGTCTTCTATGACATATTTCAAAAAATCATCGATAACTTGATTCAACACAAAACTAATTGGATTTTTATCATTTTGATTTCCTAAGACGACTATTGTAGCCCAACTGCTCCATGGGATAGGAATGTGCAATCACTATTAATAGTTGGAATCAAAAGTTGAACTAGGCCTAGCCAAGACATTAATTTGCTCAAAATCTAAATTTTTTCAGATCATCCATGGTGGTCAAGCGACATCATCACTTTAATCATTATCATTACCCTCATTGACTCGTTGCTTGAGGGGGTAGTCATAATATCAAATCATAATCAAAATCAATAGAAGATCTTGGAGATCATAGATCCCTTGATCTTGTCAAAATTACATTCGTCAATCATTGTCAACAGCTATCATAAGCTTACCCCTTTGCTTGGGGTAAATAGCAAATATGATAATTTATTTGTATCTCTTCTCATTTCGGTTATATAGATCTAACTCCTATTGTAGCATCAAATGCTACCCAAATATCTGATGGCAAGTGCAAGCTTTTCAAATATAAGCCTTTCACCCAGTTGGAAGTAATGATTCTAGGATGTGCATCCTTTTGCAGGACCTGAGGCATCTAATGTTGATCTAACTAATGATCATCATAGAACCTTCGATATCATTTTAGGAGGTATATTTTTGCTCAATGTTGTTCGATCTCACAATGCATCTCAAAAGGGGCATCTATAGACACCTAAAACGCATCATGTCGATGGCGGCTACTCATTGGAGAAGTTATTTTGTTTAAATTTTTGCAAGAGAGGGTTTTGGGATTCAAACCCTAAGGGAGAGTGTAATTTCACAATTGGGAAAAAATTACCACTCAACATTTTGGCGCTAGAAGGAGGGCATGATGTGGTTTATTTTATTATGATTTTAAATGTTATAGGGATTTAAATTGTGGAATATCTCATGCCCTATTGACTATTATCTTTAGATATTTTTTTAACACTCAATATTGTAGTACTAAAATGAGGACATGAATTTTTATTCATTGATCTAACGCTTTTAGATTGTTCATACATGAATAATGTGATATTGGTATAATTTTGAAAGCTTTTGAGTTGCTAAATATTTCAAGTTTATTTGATTAGCATCTTTGGCTTCCTCTAGCACTCAACACTTTGGGAACTAGGAGGATATGAATTAATTTATTTTATTGCTATTTAGATTCTAAATTATTTGTGCTACTTGAAATATTTAATTAAATACATTGGTCCTGACTAATGAGGTTTCGTTTCCATATGATTATTTTCATTGATTCTAACATTCTCTATTTTTGATGATGCATTAATGCTAACTTGTTGCATATTAGAGAATATTCTTTAAATTTCATGGTTTAATGGATACATATCTCTTGGTTGATGCTAACATGATGATTCATATGTTACATATTTGAGATTGGTTAGTCATTTCATGCTTCTTTGTAAGAAATATTTATTTGACTAACAAATTGGTTTTGAAGTTATTCTTTGAGTTTCACTAATGGCATCGGTTGTTCCAAATAGGGCAAATATTTCATGGGAGATAGGTGGCTATTATCGTCACTTAGACAAACCTGCTCATAAAATTCCTAAAGGGGTAGAAAATTATTTACCTATATTTAAGCATGAGGTGACCTTGGCTAAGGAACATATTCAAAGATACAAGGACACCTTAAGACAATTGCAATTATGGATAGGAGGTGTTCCTTGTAGATTATTTCCATACACATTGGATGAGGTTGCATATGAGTGGTACCTACACCTAACGATAGACTCCACCACTTCTTGGGCTCAACTAGAAGCAACATTTACTAGCCATTTTGAAAAATAAGTTGACCCTGTTTGGATGGTAAATCAATTTGTCTCTATTTCTAGCGAACCTAATGAGTCCATAAGTGAATTCAATGATAGGTTTCATAAGTTGTATACCGAAGTAGTGTCCCATTTCATCATTTCAAAAGAGAGAGCTATTGAAATATACATGGGAGCTACACAACCCGTAGTGGCTACATTCTTAAGGAAAAATCTTGATGACCCATCTTTGCATAGAATCTATGAGGCCACAAGAGAATTAGAACAATGGGCCATTTTGAAAAGAGAAAAGGTGGACCAACCATCATTGCTTAACCCTAGGGTGAACAATCAATGGGATGAAGTCGAATGTCCAAATACAACAACCACCTTAGATTCCATACAAGAGGATGTGCAAATCTTAAAACCGAGATCCATTAATGACGATTGGGATGAACAAATACATCAGGATATGATTTGGTCATGTTTACTCACAAAGGAATATTGGGGTGATTGTTGGGAGAAAGAGACAAGAGTTGATCCTATTGAACAAACCCTTGATTCAACAAAGGTGGTTGAGACTGAATTTGAGAAATCAATAAATGAATTCGAAGACATAATAGAATTTCACCACTTTTCTCAAAAGATATTTTGGATGATATCATTGAAATTGATGGCTAAGAAAACACACACCTTCCAAATTGTGATAAAATGGAATCATGGGTTACCAATTTGGATTATGATAGTCATACAAATTTGAATTCAAGAATTAACCCACTGTTGGAAATGATTAAACCATCTAAGGAAGGTGAAGGTGAGTTTGAGGATCAACCCATTGATTCATTTTAAGAATGTGAAGGTATAGTTGAGCATCACACCCCAATTTTGGAAGATGATCATTGTTGGTGGAATAAATGGGAGAACTTTACCACTCTTTCTAATGAGGTAATCGCTTCACTTGATATGTAGGACAGATTGCAAAGGCTAGTTCTACAGCTTGAAGAAAACATCTCTCAACTACAATAACAAGGGCCTCAAGATGCATATCTAGATGGTGCTCCAAATCATCCTCATGAGACAAATATTGAAGATAATAAAAGCAATGTTCTTTTGAACAATGAAGTAATGGAACTTGTGATAAATCAGGATCTTCCATAGAGTTGGATAATGAGATTAAATTCGATGATCCAAGCCTTCAACATGCTAGAGGTGATGATAAAGAAAATTTTGAAGAAGAATTTCTTGAATATTTTGAGGAAGAAATAGTATGGATGGTTAATAAGAAATGGGAAGAAGATGCTCACTCCAAACCTTCTAATGAAATTTTTGCTTCCATTGATATGCAGGATAATACAATTGCTTTCTCACATGAGGATATCACAAATCCTGTACAATTTGAATTGGATTCTCATCAAGTTTTGGAAAAGGATATACTACCATGGATAAAGAAGGATAACCACTTGACTTGATACACTTTGAGGGGTTTGGAATTGAAAATATTGATCCACATATTGATTCTACAATGTCTAGGCCATCTCAAAATGGGTAAATCTCATAATTTGAATGGTTTGGGTTTGATATCACTGATGATCCAATTGAAAATTTATGTTATCTGAAACCACCCAAATGATTGATCATGGAGATGTGTTAATTGACCCATCCTTAGATAGACAAGAATCATGGTTTGAAAAGGATGGACATGTTAGCAATTGGGTGTCTAACTTTGGTGTCTTTGATAAACAGGTCATGGATAAAGAAGAAGTGCTACAAGAAGATGATGATGAAGATCATGAGAGAAAAGAGGAAGTTTCAAATCCTCTCCAAGTAATGGTAAATGGAAATGTGCTCGAGGTAAAATATCACCTTTTGGGTTTTACCATTCGAAATCCAAGTGAAGGTTTGTCTAATGGATTGTTAGATTAAAATACTATCAATGATGAAATGCCATTTGTGGTTGATAAAGAATTTGAATTAATTTATCCTCACACCACTAATGATATTGCTTTGTTGAATGAAAAAGAAGTTGATATGCTTGAAGTGTTAAATCAAGTGCATAATCAATTAATTATTGAATCTAGGATACAAACTTATGATAATCCTCATTTAACAAATATCCTAGATGCTTGCAAGTGGTTATGTAAATTTGATTGGCCTAAAAATTTAGAAAATAATTTGGCTTTAATTTTTTTAGAAATAGGCTCGTGTTTGTAATATCTTGTATTTGAAAAGGAAATCCTAATTTTAAATCATAAATCCAATTTCAAAATGGACATATTAAAGAATAGACAAGATAAAATTCAAGATCGATTATTGTCTAATCAATTTAATTATTTGAATCTCATCCATAGGATCATTAATGAAGAACATATGCTTATACTGAGAGGGGGGTGAACAATATACAATAAAACTTTTTGCTTTTTAATCCAAATAATAGCATCAGCAATATTAAAGAAATAAGTATCACATAAAGCATCACATACATGAGAGACATGATTTTTACATGGTTCACCCAATGATGGCTATCTCCATGGAGAAAATATTTCTTATAAATTATCTCAAATAAATTCTCTTGGTAATCCTTTCCCTACAATATTTATGGACCTCTGTACAAAGGAGACACCAATCCCCTATATCAAGTTCATGGATCTCTATCCATAGGAGAACTCCTCCTCTGCTCTGGTTGGTGATCCTCTAGAAGACTACTACCTCCACTACATCGGCTTGTGGATATCTCTCCACTGAAGACTCTTGTCCCCACTCGGAAGACATGTCCTCACTGCCCTGGCTGATGGATATCTATCCACTGGAGACTATTGTCCTCTCTTCTCTATCACCTCCAAAGCTCTGTATCAAATTTAAACTAAACATAGTCCTTTAGTCTAGCAAAAATCTGCTCAATCTCTATCTCTGGCCTGGCACAAATCTATCCTCAAATTTGCACCAAACTCTGTCTTCAAATATTCTCAACAATTCCACACAAAACTTGTCCAGTCTACTCAACAAGTCCACACAGAACTTGTCCAATATACTCAACAAGTCCACACAAAACTTGCTCTAATCTTCTCAACAAGTCCACATATAAATGGCTCAAATATGCTCAACAAGTCCACACAAAACTTGCTTAAATCTGCTCAACAAGTCCACACAGAACTTGTCCAATCTCATAGAAACATAAAGAGAATTGTTAGAGACTCAATATGTTTCAACTCAATGCTCAATCACTTTCTCAACTCGAATCAGAATATAGAATATGTTGTTTTATGGAGCTTGAACAATCACTTCACACACCCACTTGACTAGGCTCAACCAACTCTACTCATCCACACACTCAATGAAATAATCCTTACAAACCCTAGTCCAAGCATATCAACTCAAAATGTTTCCAACAATGCTCAACAACAAATCTCACATAACAATGATACTTATGATCTTTGCAAACCCTAGTTCAAGTTCTTCACTCAACCAATGGCCTCAATAACAATGCTTATTAAACAAGGTTTTTACAACACTTCTTTATTCTAGAAAACCTTGCATAATTCATTCAACACACTAAATAGGAAACCCTAATCAAATCCTTTTCACTCCAAACTTATTTTCTAGAAAACCAACCAATCAACTTAACTATAGAAGAATGTGCTCATACCTTTTTCTTAATGATAAAAAAATAGATCTTACAAATCTGCCACAACCATAAACACTTCTTTGCCAAACTCAAGAAGGTTAGAAGACAAAATATTATTTCTAATATTTCCTTAAATATATTCCTTGGACCAAAATATAATCAATGCCTTATTTATTCCTTTTATCAATTACACTCAACAAATCATACATAACTAAATACTTGGATATACCTTATCAACTCCAATCTTAGAATAGTGACCAACACCATAATATATTAACCACTCTTAAAATAATATCCACCACCATAGGATATTAACCACTCTTAAGAATATTCAACACTATAGAATATCAACCCAACACTTTTCACTCCACACAAAATCTTTGAGCAAACAATATTAAAATTTTAATTTTGCCAAACTTATAACTCCCTTGCAACCTTAGAACCAAATAATAAACATGTAAAATTAACTTTTAAATTGTCCAACTAAACTTCCAAAAATTTCAGAGATCAAATATTCTGCATACCTTATACTCCCCACAAAAGGGGATTTGGCGTGACTTGATCCGCCATCTCCTCTAGCCTAAGCACTAGGTTCTTTGGAACTCACCGCATGGACTACGAAGGCCCACGTGAAGGAAGGATAAAGACCTTCCTATTATACCTTCAACACTCCTCTTCTCATGAGAAAATCGTGTTTTCTCTCTCCCTCAATCGCAGTGCTGATTAATGAGGTGGGTGCTCCCCCTCATATACTTGATTTGACATTCCTCCTCACGTCGGTGCTTTTCAAAATTGGATTTTTGAATTTTAAATCTAAAACCCACTCTAGGTTTTTAACCTTAACTTAAATTAATTTACAATTAATTAATAATTAATTTAAATAACTTTTTAAGTTAAGTAAATTAACTAATAAATTAATTTATAATTGACTTTAAGCTTCCTTAGTATAATAAAATTATTATACTTTATTTTCCAATGGTTTTTATGAAAAACCTTTTATTTTCTCCTTCAATGGTTTTAATGGAAAACCTTTTATTTTACTCCGTCAAGGTTTTAATGAAAAACCTTTTTGGTCATGCTTCATAAGACAATATGAAACTCTTTTGGAACCAATCAATTGCATTCCTTTTGACATCAATGACAATTCAATTTTGCTTACAAACTTGCTCAAATTGCCAACAATCTCCCCCTTTGTCATTGATGGCAACCACTCTTTAAAAATGCCAATACTGAAACTTTTTCTGCTCCCCCTGACTGAAAGCTCTCCCCCTTACTCAAATCTCTCCCCCTTTGAAATCAATGGCAAAGGGTCACCCTTGTAGCTCGGGTCTAAGAATGAGCCTCTTAGCTTAGCTCCTCCCCCACCTCCTCTTGAGGTAGTTAATTCTGGGGTGGGAGTATTTCTACTCTCATAAAGCATTGTTCTTTACCTTTATCCTCTCTTATTTTTATCTGATCCTTTTGATTCCTTTGATTTTTTCTTTCAATATTTCTATCCATATCTAGATTTTTGTCCATGTTTCTATTCCTATTCCTTTTCCTATTTATATCCATGTTCATGTTTCTGTTCTTGTTCCTATTCTAGTTCATATCCTTGTTCTTGTTCCTGTTCATATTTGTTTCTGGAATATCTGCTCTATACCACTTTGCTATGTGACGACCATTATTGCACTTATAACACTTAATTTTATTATTCCTTGGAGGTGCAAATGTCTTAGTATTTCTCTTAGTGAAGCCATATCCTCTTCTATCATGAACCCTGCAATTCATTGCCTTGTGACCAAACCGATTACATAAGTATAAATACCCATGGAAAAGTTGTATGTTCCCATATTCTTGTCTTTCATGTGTCCTACACTGTGAAGCCATGTGCCCAAACCTATGACATGAAAAACATCTTCCATTGAATTTTCCTTGTCTTGACCCCATTGGTCTCTTAGTCTCTTCTATCATGTCATGTTTCCTATTCCATTTGTTCCTTACTAGTGTATTGTTTCTTTCCTTGTTGAACTTTCTATTAATGTATCCTTAGAAGTCTCACTCTTTCTTTAACTCTCTTCTTTTGATGCTTCTTCTTCTTTGGTGCTTGAGCTTGACTCTCCTTTTTCTGCTTCTTGTTTCCCTTGTTCTTCTTTAGAACTAAGTCTTGTTTTGATGACTGGTGATCTTTGTGCATTGATAATCCTATCCAAGATCTTTGAATTTTCTTCAAACTTATGTATCTTGTCCTTAGAACCTTTTACTTCCATCCTTAGTGAAACTATCTCATGTTCTAATATTTCACACTCTAAATCTTTTACTTTTAATTTTTAGCCATACCTTCTTCAATCCTTCTTGCCTCTTCAACCTTGGTTTTGAATTTGGCGATTTCTTGTAGAAAAATTGCTTTTGCTTTCTCATCTTCCTGAGCTTGAACTCTTAATCTTGAGTTCTCCCATTTTAATTCTTCAATAGTAACCATAAGTCTTTCACATTCTATCATTTTTACCTTTGAATTTTCAATCATACCTTCTTCAACTCTTCTTGCCTTTTCAACCTTATCTCTCAAGTCAAAGAGATCTTGTAGAAGCTTTGTCTTACATTTCTCTTCTTGTATTTGAGCCTTCAATTCTAAATTCTCTCTTTTCACTTCAACAAGTTCCTTAAGAGTGGCTTCCTCCTTTTCTTTTTTTGAATCTCTTATAGGAGCATCTTATTTTTCTTCTATAGGAGCATTTTATTCTAATACTAAAAGTAGAGTTTTTTCTTCATACCTATTTTGATTGTCCCTGTTATCCCTTTTTGAACCAACCTCTAGGACTTCATTTCTAAAAATATCATCTTCATCTTCACCGCTACTAAACCCATTGCAATAACCTGCATCATGATCGAGTTGACCACAAACACAACATTCTTCACCTTCTTGTGGACAATAAGCTGCATGGTGACCTGTATTCCTACATTTGGTACAAAACTTTATCAACCTAGTTATTTCTCCATTGCTTGATTCTTCTCTTGAATCTATTTCCATTCTTCCTCCCAAAACAACAATATTGAATTCATCTTCCTTTTCTTTCATGACCATGTGTGTTCTTTTCTTCTTGTGTCTCATGGTTCTACTTTTGCCTTTCTTTTCCATTTGTGTTCTTGTAATATCTTCCTTCAAGTTGTTAAACCTTTTTCGAAGGAACCAACTCTGATACCAATTGAAGAACATATGTGTATACTAAGAGGGGGGGTGAACAATATACAATAAAACATTTTGCTTTTTAATCCAAATAATAGCATCAGCAATATTAAAGCAGTAAGCATCACATAAAGCATCACACACATGAGAGACATAATTTTTACGTGGTTCACCCAATGATGGCTAACTCCACAGAGAAAATATTTCTTATAAATTTTCTCAAATAAATTCTCTTGGGAATCCTTTCCCTACAATATTTATGGACCTTTGTCCAAAGGAGACACCAATCCCCTAGATCAAGTTTGTGTATCTCTATCCATATAAGAACTCCTTCTCCTCTACTCTGGTTGGTGATCCTCTAAAAGACTACTGCCTCGACTACACTGAATTGTGGATCTCTCCACTGAATACACTTGTCCCCACTCAGAAGACCTGTCCTCACTGCCCTAGTTGATGGATCTTTATCCACTGGAGACTATTATCCTCTCTTCTCTATAACCTCCAAAGCTCTGTATCAAATTTACACTAAACACAGTCCTTCGTTATAGCACAAATATTCTCAATATCCATCTATGGCCTGGCATAAATCTGTCCTCAAATATGTACCAAACTCTATCCTCAAATCTGCTCAACAAGTCCACACAGAACTTGTCTAATCTGCTCAATAAGTCCACAAAAAACTTTTCCAATCTTCTCAACAAGTCCACATAGAACTTGCTCTAATATTCTCAACAAGTCCACACAAAACTTGCTCAAATATGCTCAACAAGTCCACACAAAACTTGCTTAAGTATTCTCAACAAGTCCACACAGAAATTTTCCAAACTCATGGAAACGTAAAGAGAATTTTTAGAGACCCAATATGTTTCAACTCAATTCTCAATCACTTTCTCAACTCAAATCAGAATATAGAATAGTTTATTTTATGGAGCTTGAGCAATCACTTCACACACCCACTTGACTAGGCTCAACCAACTCTACTCATCCACACACTCAATGAAACAATCCTTACTCACAAACCCTAGTCCAAGCATATCAACTCAAAATATTTCCAATAATGCTCAACAACAAATCTCACATAACAATGATATTTATGATCTTTGCAAACCCTAGTTCAAGTTCTTCATTCAACTAATGGCCTCAACAACAATGCCTATTAAATAAGGTTTTAACAACACTTCTTTATTCCAGAAAACCTTGAAGCATTCATTCAACACACTAAATAGGAAACCTTAATCAAATCCTTTTCACTCCAAACTTATTTTCTAGAAAACCAACCAATCAACTTAACTATGGAAGAATGTGCTCATACCTTTTTCTTGATGATAAGAAATAGATCTTACAAATCTGCCACAACCATAAACACTTCTTTGTCAAACTCAAGAAGGTTAGAAGACAAAATATTATTTCCAATATTTCCTTAAAGATATTCCTTGGACCAAAATATAATAAATGCCTTATTTCTTCCTTTTATCAATTACACTCAACAAATCATACATAACTAAATACTTGGATATACCTTATCAACTCCAATATTAGAATAGTGACCAACACCTTAATATATTAACCACTCTTAAAATAATATCCACCACCATAGGTCGAGTTCACCTAATACCAGCTCCTCTCATTCAACTCCTCCTTCCTCCTTTAAGCCGAAGTTATCTTCTAAGAAGCAAAAAATTGTCGAATATGTGGCATTGCTACAGAAAAAGGCTAGAGAAGCTCCTACTAATAGTGAAAATAATTATGATCTAAATTTGGAGCCTTAACCGAAGATAGAACCAGTGCAAAAACCTCTTCGTGCTTCTGTTCATATGAAGAACAAAGCAAAGCAACAATAGTCCATGGTCATTGACTCTAATGAAGACACCAAGGATGACCCTAACCTTCCTCTACAGGAGTATATCATCAAATCAACCTCTAACAGTATTGCTCAGCTTATGGATTTACGTAATGCCTTGAATCTTCATTTTTTCAAAAGATCTTTCTTTGAGAAGTCTGTTAATGAGCCTGATAATATTGTCATTGAATCTGGTGCTAAGCAGAACAATAAGAAGGTTAAGATTGAGGAGACCCCTATCAATGATATTATTGCTGAAGCAGACTTTTCCACTCAAAGCTTGTACGATCTCTTGCCCAAGCCTGCTTCTGAGAAATAGTGGTTGGGTTTTGGTCTGTGTTTTTGTGGGTTTCTCCTTTTTCTTGCCTCTTTGTAATTTGTCTTTTCTCTCTTGCGATGGTTGTAGATAGCCTTTTTTGTTTTTGCTTTGGCTCTGTTTCTGGGTTAGGTTTACCTCTAGTTTGGTTCTTTAGGTTTTTTTCTTCTTTGGAACTTTTTGGTTATTGCTTTTGTTGGCAGACTCTGCTTACTGTATTTAGGTTTTGGGTCCCTATAAAAACCCCTTTTAATATAGTAGCTTTAACTGATCAAAAAATAAAATATCCACCACCATAGGATATTAACCACTCTTAATAATATTCAACACTATAGAATATCAACCAAACACTTTTCACTCCACACAAAACCTTTGAGCAAACAATATAAAAAATTTAAGTTTACCAAAACTTATAACTCCCTTGCAACCTTAGAACCAAATAATAAACATACAAAATTAATTTTTAAATTTCCCAACTAAACTTCCAAAAATTTGGGAGATCAAATATTTTGCATACCTTGTACTCCCCATAAAAGGGGATTCGACGTGACTCGATCTGCCATCTCCTCTAGCCTAAGCACTAGGTGCTTGGGCACTCACCGTGTGGGCTACGAAGGCCCACATGAAGGAAGGATAAATGCATTCCTCTTATGCCTTCAACACTCCTCTTCTCATGAAAAAATCATGTTTTCTCTCTCCCTCGGTCGTAGCACTGATTACTATGCTCGCACAATCTTCTAAGGCATGGTGAATATTAATGAGTTGGGTGCTCCCCCTTATATACTTGACTTGACATTCCTCCTCACATCGACGCTTTTCAAAATTGGATTTTCAAATTTCAAATCTAAAACCCACTCTAGGGTTTTAACCTTAACTTAAATTAATTTATAATTAATTAATAATTAATTTAAAATACTTTTCAAGTTAAGTAAATTAACTAATAAATTAATTTATAATTTACTTTAAGCTTCCTTAGTATAATAAAATTATTATACTTTATTTTCCAATGGTTTTTATGAAAAACCTTTTATTTTCTCCTTCAATGGTTTTAATGGAAAACCTTTTATTTTCTCCTTCAATGGTTTTAATGGAAAACCTTTTATTTTGCTCCGTTAGGGTTTTAATGAAAAACCTTTTTGGTCATGCTTCATAATACAATATGAAAATATTTTGGAACCAATCAATTGCATTCCTTTTGACATCAATGACAACTCAACTTTGCTTACAAACTTGCTCAAATTACCAATAATTAATGGAACTAAATAAAATTGGTGGGGTGAGAGAGGCAAGTTGAAGTTTGTTGCATTGTTTGGCTTAATCTTTTTTTTGTTGGATTCCTACAACATTTGGCATGTGTATCATGTTATATGTCTTTTGAAATGTGCTAGTCATGTTTGGGATCTAGGGAAGTGATAGTTCAAATTTTGCACCATCTTGTACCATATTGTACATTTGTATATAGTTTGGTTTTTCATATTTTTGTTTGACTTTGCAGGGTGTGGTTTGTAGTCTTGTGTTTTGGATTATTCCCTTGTTTTGGGGTAATGTTTCGTGTTCACTAACGTATGGTCTCTAGCCTATTTTGAAGCTCCTTTACTTAGTAGGTTGGAGCACATGAGCTGAAAGCCGATGAACCCAAAAAAAAAATGGAACTCTGAGGTTCCTTGCTTAGTAGGTTGGAGTATCTGATCTGAAAACTTATGAACTCAAGAAAAGGGGGATGAGTTATTTGGTAATCATGCTCATATGTTTGGGACCAAAGTGTTGGAAAGTGGAACGATGAAAAATTAGCCAAAGCTCCACATGGGACTCACACACACGTTAGATGGTGTTTCTGGAATTAGGAAGGATGAAGTCATCTCGATCTGCAACCCTAGGCAAAAATCTAAAATGCTTCACTTGTAGGCTACCTTACCCTAGTGATGCTTGAAGCTTTGCAAGGTGGTTCTTTTGAAAAGGAAAAGTTTTATATATGAAAAAAAAAAAAAAGAGAAAAGAGAGAGAGAACGAGCATTGAAAAATTTGATCAAATCAGTCACAAGATCTAGATAAACCCTACAGGGGCTATGGACGCCTGACGCCTGACCGGTAGTAGGGCTTTGTCTAGATGTAGCTCGGGTAAAAGGAAAGGCTTTGCAAAGCATTGAGCAAACATAAGGGTGAGTTAGATAAACCTCACCAAGGCTATAGACGCATGACTGACAGTGGGACTCTGTCTTTAGTCATTTCGTTATGAGTGATATCTCATAGCCTAATGCAGAAAGGGATGATAGAATCTGGAGGATGTTCAGAAATGTCAAAATGAATCACTTTTGCACACACTAAGCAAAGGCATATGGATTAGTTGTTCGGTTTGAAGTTGTTTACGCCCACCTTCTAGGAACATTGCTAAATAATCTATCTCGTTGATATTGTGTATTTTTATTTCAGTTTGGGTTCTTACCAAAATGCTCACGAGCATTTCCCAGTAGAGTCACCATTTGTTGTGGCTGCTCCACAACGTACCCCAAAATTGGGGACCCACCTTTTGTTTCTGGGTTAGAAAGGTTTTGTTGTCTTTGACTTAATAGTTTTGATGGGTGTCCACCCATGGTGGGCTTGGCAGTGTTGGATAGTGCCTCCGTTTGATTGGTATCTTATTGTTTAGTGTTGTAGGTTAAAATTGTTTGGTTGATCATTCCATGTTAGTTTTGTTTTCTTGCTCAGTGGGCTTTCAATAATTCAACCTTTAAAGGTTGATGGATTTTTATCTTAAATGAAAATAAAAAAAATTAAAAATAAAAGAAAACATTTAAAAATAATAATGAAATATTTTTGTTTTAATATATATATATATATATATATATATATATATATATATATATAAACGATAATAAAAATAAAAAATAAAAGTATAATTATTTTTATATATAATGTTTTAATATGTTATATATATAACTAAAATTGTAATAAAACGAAAAAAGATAAATAATAAAATAATCAATGTGTAATAAGGAGCGATATTTGACATGAATAAAATGAAGTTGATAATAACAAACAATAATGTAAAATAATAATAATAGATTATTACATTTCACCTCAATATTACTCGATATTGGAAGTGAGCATTCATTTTAATATTATTTGATGTTAGAGGTTAGCAATATTTTTAATGGATCTAAATGTTTGATTCCATGCAGGTTAGGGAAAAAGCGATCGACGATGAAGCATGAGTAACAGCGTCGATGATGAAGCTCCGGCGTCAGAAGGATGAGATCAACTCGTAGCAAATGGTGGATATTTTGAGTGCTATTAATGGAAATATTTGAAAAAAATAAATCGTAGGCGATCACCACGTTTGGTAAAGTCACCATGTAATGATATCAAGGAAGCGACGATGTTTAAAATTGATACAGTATTTGGCAGTAAACATGATAGTTTAAAAACCAACGTGGCAGCGTCGAGTAGCGGCAATGACAGTATTGAAAACGTTCGCGAAGATAGTGAGAAAGTAATGTTGGCTATAGCAGCTAGATGTAGAGGATGCGACAGGCGGGAAAGAATATGGTGCGTCGGACGACATCTACGATGGATAAGCTTGAACGCATTCACGGCACAGAGTTAGAAGATTATGGATATTGACAGGAATTAACGACAGAGGTCGAGGTCGCTAGCAGAGCAGCATACGTTGGTTTCATGTCATAAATAAAGTTGCATTCGATGGATGTTATAAAAAGTGCAAGAAGCATTATTATTCACCAGGGGAATCGTTCGGGTTCATGAGGCCGCACACGCAGTGAATCAACAGATTATGGTCATTTAATGTGAGCCAATATGGTGGATAGGTTACAAATAGGACAAATATTTCAAATAGAAGAAAGCCATATGAGATTCTTACACTATTCTAAAATCCATATATTACGTCGTGATGCATAAATACATTCGTCCAATGAGCATAAATTAATTATTGAGACATTAAAAGTTTGGAAAAGCATTACGAAAAGGAACTTTGGCCATAGGGTATCTAGGTAAAAGGAGTATGAAACGGGTTTCCATAACCTAAAGAAACGCATGACAAGATAATGCCAAATGGCATCCAGCTATTGCATGCATAAAATGAAAGAGTGCCATCATGTCTCTGGTTGTTACATAGCCAAAGAAAGAGGAAGGCTTTTAGAAAACCAAAGTGGGAAGGAAAGAAAGAAAAGAAAACTAAAAAGGCGAAATGAAACGAATAGCCAGGGAGAAGAAATGAAAAGTTATTTTGAAACTTTAAAAACAGATAAAGGGTAGAATATGGGGCTAGATTTTTTTGGGAGTTGGCTGCACTATGTTGGGCCAAATTTCTGAAATTCTTTTGCCACACTGTTGGACTGCTTTTCTTCTATTTAGGGGTTGTAATTTTCTACACTTATTGTAAATATTGAATATCTTTCTTACTGCAATATGATGGAGAAGCTCAGATTTTATGCATTTTAATGGTTAATCTGTTTTTATTTTCATTTTATTGCACCCATTCCTTAGAAGCTCACACCGCATTAATTGTTTGACTGCGTAATAGGGTAACGTTAATGCTAGTTTTCTGTGCAGAATATTCATACCTACAAGGTTTATGGAGACGTTAGAAATTGCAGTATTTTATGTTTTTCGTTTTTCATTTTTTTATTTTTTTAACTTTATTTTTGCAAATTTTTTAATTTTCAGGCATTAAAATAAAAATTCAAAAAAAAATCAAAATCCAAAAATAATTGCACAGTTGCGTAGAATGTACATCAAAGTTTCATTTTGCACATTTACGTTTTTGTTCCGGAGTCATTTTGAATTTTAAAAAATTATTTAAAGTTGTTGTTTTATTGCAAATTTTAAAATTTCGAAATTTCATTTTTTCCATTTTGAGGCCAAATCTGATTTTTTCAGTTTTATATTTCATTTGCAAGCATAAAATGAACTTTCCTTTATGAAAACTCCAATTTCATCAAAGGAGGGTGAATTTTAATGGCATTTCATAAGCTACCAATTTTGGGAATATTAAATTGCCTTCTCTTCATAAAAATTCTGATTTTATCAAAGAGAGGCAATTCAAGCATTACATTGAAGGTTATTGTTTTAAAGCATTAAATTATTTTTTCTTAATGAAAATTATTTCATTAAAGAGGGATAATTAAAATGACATTTTAAAACCTCTATTTCAAGGCTATAAATTATTATCTCTTTGTGAAAATTAATTTCACCAAAGAGGAATAATTTATTATTCATATCAAAGGCTATCTTTATCTTCATGATAAGAAGCTACATTTAAGGAGCCTATTCATCATTTCATATTCACATTCATAGATATATTTTAATCTTTACTTTCATGTTCAAAGTAGAATTTAATACAAGATAAAACTTGTTTAAAATCCACTTAATCAAAGAAGATAAAATCTACCTTAAAATTATTCAAGATAAAAGGGATTAAGGCACTACATCGTGGTCATATGAGGGCCAATTCACATTTACTTAATTTTGGTTTCATGAACAATCATTAATGTAGCATAGTAAAATAAACCAACATATGCCCCTTGTTTACAGTTACTTGCAATCACTAAGGTGTTTCTAGCATTGAATTGATATATTTATTGAGATTACTAATACACATGTGCAAATGCTAATATAGCGGAGACCTTGGAGAAGTTTTTTTGTTTAATTTCTTTGCAAGAGAGGGTTTTGGGATACAAACCCTAAGGGAGAGTGTAATTTCACAATTGGGTCAAATTACCACTCAACAGGTCCAAGGTTCAAACCGTGGTGTGGGCAAGTGTGTGAGGGCGTGGGTGTGTGTTCAATTCCTTATTGATAATCATAGCTCTCAATTTTATAGGGGGCATGGTTAGGAGGATATTTTTCAGCCCTATGCGTTGGTTATAAAGGTTTCTTACACTAACCAAATAAAAACAATTATATTACTTTTATTTTTTATATTTATTATATATTAAATAATTTTTCTCAACTAAATGTTAAATTTGGATAAAAAACTTGAAATGAATCATATTAATGAGGAGTTAAATATTAAATAAAATTACACATTGTTTTATCAAGATTGGGAGAATAGCTATATCTTATTAAATGGCATTGTTTTATCAATATTGGGAGATTGGGAGAGTAGTTATATCTTTCTACAATACGTGGGAGAGTCTGTTATACGAAGAAATATTGGGTATATCTTTCGTGATATCTTCTAAAGTCTTCAAAGAAGAAAAAGAAGTAATCAAAACTTGAACTTGCTCATCATTGTTAACTGCCTTCTTCTTAGTAACCTGTTGGACCTTCTAAAGATCCTGAATCATATGAGAAAGTTGATGAAGTCTATCAATAACATCTCCATGTGTGATGGAAGTTCCATAGATAAAATTTAGATACAAAAGTTAGATGTATATTTCTTAAAGTCAATTAGAATTTATAATAGAAATTTAATATCAAAAAATTGTATAAGGGTCTCGGTGGGCAACAGTTTGGGGTTTGGCTCTTCTTCAAGAGGTCCAAGGTTTAAACCATGATGTTTGGTTGTGTGTTAATTCCCTATTGATAAGTGTAGCTCTCATATTTATGAGGGGTCATGGTTGGGAGGATATTGCTCAGCCTTATGCATTTGTCATAGGGGTTTATCATACTATCTATTTAATCCTAATTGAATACCACATTCACACCTACATCATTCATATTACTCACAGATATCATATTCCTTATCAAACCCAAAATATGCAACACACCAGAAAGGGTTTTAATTCTTCCATGTTTTAGCCTCAACTTGACTCTTCCTCGACCTATTATTTTATATATCGAATTATCTCCCAAGAAGACTTTACCTCCATCTATCTTTTCATATTCATTGAACACCTCCCTATGAGGAGTCGTATGAAAAGAAGCACTTGATTCAATCAACCATGACTCAAGGTATTCACTTGAGCATGTTGCAGCCAAGAATAAGTCCCCTAAATATTCATTTATGGTCTTTATTTATATAGAAGTTCCTTCATTAGATGATCTATTATTATCAGTATTTTTACATCTATAATCTCTTTTATAATTCCATGCTTTACCACAATTCCAACATTTCCTCTTTTCAACAGATTTACCCCTAGAGTTTGATTTCTTTTCTCCTCATTTATTTTTGCTTCTTTTTTTAGAATGACCTATCACAACCAAGGCTTCCTTTTGATGATAATCCTCAGAAGATTTTTTTCTCATCTCCTCGAACAGCAAAGTTCCTACTATATCCTCTACTTTCAATGTAGATGTAGTATTGGTGATAGCCATAACAAGGTTATCCCATGAATCAAGTAATAAAAAAAGTAAAGTAATACATTTTTCTTCTTCATATATTTTTACTTCTATAGAGGTTAATTAACTTACCACAGTATTAAAAGCATTCAAATGTTCATCCACAGAGTCACCATCATTCATTCAAAGTGAATACAATTTCTTTCTGAGAAATTTTATTTACCAGTGTCTTTGTCTGATACAATGTTCCCAGCTTCTCCCATAACAACTTTGTCATGGTATTTGTAGATACATTCAATATACCTAATAAGATAAGCACAATATGATAGAGCTCCTTATCTGCCTATCAATTTTCAACCAATCCTCATCTATCATTGATGTTGGTTTTATTCCTGATACCGTAATCCACTGATCTCTATCAACCAACATATCCTCCATATGAAGTTTCCATAACTAAAAATTATTTCAATTAAATTTTTCAATCTATATTTGTGTGCTTCCCTTCTTTCTCCTTTTCTTGGATCCTTTCGAATATAGCTCCCACTCAAGAAATAATTTATCATAGGGTTGAAACCCTTACTCCTTAAACAAAGCTAAAACCTAGCTCTAATACCAAATGAAGAGAAATAAAGATCCCTGATAAACTAAATAAAAAAATATTAATTTTAAAATCAAAAGAAGATAGCAGATTCACACATTACACAATATTAATTCTGGAAACCCTCAATCAAGAAAAAACTAGCACAATATTATCTTATTATTGCATTAACTTGATCGTCTCCAATACAATAATATTCTTCTTATGTCTCTATCCAAACCCTAATACAAGTATGATATATATAACAAAGGCACATGCATGGATTTTTTACAATATCATGGGCGAAAAAACATGGGTTCAAATATAGTAATCCTAAAAGCCCATATGGGTCTAAAAATAACTTAAAAACCCTAACAATTTGGTCAGGGGTTGTTGCCCCCAGACCCCTATTTTTGGGAGGGCTACCACCTTTGAACCCCTATTTGTGACCCGAACTGACCCCAAACCTCGATGAGTATAGGTACAGAGTGTCCAATACCTTTTAGTGTTATCCCCATCAGAATAAAATGGAAAATATTCAACATAATTCCAACAGGTCTTGCTCCTTCCCTGATTCAAATATAGGAGACCTTCTACCTTCAACATCTATGGACTCATACTTGTACTACCAGGTCACTCCGACTAGTGGATGTTTGGTCTTTTTACTTGATGGTTGTTGGGACAGTTGTTGGATGTGGGTGTCATTTTGGGGGTTCTTTCCTTGTGGTTCTTTCTGGTCTTGCCCCTTCCTTGATCCAACTCTAAGGGGAGACCTTGGGCTCAATGACCATTGAGGAAGGAATTTGTGGATGGCCCATTTATCTAGTGGGTTTTCCTAGTGTTAGTGGATTGTAGGGGTGGACCAGATAATAGACTTATTTGGCTATGTCAGATCCCAGGGTTCCAAAGCTCCAAATTTTTATCAGGATCTTCCTTTTATTTCCTTTTAGGTGTTGTTTTGGGTTGATTTATCCTAATTATTCTCTTTAATCGGTCCCGTGGTTGATTGGAATCCAAATCTAGAAGTTTCTTCAATTATCAGTGTACTCAGTTGCAGATCTCCTTTTACCAGATGTATCATTTTTTTTGTTCACCCCCCTTGATAGGGCTCCAACTGTTGGATGGGTCGCGTGTCAAAGGAGGTTTGTGTTCCTTGGCTAGGATCTCCTATGGGGAGGGTTTATTTTATTTTCTAAGAACTCCTTAGAGTTTTCAATTTTATTTTTTGAGCTTTCAGGTTTGTGAGCTCTAAGTATTTTGAAGCAAGTGGGATTCTTTTGTTTTAATCTTATTGCTTTATTTTCGCTAAGTGATTCGAGAGTTCTCATATTTAAAGCAAAAAAATTGTTTATTTTCTCTTGTCGGCTTGTTAGTGTCATACCCCTATTTTTGAGCGTGCTCTAAGGGATTCGTAGCAAGTGGAAATTTTTGTTTAATTCTATATTATTTCTTTCCATTAGGTTATTCAAGATTTTTCTTTTTTAAAGCGGAAATTTGGGTGTTTTTTCTCTTGCCGATTTTTTAGCGACATTCCCTTGGTTTCCATCTGTTTCATTATGGGTATGCTTTGTGGGCTTCGTAGCAAGTGAGAATTTATGTTGCATTTTGCTAATGTCTATCCATGGGTTACTGGTTCACTTGAATCTCGTTAGGCAAGAATTTTTTCAATTTTCGGTTGAAATCCTCATTATTTTTGCCTAGTCTTTCTTGAGTGCCTCATTTTGCTCGATGTCTTACTCTTTGGCACTCTTTTTCAAATTTTAATTTTAAAGAGGAGATAAGGTGGGATTTCTAGATCCATATTTTATTTGATGTTCTTCCTCTAGATCCATTTTTATTTGATGTACTTTAGGTTCATTGAATACTCTTTGGATTTGTAATGGTTTGGGGTCCCTTCTAAAACCCCTTTGTGAAGGTTTGGGCACCCTTCCAAAACCTCTTCTTTCACCTAATCAAGATTTCATTTAATGTGATATTAAGTTGTTGAAAAATATCTTTTATATATATATATATATTTACAATATTTTGTTATTTTTAAGATGAGAAAAAAAAGTATCCTAACATATATGATATCTTTTGTCTTTAAAATAAGATAAATATCCTTAAGCCTTTTCATATGCATTTTATTTTTGAAATATTTTGCAAAGGTAGTAGTTTGATTTGAATCCTCTGAGTGCATGTCATATCGATGATGATAGTACAAATCTCGAGCAACCAATGGTCCCCTTCAAGCTAGGTCAACAATAATGATGTGGAATAGGTTTGATGGGAGCAGCCCCTATGGTTTGAACCCTATGCTTGTTAGTTACTAAAAATATTGTGGTGTGACCAAGTCTTCTATGTAACCAAAACATATATATATATATATATATATATATATATATATATATATATATATATATATGTCCTAGGGGGGACAACGCAATGGTTCGGTCTTTAGCTCTTCTTTTAGAGGTCCAAGGTTCAAACTATAGCGTGAATGAGTGTGTGAAGGGGTGGTTGTGTGTTAAATTCCTTATTTATAAGCATAGCTCTTGGCTTTATGAGGGGTCATGGTTGGGAGGAGACTACTCAGCCCTATGCATTGGTCGTAGGGGTTTCTCACACTAACCAAATAAAAAATATATATATTGAAGAACACAAGCTTATACTGAGAGGGGGGTGAACAGTATAAGAGCACTTTTTACTTTTCTTTCCAAATCAATATTATGCAATGTATAGATAGCAATATTAACATCAGTAATCAAAGCAATGCACAAATCACCACACACAATAGAGACACCAATTTAACGTGGTTCACCCAAAGATGGCTACCTCCACGGAGAAAATATTTTACTAAAATTTTCTCAATCAATCTCTTGGGAATTCTTTCCCTATTACAATGTTTATGGACCTCTATCCAAAGGAGATGTTGATCCCCTAAATCTGGTTCATGGATCTCTATCCACAGGAGAACTCCTTCTCCTCTGCTCTGGTTGGTGATCCTCTCCCGGCCCTAGACGAAGACTCTTGTCCCCACTCAGAAGACCTATCCTCACTACCCTGGCTGATGGATCTCTATCCACTAGAGACTACTATCCTCTCTGCTCTATCACCTCCAAAGCTCTATCTCAAATCTACACTAAACACAATCCAGTCGATCTAGCACAAATTTGCTCAACAAGTCCACTCAAATCTGCACTAAACATAGTCCAATCGATCTAGCACAAATATGCTCAATAAGTCCACTCAAATATACACTAAACACAATCCAGTCGGTCTAGCACAAATATGCTCAATAAGTCCACTCAAAACTTGCTCAACTCTACTCAAACAAGTCCACTCAGAACTTGCTCAAATCTGCTCAACAAGTTCACTCAGAACTTGCTCAAATCTGCTCAACAAGTCCACTCAGAACTTGCTCAAATATGCTCAACAGGTCCACTAGAACCTGTCCAAATATGCTCAACAAGCTCACACAGAACTTGTCCAAATATTCTCAACAAGCTCACACAGAACTTGTCCAAATCTACTCAATAAGTTCACACAGAAATTAACCAAATCTATATTGTAAGCTTCCACAAAATCTCACACAAAATCAGTCCACAAGTCTCCTCAAAGACTTACCTCAAATCTGCTTAACAAGTCCACACAGAACTTGTCCAATCTCATAGAAGCATAAAGAGAATTGTTAGAGACTCAATATGTTCTACACTCAATGCTCAATCACTTTCAATATCATAGAAGCATAAAGAGAATTTTTAGAGACTCAATATGTTCTATACTCAATGCTCAATCACTTTCAATCTCATAGAAGCATAAAGAGAATTGTTAGAGACTCAATATGTTCTATACTCAACTCAAATCAGAATAAAGAATAGTTTGTTTTATGGAACTTGAACAATCACTTCATACAACCACTTGACTAGGCTCAACCACTCAACTCAACCAATTGCTTAATGAAACACCCCTTTCTCACAAACCCTAGTCCAAGCATATATCAACCAACTCAAAATATTTCCAACAATGCTCAACAACAAATCTCACATAACAATGATACTCATGATATTTTCAAACCCTAGTTCAAGTTCTTTGCACAACAACTCACTTCATCAACAATGCTTATAAAACAATCTTCACATAACAATGATACTCATGATATTTTCAAAACCCTAACTCAAGTTCTTCACACAATCCAATGGCTTCAACAACAATGCTTATAAAACAAGGTTTTAATCACAACTCTTAATTCCAGAAAACCTTGAAGCATTAAATCAAACACTTTCGAAATGGAAACCCTAACCAAATCCTTTTCACTCCAAACTTTATTTAGAAGGCCAATCAACCAACTCAACCAAGGAAGAATTTGCCCATACCTTTTTGCTTGACAAGGAGTAGATCTCACAAATCTGCCACACTCACAATTTCTTCTTTGCCAATCTCAATAAGGGTTAGAAGATAATAATTTCCTCAACAAAACACAATACAAAATGATATCAAACAAAATACACCTTATCACTCCAACTTTAAAATAATATCAATACCCTCATAATAATCTCTTTGGCAAAAATCCTTTTACAAATAAAATCAACACTCACTAAAAATCACAACCTCTTACTACCTTATTACTCCAATTTAAAAAGAATATATCCTCTTTTATAAATCACAATTCAACACATGACAATTTGCTATCACTCCTTATTTCTCCTAACCACTAATTTTATTGCCTAACTAAAAACCTTTTAACAAACCCCTTATCACTCCTAATAAAGACTTTAATTAAAACTTTAGGCAATAAAAATATAAACAAAAATTACCTTTGCCTCTCCACGGGTTTCGAACCCTTAACCTCTGCCTCCATGAATGCCCTAGCCATGGGCTCCTCAACCACGTGCGCTCAATGCACGTTGAGAACCAAAAGGCTCTACGTGCACTATCTTCCTTCCCTGGCGCCTTAATCAAAAAATGTGAAGCACGAAAACCTTTCCCTTTGGCGCTTACCACCAACGGGTTTCGAACGTGGGCTCTTGCTTCCACCAACATTTTCATAGATCATTAGCTGCCAATGGACCACCGTGTCCAACGTGCTTAGAAATCTCCAACCTCTTCACCTTATGCCTGGCGGTTAAGACGAAAATATTTTTCGTCTTCTTCCTCAACGAAGCTCTCGAAATCGCATACGAAATATTTCAACCTTGGCGCATATCAATCGTTCGAGGGATAATCTTCAAGGTCTTTTGGCCTCCCTTTTTATACATGAAGTTGCCATTATCTTCAAACGTCGGCGCTCCAAATTTTCAATGACGTCGACGCATTTATCCTTTGTAATTTATAAAAGATTTAAATTCCAAGGAATTTAAATTTTATAAATTATAATTATAACCTTTGTCTTTTAAGGCCTTCTCTTATTGCATAACTTTGTATTGATGATATTTATTTATAAAAATTAAATTCCTTTTGAATTTAAATATTTTATAAAATAAATATTAGACCTCCTTTGAACTTTGCAATAGGCCTCCTTGGGTATTTATGAAAACCCATTTTAACTTATGCTCTCATATAATATTAAAATATTATGGAGCCCTTTTGCCTTTAACTTCTGCACTGTTGAAGCTTCTTCCTAAATATTTGTGACACCTTTGACGACTTTATTTTTTCCGAATTCCTTGATATTAAATATGACTTCATTTCTTGACATCAATGACAACTTTAACTTTTAGGACTCAAAATGTCCAACAATCTCCCCCTTTGTCATTGATGGCAACCCAAAAACTTTTTACCAAAAACTTGACTTCTTCTGTGCTGCTCCCCCTGGGACACTGCTCCCCTGGCTCAATGCTCTCTAAATATCAATTCTCTCCCCAATACTCAAATCTCTCTCCCCCTTTGACATCAATGGCAAAGGGTCACCTTTGGGGCTCGGGGCTAAGAATGAGCCTCTTAGCTTAGCCCCTCCCCCACCTTCTATTAAGGTGGTTAATTCTGGGGTGGGAGTATTTCTACTCCCATAAAGCATTGTTCTTTACCTTTATCCTCTTCTCTTATTTTCTAAATTTTATGAATCCTCTGACTATTTCTATCCATGTCTATGTTCCTATCCATGTCATCATTCCTATTCCTATTCTTTTCTATTCCCTGTTCATGTTCTTTCATCCATGTTCCTATTCCTGTTCCTATTCATGTTCATATTCCTATTCATATTCCTATTCTTTCCTATTCTTTCTTTCATGTTCATTTCATATTCATTTCATGTTCCTATTCATACCTATTTCTGGAATGTCTGCTCTACACCACTTTGTTGTATGACCATCATTATTGCACTTATAACACTTAATGTTATTATTCCTTGGAGGTGCAAATATCTTAGGATTTCTCCTAGTGAAGCCATATCCTCTTCTATCATGAACCCTGCAATTCATTGCCTTGTGACCAAACTGATTACATGAGTAACAATACCCATGAAAAAGTTATCCATTCCCATATTCCTATATTTCATGTGTCCTGCACTGTGAAGCCATGTGCCCAAACCTGTGACATGAAAAACATCTTCCACTGAAGTTTCCTTGTCTTGACCTCATAGGTCTCCTATTCTGATTGTTGTTCCATCTGTATCTTCTTTGTGCATTGTTCCTATTTTTGTTGAACTCTCTATTGTCCAACCCATCCTCTGATGTCTCATTTTATTTTCCACTATCTTCTTCTGAAGTATCTTCATCTAAAGTTTCTTCTCCTCCAAAACTTGAAGTTGACTCTCCTTCCCATTTCTTTTGATCCTTTTCAAATCCAAGACCTATTTTCTTTGATGTAGTCTTTTGTGTCTTGATGAACTTATCCAAGTTCTTTGAGCTATTTTTAAATCCCTTCATCTTGATCTTGGAGTCCTCTAAATATTCTTTTAGTAGTGCCACTTCTTGTGCTAACTTCTCACATTCCAAGATCTTTGCTTCTAACTTATCTTTGAACTTCTTTGCTTTAGCCTTTGATTTTTCTAAATCCTCTATAAGCAATCTTCTTTCTTCATCACATTCTTGAAACTGAATTTCAAGTTTAGAGTGTTGCTTCCTTACCTTCTTTACCATGTCAAGGGCATAGATGAGTTCTCCCTTGAGATCATAACCATTCTCTTTTGAATAATCCTCTATTTGTTTACCTTTGTCCACATCATTACTCTCTTTTGGCTTGTCTTCTATAGGATCACTTTCATCTTCTTCTAATAATGCCATTAGAAGATTTTCATCTGGTCCTTCAAGTGCATTCTCATACTCATCATCACTAAAACTATAACCATCCCTTGTACAATCATCTTCAAGATGTCCAAAGTTACCACATCTAAAACACTTGAGAATAACTAGAGTTTTCTTAACTGGTTCTTTTTCTTCAATCATAAACAGAACTTCATCTCTATCATTGTCCGAAAAACTAGCATCACTATCACTTGAGTACTTACTTGCATTATCCGCATAGTAGCTCCTCTTTTGTCTTTGAAAGAACTTCTTTCCTTGTCTGCTTTGTCCATCCTTGCTTTTCTTCTGATGCTTATCTTGCCTATATCTTTCTGATTCCCTGTACCTGTGATCCTATTTTTCTTCACCATTGTTGTTCTTTGGTTCTTTACAATCTATTGCAAAATGTCCAAACTTTCCACAATTGAAACACTTAATAGATCTTAGATCTATGGATCTTCTGGAACCTTTATTTCTTCTACCATAATTAGCTTCTTCATCACTGGATGACTCACTGCTTGATTCTGACTTCTTACCCTTTGTTTTCTTGATTGCTTTGAATGTTGCTTCCTTCGGGGAGTAGGATCTTTTGTTCTTATCTCAAAAGTTGTTAGCATACCAAGCAACTTATCTCTTGTCAAAGTATCACCATCCAATGATATTTCTATAGCAGAAACCTGTTCACTGAATCTATTTGGAAGAGATCTTAAGACTTTATCACAAACATCTGATTCATCAATCTTCATTCCAAGTCCTTGCATATCATTAACAACCTCATCAATTCGAATTAGATAAGCACTGATATTTTCCTCTTCATTCATTCTCAATGTTTCAAATTGTCCTTTGAGATTTCGTATCTTTGCTTTCTTGACACTTTTATCTCCCTCATATATACCTTGCAATTTATCCCACATTTCTTTTGCAGTTCTACAATGCATAACTTTCATAGACTCTGTTCTACGCAAACCTCTCACAAGTGCATTCATTGCTTTTGAATTATAGTGTTGTAGAAGCTTACCTTCCTTATCTGTAGGAGGATTGACTTGCTGGATCATATCCAAATTCCACTGCATCCCAAACTTCATTGCCAAGTGCCATTAGGTAGATCCTCATCATCATACTCCAATACATGTAGTCATTTCCATCAAAGACTGGTGTTGAGTTAGTTGAGGACACCTCCTTAGGATCCATTGTGTTCTTGTTAGCTTTTCCTTCAAGTTGTTAAACTCTTATGAAGGCACCCGCTCTGATACCAATTGAAGAACACAAGCTTATACTGAGAGGGGGGTGAACAATATAAGAGCACTTTTTACTTTTCTTTCCAAATCAATATTATGCAATGTATAGATAGCAATATTAACAGTAGTAATCAAAGCAATGCACAAATCACCACACACAATAGAGACACCAATTTAACGTGGTTCACCCAAATATGGCTACCTCCACGGAGAAAATATTTTACTAAAATTTTCTCAATCAATCTCTTGGGAATTCTTTCCCTATTACAATGTTTATGGACCTCTATCCAAAGGAGATGTTGATCCCCTAAATCTAGTTCATGGATCTCTATCCATAGGAGAACTCCTTCTCCTCTACTCCGATCTGGTGATCCTCTAGAAGACTACTGCCTCCACTACACTGGCTTGTGGATCTCTCTCCACTGAAGACTCTTATCCCCACTTAGAAGACCTATCCTCACTACCCTAGCTGATGGATCTCTATCCACTAGAGACTACTATCCTCTCTACTCTATCACCTCCAAAGCTCTATCTCAAATCTACACTAAACATAGTCTAGTCGATCTAGCACAAATATACTCAACAAGTCCACTCAAATCTACACTAAACACAGTCTAGTCGGTCTAGCACAAATCTGCTCAATAAGTCCACTCAAATATGCACTAAACACAATCCAATCGATCTAGCACAAATCTGCTCAATAAGTCCACTCAAACTTGCTCAACTCTACTCAAACAAGTCCACTCAGAACTTGCTCAAATCTGCTCAACAAGTTCACTCAAAACTTGCTCAAATCTGCTCAACAAGTCCACTCAGAACTTGCTCAAATCTGCTCAACAAGTCCACACAGAACCTATCCAAATCTGCTCAACAAGCTCACACAGAACTTGTCCAAATCTGCTCAACAAGCTCACACATAACTTGTCCAAATATGCTCAATAAGTTCACTCTAGAACTTAACCAAATATGTATTGTAAGCTTCCACAAAATCTCACACAAAATCAGTCCACAAGTCTCCTCAAAGACTTACCTCAAATCTGCTTAACAAGTCCACACAGAACTTGTCCAATCTCATAGAAGCATAAAGAGAATTGTTAGAGACTCAATATGTTCTACACTCAATGCTCAATCACTTTCAATATCATAGAAGCATAAAGAGAATTGTTAGAGACTCAATATATTCTATACTCAATGCTCAATCACTTTCAATCTCATAGAAGCATAAAGAGAATTGTTAGAGACTCAATATGTTCTATACTCAATGCTCAATCACTTTCTCAACTCAAATCAGAATATAGAATAGTTTGTTTTATGGAACTTGAACAATCACTTCATACAACCACTTGACTAGGCTCAACCACTCAACTCAACCAATTGCTTAATGAAACACCCCTTTCTCACAAACCCTAGTCCAAGCATATATCAACCAACTCAAAATATTTCCAACAATGCTCAACAACAAATCTCACATAACAATGATACTCATGATCTTTTCAAACCCTAGTTCAAGTTCTTTGCACAACAACTCACTTCATCAACAATGCTTATAAAACAATCTTCACATAACAATGATACTCATGATATTTTCAAAACCCTAACTCAAGTTCTTCACACAATCCAATGGCTTCAACAACAATGCTTATAAAACAAGGTTTTAATCACAACTCTTAATTCCAGAAAACCTTGAAGCATTAAATCAAACACTTTCGAAATGGAAACCCTAACCAAATCCTTTTCACTCCAAACTTTATTTAGAAGGCCAATCAACCAACTCAACCAAGAAAGAATTTGCCCATACCTTTTTGCTTGACAAGGAGTAGATCTCACAAATCTGCCACACTCACAATTTCTTCTTTGCCAATCTCAATAAGGGTTAGAAGATAATAATTTCCTCAACAAAACACAATACAAAATGATATCAAACAAAATACACCTTATCACTCCAACTTTAAAATAATATCAATACCCTCATAATAATCTCTTTGGCAAAAATCCTTTTACAAATAAAATCAACACTCACTAAAAATCACAACCTCTTACTACCTTATTACTCCAATTTAAAAAGAATATATCCTCTTTTATAAATCACAATTCAACACATGACAATTTGCTATCACTCCTTATTTCTCCTAACCACTAATTTTATTGCCTAACTAAAAACCTTTTAACAAACCCCTTATCACTCCTAATAAAGACTTTAATTAAAACTTTAGGCAATAAAAATATAAACAAAAAATTACCTTTGCCTCTCCACGGGTTTCGAACCCTTAACCTCTGCCTCCGTGAACGCCCTAGCCACGGGCTCCTCAACCACGTGCGCTCAATGCACGTTGAGAACCAAAAGGCTCTACGTGCACTATCTTCCTTCCCTGGCGCCTTAATCAAAAAACATGAAGCACGAAAACCTTTCCCTTTGGCGCTTACCACCAACGGGTTTCGAACGCGGGCTCTTGCTTCCACCAACGTTTTTGCAGATCATTAGCTGCCAATGGACCACCGTGTCCAACGTGCTTAGAAATATCCAACCTCTTCACCTTATGCCTGGCGGTTAAGACGAAAATATTTTTCGTCTTCTTCCTCAACGAAGCTCTCGAAATCGCATACGAAATATTTCAACCTTGGCGCATATCAATCGTTCGAGGGATAATCTTCAAGGTCTTTTGGCCTCCCTTTTTATACACGAAGTTGCCATTATCTTCAAACGTCGGTGCTCCAAATTTTCAATGACATCGACGCATTTATCCTTTGTAATTTATAAAAGATTTAAATTCCAAGGAATTTAAATTTTATAAATTATAATTATAACCTTTGTCTTTTAAGGCCTTCTCTTATTGCATAACTTTGTATTGATGATATTTATTTATAAAAATTAAATTCCTTTTGAATTTAAATATTTTATAAAATAAATATTAGACCTCCTTTGAACTTTGCAATAGGCCTCCTTGGGTATTTATGAAAACCCATTTTAACTTATGCTCTCATATAATATTAAAATATTATGGAGCCCTTTTGCCTTTAACTTCTGCATTGTTGAAGCTTCTTCCTGAATATTTGTGACACCTTTGACGACTTTATTTTTTTCGAATTCCTTGACATTAAATATGACTTCATTTCTTGACATCAATGACAACTTTAACTTTTAGGACTCAAAATGTCCAACATTATATATATATATATAATGAGATATTTTATTTATAATACTTTTTACTATGACAATGTTGATAGATACTATAAAATTTTGTATTAATTAAGTTGTTTTCTTAGCAAAATTTATTATAATTTAAAATTTTATTTTTCTAAATTCTATGCAAGTTTTGTAGGTGAAAGCATGAGATTTCGAAAATAAAAGAAACACTAATTGCAATGTAAACTAAACAACTTGATGCATGAAATAACACGGATATAATCAAATCAAAAGCAGGAGCACAACCCTTTTTATTAATTTGATTCCAACTCGGTTACAATACATCTCCTCAGTTACATATTTTCAGTTACAATCATGAATAGTGATCTTCTTTTCCGCATGCCCACATTTGAAACGGGCGGGCCAGTGTTGCCGCCGCTAATGCCTGATAAGTCCTTGCTCCTTGTTGTTCTTCTTGCATTCAAAGAAATAGTAAACTGTTTAGTAGCACCTGTGTTAAAAACGTAGAACGTTTAACTTTAGAAATCGATAAGAAATACGTGCGACAGATTGACTAAATGCGTGCAACCAAAACAACTCTATGCAACCTGCAATTCGGACAGAAATCAGAAAACGTCACCAGACGGCCACTGCCACTGAAACAGTCGGCCAATCCACCGCGAATCAATGTTGTTACCTGCAGGTTAGTGGGACAGCAAACGACAAAAGCATGATATATTCACTAAAATCTTCTGAAATCCAGATTAGACGTAAAGTGTAATGCAAGATATACTCGAACAGAAAACGTAATGCATGATATATTCGGACGTAAAGCGTGAACTATTTAAACAACATAAAGCATAATGCAAAACAACACGCAATGACCGAATGGATTAATCATGCAACTGACAAAAAGTGTGGGGTGCCCAAGCGGGCCGCCCCGTTAAAACTCGACTTTGACGCCAATCCACTAGGAATGGGCTCAAAATCTCAGAGAATGATGTCGTCGGATTGATGGAATACTGTGTCCAATGTCGGATCTGAAGGTTCGGATTCACCTTCAAACAACCACCAATAACCTCTCCTGCGAAAGAGATTACGGGTGTAGAAGGGATGAATCGAAAAAGAGTGCAATCGGGTGTTTAGTTTGACAGCACTTCGTTGATTTCCAAAAAGCCACCCACCTATCTTTTGGGTGGAAAAATCCACACTTTTATAGACCCAGGTGGTCTCTTTGAATAGGCGTGCATAAGCGCCACGTGTTGGTCAAAGGTGCCATGTGGCGGTCGTGTCTCCACGAGAGAGGAAAATCCTCCACGACTCGGGCTTTCGTTAATGCCACTGTGACAATCCTCCAACGGCCCACGTAACTGACTGACTTTCACTGCCAGTTGTTTAATGCCCATTTTTGTATCTTTGTCAAAATGCTTGTATTTGTTTAAAGTCCGCCTTCGTTGGTTAACGTGCACTTTTAATTGTTTAATGTCTGCTTTTAACGGGTTGAATGTCTGCCTCTGAATGCCTAAAAATCTGCCCAGTCGCAAATGCCGAAGTGTCGCGATATCGCGACGTCGCGATATCGCGACACTTCGGCCAAGGCCCTTCCTTGAGTGTCGAAGTGTCGCGATATCACGACACTTCGGCCAAGGCTGTGCCTTGGGCGTCAAAGCGTCGCGATATCGCGATACTTAGGCCAAGGCAAGGCCTTGGGCGCCGAAGTCTTAATATCGCGACACTTCAGGCAAAGCTTTGCTTTGGGCGCAAAAGTGTCGCGATATCGCGACACTTCGGCCGAGGCCTTCTTTGATTAAGACTTTGTCTTGCTTAAGACTTTCTTTTGCTTAAGACTTTCTTTTGTTTAAGACTTTGTCTTGCTTAAGACTTTGTTTTGATAAAGGCTTTGTTTTGATAAAGGCTTGCTTTTGACTTTGATTAAGACTTTGTTTTGATAAAGGCTTTGTTTACTTTTCGACCTTCTGAACTGCTATGTAAGTGGCTAGGACCACTGTTTGACCTCTGAGGGCTGCCCTGAAAGCTGTGTATGTCAATGCGATCAGTGTTTGTAGTCACATAATCGGATTGGTGCTGTTTTGGTGTCTACAGATGCCCCTTTTTGGGAAGCGCTACGGGTGATGCAGTGCTGAGCAAAAATAGATAACCAAAGCACTAATGATTAGGGTTTCTTGGTAACCTAACCAACTTTTGATGCCCCAAGTATGGAAAGGGCATGCATTCTTGAATCCTTGCTTCTGACGAGCTAAGGAATTTGATTTCAAGTGTTAACCTATTTTGGTGAGGTGTGACTTGAGCTTGGACATTGATCAGTCATGATTAGGCAAAGGGCGTAACCTTTTGTCCACAGGGGAACCTTGTGTTCATGCTTCGAGAATGCCAAGTGTTTGATCAATTTGATGATTGCTTGTTTACTGCCCCAAGCAGGAGCGTAATTGTCTTTGTCAATGATTCTTTGAATGCATGTCATTGCCTTGATTGGGTGTGTGCTTGTTGATTGGTGACTAAGTGTGACTACCCCCTCAAGCGACGAATCGATGAGGGAATGACCTTCATGAGAAAAGCGACGAGTCGCTTGACCCAAGATGACTTGTGCAAGGGTGCCTTTAGATGTTTTACCATTTAAGCATGTGCAATTTCCCGACATTTGGACCTATTTTTGGTGGGTGTTAACCCTTTTGGTGATGCCATAATGGGGTGAAATCGTCAAAAACCCGTCTTCCCGTGGAGCGGTCCGGCTATGGTAGCCTTCTTGGGGAAGTAGGAGAGTGACAATTTGAGCCCCGACATCGATTTTTTATGCCAAGAGGTTAAGTGCAAGAGCACTTGTGTCCGGCAATGCTTATTGCTTATGTTTTTGTGTTGCATTTTTGTGATGTTTTTGTTGTTTTGATTTTCTTGCTTTGTGTATATGTCATGATTTTATGTTATGCATAATGATTGATGTTGATGGATGCATGCTACTTTATATTGATGGATGCATATGGTATGATAAATGTGATTGTTGTATGTTGATTTATTTTGATGGATGCATATGTTGTGATGAATGCAAATGTTTTTGATTTATATGTGATATGCGGAAATGAAATGGATGAATAGAATTTGTGATGTTTGGCTATGGCACCATAGACTGTTTATGACTTTGTTATTTTGTCTTTTAGGCGATTGTTGTAGTGGATGACTTTGTATGTATACATGTGGTTTTTCTTTTTTTGTATTTTTTGATGGTATTGTAAGGATGAAAAGTAGTGCAATTGGTTTAGAAATGTAGCTAAGGTTTTCCGAGACTCAGACGGTTTTAACTTACTAGCCATGATTGTACTTTATCTTACAAGACTTTTGAACAAGGTATGAATCGGACTTGTTTTTGACCAAGCTATTTCACATCCCTGTGTGTGCAATTGAGTTCATTTATGTGGTATTTGTCAGGATACCGCCGATGCTAGATGGGCTTTCAACCGAACTTGTATTGAGGATCACCTAATTAGCTCCACTAACTCCTTTGTTGTATTTAGTTAGATTAATCTGCGGTGTTATCCAGGATACCATAAGCTAGCTCATCCTTATGCAAACATTGGTCTACACACACGCAAAGCGAATGTGATAGACATATCGTCATGCGGGTAGGATACCACCATTGTGAGATAGGCTATCAACCAAACCTGTAATGAGGATCACCTAGATGGTTTTCGAATGCCGAGAATTCCAGGGATTCAAGTTCAGGATATTTGTTGGCTGAATGATTTAGAAAGTTGCTCGTCTATATAGTGATGAAGATCACTGTTTATTTTCTATTAATTCTTTTTGAGCAAGGATTTTGGATAGTGGTGATAACCACTGTTATTTGATTTTGTATTTTGAGTATTGTGAGTTTGGGCTTGTGAGTGGCCTTGATCCTTGTGGCCTTGGGGACGACTACGCATCCTGGTTAGGGGCATGTAGTACGAATCCTTACGACGTTGGGAACCAAGGGGGTGATGGAGATTATGGAGCAAGGGCATTGATCTGTTAGGCCTTGGGGATGACTACCCATCCTGATTAGGGGCGGATAGTACGAATCCTTACAACTTGGAGATCAAAGGTGAATGGAAAGTTTTAGGATGATGATTTGTTGGAATTTTGTTTGTGAATGGTGTTGATCCCTTTAGGTCTTGGGGATGACTACCCATCCTTGGTAGGGACGTGTAGTACAAATCCTTACAACTTTGGGAACCAACTATGATTTGAATTTGGTAGTGGTGAAAACCACTGTATATGGAGGTGAATGGATAGGAAAGAGCTTGTCCTTTTGTCAATTCTCAGCATTCTGGGACCATTCGCACGGGGGGATGAGCAAGATAACCATTTCACTTATGGTGACCTGGACTACTGCGAGTGTTTCATCTTTCGTTCACACAACTTGGGAATTTTTATGTGTTTTAATTTGTGTTGGGATGTTACGTAACAAGGTGTATTTCAAGTGTAACTCTACCTTCGTAAAATCTATCCGACTTGATACATTACATGGCTAAAGAGCAAAATGATGACTGAATCACGAAATCCTTGATACATTAAAAGACCACTGACTCTAGTGTGGTAAAAAGCAATGCATGGTGTTTTGTTGTTTTTGTAAAAATGGAACAGTGTGGAACAAGATGGACTAGCAGAGCAATTACAACCTATGGTGCCTTTGACCCGTACGACCACAAATATGCAATGTATGGATGCAATGCTTTAATGCAACTATGTATTTTTGTATTTTTGATGGATTGATTTTGGTGAATATGAAGATGAGGTGCGAGAAGAGCTCTCTATTGATGAATTTGAGTATGCCTAGAAATGAAATGCAAAAAATTTTGTTGTTTTTGATGATTTTTGTTGTTTTTGATGATTTTTGTTGTTTTTGAATTTTCTTGATTTTTGACCAAGCGATTGTGGAAATCCTTGGAGCATTTTGGGATTGACCAAGCGATTGTAAGAATCCTTGGAGCATTTGGGGATTGACCAAGCGATTTTAGGGATCCTTGGAGCATTTTGGGATTGACCAAGCGATTTTAAGAATCCTTGGAGCATTTTTGGGATTTGACCAAGCGATTTTAAGGATCCTTGGAGCATTTTTGGGATTTGACCAAGCGATTATAGAATCCTTGGAGCATTTTTGGGATTGACCAAGCGATTTTAAGAATCCTTGGAGCATTTTTGGGATTGACCAAGCGATTATAGAATCCTTGGAGCATTTTGTTGGGATTTGACCAAGCGATTGCGATAATCCTTGGAGCATTTTTGGGATTTGACCAAGCGATTGCGATAATCCTTGGAGCATTTTTGGGATTTGACCAAGCGATTTTGAGAATCCTGGTGGGATCCTTGGAGCCTTTTGGGATTGACCAAGCGATTGCGAGAATCCTTGGAGCATTTTGGGATTTGACCAAGCGATTGCGATAATCCTTGGAGCATTTTTGACCAAGCGATTGCGATAATCCTTGGAGCATTTTTGGGATATGGCTCTCTTAGATATAGAATGGTCGCAAATGACTGATATTCAAGGGTTCTATTTCCTTGATACCATCGAGAGAAGCTAGCCGGTATGTCCCGGGTCCTATTTTGCTATCAATGACATATGGACCTAACCAATTTGCCGCGAACTTGTCCCTTAGGTGGGACGGCAAATTAGAGTTTTGTTGGTTTTCCTTCAAAACCAAATCACCAACCCGAAAGTCCCTTAGGTGAACTTTCATGTTGTAAGCTTTCTTAAGCCGCTCTTGATAGATACGTAAGTGCTCGAGAGCATTAACGCGTCGTTCGTCAAGCAACGTAAGTTGGTCTAACCGGGCCTGCCGTGCAGTGTCATCATCGATGAACTCCTGCATTGATATGCGGAGGGAAGGAATTTCCAACTCTAGAGGCATTACTGCCTCTGAGCCATACACGAGCGAAAACGGAGTGGCCCCAGTTGGCATCCGAATGCTGGTGCGATAAGCCCAAAGGGCAAGTGGGATTTGGATGTGCCAATCCTTATGACTATCTGCGACCGTATTTTTAAGGATGGCAACTAGCATTTTGTTTGACGCCTCTGCTTGCCCATTTGCCTGCGGATAATAGGGTGTCAAAAAACTGTGCTGGATTTTGTACTTTGTGGTCAAAGCACGCACGTCTTTGTTCTTGAATGATGGCCCATTATCCGAGATTATTTTGGATGGAATACCAAAATGACATATGATGTTATGCAAAATGAACTCCACAATGCGGGGTCCTATCGTAGAGGTTAGCGGAATTGCTTCCACCCATTTGGTAAAATATTTTGTGGCCGTTATGATAAACGTGTGACGGCCTGACGATGCAGGGGAGATCTTTCCAATTAGATCGAAGCCCCACTACGAAAATGGCCAAGCAGACTGGACTGTCTGCAAGGCCTGGGAAGGTACGTGCATCAAATTGGCATGATGTTGACACTTCACGCACTTCTTGACATATGCGCAACAATCTCGCTCTAAATATGGCCAATAATATCCCATGCGAAGAATGCACTTTGCAATGGCCATACCACTAAAGTGGCCACCACATGTACCATCGTGCGCTTGGGCGACTGCCCAAGTGGACTCTTGTTGGTCCAAGCAACGAAGAAGGATTCCTTCATAGCTACGACGATACAAAATGTCTCCTATCAAGACATACTTAGCCACTTTCTGCTTGAATGTTCATTTTGCGGCGTGCGTCAATCCAAGGGGAAGATTACCTAACTTGAGGTAGTCTCTAATGGGTAAATACCAGTCCTGTTGATCGAAAACCTCGACAGTATGAACAACCAATCCCTTTTGAAGTTCCTCCCTAACAAATGCTGAGCAGGATAGAACTTGTAAGAACAACGTTGTGTTGCTATTGATGGGAGTAGGGGAGAATAAGGACCCCCAGTTGGCATGTTTCAGACGATCACGGATTTGAGAGAACTTATCCGAGGATGGTTCAATCGGATCATGTGGATTCTCGACGTCAAGTCCGAGCTTGCACGCTCCATCATGGATTGCGATAAGGTTTTGACTTGAATGGTTGTCATATCACCGGAAAGGTCTTGCGGGATTAGTGACCCCAAGGAGGCCATTGTGTCCGCAAAATGATTCGATGACCGAGGGAGTGCCTCGATGTCGTACCATTCAAGTTTTGCCAAGAATTTGTCCACAAGGGCTTTATAAGCCTGCAAAACTGGGCATTTGCATTTGTATTCCCCTTTGACTTGATTGACGATTAACAGACGAATCACCAAAGATGTTTAGTCATTTGATGTTCATGGCGATTGTTGTCTGAAGACCTAGGAGCAAGGCTTCATACTCTGCATTATTGTTGGTGCACGGGAAGTTTAATTTAAATGACAGGGGCATTGGAGCGCCCTGCGGTGTGAAGAATACAATTCCCGTGCCACCACCTTGCTCACATTTAGAACCATCAAAAAATAAGGTTATGTCGGCTTGTGACTCAGGCTCATCAGAATCTGGCGATTCTGAGACATGGAAGACCCCATCATCGGGTAGTTCTATGACTAGAGGCTGATCATCTTCAAGAGGAGCCTCTGCTAGTTGATCGGCTATGACTTGTCCTTTGATAGATTTTTGTCCAATAAATTCTATGTCAAATTTCGTCAACAACATGATCCATTTCGTCGTGCGACTACTATGATAGGTACGACTCATCATGTATCGCAATGGATTCTCCTTAGACACAACATACGTAGTGTTGCTCAGCATGTAGTGGCGTAGCCTCTTGGTAGCAAACACCACTGCCAAGCAGAGTTTTTCAACGTATGCATAGTTAAGTTCGTAACTGACCAAGGTGCGGCTAAGATAGTAAGTAGCCTGTTCTTTGTGAAGTTCATTCTTTTGGGCCAGCATGGCACCCAATGCCACCTCAGTAGCTGAGATGTATAAGTAGAATGGCACTCCTGGTCTAGGTGGTGCCAATACTGGCGGCGAAGCCAAGTATCGTTTGATTTCATCAAAGGCTGACTGGCACTCGTCATCCCAGTGAAATGTAACCCCTTTGTGCAATAATTTGTTCATGGGTCGACACTTGTCAGATAACTGCGCTATGAAGCGCTTAATCGACGCGACCTTTCCTTGCAGACTTTTGAGCTGCTTGATAGTGGTTGGGGGAGCCATTTCAAGGATTGCCTTGACTTTCTTTGGGTCCACTTCGATGCCTCGCTTTGAGACTATAAAACCCAAGAGTTTTCCGGATGTGACGCCGAATACGCACTTCTTGGGATTCAGTCTGACCTTATGCTCTATGAGGCGATCGAGAATCTTGCTTAAGTCACCGAGATGATCTGAGCGCAAAAGAGACTTGGCTAACAAATCATCCATGTAATCTTCCAAAGTTTTATGCATGTAATCGTGGAAGATGTACGTCATGGCACGTTGGTAGGTGGCGCCAGCATTTTTAAGGCCAAAAGGCATGACCTTATAACAAAATGTCCCCCAAGGCGTTGTGAACGCCATTTTGAGTTGATCCTCAGGATTGATACGAATCTGATTGTATCCTGAGAAACCATCCATGAGGGATAGCATTTCGTGACCTGCTGTAGCGTCTACCAATGCGTCGATGCTTGGCAAGGGGAAATCATCCTTAGGACTCGCTTTGTTTAGATCTCAAAAATTAGTGCATATGCGAATCCTCCCGTCGAGCTTTTTGACGGGCACCATGTTGGACAACCATGGCGGATAGTCCACGCAGATGACAAACTGTGCATCCAACAGCTTTTGCAATTCATCTTTGACCATCAAGGCCATCTGTTGGGTGCATCTTTCGTAGTTTTTGCTTAACTGGGCTTGATTGTCGGATCAAGCGTTAAATTATGCGTGACTAGCTGCGGGTCTAGTCCCGGCATATCCTTGTATGACCATGCAAAAACCTCCTTCTTCTCTTTGAGAAGGGCAATGTAGTCGGCTTGCTCTTCGGGGGATAAGACTTACCCCCGACTTGAGAATCTATGGATTCATTGGGTCTATGCCGATGTCTACGTCAGTCGTCTCCTCGATCGACATGTGGGATCCGTCCTCCAACTGATGTGGAGTTGGGATCAAATGGATATCATTAGCTGAGTTTAGATCTACGTTTGGAACCTCGGGTCCCTCTTCAGCTTGAAAAATATCCTGAGTTGTCCCTGGGGTAAAATGAGGCATTTCACCGAAAGGCCAATACTCTGATGGGGAGAGCGGTGAATTGACGCGATCCCAATCGATGGCATCTATGTCTAGATGCAATGACCATGCTGGATCGGCCGGATTGCGGATGGGTGCGGTCAAATCAATGGAGATCATGTGGATGAAATGAATTTGGTCTCCATTACCGCGGGTGTGATAACTCGAACATTCTGGATGCTCCCTATGCTCTGGATCTGGCTCTGTAGGGACGGGCATGAACGGATCGGCCCTATGTGTTGATAGGAAGACGGGGTCTTCCCTCGGTACTGATGTCATGATAGGGTCTCGGGGTGGACGGTGCTCATCGTGAATTTGGAGCCATGGATCCAACACTTGGTCCCACCCTGCTGGGTCTACCCACCATTCATGCCCTAACCTTATGCCCATCTATCCCATTAGATCTTCATGAGTTAAAGGGCGATTATTCCATCGTGCATGTCTAAGATAGATCATCTTAGTCTCATCTTCTGAATCACTTTCGGAGATCCAAAAATGTTCATTCTCTTCGACAGAATGCTACTTGCGACATTGAGGGTTCTCCTTGTTCCAGCAAGTTAATCTGGTCCCATTGCGGTTGTTCCACTCTTGGTGGAGGGACCTGATTCTCTTGACACTGTATTGACTCAACTGGAACCTCTAAGGGGAATAGCTTCAAAAAGATGTCCGAACACCGTTTATGTTCTCTTTGGGGATTAATGTCCGAACTTTCACCTCTCTCTAGCAAAGGAGAGGGATTACTGCTTTTGCCAAGGGTGTTTGTTGACCATGGGAGGTAATCTCCCAATGTATATTCTGTATTTGGGTTGGCATAAAGATCTGGTGCCAATCCCCCCTTGTTGCCTATTTCTAGGCCTTGCATATTTTCTACCAAGATGTCTAAGGGCAGGGGGTGGTTGAACCCTACTCCCGACTTATCATATGGCATCTGATATCTTGGTTGGCAAAGGACACGCATCCCTTGCTCATATCTGCCTAGCCCGTATCCATGCCAATTGCATTGGCCGAGATATCTTAGAGCGAAGTCCGGGTTTGACAGATAGTTGATATTTTCAACAAAAGGCTCTTCGTCTTCTTCCTTTTGCTTGCATGGTTCAAGACCATGATCAAGGCCCCCATACACAAAATTTGTCTGGTTTGGTGGGTAACCTAGAGGAACAACTGTTCCTATGGGAAGGCGAGGTCTCCCCATGTCCTGTATTGATTCTAATGCGGGCGTTGCCACAACATTCTGCACTAAATACTCCCCCAGGCCCGTACTGGCCATTTCAAAAGTGATTGTTGATGCTTGGGAGGGAGGGAACGGGAGTCCTTCCTGAGTCCATTCCATGTTTGGTGTTTTAGGAGTCTCAACTTCCGTTGTGCTAGGTATTTCCTCTGTTGATACCGTTGAAATTGTTGGCAACCCCTCTTCTAGGGGTTGAGCCTCTTCCATGATCTGTTTTCCCTTGTCCTTCTGTTTAGCCATGACAGGTGGCATTGGTAGTGAAGGAGCAGATGATGAAGACTCACCTGGCTGGGATTTTGCTATTTTGGTCACCAATGGTGCCTGCGGTATTGGACCCTGTTTAGATGGATTTAACTGGAAATCCAAATGCATTGAAGGGAGGGTCGATTGAGGCATTAATTGCACCGCATTGCAATACTTGAAGGGTTCTAAGTCCATCGAGACTACATGTATTTCTCCTTCAAAAGCATACTTTAAGCATTGGTGAGCGATCGAAGGGACACACTTCATGTCCCTGATCCAAGGCCGCCCTAGCAGTATATTGTAAGCCATCTCGCCTTCCAACACATGGCACAATGTAGGTATTGTCTTTTGTCCTACCTGGACAAGCAGAACAACTGTGTCGATCTGTCGAGCATATTGCATCGTTGAAAGCTCGCAGTGTGTATGTGGAGGCTGTGATATGAGAGGTCGGCGGCTTCAAATGTTTTAGTGGCTGCAGTGGTAATGATGTTACTTTGGACGAGCCGGTATCTACCAACACTCTCTTGTACGGGATCCCGTTGACCCGTGCGATAACGTGCAGGGGTGGATCTGCCATGTCATTCGATATTGTTTTGACTTCATCCTCTCTGAAGGTAATGACCGGCTCCATACATCGTTTCACATGTCCCACGAAGTTGTTGAAAGAATTTGCTTCGTGAGGCTGTAATTCGATGGCTTTTAAAATTTCCATAAGAGCTTCCCTATGAGGTGTTGACTGTTGAATAAGCTCGTAAATGGAAAGCCTAGCCGATGTGGTCCGCAAACTCTGCGTGAGTTTGGTCCGTATCGTGACCTCGGGTCTAGGCGGAGGCAACTGCACAGGGCGTTGTTGAGGCTGCGACGTTGTTGGAACTTCCCTTGTAGCTACCTCGGGGGCAACTGCTGGGTACTTTTTGTTCCTGGTCACTATGCTGATCATTCCCACAAATCCTTGCATGGGAAGATTCTGTCGCACCTCATTAATCTGGAGAGGTTTTGCCTGTGCCTCGTGGGCAGGCAAAGGGTCCTTGAATACCCCCATTTGTTGATTATTTGGCGCTATGGGGTTGTCCACGGCCAATGTTTTATTGTCGATCAAATCTTGGATTAATCCTTTGAATTTCCAGCATCCATTCAAGTCATGTCCCCTTCGCCTATGGAATCTACAATATAATTCCTCTCTGTATCCCTTAGGCTTGGGAGCGTTAGGGTCTACAGTTTGGATCTCTGGAAGGGTGACTAAATTTGTCGCTGACAAGCGGTCAAATAAGGAGTCCCTAGACTCCGTATAAGGGGTGAATTGTCGCCTAGGGCGACGCTGCTGATTCTGCTCCTGTTTCTTATTATCTCTTTCATAACTAGGAGGCACTTGCACGGTAATTAGCCTTTTGAGGCTGTATTTCTTGCACGGGCTTGGGGACATTTATCGCAACTTGATTAACCGCAGCGGGTTGTGATTGCGTAGTCCCAGTCTTAGTGGTTTTATTCCACTCTTTCTTTTTAGGCTTGGCGATTGCGCCCTCACCTATTTTGATCTCTTCTATAACTCTGGCTTGCGCCAAAGCTTCTTCTAAACTGTCGTATTGCTACAACAGCAATAGCCTAGAGATTGATTTTAAGCAACTCCGTGCAAACATCTATGTGAGATCAGACATAGGGGGACGGTAGGGTAGCTTAGAAAGCAAAGCCCTCCATCGATTCCCGTATGCTGCCATTGTTTCTTCCTCATATTGCCTGAGGCTGGCCAGATCACTCAGTGATGCCTTCTTCCTTGTGTTGAAGGCAAAGCGTTCAAGAAACGCATCTACTAATTGATCTAGGTTGTTTATGCTGTGTTTTGGTAATTGTGTGAACCAATCCGAGGCAGGGCCTGCGAATGTGGTTATGAATGTCCTAAGCAACAATGCGTCATTATCTTGGATGCCGAAGCATTGACTTAGGAATCTTGTGACATGTTCTTGTGCATCCTCTTCACCTTTAAAGACTGCCAATTGAGGCAACTTGAAATGTTCGGGGTAAAGAGGTGTGGGCACTGAGGGATGCACTGGATGACTGCGGAGTTGACGTAATGTGGGTTTTTGATGCCCAGAAGCTTTTGTCTCCACAGACTCCAAACGCTCTAATAGCGCTTTGTATGCATCGGAAGATTTTATTTCTTCCTCTTTTGTTTGCTCCCGTTGTGAGTTATGGGAGACTGGAGGCCTATGGGGGGGTGGCCGAGTGGTAGCCCTCCCGCCTTGATGGGGCATTTCGGCCCGTTCTATTTCTGGTTCATACTCCTCATAAACTTCTTGAGGAGTCTCTGGGCGAGACCTATGACCCTGATTGAGTCCCTGCTGAGGGTACCCATCATTGTTTCGGGGAGTGGCCTCCCTCTCGGGTCTATAAGGTCTCGGAGGCAAAGCTTGACGAGGTCGCGGAGACCTATCCTGCACCAAAGGATTGTGCCTCTCATATTGTTCTGCTCTTTGGGTGCGAGGGGTTGACACCCTCTCAGGTAGTTTATATCGCAACTCATCCGCTTCGCGCTGCATGCGCTCTTTATTCAGGCGGTATAAGTACTCTAACTCCTGATGACCTTGCTCAAGCTGCGTGATTCGGGCTTGGCGGGCGGCATGTCTAGCGACTGCCGGGTCAACTTGGTCTGCCCTCTTTTGCTCAGGAGGCTTAAATGTTTTTCCTATGTGTTTGCCTCGATCTTGATGATCTAAAATTTCAATGGGTTGCTTCCCTCTGTCGAGGTAGGCGACATTTACTTGAGGCTCTGGCCTCGATGTGTGATCATGATACCTAGCAGGTGCGGAAACGCAAGGTTCCCGCGCTGTTTGTTGTCCTTGAGGAATGCGATGGCTTTCCTCGTACTCCCTTTCATGGGTTTGAAAGGGGCGGGCGGAGTTAGCTCGCCTTGTGTAAAGAGCCCTGCGCTCTGGATTTTGTCTTTCTGTTCTAATGGGAGGCAAAGGAGAGATGCCATATCCATGTTGTCTCTCCAAATGAACACTGTGCCTCTCTAGCGCTTCATCGCGCTGCGGCCACTCAGATCTAGCCTCAAGAGGCGGTTGTCTATTTACATTGAGATCTACATGTAAAGCTTCTTCCCGAAAGGGGCTGTGTTGAATGGGCATACCCCATAGAGGGGGGTCCCAATAATTCCTTTTAGACATGGAATGATGTGGATTCTCTTGTGGCCCAGACCGCCAAGGCGGTATGACCAAGTCTTCAGGACTAAAGCGAAGGCGACTTGTGCCTGCTTCTTGTGTACCTTCCGGAGCTTCTACCCTTGATTGGGCTTGGCTACGGGTGTACACCATTGTGGTGCTTCTCTACTATCTAAGCAGATTTTTATCTTGTTTATGATGATTTTTTTTTTTGTTTACACTAAGCAGAAATGAACACACACATACACAAACCGTGATTATCTCTTTTAAGGATTAAATAGTGTGTCCTAAACTGGTTTAGTGCATTTTGATGTTTTGTTTTGTTTTTGCAAGTTTTGAAGAACGTTTAAATGCATAATGTTGGCTCATATGACTCCCATAAATGGTCGCCCCTTCAATATACCATTGTCGGACCGATATACCAACCTCTCTATATACCCGCCCTTACGAGAGGGAAACTATAGGTACGTGAGAGCAGATGGTACGTGGAACATAGGCGGTACGGAAGGGGGGATTGTCCTGTTAATGACACCTACCATAGAAGACTTATCCTCGCGCGCATGGGAATCACCCTAGCAACACTCGGTCAGCTTTCGTCAGGATTTACGCCTAACAACAGTGACAATCGGGGGAAATGGATGCAAAGCTAAGCCAAGGTGGTGATGAACCCACCGTTGGTCTTGCTCAAGGGCTGGGGTTTTACGACCAGCTCCTTGGTTTAATTTTACCACGTGAAGTGTGTGGGGTTCATTTTATTTAATAAAAATGAAACAGGCAAAAAAAAAGAAACTTTCCCTAAGCCATGCAAACACTACAAACCGGAAAACAGTAAATAGAAATTTGACGGAATTTTTTTTTTTTTTTTTTAAAAATTAAATAAATAAAGCATGAAAATTGACGACAACTTTCTCTACCCTTCTTTAACAATTAAAAAAAATGAAAGTAAAAAAATAAACAAATAAAATGATTTTTTTTTTTTGAAATTTTTAATGGATTAAAACTTTTCCTAAGAAGGCAAACATAAAAGAAAATAGAAATATCACAGCAGAAAATGACAGGGACAGTTAGAAACCGTTACCTCTTTTCTGCCCGGACTTGTTGTTTCTGATCTTCGGCTCTAAAATTTACAGGCAGAAATTCGTCCAGGCAAAGACGAATAACAGTCTGCTTTTAAAAAAAAATGGTACCTGTTAAGCACAAAACACAAAAATTTGATTAGTTTCTGTGATATTAAAAATCAGGGAACGGTCCCACCGTGATCGCCACTGAAAGCATGAGATTCCGAAAATAAAAGAAACACTAATTGCAATGTAAACTAAACAGCTTGATGCATGAAATAACACGGATATAATCAAATCAAAAGTAGGAGCACAACCCTTTTTATTAATTTGATTCCAACTCGGTTACAATACATCTCCTCAGTTACATATTTTTAGTTACAATCATGAATAGTGATCTTCTTTTCCGCATGCCCACATTTGAAACGGGCGGGCCAGTGTTGCCGTCGCTAATGCCTGATGAATCCTTGCTCCTTGCTGTTCTTCCCGTATGTCAAAGAAACAATGAAACTAGGTTAGTAGCACCTGTGTTAAAAACGTAGAACGTTTGTCTTTAGAAATCGATAAGAAATACGTGCGAAAGATTGATTAAATCGTGCAACCAAAACAACTCTATGCAACCTACAATTCGGATAGAAATCAGAAAACGTCACCAGACGGCCACTGCCACTGAAACAGTTGGAAAATCCACCGCGAATCAATGCTGTTACCTACAGGTTAGTGGGACGACAAACGACAAAAGCATGATATATTCACTAAAATCTTCGAAATCCAGATTAGACGTAAAGTGTAATGCAAGATATACTCGAATAGAAAACGTAATGCATGATATATTCGGACGTAAAGCGTGAACTATTTAAACAACATAAAGCATAATGCAAAACAACACGCAATGACCGAATGGATTAATCATGCAACTGACAAAAAGTGTGGGGTGCCCAAGCGGGCCGCCCCGTTAAAACTTGACTTTGATGCCAATCCACTAGGAATGGGCTCAAAATCTCAGAGAATGATGTCGTCGAATTGATGGAATACTGTGTCCAATGTCGGATCTGAAGGTTCGGATTCACCTTCAAACGACCACCAATAACCTCCCTTGCGAAAGAGATTACGGGTGTAGAAGGGATGAATCGGAAAGGAGTGCAATCGGGTGTTTAGTTTGACAGCACTTCGTTGATTTCCAAAAAGCCGCCAACCTGTCTTTTGGGTGGAAAAATCCACACTTTTATAGACCCAGGGGGTCTCTTTGAATAGGCATGCATAAGCGCCACGTGTTGGTCAAAGGTGCCATGTGGCGGTCGTGTCTCCACGAGAGAGGAAAATCCTCCACGACTCGGGCTTTCGTTAATGCCACTGTGACAGTCCTCCAACGGCCCACGTAACTGACTGACTTTCACTGCCAGTTGTTTAATGCCCATTTTCGTATCTTTGTCAAAATGCCTGTATTTGTTTAAAGTCTACCTTCGTTGGTTAACGTGCACTTTTAATTGTTTAATGTCTGCTTTTAACGGGTTGAATGTCTGCCTCTGAATGCCTAAAAATCTGCCCAGTCGAAAATGCCGAAGTGTCACGATATCGCGACGTCGCCAAGGCCCTATATCGCGACACTTCTGCCAAGGCCCTTCCTTGGGTGCCGAAGTGTCACGATATCGCGACGTCGCGATATCGCGACACTTCGGCCAAGGTTTTGCCTTGGGTGCCGAAGTGTCGTGATATAGCGACACTTCGGCCAAGGCAAGGCCTTGGGCGTCGAAGTGTCGCGATATCGCGACACTTCAGGCAAAGCTTTGCTTTGGGCGTCGAAGTGTCGCGATATCGCGACGTCGCGATATCGCGACACTTCGGCCGAGGCCTTCTTTGATTAAGACTTTGTCTTGCTTAAGACTTTCTTTTGCTTAAGACTTTCTTTTGTTTAAGACTTTGTCTTGCTTAAGACTTTGTTTTGATAAAGACTTTGTTTTGATAAAGGCTTGCTTTTGACTTTGATTAAGACTTTGTTTTGATAAAGGCTTTGTTTACTTTTCGACCTTCTGAACTGCTATGTAAGTGGCTAGGACCACTGTTTGACCTCTGAGGGCTGCCCTAAAAGCTGTGTATGTCAATGCGATCAGTGTTTGTAGTCACATAATCGGATTGGTGCTGTTTTGGTGTCTACAATAGGGTGATCTAATTTATTATTTGATATCTTTGATATTGGCCATTAAGAATAAAATTCAATATATAATGGAAACTTTTAAATTTAATTTTTTAAGGTTCTTTTGCCTTTGTATGCCCTCCTTGCATTTCTCTCTTAATTCTATAGTAAAGCATTTTCGAATGGGTAATAAGCATCTAAAGAGATTGCAGAGGGATGACACACACATCAAGATGTTTAGTCTTATATACTCTCTCGATGGTATATCTAGGCTAGTTGGTATTTTTGTTTTAGATACACCAATAAGATGTAACCCTAGTGTATTTTTTTGCTCAAACACTACTTGAAGGTGTAAAAGAGGTCAAAAAAGAGGTCAAATATTTTCATCAAGATGATTTTAGCATTAAGGCATAATTTTTGTTTTCCTCTTAAACTAGATTTATCCAAAAGTCCTTATCTTTGCTTTACTTTTTGGTCTCATTGGTCATGGGGTCAAATACCCTTCCCAACCCATTTTACTTCTCAAGGTAGTATGCAATCATAATTGTGCATAGGCATTGTCTTCATAGAGTAGTGTGACATTTCCTTGTAATGACACTAATATACAACATTGTCGTTGTGTGCTCATTTGATGCTTGTAGGCTAGAAGTTCATGTGATTGATCCTTGACCCTATTTATGGTTGAGATCTCAAGATGTGTTATGTGAGGAGGTGTAGACATTGAAAATTGACTCATCCAAATAAATCATTTTTTCTTAGAATCCCTAGAGAGGCTCTCAAAATTGCTAAGTGCAAGTTTGAACCCTCCTTTTTCTTATTTTACTTTGTTTTTCTTGACCTTGACTAAATTCACACCTGATAAATTATGGGACATGTATTCAACAAATTTGGACTTTTTTCTTTAAAAAATTCTAAATTTTTGGGCTTACCTTTGTGGTGTCGGCTTGGACAAGGTTGTTTTTTGTTTTCCTCTTTTTAACCCTCTAAACCTCCTATAAATAAGAGGATTGGACCCCCACCCTTTTTTCAAAGAAGCTAAGCCACCCAGTTCTTCATCATCTTGATATCATGCTTCTAGTGCTCTTGATGTTATTGAAATACTTTTGTGCTCTACTCTTGGTGTGTTTTTGTGATTTCACTCTTGAAGATAAGCAAGTGGAGAAGCCTTAATGACAAATTATCTTCTAGAAGGAGGAGAGGTCTTCCACCTTTGCTCTTGCTTCCTCTACAGGCTTATCAGGTTGTCTCTTTGCATTCATTAGCTCTTAAATCATTCAATTTAGTGTTAAAATTGCATTTTGCATCTTGATTTTTAGTTTTAGGTCCTCTTGTGTGAATTTGTACCCTACCCACTATAGGGTATGGATTCAATAAAAACACTGTTTTCGTTAATTTTTATTTTTTTTCAATATTTCTTCTTGTTTCTAAATTTGTGACCTGTAATTTATAGGGTGTGGATTCGATCATAATAGTTTGGGGGAAAACTTATATCCCCAAAACTCTAGATTTGCAATTGCATGCTTTTCTATGATTGCATTCATTCTATTAGCATTCTTGTTTATTATTTCATATTGTCATATCTCGTTGTGTTTGCTTCCAAAGGTCAAATATCATGTTTAATTTTGAATAATCAGCTAAAAGGACCAAGGGGGCTTGATTGTTGCACCTCCAAGCTCAGTAATATAGCAACCTAAGTAGGTCCCCAAACATTGATCAAGTTCTTTAGTATTTTTGAAGTTATTTTGCAGGTTTTGAAGCTATTGGATATATCTGGATGCAAGTCAAAAGTTAAGGTCAACCACCGGATCAAGTAAGTGCCCTAAGTAGAATTCTTAGGTTGTTTTTGGTTTGTTTTTTGTCTATTTTTATTTTAAATTCAGCTCATGATAAAATACAATAAAAATAAAAATAAAAACATTTGATTTTGTTTCTAGGCATTAATAAAGAGAAAAGCATATAGTCTACATCTAGGTTAAATTTATTTGTGCATTCTTTTGATCCCTTGCTTGAAAAGAAAAATATTTACTTTTATTGCAAACTAGGGTTAGTCCTCATTAAAACTAAGAATAATTTTATAAATAGCTTCTTGTTTACTTGCATCATTATTTTTCTTGCATTATTCTTTAATTCCTTTTAGCTTAGATTTTAGAAAGACCAAACATAGGTGTTTGCTAAATATACACATCAAACATTCCATCCTTGGACTTGGAGCAAGTCCTAAAACCATTCTTGGTGAACCCTTTTGATCCCCTAGCCCCTAAGTGTATAGGATAAATATACCCCCACGATCACCTTGGCTCCTAATGGATCCAATCGAGAATCATACATGGTAGGGTAGTTTTCCCCCCTCTACATATTTGGTGAACCCAAAATGAAAACACGCCTTTAGTGGCCAAATTAGAAAGCCTCTTCCTTTTGTTTTCCTTTTAAAAACTTTAAGCAAGACCATTAAATTTGTTTGGTTAGAATCAAAAATTTTAAAAACATCTTAAAATTCCTTTATGTATCTTTTTCTAGCTTTTAAATCCTCCTTTTCTCCTCTGTATTTTCTCTTTCTCCTATGGCTCCCATCCTTAGGAGTCTTTTGGAATCTAGTAATATTCTTCAAGAAGATGACCAGATTGATAGGGAGAATCCTAATCTAGGAGATAAATAAAATATAAAAACTAGTAATGATCTTGATCTTATTTAGGGGTCTAATGGACACCTCACCTTCAAATAATTTGATCATATCTAGAATTTCTTCAAACATCAAATGCAAGCCTTGTATAAGGCTATGTATGAAGAATCCCAACTCGAAGAGGTTGGGACATCTCATCCTCAAACTATTTCTTCTCAAAATATTCATACCAATATTTTCTTTGAATCTTCTCATAATGTTAATCCATTTCATAAACCTACATATGCTACTACTATAACCACCAATTTTGGAGTAATTCCACAAGCTCCTACAACTAGTAGTGCATCTCAAAATCATTTTCAATTTCCTCATTATATTGCTTCTTCTATTCCACCAAATATGAATTGTTTCTTGCAACAAGATACCATGCAAAATATTCCCTTCCATAACCCATATCATAATAGTGTTAATGCCTCCAACATTAGCTAAGTTCCCTTTCAACAACCTACCTATAACCCTCCCCTAGGGAATATAGGGGTATTGCACAACAACAATCTCAATATGCAAAGCTTGACAAATGTGGTGAAACAATTGGCTTTAAGAATGGATTCTCTTCAACCTCTAAGTGTTTCATAACTTTATTATTAACATAAACCATTCACCAATATGTAGAAATATCAAATCATTCATCCACAAATAATTATCCACAATAATAATCCACAAATTATAGAGAGGTAGATAATACCCTTAAGGTAGGGAAACACCAATAATAATCCTTAAGGAAGGAATAACTCCGCATGATCTCCCAAGATGAGGCCACTTCGTGGGCACGACGATTACATAAGATTCTTCTTCAATGATATGAATGATTACAATGATAAATATCTCTTCTTTATATATCCATATTCTTATTCTACTTTGGGGATTCTACTACTAATATAATATTATATTATAATATAATATAATATTATAATACAATAAACCTTGGGTTATGTGTGGCCCATGCCAACCCTTATACAATATAATAATATATCCCCAAATATCTATTCCTAGATACCCTACCATGCCACCCTCCTTACAAATGTTTCATCCTCGAAACATATGAAGAAACATGATAATATGATTTGCTAAGAAATTTTAGCAACTGGTACCAATCTTGATCATCCATCCATCCAAGTTAAACACGGTGATTTTGGTATGCCATTTTGTTACTTGAGTATCCAAATCTACTTCGTTGGCTCCACGCTTCTTTTGTTGTATTTTGATAACTTTCATGATGGATCCACTTTTTCCTTGATGTTGATGATCCACTCTGAAAACTAGGATCCTTATGCTTTCTCTGCCAAACACTGCCATAGTTGGTGCCCTTCTGATTCCATGTAGAACCATAATATTGTGGCCTTGAACCATACTTCCAAGATTGTTGATGCTCATGGTGGTGTGGATGGTGATATGGTGCAATCTTGAAGAACATGTGCTTATACTAAGAGGGGTGGGTGAACAGTGTAACATAAAAAAAATTTCCAAATAGAAGCATCAGCATTAATGAAACCATAATCATCACACAAAGCATCACACACATAAGAGACACCATTTTAACGTGGTTCACCCAATGTGGGCTACCTCCACAGAGAAAATATTTTACTAAAACTTTCTCAATCAATATCTTGGGAATCCTTCCCAAATTACAATGTTTATGGACTTCTATCCAAAGGAGATGTTGATCCCCTAATCTCAAGTTCATGGATCTCTTCCATAGGAGAACTCTTTCCCCTTCTGCTCTGGCTAGTGATCTTCTAGAAGACTCTATCTCTATGTTGCACTGATTGGTGGATCTCTCTCCACTTGAAGACTTTTCACTCAGATATTGTCTTCAATTGTCTTGGTTGCTGGATCTCTATCCACTGAGACTCTGTCCTCTATACTTTGTCACCTCCAAAGCTCTATCTCAATACTATACCAAACACAGTTCAATCGGTCTAGCACATTTTTGCTCAATCTCTTGCACTAAACACAGTACAGTCGATCTAGTATAATTCTTCTCAATAGGTTCACTCAAAACTTGCTCAAATCTGCTCAACAGGTTCACCCAAAAACCTGTCTAAATCTGCTCAACAAGTTCACACAAAACCTGTCTAAATCTGCTCAACAAATCCTCTCTAGGACTTGCTCAAATCTGCTCAATAAGTCCTCTCTTGGACTTGCTCAAATCTGCTCAATAAGTCCTCTCTTGGACTTGCTCAAATCTGCTCAATAAGTCCTCTCTTGGACTTGCTTAAATCTGCTCAATAAGTCCTCTCTTGGACTTGCTCAAATCTTTTTAGCAAGCTTTCACAAAAGCTTAACTCAAAACAGTCCACAAGCCTTCTCAAAGACTTGTCTCAAATCTGCTTAACAAGCTCACACAGAACTTGTTCAATCTCATAGAATCATAAAGAGATTTGTTAGAGACTCAATATGTTCTATACTCAAAGTACAATCAATATCTCAATTCAATCTCATATAAGAATAAAGAGAATTGTTAGAGACTCTATATGTTCTATACTCAAATCCCAATCTCAACTTAATATAAGCATAAAGAATATTTTTAGAGGCTCAATATGTCCTATTCTTAAATCTCAATCTCAACTCAAATCAATCTCATAGAAGCATAAAGAGAATTGTTAGAGACTCTATATGTTCTATACTCAAATCCCAATCTCAACTTAATATAAGCATAAAGAATATTTTTAGAGACTCAATATGTCCTATTCTTAAATCTCAATCTCAACTCAAATCAATCTCATAGAAGCATAAAGAGAATTGTTAGAGACTCTATATGTTCTATACTCAAATCTCAATCTCAACTCAATAGAAGCATAAAGATAATTGTTAGAGACTCAATATGTCCTATTCTTCAATCTCAATCTCAACTCAAATCAGAATATAGAATAGTTTGTTTTATGGAACATGAACAACCATTTCACACATCCAATTGACTAGGCTTAACCAACTCAACTCAACCAATCACATCAAGGAACAACCCTTTCTCACAAACCCTAGTTCAAGCATTTATCAACCAACTCAAAATGTTTCCAACAATGCTTTATCTCAAATCTCACATAACAATGATACTCATGTTCTTTTCTAGATCATGTTCAAGTTCATTTCAACAACAATGCTAATGAAACAAGGTTTAAATACAACTCACAAATCAAAAAAATATTGAAGCATTCAACCAACCATCTTCACAAAGGAAACTTCAATTAATCCTTTTCACTCCAATGATATTTCAAAAATCAACCACCACAAACAATCAATGGGAGAATGTGCCCATACCTTTTTGATGCCAATAAGTTGTCCATAAAATCTACCACACTTAATCACAACTTTCCTTTTCAATATTAATAAGGGTTAGTGGTCTTTTAAATAATCACAATAAAAGTATAACTTAATTTACACCCTTTTCACTCCAACTTCATAAACACATCCACCAAAGTCTATTTTAATAAAAACCCTTATTAAAAATAACCCACAATAAATCTCTCAAAATCACTTTAACAACAACTCCTTATTTCTCATAAAATCAATTCTCCATTTCCATAAAAATAAAACATAAATCAAATATGCTTTTGCAATAATAATCACAGCCCTAATGATAAAATTTAATTCCCATTAAATACCTTATAACTCCAAACTTTAGGGCTAATAAAAATTATTAAAGGCAAAAACGTAAATACCTCTCAAGGGGATTCGAACCCCCGTCCGCCACACACCACGAGCGTCTTAGCCACGGCTAAGATTCCAACCAAGCCAAAGCGCTCGTTGGAAAAGCAAAGGCCAAAAGGGCCTTTAATCTTCCTCCACCTATCGCAAAGGACAAAGCGCCAAAGCGCTTCCCACATGCTGCCGTCAAGGGGATTCAATCCCTGATATTTGTGTTGCCCACATTCTTAGCAAAATCGATACGCCAATGTGCCATGCCTCAAACCATGTTTGATATTTCCAAATCGTTGCGCTTTCTTCTCTGCTTCCTTTTCAACAATTCGCATGAGCTCTTTCGAATTCCAAGGCAATTAACACACGAGAGCAAGGATGATTATTTGGTTTAATTGCCACCCATTTATATAGTGTTTAATAACACTTTGAAGACGTCGACGAAAATATTAAAATTGTATTTGCATGATGACGTCGGCAGGAAACTTTCCATTTAAATTTGAATTTAAATTTTAAATAATTTAAATTTAAACCAAACATTAAAACTCAAATAACTCCATCATCGAGGCACCTTTTTCGATGAAACGAAAGCCCAATGTGGGTTTTAAGAAAAACCCAGATCAAATCTGTTGTCCATGGTTTTAAATAAAACCTTTTATTTTCCTTGCCTTGGTTTTCATAAAAACCCTTCATAGATCCTTTTGACATTTATTGCTCTATTGACAACATTTCAGCTTAGGGACTCAAAATATCCAACAAACCTTAACTTGATGTTCTACCTTCTTTTACTTCTCAACATTTGGCTCCATTGTTTTAAATTCTTCTACACATTTTTCTTTCATGTCTTCTTTGTTTTGTGTGTCCTTGTGCTCTTCTATCAAAGCTTCCTTGGACTCTATTACTGTTATGTAGAACCAATAATATTGTTACCTTGAACCATACTTCCAAGATTGTTGATTCTCATGGTGGTGTGGATGGCGATATATTGCAACCTTAACTTGATGTTCTACCTTATTTGACTTCTCAACATTTGGCTCCATTGTTTTAAATTCTTCTACACATTGTCCTTTCATGTCTTCTTTGTTTGGTGTGTCCTTGTGCTCTTCTATTAAAGCTTCCTTGGACTCTGTTACTGTTATTTCCATGGACTTCGTTGTTGTTATTTCTATGGACTTCGTTGCTTCTAATTCCATGTACTTTGTTGCTGCTACTGCCTTCTTGGATTCTATTTTAGGTTCTTCAATTTGTTTCTCTACAACCACTTCTTGATTTTCCTTGCATCCTTGCTCCTTAAGCTGAGAAATATTCTACAATGTTATCTTCTTTTTCCTGTACCATAACTTCATAAACTTGTTTTACACATAATGTTAACAGTACCCAAATAATATAACCAAGGATAACCAAGAACAATATCCTCATCATCCATCTCAATAGCATAGAAATCTGAATGTAAAACATATTTATCCATGGTGATCTTCAAATCTTCAAAAATCCGAACATTCTCACCCTCTAGTTGTATGTCCTTAATTTTTGTTGCTTGAACTTGCAACTTCTTAGCCAAAGTAATATTAATAAAATTATATTCTGCTACCAAGGTCAATGTAAATAATAACCTATTCTTTTTTAATGCTTCCATGAGCCTGTAAAATAGACTTTTGAGATTCAAACAAATTCCTTTGTCCATTTTTTAATTTATCTTCTACCAAAGGTATGGTTTCCTTTGTCTGCATACTGACATCTTTTTTATCTTCCTTGACCTTTTCCTCTTTATTCTTGAGTAATTTTATTTCTTCTTCATATCCCTTGATGGTGACCTTCAAACTAGCTATCTTTTTATATGGGTCCCATCTACTCAAGAATTCATGCTCCATTGTTTTCCAAGTGAGTTCATATTTATAGAAGCTTGGAATTTTACAAAACCACAAAAGAGCTTCTCCATTAAGACAAAAAAAACATACTTTTCCAAATAGGATTCCAATGATTCAAGGATTTAAAATTTTGCCACCAATCCCTAACATCAATATCATCTTCCCCTAAAAATTTTTGTAGCTCCATAGTTGATACCCTAATGCAAACTAGGGTTTTTTGATAATATATATCGTGCCCTAATGCAAACTAGGGTTTTATGAGAATAAACATCTACCCACTGAGTTGAAGCTAAAATTCCATAGAGACAACTAGATCTGCAATTCTTCTTCCAAACAAAATAAAACTAGAACTGATTTGCTTACTCGAACTAATAAATTTTATCTTTTGAAAATTTCACGATTTGAAAATTCGTCACTACCCTTGTTCTATATGGCTGGCTTCAGAAGGTTGTATATCCCTCAACATTACTTGGATTCCTTCATATTACCACTCATTTTAAATCTCTTCAAATTCTGCACAAATTGATCCAAGAATCGCCTAAATCGGATAAATTTTCACAAAGATATGGCTTCTGAAATATGAGATGTTTTTCCAGAAAAAATCTATGAAATTTGTCACTATCCTTGTTTCGGGTGACTAACTTCAAAAGGTCTTATCTCCCTCAATACTACTCGGATTCCTTCATATGACCACTCATTTTAAAGCTCTTCAAATTATGCACAATATGATCCAAGAATCGCCTAAATCAGATAAACTTGCACAGAGATATGGCACTAAAAAGATGAAATTTTTTCCAAAAAAACAATTACCCTAATTTTGAAATTTCACACAAAAAAATCCCCACTTTGCCAAAATCGTTGCTCTAATACCACTTGTTGCATAACTTTATTATTAACCTAAACCATTCACCAATATGCAAAAATATCAAATCATTCATCCACAAATTATTATCCACAATAATAATCCACAAATGAGAGAGAGGTAGATAATACCCTTAAGGTAGGGAAACACCAATAATAATCCTTAAGGAAGGAATAACTCCACAAGATCTCCCAATATGAGAGGCCACTTCATGGGCATGATGATTACATAAGATTTTTCTTCAATGATATGAATGATTACAATGACAAATATCTCTTCTTTATATATCCATATTCTTATTCTACTTTGGGGAGCCTACTACTAATATAATATTATATTATATTATAATACAATCAACCTTGGGTTATGTGTGGCCCATGCCAACCCTTATACAATATAATAATATATCCCCAAATATCTATTCCTAGGTAACCTACCACTAAGTTTCACCTACAACTATAAGGAAATGTGCAATTAGACCTTAGACCTTATTATCACCTATAGGCCCTACCCTAAGCATTTTTCAATGCTGAATTTACCTATTTATAAGGGAATAGAAGACCCAGTTGAACATTTAAGGATATTTAGGACTGCAAACCATGATATTATAAATGATGACATGTTGCTACTAAATATGTTCCCTAAGAGCCTTGGTGGTATGGCATTGGAATGGTATTATCAATTGCCTAATCATTCTTTAAGGAATTTTGAGGAGACAACAAAGTTGTTTGTTCATAATTTGGATCTTATGTTAAAAAAAGTACAACTATGAAAGATGTTTATCTACTGAAGCAAGGTAAAGATGAAAGTTTTTTAGAATTTTTGTCTTATTGGAGAAGTTAGTTGGATGATTACGATACACCTTGCATCCTTGAGACATGCTAGAGATCTATATCAAAAATTTACAAGATAAAATATCATATGAATTGGAAACAACAACCATTACCTCTTTTGAACAAGCAATAGATCAGGCAAGAAGGGTAGAGCAAGCCCTTATTCGAAGAAGTCAACTTAAACCAAAGAAAGAAGAAGATAGAACACAAAAACCCAATATAAGAACAAGCATGTAGTTGGTGATGGGGTAATGGATAGTAGACCTATCAACAATGTTGCTAATACCTTGCAAAATATGGTGCTTGGAAAACCTCAAATACCCCCACCAAGAAACTTCATAAGACTCAACCAACCTATTTTGTCAGTCCTAAAGCAACTCTTGGAGGTTAATACAATTGAGTTGTCACCTATAAGACCACTTGATACCATGTCTAATTCATATAAGCCTAGTCAACATTGTGTGTTGGGAATTTACCATGTACAAACAATACACAGCGTATGAAAAAAAACAAATAATAACGGAAATGAAAAAACAGTTCAAACCCTAGTTAAACAGTGCAATAAACAATAAGCAATCACACAAATGTAAGAGACACAAGATATACATGGTTCGGGTAGTGTACCCTACATCCATGGAGAAATAATCAGTCCTTTGTATTAGCAAAAATACAACAATCTTCTCCACTTGTACAATGTCTCCTCCCCTCTCTTCCTCCAAACCAAAAAAGAGCATTCCACCATAGAGGCAGTATTTACAGTACAAAATATATAGAGATTCATGGCTTTTCCTCTATCCGAAACCACATAGTGGTGTCGAAATACAATGGGCCAAAAAAAACCATGATTTAAAACCACCCATACGCTTATAACGTTCTTTTGACAAGTAATTTTAACCAAGAAATACAGTTAAATTTTTAATAAAAATTTCTCCATCAACAATATTTAATGGTAATTAAATATTTAATGCTACCCCTTGGAACCCCGTTCAAGGGCCTATTGTTGATCATTTCCCATCAACAATACTCCTTGGCAATTAATTCCTTTCTTATCAATTTGGCTCCATTACCTAACAATCTCCCACTTGGAGACAAGATTGATGCAACATCCCTGCATCCTAGGACTGAAAGTTTCTCATAATCATGACCTTACTCCTTTAGGCCAATCTAAATAGAGAAAAAGCTCAACTTCTCCTTGGTTACTACTTTAGTAAGCATATCAACAAAATTTTGGGAAGTGTGAATCTTATCCAACTTTATTAAACCATCCTCCATTGTTGGTCGAATGAAATGATAACTCAACTGAATGTGCTTTGTCCATGAGTGAAAAGCAGAGTTCTTCGCTAAATGAATGGCACTTTGGTTGTCACTCCAAAGTGTCCCATCTCCTTGCTCCTGATCCAGCTCCTCAATCAACCTCTGAAGCCATATGAACTCTTTGGCACCTTCTGTGATGGCCACATACTCAACCTCCGTAATAGAAAGAGCTACAACACGTTATAGCTTGGATATCCAACTCATTGTTGTACCTCCAACTATGAATACATACCCAGTAGTGCTCCTCCCACCATCTAAATCACCTACCATATCTGAATCCACATAGCCCTGTAACTCAACTTTGAAACCTCCAAAATTCAAACAAAATTTTGAAGTCCCTTTCAAATACCTAAGTATCCATTTTATTGCTTTCCAGTAGATTTACTTGGATTACTCATATATCTGCTCACAACTCTCACTCCTTGGGCAATGTCTAGTCTTGTACACACCATAGCATACATCAAACTCCCAACTGTTGAAGCATAGGGTACCTTCATCATGTACTTTTCCTCCTCCTTTGTCTTAGGATATAGCTTCTTTGAGAGCTTAAAGTGCTTTGGAAGAGGTTGGGATACTGATTTTGCATCATGCATGCTGAACCTCTTAAGCACCTTTTCAACATAATCCTCCTGAGACAACTTTAGTGTTTTCTCCTTCTTGTCTCTAGTGATTCTCATGCCAAGGATTTTTTTGGCCTCCCCCAAATCCTTCATGGCAAATTTACTTGCCAACTCCCTTTTCAATTTCTTAATATTCTTCATATTGGATCCTACCACAAGAATACCATCAACATATAATAAGATAATAAGGAAGTTACCATTTCCTGTAGCCCATAAATAAACACAATGGTCACTCTGGCTCCTAGTAAAATCATGCTCAATCATGAAACTGTCAAACTTGAGATACCATTTCCTTGGAGCTTGCTTCAAACCGTACAAGCTCTTTTTCAATTTACACACAAGGCTCTTCTTGCCTTTGACCTCAAACCCCTCCGGTTGGTGCATGTAGATCTCCTCCTCCAAATCCCCATGAAGGAATTTTTTCTTCGCATGTAACTGTTCAAGATGAATATATTCTACTGCAACTATACTCAAAATAGTCTGAATTGAAGTCATTTTTACTACAGGTGAGAAAATATCATCATATTCAATACCTTTTATCTATGCAAATCCTTTCACAACAAGTCTTGCTTTGTATCTCTTGTTGCCATCAGCTTCGTCCTTAACCCTGTACACCGATTTGCAATGCAATACCCTTTTGCCCTTGGGAAGCTCAACCAAATACCAAGTTTTATTTTGAGTCAATGAGTCCATCTCATCCTTCATAGCATGCTCCCACTTGCTCCTAGTTTCCAATTGCAAAACCTCATGAAGACATTCGGGCTCACCTGCATCAGTGTATATAATGTAATGAAAAGAAGGAGAATACTTATTTGGTGTTCTTCTTACCCGAGTAGATCTCCAACCTTCCGGTATTAGTGATGGTGGGGGTGTTTGAGGTGTTTCATTCTCAACTTGCTCATTTGTTTGATCACCATGCTCTTCAACATGAGCACGATGTTCATCAATTTGAACAAGAAATTGTCTTTTTACACCATGCTCTAGGATTGCATCCAAGTCAACAAACTCAAGTGCATCCACTTCAGCCTGTATGTGCCTATCCTTGTACATCTTATCCTCATTAAAAATCACATCTCTACTCCTGATAACTTTTCGACCAATGTTATCCCATAGCCTATATCTTATCTCATCCACACTATAACAAAGAAAATAACACTTTCTAGACTTTGCATCAAGCTTACTCCTATTTTCTTTATCTATATGGGAAAAAGCCTCACAACCAAATACTCTAAGGAAAGAGTAGTTTACAGGCTTACCTTTCCAAGTCTCCTCTAGAATACCTCCATCTAATGCAGTACAAGGTCCTTTGTTTATCAAATAAACTATTGTATCAATTGTACTAGCCCAACAAAACAATGGCAACCTTGCATGCAATCTCATGGCTCTGGCATGCTCCATTATAGTTTTTTTCATCCTCTCTGGGACTCCATTCTCCTATGGTCTCCTGGGAGTAGTCTTGATTCTCCTAATTCCTTCCTTTGCGCAATAGTCCTCAAACTCCTTACTACAATTTTTGCCACCATTGTTAGATTTAAGGCATTTTACTTTCTTACCTGCCTCAATCTCCTCTAATGCTCTCCACTTACGAAAAGTGTCAAAAACATCATATTTATGTTTGATTTTGTATATCCATGTCTTCCTACTAAAATCATAAATGAAGGTAACATAATAAGAGTAGTCCTCAAGGGAAAGTACCAGTGAGGGACCCCACACATCTGAGTGAACTAACTCTAATTTATCTTTCTTCCTTTCTGGACCAACCTTCATAAATCTTACCCTTTTCTTTTTTTCGTATACACAACCTTCACAGAAACCCAAATCAACATCCTTGAGTTTTGGCAACAATTTTCTGGAGTGAAGGGTTTTCATCCCTTTCTCACTCATATGATCCAACCGCAAATGCCATGCTTTTGCATCATCCTGAGCAGCATAGTTCAATGTACAATAAGATGAGTTCTGTAGTAAATACAAAGTTCTAGTCAACTCACCTTTTGTAATCACCATTGAACCCTTTGTCACTCTCCATTGCCAATTTTTGAAATTAGTGTTGTATCCCTCCAAATCAAGTGCACTAGCTGAAATCTGGTTCCTCTTCAGATCAAGAATGTGCCTAACATTTTTAAGCACCCAAATATTTTCGTTTGGCAACTTTACATTCACCATGCCAATACCCACAATCTCACATGGACAATTATTGCCCAAAAAAACCTCTCCATAATTACATGGAGTATAATCATCAAAGTACTCCCTACGAGAAGTGACATGATAAGAAGCTCCAGAGTCCATAACCCAATACTCGCTTGTGCAATTTACTGCAAGAATCAGGGCATTCTAATAAATTGCACCTGCAATGTTTACCTCTTGAGCATCATTTCCACTGTTGTCCTCATTATTCTTTCTATATTTGCACTCTCTCTTGAAGTGTCCACTCTTCCCACAATGCCAGCAGTCAATCTTGCTTTTATCTCTGCTTTTAGATCTACCCTTCGATTTTCCTCTGTTCTAGATTTTTCCTTTAGCTTGGCCTTTTTCTCTTTCTTTTTTTTTGCCTTTGCTTTCTGTAGATAATGCTACTCCAGATGATTAAGCCTCCCCTAAGTATTTTCCCCTCATATCCTCACTAAGGATTGTGCTAATCACATAATCAAACACCAACTTTCTAGATCCAGGCACAGAATTACTCACTACCATTACAACGCTACCCCACGAATCTGGTAGTGAACAAAGAAACCCTAAAGCCATAACCTCATCATCAAAATCAAACCCTATAGATTTTAAAGAACCCATAACAGCATAAAACTTGTTAAGGTGTTCTTGGATAGATCCACCCTCTTGCAACTTCATAGTAAATAGATTTCTAATCAAGAAAATTTTATTTGAAGTTGAGGGGTTTTCATACAACTTAGCTAGTGTATCCATGGCTCCTTTGGTGGTCTTTTCCTTCCTAATGTTGTATGCAATAGAATCAACCAGGATCAACCGGATCACCCCTAGTGCCCTCCTGTCTATCAGATCTCATTCCTCATCATTCATCATCCTAGGTTTACCATCAATCTTCCCTTTTAGAGCCAAGTACAAATCATCCTTCTGATATAGATAATCCTCCACTTTTGTTTTCCACATACCAAAATTTTGTCTAGTAAACTTCTCTAGTTTAAACTTAAAACTTTCTCCCATGTATCCCACTCAAACATAAAACTCTCCTGTGAGTGTCCTTTTCCAACAAGATCACTGTGATACCAGTTGTTGGGAATTTACCATGTACAAACAATACATAGCCTATGAAAAAAAAAATAACAAAGGGAAATGGAGAAACAGTTCAAACCCTAGTTAAGCAGTGCAATAAACAATAAGAAATCACACAAATGTAAGAGACACAAGATATACGTGGTTTGGGCAGTGTACCCTACATCCACGAAGAAACAATCAATCCTTTGTATTAGCAACAATACAACAATCTTCTCCACTTGTACAATGTCTCCTCCCCTCTCTTCCTCCAAACCAGAAAAGAGCATTCCGCCATAGAGGCAGTCTTTACAGTACAAAATATATAGATATTCATGGCTTTTCCTCTACCCGAAACCATATAGTGGTGTCGGAATACAATAGGCCAAAAACAACCATGAGCTGAAACCACCCATACGCTTATAACATTCTTTTGACAAGTGTTTTTCACCAAGAAATACAGTTAAATTTTTAATAAAAATTTCTCCATCAACAATATTTAATGGCAATTAAATATTTAATGGTAATTAAATATTTAATGGTAATTAAATATTTAATGGTAATTAAATATTTAATTTTGCCCCTTGGAACCCCGCTCAAGGGCCTATTGTTGATCATTGCCCATCAACAATACTCCTTGGCAATTAATTCCTTTCTTATCAATTTGGCTCCATTACCTAACATTATGAGTATCATAGAGTGGAGGGGCACATGACACATTCATGTAAAAGGTTTAAACATGTGTTTTAGGACTTAAATGATGCAGGTCATATTGTTATAGAGGATTCTCAACCTACTCCTAACCACAATCCTCCAACAAACAATCAACCTCCTACACAACAAGCACCCATAACTAATCAAGATATGGGGATCTTCCAAAATCCTCTACCTAATCATGGGAAATAGACAACTAATCAAGTGTCATATCATAATATGCCACCTCCTTATAACAAAATGGTTGGTATGATCACATCAACTACAAGGCAACAAGCTCAAGCTCAACCAACTCAACAATATTAGTAAGATATGAGTTCTACATCCAACCAACCTTCTAAACCACCCTTAGTTTTGAAAAGTAAACAAAAAAGGAGCACAAGTGTAGAAAAATTAACCTTAGTGTTGAAGCCACTGACATCAACAATATTTAAGTAACACACTAGCCAAGATATCCCTCTTTTAGCTTTTGCAAACTTTTCTTATTCATAGGAAAGCCTTTTTGAAGCTGCTAAGTCAACAATATGTTCCTTAAGAAATTTTCCCTAGTGATATAGGTGATGTTGTAGGTTCCCTTGGGATATATCATATAACATTTTTGGATGACTATATTCCTTCCTCAAATTTGCAAGGAGATTCTTCCCTCTACATAACCGCATATGTTGGGGAAATTTTTATCAAGCAAATTTTGACAAATAATGGTTCCTCCCTCAATATATGAACGTTTCAATTTTTCAAAGTTTTGGATTAAAAGAGAAATATTTAATTAAATTTGATTTCATCGTCAAAGCTTTTAACAATGAGTCCCAAGAGGCCTGTGGCATTATATCCCTCCCCTTAGGATTGGACATAAGATCTTAGATACCATGTTTTATATGGTATCTTGCCCTACATATTTTAATCTCTTTCTTTGATAATTCAAGCTATGAGGTATGTCCCTTCTACTCTTCATCAATGTATAAAATTTGAATGCAAGAATCAACTTGTCATCATTCTAGGTGACCCTCATCCATTCCAATATTGTTCAATGGTTGAGCAAGGTCAATCTAGTCTCAATTATTGTTCATCAATTATCTTTCTTCTCCTTCTTCTTCCTCATTACACATCTCCAAGTAACTTGAAATTTTGAAGATAACTAAGGAACCACTAATCAATGTTTCATCACAAGATCAAGTCAATCCTTTTCTTCAAGATCCTCTTCTAGATTTAGCCAAGTTGCCACCTTCACCTCAAACTATGGGTTTGCCTCATAAGAAGGGTGAAGTAGTACACATCAACATGTGTACCTTTATCTATGTAGGTATATCCCTCAAAGAAAAGATCCATGGTAGCAACCCTCCTCCTGTAGAGCGGTCTTTTACCCATTGTTATTTATCCAATGATTACCCACTTCCTAAGCAGATCATATCTAGTATGGGATATGTAGGTAAAGGTTTAGGGCCATAACAAAAAGGTATTCAAGAACATTTGGAAGTTGAGCTTTGGCTTGGGAGGTGTGGCATAGGCTACATACCCAATAAAAATCAACCTTTACCACTTGATGATGATGATCACCTCATTACTTATGCTGAATTTTTGGGACATCAGAGCTTAGAGTGGAGTGATGAGGATGAGGGACCTCCTTCTCCCTCTTTGATTTGTAATGTGATAACTTTGGTGCATCCTAAGTTAGTTGCAACCCCAGGGGAGTATGCTAAAGGGGATACTCTTTATGACATGGATCATGAGGATATCCTCTAAAACAACTTCTTTGATGGGTCAGTCCCTTGTGTTGTGCATGTTAAGTCTTCTAGTTCTCAAGGGGATTCCATCCCTATGTCTCTTGAGGACCTTGAGAAACTAGGAGTGATCCCTACCCTACTTCCTTATGAGGATGAGTCTCATATTCTCATTTAGGAGACCATATATGTTAATATAGGTTCTAAGGAGAGCCCTAGAATCCTTAAGTTAGGCAAAGCCTTGTCCATGGATGAGCAGGAGCAATTGACCAATTTGTTGAATGAATTTCATGATATTTTTGCTTGGTCATATGTCGACATGTTAGGTCTTGATTCCTCCCTTGTTATGCATCATGAAAAAACTTAGGAATATGCATCCTAAGGTCACCCTTCTAGTCAAGGAGGAGCTCCAAAATCTCCTTGACGTTGGTTTTATCAAAGCTATCAACTATTCTGATTGGATTTCCAACATTCTTCCTATAGCTAAAAAGGTAGGAACAATCATAATATGTATCAACTTTAGGAACATTAACTTAGCATGTCCCAAGGATGATTTTCCTCTCCCCAACATAGATATGATCATATATTTCACTGCCAAATGTGGAATGCTTTCGCTCATGGATGGTTTTTTGGGATACAATCAGATCATGGTTACCCTTGAGGACTAAGCCAAGATAGCTTTCATTACTCCATGGGGTACCTTCTATTATAAAGTTATACATTTTGGCTTAAATAATGCTGGTGCCACATATCAGAGGGCTATGACTTATATTTTTCATGACATGATGCATGATATTGTTGAGGACTATGTGGATGATATTCTTGGTCATTCCATACATCGAGAGAATCATGTTCAAGATTTAAGATAAATTTTTGAATGGCTTTGGTAGTACAAAGTTTATCTTAAGCCCTCCAAGTGTGTGTTTGGAGTCACATTTGGCAAGTTGTTAGGTTTCATCATGTCTAGGTAAGGCATTAAAGTAGACCCCACTAATATAGTGGCTATCACTAACATACCTCCTCCCCATAACCTAACCGAGTTGCATAGCTTATAGGGTAAACTTCAAGCTATTCATCGATTCATAGCTCAGTTAGTCGATAAGTGTCAGCCCTTTCTTAAGCTCCTTAAGAAAGATGTAGTGTTCTAGTGGGATTCTAAGTTTCAATAAGATTTTTATGAACTCAAAAGGTATCTCACTTCCTGCCTATCTTAGTTCCCCTAGATAAGCATTTGATGCTTTACATAGTAACCATAGTTCATGCTTTGGGAGCCATGTTGGCTTAGCATGATGATCAAAACAAAGAGTAAGCCATCTACTATATCAGTAGAACCTTGGTTAGCTATGAAACCCAATACACCCCCTTAGAGAAGCTTTTCCTTGTTATAGTGTTTTCTTCTTAGAATTTAAGACACTATATGCTTAGCCATAAGATATTGGTAGTTGCAAATTTTGATCCTTTGCGCTACTTAATGTCTAAGCCCCACCTTTCAGGTCGAGTCGCTAAGTGGGTTTTAGTCCTTAGTGAGTTTGACTTAACCTTTATAGGTTAGAAGGCTATCAAAGATCAGGTGATTTTTGATCAACTAGCCTCCACTCCCTTAGAGTCAACCCATCCCTTAGTCATCGAGTTTTTTGATGAGTGCCTTAGTTTAGAAGACAAAGAGCCAGAGTCTTGGACTTTATTTTTTAATGGAACTCAATGCTTAAAGGGCATTGGTGCTAGAATCATTCTAGTTACCCCACAAAAATAGCTCATCCCCCTTTCCTTCAAACTTTGTTTCTCTTGCATGAATAATATTACAAAGTACAAAGACTTGATCCTTGGTCTTAGAGTAGCCTTAGCCTTGAAGGTTTAAGTTTCTTTTGTTTTTGGTGACTCTCAACTTGTGGTTAATCAGATCAATGATGTTTATTAGACTCAAGATGATAAGCTAAAACCTTACAAAGATATTTTCACCAATATTTTTTTTGTATTTGATTGACTAACCATAGAGTTTGTCCCTAGATCCTCCAACCACCATGTGGATGCCATGGTCACTACTACATCCTTGTTTTCCTTAGAGTTGGAAGATGATCAAGCATTGATTATCATTAGATAACTCTAGGAGCCTGTGTCACTTAGTTCTAGTCTTGTTTCATTAGATATTTTGACCATCATAGCTTCCCCATATGAGCCATGGTATAATGACATCTTTAATTTCCTTAAGGATGGTTTGATTCTTGATGGTTTAGACCATAATCAGCATAAGATTTTGCACAAAAGAGCATGTCAATTCATTATAATTGGAAATACTTTATATCAATATTCTTTTGAAGGCATCCTCTTGTGATGCCTTAACTCCGATGAAGCCTAGCTAGCTCTTAGTGAAGCTCATGAAGGATCATGTGGAGGTCATTTTAGCGGTAATGCCATTGCTAAGAAGCTCCTTCATATGGGATATTATTGGCCTTCCATGGAGAAATATGCATGTGACTATATTCGATGTTATGACAAGTGTCAACTCCATGACAACCTTGTTCATGCTCCTTCTCAAAACCTTCAGATTATTTCTTCTCCTTGGCCATTTTCCATGTGGGGATTGGACATCATAGGGAAGATTAACCCAACATCATCTGATGGTCATAAATTTATCATCACAGCAATAGAGTACTTCACTAAATGGGTTGAAGCCATACCCTTGGCTATGGTGACTAGAGCTCAGGTCTCCAAGTTCATCTTCAACCAAATCCTCTATAGGTTTAGGATTCCTTCGATGATTCTTTTTACAATGGTACTCCTTTCAAGAATAAGGATGTCCATAAGATTTGTGCTAAGTACAAGATTCAGCACAAGTGGTCAAATTCATATTACCCTCAAGGTAATGGTCAAGATAAAGCATCCAACAAGTCTTTAGTCAAGATCCTTAAGAAGTTGGTTAGTAAGATCAATCAAGACTAGCATATCTAGCTTTATCCTACCTTGTGGGCCTATCATACCAATGTGTAAACTCCTATAGGTGCTTCTCCATATGTCTTGGTCTATGAAACTAAGGTAGTTTTTTTTGAGTTAGAGGTCCCTTCATTGTGCATCTTGCTGCAAGATGCCTCGATCGATGATGAGTATCATTTAGATTGTTTAAACCAATTGGATTTGCTATATGAAAAGCATATTCATGCCTTAGAGCATCTTTAAGCCTATCAAAATAGGCTCAAGTGATCTTATTCCAAGAGAGTTCACAATCATTCTTTTGAGGTTGGGGACCTTGCCCTCAAGGAGAACCAAAAGAATACTAATGCTCGTTCAGATCTGAAAGGCAAGTTTTAGCCCAATTGGATGCACCCATTTGTCATAATGACCAAGTTTGGCTCAGGATCCTATCATTTAGCATCATTAGATGGTAAATATTTAAAATAACCAATGAACATAATGCACTTAAAAATATATTATGCATGATTTTGCATCTTCATTCTTCATCCTATATTTTGGTTTGCTTGCTCATACTACACTATTGCCTATCATATCTTGCATGATTTTCATGACATTCTATTCCATCTACATCTTTGTTTGTCATATAATTGCATTGTTGCTTGATCATACTTGCATGATTACTTGATCATATAGATTTTGGGGAACTTCATGAGGATGGCAAGTGATGAAACCTAGTTAGGTCTTAGCTCACATGCATTGCACTCATACTAGGGCTCTGATGCTTAGTGAATCCCCAACCTAGGGCACATCTCTATGCATTTTCATATCATTGCATTTCTCATTCATTCCTTTTTTATCTTTTCTTATATTCCTTGACCTTTGAAAGTATAAAGTGATCATCAAATATTTTCTTCAATTTAATATAGTTCTTCTTGTATATCCTTGTCCTTTACAAGTTTTCTTTCTTCTTTTCATCAAGATAAAGGATATACGTTCCTTCTTCCAATATGTGCATCTTGTTTTGATTACACAATTTCTTCTTGATATTTTGATTGTTACAAAATCCTTGTGGGATAGGGTAGATATTGCATGAATATGAATTATGGTGTTCATACGATCACTAACTATCTTATGCATGTCTCTTAGCTATTGAAATTTCAATAAGAATACATAAAAACTATTATTTAATCCTTGCTTCTCTTATTGTTCTATCTTCTTCCCTTCTAACACATGCACACACACACATTCTTTTATTGTGCTTTGCTTTTCTCACTCATATTTTGCAAACATCATACCCCGATTGGGTTGCACTCTTTTTGGAAAATAAATAACAACATTTCACTCCATATGGGATAGTTTCATGGCCACCATCTAGGGACAACTTCCATTTAGCCATTTGTGAGCATACATCCTAGCGGGTATCTCCCTGTTGGTCCAAAATCTGCCACAGGAAAGGATTTTACAAATGCACCCTAGACCTGGCCAACATTGAAAGGCTGGAAGCAAGAAATGGCTCCCAGACCAATCTCCAGAGTGGGCTGGTTCCCTTTACTATTCTAAAATTGGGTTTAAGATAGGGTTGCTGGAAAGAGATTTAAAAGGTTGCAGAAAGAAATGTGAAATATGGCCGCAGCCGAAGTAATGGGATCGGAAAAACAACAAGCGAGGAAACTACAAACGCAACAACGACAAGTAACATAAGAAATCAGCTTAATCTTCGCACAATCACATGCCGCAAATCCCTCCAAACCCACATTCCAGGAATCGTACTCTGACCGCAGATATTTAAATCCAGTATGCAGAATTTAAATGTAATAGCAATGCAGGAGTACGAATGCTATTAGAAATGCAGAAAATAGAAAAGAAATTCATCCATGCAACGCTTGAAAAATTAGAAATTGATCCTTTTATTCCCGCAGATACAATTCCAGTTTCTAGCAGCAAGTTTTTCCAACCTTTCGAAATGCGAATTACATTGGTTTTTATAGAGGTCCGTCCTCTTTGCAGCATTAAATATTTTAAACCGACCTTCTTGAGATCTACAATCATCACTTGGAAATCAGGAACACGATCCCCTTAATCACGGCCTCGAGGAAGCAAAAATTAAATGCAATGAGATAATCGCGGGCACCGTCATTAAATTCCTTTTTCAAACATGTGCATGCAATTTATTAAATCAATCCACGAACAGCAACTTCGAACCAATAAACCCTTTAATTTTGGTGGCCTGGGCACTCTTCGACCTTAACCGCATCGGAAATCCGCAAATTATTAAATTCGGGTCAGCATTAAATCGTCGAAACCCAAAAACCCTTCTCGGTCGTTCATATTGCGTTTTGGCGAGAAACTACGCAGGTCGCGAAAATGCGACGGGTCGCGAAATCGCGACATCTTATAATGCCGTACGCTTTGACCACCTTTGACTCGCAAAAATGGCACATGTAGCGATTTCGCTACGTCTCCGGCTCCCTCTTCTTCATCGCAAGCTTGCTCCGCGAAAACGGAACATGTAGCGATTTCGCTACATGTTTCTTCTCGCCGTACCAATCGCCATTTTCCGTCGCGATTCGCTGACATGTCAGCGATGCGCTGCAAGTTTTCAACTTTGCCTTTGAAGCCGCCAATGTCGCGATTTGCTGACATGTTAGCGAATCGCTGCAAGTTTTGACTTAATGCCTTTGACGTCGACCGACCCGCGATTCCGAAACACGTCGCGATATCGCGACGGTTCCGCCCAACCTGCCTGCGTTGACTGCATTGACCGCGATTCTACAACATGTCAGCGCATCGCTGCAGTTTTTTGACTTAACCATTTTTTGCTCAATTTTTCTCCTTTTTTCGCCCAAGTTGCATCAATCAAAGGTCAGATTTCCAACAATACACTAATGCATTAATCAATGAGAATCAATGTGGCAAAAATGCCAACATTCTTGGCGGCTCATGGGGTATACAGCTCGCTGTATGCAAGAATCCAGGCCTTAGTCCATTGGGCACAGAGTCATATTGGAACTGTAAACTAGCTATTGCAAAACATGTCGGGGGACTGCTGCAAAACTTCTTCTGCTGCTGAAAACTAGAACCGAAAGAACCTGCATAGAAGCGGTTATAACTCGAAGAAATGGAATATGATGGTGAAGTGAGCTCTCGTGATTGCGCAAGCGGTGATCGCAATGGAGTGATGTGGAAGTAAGCAAGTGATGAGATAGACATAACAACATCATGTTGATACACTACCAGCGACAATAGATGGAATGAACGAATGGATGGAACAGAAGTGGAAGTTTTGAAGCGTGAAATGAAAATGAACTAAGCTGGAAAATAAATGCTTTTTAAAACAAAAACAAACTGAGAAGAAAGGGATAAGAAAAAATGGGAAAAATAAAAAAGGGGAGAAGAAACAATAGCCGTGGCTTATTCTGTAACTGCAGAAGAAAAAGAAGTAAAAGAAGGAAGACGAAGAAGGGAAAGGAAAGGAAAAGGGAGGGGAAAAGAAGAAAGCGCTAGGAAGCCATCAACTGCTGGGAAAGGAGGAGACAAAAGGGAAACAAACACCTATAGCCCACAAGCAACAAGAGCCAAGGTGACAACAAAGGGCAACACATATATACATACTCTTTTCTTCTTCTTCACTTCCTCTCTTTTTTTTTTTTTTGTTTTTTTTATATATATATTTTTTGTTTTTTTTTTATACTATATACATAAGTTTACGACATGATTGGCATGTCGCCACCACAAACCCGATCTCAGGAGTTATCCGGTAAATCTGCAATGTCCCGCCCAGATTTGGTCATACTTGAGTCGGTCCCTGAAATTGGGCTGGCTTCTTCCTGTAGTTCTCCCTTCGATAGTGGCAGTCTCATGATTCAAGAAGTTGACTATCTGCTCATTATCTTCAACGACTTGCCCAAAAGACTTGCATAATGTTGCTCCTACCCCATCTTTGGATTTAACCCCATCAAAATATAGCTGCCATAAATGATCTGTGACAACATTCCGATCGACTTGATTAGGCAATTCTGCTTCATGTCACTCTCGAGGCTTTTGGATGACATAATGACCGATTTCGATTTCAAGCATGGCATTAAAATTAAGCATAGAAAACCGATCATCCAACTGAAGATTATGTAAAACTTCATTCAGCAAAACAGAGTCTTCAGACTCGTCAGTAAGCATGTAAACAGACTGCACTTCCTTTTCTGTTTCTTCCAACTTTTCAATGTGAAAAGAAGAAGGCTTTTCATTATTAAATTATTAAATTCGGGTCAGCATTAAATCGTCGAAAATCCGCAAATTATTAAATTCGGGTCAGCATTAAATCGGAAATCCGACGATTTAATGCTGACCCGAATTTAATAATTTGCGGATTTCAGCAAAACGAGTCTTCGATCTCGTCGAAGCATGTAAACAGACTGCACTTCCTTTTCTGTTTCTTCCAACTTTTCAATGTGAAAAGAAGAAGGTTTTTCATTATTAAATTATTAAATTCGGGTCAGCATTAAATCGTCGGAAATCCGCAAATTATTAAATTCGGGTCAGCATTAAATCGTTGGAAGACTCTGTTTTGCTGAATGAAGTTTTACATAATCTTCAATTGGATGATCAGTTTTCTATGCTTAATTTTAATGCCATGCTGGAAACTGAAATCGGCTGTTATGTCATCCAAAAGCCTGAGAGTGACATGAAGCAGGAATTGCCTAATCAAGCCGATCAGAATGTTGTCACAGATCATTTATGGCAGCTATATTTTGATGGGGTTAAATCCAAAGATGGGGCAGGAGCAACATTATGCAAGTCTTTTGGGCAAGTCGTTGAAGATAATGAGCAGATAGTCAACTTCTTGAATCATGAGACTACCACCGTCGAAGGGAGAACTACGAGAAGAAGCCACCTAATTTCAGGGACCGAATCAAGTATGACCAAATCTGGGCGGGACATTGCAGATTTACCGGATAACTCCTGAGATCGGGTTTGTGGTGGCGACATGCCAATCATGTCGTAAACTTATGTATATAGTATAAAAAAATATATATATATATATATATATATATATATATATAACAAAAAAAAAAAAGAGGAAGTGAAGAAGAAGAAAAGAGTATGTATATATGTGTTGCCTTTTGTTGTCACCTTGGCTCTTGTTGCTTGTGGGCTGTAGGTGTTTGTTTCCCTTTTGTCTCCTCCTTTCCCAGCAGTTGGTGGCTTCCTAGCACTTTCTTCTTTTCCCTTCCCTTTTCCTTTCCTTTCCCTTCTTCATCTTCCTTCTTTTACTTCTTTTTCTTCTGCAGTTACAGAATAAGCCACGGCTGTTGTTTCTTCTCCCCTTTTCTATTTTTCCCATTTCTTCTTATCCCTTTCTTCTCAGTTTGTTTTTGTTTTAAAAAGCATTTATTTTCCAGCTTAGTTCATTTTCATTTCACGCTTCAAAACTTCCACTTCTGTTCCATCCATTCGTTCATTCCATCTATTGTCGTTGGTAGTGTATCAACATGATGTTGTTATGTCTATCTCATCACTTGCTTACTTCCACATCACTCCATTGCAGTCACCGCTTGCGCAATCGCAAGAGCTCACTTCACCATCATATTCCATTTCTTCAGGTTATAACTGCTTCTATGCAGTTCTTCCGGTTCTAGTTTTCAGCAGCTGAAGAAGTTTTGCAGCGATCCCCGACATGTTTTGCGACGAGCTAGTTTACGAGTCCAATATGACTCCGTGCCCAATGGACTAAGGCCTGGATTCTTGCATACAGCGAGCTGTATACCCCGTGAGCTACCAAGAATGTTGGCATTTTTGCCACATTGATTCTCATTGATTAATGCATTAGTGTATTGTTGGAAATCTGACCTTTGATTGATGCAGCTTGGGCGAAAAAAAGAGAAAAATTGAGCAAAAAATGGTTAAGTCAAAAAACTGCAGCGATGCGCTGACATGTTGCAGAATCGCAGTCAACGCAGTCAGGTTGGGCGGAACCGTCGCGATATCGCGACGTGTTCCGAATCGCTGGTCGATCGACGTCAAAGGCATTAAGTCAAAACTTGCAGCGATTCGCTAACATGTCAGCGAATCGCGACACTGGCGGCTTCAAAGGCAAAGTTGAAAACTTGCAGCGCGTCGCTGACATGTCAGCGAATCACGACGGAAAATGGCGATTGGTACGGCGAGAAGAAACATGTAGCGAAATCGCTACATGTTCTGTTTTTGCGGAGCAAGCTTGCGATGAAGAAGAGGGAGCCGGAGACGTAGCGAAATCGCTACATGTGCCATTTTCGCGAGTCAAAGGTGGTCAAAGCGTACGACATTATAAGATGTCATGATTTTGTGACCCGTCGCGTTTTCGCGACCCGTCGCATTTTCGCAACCTGCGTAGTTTCCCGCCAAAACGCAATATGAACGGCCGAGAAGGGTTTTTGGGTTTTCGACGATTTAATGCTGACCCGAATTTAATAATTTGCGGATTTTCGATGCGGTTAAGGTCGAAGAGTGCCCAGGCCACCAAAATTAAAGGGTTTATTGGTTCGAAGTTGCTGTTCGTGGATTGATTTAATAAATTGCATGCACATGTTTGAAAAACGAATTTAATGACGGTGCCCGCGATTATCTCATTGCATTTAATTTTTGCTTCCTCGAGGCCGTGATTAAGGGGATCGTGTTCCTGATTTCCAAGTGATGATTGTAGATCTCAAGAAGGTCGGTTTAAAATATTTAATGCTGCAAAGAGGACGGACCTCTATAAAAACCAATGTAATTCGCATTTCGAAAGGTTGGAAAAACTTGCTGCTAGAAACTGGAATTGTATCTCGCGGGAATAAAAGGATCAATTTCTAATTTTTCAAGCGTTGCATGGATGAATTTCTTTTCTATTTTCTGCATTTCTAATAGCATTCGTACTCTTGCATTGCTATTACATTTAAATTCTGCATACTGGATTTAAATACTTGCGGTCAGGGTACGATTCCTGGAATGTGGGTTTGGAGGGATTTGCGGCATGTGATTGTGCGAAGATTAAGCTGATTTCTTATGTTACTTGCTGTTGTTGCGTTTGTAGTTTCCTGTTGTTGTTTTTTTGATCCCATTACTTCGGCCTGTGGCCATATTTCCCATTTCTTTCTGCAACCTTTTAAAACTCTTTCCAGCAACCCTATCTTAAACCCAATTTTAGAATAGTAGAGGGAACCAGCCCACTCTGGAGATTGGTCTGGGAGCCATTTCTTGCTTCCAGCCTTTCAATGTTGGCCAGGTCTAGGGTGCATTTGTAAAATCCTTTCCTGTGGTAGATTTTGGACCAACACTCCCCAAACACATTCATTAGTGAGTGTCACACCCATAGCAATTATCACTCCACACTTGTTATTTTAGTGAGCATTACACCTTTATGGGATAGCTTCATGGTCACCAATTAGGGGTATCCTCCATTCGGTCATTTGTGAGCATACATCCTTACAAGGTTCCACTTCTTTTCTTTCTCTTTTGTTTTTTTTCTTGACCTTTTGGGAGCTTTGTTTCTTCCTTCTTTCCTTTTCTTTCTCCTATCATCATTTGTTTTCTTCTTCTTATTTTTCCTTCCTCTCCTTTATTCTTTCCATCCACTCATTAATTCATTTACATTCATTTTTAGTTAGTTTTCATGCATACATTTCATTAGTTAGATTCATTCTCATTTTGCATCCATATAGTTAGGATCAACAAGCATTGCATTCATTATGTTTATGATTATCATGCATAACTTAAACAAATAAATAACTAAGCACATACAATGAACACATATTTTTACACCATAAATAATCAACAATAGCATGATATTAATTGATAGTAGAGAGTACATGTTAATTGGATCAATGTGCTACAATCTAGGCCTAGCATGCTCAACCCTCCCTAAGGATGCATGCCACAATCAAACATTGGCATGTCACCTCGATCCTAGCCCTAGCTCTATGAGATGATATCATCTACTCTACTTATCAAAGGTGGTCCTGGTGGAGGCATGTTCATGAACCGCATAGCAGTCCATGATCTAGACCATGATCGATCCTATGTTTAAAAGGAGGATGGTGGATGCACCCTTTGCTCTATTGGAACTACTTGAAAGTATAGGGTTTGATATAAGATATTCCTATATACATACACCTCTTGCCTCTCCTCTATCCTATACAACTACTCATTTAGAAGGTATATCCCATCACCTAGTTGTTACTCATAATGATAGTCATCCTCCCTATTGGGACCTAATGTCACTCTTGCTCTAGCTAGCCCATGTACCCCATAAGGTTCTCTACCTCAGCCCTTGCTATGTACCACTCTATTAAGGATTGGTCTAGCTATGCATGGATGGTGTCTATCTCACCCTACATAGTAGCTATCTTGGCTGGCAGCCCCTCTACCTCCCTCATTAGGTCTTCCTAACACGTGGTCCCACTAGGTCCCATATGTGTCATCGTGGGAGAACCTCCTACTATCCCCCTATCCTTGAGCTAAAGATAATCATGGTTATCCTCATGAACATCACCATCTCAATCTAGATTTGTACCCTTACCTACCTAGGTGGCTTTAGACTCCTCTATTATCACTCATTCATGTGTCAATTAGCCTCTCAGAGCACCAACTATACCTTTTTATCCATGACTTAGCACCTCTATACTAGCATCTATGGGAATATTCTTGAGCACAAAATACCCCCATACCATCTCCTATGTTTGAAAGCTACTCTGAAATTGTCCACTCTAGGATCAACATAGAGGAGATCATTCAGGTTCTCCTCTACAAACCTAGCCATATCAAGGTCCCCTTTGACTCCTCATGGATCCCTCTTCACCGTCTTAAACCGATAGTCTCCTATGTCCAATATCTCCTAGAGAATCCTCATAGGACCCTCCTAACTTGAGCTAGCTCCTCTGCATCCTTAGTCCATCCAAGGTGTAGACACCATGGCCACCATATGATCTGGTAATACCATAACTCATCTACCACCTACCTCCCAAGTGGAATAATATCTGCATATGCCCTCTATGTACACTCGTAGTCTTGGGACCACTTGTATATTGGTAGTCACTCTATGTTAGGTAGTGGCCCTAGTAGTGCATATGACCTCCTAATGGCTATATGCTCCCTGAACCACATCTAGAGCAATATCATGCATACTAGTCTTGTATGCCATTTATACACAACATTGTATAATATTATGTACAATCGAGCCAACATATACAACCCCCATGTAAACCTTGTATGATGGTCTCACATGTTTACCACTACTCTTGCCAATACCCATGGCAAGTTTTGTCGACTAGTATGGCACACTAGCAATATTGCCACTACTCCATAGAGCATGGTAGTTAGTGCCCCAACTCTATATCATCATAGCATCTCATTGACATGAAATTTGCTCTTATGGATATCGTTTGTCGGGTCACCCAACAATCTCTACATTGTTACCTAAGGCACCTGTATCCTGTAAACCATACTCTCCCTGATGGGGATCCTCAAGATGTGCTACACATCCTCTAGTGTGATAGTCATCCCTCTCATCAATAATTAGAATATTGATGACTTTGGATACCACCTCTCTGCAAGCACCATCAATAGTGCTCTGTCAGCCTTAACCTGAGGCATCTCCTACTAGGTGTAGTAGCTCACCACCTATATTGTGTTTCTCTCTCCTGGTGTGACTTGTCATAGTACCTCCTCTAAGGTACTTGGCCACCACTCCTTTCTCTTGCACATCATGCTACAATAATAAAAGTTAAAAAAAATATTCCATTAGTTTTATCATCAAAATAAATTAATTAAGAGCAGCCTACGAAATCTCTTAAGTAATAAATAATCTTTTTATTGTTTTTCTCTCTCCTTTCTATTTTGTTTATTTCCTCTCTCATTTTATTTGTTTTCTTCTTCTCTAAATCTATGCCTCATATCTTCTAGGGCCTAGATTTATGAATCCACACCCTATATGTCATGGGGTATGAATTAGATCACCATTAGGGTTGGTTGAATTCACAAGTGACCATTGAATCCATGTCAGGGTATATTTGTAATAACCTAGGTCAACCCACCTGGTTTCAGACACGAAAGAAAAAATTTTAATCAACACCAACCCATTTGACTAGAATTTTGCATGCTAATTATCTTCATAGATACCATTCCACTGCAGTTGGAATATCTATGAGATCGAGAATGGCCAGTTCTCAACAAGTTTACCTTTATTTATGCCACCTCTCCAACCCGAGTTTTCTGGTATAAGGTAGGGATTTTTGTTAACTAGGGCCCATATCACCTGATTACTAAATGCATATCTTCCCAATGTAGCGTTTGCATGCAAAGACTAAGGTAATTCACCTCCTTGAATTACATCATGAGCTTACCACTGCCCTGGTACTGCTCTCGAAGTCTTACCATGCGTAAAGCCCATTTCGATACGCATGTTTCCATAAGATCTTCTACCCTCTATTCTAGACGGGTTTGCCTAGGAGTTAAGCCCATATTATAACTCCTAAATTTCCCAATCCCATTTAAGTTCTGGGTATTTGGAAAATATTAACAGTATGTGAGCTCTTATAAACCCTCATCATCTGTTGGTTGGTTTTTTTTTTTTTTTAAATGTCTACCCACATTCTTATTTGGGTTGTCTTCCCATAATAGAGCATTTTTAACATAACCTTAAACTTCTTGTCATAATTTGATCTTCCTAGAGATGTCTACCTACATCCATTTACAAATATTTTATCAAAAGTTCCCAGACAATTATATAATTTTAAGAGTTTCCTAACAATCGCTAAGTACACCTTCATTAGCAACAATTTAAAATATACATTAAAGAAAATACTAAATATATCTTTTAATGCTCTTTATTTTCAAGCCTTCTCTAAACAAGCACTTAATATATTTTTAGAAAAATATTCTGTACTTTCTCACAAAACGTTATTTTATATACTCATCTACTTAAAAGAAGAAGCCAACAAAGTTTGACCATTAAAAATCAAGTATGTATTACAACAATTATTCAATGAGTTCCTTTACCATGATAAACCTCGAAGTCACATGCTAAAGTTACGTAAATTATTTTGTAAACATTAGAAAATATTTTTTCTTTGTTTAATTATTATATACTGAACAATAGCTATTGAAAAATAAACCTTGTATTCGTATTTCAAAGCAAATCTTTTGGCTAAATTAAACACGTAATTATTGTTTCATTTCTCAACCACACCTGAAACCCTAAAAGTTAAGGTCACAGTAACGACAATTAATTTTGACTTGTGCAAATTTTTTAAATAGAATACTGTTCGATCACAATCTAATTCTAAACCAATGTTGTCTAAACCCCTTTAACCAATAGTAGCATTGTTTCCTGTTCTCAGGTGTAAATCTTTAAGACGATTGGTTTGACATTTTCTCCTATGCAGTAAGTTATGGCAGCTTCGTCAACGGTTGGCTATTGGTCGTCACTAAGCCCCACGTACTTCGAATGGGCAACCCATCAATCCAAGGTTCACTTACAAACGTAGCACTATATTTATTTATTTTTTTAATTACTAAGGTGTTTTACCTCTTTAAAATTGACAGACAAAACAATAGGTGCCCTTTGTCCACCATCCATTTCTTGCTAGCCCAACCTGAAAAACAGTTGATTACACCATACAAGATTTGAATGAACAGTTGTGTGTCATCATTAAAGTAGAATCAGGTGGATCTAATTGTATACGAACATAAGGCTAACAACCTACTCTAACTTCAACTTTTATAAAATATTACACGTTTGTATTCTCTGAAGCAGGGGTGTTATCATTCATAAACATTCTCATGAAAAGGAAAGCAAAAAGCATACCTAACCTAAACCTTTTGGACTTCAACCAAAGAGCCTAATATCAGTTTATTGTCTTCTAATTTTACATTTGGAAGCAAGCTCTTTTTCACTGTAGTCTTGATACATTACTACTTTTATATTTCATTTAATAAAAAGGAAAGGAACATAAATGGTTTCACTAGCATTCAGCACTTCGCAATTGCATTTCCTTACTACATCTATGTTTTATTTCATAGGAAGGAAAGAAAATTAAATAATTACACTGTCATTCTATGCTATGCAGTGCGCCCTTTTTTTCCTAAGAGAAAAGGTTCGTATAACATATAAACATTGGCTTACAAAATATTTAACTTCTATTACTACATTTTCAGGGCAGTTTGGATATGCTACCGAATTCTATACAAGAAAGAAATATAATTGACCTCTATCCACCAAAATCTGAATCAGGACCAATCTTCCTTCATTAATTAAAAAGCACCCAAATGCAGTGATTGTTTAGTTTAAGAAATTCTTCACAAGATTTCAGCATCTTCCAGGTTCAGAGCGGTCATCTAAGATGAATGCAGTTCTACCCTATTGAAGATGCAATCCCTATAGATTCTCTAACATGTACAGATAGTAATCGTATCTCTTTAAAAACAATCATGCTAACCGAAAGAAAATGGAAACTTAACCAAAATTTGTAATGCTCAGGATATAAATCATTAAAATCTTTACTTTCAAACTTAAAGAAAAACCATACACGTTTTCAAGCAAACAATAGTTTTTGTTTTAAAAGTGTGGCTTACTTCGAAAGTAAAAGTGCCTGTGTTCGTCCTGCGCTTCCCTGGTAACTTCTGTAGATCGCGATCTCTCTTTGTCCACCACACTTCACCACCATCTCTTTCGACATACCTTCCTCTTCCATCCACCTCTTCTTATAGAGGTGAACTCATAGCATGTAACATACACCTGTTCGACATATATGCAGTTTAAACTGAAGGTTTGCCAGGTGGTTTAGGTGAGCCATGTCACCTCCTTATATTATTTGTTTTACATCCTCGGACTAGTTTTCTTTAAAGAAAACAAGTAATTTTATTTATAAATATATGTTATAATTATTTTAATCTTTTCTGAACATATTATTTCGACTTATATATGCTCATTTATGGTTTTCTTAGTTAATAACAAATTTACTTTTAACTAATTGTTTTAGTATGACTCATTATTTTATTGAGTGTTGTTTTAATTTTAATATTTTATAATTATTGTTTTATTTTATTAATATTTATTATTATTATATTTCTTTATTATTTTCTAATTTTTATTCATATAATATTTTTGTAGATTCAAGCAAACTAAAGATGCATCTACATGAAATGCAGCTACATGGACCGCTGGTGGTACTGCCTCATGGACTCACAGGTCCATAATATGGCGATTACTCCACCGCTCATCATTCCCTGGACTGATCTTGAGCTGAAAACCCTTTTGACGGAGGAAGTCCCAGATCTGAGTTGCATCCAACAGATAATACCTATTCCTGCATCCATAATGACATTAGCAGTACCTTGTCCTTTAAGAGGAAATAAGCAAAATGATTAACACAACAGCTGGGTTGTTACATACTCTCCCCTAAGACTAAACACAATCCCTGTATTTGCAGTATAAAACATCATCAATAATTTTTCTTAAATTTCACAAGTCCACATACATATAGCAGTGATTACAAGCAACATAGTTTTTCATCAAATTACAACAAAATACAACAATCAGTTTTGATGCACAAAAGAGAATATATGCATTTTTGTCACTGTTCAAACAAAAATGAAAATTGTTTTCATCATGTTCACATCTTCCCATGAGACATTTTTTTCTGAATATTGGTCCCATTGGACCTTACACTGTTCAATACTTTTTTTATCAGTTGCTTTGTTTTGTAACCAAGTATCTTGATCGGTCGCACTTCAACATGCAGGAGATCTGTCATCTACAAATGATCAACATTCAAAACATGATATGAATCTGGTATGTACTTCTTAAGGAGAAATACATGGAAAGTATCATAGATTTTGGATAGATTAGGGGGTAAGGCCAATTTGTAGGCTACTGGGTTAATTTTATCAGTAATGGCGAATGGTCCTACAAATCTTGGGCTTAGCTTGGAGGATTTAATGGAGCTTTTTGTGGGTTTAACCCTTAGAAATACCCTGTCTCCCACAACGAATTCCCTTGGAGTTCATTTTAGATCAGCATAACTCTTTTGTCGGTCAGAAGCCTCCTTGAGCCTAAGTCGGATTTCATTCAACTGTTCCTCCATATCCTTTAGCATATTCGGTCCGATCCTAACCCGATCCTCTGGATTGTTCCGGATGAAGGACATCATCAAATTTGGCATCACCAATAGTGATCTCACTAATACCTAAAACTTTAATATTGAATTACTATTAGTAAAAATACACTTTGCCTTATAGGTGGCTATAGTTGGAAGGCAAATGAAAATGCTTACTCATATGTTGAGTATGTCTAGAACTAACATTGCACTCTTAAGAAGAAGTTGATGTCTAATGAATAGAATACATAACAAAATGTAAATTATGAATAGTTCCTCTCCCATTATTTGGATGATCAATGAGGCTCTTATCAAGACATACCTTCTTAATTTCTACTTCAATATTTTAAACATTAGACAAACAATTTTTGGAATGATGATCTCTCTTGTGATAGTCATAGAAGAACATCTTATTCTTGGAGGATTTAGAGTAGCTAATTTTAGGTCTATTTGTTATAGCCTACTTAGATTTATACATCATATGTGCATAAACTTATTTTTTAAGTTCACTACAATTCCATAAAGCAACCTAAAAATGCATCAAAAGAGCAAAACCTCTTCAAGAATCAAATATATTCCTTAATAAATATAGGGACTCATAGATGGCATAACATCATATACAAGCAAGAGAGATTAGTGATAATATTTTTCAGTGAATGTGGATTACTTATTTGTGACTCTAGAGGTCATAATATCTACCATTAAACCTATTGTCAATTCATCAAATATGCTCTATAAATCCTTACTTTGTACTAGATAAGCTATTTTGGTTAAACCAAACATTATAATGTTGTCTACCTATGTGGAAAATTTTGGGATTCTTCAATTTTTATACAAACACCTCTCCACGATTTTAGAAAATAAAAAATGGCTATCACCATTGCATATAGGATAAAAAGTTATACCATTTGCAAAATGGCTGGAAAAAAATTCTTATGGCAAATATACAATCTCAAAAAACAAATCCCTAAAAATAATGCTTGAGCAATATTTTTTAAAGAAGCAAACCTTATTGTTCTCTTAAAAAAATCAACCATATCTTGTAGAATAATACAACTAGCCAAAAATGATAACACATTACCAATTGCACTCTTTCATCTATTATTTTAAATCGAGAGAAAGAAGAATTTTTTTTTCAATGATTTTACACAGGTTTTTATGAGGGGTCCCAGTCCCCTCATACTGAGTGGGATTTGAACCTTGGACCTCTTAAAGAGATGCCAAAGCCCTTAACACTATAGTAAGCTTACAACTTCTCAATGGGCTATATGGGATTGAAATGGGCCCCACCCGTATTACATTATCACCACATAGTGGTATTACAACAAAGCTTGGATATTATCCATATATCATTTGGCAAGATTTGAACCTGGGTCTCCTCCTTGAAATGTTGAGAAATCTAATCATTCAAGCTAATGCCACTTAATAGAGAAAGAAGAATATTGGTTGACACTCTTTGGGCAATATATTTCTCATATATAGGAAAATAAATTTCTCTTGTTTGTGCCATATTGATTGACTCATCTTTAACCAAAAATTTAAAAATAAAAACAAGATAACAAAATAAACCATTGAATTAGGACCTCCTAGAATGTGATGCACATAATCCAAAAATGATTTTTTCTATAAAGACCTTAAAATTGATGCAAGCATATCATTTATTAGATGTTAGCTTTAGAGTTCCCCTCGCTTTGATTGCAGACTTGTGAAGATGAAACTTATAAGGTACTCCTTGTCTCATTTTATCTAATAATTGGAGTCATCATCTACAACATTAAAAGTTCTACCTAATAACTTGTTTATGCATTGAGGTTATCCATAAAAATTCAACAAAAACCATGATATTCTATAAGATAAGTTCACCATCACAATTTTTGAAGAACACCTAGAAGTTGGATATAATAAACTAAGGTTTTAAAAAATCCATTAACAATTACTAGGGGTTTTAGAAAGGGCTAAAATATATAAGTCCAAAAAAAAAATTTCAATAACCACTTCTCTAAAAAACAAATCTTATAAATAACACTATGAGATGGTCAAAAGTTTTGAAAAACAACCTAGGATCTTTAGAAAACCCTATAAAGGTATTATTGATTGAATAAAAACCCTTGTTCCATAACCACTCCTTTCACAAACACAACTCCTTTGGAATCATTATTGTAAATTATTAGGAACAAATAGTTGCCCTAACTTTTGTGTTACTTGTACTAAAACAAGGGCTAGATTGAAGCAACTTATAAGACTTGTATGAAAAAGATATTTTTATAGAAAACTTTAAAAAAATGATAAAAAAATATAACTCCATAATCATTCCTCAAGAAGGAAACCTTTGAATGAACTATCATAAACAATTTTTAGAAAAGACAATCTAAAACAGAACACCATAATCGATCCTTTGGGAGCACACCTTTATATGGATTGCCACAAGTAGTTTTTGAATAAAAAAATATCAAAGTTGAGTAATGGAGACACAACCATTTTGTTAATATATAAAAACACAATATCATAGAGGTGTAAATGAAATCATCACTTTGTTTAGATTGAGCAAAGAAAAAATAGAGACATGAAAGATGAGTAAGATGGCCTTAAATATAAAATATCTCATTAATGAAAGATATAATGGTCTCTAACCAATACAAAAGGTGGTTAGGGTAGTGTACAAATACACCTTTAATATAATGCATACATCCTAGTAATGTCTAAAATCAACATTTGGTTAAATAAACTATCACATAGATCTCCTTACAAGGTGCCAACTAGGCCCATGGGCCAATACTAAAAATATGATATATAATGTTATTTGTAAGTGAAGATTATGTTTTCAAATTTTTTGGTTAATTATATTATAGTGAGAATAAATACATACTACCATGTTGTGTGTTGAGGATCCCCTTAGGTTAGGGATCGTCTATCATAAATTGGATGTTAATTAGTCTACTTAGATATTATATGTATGATATTATGTTAATTCCCCTTCTAGTTGACATCTAGGATGGCTTATTAGATGTGTTTATTTTGGCATATGATGAAAACAAATGAATTAGGATAATTAATGATATTATCCTATGGAATGAAAAATTATAGTCCCTACTATAATCACTATCCTTAGGTGATATGTGAGGCATGAATGAGAAGGTAAATTTGGGACCTTGGTAGAAGGGGATGAAATCATTTCAAATTCAATATGCCTTAGTGTCTTGAAGATAAGTTACATGGAAATTGTTGGTTGTGATATGATGTGTTTTAAGACTTCATCCCCACAACTTCACAAAGCTTGGAAAGAGTACCAGGTATTTAACTTTGTGTGATTATTCATTGATATTTGATTTGATAAATAGATTCATGTTGTTTCTCTTCCAAAGTATTTGAGTGGTGTTGTGAACATTGTACTGGAGGGGAATGATGGTTCCTTAGTAACATAAACACTAATGAAAGTGGAAAATTGAGAAGGATAAGGAGTATTGTAGGAGGAAAGTAGTGAACACAAGCAATAATAATTATGATATGATGGAGAATGGAAAATTTTAGTTAGTGGGGGAGAAATTGAATAAGGTATTAGTAAGGATTCTAGAACAACTTATAGTCAAATAGAAGGAAATCCATATGGTAAACAAGAATTACAATAGGTGGTCCTAATTGTAAGAACTTAACCCTATAAAAATTTGGAAATGGAGATAAGTTAAGGAAGAAGGCATCAAGAGTGGAAACTAGTGGAAATGGATGTAGAAAGTGAGTGATGGGTGCTTGAAACCTATAAATAAGCATGTACATTAGGAGTCTAGGCCACATTCTTTGGACAACTAACTATGATAAATTGAGAGGAAGCTTAGTAGAGTGTAAGTGGATTGCCAAATAAAATGTAATTAGGTACTACATAAACAAAATATGGTTGAGGATTCAACTTGTTTTTTGTATATAAAATGAAGGTTTTAAAAATTGTAGAGAAAGTGGGAAAGGATTAAATCCACTTGTTTATGGAAGAGTACTTGGTCCTTCTAGCCAATGGAAATAGGTTATCTTTCCATACCTCTTCTTAGAGTCCTTCTTCAAGGGTTGTTGATTAATGGGGAAAGGAAAAATTATAGGGGGAATTAGAAGAGATGGTGTGGGAAAAGGGATATTAAGCCATGATTGAGAGTAGTGAAGAGTACAAAATTATAAGGAAATCAAGTGCAATTTCATCTATTTGATATCTAGAATATTGGGTCCATCAAATGGACAAGGTTAAAGAGAGGATAAGTTTTCTACAATAAAAAATGATAGGATTCATAGAGTGTTGGTGCTTCTTTTCAATTATTGTGGTATCAACTTATTGATAGACATGGACAACAACATACTATATGCAATTTGTCATAGTAATTTAAAATAATATATTAGGCTTTATTGTATTCACAATATATTTGACTACATGCATGGTGTTTGCTATAGTGCAAATTCATATATTTGACTTATGTTTTATGTATTACGTGTTGGATATGATTTGAGTCATATTTTATTTTACTAGATATTGATGCAAAAAATATCATGGTTGTTTGGTTACTAGCTAGTATATCACATAATATAAAGTCTAAATGCTTCAAAATTTTGTGCACGCACACACACACATATAGATAGATAGATATAGAGAGAGATAGAAAGATAGAGAGACAGACAGACAGACAGATAGATAGATAGATAGATAGATAGATAGATATATAGATGGATAGATAAGGCTTCTTTTTTTGGTAATAGTTACTAATGTAAAAAACAATAATAGTTGTTTGGTTTCTAATTGGTATATCACATAGTAAAGGGGATGAATGAATCAAATCCTTTATGTATGCATTTGGTATGGATAATAGTTTTGGTAATAGGTATTGATGCAAGAATACATGGATATTTGGTTTCTGACTAACATAGTATAAAAGATAAATATTGTAGAATTTTACTATATATTGTATTGCACCTATTATGTTTAGTTAAACATGGGTCATTTCATTATATTAGAATTAGATAGTCTATTTATATAGATTATATGGGATTGAAACTAATCTCACATGTATTACATTTATTTGAAAAAACCACATTATAGTGTTAATACAAAAATTTGTATTATTATGTATAAGTTTTTGTTATACAAACTACATTCTAATGATGTAATCATGTATATAGTTACAAGGGTTATAAGCAGTTGGGAAGTTGGTTGTAGTTCTCGATCTCTTCATTCTTGGTCATGCATGTATACATTATTCTTCACATTAATGCAAAGGATAATTAAAGCCAAAGTCAATATGTATTTTTAACATTTGGTATTAAAGCTTCAACATTACAAAGGTGAACTAATGCAGTAGAGTGGAGACAACTCTTGAACTTCATGCATACTACCCTAGCTAATCTAGAAGTTGTAGATGTAATAATTATTGTGCAAGGAGGATTCCTACTAATTTAGCTGTAGAAGAAGACATTGAATATTTTCCTTTGGCTTTTTATCTGATTATGTAGGTTTGAAGGTATTATTTTTTTTTATAAATCAATGCTTCGAATGATTTGCATTATGTAATGATGGGTATTTAAGTACATAGGATGCCTATTACAAGTATAACAAACATTTTAATCAAACTTGCAACTACCTTTGTCCTATACTACATGCATAACCTTTGTGAGGAGTAGTTATATCACTAGCCACTTCACATGGGCTATGATGTAATAATTTCTAATATTTCCCTCCTTATTACATCATAGTCAAAACCCCATTTTAGCTTATGACTAAAAACAATTTTTAGGGTGATGTTTAAATTTGAGAGAGAAATCCCCCTTTAATGTAGACTTTCTACTTTGATACTTAGGAGTGTCGAGTTACAACAATCATGCACTCCAAAGATAGTTTTATTGAAAAATACTTACTTATTGCTTCTAGGGTACATGAATTATGTGTTTCTTCAATGCAGATGATCTTCATCAAATTCATCAAATTTTGATGAGATCAAATGTTTTCTTTCCATGTAGACTTATTATCAAATCTTATATTGATCAATGTCTTCTACTATGGTAAGGTCGATCATCTCTTGTCTGTATTCTTAGTAATGTCTTCATTTATTTAATTAAGCATTTTCTCATTATATATGATGTATTTTTGCTTCCTTTGATCTTTAGTGTGATGCGCTACCATACATCCTATATCAATCATTAAATTGACTAGTTTCAAATATTTTTTATGTGTTGGCATATATTCTGTGTGAACTAGTTTCCATTTCAAGTTTTGATTGTCTCTTGATGTAGTGAGATCAATCATCTTCTGCTTCTTCTTAGCATTATTTATTTAAAAAATATAATTGTGAAAAAGTTATATATTCACACTTTCTTTGGTGTGTTGTTGATGGTTGAATTTGTTGCATTGATTTTTCATTTTTCTTATTATCTTCTACTTCAAATTCTTCTATGGATGGTGAGGAATCACATTTTGAGTTTACATCTTCACTCTTAGGTGTTTGTCTCTTGTTGTCCCTAATTGCATTTGAATAGATCCAATTGTATTGACTTGTCATATGTTTGGAGTCATACCAAACATTATTGTGTTGTCTAAGTTTTGGTTGTGTGACAAAAACATGTTCTTCTTCTCAATATTTTTATTCTTCTTCTTTAACTTGATTCTCTTTGGCTATATTATTTTGCTATGCATTTCTCCAAGATGGATTTTACTTTCTTGAAGATGATATGTCTTGTTGTTGGTTCATCTTTCGTGAAAGGAATCCATTTTTTAATAGATTATGCCAGCATTCCTTCATGGTGTGTCTATTTCTACCATAATGTTCACATGTACTTTATGTGTAAAAAATATTTATTTGAGAATAATTATTTTGATTATGATATTTTTGAAATTTATTTCCATGTTGGAAGTATTGTGGAGGTCTCATGTTTCTTTTAAATGGTTGCTTCTCTTTTTGACTTGTAAGTAGTAATTGTTCTTCTTCATCTATTGTATGTGAGGCCTCTACTTTTTAAAGTAGGTTCACCAACTTTTAAAAGTTTGGTGTTTGCTTAGTAATATTTAATATTGTCACAAAAAATATACTTTGATAGGAAAGATCTCAAAGTAATTGGAACTATAATTTCATCAGATACCTTTTCTCCTAGTGCCTGCAATGTTGCTCATAACTTAGTTATTCTCCTCATAAACGATTCTAGTTTTTCTCCACCTTTCATCTTCAAACAATGGAGTTGGATTTGGAGGAATATAAATTTATTTGTATTTTTTTCTTCCAAGACTACTTTCAACTTCTCATGTGCATCTATGGTCATGGTTGAATCTCAAATGTATACTTGGAATTCATCCGCTACTTTGAAAATGATGATTAATATTGCCTTTTTGTCTGCCTTGTCAAACTTTGTTTGGTCTATATTTGCTTCTTTAGGATGGGTAGTGGTCCCATCTACTACTTTTCATACTTCCTCAAACTCAAGTTGTGTTATGAGTTTGGTTTTCCAGACAACATAATTTTTTCCCCTTAATAATTGAAAATATAGCAACAAGTACTTCAATACTCCACTAGCCATAGTAAAATTTTACAAAACTTGAATATTATTATTTCATTGAATCCACCTCAAAAAAATAATTTTGACAAGTATATATGTCTATACTCATAATTTTGTTAATACTTCAATTTACGAGAAAGTTGTCTCATCAAACAAAAAGGGAGTAAAATATTTATCTTCTTTCTCACTTGGATTTTTCTTTTTTCAAAAAATAAATATCTTTTTTTTATTTTAATTGAAGTGATTATTGTTATGAACCTGCAACTTGAAATATGAATTGAATGCAGAAAAGAATCGTTGTTTGAATAGAATCACAATTTGTATTGAAAGGCAGAAACCCACAATATAATAAATTAATGTTCTTGGATGATCTTTGGAGCATCCTCCCTCCTTGTCCTATTTATATCTATCTAAAAGGTGTGAATGGTGAATGGATGTGTCCCTTTATAATACAATATAATATATAATATGATTAAGAGTTATGTTAGGAGGGTCCTAACATGCCACCCTCCTTTGAAAAAGCTTTGTCCTCAAAGCTGGAATTGCAAAAATTGTTGTTGAATCTGGTGGAGCGTCTCCCACGTAGCATCCTTTGGAGGTAGACCTTTCCATTGAATCAATACCTCGGTGATGGTGCGATTACGGAGGCAACGCATACGTCGGTCTAGGATAGCTTCTAGTTCAACCATGAGAGCTCCATTATCTAAAAATTCTGGAAGTTGAGTTTGTGTAACGATGTTAGTGCCTATTACGACTTTAAGACAAGAAACATGAAATATCGGATGGATTTTGGAATATTCTGGTAATTCAAGTTTATATGCAACAGGTCCAATACGCTATAGAATTTTATAAGGGCCATAAAATTTTGGTGCTAATTTTTGCGACCCTTTTATTTTCAATGAAGTTTGACGATATGGTTGGAGGCGGAGAAATACCATATCCCCTTCTTGAAAAACCCTTTCAGTCCGATGTTGGTCCGCTTGTTGCTTCATGCGGTGTTGAGCGATATGTAGATTGTCCTTTAGAGTGCGAATGATATTATCTCGAGTGACCAGCTCCATCTCTACAGTTGGTACTTTTGTACTTCCTAGAAGATAAGAGGTTAGATATGGGGGTGATTGGCCATATAATGCTTCAAAAGGGGTCATTTTTATGGTTGTGTGATATGTGGTATTATACCACCATTCAGCTAGTGGAAGCCATTTAACCCAGTGAAGGGGTTTGGTGGAAATAAAGCATTGGAGATAGGTTTCTAAGCACTTATTGACAATTTCAGTTTGACCATTCGTTTGTGGGTGGTAAGCGGAGCTCATTCGAAGTTGCGTACCTTGGAGTTTAAATAATTCCTTCCAAAAATTACTACTGAAAGTGGGATCATGATCACTAACGATAGTAGAAGGCATGCCATGTAATTTAAAAATATTGTCAAGGAAGATTTGAGCAATAGTACTAGTGGTATAGGGGTGAGCTACTGGAAACAAATGGGCGTATTTATATAAACAATCTACCACCACTAGGATCATTGTTTTTCCTGCAAATTTTGGAAGACCTTCAATGAAATCCATTGAAATATCCTCCCATGTCCTGGTTGGTATGGGTAGAGGTTGAAGAAGGCCAGGTGTTGCCACTGTTTCACCTTTATTTCTTTGGCATGTTTCACATTCATTGACAAACTTCTTGATATCATTTTTCATCCCTCGCCAATAAAATTATTTAGTCACTCTTTTGTAGATTTGTAGGAATCTAGAGTGGCCTGCAGTAGGTGTAGTGTGTAGCTCATGTAGAATCTTTGGACGATAAATCGATGTCAGTGAGAGGACCATACGTTCTTTGTAACAGAGCATGTTACCTTGCCAATAGTAGTGGGGTTTACTCATGGGATTTTGTTGTAGTTGTTGAATTATGGTGTGTATAGTAGGGTATGCATACCATTCATCCTTGACTTGTTCGATCCATGTAGGGATGGGGCAGGAAAAAGCATGTAATTTTGAAGTTTATTCAAACTTTTTGGAAAGTGCATCTGCAACCATGTTATCTTTCCCTTTTTGTAGATGATTTCATAATCATAGCCTAATAGTTTTGTTACCCACTTTTGCTATTCTGGAGTGGTTATCTGTTGTTCAAGAAGGTATTTTAGGCTATGGTGGTTGGTGCGGATAATGAAATGTTTTCCAATAAGGTATGGTCTCCAATGTTGGATAGCATGGACCATAGCTAACATTTATTTTTCATAAGTGGAATGTGCTAAATTCTTTTTGGAAAATGCTTTACTAGTAAAGGCTAAGGGCTTCTCATTTTGCATGAGCACCACTCCCATTCCCAATCTAGAAGTGTCACTTTCAATAATGAATGGTTGGGAAAAATCTAGCATAGCTAGGACGAGGGTGGTACACATGGATTTTTTCAAAGTCATGAAAGCTTCATTCGCTTTTGGAGACCATATGAAGGCATTCTTTTTAAGTAGGGTTGTTAAGGGTGCTATTATTTTCCCATAATATTTAACAAATTTGCGATAATAGCCCATTAATCCTAAGAACCCATGCAACCCTTTTAGAGTTTTTGGAATTTGCCAATTTTCCACATCTTCAATTTTTGGGGGGTCTACTTTAACTCCTTCCTTGGAGACAATATGTCCAAGATATTCAATTTCCTGCTTCCCAAAGGAACACTTTGATCTCTTTGCGTATAATTGATTTTATTCCAATATTTTGAGTGCTTGCGCTATATGTGTTAAGTGCTCTTCCCATGTCTTGTTGTAAATCAAAATATCGTCAAAGAAAACTAAAATAAATTTTCGAAGGAAGGGAGAAAATACCTTATTCATAAGACTTTGAAATGTGGATGGAGCGTTGGTGAGGCCAAAAGGCATCACCAAGAATTCATAATGTCCCTCGTGGGTGCAAAAATTAGTTTTGGGTATATCGCTTTCCTTAACTCGAATTTGGTGGTAACCTGATCGTAAATCGAGTTTAGAAAAATATGCGGCTCCATTTAGTTCATCAATGACTGGAATAGGAAATTTGTCTTTAATCGTTATTTTGTTGAGAGCACAAAAATCCACACATAGGCGCCATGATCCATCCTTTTTTCTTACTAGTATGACTGGTGAAGAGTAGGGACTTCTACTAGGTCGAATGACTCCTGCCCTTAGTAGGTCTTGTACTAATTTTTCTATTTTCGTCTTTTGTAAGTATGGATATCGGTAAGGTCTAATATTTGGAGGTTGGTGTTCCAAAAGTAATTGAATAGCTTGATCATGGCTTCATTGTGGAGGTAATCCCTCTGGTTCTTTGAATATTTTATCATGTTTCTCTAGGATTTCTATTAATTTGGGTGCCTCTGGTTGCTCTTCGGTGGTGTTTTGCAAGGAAAATAGTTGGGCAACCATGCCTCTTCCTCATTTTCGAAGAATATTTTCCATTCTATGGTAACTTACAATTTGTGTGGGATCTGTTTTTAAACCTTGAATTGTGTATGTTTGGTTTTTTTGTATAAATTGCATCCATAACTCTTCAAAGTCCCATTGAATTTTGTCGAGCATTCGTAGCCATTGTACTCCCAAAACAATATCACATCCTCCTAATGGTAGTACATACATATATGCTTTCATGTTATATTCCCCCATCATGAGTTTGATATTCCTGCATTTGCCTTTACATGTAATTTTTCCTCCATTGCCAATCATGACTTCGAAGTTATTGCAGGGATATATAAAGCAATTAGCTTGTTTGGCCAAACTGGGGTCTATAAAATTGTGAGTGCTTCTAGAGTCTATGTTGGCAATTTTGGGTACCTTGGGTACATTTCATTTGCTCAAGTGAATAAGTTGTCATTGATGTCAAGAAGCTTTCGAAGGAATTTGGTTTGATGGCAAATAATTTGTTTTGATGAAGGTTACGGCATGACAAGTTCAAAGATTATTCAGAGCATGGACAGTGAGTTTCCAGGAAGATCATAGTAGCCCATTTGCAAAAGATCAAAGAAAAAGTCAAGTAAGAAAAGTGTCGCGATATCGCGACATATACAGACCAGGCTGGAAAAACTGTCGCGATATCGCGACATGTTAGAAGAGAGAGAAAGAGCTAGCAAAACTGTCGCGATTTCACGACATGTTGGAAGAGAAAGAAGAAGCAGGAAAAACTGTCGCGATTTCGCGACATGTTGGCAGAGAAAAAGGCAAGTGGAAAAACTGTCACGATTTCGCGACATGTTGGTAGAGAAAGAGAGCAAGGTGGAAAGTGTCACGATTTTGCGACATGTTGGCAGAGAAGGAGAGCAAGGTGGAAAGTGTCGCAATTTCGCGACATGTCGCATTTTCGCGACTTGAAAAGAGCAGGAAGGTCGAGAAGGAAAAGTGTCACGATTTCGCGACATATTGCAAGGAAGGTTGTACGAACGAAAAAGTGTCGCGATTTCATGACATGATGCAGAAGAGAGAGTCCATAGTGTGAATTGTCGCAATTTCGCGACAAGTTCGAAGAGAGAGAAAGTAATTCGAAAAATGTCACGATTTCGTGACATGCTATAGAGTTCAAAGTGAGAACTGTCATGATTTCGTGACATACTACAAAAGACGAAGTGAGGACTGTCATGATTTCGCGACATGCTGCAGAACTCAAAGTGAGAACTATCGTGATTTTACGACATGCAGCAAAGGGAAGAGTCTGAAATGAGAAGCGTTGAGATTTCGCGACAGGCTGCAAAGAAAGCATACAGAAGCTGAAAGTGTCACGATTTCACGACAGGATGAAGGAAAAGCGTACAGATGCAGAAAGTGTCACGATTTCGCGACAGGCAGAAAAGATAGCAGACGACAGTAGAAGTGTCGCAATTTTGTGACAGAAACTGAAAGCATGTCTTCCATAAGTGAAGTGTCACGATTTCACGACAAAAGCAGAGAGGAAGGCTATGAAGACAAAAGTGTCACGATTTCGTGACAGAAGTGAAGACGACATCAGTAGAGGCAGAAGTGTCACGATTTCACGACAAAAGCAGAAAAGAGGTCGACGAAGGGAGAAGTGTTGCGATATCGCGACAAGAGCTAAGTTGAAGTCGACAAAGGCTGTAGTGTCACGATATCACGACAAAAGCCAAAAGGAAGTGTACGGCTGCAAAGGTGTCACGATATCGCGACATGTTGTAGTTTCACGAGAAAAGCTACAGAACCACAGAGGCGATTGAAGCCGACAGAGTTAAATTTGAGCCGATGCAGTTTAGGGTTACAGCCGACTAAGATTAAGGTATTGATCTTGAGAATTTTTGCTATAAAAGGAGGGATGTTTGAAGATTTGGAGGCATCGAATGTGTGCAAGTTAAGTCCACGGTGCGCAGAGAGCAAGTCGTGCCAAATCGAGCTAAGTGCGAAGCAAAAGCGCACAGAGAGCAGAAAAGCACAAGAGAGCAGAAGTTGTTGGTGTTGCGACATTCGCAGATAGAGCACAGAGTGAGAAGTTCGATCGCTGAGAGTTGAGTGTCGCTGTGTTTGCGTAGACAGTGCAAAGGTTGGTTTCGACCAAGTGCGACTGTGACTGAGCAGGGAGATTTTAAGGACAGATTTGTGTGAGCTTTTCTGAGAACTGGCAAAGCAGATTTGAGACAAGTCTTGGTGAAGACTTGGGTGAAGATCAAGCAAGCTTTAGTGAAATCTTGTGAACCACTTTTGTGAACCAGACTTGAGGACAGAGATTGGTGCAGATTTGAGGACAGATTTGTACCCAGACCAGAGAAAGATTCGAGGACATTTGTGCCAGACCGAAGGACTGTGTTTGGTGCAGATATGAGAAAAAGAACGAGGACATTTGTGCTAAATCGAAGGACTATGTTTAGTGCAAATTCGAGGACCAGCTTTGAGGTGATAGAGTTGAGGACAGAGGTCTCCAGCCATAGTAGGGAGGACAGGCGTCTTCTGTGGATAGAGTTCCATTTGCTAAGGGCAGTGGAGGCAGAGGTCTTCTAGAGGATCACCAGTTAGAGCAGAGTTAGGGGATTGGTGTCTCCTTTGGGTTGGTGCCCATAAACATTGTAATTGGGAAAGGTATTCCCAGAATTTGGATTGATAAAATTTAGTGAAAGATTTTATCCGTGATTGAGCGAATCACGTAAATTGGTGTCTCATGTGTGTGTGATGATTTGTACATTGCTTTGGTTTTTGCTATTGATATTGCCATTAATATAGTGTATAATTTTAATTGGGATAAGAAAAGTAAAAAGTGGTCTTATACTGTTCACCCCCCCCTCTCAGTATAAGCTTGTGTTCTTCAGTCTAATAGTACAATAGGGTTTTGTTTCTTAAAATACCCTTTTACCTTCATTGTTTGTGGAATCGAGTATCCTGCTAATGCGTTAAAGGATATTTATGTTTTATCTTCTTGGTTTTCTTTTGCAACCTTAGTTATTACTTCCACTTCTATGTCATCCTCCTCTTTGGGAGTGCAATCAACTGTGTCCAAAATATATAATTTCGGTGAGATGCATTTGTGGTTGGGGGTAAACTTTTCATCGCAGTGGAAACATAGGCCTTTTTCTCGTCTTTCTTTTAGCTCTTCTTGTCTAATTCGTTTAATTGGGATGACCTTATTCAGTTTTTGACTGGTGTAGGTATTTGGTGTTTTTCCTGAAAAAAACTCTTCCTATTCATCTTTGGTTATTGTTCTTCTCTTCTATCATTTGTGTTAATGCCATTGCATGCATCATATCGATAGGATTTTGTATTTGTACCTCCATTCTAATGTCTTATTTTATTAAACAACTTTGGAAGAATGATGCATCTAGTCCTATTGTAAGGTTCGCCAATTTCTCAAATTGTGCTTGGTATTCCCTTACGATGGAGGTTTATCGTAGTTTAGTGAGGGCTCCTATGAAGTCTTCAAATTTAGTGGGGCCAAATCACAACATTAAGTTTTTTGTGAATTCGGTCCATGTGGGCAGACCTTTTGTTTTCTCATACCATTGATACCATTGGGTAGCAATTTGTTCCAAGTGAAATGATGCGATATGGACTTTCTGAATCTCCGAAATTTGATATAAGGTAAAATATTGGTCTACCCTATATATCCAATTTGTGGGGTCGCCTCCATAAAATTTTGGAAAATCTAGTTTTGTGGTACGGGGAAGGATTGATGTATGTGGTCCCCCTATTAATGTTTGTTGTGGTGGCGTAGTGTTCTGTTGTCCGTTTTGCATGAGCAACAAATTTTGCTGTACTAAGTCCATGGAATGGGTTGTAGCATCCAATTTAGTGGATATATCTGTATTTGAGTTGGTGATGTTTATGGTTAGGTCTGCTATTTTGGTAGCAATTTTATCTTCTAAATTGTCCTTCCAAAATGCCATTCCTTGCATCATGTCTCTCATTTCCTTGGAAAACTACGAGAGTTCTTTCGTAATTTCTTTTGAAACCTCCTTCGCAATCTCCTTCGTTGTGTCTTGAGATCGTCTTCCCTCGACCATTTAGGATGTGGTTGGTTTATAAATGATTTGAATATGCAGAAATTAGTTTTGTCGAAAAAAATTGTTTGTCTTTGCCGTGTTTAATTTTACGTACTTGCTGCTCTTTGTTCACATTGAATGATATTTTCCTCGCTTGTACTCGTTGTTGGGGTTTTCTAACTCCGATAATGCGTGATGTTGTCCAAAAAATTATGTATGCTACCTTTGCTAGCGACTATGGCCTACTGTGTAACAGTTTCATTAGTAATGGTTAGAATGTGTGCTAAAAAGAAAATGTTGTCGAGTAATGGCCTATCAGTAACTAGAGCGGGGTGGGGAAAAAATTTTAGGTCTTTTTAGCTCTGATCTAGTTGTTATGAACCTGCAACTTGAAATATGAATTGAATGCAAAAAAGAATTGTTGTTTGAATAGAATCACAGTTTGTATTGAAAGGCAGAAACCCACAATATAATAAATTAATGTTCTTGGATGATCTTTGGAGCATCCTCCTTGTCCTATTTACATCTATCTAAAAGGTGTGAATGGTGAAGGGATGTGTTCCTATATAATACAATATAATATATAATATGATTAAGAGTTACGTTAGGAGGGTCCTAACAATTATCCACTCGTAATTGAAGTGACTATCTTTTCTTTATTTCCACTACCAATGTGGGATTTTAAATTTTAAAGGTCTCTTGACTTCTTGACCTTTGCTCCTCTTAAATTATTGTCGACTTTAAGTTATTTTAGTTCATTTTCTTCTTTTGGGTTGTAAGCTTATTCATGTTTGAAAATTTTATGCTTTAAATATTTATACCAAATATTTATGCATCACTTTTGTGAGGTAGATAATTTTCAAACATCTATTTTATTGTAGGCATTTTCTCCTTTTGTTTTACCAAAGGCTTCTACTTTTTAATCTTGTTTTTTAGAGCTTTTATGCATGAATGTTTTAATGTCTAGATAATTTCTTGTGATGAGAGTTTTCCAGGTGTCGTCTAAGGAAGTTATGTCCAAGTGACTCCTTTATGAGCGTTTGGTTTGATGTTTGAGTGTGCATCTAGTTTGATGTCTAGATGAGCATCCAAATTGGCATTCTAGTGAGCATCTAGGTGATCGTCTAGATTGATGATTGGGTGACCATCTAGGTGATATTTGTCTCTTAATGATTGGTGGTTCCAATTACAAAACCTTTGATAATGCAAGATTTACGTTCACAAATGACTAATATAGATTTGAATACTGCGGATAATGTTTGAATATATTGAATTTTGTGTCATCCAATGTTTTGAGATATTTTGGATTCTCCAAAATAGAGATGTAATTTGTAATGTGACTTGCCTTTGAATTCTTTAAAATTAACATGTAATTCTACAAGGAGCCTTGTCTCTAGCTTCTTAAAACTGAAGATGTAATATTACGAGTAGCCTTGTCTCTATCTTATTTAAAATAAAGATGCAATTATGCAAGGAGCCTTTTCTCTATCTTCTTTAATACGAAAATGTAATTTTATGAGGAGACTTGTCTCTAGCTTCTTCAAAATAAAGATGTAATTTATGAGGAGCCTGTTTTCTAGCTTCTTCAAATTGAAGATGTAATTCTACAATGAGCCTTTTCTTATTCTTTTTGTTTCTCTAAGATCTTTACAATATTGATTCCTTGTTTCCCACATAGGATTTGTTAGGTCTAGTTGTTTTTAAAAAACATGTAGATATTTTTTGATCTTGTTCTATTTTAGAACAATGGTTAACTCACATTCTTTCTTCTTTTGAACTATCTTTTTATCTTTTTCTTGTTTTTCATCATGGGCTTCTTGCCTTTTTTCTCAATGTTTGTTCCAATTAGAACATCCAAACATTGTTGATTGTTTTTTGGATTATGGTCAATTATCTTCCATGTCCTTTTGTGGCTAGCTTATGCTTGGATCTATAACTACACCTTTCTAGTTATTTCTTGAAGTTCTCAAATGACATCTCCTTGAGAGCTACCTGCATTATGTTCTTTAGAACAAAGTTAATAACAATTGTCACCTTTAAATGTGTATTGATAGCACTTTTTTTGGTAATTCTTGAGGAGCTTTTGATGGCTTCCTTGTTGCAAGTTATCTTCTTGAAATATTCTAAGAAGTTTCAATGGTTTTTTTTAGTGCCTTTTGAGGAGGTTATTATTTCTTTCTTGTTGAATTTTTCCTAGTTTTTTTTTGTAGTCTTATGACCTTATTGGTCTTAGAAGGGATTGAAAACCCTTTTGATTATTGAAGGCTTTTGCCTTTCATATGGGTTTTCACCATAAAACTTTTGAACCTACCATGGAACTTTTCTTCACAATGATGATTACCTCTCCTTTTGAGGTTTTCTTTAAACAATTTTATATAGGGTAATTTTACCCTTGAAACTTTTTTTCTCAAATAGAGTGCTCTTTTGGCTTCTTTGTGTCAAAGCTAGAGGAGGATCAAAAGGAGAATTCTTTCTTCCTTCTATTAGAAATAGATTATATTACATCATTTGGGTCATGTAAATGTACCTTCCAAGGTACATACTTAGGACATTAGATTACTTTAGGGGGAAGTTACCTAGTTTCTTCATGCAATGTAATAAATGCACAAGTGTCAATGTGCAAGTTGTACATGTGCAAGTTATCCCTTGCACAACTAGATAGAGTGTTGGCCAAGGAACCTATCTTCCTATATAATGGCCTTATTGTCATAGATCAAAGAGCATCACATAGAGCATCATTTACAGCTTCATAGAGCATAGCTTAGATAAAGTCACCCATATTGGAGATGGGTGCAATGTAGTCCGGTAGCATTATTCATGGAGTGTTCATTTCCTCCATAGCTACATTGTATTCATTTCCATCATTTCTATTTATAGCATATTTCAGTCATCTCGTAGATTTACTTTCTTTCATATTATTTTTGCATCTTGTGATTGCTATCTCCCATTGCATACAACATCAAAAGCTAATAGTGGTATCAGAGCTACGGTAGATCTAGCCATAGGAAAACCACCATTATCAATGAGCCTAAGTTTTTTTGTCAACCTGACGCGCCTTTGGACCAATCACTATCAAAAACTCTCAGAAGAGTCTAGGTGGTAGAATCAGGGAGAGCCACAAGTGAGGACTGAAAGAAATATTAGTTTCAAAAATACTGAGATTGCATTTGGCTAGAGTCTTTCCACAGAGTTGCAGGAAAAACTCGTGAAGACTAGGACTCAACATTCAATCCACTAGATTGACAAATCAACTAGTGAAGATAATTCAAGATATCTAGAATTTCTTAACTATTGCCCAAAGTTTCTTTTGTTGTAGAAATCTAATTCTCAGAAGATTGGGATTCCTCCTACAACAAAAAGCTAGGAGACTTCAACTTCATTGCCCGAAGGTCGATGTATCTTCATAGTGCAGAGGTTAGTTCCTTGTCCAAGAAAAGAATACTACGGAAGAAGACTTCTGGAGAAGAGTTGTGGTGAAGTTAGGAGACAGGAGATCTCCATTACTAAATTGAGAACTTCACACAAGAAGAAAAGGCCATAGTAGCCTTGATCAAGAAGAAAAGGCCATAGAAGCCTTGATCCAGAAGAAAAGGCCATAGAAGCCTTGATCTAGAAGAAAAGACCATAGAACCTAAACCAAAAAAAAGACCACAAAATCCTTGATCCTAAAAAGGCCACAAAAGCCTTGATATTGAAGAAAAAGGCCACAAGAAGCCTTGATCCTAAAAAAGGCCATAGAAGCCTTGATACTAAAATAAGGCCATAGAAGCCTTGATCCTGAAGAAGACTCCAGAAGTGAGTATCTGATTTAGAAGGAGATTAAGATTTTAGTACTAATACTTTGTTGTAGGGAAAGGAGATTCAATGAGTCGGGAAAACTTCCTACAAGAAATCTAGGAAGAGTATCTTCTTCAGAATCAATCCAGCACCTAAAGGCAAAGATATCAAGAGAAGATCTCATTGAAGAACTTCCAATATTGGAAGAAGAAGGACTAGGAGAGTCCTACTCGAATCCAGAAGCAGCAGAAGTGAAGATCTAGAGGAAGATCTCACCACCAACACTTCTAGGAGTAGAAGGTTGAAGAAAAGGTCTCAAGGAAGACCAGAAGAAGCTGCAAGATCAAAGACCTTGGGGAGGTCTCAACGAGCATCCAATAAAAGGCTTGGAGAGCCTTACTGAAGAAATCATCAAAGAAGAACTCATTGGAGAAATCCACTACCAAGGAGAAGCCCCTGATAGTGAAGGACTTGGGATAATTGTCGCCATCCGACAACAAGCCCAAGAGGAGAAGAATTTGGCAAGGAGTGCCAAATCCTAGAAGAAGAATCTAGTGAAGACCTCAAGACACTCAGAATATTGAGAAGAAGATCCTATTTGAAGTCAGAATTTGACAAGAAGCTTGAAGGAAGATTCAGATAGAAGAAGCCTACCAAATCCAAGAGATTTGGAGATTACCTCTCACAACAAGAAGGCACCACTTCAGAAATGAAGATCTCTTCAAATCTATAACAAAAGGAGGAGACTACAAGAGGAGAACAAGCCACCAAAATCCTAGGCTCATGAAAGAAAGTTTGAGATCATCATTTTGGTGAAGATGAAGTTGTTCAAGGCAGCCTACAAAGAGCTGCAACATCTTACTCAAGGCAGCAACTTGGTGATCCTAGACACCAAGATCTACATCCTCTATAGAAGCGGCAAAAAGAGCTTTCAAAAAAAGGTATGCAACTATTGGTGCAAGTAGATTCATTAATTGGATTACTTATCAGATTTGTTTAAGCACCTTAATTTGAATTAAAGTTGCAAAAAGGAGAATTGAATTACAGTCTTCAAAAGTGCAAAAAGAGAAAGGTTCCTTTAAGGTTCATTTGCACTTTAGGATTTGATTAGATTTTAGAATTTCAACTATCTATCAACTACCTATCATCTACTTTGGAAAGCAAAAGAAGACTAGCTCCTACTACCTTTGCTTATAAGGAAATTGTAGAATAATTCTTGAAGATTCATTTCAGATTATTCTTGATTAGTTGTAGTAAATTGATTAAGTGCATTAATTTTTGAGAGTTAATTGGAGTGATAAGGTGAAATTGTTAGTGCATTAAAAGTGAAAGTTTATTAGATTTATTTGCACTATCCTATTGCTCTCAAAATATTGTTATTTGTGTTCTTGAGAAAGGCACAAAAACAAAATTTGTCAAAGTATCTAAAGACACTATTAGTGCATAGAGATCTGCAACTTTGAGTGGCCTGAGGAAGCCACAAAATCAGCTCAATCCTCCAAGCATTGGAGAAGAAAGTAACCACCAAAAGAGCAGCAAAGGAAGCCTCGAACGAGACTTGGTGAGTCTCAAGTTCAAAGCACAATAAGTTTTCTACAAAAGAAATAGTGCAGAAAAATACAGCAAAAAGAGAGCTTCTATCAAGTGGTTACAAGCTTGGATCCATTTATAAAATATCCAAGAAAAAAGGGGAAGGTGTCTAATCAAAGAGACAACCTCAAAACCCCTCATATTGCATTCAAAATTCTGCCACAAAACCAGAAAATCAGACCTGAAAAAGAGGTGCAAAAGAAGGTGCAATAAGAGCTATTTTATACATGAATATGTTACATTGCATTGCACTATCCTAATCTGGTTTATACAGAAAAAAAGGAGGCAGATTTGAAGGTGTCTCAAGGGCACAACATCCACTGGAAAAACCAGCCGAAGGTGGTCATTCACTAACGTCCCTCCAAGCACATCAAAGGAGTCACTCTAAAGGCTCTTACTCCCTCATATTGGATGGCCGAACCTGCAAGAGATAAGATAAAAAATCAAAGGGAGAAAATGATGTTATAATCAAGAGCAATATTGTCTACAAGGAGGACGTATAATAGGTGAGAAAAGAGGAAGATAAAAGCACCATTGGAGCATTCCAGTCTCCACATATTCGAAGCAAAAAATTGGTTCTCAAGCCTCCAGATCGATGCTCCTCAACTCAACCTAAAACAATCTACAAGCAAGTGCAATTGATCGAAAAAGGAGTTATGGATGTTACAAGGTTTAAAGAACCTCCAAGAAGGATACGTTGAAGGAGAATTATAGAAGATGCCCATGCACAAGGAGGAAGTGATATTTATCACTTGAGATAAGACCCTAACACTCCTCACTCGAGCGCTCATCTTCATCAACAAGGGAGTTACAAGCTACAGGTTGGTGCAATGAACATATGAGGAACACTTGTCCGAAGGAAAGCCAAGCGCTTCATTAAAAGAACGTAACATCCATACGTTACACTAAGTGTTCTCAAGCATCTTCTACTCCTCAAGCGCTCACGAAGAAATGGATGTGCCACTTGGCACTCAAACCAAGATTCTCCTCCAATTTAAGAGCATCAACGACCAAGGCATTCAGAGGAGCATTTACATTCGGGTCTGTGAACATAGGGCACAATGGCAACGTGGAAGCAAGGTGTGAAAGAGCCTTCAATGCTCTGGATAGGGAAGGTCAAAGGCAGACATTAACGATGCCACATTTGGAACGTCTAAACCCACGAAGGTTCCAAGCAAATCATTGGAGGAAGAGCCAAAGAAGCAACATCTATATTGCAGCCCATGCACAATGAATACAACGTCAACTATTGAATGATATAAGGTAAGCTTTATTCCCACTATAATATGCTTTCACTTTCTTGGGAGTTATAAGGTTAAACTTAGAGGAATACAACTACATTGAAAGCTATATCTTAAAGGGGAATAATATATCATATCAATATAATATTTGCAATATTAACATAGGAGCAATAAGGATTTCTACTAGAATTTATTTATAAAATATTTGCAAATATTATTGTGGTCTAATTTTCCAAAATTTGGGAGTTATAAGGGTTACTACATCAAATTGACTTATTGGAAATTAGATACACTACAATCAAAATCCTAAAGGGATATTTAAAAGAGGTTATTAAAAGATTTATGCTAAGGTTGGAAATTTATATACTTGTCTCAAACACATCAAAAAAAGGGACAAAATAAATCCAACATCAAAACCTCTTCAAATTGGAAAAGTGCTTAGTTCAATAGGAGCAATAAGGGATAATAAAAGTTGATTTTTGATATTTACAAAACCTTACAAAATCAACCAAAAATTGAACTATCTTTTCAAAAGCACTATATTATATCCCTAGGGAGTCATAAGGGATTCTACAAAACTTGGTAATATCAGCATTTATCATAAATTATCAAGTTGCAAATCCATTGGGAAAATATAAGATTTTTACAAAACCTAAAATTCCATTAGGTGTATACACTCTCATTACTAGGGAGACATAAGGAAGCCTACAAACCTAAGGATCAATAAAGGTTTTATCAAAATCAAGCTTATATACTTCAAAGTTGAAAGATAGACTACTAAGATTCTATCAAATTCAATCCTAAGAAATAGCAAGTTCTATCATGGATGAAATTTTGAGAAAAGCTTTCAACAATGAAGAACTATTCCATGAAGTAGAATTTTACTCTCAAAACTTAATAGATACTTTAGAAGGATATGAGTATCTATCTACTAATGATCAAGAGAAATTCTCCTTGTTTCTTAGAGAAGCCAAAGAAGGTAACTTTACAACATTGATTAACTATCTTCATGAAATCCTCTTCACAGCATGGTGGAACTCACAAAGATTGGTTATATTTTCACCAGAAGAGTGTATGATGGTTTATCTATCATTAATTGTGTTTGTACTTACTCAACACAAGAAACAAGTTAGCAAGAAGGAACAATATTATTGTGATGATAGACTAACTTGTCATGAAGCAGAAATCCCACCAGCACCAATGCAGAATCATAGGAGAAGGAGGAAAAAGAAGAAAATATGTGCTAGAAAGAAACATGGCATCATGAGGACTAAACCAGTAGATCACATACAAAAGATAGAAGAGCTTGCATCTACAACCACAACTTACTTTGCATCACATGAAGACACAAATTACCTGTTGAACCTGAACACAGTAAGCAATGAAGGAGAATACATATTCTATTATCCAATGGAAGAAGATCCACATTGAAGACTAAAGTCTTCAATACCCAAATAATGTAATACAGGGGGTGTTAGAAATAGATTATATTACATCATTTGGGTCATGTAAATGTACCTTCCAAGGTACATACTTAGGACATTAGATTACTTTAGGGGGAAGTTACCTAGTTTCTTCATGCAATGTAATAAATGCACAAGTGTCAATGTGCAAGTTGTCCCTTGCACAACTAGATAGAGTGTTGGCCAAGGAACCTATCTTCCTATATAATGGCCTTATTGTCATAGATCAAAGAGCATCACATAGAGCATCACTTACAACATCGTAGAGCATAGCTTAGATAAAGTCACCCATATTGGAGATGGGTGCAATGTAGTCCGGTAGCATTATTCATGGAGTGTTCATTTCCTCCATAGCTACATTGTATTCATTTCTATCATTTCTATTTATAGCATATTTCAGTCATCTCACAGATTTACTTTCTTTCATATTATTTCTGCATCTTGTGATTGCTATCTCCCATTGCATACAACATCAAAAGCTAACACCTTCTACCCACTCTGATACTACATGTTAGAACTCAATGCTTTGAATGATTTACATTATGCAATGATGGGTATTTAAGTACATAGGATGCCTATTTAAAGCATAACAAACTTTAAATCAAACTTACAACTACCTCTATCCTATAATACATGCATAAGCTTTGTGAGGGGTGTTATACCACTAGCTACTTCATATGGGCTACGATGTAATAATTCCTAATGAATTTAATCTAAAGAAGACATTTAAAGTTGAAGGATCATCTTGAATTTAAATTCAGACCATCATAAAATTTTAGGTGGTCATCTAGCCTTAGAAGAAAGGATAGACTTAATAAAATTAAATTTGCTATCATGTTTTCATATGTGCCATTTTATTTGGGTTGTCAGATGTATCATTAGGTTATCTAAAATATTACAAGGCAATCATAAATTAATAATCATGTCATCTTGAATAATGTCTGAGAAGAATGTCCAAATACGAGTCATCCAAAATGTAGTTGAAATTATTGTTTTGGAGGCACAATGGTTGGTGTACTCCTCTGAAATATTTACATGTAGAGGTGCAACTGAATTGATGATTTTTTTATAATTTTTCCATTTAATGTTTATTTGAGGATTTTTTGAGTTCCCAAACTCATTGGAAGAGTTATCTAAAGTTTAAAATTCCAACCCAATAAATGTTGAAAGGCCATTAGACATTGATTTTATCGTCCATAATTGATTAAGCCATTTAGCATTGAGAACAAGCCATATGGACAAATTTATCAGACCATTTAGAAGTAAGTTTGTTGTTCAATCATCTATAGGGACGACATATGGTCGTCTATATGTCATCATAAGCCTCTCTCCAAATATTTTAGGTAATGTTAGGGTCATTACATAAAAGATAAAAGGGACAATCCTCATGTCATGCAAGCATAATGGGATAACCAAATATAAATAAGTTTTCTATGACTTCACGAGTGATATTTTCATGCAACTACAAAGACAAATGAATTGAATATGTAAAGTTGAATCATGAAATGTCCATACTCAAGAACATAATGTTATTTTGTTGTGTAGAGATGATTGTCGATTGAAGGAAGAAGCATTGTCCTAATACATGCCATCATGACTGATTGATATGCCATCAATTTGTTACCCACCTATGTGAGAAACCTTAGGCATGCCATCATGATAAAGAAAAGTGCAAAGAGTTTTCATTATCCACTAAATAGAAGACATTATCTTGACACATGAAATTGAACTTAACGTTGCATGAAAAGTCTTGTTGACGTGCATGCATGTATTTGTTGTTGTTTCTTAGTTGAGAAGCCACATCAAGCTCCTTACAAGACTATAAAATACCAGGCCAAGGAATATCTTGATTTTATCCATACTGATTTGTGTGGACCCATGGCTCCAAGTTACAATGGGACTAGGTACTTTCAACTCTTTGTTGATGATCATAGAAAAATGTGGGTATATTTTTTGAAGAGCAAAGATGAAGCTTTCTTCTACTTTCAATAATTTAAGGCCTAGGTAGAGACCTCCATAGGAAGAAAGATCCATGTCCTTTGATCATATTGAGGAAGGGAATTTACCAACAATGGTTTTTTAGCTCTTTTGAAGGAATATGACATTCAACAACAATTGACAACAACCTACTCACCACAACAAAAAGGTATTACAAAATGTAGAAACAAAACCATCATAGAAATGGTACAAAGTATGTTGAAGGATTCATAACTCGAACACTCTTTATGGAAAAAAGCAATACATATAACAATTTACTTGCTCAAGCAGACCCCCAGTACATCACTTGAATATATCACTTCATAAGAAGCATGGAGTGGACATAAACCATCAACATCTCATCTTTGGGTATTTGGTTGTACAACATAAATGCACATTCTAAAGAAAAAAAGACAAACTGGATGAAAATCTCAACAATGCATCTTACTAGACAACAATGATGAATCAAAACTCTACAAACTATTTGATCTTAGATTCAAAGAAAGTATATATCAATCATGATGTTGTCTTTGATAAAGAAGGAAAATCATCTTCATTACCATCACACGAATCTTCATCTAACTTAGCTCCAATAATGATTGAAAGTGATGAAGAACTTACAAATAAAGAGTTTTCAAATGGTATCAATGATGAAGAAGATCTATCTACTCCACCACAACACATGAGGAGAATGCCTAGATGGTACACTAATACATTGAAAGCATCTAGGATAGATGGAATTCCAAACACCTCTTCTACAAGACCAAGAACATAAAGTACGACTCACAATGGATAAAATATGGTTGTAATGAGTACAATTTTGCCATCTACAATATAGGAAGCCCTTTAGTCTTCTGCCTGGAAAAGTGCTATGCACTTTGAGTATCAAACACTATTTAGAAACAAGACTTGGGATCTTGTTGATCTTCCACTAGGAAAAAGGGTATTGGATGCAAGTGGGTCTTCAAATTCAAATATAAATAAGATGGAAGTATTGATAAATGCAATGCAAGACTTGTAGCAAAAGTATTTGCACAAAAGGAAGACATAGATTATGAAGAAACTTTTGCCCCTACAACAAAAATAAAATCCATTAGAATTATCTTTGCTCTAGCTGCACAATTTGGATGGAAAATTCATCAAATGGACATGAAAAATGTCTTTCTCAATGGAGATTTAAAAGAAGTTTATATGACTCAACCAGAAGGATTCATCATACCTAGACAAGAAACAAAGGTATGCAAATTGGTCAAATCTCTTTATGGTCTCAAACAAGCTCCTCGGGCATGGCATATAAAGATAGATGAACATTTTGAAAAACATGGTTTTAAAAGGATTCCATATGATCCAAGTCTGTATCACAAAGAGCAAGAAGAGAAGATTGTATTCATCAATGTGTATATAGATGATTTGGTCATCACAAGAAGTTATGAAAGTATGATTCTAGTCACAAAAACAAATTTAAAGCTTTTGACATGACCAATCTCGGGTTATTACACTATTGCCTAGGATTGGAGGTAAAGCAAAACCATCATCACATATTTGTTTTACAAAGCAAATATGCCAAGAACCTCCTTGAGAAATATCACATGGAAGATTGTAAAACTATAACAACTCCTATGGAATTAGGTCTACAACTCTCACATTTTGATTCTTCTCCTCTAGTAAAGGCAATGCTCTTTCAACAAATAGTTGGGAGTCTTATATACCTAACTTACACAAGACCAAATATTAATTTTGTAGTGATTTATCCCTCATGTTTTATGTAGGAATCAAAGATGACATATTGAAAAGTAGTAAAGAAAATTCTAAGATATATACGAGGCACTATTGAATATGATTTGAAATTTAAGAGGAGTGATCAATTCCTCTTAACTAGTTATACAGATGCAGATAACCCAGGTTGCATTGATGATCGAAAATCCACCTTTGGCTATGTATTCTTCCTAGGGTCTACACCCATATAATGGGGAAGCAAGAAATAACAAATAATTGCTCAATCTTCCACGCAAAATATCGTGCAGTAGGAGGAGATGTCTATAAAGCAATATAACTAAAACATATAGTGACAAATATGAGTACAACAAGATAAACCTATAATCATGCATTACGACAACTAAGGTGTACAAACTTGTTAAGAATCCAATATTCCATGAAAGGACCAACCACATCGACATGGAGTGCCACTTCATTCATGAACATGTTCAATAGTAGAATATTCAGCTTGAATTCCATCCTACTCAAGAACAACGTGCGAACATCTTCACCAAACCACTAGGACAAGTCAGATTTGAAGAATTCTAAAGTTTCCTTTAAAAGACTTTGATGTAATATGGGGGGAATGTTAAGAGTTATTACATCATGTATAATGTCAATTTAAGTAACCACTCAATACATGTTTATGAGATTCACTAGGGGACAAAGGTAGTTGTAGGTTGTTATGTCATGTTAAAACATCGATTGTATTTAAATACCCTTTTCCCTTCCATAATACAATTCACTTAGAAGTATTAAGATCTAGCATATGTGACTCCTACAAGAAGAGTGAATGATGTCCCTCACTTCATTGCGAAAGGAACAAATATATATTACATAAATGAAGATAGAAACTTTGCAAGTAACAAAATCCACAAAATTCGGCAACATAGTCCATAACAAAAAATGGATACTTGGGGTATTTTAACGTGGCATTCACATTTCAACATTATTATCAATATCATTTTTTTTAAAGAAAAATATCATTTGAATAAATGTATAATGAAACTAGTTCACTTAAAGATAATCTAAATGTCATAACATTTACTCATCATGACAAAGATCTTGTTGCTATCTATAGTAGGCAAACTCGAGAAAAACCAGTGCAGCAGTAACAGCCCCGACCCTCATTTGACACCCAAAATTTCAAGAGTTCTAGACATTATGACAAAAAAAAAAATAATAAATAAATAAATAAATATATATATATATATATATATTTTTGGTTAGTATGAGAAACCTCTACAACCAACGTGCAGGGCTGGGCATTCTCCTCCCAACCATGACCATGTAGAGTTGAGAGCTATGCTTATCAATAGGGAATTTAACACACATCTACCACACACCCACCCCTTCACACACTTGCCCACGTTGCAGTTTGAACCTTAAACCTCTTGAAGAAGAACCATAGCCCGTACGTTTAAAAACTAATTAAAAAATATAAATCGATTTTCTATTAGATTTTTATAAAAATACTATTAAAATTTATGATCATGAATGATCACAAAAATACAACATACTTTATGTCGTACTTGGCCCCATTTTTCAATGAGTTTACACACAAGTTTTAATGAGGGGTTCCGATCTCCTCATATTGAAAGATGTATGAGGGCGGGGCGGCGGTGGTTGTTACTACCCACCCTCGCCCTTAAATATGAGGGTGCGGGGGTGGGCAGTAACAACTGCACGATGCAGTTACTTCCCACCCCTGCTGTCAAATATAAGGACGGGGGTGCGCAGTAACAACTGCACAGTGCAGTTACTGCCCACCCCCGCCCTCATATTTGAGGGCACTGTGCGATTAGTCATCGTCCACCCCGCGGGGGTGGTTGTTACTACCCATCCTCGCCCTTAAATATGAGGGTGGGGGTGGGCAGTAATTGCACCGTGCAGTTGTTACTCGCTCACCCTCGTCCTTATATTTAAGGGCGGGGGTGGGCGATACTGCATCGTGCGACTAGTTATCGCCCACCCCGCCCTCAAATAGGGGTGAGCAGTAACAACTGCACGATGTAATTACTGCCCACCCCCCTCATATTTGAGGGCGGGGGTGGGCGATAATTGCATCATACAGCCTGTTATCGCCACCCCCCGCCCTCAAATATGAGGGCGGGGGTGGGCGAGAATAACCGTATGATGCAATTATCGCCCACCTCGAGGGCGGGGGTGGGCAAGTAACAACAATCGCACGATGCAATTATCGCCACCCCTACCCTCAAATATGAGGTATTTGAGGGCGAGGGATATTTGAGGGTGGGGGTGGGCGAGAATTGCATCGTGCAGCTGTTCACCGTCCACCCCGCCCTCAAATGGGGTGGGCAAGAACAACAATCGCACGATGCAATTATCGCCCATCCCCGCCCTCAAATATGAGGTATTTAAGGGCGGGGGTGGGCAGTAATTGCATCGTGCAGTTGTTGTTACTGCCCACCCCCGCCCTTAAATATGAGGGCGAGGGTGGGCAGTAACAACTGCACGATGCAATTACTGCCCACCCTCGCCCACCCTGCCCTCAAATATGAGGTATTTGAGGGCGGGGGTGGCGCGAATTGCATCGTGCGCTAGTCATCGCCACCCCGCCCTCATATTTGAGGGGCGGGGGTGGGCAGAATAATCGCACGATGCAATTATCGCCCACCCCCGCCCTCAAACATATTTATGAGGGCAGGGGTGGGCAGTAACAACTGCACGATGCAATTACTGCCCACCCCCACCCTCAAACATATTTGAGGGCGGGGGCCCTCATCAAATATGAGGGCAGGGGTGGGCAGTAACAACTGCACGATGCAATTACTGCCCACCCCCGCCCTCAAATATGCGGGCATATTTGAGGGCAGGGGTGGGCAGATCGCACCGTGCGAGCTGTTATCGCGCACCCCCGCCCTCATATTTGAGGGCGGGGGTGCGCAGTAATAACCGCACGGCAGTGCGATTGCCCACCCTCGCCCTCATATTTGAGTGCGAGGGCGCGCAGTAACAACTGCACGGTGCAGTTACTGCCCACCCTCGCCCTCATATTTGAGGGCGGGGGTGCGCAGTAATTGCATCGTGTAGTTGTTACTGCCCACCCCCGCCCTCATATTTGAGGGCGGGGGTGCACAGTAACAACTGCATGGTGCAGTTACTGCCCACCCTTGCCCTCATATTTGAGGGCGGGGGTGCGCAGTAACAACTGCACGGTGTAGTTACTGCCCACCCTCGCCCTCATATTTGAGGGCACCGTGCAGTTGTTAATGCCCACCCCCGCCCTCATATTGGTGGGCAAGAACAATCGCACGGTGCCCTCAAATATGAGGGCGGGGTGTGCGAATAACCGCACGGTGCGGCTATCGCCCACCCTCGCCCTCATATTTGAGGGCATCGTATATGAGGGCGAGGGTGCGTAGTAACAACCGCATGGTGCGCTATCGCCCACCCCCACCCTCATATTTGAGGGCATCGTGCAGTTGTTACTGCCCACCCCCGCTCTCATATTTGAGGGCACCGTGCAGTTGTTACTGTCGTAGTAACTACACCATGCAGTTGTTATTATGCACCCTCGCCCTCATATTTGAGGGCACCGTGCAATTGTTACTCGCCACGATAACCGCACGGTGCGATTCTCGCCCACCCCGCCCTCATATTTGAGGGCACCGTGCGATTGTTATCGCCGGCGGGGGTGGGCAGAATAACTCGCACGGCATGCGAGTCGCCCACCCCCGCCCTCATATGTTGTTACTGCCCACCCCCACCCTCCGGGGGTGGGCAAGAATAATCGCACGGTGTTGTTACTGCCCACTCTCGCCCTCAAATATGAGGAGCGGGGGTGGGCAGTAACAACATCGTGCAATTGTTACTGCCTTCCCCGCCCTCAAATATGAGGGCGAGGGTGGGCAGTAACTACACCGTGCAGTTGTATTAGATGGCGGGGGTGGGCAGTAACAACTGCACGGTGAGGGCGAGGGTGGACAGTAATATGAGGGCGAGGGTGGGCAGTAACAACTGCATCGTCGTCCTCATATTTGAGGGCGGGGTGGGCGATGATCGCATTGTGCGGTTGTTACTGCCCACCTCTGCCCTCATATATGAAGGGCCCTCATATTTGAGGGTGGGGGTGGGCAGTAACAACTGCATCATGCTCAAATATGAGGGCGGGGGTGGGTAGTAACAACTGCATCATGCTCAAATATGAGGGCGGGGGTGGGTAATAACAACTGCATCATGCTCAAATATGAGGGCGAGGGTGGGCAGTAACAACTGCACGGTGCATAAGGTATGAGGGCGGGAACGTGCTGTTGTTACTGCCGACCCCCGCCCTCATATTTGAGCATGATGCGGTTGTCACCGCCCACCCCCCATATTTGAGGGCGGGGTAGGCAGTAACAACTGCACGATGCAGTTACTACCCACCTACTGCCCACCCCTGCCTACCCCTACCCTCAAATATGAGGGCCCCCCATATTTGAGGGCGGGGGTAGGCAGTAACAGCTGCACGGTGCAGTTACTGCCCACCTACTGCCCACCCCTGCCTACCCTTGCCCTCAAATATGAGGGCCCCTCATATTTGAGGGTGGGGGTGGGCAGTAACAACCGCATAATCTCATATTTAAGGGCAGGGGTCAACAGTAACAACAACACGTTCCCGCCCTCATACCTTGCGCATCGTGCAATTGTTACTGCCCACCCCCGCCCTCATATTTGAGGATGATGCAGTTGTTACTGCCCACCCCCGCCCTCATATTTGAGCATGATGCGCTTGTTATCGCCCACCCCCACCCTTAAATATGAGGGCCCTTCCCGTCACCCTCATATTTGAGGGCTGGGGTGGGCGAGAATAACCGCACGATGTAGTTACTGCCCACTCGTCGCCCTCACAACTGCATAGTGCAGTTACTGCCCACCCGTCGCCCTCATATTGGGGGTGGGCGAGAATAACCGCACGGTGCGCATCGCCCACTCGTCGCCCTCACAACCGCACGGTGCGCTATCGCCCACCCGTCGCCCTCGCTATCGCCTCACGGCAATAATCGCATCGTGTAGTTGTTACTGCCCACCCCTGCCCTCAAATATGAGGGCGACGGGTGGGAAGTAACAACTGCATCATGCTCACATATGAGGGTGGGGGTGGACAGTAGCAACTACAAGGTGCAGTTACTGCCCACCCTCGCCCTCATATTTGAGGGCGGGGGTGGGCAATAACAACTGCAAGGTGCTGTCCACCCCCACCCCACCCTCCCTCTTAAAGAGAAACCAAAACCCTTAACCCCCTTAACCACTCCAACTATGGCCAAAACTAATAATTAAAAATACTATATAAAACAATTTTGGAGACACTTGAATCGTAAAACAAAAATAAAGTTTCTATAAAACAACAGTTCTGGCCAAAACTAATAATTAAAAATTTTATATAACAACTGCACGGTGCTGTCCACCCCCGCCCCACCCTCCCAAGAGAGACCAAAACCCTTAACCATTGCAACTATGACCAAAACTAATAATTAAAAATACTATATAAAACAATTTTGAAGACACTTGAATCGTCAAACAAAAATAAAGTTTCTATAAAACAACAGTTCTGGCCAAAACTAATAATTAAAAATTTTATATAAAACAATTTTAAAAACACTAAAATTATCACACAATTATTTTTTATAAAACAACATAATAATTAACATTTTAAAATTTTTTAATTGGGCGAGGGTGGGCAATAACAACTGCACGGTGCTGTCCACCCCCGCCCCACCCTCCCTCTTAAAGAGAGACCAAAACCTTTAACAACTGCAACTATGACCAAAACTAATAATTAAAAATACTATATAAAACAATTTTGGAGACACTTGAATCGTCAAACAAAAATAAAGTTTCTATAAAACAACACTTCTGGCCAAAACTAATAATTAAAATTTTTATATAAAACAATTTTAAAAACACTAAAATTATCACACAATTATTTTTTTATAAAACAACATAATAATTAACATTTTAAAAATTTAAAAAACCCAAATTCAAACCCAATAACTTAAAAAAACTTGTCTTTAGTTTTTTTTAGGACACAAAACTTGTACATCATAATTAATGTGATTTATACCAAACTCACCTTTAAGACTATTTAGTTTCTTTTATGACACAAAACTTGTACATCATAATTAATGTAATTTATACCTCTTCCAGAATTTTTCTGTCTCCCTCACCCAATAATCTTTCGTAAATCGGACTAATCCTCTAACGTGGCAGGTCCGAGGACTAAATCGACTACAAACATTAGTGTATTTGCCCAAATAAAAATAGCCATCTCAGAATATGAATGTAAAGAAGAATAAAATCCAATTTCTGCCACCAGGAAAAATTAAAATTCGTTGCCACAGCGGGAAAGAATTCCCCAAAAGTTTCAATGGGACTCATTGAAAATCTGGTATCCCTGATCTCTTCATTCTACACAGAAGAAGCTCAAACCCCCGATCGACCCTCAGCAGCTGCTTCTTCTGCTTCTTCTTCTTCTCATAATTCGAATTCAATGGAAACCCCGGCCCCAAACCCTAGGGTTTCTTCTTCCGATAAGAAGAGGTTGGCGCAGAAATTGAAGGGGTATTTTGAGCTGGGAAAGGAGGAGATCAACAAGGCCATCTCCTCCGAAGAATGGGGCCTGCCGGATGACGCCATCGCCCATTATGTAAACGCACAGAGCATCTTTGCAGAGGCCATGTCAAATCAGGTTGCATTGGACTCGTCCAGGTTTTCTTTACATCCCTAAGTTGCTATTAATCTGTTATGTTCAGTTATACATATATCTGCAAATGTGAACTGAGATGTGACAGTTTAAAACAAGATAATCGAACAAAACATGTAAAATTTATTTGAAACGATACGCTTTGATAAATCGTAAAGATCAATTCGATTATGCAGGACATTTATTTTAGAACAACAACACTATCATTATTATTTTAATTGGTTATTTGTGATTGAAAATCACCCATCCATATTACACTGTGAGCACATACATATTTGTATTATGATAATTATATATGTATGGTTGGCAAGATTTTAACCTGAGTTTCCTTTTCTTTAAAAGCTGATGAATTTAAGGAGTTGAATTATACCATTTGATTAAAACATTATTATTATTGTTTTAATTCATATATTGGGATTGAAAAATGTTCCATCCATATCATTACCATGACAATCATGCATGTGTCTTTTGATCAGATTGGAACCTGGGTCTTTTTTTTAAAAATTAAGAGGTTGAACTAATACAATCAATATATATATATATATATAAATTGGTTATATGGGAGTAACCACATAGTGGTATTACAACAGTTTAACAATTATGCATGGATCCTTGGCAAGAGTCAAACCTGGGTCTCCTCTTAAAAATTGAGGAATATTTGAAGTAATGGCATTTGATTAAAATATTATTATCATTATTCTTTAAGTTGAAGAAGCTTTGATAATAGGATAGCTCGAAAACACATCAGCAGAAGGAATCTGTTCAAAAATGAGCCTCATCGCGGTACAGAAATCTTACATTATCGTTGTTTATATATGGACCAAAGACAGAGGCTAATCTCTAGTTTAAAGATGTTTTATTTATTTATATTTATTTTTAATAAGCCATGTGTGGCTTTTATTGGGATCACTTTCGTCAAAATAACAAAACATTATATTAATAAAATATTACATTTGCTGTTCTCTACAGGTTGAGCTGGTTGAGAGTGAGGAGTTACACACCATAAACCAAGGTTCCAATCACATTAGTGAACCTTATTATCTTATCAAATGACATTAGCTTAACTAGTCAGATTCCTCAACTTTCAAGGATGAAACCTAGGTTTAAATCTTGCCAATACATGCATAATAGCCAAGCTGTTGTAATACCACTATGTTGTGATGGGTGGGACCCATTTCAATCGATGTAACCAATTTGAAAAAAAACAAATTTGCTGTTTGGTCAATTAAATCATATCCAACTTGTCTTTCTGTTAAAAATATTCTTCATCTTCCTCAAACTGCTATGTTTTCGCAATCAACTTGTTGATAACATTTTCCCTAAAAGATGAAATCTTACTCTGCCAGTTACCTTTTAAACTCATTTCATGAAAAGATGAAATCTCACTGTGCCAGTTGTCTTTTTGAAAGAATGTAACACAGGGCACTATTTGCATTTCTGAGCTCCAATTTATAAAGATTCAGAATCTGGTAATCAGTTGGCGCTGATAAAACCAGATCCTAAAAATCCTAACAAATTATACTTACAATTTCTAACAACCAATCCCTAAAAATCTTAGCAACTTATCCCTATCATATCTATTTATTCTAAGACCCCTTTTAATGACTAAATCGAATATCCCACAAGGTTTAGTTATTAACACACACAATAGCATGCCCTTATAAGGTCTTACTGCCATTATAGAGGTGTTATTATCGCACTTAAGCAAACACAATAAAGAGACTGGAGAATCAACTCAAGAACTCCTAAACTTGAAACAAAATACTGAATTGAATTCTATACTTCAACAAGAAGCAAGTTGTAACTGACCATAGAACTTGGGAAACCCAAAAGCTAGACCCAACTCCATATTCTATGACTCCAATGCATGACTTTGAACCGTCCAAGCAATGAACCAAGCTGACCAAAATCTCGACCATGTGAGCACTATTTTTTAATTGGTTATAAGGGATTGAAATGGGCCCCACCCGTCACTAGAATAGATAACTTGACTTGACCATATTGATACAATATTAGGATACTTGGACTTGATTGGACTTGACCAAACTTGATCACAATTCATATACAAACAATTAATTGTACTAAAAACACTTGACCACAACATATCAAGCTACCCAAACCTGACTACAAGACCACACATGAACTAGATCGCAATATTTTAAGATGACTGATTTAACTTGATTACAATATTTTCAAGACAACCCTAATAGACTCTAGATACAAAGTCTACATAAACAATGAAAACATACATTATCCTCAATGCGAAAGGGAAAAAAAACACTTTTGGGATGAGACGCCAACAATTTCACCTAACACTTTTATTGATTTCTCTCTCTCTCTCTCTCTCTCTATTGTTAGCAAACAAATATTATTTCCACAGGATCTCAATATCAAATATTCTCCGGACAAAATATGCACGTAACAATGAACAATAAACTCACTGAATATTATTGATAAACATCTACTTTAAGAAATGCATAAATGCAATGCTAATTCGATACTTTGTTAAAATGCTTTGTCTTCAATATATATATACATGAGACTCTTCATATTCTCAAGACTATTGACCTTTACACTTACATAAACTCTTCATCTCTTTATACTCACGGGAGATCTAGCATAATAATAATTCTCACATATTTACATAAGATAAAGTCTCTCATTATTGCATGTAACTCATAACCCCTCACTTATGAACATGACACTTCACTCACATAACTCACACTTACTAACATGACACCTCACCTACATAACTCCACACTTATTTACATGACACATAACTCACACTTAATAACATGACACATACTCAAATATTAAACACACCCTAGACTAAATTATTTACAAGGTCCTTGCATTAATATTGCAAGGTACCAAATAATGTAATATCTCCAACATCCCCTCCGTATTATATTATTTGGTATGAAGGCCTTTTACCTTTATGTGCTTTCAATCTTTGATGCTTCAGGTTTTGGCATTATATTTGTCCCACTAGGTTGTTACCTGTATCTTCTTTTTTTCTGCATAACTTAGATACAAATCTTTTTTTGTCAGACTTATTTTCTTCTTGTAAAAACATTTTAACATTTCCATAATTTTGTTCCATTCTGTTTGAATTACCCATCCATAATGTGCTTCAATTTTCTTTTTTTGACAAGACTTTTGTTTGTTCTTTTCACAAATTTTGCAATTCTGGAGCATCCATTGTTTCTGTTTTGATATGCTTTTAATACATTTTCCTTGTTTCTTTTTCAACACTTTTAACAATTCTTGTTTTACTGTCAATACTGTCAACACTATCAGTGTTGTTACTATTGAGAATTTTTGAGTGGCTTGTATTATTACTATCTTTGTCACACTATTTCTCAATTTGATCCATACATTTATTTTTTGTACTTGTATTGTCAAGGATGGAGAGATCTATAATTCTTCCCATGAGGGCTCTATGAATTGTTTCATTTTCTTCCTCATTGATGTTTTTTGTTTCTTGTACTTCTTGGACCATGTTTCCTTTTTGATTTTCCTATTTTGGATATCGTTGTTGTGCTGATGTGTATCGCTGTTGATTAGGCTGATATTGTCTTTGCTGGTATCTTTGGAAAGGTCTATTCATTTGATTCCATTGATTTAGAGAATTGTATCTACAATAACTGGTGTTATGACCTTCCTTGTTACATATGTGACAATATTTTTTTCTCCATTCAGGTTGATACTGTGATGATGAAGCAGTATTATTTGACACCTTTTTCTTTGAAATAAGAGCATTGTTTGTCATTTCATCTCTAGCTTGGTTTTCTATTTCATATTCTTGAAGTATGTTGACCAATTCATCAAAGGATACAATTATGTTTAGCACTTGAAGAGAGGTGACTAATGTCTTAAATGTTTCTGGAAGTGCTCTTAGTGTAACTTGAACAAGAAATTTTTCTTCCACTTTCTCTCCCATAGTTTGTAGTTTAGATTTCAATTTTGCTACCCTTTGAAGAAAATGTTCTATGTTTTCTCCATCATGGACTTTTAGTGAATATAGCTGTGATTGCAAGTGTAAAATAGTAGCTTCTGTTTTTTGAAGTTTCAGTTTCCTTAATGTGTGCTTGAATATTATCTAATATATTAAATGTTATTAACATGAGAGCCTTTGCATCTTCATCTATAAATTTTTGTCTTCCAATTGTATCTTTTGGAATGACTTTCTCTCCATTTATAACTTCCCAAAGTTTCTCAACAATAAGTATTGATCTCATCTTATTTTTCCATGGGGTAAAGTTAGGTCCTTTTAGTAGTTGAGATTCAAAAAGGAAAATCTTTGTATTTGCCATAGTTTGCTAATAATTTCCTTTGTTGTTGAAATCCTGTTATTAAATTTAACACTGTTTCTTTTCTTCAAATAATTCTTCTTCAATCTTCAATTTTATATTCTTTCTTCAAATTTCAAAATTTTCTTTTTTTTCAATCTTTCAATCTTTTATCTTCTTCTTCAAATTTTTTTCTTCTTCAATCTTCTTCTTTACTTCTTTTCCCTCAATCTTCAATTCAATATAATTAATTCTTTTCTTCAACCAAATTAATCTTTCTCCTTAATAATTCTTCTGCCTTCCAAATATTTTATTCTTCAAATATATTAATTCTTCTTATATCTCCCTCAACTATTTTCCTTCTTCAAATATTTAATTCACTATATTAATTCTTCCTTTCTTAATTAGTCTCCCTTTCTCCAAAATCAATACTTTCCCATCAAATATATTCTTCACCAAATAATTCAATAAAGTATATAATTTACCTTAATTGTCCAGCTGCAACGAATATATTCTTCACCAAATAACTCAATAAAGTATATAATTTACCTCGATTATGCAACTGCAACGTTCCTAATTCTGCTGTGAATCGTGCATTATTTCCTGGTTACCGGCGCTCTTCACTCTGACGTTACATTTGAACGTGCTTTCTCCTTCAACTTTGGATTCGAATATTGCTGTACATTGTAATGCTACTACCGTTACTTCCAACCTGCAACTCTGCTTGCCTCTCCTCCGTGCAGTCTTACACAGTCTGCTTCTGTGAAACTTGCTTCTGCAAGGTCTCCTTTCCAGCAAATCGTTGTCTGCAGAACGGTCTCTTTCTGTTTGCTTCTTTTCTTCAGACGTCTCTCTACACTTGGACGTTTCAATTCTGCACTTGAATGTTTGTGACTGCTCCAACCAATCAACTTGCTGCTTGTTTTATGCGTTACCAGGTCTACGTTTTGAGGCATGCAATTCTCTCAATTCTTTCTCCAACTCTCTGCTCTTGGCACTGTTCTTGTCGATGTCTAAACCAACTCTCCGTTCCTATGGTGTCTTTGCTTTCTCCTTCAATCAATTTGAGCAGATTCACGTGGGGTATCTTTGTCTTCTTCTCACAACAAGCTCACTCAGCTTCATGGCTCTCCAACTACAACTTCCAACCCGCACCGGATGCTCTTTAACAAACACTCTCCTGGCACGGTTTACTTCTTGGCTTCGAGGCTGCATGCGGGTGTAAAAAAGAAGTGACAAGTTGGCTCGGTTTACTTCTTGTCCTTGTCTACGAAGATCAAGCTTTTTGTTTTTTTTTGAACTCAGCCTGGGACTTGACCAGCAGACCTATGCAAAAATCAGAATCTCTGGAGTGAGCAGTTCCTGTTTGCTTGTTGGAACAGCACAGGGAAAGATTGCGCAAGCATATAGCCCTGCAGAGTGGATGATGTTGACAGAATTTCTCCACCGCCGTAAGGCTGTCTTCTGTTCAAAGCTAACGAAGCTTTGACATGGACCCTGAATTTAGTGAAATTCAGATGTCACATGCATATATATATGTGTGTTTGTGTGTGTTTTCTTCGCACGTCAAATAGGCTCCTGAAGACCTAAGAAACACAATCATAAGTTTCACACCTGATGCAAAGACTGTTGTATATATATATATATATATATATGTTTTCTTCGCACGTCAAATAGGCTTCTGAAGACCTAAGGAACACAATCATAAGTTTCACACCTGATGCAAAGACTGTTGGCAAAGCCTCAGCCGCAATGAGCCCACGTGGATATGATGTGAACCAGTAACCTCTGTTGAACATAGATAAGGGCAATCAATCAAATGACTTTCTGTTAAATTTTACACACAGAATTGGGTGGGAGGATGTCCTCAACAACCCATCAGAACAAACCAGCTCTGACTAAAGGGCTCTGATACAATAAAAGAATGTAGCACAATATGTACTATTTGCATTTTGGAGCTTCAATTTATATTGATTTACGATCTAGTATCAGTTGGTGCTGATAAAACCAAATCCTAAAAATCCAAACAAATTATCTTGACAAAACCTAACAACTGGTTCCTAAAAATCTCAATAACTTATCTTTATCATATCTATTTATTCTAACACTTTTAAAATTTCAATATCGCCAAAACAAAGATCAACACTGCAATTGGCTAAATTATCTGCTACACTGTTTCCTTCTCTATAAGTATACCAAGATATCCAAGAGACTGCCTCTAACAATAGTTGACAGTTATAAAAAATAATGCTATCTTTATCAATCCCAACATCTATTTTTCCTGATAATAATAATAATTTTTTAATTCCCCCTCAATTGAAAATTTGAAATAGATTTCTATCTCTTTTCAATTACAATCTTGATTCTTGTAAGAAGGGCCCTAGTTTGTGCATAGTTGTTATTTGAAGTTCCATATGATTCTATGGTTTAGGGAAAAATGTGAGTGAATAAGTTGTTTGTTTTATTTTTATTTTTATTTCATTATTATTTTTTTAATGAGTTATATTTGATAGAAACAGCCCTGCCCATATTACATCATAACCACATAGTGGTATTGCAACAACTTGGCAAATGTGGATATATCACAAGATTTGAACTCGGGTCTCCTCCTTGAAAGTTTAGGAATTTAACCGGTTGAGCAAATGCCGTTTAATTTATTACTTTCATAAGCAGTATAGAATGATAGGAAAGTCGTTTCATTTCAGAAAAATATCAAACATATATGCTGTATGTGAATGCAAAAATATAGAACTGACTATTTATGCTTGTAAATTTTGGTGAATTCCTAAATTTATGTGGATTTTATATAAAAATTTTGGTAAATGTTATTTGGAATTTTTTCAGGTCGCAAATGTAAATGTTGAAATTTTTATGGAAAATTATGAATTAGCCAGTTGCCAGAAAATTGCCCATAAAAGATACACTGCTTTAGCCAGCAAATTCACTTCAATTGAGATATTAGGCATTTTGGTTTGATCTGCATGTTGTCTAACTGTAAGTGCTCAAACATACTGCTAAACTGCACTCTGACTGCAAGGCATTTCATATTGTGGTGTGTGTAATTCTCAAGATGGTCTCAAGATGGTTTATTTGATGAGCTCAATAGTATTTGAAATGGTTTTGTTTTGATTAGCATAATTGAGATTGGGTATCTCTTTATATAGTTAGCCATACCTTGCATTTATTTTTCTTTCTATCTCTTTTCTTTTTGTATTGGAGTATCAAAACAAAAATGACAATAAGATAATAAGACGGGAGATTTGTCTGCTGGGCAGTGGCCTAGTTGTATTGGGGAACTTATAGCCATCACAACTGATTCAGACATGCTCCCTGTAATTATATGATTGTTGTACATTGGATTTGTATTTGTATTTTGCAATGTGTATTTGGAGTGGAGTTAATAAATTAGTTTATTTTATTATTTCTGATTCCTTACATATGAGAACATATACATTGATTTGTTTACGTTTTATGACCTATGAGATGCCTATTGAATACTTTTCTAGGGGATCTTCTACTCTGTTGCCTCTGATGAGAGCTTCACCAGCCCTGTTCCGCTCAAACACTTTATGGACAACATTATGAGACTCTAAAGTGGAGACTATTAGCTTCTCTTTTTGCTATTTATGAACAGTTTTAGCTTGTTAACTTACAATCAGTGTAGTCCTCTTCCTAGTGCCAGGCATTCTCCTAATCTCGTAATGTTTTGGGTTTACATTACCTATTTGTTTGACCCCCTTTTTGGTCTGGGGATGAAAGATGCTTTTGACACCTCCTTGTGTTGATTTTGCTTTCTGTACTTCCAGGTCCCATTGACCTACTTTAGATATGTGATCATGAATATAATTCCCTTTTTTTTAGGGTTTCACCTTAAATGTCTGTATTATTCAAATTTTTATAGGCTTCATATGTTGCTGTTCTTTTGTTTCTTTATGCTTTTACTGAGCATACTTCATTTATACTTTATCCTTCATTATGTTCAACAGTGTGAAGATAAAACAATAAACTTTGTTTTCATGGTGATTTTGCTTGTGCTTTTGTGGAGATCAAGATTTCTGTTAAACTATTTGAATTTATCAAGGTGATATTTTTAAGTAACAAGTTTGTTCTCCTGGTTATGCCTCTAGTGCTTCTGAGGAGATCAAGAATTATCAAGGAAAGATATTGAAGTGGCAAGGCAAAGTTGCTGAGAGGTTGCAAGTATTGAGTCGTCGATCAGGTATATGTTGTCAAGTAAGCCTCAATATCTGCAACTTCTAGTAATATCCTGATGTAAAAATAGTTGTCTTTTGAAATTTTAGAACTCCTAATGGTTTTTTAAGGGCCAATTATGAGACAGAGACTGTGTTTCTACAGACAATAGTATAGTCTAAAATTGTTATCACCTTGTTGTAGATGAAAGTTAGAATAGGTGAGTTAAAAAGTTCTAGAACTCAGTGCCCTCTTGATAAGTGTCTTGAGGTCGTTGAATGGCATTCGAAAGGGACGGTGTTGAACATCCAAGGACAAAGTTGTCATTATCTATGTCAGAGGAAGAGAAACTCATGAAAGAGGAAAAAATAAAGTCATTTATGTCAAATCCCTGAAACATTCTGTGCATTACTTTGCATGCGATCAAAGTTGTTTCCTCACCAGCATTTTTGGCATCAGTGATGAACTCTCCTTACCAGAATACATTGTACCCCTTGAACATGAATGATGCTTGTCCCTAACCTCAAAAGTTCATTGCCTGAGAAGAGCATTGACTGATCATTGGTTAATATGACTAATTCTTCAATATTAATACATTGGTAATCCTCTTTCTTTATGGGCAATTTTTTTCTAATTAGTTATATGGGGTTTAAACTGGCCCCACCCATATTACATCTTGACCACATAGTGGTATTACAACAACTTGGCAGATGGGCATGTATCCTTTGGCAAGGTTTAAATTTGACTCTCTTCCTTGAAAGTCGAGGTATTTAACTGGTTGAGCTCATGGCAATTGACAAAATGATAAAGTTCACCCATAAGATTTGAGCCTTGGTTTACGGTGTGAAACTCTTCACTATCAACCAATTGTTCTAAACCCTGTGGGCTCTTTATGGGCAATATTTGATACGATTAGTTATTTATTAATTTTTAAATTTGGCTGTATGAGATTGAAATGGGCCCCATCATGACCGTGTTACCATAGTTTTTGAATGAACCACATGATTGTGGCATTACAACGAGCTATATTATCATGACACCTATGGGAATTGAACCTTTGTGGCCATATATTGAAATGGCCCCCTATTGTATCAAATCCTGATCTTATTAATGTGTTATTTCAACGAACCACATAATGAAAAAAATCAAGGTTCAACCATGGGATTGGAACCTTACCTTATATTGTGAACTCCTCTCCCCACTACTTGCCTTAAACAAATTGGGCGTTGTTTTTCCTAGATTTGGATGAGCCAAAGAGGTAAGTTCACTCTATAAGCAAAGGCAACATGAGGTCAAGCCAAACCTAAGTAAAATTCTAAAGGAATAATGTGAGACATTAGGAATGGTCTGGTTGGATCTAGTATGTAGATGCTCCTATAGACAATATTAGGTGCATAGAAGGTATGCAGTAGGTATAGGCAATATATAGCAAGTGTAAAAAAGATGTAGATAGGTGTAGGAAGTAGGTAATAGGTGTAGTAGGATGGGTGAGGTTTATCACCTACACAAACACAAGCACACAAGACTAGTGCTCTAGGCAAAGTAATTGACTATAATGAAGTAAAGTAACAAGCAATTGACCCGATATGTAAGTAAATTAAAGAAATTGAAAGATGAAAGAAGAGATTTTACTAATCGTGGAGGTACTTACCTTGATGATCGATGGAGATATATGATGTTCTTTCAGAGTCTTGCTTTTTAACATTATTGGTTGATGAGGAGCCTGATCAATATGGCCTTGAGGACTCCTTTATAGGAGAAGTGCCAACCTAGGTAGATGGAGAATAGGGTTCTTATGGAGAGCCAAGAGGCTTGTGAGAGTGAGCAAAGATGTTGTTGGAGAGTTTTTAGAAGCTTTTGGAAGTGGCTTAGAAGCTTTTAGAAGAGACCTAACACATGGTGCTAAGTAGGGCTTGAAGAAGAACCTCTAGGTGTCTTCTCCTTGCTTCATCCAATTTGCCCAATCTGTTGAGAATTCGTTGGAATTTGGATGTAATTTGACGAGAAGATATTAGAAAGGAGTTAATTGACCTCCTATATATAATGATTAGTTGTTTTGAGTTCTATTTGGTAGGACACTTGCCAATATGTAATCTCAGGGCTATTTTGAAGGGCGAACTTCTAGAGGCCATAACTTATGCATATGGAAGTGTTTGGAGCCCATTTTGAAAACCACATGACTTTTTGAGCTTTTTGAATTGGTGGTATTTGTTCAAGGACTTGGTGTAGGTGGGAAGACATCTTTTTCTATGCCTATGGGCCTTTTGTGATGCCTATAGGCTTATTAGACTTCGTATAGGCTTGCTAGGTGGCCGAATTTGTGATTTCTAACCTAGGCTTAATTAGAGGGATGAAGACCCTAAGGGTTATCTAGGGCTTGTGAACCTCAAGGCCTACTTACCTATACCCTTCGCACTTTCCTAGGTTCATTGAATCCGATTTCACATTATATATCTTGCCCCCATGAGATACCCGTTTTGCCATGAATTGAAGTGAGAATGAAACGCCTTGGGAAGAAAGACATGATCAAGCATGCAAAATAGAAAAATAAAAGTACTATCATATGATAACATGGGGTCTTGTGACCACCATGGGTTAGTGCAAAAAATCATAAATCAGATAAACCTAAGAACAAAGGTGGAGAGGGTGGGTGATAGCAACTCAAGCGAGTATGAGGATTGTGAGGGCATGCAATATGCACTTGGTTAAGGCCATGCCCCAAGTCCGGGGAAAGGAGTGTGAGGACTATGGGATGTCCCTTGTCATTAGATGAAGGGGAAGTCCATCAAATACCCTGACTATGAGGGTGATGAAAATAAAAGAATTGACTCATACTCAAACTAGGATGGAGGATGCCCTAGCAATGGGGAGGATGGAGGAGAAGATAGAGGTTAACAATCAGATAGAAACAATCATGGACGCAAGCTATACATCGAGACAGTAATAATTAATCTAAGGCTTTGACTTATGATTGGACTCGTGACAACATGCATACGTACACATGAAACTGAAATAACATGCTGAAATGAATTGAAATGAATAATTGAAATGAAAAATGCAAGGACCTCAAATGGATGGCACGATTGGATACTTTGGGGTCTTTCTCATCTTGTTGCTCAAATTCCAATAGATGTTGTTGTTAGTCCGTTGTCTTTAGAGTTTGCTTAATTGGTGGGTAGATGGGTAGATGTAGAGGAGATATATGATGATATGCATATGGATGTGTAGAAACATGTACCTTTGGCATGCCCATTGGCGATTGTACATCTTGTATCAGTTTTGATTTTTTTCTTTGGTTCACCGTGCTTTATCTTTTCAGTCACTTTTTCTCCTTTTGTTTTTCTTTTCTTATGTATTTCATTCTTCTAATTACCTGTAGCAAGCCATAAATAAAACTATAAATGAGATAACCTTTTGGAAAGAATGCAATGGCCAAAGATCATGTAAGCAATGAATCTTCATCATGTCATGTAATGTGTGCAAATTGGAAAAGGTAGGACATCATAATTACTAGTTGTAAGTTATGAAAGAGATTCACTTACTTTGCATGCTTGATGCTTATCAAGGGGATTAGATTAAGATGGATGCATAGAAGTGCCTAAAAGGAGAATGAACGTTGGTTTCGGAATCACAAGTTAGTCTTCCTTTTCAATCTCTTTTTGTAATTTTGGTACTTCTTTTGAGCACAATAAGAGTTTGCCATCTTTGTCAAGATGTTTGCCAAGTAATGAATGAAATCAAAATCAAAGGCATTATCTCAACCGATTAAGTTCCTCAACTTTCAAGAAGGAGACCTAGGCGCCCATGTGGCCAAGTGATAATTGCCATGCTATTATAATACCACTATGTGGTCATGATGTAGTATGGGTGGGACTCGTTTCAATCCCATCTAACCCATTTAAAAAAAATGTATGAACTCAAGATTGCAAGTGCATGTAGTAATCCATGTAGGACGCTCATATAAGATGCTTCATGAAGTAGGCTCAAATATCAAAAATTTTGATGTCATATAGGTGCATAGAAGCACATAGAAGCAAGACCTCATAGAGAATATACGACAGTGCGAAGACATCAGGATGATATATGACAAATGCATGAAGATAGAAATTTGTTAGCAAGGTGCTGAATATACTAAGAAGTTAGTCATATGTCGTCTTCCCAATGGGTTTTCTCTCTATTTCCTTTTGCCATATGTCTTTTGATTTTTCTTTTTGATGCACCTATTATTTGTTTCTTTAGTGCCTTTTCTCTCTTTCTTTTTGAATGACAAATATTATGGTTTCTGTTTTTGAAGGTCTAAGGTCCTAATGGAGTTGCACTGCCAACCTTCGAGACTATTTTCGTATTGCAACTGCTATGGGGGCGGTGCATTCGCTTGAGAAGCTTAGCTTAGTAATACTAGTGAGATCATCTTGTGAAGTCTAAGGTCCTAATGGAGCTGCACTACCAACCCCTAAGACTAGTTTTGTAGCCACTAAGGGGGCGGTGCAATTGTTTCAAAGACTTAGCCTTGCAATAGTAAGTTCATTTTCTTTTTTTTTTTTAGAATTTTTGAAGGGAAAGAGAGAACCCATAAAAAAGAATAGGCATTTGGCTAGGCATATAAGATGGCATGTAGAAAATTTTTGCTAAAACATTTGACAAATTTTTCTTGTAAGATTTTTTACAAGATTTTCAGATCATGACTTTTGTGATCGAGTAAAGAGTTAATTCACAGGTTTATCTTACACCTAGGAAACATTTCCTCATAGTGCTTAAAAGGTGGAAATATAAGGAAACTAGGTATGGAGGAGAAATATATTGCACAGTACAATGATGAGCAAACTACACTTGGCATTTGTTTATAGAAGTCCTTACATTTGGTTAGAATAAAACCTAATATTATGACGATTATTATAGAAGGAAATGTATTGAAATAGAGATCGCCCCATTTAGAGTGGGAGGGTGGGATAAAGCTTTCGACGAGGCTTATGCATAGAATGGAAGAGCAATGTGCTTGGGAAGGTAGGCCAGGTCTCTAAGGTAGTTCCATCAAGAGGATATACAACGCATTCGTTTATCCTTTAGCCTCAATAACAATATAAAGTAAATGCTCTTGAGAGGAATTGGCTTTGTTGCCACAAGGAAGATTTTTTTATCATATTGTCATTTATTGTTGAATAAGAGCCATTTGATACTTTGAAGATATACTTCTCACCTTTTCGACATGCCTTAGGTTGGTGGATATGGCTAGGAAATCTTGATCAATGGTTGGATATATTATATATAGGTGAAGACTTTGGAAAGGGAGTATGATGAATGGGGCTAGAATGATGAAGCTTAGGTTTTGGACTTCTCCCACATGCAGGACTCAGAGACATTCTCAAGTGGATTACGGGAAGGAGAGTCACAAGAGGAGATTTTGGCTTAGCATAGATGGAGAGATTAACACACTTGATTTGGCTAGTGAAAAGTTGGTCAAAAATACGATTGGTGGAAAAGCAAAAATCCAATGGGCAAATATTTGACTTTGGATTCTTTGTGTTTAGACAAGTGGGACGCTTTGCAATACACTCCTAGGGTTATCTTTAGAATCTTCTACTTTGGGAAGATGGTCAGCTATGGTCACCTTTGGTTTTTGGATTGTAAGTTTCTCATCTTTGGCTCTCTTGTTCTCATGGTAGTTTTCTTGTCCTTTAGGAACTTCATATAGGTATCATCATCAATGGTCTTGGAATAAGTGTAAGACTTAGTCTTGACTTGCTTGGAAGACTCTTTGGGGAAAACCTTAGGAGGACTTTGACTAACATTGTGGATAGCATGGCTTCGACCCTTATCGATAATGGGTGGATAGCTTACGTCCATGTGCACGATGATATTTTTAATTCTCTCTTCAAATCATTTAGCGAAGTCATTTTCCAAGGGGTCTTGTTTGGAATGATCTGACATAGGGTCTTTGTAGATCTCAAGATTTTGATTGGCCAGATGTTGGGGATTGTCATTTTTAGTAATGTAATTTTTGGCTAATACATCAGATGTAGCCTTTTCTTCGTTTTGAGTAGCTTCGAAAGGAAAGTCCTGACCAAAGAGAGTGTCATTTCTTAAAATGACGACATGCATGAAAGGAATGCCCAGGATTAACATTCCAAAAGCAAAACAAGTTATCGTGAAAATTACAGTGATTAGGCTTTTGTTTGGTCCATTTGAGTGGCTTATCAGGATTTTTAGGTATAGCTTTCTTGAGTTGGTCTATTGTCATGGGGAAGACACCATGAAAGGCATAGTTTCTTGGTGGATTTTGCTTTTGCCACTCCTCTTGGGCCTTATTCATGAGGTAAATGGGATGGTTTTGTTGTTGGTTGTTTGCATCAGTAGTGACGACATTTCATTGTAGGTGAACAGTATTGATTCCATCACTAGTAACACCTTTTAGTTTTAGGGAACTTTCTTCTAATAGTATTCCTTTGGTCTGAGCAATATCATTATTGCATACAATCATGCAAAGTTGGAATGTTGTATTGTGTCTTGATAATCTTTCAAATTGGAGGTAAAATAATTTCTGTAAATATTTCCTTAAGGCTAACATCATCAATGTTGTGTTTAGATTGGTAGCTAAGGTCTTTCCATCTTCTAATGAACATCAATATTCTCGTGTGATTCTTGTTTGGCCGTGACAAATTGGCAAATGGTGTCCTTAGGTCCTGTTTTAACTCTGAATTCAGATGTAAGCAAATTAACTAGCTGTTCAAAGCTATAGGTAGAACCTCTAGGAAAGTTTGCATATCACTCCAACATGGGTCCTTTAAATGATGTTGCAAGTAGCTTTGCGGTAGCATTGGGACTGACACCTCTCTAGTCTTTGTAAATGTTAAAGAACCCATCAAGGAATTCTTCTGCTGTTTTGGTTCCATCATATGATAAGGGAGGTTTTGGGGGTAAGGTATAGGTAGCTATGTGAGGTGCTAGAGGTTCATTGAGCTGCTTGGGAAGGTTGGGATTTTGAGCTTGGATAATGTGCAAAGCTTGTTGCCTTGTCATTTGTGGTGGAGGCATGGCTGTTGGATTTGCCTTGGGTAGAGTTATGCCCTTGGGTATACTTGTTGAGAAATCATTGTTGTGCTTGCATAGCTTGCACTTGTCTAGTCATCTTCCATTGCGCTTTTTTTATATGCATGATAGGTCCTAAAGACTATCATAGAAAGAGATGTCCTAGGAGCTTGCAACAAGTCCTTGAACAAATATCATCAATGCAAAGAGCTCAAAAAACTGTGCGGTTTAGAAAAAGGGCTCAAAACGCTTTTGTATGCAGAAGTTATGGCCTTTGAGAGTTTGCCCTCCAAAACAACCCTACAAATTAAAGGTTGGCCAATGTCTGGACAATTTGAATTTAAATCAACGAAATATTATAAATAGGAGGTAAGGTAGCTCATTTTTAACATCTTCCAATTAGATTCCATCTGAATTCTAGCGAACTAGGAGCAAATTGAGCGAATTAGATGAAGCAAGGAGAGGAAGCCTAGGGGTTTTTCTTCTTCAAGTCCTACCTAGCAGCATGTGCTAGGTCTCTTTCAAAACTTTCTAAGGCACTTCCAAAAGCTTCTAAAAAGCTCTCCAAAACCCTTTCAAAAGCTTCTAGACAACTCTTCAACAACATCTTTGCTCGTTGTCACAAGCCGTTTAGCTCTCCATTAGAAGAATCCTATTCTTGTTCTATCTAGGTTAGCTTTCTCCTAGCAAGAAGTCCTTATCTCGAGGCCATAGTGGTTGTGCTCCTCATCAACCAAGAAAGCTAAAAAGCGAGACTCTTAAAAGGCACTCATCCAAGGATTCTCAAGACATCAAACATTTTTATCAATTATCGAGGTAAGTACATTATCAAGTTTTCTTCGTCCTTCATTCTCTTTAAATTTTCTTAAATTTAAATTCTAGTAGTATTATATTAGGAAGAGGTGACAAGTAGAATATGTTTGGTATAATAATAAAAGAATGGTGATCAACATTCAACATACTAGATTTTTAATCAAATGCAGTTGCAAATATTTTGCCTATTTCATCAAGGTACATGGAACTATCAAGAGATCTCTATATTTGTATCTTAAGTTTACCATTAATACCATGGTCACTTTCTTGGAGATTTATGTGGATGTGGTTGAAATTTTGAAACTCCTCTAAATATAGAAAACACATTATTTTTAAAATTATTAATAATGAAACTTCGTAAAAAATAGTTCAGAGTCGAAGAGAAGAAAAATGCAAAAGTAATGCCAAATGGCCTTTTAAAGAATTATTTTTCTTGTGAGAAAATAAATTTAAAAAAAAAAGTTGCCACCCACAATTTCTTGCGAGTTTCGCGAGAAATCGTGGGAAACCGACGATTTTTCTAACTACGGTTGGAATTATCTTTCATATTCGAATCTTAGTCGCCTTTGTTGCACATATTAGACTTTTCCCTCTCCAAGTGGCTAGGAGACTTCGCCCTCTCTAAGTGGCTAGGATTTGTATTGATTTGGAATATGGAATCTGTTACTTGCATTTCTGATTTTTCTGGCATTGAATTTGAATTATTGTTTCCAATGAATGTTTACTTTTGCACATTATTGAATTGTTACCTCTACTACTGCATTTCGGGGAAGTTGTTTCATTACATATAGACAAGGCTATACATGTGCAAACCTAAATGACGTAGAATACACTGTAAATCTAGTTCTTAGTGTTCAAAGTCATCAAGATCTGCACCAAAACTGATAGATTAGCCGATATTTGTGGCTTTTACAGCAGGTGTATGATAAGGACTTTCATTTTCTCAAGATTAGGGGCAATTATGGAAATACCTAAAGGATTTTTAGAATTTACACTGCAATCTTTTATTTGCTTAGGTGTAGTCCTTTTGTGAAATGTACGGCAAAAAGTAAAATGCGAAAAAACTAGATCCTTTCCCCTTTCTTTGAGCCTAACCTGTTTGCTTCACCTAGTGATTTAACCCATATGTGCTTCAATCCCTCTTTGTAGCTGAAACATGCCACTTGTTCTATATTCTCTGGCTTCATTGATTTCAACCTAACATTATTCAAATTATCATTTGTTTTGTTCCCTTTTGCCTCATTTTTTTAAAGTAACTTGATTTTTAAATAAAAGTGGGTCATGTGTTTCCCATCTGGGCCTCAGACAAACCCATTCCACCCCTTAAAATCCTTAAAACCGGACTACTGTTTTGGTTCAAAATGCCAAGAAACACTAGAAACACATTTAGAAACATTGGAAATTTTTCTTACAAATACCGAAAACGTGGGAAGTCGATGAGTTTCTAGAATTTTCTGAGGAGTTTTTGAGTTTCCAAGTTCTCAAAATAGGAAACATGGGCACCTTAGGAGTTTCGTGGAACATAGTTGCAAAAAGTAGTTATGACTGGCAACTATGTAGTTTTCCGAAGACAAGAAGGTCTTTGACATTCGATGATTGGATAGTTGGACATTCGTTACACTCATTCACACACATCTCTTACCCCGACATTCACACATACATGCATTAGTGTCTTTAAATTCTAATTTTTGGGAATCCAGCCACAGCTGGTTGTTGCCTGAACCTTGTGAAATGTTCAGGTAAATTTACGTTTTTGCTAATTCCCTAGTTAATAATGAGACGTTAGTCATTAAAATAATGATAACATTACCCTACCATGATTTCAGGATGCAAGAGATGTGCCCTTGTGAGAAAAAAAACTATTTGTAAGTGTAAATGCTTCTATCAGAAATGCATAGCCATCATATGTATTTTCTGCAAAACAAATGTGCCCTTTGAGATTTGTCTTGACAAGCCTTTGACCTTTTTTGCCCTAGTTTTATAATTGAAGGCTTGCATTTTTATTCTTTTATGTTTTGTAATGTGGCAATTGATCTCTAGGTTTAGAATATAGCTTTTTTTGGCTTTAAGTTAATTGCAGGCCAGAAATGTTTTTGCTAGAATTTGACACGTTATATTTTCTTGTGCAATATTCCCGACTCCTATTTCAGAAGTGGCATCATCAAGACAGGTACTGATAATAAATTCTTGTCTGGTTGGAGAATAATAATCATTTACTTTGCTTGTAATTATTTTATGAATCTGAACTAGATTCATTTTTATTTTGCAGAATGCTTCAAGGCCTCCGCAAAATAAGAAACCAGCACGATTGGTAGCACATTCATTTATGTTATCCTTGTAGTTCATAGAACTCTGAGTTTACTTGGAATCATTTATTAATCTGAACTTAAATTTGTTTAATTTTGCAGAATGTTTCAAAGCCTCCTCAGTCTCAAATACCACCTAGATCAGTACCACCACTTGCACAGTCGTCTGTGCAGAAATTTTCCCGTCCCAAGCAAAATATGTCTCAAGTAAATACTTCAGCTAATTTTGTCACCAATTCTCAATCTCATGGAACTAGTGTTCCAGGGGTTGATCCAAAACTGTTGGAAACAATCGAAAGTGTGATTGTTGATAGAAGTCCAGCAATTAAATGGGATGATGTTGGTAAGAGAGAAACATCATAAATGTTTAGTTTTAACTTTTTTGTTGATAGCTTTTGATCATTTTGTGTGAAGCCCATTCTGATTGATTCCTTTTTCTGCTTTTGCTATTTCTAGCTGGACTTACAAAAGCAAAACAAGCACTGATGGAAATGGTTATTTTACCTACCAAAAGAAGTGATCTTTTCACTGGTCTTCGAAAACCAGCTCGAGGTACATTTCTGGCAAATCTTATTGGGATACTGGGGAGCCCATAGTTTGTGCTTTGGATGTATTATGGTGAATAAGTAATTCTGAATTCATTCTTTGAATTCTTTTCAGGGTTGCTTCTTTTTGGGCCTCCTGGCAATGGTAAGACAATGCTGGCAAAAGCTGTTGCATCAGAAGCTGCAGCCACGTTCTTTAGTGTAGCAGCCTCGTCTTTAACATCTAAATGGGTATGTGAAGTTACTTATATCACTTGACTGCCACTCAGTATTAATTATGTTTTTGATTCAAGCAAATTTTCATATAACACAGGTTGGAGAGGGTGAGAAACTCATGAGGGCTCTTTTTGCTGTTGCAGTTGCAAGACAACCATCAGTAATTTTCATGGATGAGGTAATTAGTCGATGATATTACAAGTCTTAAGTTGTTTAAATTTTAAGAATAATGTAAAGGAAGCCCTATCCTTGTAGAAGTTTATAAATATAGAGTTGGGCCATTTTGGATCAAATCATATGCTATGAGGTGTCTGAGAATGCGGCTGTCAGGGTGGAGAATGCCAGTAATATGGTGGAGAATGTTGCTGAGACGATGTTGTTAATTGGTTGTGAACCTGCTTCACGTGGTTGCCTTGGAGGTTTGTAAGCTATACTATGTGTCATGGTTCAAATGTGATGCTTGGTTTGTCCCTTGGTCATCATGGCTACCCCATCTCAAGGGATGCTGTCAAAGGTAACCCCATGTTGCAGGGATGGCTAGCTCATCCTAAGAAGTTTTGAGGATGACCCCCTCCTAGCTCCAAAGTGCATGATGTCGGAGGAAGTGCCCAAAGGTTTTGAAAATGATAGTACGAGGGCCTTGGGGGGTCGAGACTATAGAATGGATAGTTGGATTTGTTCCAGATTTGACAAACCATTTTTTTTTAATGTCTCGGACCCGTGCTTGAGGCAACACTCGAGGAAAAATTCGGCCATGACTTGCAGAGACCATGCTAAGGTCAAAATGACTTGACTGGTGTCACTTATTTCACTGACTGTGGAAGTCTCAACACTGTGGTTGGGATGCATTGCTGTGTAACACTGAGCTAAACATAGCAAACTAAAAATATAAACTAGAGTGAGTAAACGTTAAGAGTTTTCACTGTAATAGATGTGATCCAAGAGCAAGTAAATAACTCGAGATATTCCTTGATAGACGTGGAGTTGATGAAAACAGAACTAGGAGAGGAAATCAGCAGAGTTGGAGTTTGGAACTTGATGGTCTCAACCTCTACCAAGATCAGATGACCAATGGAGGACATGATAATATCTATCAGGAATGCCCAGGGATAAGTGGGCTAGGCTGGTGTACAAGTACTCTTTCTAGTGCCTTGCTTTGCATGGTTTATGATCCTCTAGTGGTAGAGAGGAAACTGGTTATGTGCGCCTATCCTTGAGATGGTCTAAGAAATCAAATTAGTGACACACCATTTGGAATGAGAGTTGGAGTGTTAGAATGCCTCAATGGCAATCGGAAAGGAAGAGTACTTCCTCTCTAATTGTTCTCCATTTGAATGTCATATAGTAGAATCAATAGGGTGCTTAACACCATCAATATTTGAGATAGGCCGGAAGAAAGAGGTGATCAACCTAGCGGGTTTGGACTGACCCTAGTATCAATAGGGTGCTTAATAGTGTTAATACTACCAATATTCAATATCAGCTGGAAGAAAGAGGTGATGAACCTAATGGGTTTGGATTGACCCAAAATGTGCCCTGCATTGGGCAGTGACAACTTGTCAGAGAGAGAGAGCCATGCATTGTTGATTGGTGGAGCAGAGGGTGGAAAGCGATCATCCAAACTCTATATATTGACACTGGTACCTCCCTAGGATCTTGTAGTATAAAGGCTACTAGAATATGAAGTGCTCCTTGTTCTTTGCCTCATTAAGAGAGCAAAGTTGATAGATATGGTCATCGTTAAGGAGATGGTGGTTCGTCTCAACATGGAGCTGGGGAGAGCAGACCCTCAATTGGTCAAGAGGAATAGGTTATGAACCTAATGATGCTAGAGATATGTTGATAAATAACATATCAATCAATAAAACATGTGCAGTGTAGAAAGTAAAACTTAGAGTTGAGAGACTATTGGGGAGGAGGAACCTGGACATATTGTCAGTGGATGTCATTTCTGAGGTGCATAGTTACCAATTACACCAAACTTCGTCACAATTGTCAACCCTTGAAACTGATAACATATATTTTGACTTCAGTTAGCTGAAATGAATTTTTTTTTGTTGGATTATGACTAAAAATCTAAACTTCAGTTAGCCCAGTTTTTGGTCCTCTGAAAACTGGAAGACCACAGTTGTTTGCTGGAAGAAAGAATATTAAAAATTGGACTAGAAATGTGTGTTTTTAAATAAAATGAAGTTTTCCTGGCAATATTTTTTAAACATTTTTTCTATAATGACAATGAACTCTTGAATGGGATTCTGGGAGAATAAAGGATGCATTGTGGAAATTCACATAGTTCATATTGTTGTTTACAGATATCCTCTTTACATTTTTTTTACTTGTTGGATTTGTGCATTATACAAGCTCTTTGAGTGGAGAAGTTTGAGTACGATCTTCCTGTAATTGAATTTATAGAGCCTTTTTTGAATTTCAATAGAACATGTTACATCGGTTGATAGAATTGATCATCAAAAGTTAGTACATTTTGCACAATTGATAATAAAGTATAGAGACTAAATCTGCTATAGTCAGTGTAAAATTGTTCCTTTCAATTCCACTAAGGTTCTGTGGAGATGTGTTTGTTCCTTAAAAGTTTTATGATCTCCAATCTGGGGACTTTATCATAAGCAGTTTTCCGTTGCAGATAGATAGTATAATGTCAGCAAGGTCAGCTACCGAGCATGAAGCTAGCAGAAGGCTGAAGTCAGAGTTTCTTATTCAGTTTGATGGGGTGATGTCAAATCCAAATGACCGTGTTATTGTCATGGGTAAGTTATATATTTTTTGGTTGCTTATATGAACTGACCAAACATTGTTTCATTTTTGAAAATAGTATTCCAGCCACTGATGTATTTTCCCCTTTAAATTTGGCAATTTTGATGTAGGTGCAACAAATAGGCCACATGAACTAGATGATGCTGTTCTTCGAAGATTGGTAAGTCTTACTGTCAAACTTACTGTCAAAGTCCATTGGACCAACATAATGTACGCTGTGATACAAAAGACTTGACAAACCCATAAAAATAAAGCCAACATCAATTTGATCTAATTGAATCCTTAGTGCCATCCAGAAGCACAATAATTTCACCATAATGGATAAAAATACACAAATGTCAGAAAGTTGTTTAGAAACATTTTGCTCATCCAGATAATAATATAGATATTTTTAACCTCACAGAATATTTGTAGCATTTTAAATAGGATATGTGCCATCATTGTTAAGACTTATATTTTCTGAATGTAAAAGTTTGAATGGGACCTTCTTTTGGCCCATATAATCCAATTATTTGTAATGCATTTTGTGTGAGGTGATGGCATTGGAAAAAATGTGGGCAATTTGATAGGGGGTATGGATTTTAAGGAACTATTGTAGAAGAGTTATCTTTGTTCATGTTCAAGACTTGAGTTCTCTTCAATTTGAGTCTTGGCTTTATGTCTGCAATAACAACTGGACTCAATTTCAAAGGGGACAGTTGACGTTTGATCCCCATTTCTCATTCATATAGCTGTGAAGGAGACATGACTTGATTTCAGAATGGAGGGTCTACAAAAGTAAGATAATTTTATTAATGTCCATGGATTGCCAAAGCAGGCCAATGTGACTTGTCGAAAAGAGCTATTACAATGCACTGTAGTAGCCAAAAAGTACTATGAAAAGAGAGCTCATACCTTTCTGGCATGGGCATCCTTTGCAGTGGTGTATTCATCATCCAATGTTCTATATATATTTTTTTTCCTGTGGGATTTTGTCATTCATGGTGTTCTTGTCTAATGCTTGTTTGTTTGTATGGGTGTTATATTCATGTTGTCCATAGCTTAGTGTGGTTCTTTTAGCATATAACGGTGGTCTGCAACGGGATTGTTCTTCTATTGGAAATGAGTAATGTTCCAGTTAAGGGTAATAAAGTAGCTTGGGCGATTTGGCCATGCACCCTATTTGTGTAAAGGCTGAACTTAGTGGTGGAGACTCTTAGGTGCTAAGGATAATCATTGTTGTCTAGTGGTGTTATTAGAAAACATGTGGAACTGCAAGTGATATACATTTAGTACTAGGGGCATTGATGCTTGTCATTTGGTGTTGACTGTGAAGGGGTTATGTTTCTCAATGAGTTGTGATTATGACATAACACCTTTCCTAATGGTCCGGTAGTGGAAAAGCAATATAAGATGTAAACATAAACCTCATATTCACTTATTTCTTGAGTAGGATTGAATGCATTCTATTTAATAATCTTATATTCATGCCTGTGCAGTGGAATAGGAAATGGTCTAAATTAATTTCAACAATTTTATTTTCATACATACTGGTAGAAAGTCTTAAAAAGAGTTTCAGGCATGTTTTTAGGGGAAGTAATCCCCCTGCAGTCATGCTGTCTAAAATTGTGATGTTAGCGGAGCATTGTTGAAGTTGACACAATGAAGGGAAAAATGCGGATGAGAGTGAGTTGTGACTGGATCTTAAAGTGTTTGATACGTTTGTATTGTTATACAGTGCAACTTAATAAATTCAAATCTAAACGTCTGTGATTAGAATGCTGGCATTGGCATTGTGCAGCTAGGATGTTTTATTAAGGTATCAAGATTGTCATCTCCAATTTGCTGCAAACTCAAAGTATTTGGACGCTTTGTTTTGCTCTTGTTTCATTCGGACATGACAATGGAGTCTCTAAAGTAACTTCAATTTAGTAGATGAATTTCCATGTTATGTTGAATTGAGTTGGGTTATTAATGGTTTCAATTCATGTAGTGAATAATTTTATTCAAGATTAGGAAAATATAAATGCTTAAGCCCATTATGCCCTTGCTTAGATTGTTAGTAGTCAAATTTGATTTACTTGCAGTGTGTATGTTTGTATTGCTGTGAGCTGAAATCTGATATTCAGGTTTATGTTAGTTCTGGAATATTGCTCTTCTATGATAGATCTTTTATGATGCATGGAACTTTATTGAGATGGTAGATGTTGAGAATTAAAATGTCATTGTCTCTCTGTATGATATGCAATATGTAAGTGTGTATGTATGTATATTGTACATCCTAACGTAGTGGTAATTTTTCCAACCAGGTCAAGAGAATATATGTTCCCTTGCCTGATGCCGATGTTAGGCGAGTTATACTGAAGCATCAGCTGAAGGGTCAAGCATTTTCTCTGCCAGGTATGCTGTCATGTTTTACATAGCATATACCCTTCAAAAGACAGTCAAACAGTTTACTGATTTCAAAGTCACATTACCATGTTCATCTATTTCACCTTATGCATTGGACTGTCAAATGGTTATTAAATAGTCAGGAACATTTTGCTGTATTTTTAGGCACAGAAACATAAACCCATAGAGGAATCTCACTTCTTTCAATTCCTTGAACCATCAACCTCCAATCTTTTTATGCTGAATATGCCAATAATACACCAAGGCATAGACAGGTTATTTGAGCTAATAATGTGACTTGCATATTTTAAATCAATGGATGTGGATCATACCAAATGTTTCCATGGATGCATTTTAGATTAAAATTAGTGTATGAAAGTTGAAACCATTCTGTAGGATTGGAAAAGACTGTAAATTCAATCAAATCAGCTCCTTCCAATAGTCTCACAAGATCACCTTTATGTCTCATTAACTTCAGCTGCCTGGGTTAAGATATGTTGTCTGCATAGGAAATTCCTTTAAGCAGAGGTGCTGCTATGGACTTCGGAGTTAATGATGTCCTTTGTAGACTTTCACGAAGACATGCACATATGCACTGTCCGCAAAGCACACTTGGGATTTAACAATGTCCACTGTAAAGGCCTTCCAAACATATGCTGAAAAATTTTATTTTTCAAAGAGCACTTATAGCAGGGTTAGGTTAACAGGAATTCTTAGTTTTTTTTTTTTTTTTTTTTAAGCGAAAAACCCCTTGCGGAGACGCCTTGGTCTGAGAGACCACAATCAGGGGGTTCTACACTGTCAAAGTCACCCGGGAGTCGCACCCGGCCCTGACCGCACCAACATTATCAATTGGATTTTGGGTACCCAATTCAACTTTTTGGTAGGGTGGAGATTCGAACCTGGGACCTTCCTTGGAGGATTGCCCTCTCCTCTCCAACTCACCTACAACACTTGGGTAATTCTTAGTTTATTGACCAGGCTACGTCCACAATTGTAACCATGAGTGCATCTGCTTAGCAGGACTTTAGAAATTGTTTTGTCTGTTTGCTTTCTAAGGAATGTTTAGATTTTAATTTTGAAATCATTTTGCATAATCAACTTAGGAGATTTTTCTGAACTGTGGATATTGTGCTCAAGAGACATAGTGGGAGATTTGCTGTATTGGCTTTCCATGCAGATTGTATCCTCGGAGCGAATGTATGGTATTTGGTTTTTTATTTAATTCTTTTCATTTGGAGTTTTTACCTTTCCACCAATCTACAATAGTACAACATGTTGAGAAATGTAGCTCGGATAGGAACTTCTTGCACAGGCTTCAGTATGAACGTGCTAGAAGTGGTTCGAGACATTTCTAATTCTATTTTGAATTTCACTTGAGTGATTTTCTATTTTTAAGTTCACTTAAGTGATTCTATTTTGTAATTCACTTAAGTGATTCTATTTTGAAATTCACTTAAGTGATTTTCTATTTTTAAGTTCACTTAAGTGATTCTATTTTGTACTTCACTTAAGTGATTTTCTATTTTTAACCTTACATCTCAAGATGAGATGAGATATAATCTTAGGGTTAGAGAGATTAGGGTTACCTTTTTCAAGGATAAAAGGAGAAGATCAAGAGTGTTTTAGATACACAGACAGACATAAAAGAATGGGAGGAGAACAGATTGTTGAAGGAAAACTACAAGCTTAGGAGGAGAAGAACAGTGCTTGCTAGCTAGAAAAGCAGCAAGAGAGCAGAAGTGTTCTGCTGTAGCTGTAGCCTCTTATTTGTAATATTTCAGGTGAAGAAATATATCTACCTTCTGCTGTTCACGCTGTTTATTTTTCCAGCCATCCGTGTGATTGTTGCATGTTTTAATAAATTATTCTCAGATCTGATTTATTTTAAAAGAACATAGGACAACAGTTATCTAGGGTTTGGAAAAATTACATGGTATCAGAGCTAGGTTCTGTGATTGAGATCCTCAAGGGTTTACAGCAGTAGATCACTGCTGGATATTAAGGAAAAAAAAAAAAAACAGCAGTTAGGGTTTCATTTTTTTTTTGGCTTGAAGGACTAAGCTTATTTGCAGGACTGTTTTTTTGAGTCATTAATATTTCAGCAGTTAGGGTTTCAAGCAAATAAAAAAAAAAAAACAGCAGTTAGGGTTTCATATTTTTTTTGGCTTGAAGGACTAAGCTTATTTGCAGGACTGTTTTTTTCAGTCATTAATATTTCAGCAGATCTCAGAAATGGCAGCAACTAGCCTCAGATTTGAGGATAGATTGGAAGGTGCCTCCAATTTTTTGCCCTGGAAAGTTAGGGTAATGTTCTTATTGGAAGAGAATGATCTCTGGGATATTGTCAAGGCTGATGTGACTTTACCTATAGATCCGTAGGAATTGACAGCTCACAAAAAGAAGGAAGTGAAGGCCAAGCGGATGATCTTGGATGCAATGAAGGATCGCCTGATTCCTCACATATCTAAGAAGACTAAGGCAAAGGAGATGTTCGATGCCCTGGTTAGCCTCTACCAGAGTGAGAACATAAATAGGAAGATGATATTGCGGAACAAACTCAGATCTATGGAGACGACCAGATCTGACACTGTTATCAGTTACCTAATGAAGATCACACAAATTTGTGATCAATTGGCAGCAGTAGGGGAGAGGGTTGAAGACACAGAGTTGGTGAACGTGGCACTTAATGGTTTCTCAGCTTCATGGGAACCATTTGTCAAAGGCATTTGTGCTCATGAGAACCTTCCCAAATTTGAGAAACTGTGGGATGATTTCATCCAAGAGGAGACTCGGATGGAGTCAAAGGCCAACAAGAAAGGTGGTGACGATAACCTAGCTCTTTTTGGGCAAACCAAGAAGGGCAAAGGTAAAGGACCCAACAAGGGTGAGGTAAAGAATGAGGAGTCAACCTCACAATCAGGGAAGGACTTGAGCAAGATCAAGTGCTTCATTTGTCATAAGCACGACCATTATGCATCACAATGTCCAGACAAGAAGGGCAAAGGGAAGCAACAACAGATGCAGGTAGCAGCCTCTGCAGAAACTTAGATGAGTGAGTTTGTTGCCAAATTCGAGAAGGATTTCTCATTGGTCTCTTGCCTTTCTACCAGCATGGTTCTAAGGAATGCTTGGTATGTGGATAGTGGGGCATCTCGGCACATGACATCAGCCCGACAATGTTTTACCAGTCTACAAGAGCAGGACTCAGGGGTTCAGATTGAGCTTGGTGATGATACCAAATATCCAGTTGTAGGAATTGGTACCATTCCTTTTCGACTCCAGTCAGGGAAATATTTAGACTTTGATGATGTTTTGTTTGTTCCAGGTCTCGGGAAGAACTTGCTTTCGGCTTCGGTTATGGAGGATAGGGTTATGCAATGGAGTTCAAGAACCAACATGTCCTTATTAGACCAAAAGAATCTAGCCCGGAAACAACACAAGTAATAGGGGTTAGAGAAGGCAGTTTATACAGGTTGCAGGGTGAATTTGTTCGAGCCCTAGTTCATAGCAGTAACAACTTGTGTGATTTGTGGCACAAGAGGATGGGGCACCTGCATCATAGAGTGTTGCCTATTATGAGGGAGATAGTCACAGGTCTTCTAGAGTTCAGCATTGAGCAACAGGGAGTATGCAGAGGGTGCACGCTTGGCAAGCATGCCAAGGCTGTTTTCCCAACAGTGAGCATAGGTCTAAGAAGATACTAGATCTAGTACATTCGGATGTTTGTGGACCGATGTCAGTAGCATCAATTTCAGGTAGCATGTACTATGTTTCCTTTATTGATGATTTCTCTCGCAAGACATGGATCTATTTTTTAAAGACCAAGGATGAAGTCTTTAGCAGGTTTCAGGAGTTGAAAGCTCTAGTTGAGAACCAGACGGAGAAGAAGATCAAGGTCTTGAGATCAGACAATGGGGGTGAATATACCTCCAAGGAGTTCGATGGTTTCTGCAAGCAGGCAGGAATCAAGAGGGAGTCGATCTGCTCCATACAACCCACAACAGAATGGGGTTGCATAACGAAAGAATCGATCCATCATAGGGGTTGCTAGGGCCATGATTCATGACCAGGGCTTGCCAATGTTTCTTTGGGCAGAAGCATCCAACACAACAGTCTACATTCAAAACAGGTGTCCTCACAGGATCTTGGAGGACAAGACACCGGAGGAGGCATTCACCGGTGTGAAACCGGAGGTGAGTCATTTCCACATCTTTGGATGTCCAGCTTTATATCCATGTTCCAAAGAGAGAAGAGGACCAAGTTGGAGCCCTCCAGAAGGAAGGGTTTATTTGTAGGATACAGTGAGACTTCAAAAGCTTACAGGGTTTATATTCCAGAGAAGAGGAACACAGTAGTGAGAAGGGATGTAAATTTTGAGGAGGACGTTGCATCCAGGAAGTCCCATGAGCCTATTCCAGTGATAGAGAATGAGTGGCAAGAAGCTCCGAAGGTTGAGCCAGGGTCACCAAAGACACCAGTGGTTTCCAGTTCAAAACAACAACCTTCAGGTAAGGAGGTGGAGACATTAGCCCCTTCCAGTTCTATTAGGAGACCTCAATGGCTTACATAGACATTGAGGGATGCTGAGGAGTATGTTGAGGCTCCTAGCAAGCATGATTAGGGAGAGCAAACCTCCAAGGAAGTTTTCAAGCTACATGGCATTGATGAGTAACATCATAAATTCAGAGCCTACCAGTTTTCAGGAGGCAACGGACCAACAGGTTTGGCGGGATGCCATGGTGGAGGAGTACACCTCCATCATGAAGAATGATGTTTGGGACATAGTGCCAAGACCGGAGGGGAAGTCGGTTGTGAGTTCCAAGTGGCTCTACAAAATTAAGCATGCTGCAGATGGCAGCATCGAGAAGTTCAAGGCAAGGTTTGTGGCGAGAGGGTTCTCCCAGAAAGAGGGAGTGGACTATGAGGAGACTTTTGCTCCAGTCGCCCAATACACTTCCATTAGAGCAGTTATGTCTTTAGCTTCATCTATGGGATGGCAGATTCAGAAGAGAGCCATAAAGCTCCAGTATATTCCCACAGATCAGTAGGTAGCTGATATTCTGACCAAGCCCTTAGTGAAAGGGAAGTTTGAAGCATTTAGAGATAAACTTGGATTGGTGCATAATTCCTTCCTCGCTAAGAGGGAGTGTTGAGAAATGTAGCTCGGACAGGAACTTCTTGCACAGGCTTCAGTATGAACGTGCTAGAAGTGGTTCGAGACATTTCTAATTCTATTTTGAATTTCACTTCAGTGATTTTCTATTTTTAAGTTCACTTAAGTGATTCTATTTTGTAATTCACTTAAGTGATTTTCTATTTTTAAGTTCACTTAAGTGATTCTATTTTGTACTTCACTTAAGTGATTCTATTTTGATATTCACTTAAGTGATTTTCTATTTTTAACCTTACATCTCAAGATGAGATGAGATCTAATCTTAGGGTTAGAGAGATTAGGGTTACCTTTTTCAAGGATAAAAGGAGAAGATCAAGAGTGTTTTAGATACACAGACAGACAGAAAAGAATGGGAGGAGAACAGATTGTTGAAGGAAAACTACAAGCTTAGGAGGAGAAGAACAGTGTTTGTTGGCTAGAAAAGCAGCAAGAGAGCAGAAGTGTTCTGTTGTAGTTGTAGCCTCTTATTTGTAATATTTCAGGTCAGAAATATATTTACCTTCTGCTGTTCACGCTGTTTATTTTAACAGCCATCCGTGTGACTGTTGCATGTTTGAATAAATTATTCTCAGATCTGATTTATTTTAAAAGAACATAGGACAACAATTATCTAGGGTTTGGAAAATTTACACAACAACTATGTGGTTACGACCCTATCAGGGCACACGCAGTTAAGATGCTAGAATAGTGTTTGAATATGATAGATATCTTAGAGGTTGGGGAATGAGTCTTCTAAACAAGATATCGTGGAAAATTGATAAGATTGGTTACCTCTTTTTGAAGTTAGTTTAACTTCTGCTGTAATTCAAAGAGGCTGTCTCATCTGTACTACAATGCCACATTTACACAGACAAATATAAGCTACTGATACATGTGGGATTGCAGTACAAATACAAGCAATTGACTTTTTTTAATGGGTTACATGGGATTGTAACGGGCCCCATCCATATTAACATCTTGACAGTGTTACTATAGGATTTCAACAAGCTACATGGTAGTATTTTGTCAATCATGCATATATCCCTTGGCAAGATTTGAACCTGGGTCCCCGCATTGAAAGTCCACACATTTAACCATTTGAGGTCATTCCACTTAATATAATCTGTTGACCTCACCATTGATCAATATTCATATTTAACCTATATGAATATTGGGATTGCAGTACAAATACAAGCAATTGACTTTTTTTAATGGGTTATATGGGATTGTAACGGGCCCTAAAAAAAATGGGTTATATGGGATTGTAACGGGCCCTATCCATATGTTCTTGACAGTGTTACTATAGGATTTCAACAAGCTACATGGTGGTATTTTGTCAATCATGCATATATCCCCTGGCAAGATTTGAACCAGGGTCCCCGCATTGGAAGTCCCATATTTAACCATTTGAGGTCATTCCACTTAATATAAGCTGTTGACCTCACCATTGATCAATATTGAACCTAGGCTTATGTCATATAGTCTATCTTTTTGACTTTGCTAACCAACCATCTATCACTACTGATAAATGTGGATAGCAGTACATGTACAGAACATATGCTACTGATAAGTTACTATAGGATTTCAACAAGCAACATGGTGGTATTTTGTCAATTAAGTATATATTTCCCTGGCAAGATTTGAACCTGGGTCCCCACATTGAAAGTCCACATATTTAACCATTTGAGGTCATTCCATTGGACATAGGCTGTTGACCTCACCATTGATCAATATCCATATTCAACCTAGGCTTATGTCATATAGTCTATCTTTTTGACTTTGCTAACTACCATCTATCACTACTGATAAATGTGGATAGCAGTACATCTACAGAATATAAGCTACTGATATGACTCCATGAGATTCTTATTCTTCATAGAGACTGCACATACAAATTTAACCTAGCCAAGCAGAGTCAAGATAGACTCTACAATGGGACAGCATTCATATTCATAGGAACTACCAAGTCAGAACCACCTTAGGGACAGATGATTTGTGAGGGGATTAAATAAAGGATAAAACCTGTTTTCTTCTAGTTTGATGATGATACAAGGATATTTGACACAATTCCACACATATTTGAATTCACAATCTGGTACATGAAACGTTAAATCAACACAAGAAGATAAAGTTTGGAGAGTTTATGTTGAAACTGGATATTCATAGGAACAACAATCATTTAAATAAATAGATAAGTTTGATAGGTTCTACAAATCAGTTTGGATAAAAAATTATAAAAACCATCTCATCTCTCTCACAGTATGTTGATCAACCAGACTACAGCAGCGTAGCTGGATATGTCAAAATTGATATCGATTGTCACATCATTGTTTATCTTCTATAGAGCATTTGGATTATGGCAGTTTATTCTCAAATGTTCTAATGATAGAGTACTTTGCTAAGTTTGGCCTCTGAGATTCCTTCCATATGATCGACTTATGTTCAGACACAATTAAGCATTTCCTATACCTATATGAACGTTAGGAGAGGACAACTTATGTGGGTTTTTTTTGTGAAGGTTTTGGAGGTATATTATAAGAGATGCTAGATATTTTGGTGGCGTTTTCCCTCTTTTGTATTGTATTACTTATTAGATGAAGATTGCGTTCTATCCATTCGTGTATTTGAAGTGTTGTCGGTGCTGATCTCCTTTGTTTCTCTTTGGAACATCGTGAAACATAGGAATAATAACATAATGTCTATTCTGTAAGGTTGATTACATAGAATGAGAATAATGGTACTATTTTTAAAAAAGGGTTATATGGGCTTGAATCGGGCACCACCGGTTTTACATCATGACCACATTACCAGTTTATTTCAATAAAACATAGTGTTATTACAACAGCCTTTTGACAATTATGTATATATTGCCTGGCAAGATTTGAACTTGGGCCTCTGCCTTGAAAGTGAATGTGTATAACCATTTGAGCTCATGCCATTTGATAATAAAGATACTATTTTAAGAAATGTAGAATGTTTTTTCTGAACCCTTCCTTTTTCTGTTATTTTGATCTTTGAGTTTGAGTGGCATAATTTGCTTTGCTGATGATTGTTACAGGAAAAGATTTGGAAAGACTTGTTAACGACACTGATGGTATGGTTTATCCCTTATCATACTCATTTTTATTGTGTAGGATACCTATATTTGATTTTTATGAATGATATGGTACATGGTCAAAATGTACAGGCTACTCTGGAAGTGATTTGCAAGCACTGTGTGAAGAAGCTGCTATGATGCCTATTAGAGAATTGGGTCCCCGTGTAAGCACAATAAAGGCAGATCAGGCAAGTGAGCAGACACTTTTGCTACAAGGGAGTAAAAACCTCAGAATGCCTTTTGAGTTTGATAGTTAACTTAGGGCATGAGTTTCAGGTGTTTCACATCAAAGCATTCAAATTCATGTGCATGCCTTTTTCAGATTTTGCAATTCAAAAGATAAGTGAATGCTTTGCTCTATTTCAGATTCTAATTTATAAATTCCTTTACAAATAGATATTTGCTGAATGCATAATTGGCAGATTTACGTAACCACTTTGACAAGGAAACAAACCATTTAGAATTTCATTTTGTTGCGTTTTTTGGGCATGATACTCTCGGATGTTTAAATTATCATCTATGCAAACAAATATTTAGGACGTTTGCAAGGGATTGCCTACAAGCACCTCTTCGCTTGTGAAGAAATCCTACTTGGTTAGTAGACTGTGTTGATTAATCTTGAAAACTGAGCTTAAACCACACCTCTAAGTAGATTATAATGCCTATTGCCAAACTTATAAAGCAAATCCTATTATTTTTGGTGGTTTCATGAAAGGTCATAATAATTGCCTTGTAGACTTTTTGGGAGTAGCATATGATTGACTTCACCACCTCAAGATATCTTTTATGGATACAAGATACATCACAAAATATTGTATGGAACATCTTACCGGTAAGGGCAAGTTATAATTGGGCTTCTTGCAAGAAGTGTAGCTTCTCGTACCACCAAAATTAATTTCTATGCAATGTGAAAATCATTACTGGCAAGGTTAAATACGCTGGTGTATGGAATGATGAAACTAGGGCAAGAAGTTTCTGGTCAGGCTGTGCCTAAGGGGATGGTACAAGAAATGTCCATGCAAGAGACGATAAAATGTTTTACAACAATTTAATATCGAAGAACATTGTAGAAATGCCAGACACATTAATGCACATTCTTCTTAAATTGATTATATGGGATTGAAATGCCTCCACCTGTATTACGTCATCACCATGTTACCAAGGTATTTCAATGAACCATATAGCAGTGTTATACTGCTTGGCAAGATTTGAACCTAAATCTTCCCATTGGAAGCCCACATTTTGATCCAATGCCAGTTGATGATTAATGTACATATTTAACATGAATGAAAATGAGAATTTTTACCACATATTTGGCTAAGTGCACACCCTCTCCCCCAAATTTGTTTATCCATTCTTCTAACTTGTCAATGTACAACCCAAATAAGGTCGGAGATAGAGGGCAACCTTGTTTGACACCTATGTCACTACCAAAACATTCAGATAACCCTTCCTGTGTTCTGATTCTAGCCTTTAATGCTCATATAGTCTGTGAATTGCTGCCCTGTAGTGAATTGGAACCTCTAACTCTTCTATTCTGCTCCATAATTTTTTCCTTGGAACTGTGTCAAATGCCTTTTTGAAGTCTACAAAACAACAAAAAGCCCCCTTTTTTTTGCCCCATATTTTTTCCACTGTGTCTGAGCGTGATACAGTGATCAATAGTTGAGTGCTTGGGCCTAAAACTTGCTTGCCCCTTTGCTCTCTTTCCCTTTTCTTCTGCCCATATGCTGATCCTACGCTCTATCATACTTCCAAACAACTTTGCAAAGAGAGGGTTGATCATGATAGTTCGATAGTTTGAGGGATTATTTACATCTCCACTTTTAAACAAAGGAATGGTCAAGCTAGTTGTCCACTCAGTATGGAAGCCATTTTGTATGATCTCATTGAAAATTTCTTTGATTTGCGGTGCCAGAATATCTACCCCCATTTTATATGCTTTGCCTGAAGATTGTCTATGTCACGGGCTTTACCAATTGCTAACTTTTTTATCCCTTGAATAATGTCTTTATTTGTGAAAAGTTCTTTCTTGACAATGATAGTAGGGGGTGTCTCCTGCTGGTTACTACGCTGATACAATTGTTTTGAATACTCCAACCACTGATTAACTGTTATGCTATTTTCAGTTTGCATCATTTTCACGATTAGTTCCTTACAAAATTTCTTTGGTTCATGCTTCTCTAAGTAAATCAATTCTTTCCTCCTTGTTCTAGTGTATTCTTATTTTTTTGCCCTTACCAGTTTCTCATATGCTTTTCTGTTTGCTCTTGTTTTACCCGTTGGTTCCTTTAGTAATCTTCGTGCTTTTTTGCAATCTTCATCGAACCATGGGTTGGTTGGGAAGCTATTCCTTTCTTTCTTTTTAGGTTTAGCTCTTTTGCATTTGTTTAGAGCTTCTTGGATAACGTGCATTAACCATTCACTCTTACTGTAATCTCTGCTACTGTGAGGTAGTTCTTCCCTTTCCTGTAACTTGTTATTTAATACTGCTCTAAAATTCTGCCGATTTTCATCTATTAAGAGAATGTTTCCCTTGTGAGGATATTTATTTTGATTGCCTTGCAAGTGATTTTCCCTTGGTTTGTCTCCATGCATTCGAAGTTTCATAACAATTGGGTTGTGATCTGACTTAAGTTCCATTGGAGAATCTTCCACTTCTAGCTCCTCTATTTTTGGTATGTAATTTTGTGAGCACATTACATAGTCCATTACACTTTGTCCCTTATAAGTTTTGCATGTATACTTTCCTGAATTTTTCCATTTATTCATCCCATTGCAAATAATCAAGTTGTGTATGCTGCAGAGGCCTAACAACTCTTCTCCATATTGCGTGATAGCCCCATGCTTATCTTCTGAAGTCCTGGTCGACTGCTGATTTTCCTCTTCTGGCATCCAAAGAGGATTAATCTCAATATCTTCGCTACCTTTTAGAATGTTAGCTTGCTTATTTGCTGTCCTTGCATTCAAATCTCTAATTAATATAATCTCCCCCAACTTACTGTATATCAAAATGTCTCTTTTTAGGGAGGAGTATGGGTCTTCTCTATTAAGGTCATGTTTCTTATAGAATTTAGAATTCTTAGGAGCAAAATAACATGCTGCTATGCTAATAACTGACTTATTTTCTAGAATCTTTATCCAAATGTACTGTTTGTTTTCATCTTTTTTTTTTTCAATTTTAATGACCCTATCCCATTCCTCTTTTATTAAAACCATAATATCCCCATAATCTTTCAACCCTTTGATGATTATATTTAATAACTTCTCATGTCTTTCTTTCTCTTATGTTATTTGAATTTTTACTTGCTTCTCTATCAACTCTTTTCGTTGATTGATTGGTTCTTTTACTACTTGAGACCATGCCTTTGCCTTAGCTAATTCATTTCGCAGCTCATTTTCTCTTGTTTCCATGTTTTGGAGTGTTTCCCGTACCTCTTTTATTTGATTTGCATTTGTTTTTTCTACCTCTATTGCATCATTGATTGGGGGGTGGATGACTTGTTTGAGGACATGCCATTCATGCTGACCCATGTTTGCAAGGTTTTGTAGCTTTGACACTTGCTCCTTGAGTTGGTTGTTTTCCTTTTCCAGCCTCCGAATGGTGTTTATAACCTCATCTGATTTAGTATCTCTTAATTTCTCCCTCCTTTCCATGCTTTCAAGTTTCTCTTTCATCTTCATTAGCTCTTGCACATAAAGTCTTGGTGCCCACATGAGTGGTGTGGTTGTGGGATTGTAAGTTTCTTCCTCGTCTAAAAACTCATTTTGGTGACCTCCATTTTCCATATTGAATGTTTTTTTGCGATTATTTCCGATTTTTTTCTCCTCGCTTGTTTTTCCTTCTGTATTCTCTTGTGTTGTCATTTTGCTTTTGTTTATTTTATTTTCTCTCTTTTGTCCCCTCTGTTGGGCTAATTGATCTCCTCGTTTGATGATGGTTAGTGCCTTTGATTGTTCCTTATTCTCCACCTGTTTATGTGGTAGAATATTTTTTATTTTTATTTTTCGATGTCCTCTTCATTGTTGTTGCCTTTGCTCGAGCTTGTCGACACCTTAATATCCTCCAGTATTGTTTCTCATTGACATATATCGGTTCTTGCAATTGTTGCTTCCCTTCTTCCATTGTCGAACCCTTTATACTATTGATCCGATGAAATAGATGTGTAATAAAACCCTCCGCTGCAAACCCTCCTTGCTTTGCAAACCCTCCTCCGCTGCAAACCCTTGCCAAACCCCTATACTATTGATCCGATGAAATATATATATAATAAAACCCTTCGCCGCAAACCCTCCTTGCTTTGCAAATCCTCCTCCGCTACAAACCCGTTGAACGAATTTGTGTATATATATCTGTGCAAACCCTCCTCTTCTGCAACCCTCCTCCACTGCAAACCCGTTGAAACAGACTCGACCCTCACTGTTTTGTGACGGGAAAATATTTGCTGTATGTTTTGCGTTGCTGTTTTTGTTGTATGTTTTTCTGAGGGTGACTAAAACCCTTTTCAAATTTTTTGTTCTAGCTAAAAGCTAGTGGAGCTCCCAACTGGGGTGCTGAATGAAGGACCTATATGTCCATGTATTTCTCCTATCTACTTAAATTGTTTGATAAATCGAAAGAGGACGGAAAATGTGCTTACCCGATGAGATAGATGTGTAAGACAACACTCTGCCGCAAACCCTCCTTTTTTTGCAAATCCTTCTTGCTCTGCAAAAGCACTCCACCGCAAACCCTCCTTGTTCTGCAAACCCTCCTTGCTTTGCAAACCCTCCTCCGCTACGGTTACGGGCTGCAAGGAATACAATTCTTAGTCTAAGAACTTGGAAATTGCACGGAAAACTACATTAACAAACCAGATAGATTCAGTGAGGACCTAGAAGAGAGGGTAAAGAGTTTTAGACATGGATGCATAGTAATTTTGCAGACAACCACTTCACAAACAAGGACAATGTTGAAAAGGAAAAACTCTGGAGCAATTCAGCTAAATCAATGAATTAAAGCTTGATGCTGCTAGTGATTCATTGGAGGGTACTAAATAGAGATGATCTTCGATCAAAAGGATGGCAAAGTTATCAAATGTGTTATATCGAAGATGAACCTTTTATGTTGTCATCTATGTGCAACTAAGTTTGGAAGTGTACTTGCTGCAGGTCTGATGAGAATTCAAAGTGCAGTGTGAGAATAGAGATTTCTAAAAACAATGGAAAGCTAAAGCATCGTCTTTATATGGATCATGGCTTCCTTTTTCATGTCATGAAATACATGCCTAGGGATAAACCCTAGAATAATCTAGGGAGACTTATAGGTCACCAGAATATGCATTGAATGAAATTTTGCCTAGTGATCAACAAATATTTGAAGCATTATATAAGAAAAGAAAAAAGAAAAAATTAGTGACATGTTCTCAGAAGGCAGTGCTTTTAACAATGTCAAATTATATATTGGCTAAGAACCCTCCACTTCAGCATACAAAACAAGTACAACTGGAAACCTTCCCCATTTGGTTATACTCAAGGAATTTTGATGGTGTGTCTTGCCAATAAAAATCCTGGTCTTGCAAGTTTCAACAGGATTATAGTATTATACACTCTTCCCTTAAGTAGTAGCAGCAAAATTAATGCTGAATTGACCATTTGGGGACTAGGGATGCTTGCAGACTGCCATACAATGCAGACAGTTCTAGTAGGAGGCTCAAAGCTAACTATGAGTCACCTATAAGAAAGGGAAAAAAAATGTAATGAGTTTTCATGGAAGCTGGAGATTTTATACCTCCTGTAGATGCTTACACATCCCTAGAAATCTCAATGGCCCTCTTGACATCCTTGGTAATAGGGGGGTAAACATGCAGCTAAATGAAATATGTCAAACAGCCAATAAGAAATGGCATGCAAAGCAAAGCGTTGAACTCCAAGCACTGTGTTTAATGATAGAGTGTATTTCAGCCTAGATTTAATCTAGTGCTGATCTCTTATCATGAATGAAGACTGAAGATCATCAAGAAGCAACATGGACAAAATGTTGGGTAGAATTATGCAGATGGATAGACAAGCTTTTAAAGCTGCCCCCCATCTGCATTGCACAGGAGATCCGATTTATCGTCATGGAAGGCTCTTAACAGTTGAGCAGTGACATAGTCTTGCCTCTCCAGCAGCTACAATAATGTCATATTATGTCTCTTCAACAGGGCTTGGATCCATTCTGAGGAGAATGACTGGTGAGGATTCCAGGAAATTCTAATATTCAACAAACATGCTTATGATCCAAGCAAACTGCATAATGTTCCTCTCCTGTATGCTTCCTGGTAGAATTCTCAATACGTAGATCTTGTTTCAATATTTATATTATAATGGAGTCATGCTTTACTAGCAATCACAGTTCTTTACTCATCCAAATGACATTGTCAACCATCTGTAAGCCGTTGAGCCGTTGTTTTCAGTGTACAAGAGCCAATGCAAATGAAATTTGTTTGCTATTAGACTGTGTCCTGAGAAGGACAAAGTATGAATAGTTGCCTGATCAGAATTGGGAACTTTCCTTGGCAGGACACTGGTCACCTATGCTTTTGCATACTCAAAGCCAAGGATCCTTATGATATGCCACTGATTTAGTAGTTGCCAGCATTGCTTATTCAGGAATTTGCAACTGTATCATGAATGCAAAATGCCACAATATGAAGGTGGAGTGCCAACAGGAATAAGCTAAATACCAACAAAAGAGCCCACAATGTGAGATTGCCAGCCATCTCTGGTCCCGGCCTCCAAGTGTTCATAATCTGGCTTTTGATGGGGATGTTTCTGAGTTTTGATCCTTGTTTGTGATGGTTTTATGTATGTAGTTAATGTATAAATCTGTTCTCTATTAGAATGTTACAGTGCTTCTTGTGGGCTTAATTGTCACATTGCTGATTATAAAAGAATTCCAGCAATGACATAGTTACATGCAAAATATCTCAGCAGGATATCCTGCATCTTACCTAGTTGTTTATGTAAGTTTTTTAATTAATATTGTTCATGAAACAATTGTGGTGAATCCATTAAAAAATGAACTACTCTCGAGTGTCCATGGCTACGAGAAGCATTATTTGGATGAAAAGTAAAGGGGGCACATCTTAAGGGAATGGGGGATGCCTACTCACGGGTATCAAGTGCAGTGGACACAACCCGTGGAACATTCTTATTTTGATGAATTTCCATCAAACTCCAACCTTTTCTAAAGGTGTTAATTCAAAATATTCTAGTTTTTGTTTCCCACTTTTGTGTATGGGACAATTCCTTGCTTCTGCTGAGACGTAAGAATACAGCTTTTATTTCCTTTTTTTTCAATGACCATTATTGTTTTCTGCTTCCTAAACTTCATTTTTTTCAATGACCCTACAACTTGAGTGGCCTAACGGTGGAGACTTTGGAACTCAGAACAGAGGTCGAAGGTTTGAATCCTGTGGGGGTTAGGGTTGTACACCATGCTTCAGTAACTGGAGTATGGAGTATGGTTGGATAACCATATATTGGTAAACAACATTTTCCATGAGGGTCGTTTCATACGGCCTATAACCTCGTGGATATTAAAACCTACTTTACCTTTTACCCTATTTAAACAGCTGCTATTGGTAATATACCCAATATTTTTATGCATTAATCAAAAAAATTGCTCTTTGCCATGTTGTTTTTGTCCTTTTAATTAAGTTGTATATTTTTTCCAGGTCCGTCCATTAACATATAATGATTTCAAGGAAGCAATGAGGGTTATACGACCAAGCGTAGCAAAGAATAAGTTGGAAGAATATGAAATCTGGAACGAAGAGTTTGGCTCAAGATAAAAATGGGGAGAAACCTGAACTCTGCAACTGCACTTTAAACTAATGAAGCTGTTGACGGCATAAGTTTATCCAAGATATCTTGATATTATTATTATCTGTATTAATCTGCCTTTTCTTGGAATGATGATGTTCACAAAGTGGATAGGCTTATGAAGAGTATGATTATATCAGAGATGACAGAGTGCGTTGGTTCTACCGGCGAATATTATCAGTTGTTTACTGAGAGGTTGCAAGTTCTATTATTATGAAGATGCTGGTTTGTATATTATGCTTCGCCTACTAGCTTTGTGTACCCTTATGGGAAATGAAATTCCTAGCGTTCGCTAATCTAGTTTCATGTATTTTGCAGAAGTGGCTTTAACGAATGCAGACAAAATAACTAATCAATGTAATCACTGAACAGACTTGTTATTTGTACAGTTTGGAAATCCTTGACAAAACAAATTGAATGTATATCTTTCAATGTAAGACTCTATTCAAGATGTTCAATTCGGTGAGTTGTATCATGTTCACTTGTAATGGCTAGTCATGTTAAGATTCAAATTATAGTAAATATATATATATCTTGAAAGTTGAAACAAAATGTTGGAACCGGTTGGTTTTATTTAGCTCTACAGGAATTTGCCAGTCAAATTAGGCATCAATACAGTTTACATAATGAATACACACCTCGCTAATTGCCATGATGATTTTTTTTTCATCGTATAAACAGAATCCTTTATATCCCTAGTCACTTGTGGTTTCAGATTGGCATGGTTGTATAGTTAGAATCCTTTATGAAGAAATAGACGGAACAAACATATGGGGAGGATAGCCTATTTAACTAAAATGCTTGTTTGCATCGAATGAGGGAACCTGTTCTCAAGAGTAGCACCACATATGCTCCAGCCTTTTTAGTTGGGAGATGCACTTTGCTTTCCCGCTTTCACACATATAAGTTGTATAGATTTCATGACTCTTAGAGCAATAGAAGAAAGATTTAGATGAGAGGAAGGTTAGAAAAAGGAAAGAGAAAATAAAACTCTCTCATTGTATAATGTACGACTATTTTATAATGAACTCACACCTGACAAATGCTTGTCTTAAGATCCTTTGAGAGCAGAACGATCCATGCTAAGCTTTAATGCTAGCAGTCAGTATTTGTACTTAATGGTGCAGACATATCCGGATAAATCATAATTTGTTATAGGTAGAAAGTAATTTGTTAAAAACAATATTTTAAAATTTTAATTGGAACCAACAATTATATAAAAAAGATATTTTAAAATTTTCAAATGTATTAGATTAGTTTTGGGATTTTTTTTTTTTTTTTGAATAAGCTATGTGGCTTCTATTGGGGCCCACTTCCATAATAACAATATATTAGATTTGTTGTTATGTCAATTAAGCCATATCCAACTTGCCTTTCTATGAAGCATTCTTCATTTATTTCTCTATTAAATAGATTCATCTTCCTCAAACTACCATAAGAAGTAAAATCTCATTCAATGTCATTTGAAATTTGATATGCTCACAATTCCAAGAGACTACCTCCAACAGTAGTTTATGAACATCGACAATAATGCTATTTTTCATTTAATCACATCCTTGTAAAATCTCATTCAATGTCATTTGAAATTTGATATGCTCACAATTCCAAGAGACTACCTCCAACAGTAGTTTATGAACATCGACAATAATGCTATTTTTCATTTAATCACATCCTTTTTGTTGATTTTATTTAATCTCCACATTTGTTTTTGTTGTTAGCATTAATGATTATTTGTGAATCCCCCGCAATTGAAATATATTTTTATCTTTTTTTATTTGCAAATTTGATCTTGTAAGAAGTGCCTTAGTCTTTCCATAGTTGTTAATTGAGGTTCCATATTATTGTGAGCAAGTAAGAAGAATTTTGTTGTCATTTTTTAAAAAACACCACTTCTACCATCTTTTCCTCAATTTCTTTTGGAAGCACCATCAAAATTAATTTTGATAAACTCAATTTTGAGACGAACATTTTATCATAGATCGACGTAGATTTTTTGTGTCCATCATTGTTAGAGATGACCCTTCTAAGTATATTCAAATCTTGTAAGCAAGAGGCTAGCACTTGTATTTCTGCACTTGAGGCATCCTATTATGGACACCATATTTTGCAAAAGAGACAATATTATGGTTCTCAACATAGGCACGATTTTGAGTTTTTTTTTTTTTATTATTCTAATCTCTCTTAGTCTAAACTTCTTATCAACTCTTTTAATGTTGATGAAGCTACCAATATATTCTCATATTTTTTAAAAAGCAACTCCAAATGGTGTAAGCTAATGGATAATGAAAAAGTAAGAATCTTCACAAGGCCTACTCAAAAGGTCCATGTCATCCATTTCTTTGCGAATTCTCTAATGTCGAGGCTTTAGGGTGGAGGGCCTCTCGTGTCCAAACATTCATCCATGGAAATTTATTGGAAGGAGAAAATTTTGATTGCTCTAAATACTCATATCCCAACTTGATCGAGAATCCACCATCTTTGATAGATTCCAAACCAATTTATCCTTACATGTAAAGATAGGCAAACAGATTTCTTGAAGCATCTTTTGAAGCTCATCTACTATTTGTTTGAGCTCCTCTTCTTCAACCAAATTACTAATAGAAATCTATGATATGGAATTGTTACTCACATTAATAATGTTTGGACCTTTACAATTTAAAGATGCCTAAGCCAATTGTTGCCATTTTGGATAAAAAATAAGAGGATAAGGCTTCAACCAAGCGTAGGGCCAAAAATTTATAAAATCTTCCTCATTGATAGACCCTCTAATATGTTTCTTAATCAATTGCAAACTATTTGATATGAAGTTCAATGTTGGCAATCCTCTAGGTAAGATTTGGTTCTTGAACAATTTCATTTTGTTAAGATAGCCTATATATTTTTGAAGTGATAATTTTAGCCAACTTTTTTTTTTAATCTTTGAATAATCTTTAGCCAAGTTTTGCCCCTTGTATTCATAACAACAATCAAACAAACGCATCAATGCTTGTTCGATGAGATCATCTCCATCTATCATTCGAGGCGGCATCCATTCATCCAGAATATCATATCACTTGGTTGGGCAACTCGTCTGCAATTTTGCAAGCTTGTTCTTTCCTTTGTAAACCCTATCCCACTTGCAAAGAAGAAACCTAATTTTTTCCCTCATCTTTTCCAAAGAAAATATCTTTATATTTTATCAAATTTAGATGTTATAGTTGTTGGTCATCTTGAAAATGAATCGTATATATAGGGATGAATTGCAATGTAGTCTTTATGAGTTGCAGCCTTCCATCCATGGTTAAGAGCTTATCATTCAAGAGCTTATCATTCTAGCTTGCCAAACAAGATTTGATTCTATCCAAAATTGAGTGCTAAAGCTCATTCTTCTTTCTTTTGTTAGATAAAGGAATACCCAAATACATTAATGAAAATTTTTCAGTTTTAAAGCCTAAAATGTTCACAATAATTTGTTATAAGTCTAGAATAGTGTTAATGAAAATAATCATGGATTTTGTAGAATTAACCAACTATCCAACAACCATAATAATATTGATTTGAACACCATGGCCTCATTGGCTAAGGGATGACCCAAAAGAAAAGTATCATCAACAAATTGATGAAATTCAAAGGGATGCATCCGCTTCCATTTTAAAGGCAAAAGACAAGAAGTTATGCCCTTTTTAAAATAGAGTCGCACTCCTAAGTTTTGATCGAGCTCTTTATCAATTGGGGGAAGCTGGACTTAACTCATTAATACGTAGATAAGACCATTCAACCTTTAAAACAAAGGGGGTTGCTCCGAAGTTCTAGTTTTGAAACAGGGTTAGATGACTACTCGACGCATATCATACGGTGAAATATGAGAAACATTCATTCAATGCCCCCTTAGCCCTTTAAAAAACCCAAGGAGAGTTGTAGATAGATAGGTTTAATGTCAAGTGATAAATACCTTTAAAGAGAACCTCCCGCCCCTTTTTAAAGAAGTCAAATGCTTTGAAAAAAAAATAAAAAAATAAAAATTTGGAACCTAAATACCTTTGGTTTTTCCTTCCATTTTTGCCTTTGAGAAAGCTCTCTCCAATGCCCCTACAAGAATAATAAATAGGTAAGGAGCTAGTGGGTTACCCTAACAGGCCCTACAAGATGATTCAAAGTATCTAACAATGGATCCATTGATCAAAATAGAATATTTTGGAGTGCCTTCACATGTAATCCATTCACGCCAAACTTGATCATGATTCAAAGTATTTAATAGGGGATTCACTGATCAAAATAGAATATTTTGGAGTGCTTTCACAACATCTAATCCATTCACATCAACATTGATCAAAACCAATTTATCCAGTAATATTATGTAGAAAATCCAACAAAACCTATCATATGCTTTGTTCATATCTAATTTTAGAAGCATACTCGGATTTTTCATGGAATTGAGAGAATTACAACCTCAAGAATTGTTTACCACAATCTAGAATGCTCTTCAATTTGTTTGCCATAATTTTTTAAATCACCTTCCAAATCACACTACAAAGGTTTATTGGACGTTTTTGTTTTAAGCATTTTGTCTTGTCTTTCTTGGGAGCCATGCAATAAAGGTAGCATTTATTTCACTAATTGTAGCCTTATTTTCCTTGGACTCTTCAACTATAACCAACATATCACTCTTCAACAAATCCTAATTTTTTTGAAAGATAATTATAGGAAATCCATTGGGGTCAAGGTGCCTTTTCAGGGTGGAAAGAGAAACTTTCCTTGTATAGCTTCTTTATAGAGATCTTCCTCATCAAGATTTCATTTTGTCCATGTGTGATAATTGATGGAATATTTTACAAAAGCTTACCTTGAGCCTCCTTATCTTGCCCAACATCTAACATAATATCTTTGAAATAATTAATTGCTTTCTTGGTATCTTCTTCTTCCTCAATATTTCTTCCATCCAAAGTTGAAATATTTTTGATGCAATGAAAAGACAACTATGTTTGGCTGTGGCATGAAAGAAATTGGTATTTCTATCCCCTTCTTTAAGCCATATTTCCCTAGAATTTTAGGACTAATATGACTCATTTTTCAATACATTATGATAATCAAAACGTAATTGTTTTTCTTGCACGTAAGTATCTTGGTCTATTCCATTGATCTCTACTATCTCTTGTAAATTTTTGAGCTTGGACTCAATTTCTTCATTTGTTTTAAACATGCTACCAAAAGATTTTGTATTCTAAATCTTCATCTTCCCCTTTAGAGATTTCATCTTTTGAACAAACTTGTACATACATGAACCTTCAAACTTTACTTCATCCCACAATAACATAACCATTTGGAAGAAATCAAGATCTTGAAGCCACATAGATTGAAATTGAAATGAATTTGGATGACCATTATTGAGTAGATGACATGTCAAGAGAATATGTTTGTGATGTGATCCTATTTGCAATAAAATACTTGAAGATATTATTTTCTTTGTTTGCAACACGTATTAGATAACATAAATCTATCCAATTATTATGCTATATGAGTTTTCAAATGCGTCTATTATCCTATGTCTATTGAAAGTTTGAAGGAATAACAACCCAAAAGCTATTTGAATTGACAAATGAAGTAAAATCATGCATTGATTTAGACCATCCAAGAGTATAACCCTTATTTTTTGAAGGAGATAGAACTATGTCAAAATCCCCCCAAGAATACATAGATTACAATTATGAATCATTATTGTATTTTAAAAAATAAAAAAAATATGTCGAGGTTCTTTTAATATCTTTCACAAGGAGTAACTATAGTTGGAGCATATATATTTATAACCTCAACTTTAATATATTCCTCTTTCTTACAAAATAAACTAGCGGTCAAATTACTTTTTTTTTTCTAGCAAGTGTCTATCCTATTCGTGTTTGTCCTGTATTGCAACAATCCCTCATCTCGCAAATATTTTTGATTGCATCATTATATTCCTCACTATCTAGTTTTGTTTCTTGTATTAAAATAACTTAGATTACAATTATGAATCATTATTGTATTTAAAAAAAATATGTCGAGGTTATTTTAATATCTTTCATAAGGAGTAACTATAGTTGGAGCATATGTATTTATAACCTCAACTTTTATATATTCCTCTTTCTTGCAAAATTAACTAGCGGTCAAATTACTTTTTTTTTTCTAGCAAGTGTCTATCCTATTCGTGTTTGTCCTGTATTGCAACAATCCCTCATCTCTCAAATATTTTTGATTGCATCATTATATTCCTCACTATCTAGTTTTGTTTCTTGTATTAAAATAACTTAAGGGCTATAACAACTTATTAATTCCTTAATAACTTTTTCGAGGGTTCTTATTCATACCCCTAATATTCTATGATGCCATTTTCATCACCACTGTTTATTTCTTTTTGTAAGCTTAGTCCTACTTCTTATTATCACTTGTGATATTTATTTTTGGCTTCCAAAATTGATATCCCTTTGAGTTTCCTTTTCTCCTTGTTCTTGCTTTGAGTGTCTTCCTCTCCTTTTTTCATTCCCACCAACACTTTTATCTTCATGGGTCTCTTCAAATTTCTATACTATTCATAATATTACTTATCTGCTAAAGGTTTATGCCTTTCGTAAGAATATGAAGTGCAAGAAATGGCCTCATAAACACTCATTCTTTATATTTCCCCTCAAAACCCTAAATGCAAGGATGACCCTACAAAGTAACTACTTTCATATGTTGCTTTGAAAACCCTAAATGTTGCCTTGGTAACACTAAAGTGAAAGGATCATTCTCCATAACATTAAATTTCTTTTCAATCGATATCCTCCATACTAATTTCTTTATTATGATGCTCTTAAAACCCTAAAGTGTAAGCGATATACTCTACACTACTTTTATTCTTACTGCAATGAGAGGATTTTATACTACTCGAGGAAAATGAAGATGATTTTCCTTGGTTAACCTTGATCTTTTTTGCCTCCCTATCTTCCTTTGCACCTTTAATTCCTCATGAATTTGAACTAGTGCATTATATTTCCTCATCTCCTGTGTCCATTGTTTATTTCAATGGTTGACATGAGTAAATAGTAATAGCCTCTGCCATTTGATGACGAAGAAGAAATTTCTTTGTTACTTTCTTGGGAGTGGGAAATCCTTAATCTAATATTGCTTTTACTATGGTATGATCTCCTTGCTTCATATTGAAGTGTGTCTCATGTCCAAAAAAATTACTCTCTTTCTCCCTCATTTTCACTTTACAATCTCTCACAATGAGTCTAGTCTCATAACATTTACAACATTTAAATATGATATTTTCCTAGTCTATTTGTTGACCCAATTCTCTTGATTTAGACTTAATCATAATGGACTATGAAAAAGGCTTTGAAACATCCACGACAACACATATACATGTATATATACATGCCTTTGCTCCTTAGTAGTTGGTCCCTCCTAGATGAACTCTCCTACAATATTGCTAATATTTTTCAAAACTTGCTTACTAATAAGCTAATATGGAAGTCTAAAGGGACTAACCCACTTTGGAATCCTTTTAATAGTTTTTGTATCCATATAAAATTCTCATTTCATTGTCTTAAATATAATGCATTTGTCTTTCTAAACAATGGGACACCATCCGTTGTTTTATCATTGACTTTTAAACTAGAGAAGATGATGAGAAAACCTTTGAGGAAAAAAAACATTGAGTAATTTAAGTTCAATCTCTACTTCCATTTGATCTAATTTTAAACCTTTGAAAAACCTAGCTAGTATTCATGAAACGTACATATTAGACCTCTGCTCTTAAGAACCATTATGTCATGCTTGATCATCTCATCCTTGATAATCAATTTTGGTATAACATCTGCTACTTGGATAGGGTTTGCTATATATTCAACCTTTCTCTTGTCCCCAACTATGGCATCCTTACTTCTAGCTAGGACTTTCAAAAACAAATTGTCTACCATGCTACTTGGATTTTTCTCAATAAATTTTTTCCAAATTCTAGAATAAGAAAAGGTGATGCTTACTCCTTGATTGTATTTGCTTCCTGCTCACACTTGCATCACTTGCTTTCTAAAACAAAAAATGTGATTCTTGCATGCTATTACATCATCACTAATTATATAGTGTTTTTACTTTTTAAATTAGTTATGTTAAATTCAAAAAATCCCATTTGAATTACATCATCACTATGTTACCACTATATATTTTTGAAAGGGCCCGAATCCTTTTACAAGCCTAGATTGGTCTATCCAATCTTACATTTTGTTTTTCCTCTTACAAAAAACTTCAATACATACTAAAATCTTCATATACATTCTTACAACAACAAACCACAACTAATATTCCTTTTATTTCAACTACATCAAAATTACCAAAACTTCAATACATTTTAGCGCATCAAATATTCAATTTATTCTAGTGCATAAACACTACAACATACTTCCATGCATATCTATTGTGCATATTCCGACATGAACTTCTATATGAATTACATTGCACTCCTCATATAGATAATTCGATGCACACCTAATATAGACATTTTAGCGAACTCCTTAGCAATAGTCTTAGAAGATAATCTTAACAACAATATTGGAATACAATTGTAGTAGTTGTCATAGAAAACAACCTTAGTAATATTTTTAAAAAACAACTATAGCTACCATTGTAGAAAACAACCTTAGCCACAGTTCTAGAAAACAACCTCAATTGTAGTCCTGGAAAACAACCTTAGCAACAATCTTGAAAAACAACCTTATGAAAAACTGTATTTCTGACAAGATTTACACCTGGTTTTTTTCATTGGAGGCCATATCCACTTGAACAATTTCCCTTTGACAATAATAGTGCTTTTATTATTATTATTTTAATCTTAAAATATAAGGTTCTAAGAGTGTACAAGCAATATTGAGGGAGATATGACCTTGTGAAGTTAGCTATCCAAAAAAAGGGTAATGACGATTTTTCAAGTTGCAAAAAAAGAAATTGCAAATATCTATCAACTAGGGTTCAAATGATGGAAGGAGCAATGGAGGGCTAGGGCTTCAGTGAGGCTAGACATTCTCTTTGGGCATATAATTTTTTAGCTAAGTTTCTTTTTTTCCTTCTTTTATCTTAGAATTTTTGCATGCAAATTATTATAATTTTTTTTAATCAAATATTATATTTGCTTTAGGATATTCTGGTAAATTACAGTAGATTTTATATTTTAGTTTCATTCCATGGATGGATTTATAACTAAATCCTTATAATCATCTCTAGTAATAGAGGTTAGTAAGTGCACCAGAGAGGATCGATTTTTATTGCACCAAGATAGGATATTTTTTGGTAAATTTAATGGGTATTGGCCAAGGGCTTCAGATTTGAGAAAATGGATTGATAGTTGGAAGCCTCTAGGAGTGAGTCTATCCTTTATTCTCAAAGGTTTCTTCCTAGCCATTTTTTGTTCTAAGGAAGAAAGAGATAGAATCCTAAAAGGGAGTCCTTGGTTTATAAGAAGAGGAGGAATTTTCCTTACCCGTTGGTATGAAGGCTTTTCACCTAAAAATGTAAATCTATCCCTAGTACCAATCTGGTTTAGGATGTATGGGTTGTCCATTGGATTTTAGAAAATGAATACCTTCAAGGCAATAGGCAACCCTCTAGGAGAATTCCTTGAGATCTTAAAAACTACAAAGTATGGATTCTTGGCTATTTATGCTCAGATATTGGTCATGAATGATAAAGGTTAAGCTTTACTTGGATCAATAATTCTTAAGTATGGGGATAAGATGTGGATCCAAATCATATATTATGAAAATATATCTCTTAGATGTAGAAGATTTCACGAGGGGGGGCATATTGAGAGATCATTGAAGAACACAAGCTTATATTGAGAGATCATTGAAGAACACAAGCTTATATTGAGAGGGGGGTGAACAGTATAAGATCACTTTTTACTTTTATTTCCCAATCAATATTATGCAATGCATAGATAGTAATATCAATAGCACTAATAAAATAAATGTACAAATCACCACACATAATAGAGACACCACAATTTACATGGTTCACCCAATGTGGGCTACTCCACGGAGAAAATATTTCACTAAAATTTTCTCAATCAATCTCTTGGGAATCCTTTCCCTATTACAATGTTTATGGACCTCTGTATAAAGGAGATACCAATCCCCTAAATCAAGTTCGTGGATCTCTATCCACATGAGACACCAATATCCTAATCTCTACTTTGGTTGGTGATCCTCTAGAAGACCTCTGCCTCCACTATCCTTAGCAAATGGAACTCTATCCACAGAAGACACGTGTCTTCCCTGCTCTAGTTGGAGATCTTTGTCCTCAACTCTGTCACCTTCAAAGCTCTATCTCAAACCTGTACTAAACATAGTCCTTCGGTCTAGCACAAATCTGTCTTTAATCTCTGTCTCTGGTCTGGCACAAACTTGTCCTCAGATCTGCACCAAACTCTGTCCTCGAATCTGTACTAAACACAATCCTTCTGTATAATACAAATCTATTCTCAATATATGTCCTCAAGCCTTAACTCAAATATTGACTCAGACCCGAGTGTTGTAGGTGAGTTGGAGAGGAGAGGGCAATCCTCCAAGGGAGGTCCCAGGTTCAAATCTCCACCCTAACAAAAAGCTGAATTGGGTATCTAAAATCCAATTGATAATGTTGGTGCGGGCAGGGGTCGGGTGCGACCCCCGGGTGACTTTGACGGTGTAGAACCCCCTGTTCGTGGTCTCTCAGACCAAGGCGATTCCGCAAGGGCTTTTTCACTTAAAAAAAAAAAAATCTTGACTCAATCTTAAATCAACTCTGCTGGATCTACCCCAAACCTAAACTAAAGGTTTGAACAAATCAATCAACTCTGCTCACAAGCCTTCACAAAGACTTACCTCAAATCTGCCTTGTAAGCTTCTACAAAAGCTCACACCAAATCTGTCCTCAAGTCCTCTCTAGAACTTATCCAATCTGCTCAATAAGTTCTCTCAAGAAGTTATCCAAATCTGCTCTTAGTCTGTATTGTAAGCTTCCACAAAAGCTTACTCAAATCTATCCACAAGTTCTCTCAAAGACTTACCTCAAATCTGCTCAACAAGTCCACACTAAAACTTGTCCAATCTCATAGAAACATAAAGAGAATTGTTAGAGACTCAATATGCTTTAAATTCAACTCAATACTCAATCACTATTTTAGAAACATAAGGAGAATTGTTAGAGACTCAATATGCTTTTCATTCACCTCAATGCTCAATCACTTTCTCAAATCAATTCAGAATATAGAATAGTTTGTTTTATGGAACTTGAAAAATCATTTCACACATCCACTCGACTAGACGCAACCAAATCTACTCAACCAATCACTTAATGAAAAAATCCTTCCTTACAAACCCTAGTCCAAGTATATAAACACCCACTCAAAATATTTCCAACAATGCTTTATCAAACAATCTCACATAACAATGATACTCATGATCTTTGCAAACCCTAGTTCAAGTTCTTCACTCAACCAATAGCTTCAACAACAATGCTTATCAAACAAGGTTTTAACAACAACTCTTTATTCCAAAAAACCTTGAAGCATTAACTCAACACACTTAATAAGGAAACCCTAATTAAGTCTTTTTCACTCCAAACTTATTTTCCAGAAAACCAACCAATCAACTCAACTATGGAAAAATGTGCTCATAACTTTTTCTTGATGATGAAGGAACCTCTAAAATCTGCCACAACCACAAACAATTTTCCTTGGTGGTATTCAAACTCACGACGCAGCCTCAACCAATGCCCTAGCCATGGCTCCAACCACCTCACGATCTAGGCACTTACTTAGGGAGTAAAGAGCACCACGTGCTCTATAAAGCTCCCTTTATTCACCTAAGAAAAAATCATGCGTCGCTCCCTTTGATGCTTCAGACATAACCAACAAAACAATGTTGTCGTCGCGAATCGATAGCAGGTCACTCCATGCCCAAGCACTCTAGACTTTTTCCACTTGCCACTAGGCCACGCTACCTGGATGGCTATAGAATTTTGGTGCTCATCGATTTATCTCTTATTCGCTTACGCTTAAAACAAGGGTCTTGTCTCTTTCTTCACACGAGTTCTCACAACACACGATTGCATGTTTTCTTATTCAAGCAAAGTGATATCTTAATGCCTCTAAGGCATATAGCTTATATACTAATTTCCACCTTCAATATTGAACATCGGTTCTTCAATATTTAACTCATTAATTTATAAATTATCATTTACATCCCTTTGGCTTTATTAAAGCCCTCTTTAATTTTTCTCTTTGTATACATAATATTTATTTATAAAATTTAAATTCAATTTGAATTTAAATATTTATAACATAAATATTAAAACTTCCTTGGGTTTTTATGAAAAACCTTTTATTTTGTTCAACCATGGTTCTAATGAAAACCCTCTTAACTTATGCTTCCACATAATATTAAAAATATTATGAAGCTATTTTGCCTTTAATCTTTGCATTGTTCCTCTTGACCTTTTGACATTAATGGTAGCTTATTCCTTAACATAAATGACAACTTCGTTCATTGACATCAATAACAACTTTTACTCAAAATGTCCAACAATATCCTCCTTTGTCATTGATGGAAACTCAAATTATTTTTACCAATAACTTAACCTTTTCTTTGTTCTAATCCCCTTGGGACATTGCTCCCTTGGCTCAATGCTATTTTCAAATCTCTCCTCTTTACTCAAATACCAAATATCTCCCCCTTACTCAAATCTCTCCCTCTTTGACATCAATGGCAAAGGGTCACATTTGGGGCTCGGGGCTAAAAATGAGCATCTTAGCTTAGCCCCTCCCCCACCTCCTCTTGAGGTGGTTAATTCTGGGGTGGGAGTATTTTTACTCCCAACAAGCACTGGTATTTACATTTATCCTATTTTCTTCTTATCTGATCCTTCTGATTCCTTTGACTGTTACTTTCCATGTTCATGTTCGTGTCCATGTCCATTTTCTTGTTCCTATTCCTGTTCATATCCATATCCCTTTTTCTATTCCTTTTCATGTCCATGTTCCTGTTCCTATTCTTGTTCATGTTCATATTTATGTTCCTGTTGCTATTCCTGTTCATACTTGATTATGGAATGTCTGCTCTGCACCACTTAGCTGTGTGACCATCATTATTGCACTTATAACACTTAATGTTATTATTTATTGAAGGTACAAATGTCTTAGGATTTCTCCTAGTGAAGCCATATCCTCTTCTGTCATTAACCCTACAATTCATTGTCTTGTGACCAAACCGATTACATGAGTAGCAATACCCATGGAAAGGTTGTCTGTTCCCATATTCCTATCTTTCATATGTCCTGCATTGTGAAGCTATGTACCCAAACCTGTGACATAAAAAATATCTTCCATTGAAGCTTCCTTGTCTTGACCTTATTGGTCTCATATTTTGATTGTTGTTCCATTTGTTTATTCTTGGTGCATTATTTTTGTTCTTGTTGAACTTTCTGTTGTCCAACTCATCCTCAAAAGTCTCACTTTCTCTTACACTATCTTCTTCTAAAGTTTCTTCTCCTTCAGAACTTGATATTGGATTCTCCTCCTATTTATTTTGAGCTTATTCAAAACCAAGACCTATTTTGTTTGTTGACCTTCTTTGTACCTTGATCATATTATCCACAATATTTGAACTCTTTCCAAACTTGTGTAGCTTACTCTTGGAGTTTTCTAAATCTTCTCTTAGTAGGGCCGCTTCTTGTGCTAAATTTTCACATTCTAAGATATTTGCTTCTAACTTATCCTTGAACTTCTTTGTCTTAGCCTTTGATTTTTCTAGATCCTCTATAAGCATTCTTCTCTCTTCATCACATTCTTGAAACTAAAATTCAAGTTTAGAGTTTTAATTTCTTACCTTCTTTACTGTGTCAAGAGCATAAATAAGTTCTCCCTTGAGATCATATCCATATTTATTTGAATCTTCCTCTATTTTTTTACCTTTTTCCACATCTTCATTTTATATTGGCTTGTCTTCTATAGGATCACCTTCTCCTTCGTCTAGTGCGATTAGAATATTCTCTTCTGGTCCTTCAAGTGTATCTTCATATTCATCATTTCTAAAACTAAAACTATTTCTTGTACAACTATCTTCAAGATGTCCAAAGTTACCACATATAAAGCACTTGAGAATTATTGGAGTCCTTTTCTTAACTTGTTCTTTTTCTTCAATCATAAATAGGACTTCATCTCTATCATTGTCTGAAAAACTAGCATCACTATCACTTGAGTACTTACTTGCCTTGTTTGCATAGTAGCTCCTCTTTTGTCTTTGAAAGAACTTATTTCCTTGTTTGCTTTGTCCATCCTTGCTTTTCTTTTGATGCTTGTACCTTTATGATTCCCTATTTCTCTGATCCTATTTTTCTTCATCATTGTTATTCTTAGCTTCTTGAAAACAGTTGCATAATGACCATACTTTCCACAATTGAAACATTTAACATATTTTATATCTCTAGATCTTCTAGAATACTTATCCCTTCTACCATAGCTTCTTCATCACTGGATGACTCATTGCTTGATTCTGACTTCTTACCCTTTGTCTTCTTAATTGCTTTGAATGTTGCTTCTTTCTAAGGATTAGGTTCCTCTTTTGTTCTCAAATCAAATGCTGTAAGAATACCAAGCAACATGTTTCTTGTCAAAAAATCACCATCTTTTGATTCTTCTATAACATAAATATCTTTACTAAATATTTTTGGAAGAGATGTTAAGACCTTATCACAAACATCTGATTCATCAAACTTAAGTCCAAGTCCTTGCATGGCATTAACAACCTCATCTATCCGAAGTAGATAGGTACTAATATTTTTCTCATCCTTCATTCTTATTCCTTCAAATTGTGCTTTGAGATTTTGGATCTTTGCCTTTTTGACACTTTTATCTCTCTCATATATACTTTGCAACTTATCCCATATTTCTTTTATATTTTGACAATGCATAACTTTTATGGATTTTGTTCTATGCAAACCTCTCAAAAGTGCATTCATTGCTTTTGAATTGTAATGTTGTAGAAGCTTACCTTCCTTATCTATAGGTGGATCAACTGAGGGATCGTATCCATTTTCAACTGCTTCCCAAATTTCATTGCCAAGTGCCATAAGGTAAATATTCATTCTCATACTCCAATATATAATCACTTATATCAAATACTGGTGCTGAATTATCTGATGATCCATTCTTAGATTCCATTGTGTTCTTGTAGTCTTTTTCTTTAAGCTATTAAACTCTTCCGAAGTAACTTGCTATGATACCAATTGAAGAACACAAGCTTATACTAAGAGGGGGATGAACATTATAATACCACTTTTTACTTTTATTTCCCAATCAATATTATGCAATGTATAGATAACAATATCAATAGCAGTAATCAAAGCAATGTATAAATCACCACACACAATAGAGACACCACAATTTACGTGGTTCACCCAATGTGGGCTACTCCACGGAGAAAATATTTCACTAATTTCAATAAATATTTTGGGAATCCTTTCCCTATTACAATGCTTATGGACCTCTATCCAAAGGAGATACCAATCCCCTAAATCAAGTTCATGGATCTCTATCCACAAGAGACACCAATCTCCTAATATCTACTCTAGCTGGTGATCATCTAGAAGACCTTTGCCTCCACTACCCTTAGAAAATGGAGCTCTATCCACAAAAGACACTTGTCTTCCCTGCTCTGGTTGGAGAGCTTTATCCTCAACTTTGTCACCTCCAAAACTTTGTCTCAAATATATACTAAACATAGTCCTTTGGTCTAGCACAAATCTATCCTCAATATTTGTCTTTGGTCTAGCACAAACCTATCCTCAAATCTGCACCAAACTTTGTCTTCAAATTTGTACTAAATACAGTCCTTTGGTCTAGCACAAATCTATCCTCAATACCTATCCTCAAGCCTTAACTCAAAGCTTGAATCAATCTCAAATCAACTCTGCTAGATCTACCCCAAATATTAACTCAAGGTTTGAATAAATCAATCAACTCTGCTCACAAGCCTTCACCAAGACTTACCTCAAATCTGCCTTGTAAGCTTCTACAAAAGCTCACACCAAATATATCCTTAAGTCCTATCTATAACTTGTCCAATATGATCAATAATTTCTCAAGGACTTGCCTCAAATCTGCTCAACAAGTCCACACTAGAACTTGTCCAATTTCATAGAAACATAAAGAGAATTGTTAGAGACTCAATATGCTCTACACTGATCACAATGCTCAATCACTTTCAATCACTCTCTTAGAAACATACAGAGAATTATTAGAGATTTAATATGCTTCAAATTCAACTCAATACTCAATCACTTTCAATCACTATTTTAGAAACATAAGGAGAATTGTTAGAGACTCAATATGCTTTTCATTCACCTCAATGCTCAATCACTTTCTCAAATCAATTCAGAATATAGAATAGCTTGTTTTATGGAACTTGAAAAATTGCTTCACACATCCACTCGACTAGGCTCAACCAACTCTACTCAACCAATCACTTAATGAAAAAATCCTTCCTTACAAACCCTAGTCCAAGTATATAAAAACCCACTCAAAATGTTTCCAACAATGCTTTATCAAACAATCTCATATAACAATGATACTCATGATCTTTACAAACCCTAGTTCAAGTTCTTCACTCAACTAATAGCTTCAACAACAATGCTTATCAAACAAGGTTTTAACAACTCTTTATTCCAGAAAACCTTAAAGCATTAAATCAACACACTTAATAAGGAAACCCTAATTAAGCCCTTTCCACTCCAAACTTATTTTTCAGAAAACCAATCAAACAACTCAACTATGGAAGTATGTGCTCATACCTTTTTCTTGATGAGAAGGAACCTCTAAAATCTACCACAAAAATAAACACTTTGCCTTGGTGGGACTCGAACTCACGATGTAGCCTCAACCAACGTCCTAGTCATGGCTGCAATCATCGCCCAAGCTAGGCACTCGCTTAGAAAGTAAAGAGCACCATGTGCTCTATAAAGCTCCCTTTATTCACCTAAGAAAAAATCATGTGCTACTCCCTTCGACACTTCAAATGCAACCAATAAAACAATGTTGTCATCGTGAATTGATCGTGGGTCACTCTGCACCCAAGCACTCTAGCCTCTATCCACTTGCCATTAGGCCACGCTGCCTGGATGGCTATAGAATTTTGGCGCTCATTGATTTATCTCTTATTCGTTGACTATTAAAACAAGGTTCTTGTCTCTTTCTTCGCACGAGTTCTCACAACACACGATTGCACATTTTCTTATTCGAGCAAAAGGATATCTTAATGCCTCTAAGGCATATAGCTTATATACTAATTTCCACCTTCAATATTGAACGTCGGTGCTTCAATATTTAACTCATTAATTTATAAATTATTTAAATTCTTTAGAATTTAAATTTTATAAATTAACTTTTACATCCCTTTGGCTTTATTAAAGCCCTCTTTAATTTTTTCTCTTTGTATAAATAATATTTATTTATAAAATTTAAATTCAATTTGAATTTAAATATTTATAACATAAATATTAAAACTTCCTTGGGTTTTTATGAAAAACCTTTTATTTTGTTCAACCATGGTTTTAATGAAAACCCTCTTAACTTATGCTTCCACATAATATTAAAAATATTATGAAGCTCTTTGATGAGGTCGGGAATTGCCTCATCCATGGACTATTTTTGATAACTTATAAACTCTTTGAAACACCTTATGTTATGTTTTGATGCTGATTATGGTGATAGAATGCATTATGTATTAGTATTTACATGTTTTAAATGTTGAAGAGCATATATTCTGTTTAACTATTTTTTTGTATTTTTTGACCTGTTTTAGCTAAATTCTCTAAGCAAATTAGGATTTATTTGAAGTTGTAATAATAGGTGTTGATATGTCTTCAGTTCTGAAATCATTCCATTTGCTTTCCCTACCGTCTAATCATTTCAAATGACCAAAAAGGCACCAAAACCTGTTCAAAATAATCTGACTATGCAGGAAATAAAATTTGACCATACAAATTCCAGCCAACTATGCATGAATAGCATGGCATGGAATTGGTCAGCTCCAGCATGCACCAACTATGGAATAGGTCTTCTAGGGACAAAGGGAGACTTTTTAGTCGGTCAAAACCACTTTCCTGCACATCTGATGCATGGATAAGTGCTAGAACTATTACATTGCCTGATATTCCGGAGCAACTCCGGAATGAGCGGAGTAGGAATAATTTTGGTCAAAATCATCCACAAACAAGTCAAAAAGGTGGCAAATGGTGAGACAAAGTTGATTGTAGCTATATAAGGGGTTGTCTTACCTTTTCCAGTGCATTTCTCCCAATGGATGCAACCCAACAAAGGAAATGGATAAGCTGTAGTAGAACAATTTCTTGCATTCTAGGAAGACAGTTCTGAAAATAGTTGTAAAATCCCTAAAAAGTAGCAACAAACCATATCAGCATTGTAATAGAATAATATAAATAACTTAGCTCCCATTCGGTTGAGCATATAGGATATAGGATATAGATGGAGGTATAGAAGAATTCTAGTATTGTGGTATTGTAAGTTTTTGTAGCAGAGCAGTATTTTGCAGGCTTTCTCCTGCACTGTTGTAATGCTATTGCAGAATCAATAAAGGTGCAATTTCTCCATTACGTTGGCATTTTGAATGAATGTGTAAGGTTTAGATAGTTTAAGACAAGTTCTTTTCACCTTCTTCTGGTTCAGGGAGCAAGGGCCACTTCCAGGCCTAGGAGAAGGGATCTCATTGACAGGTTTTCTGCTCATTTCTTGTTGCAGCAGATTAGCAGGAACCTGATAGTTTTTATTGCATGTTACTAGTTGTGTTAGATTGTATATGATGTTTGGTAATCATTAATGCATTTCAGCTGATCATCTAGGGTAGACTCATGCATCTTACAACATACAACATTTTTTGTTTCCCACAGTATTCTCAAATTTTGGCATTTCTAGTTTGCATCAGAGAATTTCTTGATGTTCCAGTTTTGCAACATTTGATTACTATCCTTTGAATTATGTTACTGTAATTAGGTTCTCCTTTATGCAAAGTGTGATTTTCAATTCTGCAAGTTTCATTTCTGCTATTTCCATTTCTGCATCATTTCATTTCTGTCATTTTAGATTCTGCAAATTTAGATAGTTTCCTTTTTCCTGCAAAGTTTCAATTCCTGCAATTTCATTTCTGTAAGGGTAAATAGGAGTCAATTTTAGTTTATAGGATTTAGAGGTGACATCAAACCCCCAAACACTAACTATTTCACCAATAAAGCCATCTCCTGAATGAATTGATCCTTAAACTGCTTACCTTTCCTATCGTATACAACCATTGGACACCGCCCTGGATTGACAAGTATATTGACTAAATGATGAATAATTGATGACACTCATCATTTTTGGTGCCATTGCTGGGGATACCTTAGGTGTTTTTAGGAGAAGCATAGCAGTTTAGGAACTATCCTGTTATAGGTAACAGTTCTTGAAAACTGAATTCTAGTTCATTTAGTGGATGAGCATGGATGAATAGGCCAAGAGACGAAAGAGGAAGGTTTATCAGAACTGGCTCTTTTCCACCAAGGCATTCTTCATGATCAGGTGAAGATCTACCTATGTATGAACTTCCTGAAAGACTTAAATGAGAATCATCTTCTTCATCAACTAAAATTTTAGGATCTTTGCAAGAAGAACTCTTAGAGGCACTTGCTTCTAGACATACCCATAGGGCTGATCCATCTGAACCAGTTGAACAAGTCAAAACTGAGGAAGCACCTATGGCAGAACAAGGAGAACGTGATAGGGAAATTGTTGGTCATGATGCTGACAATCCTGTTAGAACTTTTGAATACCCTATTCATCTGAATCCTACTCAGAATGCTCCTATGAAAACAATTTCACCCTTAGTATTGCCAATATTTAGGGGAATTGTTTTTGAAGATCCTGATCAGTTCTTGTTTGAATTCAAAGTTCTGTGTCAGACTTATGACTATGTCAATGACAACCAAAAACTGAAGTTATTTCCCTCTACACTCAAAGATGCAACCTTACGATGGTTTATGAGCCTTGAACCGGATTCAATCCGCACTTGGGATCAAATGGAAACTGCATTTTTGGATAAGTATCAGGAGTATTGTAGAGTGAGAAATAGGAAGGATGAGTTATTTTAGATTAGACAAGAAGAGGATGAAAACTTAGAGGATTATCTTGATAGATTTACCTTTATCCAAAAGAGATGTGGTCCTGTGGAAACTGACTTATTAAAAACTATATTTCTGAGAGGTTTGCAGGATGATTCCAGAGAAGTATTGGATTTAATGGGAAAAGGAGATATAAACCAGCTTGAGATTAATGATATTGTAGAGTTATGCAAAAATTATTCCCGCACTAGGCAAAGAAGAAGGAAGCGAAATCCTGGTAATACTGATATAAAATATTTGATGGAAGAAATGGCTAACATGAAAACTGATATTCTTGTACAATTAAATTCTGCATTAGGGGAAAGGAATTCAAAATCTAATTCTTCACCACCCCTAGCTATCTATTGTCCTAGATGCAAAAATAAGCATGCCCTACATGATTGTCCTTTGGATAGAACCTCTATCTCAACTATTTGTGGCATATGTTCAAAAGAGCATAAAACTGATAGGTGTCATCTGTTGCCTCACCTGAAAACTATTTTGGAAACTCAAACTAAAGAACTTAATGTTATTGGGTAGAGGCCAGGTGGTAACTTTTCACAATACCAGAATGCCCCTCGTTTTCCTACAGGTTGGGGACAAAATCCTTGGAATATGCCTTGGGGATATTCAGAACCACCTTCACAACCATGGAATCAATCTTGGGCATCTTCCCAAGATTGGTCACATCCTCCCTGGAATCCTGTTAATCCACCTTGGACACAAAATCAACAATATGGGCAAATATGGGGGCCACAATACCCATCATATCAAGGGCAACAAAGGTATCAAGGACAGACTCAAAATTTGTTGCCAACTCCTAATAAAAACTTTCAAGGAAGAATACAACCTCAACAAGCACAACCAGTTAAGCAACCCCCACTTCCAGCTCAGCCTGTGGCTAACCCAAATAATACCAGACAAGCAGCCCCTGTTTATGGAGTTGAGTCTGAAGACACTGCTAAGTTCATGTACTTGACTATAGTAATATCCAGTTACGTTTAGGGAAAGTTTTACCTGACCCTGCCCCACCCACCATTGAAGAAATTGATGGAAAGTAAGAGTCTCCACATTCAGAACCAATGCAAACAAAAGAAAAAGAAGAGAAACCAAAAAAAATGCAAGGGCAAAAGGAACCTTCTTCAGAAGTAGTGCCATACCCTGAAAGGTTTGATCATACTGTCACTACTCCTGAATCAGAATTGGTTACAGAACTTAAAAATATGTCTATCTCCCTCCCTTTGTTGCAAGCAATAAAGGATGTGCCCTTAATCAAGAAAACCATTCAGGAGTTGTGTATCAAGAAACCTAGTAGAAAGAAGAAAGCCTTTCCTAAAACTATGCAAGTAGAAGGGAAGTTGGCTGACCTGCTATCTGGAAAACTAGTGCCTCCCAAATATAGTGATCCAGGAAGTCCAGTAGTCACAATTACTATTGGGTTAATACAAATTCCAAATGTACTAATTGATCTTGGAGCTGCAATTAATGTAATGACTAAAGAAACAATGCAAAAACTGCAGCTCAATAATCTCAGTCCTACCACTACAATTTTGGAAATGGCAGATAGGTTAGTTTCCAGGCCAGAAGGGATCCTAAAAGATATTGCCATTGAAGTTTCTTCCTGGGAGTATCCTGTAGATTTCTTGGTATTACAACCTAGAAATTTAGTTAATGGTTATCCCATCATTCTAGGACGACCTTGGCTTGCTACTACAGCTGCTTTTATAGACTACAGGTCAGGAGAAATGACTATTTCAAATGGCATTGACCTTAAGAAGATTTCCTTGTATCCACCAGCCCAACCTTCAACCAAATTTTCTGGACAGATATGGTATCCTGAGTCTGATGAAGAACAAGAAACTATTGCCACTTTGGCCACAATAATAGTGAAGGAACACATTGAGGAAGTCAATTCACCAGAAAGGGAAATTTTTGAAGATGAAACTGTCCTAGTGAAAACATTACAGGAAGAAGGACTTAAAGATGATCAAATTCTTGTTCATCGCCTGCTATGGAAGGATGAAGAACAAACTTCAGAATATCTGTCACCTATTCCCATACAAGAAAGCTCTTTCACACTACCACATGGATGGCATCATCATATTCTTACCTCTTTCACATGTCCTATGTAGGGAATGATTCCATCCGGCATCACTTATGAAACAGAATCCAGAGTATTTCATACTCTGCAACCACATCACTATCCATTAAATTCTTTAATCAACAGATATGAAGCAGTCAATTTTGTTTATCCAGGGATTAAAAAAATTGAAATACAACCAGGGAAAGTTCTAAATATTAATAGTTGGCTGACTAATGAACAAGAAGCCAAATTATTTTTTGTTCTACAGAAACATGTTCAGGATTTTGCCTGGAGTTACAAGGATATGACTGGCATTCATCCTGATGTATGTACACATAGGATATATACTGAAGATGTCAAACCAGTGAGACAACCTCAAAGACGCCCGAACCCTGCTCTGAAAGATATTGTTAAAGAAGAAATTGAAAAACTTTTAGATGTAGGATTTATTTACCCAATTTCGGATAGTAAGTGGGTTTCTCCATTGGTCATTGTTCCAAAGAAAAATGGGAAAATGAGAGTGTGTGTGGATTATAGAGAGTTAAATAAGGTTACACATAAGGACCATTTTCCATTACCATTTATAGACCAAGTGTTAGATACCCTTGCTGGCAAGAAATTTTTTGTTTTCTTGATGGTTTTAGTGGTTATAATCAGATACAAGTTGCACCAGAAGACCAGGAAAAGACTACTTTCACCTGCCCTTGGGGAACATTTGCTTACAGATTTTTGCCCTTCGGTTTGTGTAATGCTCCAACAACATTTCAGAGAGTTGTTTTGGCCATATTCTCTGATTTGACAAATGAAAGTGTAGAAATTTACATGGATGATTTCACAGTGTTTGGAGATAGTTTTGAGTATACCTTAGAACAGCTTGAAAAAGTTTTAATACGTTGTGAAACATACCATCTGTCTCTTAATCCTGAGAAATGCTTCTTAATGATGGAGGAAGGGATTGTCCTTGGTCATCATATTTCCTCTTATGGGATCAAGGTTGATCCTAAAAAGGTGGAAGTCATTAAAAACCTTCCTCCCCCAAAAACTCAAACTGATGTAAGGAGTTTCTTGGGACACATTGGTTTCTATCGTAGATTTATTGCCAATTTTAGTACCATAGCCAATCCAATGTTTGCATTACTAACTAAGGATTCTGAATTTACTTGGTCTACTAAGTGTCAAACATCTTTTGAAGTATTGAAAGAAAAGTTAACAACTCCCCCTGTATTGAGAGGACCTAATTGGGAACTGCCATTCCATATTCAGACTGATGCTTCCAATACTGCTATTGGAGCTGCATTAGGACAAATTGAAAATGGGGAGCATTATGCCATTTATTACATCAATAAAAACTTGATAGGAGCTGAAAAGAACTACACCACCACTGAAAAGGAATTCTTAGTTGTGATATATGCTATTAATAAATTTCGACACTATATCACAGGATATCAAGTATTCATTCATACAGATCATGCTGCCATAAAATACTTGATGAATAAACCTTTGGTTAGTGCAAGAATTATTCGTTGGTTAATAATGTTGCAAGAATTTGATATCACCATAGTTAATAAACCAGGAAAAACTAATGTGGTAGCAAATTTTCTATCAAGGTTGCCAAATGCAGATACAGGATAATTGGTTGAAGATACGTTCCTAGATGAAAAATTGTTTGCTATTTCTGTACAATCTCCATGGTTTGCAGATATAGCTAATTACTTGGCTACAGGAAAGATTCCTCTTCACTTTACTCCTAAGCAAAAGAAATAGTTAATCAAGCAAAGTTCTTCTTTCAAATGGATAGGAGGCTTATTGTTTAAATGTAGTCTTGACCATGTTTTATGCAGGTGTATTCGCAAGGACGAGGTATATGATATCTTACGGGCATGTCATGATGAACCATCAGGAGGACATTATTCAGTAAAAAGCACCATTCGAAATATTTTGGGTATTGGTTACTATTGGCCATCTTTACATAAAGATGTGAAAAGATATGTCAGACATTGTGATGCATGCCAAAGGATGGGAAAACCTACCTTCACTAGTGAAATGTCATTACAACCTCAAATAGAAACATAACCATTTGAGATATGGGGGTTAGATTTTGTAGGACCCATTGACCCTCCTTCCCAAGGGAAAGTGCATATCTTGGTATGTACTGACTATGTAACCAAATGGGTAGAAGCCCGTGCTTTTAAGCATGCTCAAGAAGAAAAAGTTGTTGATTTCTTGTATTCACAGATTTTCCTACATTTTGGGGCCCCACAATCCATCACCACAGATCAAGGACCTTAGTTTACCTCAAGAGTTATTGAAGCTTTCACTCAACTATATCAAATCAAGCACAGGAAATCCTCACCTTATCATCCACAAGCCAATGGACAGGTTGAAGTGACTAATAGGGAACTAGAGAGAATCTTAACCAAAACCATAGCAGCCCATAGGAGGAATTGGTTGGAAAAACTACCTGAAGCAATTTGGGCTTACAACACTACTTGGAAATCCACCACTGGATTTACACCATATGAATTGGTTTATGGTAAAAAGCCTACTTTGCTTATTGAATTTGAGTTATTGACTCTTCGAACTGCTTTGGATATAGGTATTGATTTGTCACAGGCACAAATAGACCGAATTCTATAGCTCAATGCATTGGATGAGCTACGAATGGATGCATTGCACTAGACTGAGATGATCCAAGTACAATGGAAATTGTGGCATGACAGTCACATTCAGCAACAAAAATTGGGCTTTGTGTTGAGCAAGGTGCAACGACAGTATTGTCATTGTTGTCAACACACTCAGATGGACAGGTTGATGCAGTGGACAGTTGTTCGAAGGTTGTTTGGAGTATGTACAGTTATGTTCAATTCTTAAGAGGATTTTTTGATGTTCGGGTGAAGTTGTTACAGGTTGTTCATGAAAATTTGCAAAAGTTGAAAAAATCGTCAAGAAGTAAAAAAATTACAAAAGTCATCACAGGCGCAATTGGACAAGATGAATTAGTTTGGAACATGCCAACATGTCAAGAAATAGTCCAGAATAGCGTTGGAGGTGTCAGCACAGTGTTTGGATTGATCGGTGACGTTTCCGATATCTTGGCGGATGATTTGGCAGGTGGTTGTACAGGTCGAAAAAGGGCATTTTTGTCAGAAGCACTGTGAGAAAACCGAGAAGAATTTGATAGCAAAATTTGAAATGGAGATGGTCGTTATCTTCAATAACATGTGTTCCAAATTTCCACCAAAATGGAGAAATGAGTCAAATGTTACAAGCGCTGCAAGACTGTCACAAAAATGCTCTTTTTGGAAAAAGTGTGTCAGCAGCAGTTTTCGTGGAGGTGGTACAGGCAAACCGTAATGAGTTATACAACGAGATTCGGAATGGATGTAGTTAACATTGTATATATTCTACGTTTCAAATTTAAGAGAAAACAGAGTTATGAGGTGAGAGTTATGATTGTTGTAAAAACAGTACAGGTCACTTTTATGTCAATTTGTTCCACTTGTGCAAAATCCTTCAGTTGGCCATTTCGACCTTGCAGAGTTGCCAAAGTTTTGATTTCAGTGTTGTTACATCTTCAAGGCATCAAATAGAGCATATTTAGTTTTTTTTTGAGGTGTCACGTGGCTCCAAAGTAAGAGAAAGAGTAAGGTGTCAATTCTTTGCATGTGACGTGTTTGACGAAATGCCTTCTCAAAAAAAAAAAAAGGAAGTTATATTGTTTTAAGAAGCTTCATTAAAGAAAATATTTTTAAAATTGAAAAGGGAAAAAGAATGCAAGTGTGTGTTTTTTAAGTGACAAGGGATTTTATTGAAAAGTGGGGACTTTATTTTATGAAGAGAGAAGTGTGTGTGGAGAAAAATAAAGAGTGAAAATCCGTGATTTTTGGAGAGTGGTGAAAAATGTCACTTTAGTATTTTGGGCATAAATTTCTCATATGATATTCATTTTGGCTGAAATTTTGAGAGGAGTTTGCAAACAAAGTGTTGCACAATACCCAAAAAGCGTTTAGAAATTGGCAGAACGAGCTAAGAGAAAAATCAGTTTTTTTTTTGTGAGAAGAGAAGATTCAAATTCTGAGTAATGCAGAGAGAGGGATGTTATACTGGGTGAAATAGAAAGTTTTAGATTTTGAGCTTACATACCATAGAGGGTTCTGGTTTTAGTGAAGACATTCATATATGCCATTTTATTATCAATATCAAAATCAAGTGGGTGCTTGGTAGAGAGGTTGGTGCTCCTTTTTGTTGGTGCAGATAAATAAGGGGTTGGTGCTCCTTTATGTTGGTGCAGATAAATAAGGGGTTGGTGCTCCTTCCAGTGGGTACTGGTAAATTGATTGTAAATTTGGTGTTTTGCAAAGGCTGGATTTGGATGGGAGTTCAAACAGTCATTTTTGGGGTTGAAGCCAAATCGGTGAACCTCGGTACATCTTGTGTTGTGTGATGTTCTCTTGTTATACTTGTTTTATTTGATTTTATGTTTTCATTGTTTTGGCTTTGAGTGTTGAAGATTTAAGTTTTAAAGAGCTACACTGATTCACCCCCCTCTCAATGTCATTGTGAGACTAACAATTGGTATTAGAGAAAGGTTTCTAAACAGGCTTAACCGGCTAGGGTGATCTTGGAAGTGACACAATGGTAGGTGGTGAAGGCTTCTCATCAAACAAAGCACCATTGTTTGATGAAAATAATTACGCATTTTGGAGACTCAGGATGCAGACATATCTTTGTGCTTTGGGATACAATATTTGGGATTCAGTAGATAGTGGATACACAATACCCACCACTTCTCCAATCGATGATGCCGGTAAGAAACTGTTTGAAAATGACTCAAAAGCAAAGAATGCTATCATGTGTGGATTATTGGATAGCGAACTGGTAAATATTATGGGTTGTAAAATGGCAAAGGAAATATGGGACAAACTAAAGAGCATTCATGAAGGAGACGTTAAGATCAAGGAGGCCAAGTTACAAACACATCGATCTCAGTTCGAAGTATTAAATATGAATGACGATGAGAATATAGAGGCATATATGCTGAGAGTTAATAAATTCATTAATGCTATTAGAGGACTCGACGAGGAAATCAAAGATTCTATCATCGTGAAAAAGGTATTAAGATCTCTTCCCCAAAGATTTGATTCTAAAGTTTCAGCTATAGAAGAAGCTAAAGATCTAAATTCTTTTAGTATGGATGAGATGCATGGTTCTTTGACTGCATATGAGATGAGAATAGGAAAATCTAAACCCACGGACAGAGAAGCTACTTTTAAAGCCCATAAAAACATGAAAGCAAAACAAGAATTCAAGGAAGAAGAGACATCATATGAAATGGAAGCAAACTTTGTTCAAAAACTAAAAAGGGGAAAAGGAAAATGTAGAGGAAAGTTACCATTTAAATGTTTCAACTGTGGAGGCGTTGGGTATTTTGCAGCTAAATGTCCACTTAATAAGAAGAACAAAAGTGATGAAAGATCGCACGAAGAAAGAAGTGACTAGAAGAAAGAAATAAATTTCAGAAAAGACAACTTCAAGAAGAAAAGTTTCATCTCCAAGAATTTCAGTTCATCAGAAGATAGCTCCAGTGAGGATTCTAAAAAGGAAATAGGTGAAGCTCTTTTCATGGCACTCAAAGAAGAAAAACCATAAAAAGAATAGGAATGTGATGAAGAAGAAATTGACGCAGAAGTGAATTTGGAAGAGGAACTAATTGCAGCTCTAGATAAATTGAAGATAGAAAGAAAAAATAATAATAAAATTTCAAGAAAGCTTGAGGATGCAAATTGAAATCATAACAAATATATATATATTTTTAAGCGAAAAGCCCCTTGCGAAGCCGCCTTGGTCTGAGAGACAACGAACAGGGGGTTCTACACTGTCAAAGTCACCCGGGGGTCGCACCCGACCCTGCCCGCACCAACATTATCAATTGGATTTTAGATACCCAATTCAACTTTTTGGTAGGGTGGAGATTTGAACCTGGGACCTCCCTTGGAGGATTGCCCTCTCCTCTCCAACTCACCTACAAAACCTGGGTAAATCATAACAAATTTGAAAGTACATATAGAAGAATCCAAAAAAATCTTTGAAGATATCGAAGTGCAAATAACCATGAAAATAGATTATTGCAGCAAGCTAGAAGAAGAGATTGTTGGTTTAAGAATTCAACTAGAAGAGATGAATCAAAAAATTAGTTGTTATCACAAATATGAAGAAAGTTCTATGAAGCTGGATAAAATCATAAATAACCAAAAGACTACAAGCATCAAATTTGGTTTGGGTTTTGATGAAGGAGAATCGTCAAATGGATCAAAGGCCATAAATGAAGAATCCACAAAGAATGAAGAGAAGAAACAGGTTGATTAAGGAAAAACGAATCATGCAAAGGAAAGCCATAATGCAAGGCACGAAAGAAGAATTGATAATGATGGCTTCACCAATGTCACACATCAAAGAAGAAGAAGATTTATGGCTCCTATGACAACATGGCAAAGACCACCACCCATGTTCAATCATATATTTTCTGGTTACTGTTTTAAATGCAATGGTTATGGACATAAGATTTTAGATTGCAAGTATAATGTAGGACCAAGGAATTTTACCAATAGAAATGCTTTTCACCTTTGATGGATTATGCAATAGAATGTTATTGTCATAATTTTGGGCATATTGCAAGAAATTATCAAAGTACATTTGCATTAAATCAATTTCAGGGAAGAAAATTTCAGCCAAATGGAATAAGACAAAATAGAAAATTTCTCGAAAAACATGCACAAGCTACTGAAAAAGAAAAGCTAAAACAAGAGCCAAAAATTGTAATCAAACCTGAGTGGAAATAAAAAGAGTGACATAAGGAAGAAAAGGAATCCTTGATCGTACAGACAACATTTAAAGCGCAGAAAAAATCCGTACCATGGATACTTGATAGTGGATGCTCCAGTCATATGACAGGTGACAAACAAAAATTTGAGAAGCTGCAGCAATATGAAGGTGGTTCAGTAAAGTTTAGAAATAATGATGGAGCTAAGATAGTTGGTAGAGGTTCAGTTAATATTAGTGATGGAAAAATTAGATCAAAAGAAGTCTTGCTTGTGGTTGGTCTGAAGTATAACTTGTTGAGCGTAAGTCAGATTTGTGATAGAGGTCATGGAGTGATCTTTAAGAAGTAAGGTTGTGAAGTCAGAAAGGTAAACAATGGGAAGTTGATAGCAACTGGATCAAGGACATATGGCAACCTGTACACTCTCTCATAGACTTTAGAAAGAGCTTGCTTGATTGGATAGGAAGAAGAGAATTGGTTGTGGCACAAGAGGCTCGATCATATCAGTTTTGACAATCTAGTAAAAATCAGCTCAAAGAAAGCAGTGAGAGATATTCCCACCATTGGCAAACCATCAAATAGCATTTGTGCTTCATGTCAAAATGGGAAGCAAACTAGAGTCTCATTTAAAACAAAAGAGTACTACACAAGCAAACATTTGGAACTAGTACATACTAATTTATGTGGACCCATGAGAACGCAAAGCATAAACGGTGACAAATATTTCATGTTGTGTATAGATGACTATTCCAGGATGACATGGGTACTATTTTTGAAGCATAAATCAGAAGCTTTTGTGATGTTCAAGGTTTTCAAAAACCAAGTTGAGAATCAAACAGGAAAAAGGTTTAAATGTTTAAGGTCATACATAGGAGGAGAGTTCATTTCAGAGGATTTCACAGAGTATTGTGTAAAATATGGCATTAGGAGACAATTTTTAGCAGCCAAGACACCTTAGCAGAATGGTGTGGTAGAAAGAAATAACAGGACAGTGTAGGAAATGGCATGGAATATGTTGACTGAGAGCAAAGTAGTAGACATATTTTGGAAAGAGGCAGTCCATACTGCGGTATACATCCAAAATAGGTGCATGTTGAGGATGCATGAAAGAAAAACTCCTTATGAGTTGTGGTTCGATAAAAAGGCAACAATAAAATATTTTAAAGTTTTTGGCAATAAGTGTTACATCAAAAGAACTTAAGAAAACCTTGGTAAGTTTGAAGATAGAGCGGATGAACGTATTTTTCTTGGCTATTCGTGAAAAATCAAAGCTTACAAATGCTACAACAAGAGGCTAAGGAAAATTGTGGATAGTGTCAATGTTAAAGTTGATGAAGGAAGGGAACGAGTAATTAGCTATGAATAGAAATACCCAATTTATGAAGAGGTCATTGAAGGAGATGAGGAAAAGGAAATGAAAAAGAAACCAAAAATTGACTTAGAGGATTCAAACAGTGATTAAGAAGTGGAAGAAAACAAGAAATTCAAAACAGGTAGCTGGCAGAAAGATCATCCTAGAGAGCAAATAATTAGAGACCCCACAGTTGGTGTTCAGACAAGAAGAAGATTAGTAAGTAACTACTCTTTATTATCCAGCATTGAGCCCAAAAATTTTGTTGACGCAATCAAATATGAAATTTGGGTAAAGGCAATAAATGAAGAATTAGATCAGATCGAAAAAAATAAGACTTGGGAGTTAGTACCAAGACCCGCAAATAAAAATGTAATCGGTACTAAATGGGTCTTTCGGAACAAATTGAATGAATACGGACAGGGCAAAGGCTATGCACAAGTTGAAGGTATTGATTTTGAGGAAACCTTTGCACCTGTGGCCAGACTAGAGGCAATTAGAATATTTTTGGCTTTAGCAGTTTACAAGAATTTCAAAGTTTATCAAATGGATGTGAAATCAGCATTTTTGAATGGGAAACTTGAATAAGAGGTTTATATTGAGCAGCCATATCGTTTCCAGCTTGGTGATGATCCCAACTTGGTTTGCAAGTTGAATAAAGTGTTATATGGCTTAAAACAGGCACCCCGAGCATGGTATGCAAGGCTAGACAATTATCTTACTCAACAAGGGTTCAAGAAAGGTATGGTGGATAGTAATTTGTATGTAAAAATAGAAAATGGTCATCATATTGTTCTTGTTGTATACGTAGATGATATCATATTTGGCAGTAGCAAAGATGAGTTGTGTAAATATTTAGCAAATAAGATGTAGAAAGAATTTGAAATATCAATGATTGGTGAACTTTCGTATTTCCTCGGATTGCAAGTTAATCAAAAGGAGAAGGGCATATTTATTTCTCAAATTAAATATGTGAAAGAGATGCTAAAAAATTTCACAATGGAGGATTGTAAGCCAGTTAGCACTCCCATGACGATAGGTTGCAAGTTGAGCAAGGATGACAAATCTCCACATGTTGATCAACTATGTATAGATCTATGATTGGGAGCTTACTGTAATTGACAGCTACCAGACCAGATATTTTGTAGGTAGTATGCATGGTAGCACGATTTCAGGCTAGTCCCAAGGAGACTCATGTAACAACAATGAAGAGGATTCTTTGGTACCTCAAGGGTACTATGGAGTATGGGTTATGGTATCCGAAAGGTAAGGACTTCACCCTTATTATGTATTCAGATGTAGATTGGGTAGGATGTGTAGATGACAGGAAGAGTACCAGTGGAGGTGCATTCTATCTTGGAGACAGGTTGATCACATGGTATAGTAAGAAACAGGAGTCAGTCTCCTTATCCACAATAGAGGCAGAATACATTACAACGACAACGTGTTGTACGCAGGTGTTATGGATGAAACAAACTTTGAAGGATCTTGGCATTAATTTTAGTGAGCCAATTTTAGTTAAGTGCGATAACACCAGTGCCATTAACATCTCAAAGAATTCGGTTATGCATTCTCGCACAAAACATATTGCTATCCGATATCATTTTTTGAAGGAGAAAGTTACGAAAGGTGAGGTTAAGTTGGATTTTGTTCCAACAACAAAGCAAGTAGCGGATATCTTCACAAAACCATTGCCCAAGGAAGTCTTTGAGTACCTTCGCAAGAAATTTTGAGTGGTCACACTTCCCAAGAATTGACTAGCTATTGTGGCCACATTCTCAAGGGGAGCATTTGTGTATTTGTTTATATTTTTGCTCATGTTTGTGATTTTTGTTGAGTGTAATAATTTTTGCCTAAGAATGTTGTGCATGGACTCAGGGGGAGTTTGCAGTAGCCCTTTGGTCTTGTTGTCAAAGGGGGAGAAGAGTTACAGGAAATTGTGCGTGTGTTGCTAACAATTCCAAAGGGGTAGATTGTTGAGCAAGGTGCAACGACAATATTGTCATTGTTGTCAACACACTCAGATAGACAGGTTGATGTAGTGGACAGTTGTTTAGAGGTTGTTCGAAGTATGTATAGTGATGTTCAATGCTTATGAGGATATTTTTGATGTTCGGGTGAAGTTTTTACAAGTTGTTCGTGCAAATTTGCAAAAGTTGAAAAAATCGTTAGGAAGTTGTCAAAAAATTACAAAAGTCATCATGGGCGCAGTTGAATGGGATGGATCAGTTTGTAACATGCAAACATGTCAAGAAATAGTCTAGAATAGCATTGGAGGTGTTAGCACAGTTTTTGGATTGATCGGTGAAGTTTCCGGTATCTTGGTGGATGATTTGGCAGGTGGTTGTATAGGCCAAAAAATGGCAGTTTTGTTAGAAGCACTACGAGTAAACCAAGAAGAATTTGATAGTAAAATTATAATTGGATGTGGTCGTTATATTCAAGAACATGTGTTCCAAATTTCCAGCAAAACGGAGAAACGAGGCAAATGTTACAAGCATTGCAAGACTGTCACAAAAACGCTCTTTTTGGAAAAAGTGTGTCAGCAACAGTTTTCATGGAGGTGGTACAGGCGAACCGTAAGGAGTTATACAACAAGATTCATATTGGATGTATTCAGAATTGTAAAGATTCTATGTTTCAAATTTCAGATAAAACAGAGTTACGAGGTGAGAGTTATGATTGTTGCAAAAATGGTACAAGTCACTTTTATGTCAATTTGTTCCACTTGTGCAAAATCCTTCAGTTGGTCATTGCGACCTTGCAGAGTCGCCAAAGTTTCGGTTTCAGTGTTGTTACATCTTCAAGGCATAAAATAGAGCATCTTTCGTTTTTGGTTTGAGGTGTGACGTGGCTCCGAAGTAAGAGAACGAGTAAGGTGTCAATTCTTTGCATGTGACGTGTTTGACGAAATGCCTTCTCAAAAAAAAAAAAAAAAGGAAGTTATATTGTTTTAAGAAGCTTCATTAAAGAAAATATTTTTAAAATTGAAAAGGGAAAAATAATGCAAGTGTGTGTTTTTTAAGTGACAAGGGATTTTATTGAAAAGGCGGGACTTTATTTTGTGAAGAGAGAAGTGTGTGTGGAGAAAAATAAAGAGTGAAAATCCATGATTTTTGGAGAGTGGCGAAAAAAGTCGCTTCAGTATTTTGGGCATAAATTTCTCATATGATATCCATTTTGGCTAAAATTTTGAGAGTTCGCAGACAAAGTGCTGCATAATACCCAGAAAGCGTTTAACAATTGGCAGAACGAGCTAAGAGAACAATCAGTTTTTGTTTGTGAGAAGAGAAGATTCAGATTCTAGTAATGCAGAGAGGGATGTTATACTGGGTGAAATAGAAAGTTTTAGATTTTGAGCTTACAGGCCATAGAGGGTTCTAGTTTCAGTGAAGACATTCATATATGTCATTTTATTATCAATATCAAAATCAAGTGGGTGCTTGGTAGAGGGGTTGGTGCTCCTTTCTATTGGTGCAAATAAATTAGGGGTTGGTGTTCCTTTTCTGTTGTTGCAGATGAATTAGGGGTTGGTGCTCCTTCCAGTGGGTGCTGGTAAATTGATTGTAAAGTTGGTGCTTTACAAAGGCTGGATTTGGATGGGAGTCCAAACAATCATTTTGGAGGATGTAGCCAAATCGGTGAACCTCGATACATCTTGTGTTGTGTGATATTCTCTTGTTATACTTGTTTTATTTGGTTTTATGTTTTCATTGTTTTGGCTTTCAGTGTTGAAGATTTATTTTTTAAAGAGCTACACTGATTCACCCCCCCTCTCAGTGTCATTGTGAGACTAACACTTTGTTGTTTGACTCTCATTATGAATATTATCTTGGAAAGTTGCAGACTAGGTGGCTTGGACCATATCAGACTGAGGAAGTGTTTGAAAATGGAGTTGTTTGCCTTTCACCCATTGATAATTCATGACGGAAGTTGGTGGTTAATGGACATTGTCTTCGGATATACCATAAACCACTAACTAAAGAGGAGTTTCTTGAGCAAGTGGAAAACTTGGATGTACACATGTTGGAAGAAAACACTTCTTCCACACCGGAATCAATAGAGTAACATGAAAGAAATTGAAAAAAACAATAACAAATAAAGAAAAAAAATGATCAAAAAAATGAATAATTCAGAAAGTGAAAACCTCTTTGAAGCGCTTCTAAATTAGGCTTGCATGAAAACCAATATTTCAACATGTTTTGCCTTGTTGAAATCACAATTTGGACCCATTATCACTATTCTGTCTTTTCTTATTGTTTCACCTATTTTCAGATTGCACCTATCTTAGTCAGTAGAGCAGCCTGCTGGGAACCAGCAGGAACAACCATCTGTACAAATGCAGATAAGTGGTTATATCAGGTATGTACCTTTTTCATTTTAGAACATTATCAATATCAGTATGTAGTGTATAATATCCCTAGTTGGTATATAAAGCATACATAATGTTGATTCAAAAGTTATCCATCTGGTTCATGGGAAATGTGGCTATGATATAATCATGAAAATTTTTGTCTTCAAATATTTTTGCATGATAATGCTCTGAAATAATAATGTTGCTCATAACAGTTTTCGAATGATGGAAGCTCTGAAACCAAAACAAACAAGAGCAGCTTTAGAATAAAAATGGTTATGCTTTAGAATGAAGAAGTATTCATACTTTGGGGAAAACTCCAGAATGAGTAAGGTTAAAAGACGAAATGACATGTGGCATCAAAATTATTATTTTTTTGTTCGACATAAGGAAAATCATGGCACAAATTTCAAGATGCAAGTTTCCAACATCAACGGTGGGAACAAGGTTGTTGGAAATCATCGCACGTTTTGTGATATGCAAAATCTTCAGCACACTTAACAAGACACTTCGAAAAAAGAAAATTTTACACGTTGTATACGACGCAACCAACAATTAACTTCCACATCAGCACGTCATAATTATTTAATCCAACATAGTAGAAATGGATAAATCACGTTCCTATGGGAAATAGGAATCTGCCACGTGAGACGTAAAAGGGAATTTAATTTTCCAAACGCTTCAACACATTTCGAAGTATTTTTTCGATGCTATGAAAATTTAATTCTTATCCCAAAAAACCCAGACCCAAGAACGACATTACTTCAAAAAGTTGAGAAGAAACAGAGCACAAAAAAATTGAAAATGGGGGGTAAGAAAAATAGAGCTGAACTAGAAAATGTTGAATATTTGCAAAAGGATTTTGAATCCCTACGGGTCTTCATAGAGGGTGGGTTCATGTCGTTTCTGAGCAAGTTCGATGGATATTCTGAAGGGTTGACAACTAAGTTCACCCGGATATTCAGGAACAACCAAGTCCATATTAATGGCATGACCATCCAGGTAACTCCAAAAATTCTTAGCCATATTACTGAAATGCCTTTGCAAGGAGTTCAAATTGTGAAAACTGGTAAAAATGCTTTGGTAGAAATTGTTAACCAGTTTAGCGAAGAAGGAGAAAAACCAATTGAATTTTTAATGAGTAAGAATGTCTGCAAAGGGGTTAAATGGTCTAGTCTACCACCTCCCTGTGATGTTGTAGCTATGTGGGTTATTAGGTTTTTAACCTGTGATGGAAAATTTCCTGTTCTGTCTAGGCATCATATCAGAATTTTGAATCATTTACGGCATGGTCGTTCAAACCCAAAGGTCAAGATAAATCTTCCCTTATACCTTCACTAGGAATTGAAAACTATGGCTAGAAAGTACCAAGAAGGAAGGGGCACTCCCAAACACCATGGGCTCATCAAGCTCATCTACAAACACCACTTTAGGGGAAACCCTAGGAGTTTTGAATTATTTTTCTCTGCATATGAATTAGAAGTTGAAAGCCCTGGATCTGAAGAAGAAGTAGAGGTTGAAGGACCTGAATCTAAAGCAGAAATAGAAATTGGAAGTTCTGAACATGAAATTGAAACTGAATCCTCTAAAACAGAAATGCCCTCCTCACCACAGGGACCTCCATCCTCTAGGACCAGAAAGAAAAGAGAGAAACTGTCTAAGATTGATCCTGTAGGAAAGAGGAGTAGGTTACATTTTCTAAAAATGTAACTATTTTTCCCACTCAGTCCACTGAGCAATTTGGAAGTTCAAGCAGGGGAGGGTAGATGGAGAAGGAAACACCTGAAGTAGATCCTACCCTAGAATTAACAAGCTTTGTTCCAAGATCTACAAAGAAACAAAAACAACCTTCTTTAGGGTTACAGAGGTCCTCAAGACTTCGAAAATCCAGTGCCATGGAAGAAGAGATAAAAGAAAGTGTAACTAGAAATATTAACTTGTCTGGTGAAGACACATTGCAGGAAGAGGAATTCATGGAGGAATATGAAAATATAGGTACCCAGGATGAATATACAGGTCCAAAATATGTAGGAGTGGGCACAATAATATATTTAGATGCAGAAATGCCTACAATATGACTTGTTTACTATTTGGATTATGAAGATTCTAGTTTTGACAAAGGATCCATAAGAGAAGAAGAAGAAACTGACATGCAAACCCAGTTACATGTTGCCAGAAGTGTCATCAAGACACAAAAGAGTTGGATTGAGAAGCATGAGGCCTCCATTAAGAAAAAATATGACCTCATTGCTAAATTATGGCAGACAATAGAAGCAGTAAAGGCTAGACTGTCAATTCTAGAGCAACAGCCCCCTCGAGCTGATTCTGAGAATAAGTTGGCCAAAATTTTGCTAGACTTAGTTGTAGAACATGGAAATGTAGCCTTACCTGAAATAAACTCCCCCATAAGGGAAGCAAATACAGAAGGAGTGGCCACACAAACAGTCCAACAAGATAAAGATAGAACAGAGCATGAGAATTCAAAGGTACTTGTACAATATTCTGAGGACCTGCAACAACAAGAAGAACAAGCAACAAGTGTTGATGTAGGCATAGAAGTACAAGAAGAGGTAAATCCACATTCCCCTCAAGTTTCTGTTGAATTGATTTTATTTGTTACATCTGAAGTGGAGACAGTAGAAACTGGGATACAAACAGATTTACCCACTGTTGAAATAGCAAAAGTATGCATACAAGTAAATGTTATCCCACAGATGCAACCTATAATTAGGCCTCCAGATATAGTGACCTTAACAAAATACAATGAGGATATAGCATACTTGATGGGGCAGTATCATAAGCTAGAGACACAAATCTTGTCTTTAAAACCTCTGAAAGAATAGCTGGAAGCTAAAAATGCAGACATCAGTAAGTTGCAGGAACAGGTACAAGAAACATGCTAAATTGTAGAGTGTCTAGTGCAGTGTAAGAGACCAGCAAGATTCTATAGTTTGATATTGAAAGAAAAATATCTCTGATGGCAATTAATGAGAATTGCTTCTGGTCTTCCTCATAATCTGGAAACTCCTAGAGAGTTTTTAGAAATATTTTGGCAGAGTTTAGTAGCCCAGTAGAACCTGTTATGTGAGCTATCCTTACATAACTTCTTCTTACCAACTGAAGTGATATTCTTGCCACACATATTTATAGGTTATATCCAATTGAGGGCTTTTATGTCAACATTGCAAAACTAGATTCACTGGGAACAGAAAAATAAAATAAGGATATGGAGCTACAAGTAGTGTTACTCATCAGACCTGTTCATCGTAACCATAGAGATTCCACCTGCCAAAATTATACTCTGATGAGAGATACAAGGGTCAAAAGTATGTATATGGGAAATCTTCATAGGTGTATGAATCATTTTCAGGATTTTTGTGTAGAATATTTTGCTAAAGCTTTATCAATATGCAAAAGTAGATGGGGAGAATTACCCATATCACTGCAAAAGAGGGAGCCCATCTCTCCAAACAACTTACTGTGGTCAAGACGAAGAGCAGAAAGTATTATCCAGACCATCTTGAAGGTAAAGGAACAATGGGTAGGTCTCAGGTACAGGACACCAACAATCATCACCCCTGTCCCTTATTTCTTTGATAATGACCCTCAATTTGATGAACAATTCCAAGAATGTCTCAAATAAATAAAGGAGCATCGAGGATATTATAATATTGGGGGAAGACTATGGAAGTATCATGAAAGATATCTTGACATGGATCTCTGTGCCTCTGTAGCTGCATAGAATGCATGAGGACATGCATTATAACAGGTTGGGGGAAAAATGATGAGGCTGGGAATTGCCTCATTCATGGACTATTTTTGATAACTTATGAACTATTTGAAACACCTTATGTTATGTTTTAATGCTAATTATGGTGATAGAATGCAATATGTATTAGTATTTACATGTTTTAAATGTTGAAGAGCATATATTCTGTTTTGACTATTTTTCTATATTTTTTGATCTGTTTTAGCTAAATTATCTAAGTAAACTAGGATTTATTTGAAGTTGTAATAATAGGTGTTGATATGTCTTCAGTTCTAAAATCATTCCATTTGCTTTCCCTACCGTCCAATAATTTCAAATGACCAAAAAAGTACCAAAACCTATTCAAAATAATATGATTGTGCAGGAAATGGAATTTGACCATACAAATTCTAGCCAACTATGCATGAATAGCATGGCATGGAATTGGTCAACTCCAACATGCACCAACTATGGAATAGGTCTTCTGGGGACAAAGGGAGACTATTTAGTCGATAAAAACTACTTTCATGCACATTTGATGCATGGATAAGTGCTAGAACTGTTACACTGCCTGATATTCCGGAGCAGCTTCGGAATGAGCAGAGCAGGAACAATTTTGGTCAAAATCAGCCACAAACAAGTAAAAAAGGTGGTAAATGGTGAGACAAGGTTGATTGCAGCTATATAAGGGGTTGTCTTGCCTTTTCCAGTGCATTTCTCCCAATGGATGCAACCCAACAAAGAAAATGGATAAGTTGGAGCAGAACAATTTTTTGCATTCTAGGAAGACAGTTCTGAAAACAGTTGTAAAATCCTTGAAAAGTAGCAACAGACCATATCAGCATTGTAATAGAATAATATAAATAACTTAGCTCCCATTCGGTTGAGCATATAGGATATAGGATATAGATAGATGTATATAAGAATTCTAGTATTGTGGCATTGTAATTTTTTGTAGCAGAGCAGTATTTTACAGGTTTTCTCTTGCACTGTTGTAATGATATTGCAGAATCAATAAAGGTGCAATTTCTCCATTACGTTGGCATTTTGAATTAATGTGTGTGATATTTAGATAGTTTAAGACAGTTCTTCCCACCTTCTTCTGGTTCAGGGAGCAAGGACCACTTCCAGGTCTAGGAGAAGGGATCTCATTGACAGGTTTTCTGCTCATTCCTTACTACAGCAGATTAGCAAGAACCCGACAGTTTTTATTGCATGTTACTAGTTGTGTTAGATTGTATATGATGTTTGGTAATCATTAATACATTTCAGCTGATCATTTAGGATAGACTCATGCATCTTACAACATACAACATTTTCTATTTTCCATAGTATTCTCAAATTTAGGCATTTCCAGTTTGCATCAGAGAATTTCTTGATGTTCCAGTTTTGCAACATTTGATTACTATCCTTTTAATTCTAAAACTGTAATTAGGTTCTCCTTTATGCAAAGTGTGATTTTCAATTCTACAAGTTTCATTTCTACTATTTCCATTTTTATATCATTTCATTTTTGTCATTTCAAATTCTGCAAATTTAGATAGTTTTCCTTTTTCCTGCAAAGTTTCAATTCTTGCAATTTCATTTATGTAAGGATAAATAGGAGTCAATTTCAGTTTATAGGATTTAGAGGTGACATAAAACCCCCAAACACTAATTATTTCACCAATAAAGCCATCTCTTGAATGAACTGATCTTTAAATTGCTTACCTTTCTTATCGTATATACCCATTGGACACCACCCTGGATTGAAAAGTATATTGACTAAATGATGAATAATTGACGACACTCATCACTCTTTTGCATTTAACCTTTGCATTGTTCCTCTTGACCTTTTGACATTAATGGTAGCTTATTCCTTGACATCAATGACAACTTCGTTGCTTGACATCAATAACAACTTTGACTCAAAATGTCCAACAATCATGCCCTAAGAATAGCCCCATAGAATCATATATAGAAAATCACAAGAGAAACTTGCAAATAGATGTGGATGAAGATGGTTTTCAACTTCCAAAAATTAGATCTAGAAAAAAAGCAAATAAATAGTAGAGACCAGTAAGGAAGAATATTGGAAGAAATACCAACTCTTTTGAGGCTTTAGATTATGAAGAAAAATTAGATCAAAGCTTAGAGGACATAGTGCAATAGGTTCAACATATTAACAAGGAACCGCCTATTTAGTATGATCTTTATTTAGGGATGAACATTCTCGATGAACCTAAGGAATATGTCTCATCAAATTTTAAAGACTCTCTTGAAGTACCATGCATAATTTAGGAGAAACAAATTGGTAAAGAAAATGCATTTTTAGATGCTAATACCTCTACCATTAATAAGAAAATACCAAAAAATGAGCATGACAAGTCAAAAGCTTTTGCAATAGAGCTAGGAGAGGATAAATCTAATGAAAAAGAAAGTTGTGATAGAATATTGAGGAATAGAATAATAAGACCTTCTTTGATATAGGTAAGTCAAAAAGAGGAAAACCCTCAAATTATCAAGTGAGATCTAGGGAAGCAAGAGAAAACATAGAGACATGAACACAAACTAAGTTGGTTTAATTTCTCTTTACCAAACAACAAAATAATATTGGCAATTCGTAAGCAGGGCCAACAATCCCTAATGAAACATGATTATCATCTCATGGAATATAAGGGGTGCTAATACCCCCTCAAAGCAGAGGTGTATCAGGGACCTCTTTTTTTTTTTTAAGCAAAAAACCCTTTGCAGGGCCACCTTGGTCTGAGAGACCATGAACAGGGGGTTCTACACCGTTAAAGTCACTCGAGAATCATACCCGACCCTGTCTGCACCAACATTATCAATTGGATTTTGGATACCCAATTCAGCTTTTTGGTAGGGTGGAGATTTGAACTCGAGACCTCCCTTGGAGGATTGCCCTCTCCTCTCCAACTCACCTACAACACCTGGATGTGTATCAGGGACCTTTGTTTAGGTAATAAACTTGATATTATTTGCATCCAGGAAACTAAAATGATAAAAGAAGTTTCTAAAACTATGAAAATAGTATGGGTGAGATATGAATGGGATGCTATGGATTCTAAAGGAATGACAAGGGGAATTCTAACTTATTGGAATCCTACTAGAAACTCTTGTGTAACCATTCTTAAAACTACACATTGGATAGCCTCTTTAGTCACATGTTGCTTTGCAAATTTTCGTTTCATCATTATCAATGTCTATGCATCTACAACTCAATAAAGTAGATTAGAACTTTGGAGTGGGATTGAAGTCTTTATGAGAAGTAAATACCAAGAAACCCACTTCATTATCATAGGAGATTTTAATGCCATAACAAAGCTAGATGAAAATTTTGAAGTAATTAGGAAATTAACCCAAAGTATGAGATATTTCTTAGCCTTTATTCAAAACAATAATCTATGGGAGGTTGAATTTGAAGAAGACAACTATATATGGACCAAATACAGGAGAGACTAAAACCTAATAGCAAAATAACTAGACATATGCATACTCTTAGATCATTGGTTAGATGAAGGGACTTATGCTAAAATTAATACCTTGACAAGGATTGGTTCAAATCACTAGCCAATAAGAGTTAAAATGGTGATAAGTGAATTAAAAAAGAACATATTTTAAATATGAGCATATGTGGGAAGACCATCCTCAATTTATTGATATGATAACACAAATGTGTAATTCTTCAAGAAACAATGGGCTATATACACTTCCAAAAAAATTAAATCAATATCTAGATTAAAAGAATGGAACAATAGTACTTTTGGAAATATTTTGAGAAGAAAGAAATAAAAGTTAAACTTTCAAAATTCCATATACTCTTTTGAGGGTATAGTGCAAGATACAACCATCTTAGTCCTATCAATTTGAAACCTTAACCATGGCCATGATACACAAGTATCTCATTGAGAGCCAACTGCTCAAAGGTTCAAATTATTTAGCTTGAAAGACTAAGATGAAAGCTATCTTAACTGTAGAGGATTTATGGTCAACAGTGGATGGAAGTGTAACTAGACCTCAATCATCTGGAGCAGATAAAACATAATTTGATAAAAAGGACAAGAAACTATCCTTAATGATCTTGCTAGCTATTACTGATGATATCCAACCTCATATCAGTGAAGCTAAGAATGGTAAGGAGGCATGGGATGCCTTAAAAACCATATTTGGGGGGAAGAATCAATCAACGATTCTTAACCTCCAAACACAGCTTCATACTCTTCATATGAAATTAGGAGAAACAGTAGAGCTATTCCTCTGCAGAGTCATAGAATTGAAAACAAAACTACAATCCTTAGGAGAAAAATTGGAAGACCAAGTCTTGACCTCTATCATTTTGAGGGCTCTTCCAGACTCCTACAGAATGTTTATCACTTCACTACAAGTCTCTAGAAGTGTAGTGACTTTTGTCGAGTTGGTAAATTTGCTTCAAACAGAAGAAGCTAATCAACTCCAAAGAGATGAGGCATCCAACAATGCACTTTTCTCAAACAGAAAAGGTGGTAAGAAAAAGTGGAATCAACAGAAAGGTTCTTCTTCGAACAAAGACAAGGGTAAAGCCAAAGAGGTTCCGAATAAGAAGTAGTATTGTAAGATTTGCGACAAAGACACTCATGAAATCAAAAGATGTTGGTTTAAGAACAAATCGCCCAATGAACCAAGAAAAAAGAAGGGCCAAGGAAAACCAAAGAATAAGAAAAAACAGCAACAGGGACACATTGCAGCTGAAGATTCTAGTTTAGATTCTAAGAGAGCACACGAGGTGCTCATGAAACATACCGATTCCCCTCATAAGGACTTTGTGTGGTACATAGACTCAGGCGCTAGTAAGCATATGACTGGCGATAAATCCTGGTTTGCAACATTTGAGGCTCGAGAAGGTAGATCGGTCACCATTGCTGATGATCAAACCTATCAAGTTCAGGGATAAGGAAGTGTTTCAATCTCCCTTCCAGATGGAGAATGTAATATTCAAAAAGTTATTTATGTACCAGGATTGAAAAATAATCTCTTGTCAGTTCCACAAATCCTGGACAATAACATGAATGTCAATTTCAAAGTGGACAAAGAAAAGAAACATTGCTTTATCACTAAGAAGGGAAAATAGATAGCAACAGGTTCATACAAACATGGTTTGTTTGTCTTAGATGCAATTACCTCAACACATACTGCACTGGCAGTAACCACAAAGGAGGCCACTTCTCTTTGGCATAAGATATTTGGGCATTTAAGTTCAAGATATTTACTAGAGTTGAGTAAATATCAAATGGTGAAAGGGCTGCCTACTCTTTCATCTACTTTGCCAATGTGCTCTGATTGCTTGTCAGGAAAGCAACATAGAGTAGTACCCTTTGAACCTAGCTCCTTTCGAGCTAAGGTACCTTTGGAGTTGGTTCACATAGATTTGTGTGGTCCCATGTCTACAAGTTGTGGAGAAAAAAGGTATTTTCAATTGTTTGTCGACGATCACTCACGAAAAATGTGGGTCTTCTTCTTACAGTTGAAGTCTGAAGCATTTTCCTATTTTCAACAGTTCAAAAATATTGTTGAGAAAGAATCAGGATGCTTTATTAAGACCCTCCATTTAGATCGAGGGGGGAATACACATCAAAGGAATTTTCCTTATTTTTACAGACACATGGGATAAAGATACAGTTAACAACAACCTATTCTCCTCAGTCAAATGGGGTTGTTGAGAGAATAAATCGGTCCATTATGGAAATGGTTCGATGTATGCATAAGGGGGCCAACCTTGAGCAAACTTACTGGGATTAAGTTGTTCAAACTATAGTGTATCTTTTGAATAGGGCTCCCACAAGGGCTCTTGAAGGTATGACTCCTCAGGAAGCATGGAGTGGAAGGAAACCCTTCATATCTCATCTACGGGTATTTGGATGTAAGGCATTTATGCATATACCCAAGGAGAGAAGAAAGAAATTAGATGAGAAGACCCTACCTTGTGTATTTCTTGGATATGATGAATTTTCAAAAGGCTGTCGATTGATAGACCCACTTACCAAGAAAATACATGTCAGCAGAGATGTAGTGTTTGATGAAGCTTTCACACCCAACACTACATCAATATACCTAGATGATGAGGAGCAACAACCACTTCCTCCTCCACAACAGAAAAAGCCTCCCAAATGGTATACAAGCATAATGAAATATTCCAAACTCACTTCCCCACCTGATCTTACTCTCAATCGTCCAAAGACATGAAGCATGACTCAAAAATAAAATAATGAAGCATCCACTTCAGTTGATGATATTTGTGCAGATTTTCAAGATCTTTCTGTTGATAGAGAGTTACCAAGGGAAGATAATATGGAAATATATGAGGAGAGGGTTTACTTGTCAGCATATGATGAGAATGAACCTTCTACAGTTGATGAAGCACTTAGATTGCCTCAGTGGAAGGTAGCTATGGATGTAGAATATAACTCCCTCATAAAGAATAAAACATAGAAGCTGGTGGATTTTCCTAAAGGAAAGAAACCCATAGGCTACAAATGGGTTTACAAAGTAAAATATAAGGTAGATGGCACCATAGATAAGCATAAGGCTCATCTTGTGGTGAAGTTCTGTGCTCAAAAGGAAGGTCTTGACTATGAGGAAACCTTTGCTCCTACAACAAGGATGACCACCATTCGAGTGCTTTGTGCTATGGCAGCACAGTTCGGATGGAAATTACATCAGATGGATGTAAAAAGCGCCTTTCTAAATGGTGACTTAAAAGAAGAGGTGTACATGACTCAACCTCCTGGATTTGTAGAGGTAGGCCATGAGCAACAAGTTTGCAAGTTGGTCAAATCATTATACAGGCTAAAACAAGCCCCAAGAGCATGGTACATAAAAATGGATAGTCACCTACTGTAGCATGGATTTAAGATAAGTCCATCTAACGCAAATCTCTATATCAAGAACACAGGTTCTGAGATAGTGATTCTTGTGTTATATATAGATGATCTGATCATCAATGGCAATTCAGAGAACTTTATTAACGCTGTGAAATATGACTTGAAAGAGTCATTTGATATGCCAAATCTAGGACTTCTCCACTACTATCTTGGTCTTGATATAGAACAGAAGAAGAATCATCTTAGGGTGACTCAGAAAAAGTATGTCAAGATTTTAGTAGAAAAATATCGTATGAATGATTGTAAGCCCAAAGCAACACCGATGGAATCAGAGCTTCAGTTATCATGATATGATGACTCACCACAGGTAGATGGCACATTTTATAGATAGATGATTGGAAGCCTCATCTATCTGACTAATACTAGACCAGATATTACTTATATTGTAAACTATCTTTCATGGTTCATGCAAGAACCAAAGGTCTCTCATTGGAAAGCAGCTAAGAGGGTTCTTCACTACATTCGGGGTAGTGCGATTATGGTCTAGAGTATAAGAAGAATAACTCATTCTTCTTACGGAGTTACACTGACTCTGATTATGCTAGATCCATAGATGACAGAAAATCAACATCAGGCTATGTGTTTCATCTTGGATCTGTTCTTGTCTCATGGCATAGTAAAAAGCAACAGGTGGTTGCTTTATCTTCAACTGAGGCAGAATATCCCGCTACACGTGGAGCTGTGTGTGAAGAAATATGGCTAAGTCGCATCTTGGCTACCATGGGCCTGCCAAAGAAACTTACTATTCACATGTTTTGCGACAATTTAGGTGTTTTTAACTTGGTCAATAATCCAGTACATCATGAATGAACAAAGCATAATGACACAGATTGTCATTTTATTCGTGATGAAGTTCCTAAGCACAGAATAAAGCTCCAACACATTCCCACCGACGAACAGGTTGCTGACATTTTTACAAAGGTACTTGGACGTGTCAAATTTCAACTATTTTGGAGTAAACTTTGTATATCAAAGTAATGTAATAAAGGGGGGATGTTAGGGTAAAATAAGGTAGTGTATTGCATTACACTACATAGGATTATTACATTTAATTTTCTACTAGTTACCATGAGATATTTTGTCTACTGGTTAATCTAGGTAAATACCTAAATATCCTAAGTCAGATATTTAGGTTAGTGGTTTAGTTAGAACTCTCTACCTAGGTTAGTGGTTAGCTACACGTCTCTCCTACCTTAGTTGGTTAGCGAGTTATGTGATTAGTTAGTTTATATTTCATGTTAAATATTGCTTAGCATTTTCTTGCTAAGACTAATGTTCAATGATATTATTTTGATTATTTTGTCTCCGTATCATTTGCATTATAACAGTTGTAGGTGAGTTGGAGAGAAGAGGGCAATCCTCCAAGGGAGGTCCTAGGTTCGAATATTCACCCTACCAAAAAGTTGAATTGGGTACCCAGAATACAATTGATTATGTTGGTGCGGTCAGGACCGGCACGACTCCTGGGTGACTTTGACAATGTAGAACCCCCTGGTCGTGGTCTCTCAGACCAAGGCGACCCCGTAAAGGTTTTTTTGCTTTAAAAAAAACTTTCAAAATTCCAAAAAGGTGATCATAATAATCCAAACTCAAAGGAAAATAAGTTGCTAATGAATATCATAATATTTTGAGTAAGGAAGAGAAATTTTGGAGATTTAAATCGAGACATACTTGGTTAAAAGGAGATAAAAATACATTTTTCATAGGATGGCTACAGTACAAAGATCAACGTATAGAATTAGTAGAAGGGGTTTGGATTGAAGACCAAACTGAAATTAGAAAGAATGCAAGGTCTTTTTATCAAAATATTCTAGGATCATAGGAGTCTAAAGTTCTTAATGATAAACTTCTACAAGAAGTACCTTTAGTTATAAATTATGAAGACAATAGGAAACTGATGGAGCCTATTACTTTGGAAGTGAAGGATTATTTATTGGTGGCAGTGGATCAGTATAGGTTAAGACAATACATACCTTATAAAATAAATACAACATATCTTATCCTGATTCCAAAAAAGATGGATGCAAAATTGTTTGATTCATTTATACCTATAAGCCTATGTAATATGACATATAATATTATCTCCAAAGTGATGGAAAATTAGTTAAGACCATTTTTACACAAAATTATTTCATAAGAGTAAGGAGAATTTGTGAAGGGAGATATATTCTAGACGGGATCATAGTAGCTCATGAAGTAATACATTCAACAACTTCAAGAAAAGAGAAAGTAATGATCTTAAATTTTTGATATGAGTAAAGCCTATGATAGGGTTAAATGGGATTTTCTTTTTGTAGTATTAGAAAATTTTAGTTTTGGGAAGAAATGGGTTAGATGGATTCAAGCTTATGTCTCTATAAATTCATATTTAGTATTGGTCAATGGGTTAGTAACATAATATTTTAAATCCAAGAGAGGCCTTAGATAGGGAGATCCTCTATCACCATATATGTTCATTATTATGGTTGAGGTTTTGGGTAGGAACTTGAAGAATACTAACAAATATGGACTTAAGGCTAGTAATAACATTGACAACATCACCCATCAATAATTTGTAGATGATACAACATGTTTTGGGAGGACAAGAATAAACTAGGCCAAAGCTTTGAATGACTTATTTAAGAAATACGAAAGAGCATCAGGGCAAAAAATTAATAGGACAAAATTCAAAATTTACTTCCTAAACACTCCAGTTAAAATCAAAGTAGGGTATGCAGGTTACGCCAAATGGAGGAGGCAATTTTTTCAGCAACTTATTTAGGGATGCCCTTATTAGAGGGGACAATGAGGATATAATTATGGAATCCAGTTATAAATAAATTTTACAATAAACTATCAGTATGAAAAAGTAGATGGTTATCGTTATCTAATTAAATTAGTCTTATAGGCCATTTCAACTTATTATATGTCATTGTATACTATGCCAAAATAAATAGAATGTTTTTTAATCTATATTATGCAATCATTTTTGTGGTTAGGATTACATGCTAAAAGAAAATTTTCTTTGATGTGGAGCAAGGTGTGTGATGATAAAACTAGGGGAGGTCTCGATTTAAGAGTTCTTATAGATGTAAAATTGGATATTAGGGGAATAGTAATCTAGAGATTGTATAAAGAGAGTCAAAGACAATGGGCAAGAATTCTTCTAAGTATGTTGAGCCCAATGATCCAAGCTTAATTTTTACTACATTCTCTCTACCAAATGGTTTTGCACTTTGAAACAGTTTTAAAAAATCAATTGATCTAGTGATTAAAGGTTTAAGATGGGTAGTGGGAATTGGAGAAAATTTTTCTATTTGGATGGATACTTGGTGTGATAAAAAAACCACTCAATATAGATAAATTTTAAAACCTTGGATGCGATTACTTCAAGATAAATATGGTGATAGGGTTTTAAACATTATGTACAAGGATCAGGAAGGAAGATACAAATGGAAAGAAGTTATTTTTACAAGTATACAAGACATTGATGCTAGAAGGCAGTTGAGTAGAAAGATAACAACATTGATTATTTTGAGGGAAGCCAAGGATAAATTGATTTGGGAGTTGAATAGCTTAGGAGAATACAAAATAAGAAGTGGATATAATGTAAAACACCAATAAAATATGAATATCACAAGAATATGAAGAGATATTTGGGATAGCCCAAGCATTCCTAAAGTCAAAATTTTTGTTTGGTTAGTAGGTCATAGAAGAATTTTATCTTGGGATAACCTTATGAAAAGGGGGTTTCATGGTCCTTCATAATGTGTTCTTTGTAAAAAGAAGGAGAAGAGTATAGACCACCTCTTGTGACATTTCTCAATAGTTTAGCAACTATGGCGATGGATTCTTAGTATGTTTGGTAAATGCATGGTGATGAATGGCAAAATTGAAGAATGGTTAAAGTAATGATAGAGCACTTTTAAAAGTGAGGCTTTATAGATAATTTGGGATATATCAAAAGATACAATACTTTGGACTATATGGCTTGAAATGAATAGAAAAATATTTAAAGGAAAGGAAAGTAGTTTAGAGGTAATGAAAAGGAAGATTTGTTTAGCCATAGAGGAGTCTAATCCAACCCTATCAACTCACCCAATCTTTAATTTGGAAGTAGAGAGCCTTGATAGATGGATTCAAGTCATCAAATAGAATTACGATGTTGGGTACATAAGACATAAAAATAAGGTAAAGAATATAAAGTGGAAACCACCAGATGTGGAGTTGGTCAAATTAAATTTTGATGGAGCATCTAAAGAAAATCTAGTCCCAGTAGAAGGAGGAATAATTAGAAATAATAGAGGAAATTTTTTATCTCATTACCCCTTCAATAGTGGATTTAAGACAAGTAATGAAGTTGAAGCTTGTGCAGCTTTAGAAGTGTTAAAAATATACAAATAAATGAAATGAAACAGAGTATGGATGGAAGTTGATTCACTCATAGTAATAAATGCAATTTTGAGGAAAGCAAAGGCTCCATGGAACATATAAGAGATAATTGTGAAAATATAATATCTTGCTAAAGAGTTTGAAGAAATCAATTTTATACATACGTTAAGAGAAGGAAACAAATGTGTAGATAGGCTAGCCAATAGAGGGTTTTAATTGAGGATCATGAAGTTAAATTCTTTTTTCCATGGTTAGAGGAAGTAGTAAGTTTAGCTAAAGCTAACAAGAAAATGTTGACTACTTAAATAAAATAATGATTAAGAGTTACTTTAATATTTTCAATGGTAATATTTGCTTTATTTTATAACATTAATGTGTTTTCATATAAACAATTTATTATAATTTGTGGCTGCACTTGTGCTTCAAGAAGGAAACTAGCAATACAAACGTAAAACAAACTATAATGCGATGTTTTGGAAATATTACTCTACTAAGATGCAATGCATAGATAGTAGAGGTGAAGTTTTGGTATTGTGAAGGTTGTAGTAAAATTTTAAAAAAGATGTTGAATTTTGGAATATTTGTATTCTCACAAAAATTTAAAAAAATCTAGAAAATAAAAATCAAGAATTCAGACATTTAATGATGTAGATTTATAGCTATAGCATCTCATTTGAGATGAGAATTGAATCTATTTGTAAAGTCTCAAAGCTCTAAAGAAGAGAGATATGATTTATCAAGGCTGAAGGACTGAGTACAACTATCATTTTTTTCAATCACTAACTATTCAAATATGACAACAATCATCATAAATGGTCAGTCACTATAACCAAAGAGTAAATACTAAATACTAAATAGTGAAATCAGAAATACTGAATACTCATAGTCTCAATGCTCATTAATTTAAGTGCTATTTCATAACATGATAGATTGACCAAGTTATCTACTATATTATTACAGAAGTTTCTGTTACTTTACGTTTCCCCTCATACTATTGTAGGAGATAGCTAAAACCATGCTAGCTAATAGCAGAAATGAATAACAATTTGGGTAGGAGCAAAAGTCAGGATTGCCAGTTCTAGAATCCTTTGTACTATTATAAAGGTTTCCGTTCCTCCAAGTTTCTCACTCTTGTTATTGGAAAAGAGTAGGAGGCACAATGACAACTTGGGTAGAAGCATAAACCAGGATTGCTATGGCTAGAATCCCCTATGAAATATTCAAGCAATTAATTGTACTGAACTTTGGTGCCAAGTGATTCATACATACTAACTCCAGATGAAGAAGCCCACAACCAGCACCATTTTTAATTTTATCTAAATTCAAAATACTAGGATGACTATGGCCAGCACTAACTTATATCGGCAACATACAGAAAATCCTAATGACCAGCATTGACTGAAATGGACCCAAATTCATAACGAACCTATGAAGCCTCTGGCAAGCACCAATTGAAAGGGTCCAAATGCAAAATTGCAAAAGCATAGAAAAACCTTTGCCATCAATGTTTGAAATTACAGATTCACAAAATCTTTGAAGCACATGGCCAGATCAAGTAAAACAATCCATTTTCAAGAAGAAAACAAAGAAACCTGTAAACAGAGCAGTAACAATATTTCAAATAGCACAAATTCATATAAAAGTGTGAGAAACTCGGGCTGTCCCTTTCCAATAACAAGAGTGAGAAACTTGGAGGAACGGAAACCTTTATAATAGTACAAAGGATTCTAGAACTGGCAATCCTGACTTTTGCTCCTACCCAAATTGTTATTCATTTCTGCTATTAGCTAGCATGGTTTTAGCTATCTCCTACAATAGTATGAGGGGAAACGTAAAGTAACAGAAACTTCTGTAATAATATAGTAGATAACTTGGTCAATCTATCATGTTATGAAATAGCACTTAAATTAATGCCAGTACTTGAAAAATTTGGAAAATACTATTTTTAACTTGGTCAATCTATCATGTTATGAAATAGCACTTAAAGCCAGCCCTACCCTTTTGTATTTTTAAAATTTAATATTTCACATTTTTATATGTTTTTAACTTGGCTTTAGGCGCCCAACCGTGGGGGATGGCTGGATGCCTTTGGGAATTCTTGAATCGTCCCTAGGTTTGGTTCGAGCATTCTCGGAGGGACCCAGCCATCCCCAGGGATGGTTGGCTGTCCCCAGGGATGCCCCACAATAAGGGACATCTTGGGGATAGGAGATTGTGGGCCTCTGGCGTGTCGAGGACGACAGGAAAACATCTTTGGTTTCATCTCACCGTGCTGGGGGACGCATCCTTTAGAGAGGGATGTGCCCCCGTGGAACCGTGCTTATATATGAATATATGTTTTATTTATTTGATCATGTTTTCCTCAAATAACATGGTATTATAGCAAATTATATTATCACAATATCCATAAGAATTGATATAGTAGTATAACAAATTGATTTATCACAATATCCATAAGAATTGATATAGTATTATAACAAATTGAATTATTACAATGTTCATAAGAATTGAACCTTAGTGGGATTTTTGTGAGTCAACTATACTCACCAATTGGACTTGAATTCCATGGAGTGCAACTATTTATTTTTTGTACATATCTCGACAGACAAGGACTTTTCATTCATAACACCTTACTTTTTTGAAATTATCTATGTTTTAGAAACTTGTGATAAGTATTACATCAAAAGTTAAATTCTTAATCTAACTTGGTAATTTTAATAATAACCTAATAATACATCGCATAAACAATAATTTAAAAATAATAACAATTGTAATTTTGAAAATTTATTACTTATTTTTCATTTTTAATTATCATTGATTATTATTATAATCATAAATTATATCTTATGAATAAGAATTATTATATTTATTTTTAACTTTAATTAACCATTATTTTTTAAATAGGTTATATATGATTGAAATGACCCTACCTATATTACATCATGACCACATCATCGTATTTGTTACAACTTGACAATTATGTATATATCACTTGACAAGATTTAAACCTGGGTTTCCTCCTTTGAGGAATTTAATTGGTTTAGCTCATGTCATTTGTTTTTAACTAAACATTAATTATTATGTTTTTAGTTATAATGTTTTACACATTGCCCCTCTTCTATATTGTTAAATATTGCAAGATAGATTTATTTTCTTGGGAAAGGCATATAAAGTAGGATGAATGGTTGGACTTCTAATGAAATGGAAAAAATATATTATATTTATTGATAAAATAACTATATATTTATAAGGGCTTGTTCCATTCAAATATCATAGACTACATCTAGTTTCTATCAAAAGGGTTACCCATCAAAACAAAATATTATTTAAAATCCACTTGTTAGAATATATAAACTACATGCATATATACTATATTTATATATACATAAACAATCATTCATGAACATATTATGATAATTAGAAACACCTAATAAACGATGATATTTATATGTCAAAAAACAACATAATAGTTATGGAATATTTATTTGCAATTGTCGCTTTTTGGACAAGGGATTGAAGTGGTCTCTAACAATGTCACATATCTAACTCCTAGTGTAAGTTTAACTTCAAAGTATAGTCCTAATGAATAGATAATGTTGTATTTGTTTGCATTCTTAGACACCAAGCGTGCAATTTTATCCAATTGTAGTCTATTTTTATGTCCAATACCCTCATTTTAAAGAACTCGTCGAAAAAAAAACAAATTTGTAGTTAATTTCCTTTAAAAGAACTTGAATATTGACCACAAAAATATGAATACCTTGTCAAAGCGTTGGAGTCATAGTAAGCCTTTGCAATACATTACTCTACCTTCATTTTTTAAAAGTTTCTTGGCCTCATCTAAGCAACAATAATCACTCACATTTGAAGTAATTTATCTTCCAAATTAGTGTCAAAATTCACCCAAACCCATTAATAGAGTTTTCTTCTACAAGGGGAACTTCCCTCCTGGAATATTGGGCACTAAAAATTGCTATCAAGACATGCAATGCATAATAATTTTATCCCTGCCAATGAAAAACTTCATACAATTTCTTGAGTTTAGGCCCAAGGGAATTCCACTCCAAATTTTATATAAGTAGCAAGCTTAAGACTACTGCAAGACTTATCAATCTTATGTACTCTAGAACCTATATTATGTAGATATTTATAGCAAGATTAGATATTAACACCAACATGTATTTTAGAAAACTAAATATTATTAAACTATAACCATATATCATAATCAAAATATTTATATTGAATACAATCCTTTCCTTCCTTGCATGATATTTATGAATTTGACCCAAATTTTAAAAGAGAACTCCTAGCATGTAAAGAGGATATGAGGGGATTCATAATCTTGAGCAAGCTTGTCTAGCCTCCAATGTGAATATACACATTCTATGAAGCATATTAGTAATTTTCTAATCTAATTTGGAATTAGAGTTCCATGAAGCATATAAGTACTTGTCCAATCCAATTTGAATTATAAAAATTGTCTCATTGAGTAAGTATGTTGATAACCACCTCCAAGTAATATAAAAATATTTTGATAGATTAAAACGTGATTGCCTTGTGACTAGAGTCATCCTTTTTTTTCTATTATGTTAAGATCAATAATGAAATTTTCATTTAGTTAATGCTAATATGACATCTAAGTTAAATCCTAGAATTAACATGTGCACCTCATTTAGTACTTAAGAGAATGAATATCCCTAAGTATTGGGTTTAATTACTAGTCACAATTAAAACCTTGTCTTAATGCTTCACAATTATCATGATGTATATTTTGCATGTACTTTCAAATGATGTACTTTGCATGTACCTAACATAAATATTTAGGCTATAAGTTGCAAGCATTCCTAACTATCTAAACTTAGTGATGCCCCTTATATAAGAATGAGGAATACAAAAATGATTTGAAGAGATCCATCTATACTAAATACTATCTTATATATAGAAATATACAATAATGTTACAAGATCCTTATTGGAGTGGAAGTGACTCTACTTTTAAGGGTTACATGAAGGAAATTGCAATTGATCATGCTACATGTTGTTGCATGTCCTTTTATGTTACAAAGTGGTAGATTAAATTAAAATTATTCTTTTACAATTGCTAGAATCCCTTTGGTACTAGATGCATGAATATTCCTTGGTTGAAACTTGGAAATCTAGTTTTGACACTTGTTTGTGTGTAAGCTTAATGTTGATATAAGGATGAAATTAGTATTAGTGACTAGTGTTGATGTTTGTTTACAAGGTTGGCACTAAATTAAGGTCTAGTGTTGATGACTAAAATATGTGTTGGTGTCATGGTGTTGTTAGATGAGGTTGTTGCCAAGTGCAAAGGTGGCAAACTTCCTAGATGCATTAAAGAGGTTGGCTCCTAGGGAGTTTGCTAAAAAAATAAAGACCATTTTATCAATGGCAACGTCAGGGTTACGTGATATGAATTTAATACAAAAGGTGAGAATATGCTTTATCTTCTACCACAAAGCTTGAATAAAATTAATTTCACATCACACAAATCCAACATTTAAAGGAAATAAGATATTTTTTTGCGTCACCCTGAGAAAAATAAAATAGGCTAGAGGTGAATGAAAAGAAGGCAAATAAGAGGTGATACATCAATTCATATACAAGGAATTTAATACAAGTGGTGTCTTCACCTAAGGGAAAATGCTATAAAAGACCACCTTATATTCTTTTCCTCAACCCAAACGACTACTCAAATTGAATTAACCATTTCTACATTACTAAACCCACCTTTGAATGACTCTACACCTAATAGATAAGGCCTTATTTTTTAGATTCATCTTCTTCTACAAGCAAAAGACCCTATGATTTGCCAAAGTTGTAGTAAAGTTTCACTACTATATAGCTAAAGAGGGGTAACTATGACTGGTGCTAACTTAGAACCCTATGAAAAATGAGAAACCCTCAAAATATTATTGACCACCACGAAGCTTATGTCGAAGAATCACTAGGAAGATATCACAAAAGGATAAATATGAGTGTAAAACCTTAGAAGTTGCAGGGCCAAGCTAACTTTTGGTTGTGGCCTCTCCACAACTATCCCCAAATTTTGGGGACCCACTTTCAATTTTGAGTTTTGGAAAATTTGCTTATTTTTGTGTGATATCTTTGTCTAGTGTTGGTTAAAAGTTTCTTTCTCTTTGTATTTAATTTGCTTTGGTTTATTTGTTTGTTTAATAAGTTGGGTTTTGATATATATATATATATATATATATATATATATATATATATATTATTAGGTCGTTTTATATTAATATTTTGTTTTGTTTAAAGTTACTGTTTTTTATTATATTTTTATTTTATTCAATGGTAATCTTAATGTGACTTCAATATTCTAGGCGAGCCATATTGTTCCACATTAAAAGTTATGTGCTAATACCCTTTGCTAATATCCGTCCATTTGTGATGTAGGAATTTTACATGATACCAGACGCCTACGCGGGAAGCGCTCACACAGTGGACGTGGGACTCGCTTATTGACACGCTGGAATCAAGGTGGATGAAGACATGGACGTCGAAATGGAATGAGGTGAAAGGAATGCAGCAACACGACGATGATTCGGGGATAAGAGCAACTGCCAACGCGGAGGGGTTTATCGGACAGCATGGTAGCAGCGAATGAAGTGGCGGACTTGGACTCTCGGCAGCTCCGGATTCAGTGCGACAAGGACGGCCAGGTCAAAATGGATAGCTTTGGCGACATCAAAGAATGCAACAAATCCTCATAGAGCATGGGGCTTTGCATGATTAGTCCGACGTGGCCACCACACAGCGCTTGGAGGACGACGATGTATAATCCGATGTGGCGGCAATCGGGTTGTTGTAGACCATCTTGAACATCGTAGACGTTGACAGTGAATAGGTGAATGATGAGGACTATGTTACGCATGAAGCATTGACGTGTAATGGTGCAACGGCAACACCGATGGCAACGCGGAAGTAGTCTAAATTGAGGATGCAGTTTCGTCGGCATGTGTCAGTGAAGGTTTAGTTAAGAGGGAGAAACATGAGTGTTCGATTCACACATATATAGAAATCAATAGTCTTGCGTTTAAATTCATTTGGGTTGTTTATTTTCATAGCGAATCCAATATCCGGATAGAGCAGGTCCTAAATTGATTGAACAATGTCATATTCTTGGAACGCACAGCATGAAGGATCATGTCAAAGTGACATGGATGGATGATAGCTCCGTAGACTACCGAAAAATCATAATTCATGGTTCTGTTATGTTGACGTTGGGCCAGATTCGCTGACACGGAATCAATGTTTGTCGACCCGATACATGGAGTACAGCGTGGACCCGCGGCAATGGGTACAGTGGACGTAGGCTCCAAACGAGGTCGGCAGGGGCGCCTAATTAGCAGATGTGGATATACCAGGATAACTGGATATGATGTAACAGACGTAGGGGGCGCCTACTTAGCAGTCGAAAGTTGTCTAGCAGGGCAGCGTCGCGCAACATGACGGTGGTTTTAAAACCAGGGGTGGTGTCCATTATTCTAAGCGTTCATATGCTATGATATGTCTGATTTACAGCATTTAAAAGACAATAAACAAGTGAAATGTTTCCTAAATAGACCGGAGCAGGCAATTGATTCACACGAGGCAATGTTCAACTCGTATGGTAGGAATTATCAGCAGTTGTTACACGGTGAAGGTTTTAGTTTTAGGTGGAGACCATGATTACGATGGATAAAGGTTAGCCTCAGGGGACCCGAAAAATGTGACTCCGCGTTGGCACATTCGATGTCGAACGCCTCGTTGGGACGCCACATTGGCACATCCGATGTCGATAAGGACTGAAGAATGGGGCATCGCATAATTTTATTCAGAGGTCTCGGCGGTTCCCCCTTATCACTGTGAATCATTGCACATTAATAAGGTCTGTTGATGACATGTGAAATCAATAGTTTAAGTCATGAATAAAAGATTTTAATTAAGTGGGCAAGACCTAAATATGGTTTATGGAATCTCAAATATGGAAGTACAACTGCTCAAATTATATCATATGATCTTTAATATCTTTGAGAAGGTTGTTCCTTCTCCTGCTGATTTAGGTTAGCAATTCCCCGACTTTTTTTATTTTACCGTCTTCAAATAACTCTGTCATAGACCCATTTCCAAGTGTTTTTTTGTACTTGCCACGGATGTCTGAAAATCTCGGGCACTTATAAATGAAGTGTTCATTTGTCTCTACTGCCCTGCCCCTGTACTGCATAAAGTACATATCCTTTCTTTCCATTGTTCTTTGGGTGTTGTCCATCTCCTTGTTTCACATCTAAACCTAAAGCTAGTCTTTGGGTGTTGTAACGGCTTAAGCGTTATTAAGATGAAGTTGTTTCTTTTTGGAAATAAAAGAAAGGATTACAAATTCGACACTCGGCCCAAACTCATTTGATGGTGGAGATAGTTCATTTACAATGATTAAGTCACGTGGTAGTTGCTCATTATATCTTCAATAAGCTACCAAAACATTGCATGCAAACCATCGAAAGAGAGAAAAAAGAAAGCATTTTTTAAATAAAAAGGCGAAGAGGGGAAGCGAAACGTTGGATGGAAAGTTTAAATACACAATCAAACAAAGAGAATGGGTTGGAAAGTTTGGAAGCAAGACCGCATGCAAAATGGAACTTGTTTCGATTTTTTTTTTCAGCCCATTCTGTTGGATTGTAATTTCATCATTGTTAGTAAATAGGAGTGGTATTCTCCATGTTAATATTGAACTATATTGAAAATCTTACCATTGTAATATATATTACAAGAACAGTGAGTGTTATACATGGTTTATGGTTCGCTTGTGTTATTTTTAATATTTTGCATATGTCTCTTTAGAAGATTGCACTGTATTAACTGTTGGATTGTGTAAATATGGATCCCATTAATAATGGTTTCATTTGCAGAATATTAACGTTTGCAGGATCTAGTGAAATTTTAGGATTGCAACATTTAAGTTTCATTGTTTTTCATTTTATTTTATTTTAATTTTCTAACCTTATCTTTTTCCATTTTTTTAATGTTTTTCAAAATAAAATATAAAAAATATAAAATCTCAAAAATAGTTGCACGGTTCCCAAGAATAAGCTCTAAAGTTTCATTTATAGCAAGTTTGATTTTGTTTTGAGGTAAATGTAGAATTACAAAATTATTTACAGTTCTGCATTTTAAGAGAAATTTTGTAATTTCTAGCTTTGCAAGATTTTATGTTTTAAAGGAAATTTGGATTTCAAATTTTGCATTTCTGGTAGCAAGCAATAAATTAGTTTCCCTTAATGAAAATCACAATTTCATTCAAAGGGGAACAATTTATAAGGCATTTTAAAAGGTTATTTTTCTTTAAAGCATAAGTGACCTTTCCCTTATAAAAAGTACAATTTTATGAAAGAGAAAATTTATTTGGTATTTCATAGGGCATTACATTAAAAGCAATAAATTGACTTCCTTCATGAAAATTACAATTTCATTGAAAGGGGGTAATTTATAGGACATTTCAAGCAATCAACTAACTCTCTTTATGGAAATCAATTTCCATTAAAGATGGTTATTTATAATGCAAATCAAAGGCTTTTATAGCAACATAAGAGGAATCCCTCCATCATTTTCAGGTTCACATTTTAGAGGTAGATCTTTGTCTTTTATTTCATGCTTAAAGAAAGGCCTAACAAAGGATAAAAATGGTTTAAACTTGCTTAATAAAGAAAGATGAAAATCTATTTAAAACATTTCAAGATAAAATGAATTTCACTTCTACATCATGGTCATATGAGGGCCACTCACATTTATTTTCCTTTTAAGTTTCATGAACAATAATAGCGTAGCATAATGAAATAACCCAACACAGGCCCCTTGTTAACAGTTGTTTTGTAGAGCACTAAGGTATTCCAAACACTTTTTGATACATTTATACAAACATACATGCACACATTAAGTAAAAGGAACCTTGGAGAAATATTTATTTCTTTGCAAGAGAGGGTTTTCTAATCAAAATCCTAATTGTGAGTGTGGTTTTGTACTTGGGCAAAATTACCACTCAACACTACAAGTTTTAATAGTTAGCATCCTATAGTGACTCTCTACAACATTTTTGGTGATAACTAAATTAGAACCTACCATTAGTAGCAGCTTAAGATCCATTTAAGTGATAACTAAAATGACTCTACTAATGGTAGAGGTTGGATCCAAACAGTGCCTATGGTAAAGTTAGCAAAGTTGGCTATCATCCACATATGTTTGGATTCTTGGCTCCTAATCATGTATCTGTCATCTCTCCACCACATTCATAGGACACATTCATTGGAAGAATCAGTTGGGGAAAATCAATAGTTACGGGAGGTAAATGAAGACTCATAAGAGCTCATCATGAGGACATTCTATGAGACATTTACTCTAATGCATTTGGTCAATGGAGTCATGATATTAAGCTTCTTCGCACCAATGAATCCTTAAAGAAGGAGACCAACACATAAAGATAGTATATTTGCAAACAACATATTGGAGTACGTCAAATCGAAGGACCATGGATTGAAAAAATGTCATCATCTATAGTTTGCTCCTTTCGATAAGATTATTGGCAAAAATTTGCCTTAAAAGAACTTGGGAAAGGACTAATATCCAAAAGGAAAAGTTGGTAAAAGGTATGAAAAAAAAATTCAGACCTATAAGGGCAACAAAGTTTTGACCTATGGGCTTATGGTACTTTTTAAAAAGTTTCAATAGTTCACACTATCAAAGCTTCCAAAAGATGAAAGATGATCAAGAGTTTCAAGAGATGCAAAGGAAGGTTAAACATTTGAAAATTAAAATTTCACACTATCAAAGCTTCCAAAAGGTGGAAGATGGTTAAGAGTTTCAAGAGATGCAAAAGAAGGTTAAACATTTAAAAAATCAAAATTTTGAAAGTTTTGACCAAGAAATAAAGGTAAAAGTTCTGACAGCCCACATCATCCAAAGATTCCAAGAATTGAAATTTTCTTAAAAGATAAAAGAAGAGTAAGGATGACCGAGGATCAAAAGTTTTAAAAGTTTCAAAGAAAAAGCAGGAACAAAAGTTTCAAAATTTGGATTGCAAGACTTAAGAAACCGCCAAAAGTGGATAAAAGAACATTTCTAATAAGGGGAGTCATGCAAAAGGTCCAATGAAAGAAAAAGAGAAAAGTGTTTGTAAGACTTTCGATAAAAGGCACGATCGAGCCTCAGTGGTTTATAAAAACCTAACACAATAGGGTAAGTAAAAAGTTCTAATAAATAGAGGATAAATGGTGAATATTATTGTAGATAATGATGAAAATCTAAGGAGAAAACAGGAGAAAATGTCAAAGACACAATTACAAAGACATTGTTGTTGACACATAAGCTTCCAAAAAGGTAGGTGAGCTATGTTGACGAGCCATTACTAAGAACCACTCACTGACATCAATTGGGATCACTAGTCTAGGGGAGCTAATTGACCTATTGAAGGTGGAAGCATGGTAGCCACAACAATAGTAGCTCAAGCCTAACAAGCATTTATGACAGAATGGGTTCATACTCAAATTCCAAGATTCTAGAAGAGATAGTTGAAGAATATCAATGGTAGTTGGGCATCTAGAAAATCAGTATTGATGATTCTAAATCTAGAGACCTCAAAGGATGACAATAGCGTAGTGAATATTGAATCAAGTGAGCAACAGAGAGGATGATCAAATATTCTTGTTCAAATTTTGGAGGGAAAATTATATTTTGTAATCTATAAATAATAGTTGTTTAGGTATGGTAAAGGATGCAAGTTGCATAACTTTCCCTTCATTTTCTTCTATATAGAATACCTGAACCCTGAGTGGTCTTACTGGATAGTTTTTGAGCCCCCACTTCTAGCATTATCTATAATTTTCATATTCATATATATGTTTGAGGTCATGACTATTCTATGTCTTGTTTCTTGCATATATGTGTGAATACTAGAGGTTGTGACTAACTAATTTCTATCTCGTTTCCTTTATATATGATTTGTTCTTAACGTGCTAAGAGGAAGTATTCATATTCGAGTTGTCAATGCATTACACTCACATATTTGTGTGCTTTGCTATTATGTAGAGGAATCTTATTCTCAGGGTTATGCACAAGGGCGAATTTCATAATTTATAGTGAATTTTAGGATTTTAACATTTTTTATTTTGCTATTTTTGGGACTCTAGAGGTCGACCCATTTGCCGGAAAATTACGAGAATTAATTTTTTTAAGGGTAAATTCGCTCCGGTACAATATGTATTCCCACCTAATATTCGCCCTAAAATTATTTAAAAAAATTATCCCACCCAATTCGCCTCTTGTACCCCCACTATATATAGGTAACCCTGATCCCTGGGAGTGACACTCATAATCTCATGATGACTGTCACAAGGCGATCGTAAAAAGCGACTGGCAAAAGCGAGTGACAAAAGGCAATCGGTATAAGCGGCTAACATCGAGCGACTGACACATCGTGACTATCACAAGGTTACTGACATAGTGCGACTATCACAAGACGACTGACACAGTGTGATCGACAAGCTATGACTGACACACTATGTCTATCACAAGGTGACTGACACACCATGACTATCACAAGGTGACTAACACGCCACAACTATCACAAGGCGACTGACACGTCGTGACTGTCATAAGGTGACTGACACATCGTAATTATCACAATGCGACTGACACACTGCGACTATCAAGATGTGACTATCATAATGCGATTGTCGCAAGGCGACTGTCACACAGTGACTGACAATCGATGATTGTCACACGATGACTATCACACAACAACTGTCAAACGACGACTATCATATGATGACTGTAACATGGTGACTAACATACAAAGTCAACCATTTGTCGATAAGTTTCTATTATTAATTTTGTTTATTTTTTATACATTTTTGTTCATTGATGCTCAATAAGGAGGTTTTCCTATTATTTGGGCACCAATCTCAAGCTTCCTTGGGTTAGATATTTTGTTGTCTTGAATAGTAGTTCTCTCTTTAACCAGTTATTTCCATTTTTCAAAATGATTTTCTTGTTACTCTTCTGTTTATATAGGTAAAATGTCACCTATTGGAAGTGGAAAGAAGGGAGGCCAGTCTTCCAGTTTCGATAAAAGGAGTATCCTCAAATGCTTTCATAATATTTCGAAATCTAGTTAGCCATCATCATCTGCACAAATTGAAGGTATGAACGCCTTTACTTACTAACCAATTAATTTTTGTTTATTGTTAATTTCATATATAATGTCTTCATTCATTAAGAAGGGTGATTTTTGGTGTATGGGTTTGTCCATTGTTTATCTGTATTTTTAAAAGAATTTATGCTTTTAAAAAGAATAATGATAATGAGCCTGCTATTGACCCTAGTATTATGTCTATAGAAAACACTGTTGACCCTTGTCTGAATCCACTTCCACATAACTACGATATTGAAAATTCCATAGATGAAAATTTTCTTAAAGAAATGGAACAAAAACATGAAGAGATTCCTAAAATAAATACACCAAATGAAAAACAAAGTAATAGTTCTTATGCAATACCCAGGTGTTGTAGGTGAGTTGGAGAGGAGAGGGCAATCCTCCAAGGGAGGTCCCAGGTTCGAATCTCCACCCTACCAAAAATCTGAATTGGGTACCCAAAATCCAATTGATAATGTTGGTGCGGGCAGGGTTGGGTGCGACCCCGGGTGACTTTGACGGTGTAGAACCCCCTGTTCATGGTCTCTTAGACCAAGGCAGCCCCGCAAGGGGTTTTTCACTTAAAAAAAAAAATAGTTCTTATGTAGTACCCACTTCTAGAGAATCTTCTAAAAAACATAAATGTGCCAGGTCATCTAGATGGATAATTAATAGATCATTTCAGCCTGATTGGGTTTCATATTTTCCATTTGTTGAGCTAGTGCTTCCAGAGAATAGTAATGAGGTAATAACATAATTGAGATGCATAATTTGTAGTTGGAAACATGAAAAAGATCACAGATTGCAAGTTAAAAAAGATACAGTAGAAAAAAATTATGGAAAGATTTATATAAAAACAAAATAAAGTGATGGACCAATACAGAAAAAATATAGGTGGAAGGATGCATCAGAGTGTGCCCATTTCAGATATGCACAAGAATATGATAAAGCAATGAAATAAAAACAAACTTTGGTTGATAAAGGTGCAACAATTCAAGCCCAATTTCAAAAAATAGAAAAGTTCACTTTAGCTTCAAAAAGTTTACAGTTTGTTGTTGTACTCACTATTCTTAAAAAGGGTAGACCTATGTCAAATTTCATTGATTATAAATATCTATTTTGACTAGCTGATGTGCAAAACTTACCCAACATCCATTGGTCAGATCGAAGTGGTTGGAAAATTGTAAAATATCTATCAATGGTTGAGCAAGATGACCTCAAAGAGAAAATAAAAAAGGCCAAATTCATATCACTTTCAATTGATGAGGTGTCTGTTGTTGACAACACATCTTGGGTTTGCATGCATGTTTACACATTGGAAAATCATTTAAGGCAACCTCATTTACTTGGACTACGCAAGATGGTGGAAAATTGCAATGCAAAAAACATCTACAATGTTGTTATTTCTAGTTTAAAGGAAATAACAGGAATGAATGAAATGGAAATAGCCACTAAGTTAATATGTGTCGGAGCTGATGGTGCTGCTACAATGCAAGGACACAAGAACGATCTTTGTGTTAGACTACAAACATATGTTACCCCATATTTTATCCCTATTCATTGCATGGCTCATAGAATTAATCTTACATATAAATTTGTGGATACATTTACAAATGTAGCTATAGTGGAAGACCTTATCCGTGAAATTCATGATTATTTTTTACATAGTCCAAAAATATTTTTAGAGTTTTAGTAGTTTGCACTTGGAGTTACTGATGGTAAAAAACTCTTAAAATACGTGGATACTAGGTGGATTTCAATGTATCAACCGACATATAGAGTTTTCAAAGAATATCAATCCTTGGTAGGGTTTATGTATGTAAACCGTAGGGTAGTTGATAAGGCTAAGGATTTTATAGCAAACGAATGACTAAATTTGAAACACTTCTCACATTGTGTGGTATTCTTCTAATGTTGGAAGAAATGAATACTTTGATCAAAATTGCACAAGAAAGATCAATTTATATTGTGGATTTCATCAGGGCGAGAAAACAAATTTGCTTACATATTGATACGATGTATTCATCTGGTGAAAGTTTTATGGATCCCATGTTTGAAAGTTGGAGAGCATTGACAAACATGAATGATCCTTAGAACTTTTTGAAGTTCAATATAAACGATCATCTTTGTATTAATGTCCATGGAAAGAAAATTCCTTTATATTATTTTTGTTAGTGAATGGATATTGCTACAAATGAAGTTGAACAAATGCCCATAACATACAACAAATTTCATGTAGTTGTAACAGATACAAAAATTAAACTGAAACAAATAGCAAAATCATTGACAAAAGAGATCAGAGACCGTTTTCAAAGAGATGAATTGCTTGAGGCTATGGATGTGGTTAACTCGATATTTTGGAATCCTTGTAATGAATACCAGAATATAAGTGGTTTGTTTCAAAAATACATGGGCAATCTTGCTAGCCATTTCACTAAACCTGTGGTATTCAATAATATTGAAATCAATGGCATTCTCAACAAAGATCTTTTGATAAATCAATCAAACTATTTTAGAACAATAATGTCTGCTCAAGTTTCACAATTTGCTAATCACCATGAAAGATGTTCTATTTCACGTTTCTGGAAACATTTATATCCCAGTAGTATCCTGCAACATACTATGAGTGAATATTTTAGTTTGTATGAATTATGCCAAACAATGATTTTAGGATATGTTGAGGATAAAAGGGTATTTAGTGCATTATCATATGTAAAATCTAAATTTCGGAATAAATTGGACAAAAATTTGGAAAATTGTTTGAGAGTATATGTGTCGACCTATGAGGTTGAGAATTTTCCTTATAAAAGAGCTTTGTCATATTGGAAATGTTTTGCAAAGAGAAGAGGTGTCATGAATACCCTAGATGATCAGGATAATGGTAACACTGATGACATTGTGATGATAATTTTTTTTGGAATGAGTGTAGAAGAATTTGCACAATCTGAAAAGAGTTTGTTCCAGCTTTCACCATTATGATGCAAATATGCTTTCATTTCCCAATATTATATTAGGATTTAATTCATTTATTTTATTTGATTTCAAATATTGAGATTTGATTATATTTTGAGACATGTTTTCATGTATTTTGGAACATAATATTGATTACTGCATCACAAATATTATTGTTTTTTACATGTATTTTGATTTCATATATTATGCTATCAGTTGTCAACAAAATATGTGTATATTATGATTTCGTATATTTTGAAAACCATGTATTAAATAAACCATGTATTGAATAAACCACATATTGAAAACAAACTATTGAATAAACCATGTATGGCAAACCATCTATTGAATAAACCATGTATTGAAAACAATGTATGGCAAACCATGTATTGAATAAACCATGTATTGCAAACCATGTATTGAATAAACTATGTATTGAAAAAAACATATGGCAAACCATGTATTGAGTAAACCATTTATGGCAAACAATGTATTGAATATACAATTTATTGAAAATAATGTTTGGCAAACCATGTATTGAAAATAATGTATGGCAAACAATGTATTGAATATCAAATTAATTGAAACCATGTATTGAAATCATGTATACAATAAACCATGTATCAAATTGATTGAAACAATGTATTGAATATACAATTTATTGAAAACAATGTATGACAAACCATGTATTGAAAACAATGTTTTGAATAACAAATTGATTGAAACCATGTATTGAAACCATGTATACAAATCATGTATACCAACCATGTATTGAAACCATATATACAAACCATGTATTGAAACCATGTATTGAAAACAATGTATGACAAACCATGTATTGAAACAATGTATGACAATCCTTGTGTTGAAAACAATGTACTAACTAAACCATTTGTAGCAAACTAGATATTGGTGCTCCATTATTACATCTACATAATTCAAAATTATTTATTTCATCCACACAAATGATCAAAACATTACAATATTGAAAGAAAAACTAAAAAGTAATATAAAATTTATGTAATATAAAATAATATGTTTAAAAATATGTTAAAATACGAATCTTTGAAACCATGTTTCTTTTCACCACAATGCCACATTCCAGAATCATCAAATAAGAAAACAACAGTTCTAATTTTCTAATTTTTTTTGTTGCTAAGTGCCTGAAGTGTCAGTTGCATCTACCTCAATATCCTTTGTTTCTAATGTACCAGACCGTACCAAACTATCTGTTGTAGTGTTTATCCTTGATAGCAATAAATCTTCTTCCTTCGCGGGATATTCTTTAAACAATGCATTCAACTCTTTCTCATTTTCTTTTACTACAACATCCACATCCAAACCCTTTTCTTTGATAAGCTTCTTTAGCCAATTATTTTCTCGAACAGTGTGTTGTAGTCTCTTCTTCAATTCAATAGCATTAGTCACACTGATTTTTGTAGTATTGATCCACGTTTTCATGGTTGACACCTGTTGCTTTAAATGCTGATAATTAGACTGCAAAATACAAGAGAAAAATATTAATATTAATTAAAATATATATTAAAGAAAATTTTGATTTTTAGATATGTGTAAAACTTACATTTGTTGTAAGTCTTGCAATTTTTGCCATTGCTACTTTCTTCTTGTCCAGTTCCTATTCATTGAAATTTGTTTGGGCTTCGACATTTAGGTTCTCTAATCGGTCAAGTATAATGGCTAGAACTTCATCACTTCTTGTAGAATCGGTCTTGACGGTGCCATATTGAGATTTTAGTAACAGAGCATCGAGCTTTTATGGCTCATTATGTACCTTTGAAAACAACTCCTTTCTATGTCTAAAGTTCTTGTATCGACCATTTATTGCTTTGATCATAATCTTGGCATGATATTCTCATTGTCTTAATGTATCAATATCTACAAGAAGATTATTAGTAACATTAGCCCTACATCTGTTTGCTAGTAAAATATTTTCTAAAAATTTTATTTTATCATTGGTCGGATGATGATTAGTGTCGACATGTTGTTGGGGGGAAGAGGAAACATCGGTGACATCTCCTTCAACATTCTCTTGTGCTTCATCACCTAACCCTAGACCATAAAGCAGATCACATGTTTTTATTGGAAAATTCAAATTATTCATATCTTGACACATAAAATCATCATCCAGATTGGCATCTCGAGGGGGCATCTAAGGAGTGCTTTCTAAATTTGATAAATTATCAAGTGTTAAAATTGGGAATGATGTCCCTGAAACAACAGATTGACCTATAGTCTGATTCTATGTATTTAACCGACTATTGGTTCCCTAAAGTGGCTGATGCAGTGGTGTGAGAAACTATTTCCCATGCATGCGAGATTGGTTCCTCACCGGTGGTGCGGGTTGTGGTGATTGTTGGACTTGATGTAGATGAACTTGGTGTTGATGGACTTACGATAGGACTGGTTGCTTTTCCTATTGTGCACCCGGTGGAAGCATCTATTTTTTGAGTCTTTTAAATCGAGTCGGTCTCTTTACAAAATTTAACATGAAAATTATAAATTAAAACTAGTTTTAAAAACAATGCCATTAAAATATAACAATTTTAACTAAACATACCCGACTCATACTCTATAATCGTTGTCGTTGATGGTGCAAGTGTTGTCCTTTGCTTTGAAAACAATTAAAATATTTTCTCAAACTAAATATAATTGAATATTGTTAAAATACATTATTAAAATTAGAACTTTTGAAAAATATGTTTACCTTGTGAGCTAGAGGTTTCATATTCAATGTTCACTGTAGCATATGCATGTCTAGAAGTAAGATAAGCAACACATGTATGTTGTCTATCAGGAGACCTCATACATTTACAGGTGGAAGGTATCAGTGACGACTGTGACTACGAGTCAGAATCGCTAGACGCTTCTTGAATCTTGATGGTGGTATCCCTTTTACTAGACGAGTGAGCTGCTCTTCTCTGTTTTCAAAAGAAAAATAGAAAATAACAAGATTGATTGAAATTTGAAAAGACAAAAAAGAGAGACTATTCAAATATATAATTTTACCTGTATTTCATTCTCATTTATCCCAATACGCAACAAATCCGGGTGCAATGCAGTTGGAGGACTTTTTTTATTGAATATTGTAATATGCTTCATAAAAAAGACAAAGAATATAGTTGTTGGAGGTTATTGTATATGCAGATTGAATTTTCTGCGTAGAAAGGAGGTCCTATTTTAGGTGGTTTGAAATGAAAGTGGACCAATCATATCTCCCTCTATTAATACAACGAATCAACAATGACAAAGCCCAAAAGGGTATTTTTGTGGGTCGGCCCTGCAGAATAAGCCTTCCCAAGAACAATTCAATACATACATAAATAAATTTATCTGTAATGTTGGAAATGTTCAAAACCCTTTTGAATTAACTGAAAAATAGAGAGAATATTATTAGAGAATAGACATTGGAAATAATAATACATCAAAATTAAGGATTAAAAAAAACACAAATTTTAAAAACTTACCTTTCAAATGGTCTGGATTCATGTCATATTTGGATGCCAACGTTGATTTGTTAGATTCAATCAATACGTACTAGTTGTTAACAAGGAGACCATCTAAAAATGGTAGTCATGTTAATCGCTGGACATCTGAGGGGTTCACAGTAAAAACAACATCCTTGTTATCAACTTGGATCTTTACAATGGACACATCATGGTCGTAGGAACTAACAATACGTTGCATCAAGGAGATGTTGACGTCCAACTGTGGCATCTTCATGACTCCAACAACTTCAGAGGCGTAAATCCAGTTGGAATCTCTCCTAGGAATGTTAAAAATATTCTTGACGTTTAGGCAATTGTAGCTCTTGAATGATACCTTGGAAGGGAGAGGAGAGGAACCGCTAGCCATTTCTGATAACGTTGGGAAAATGCTGGGAAAACGTCTTGAAAATGATCAAAAAACACTCAAAAAATTGTTTGAAAAAGGTCTAAAAACACCTTGAAAATGGCCTAAAAATGATCAAAAAATGCTCAAAAAACCATCTGTAAAAGGTCTAAAACCGTTGTAGAAAACGCACTAAAAATACTAGAAAAAGCTCTAAAATTGCTCTGGAAATCGTCATGTGAAAGGTGAAAATGATACTGATATTCTATTTATAGAAGTTTGCATGCCTAAAGTCGATGGATGTGTGACACATGGAAAAGGAGAGGACACATGGCAGCATCTTATTGATGGTATTTGACGATCGCATTCTTCCTGTCACTATGTGACAGTCACCACGTGACAGTTGCCATGTGACAGTCACCACTTGATAGTCACCATGTGACAGTCGTCACTTGACAGTCACCATGTGACAGTTGCCACTTGTAAGTCACTACTTGATAGTCGTGCCTTGATAGTCGTAATGTGTCAGTCACCACTCGTAAGTCACCACTTGACAGTAGTTGTTTGGCAGTCACCACTTAACAATTACCATATGGTGATCACCACTTGATAGTCGCCCTTGGCAATCGCCACTTGACAATAGCCTCGTGACAGTCGCGCCTTGACAGTCGCACCTTGATAGTCGCTTATGTTAGTCACCTTGTGATAGTCGCTTCTATCAATTGCCATTTTTAAGATTGAAAAATTCGCTGCATAGTTTTCAAAAAATCATCGATATTTGATAAATTTTCTGCAAAACTTTGAAAAATTTACCCCGATGTTTATACACCTTAGGACTAGATTCACCCCGATTTTATAAATACACTTTTGGGCCAACCCCTTATGCATAAACCCTGCTTATTATGATCTTGGCACATCACCCCTTGTTAGCATAGGATCCTTTTCCTTTTTGTTATCTTTGTTTTCTCTTTTTATTTTCTCCTATAGATGGTTATATTAAGATGGAGTAGAAAGAGCATTGAAGGTCACATCTTAAAAGGATACTACCTTATAAAAACCCTAAAGGTATCTAATTGAGTTAATCCTTGTGCTCTTAAAGTTGCCCTATTGTATCCCTCCATGTAAGGTGCGATAGTCTTGACCATCTAGTCCCTACACCCAATGGTTGAGAAAACTGAAGAGGACAAAAAAGATATAAAAGCACAAACTATAATGGTTTAATTGACCTAACAATAAATATAGTATTTTATTATTTTCATGGAAATGGTTCCTAATAGAAGCCACACATAGCTTATTTAAAAATAATAATTTCTTAATATGTGCTTATTGTGATTCTGTTTGAATTATAAATCATTTTAGTTAACTACCATATTATAAATACATCTAGTCTAAAAATAAAAACTTGTTTACTTTATCTATCTATCTATCTATAAAGTAAACATATTTTTACTATGACATGACGAGTTTTCTTTATACATAATTTCTGCTTAACATGCTGAGAGGAGGAAGTATTCACCTTTGAGTTATCGATGCATTACACTCACATGTTTACGTGTTTTGCTCTTATGCAGAGGAATATTATTCTAATCTTGGCACATCACCCCCTGTTAGCGTATGATATTTATCGTTTTTGCTATCTTTGTTTCCTCTTTTCCTTTTCCCCTGAAGATGGTTAGATTAATATGGAGTAGAAAGAGCATTGAAGATCATGTTTTAAAAAAATCCTACCTTATAAAAACCCTAGAGGCATCCAATTGAGCCAATCCTTGTGCTTTCACAGTTACCCTGTTGTATCGCTCCATGCAAGGTGCGATAGTCTTGACCATCTGATCCCCGCATCCCGTACCCAATGGTAGAGACAATCGAAGAGGACAACAAACATATAAAAGCACAAACTATAATAGTTTAATTGACCTAACAACAAATATAGTATTTTATTATTTTCATAAATGGTTCCTACTAGAAGCCACACATAGCTTATTTAAAAAATAATTTTTTTTTAATATATGCTTATTGTGATTATGTTTGAATTATAAATCACTTTAGTTAACTACCCTCTTATAAATACATCTAGCCTAAAAATAAAAGCTCGTTTACGTTATTTGTCTATCTATAGAGTAAATATGCTTTTACTATGACAAAACGAGTTTGAACAATTGGTAGGAAGTTAAGAGTTTCACATTGTAAATCAAGGTTTAAATCTCATGTGCTTACTCTCTTTTATAATACTATCAATATGGAGATATTTTTGTTCAAATTTCCTTAAACAACATAATTTCAAATAAAATAAGCTCAGGTGCTTTAACATTTTGTCAAGTGGAATGAGCATAAGTAGTTAATTAGAAACCTAGACTCCTGACAAAGAAATCCATGCTCAATGTTAGAGAATATTACATTATTTGGTATTTTGTATTTTTGTAATTGTTTGATATTTGTAATTATTGGAAGTTTAATAAATATTACTCCCATGGAAAATTGAAGAGACACATCTATGAGAGATTGAGAGGAGATGAAGAGATAGTTGAAGATGAAGGTGAAAATATAAGAAGAGGCTCCATTATCTATAAAACTATAGCTAGAAAGAAAGAATGTATCTATGAGAAAAATATGTATCATATGTGAGAAGTATATATTGTTATTTATGTGTTAATGTCTCGCTAGTTTTTATTCTTGTATCAGAGTATCATTTAAGTAAGAATATTTTTTATAATTTGAGTTCTTGCTTTGAATAATTTGTATTCCTGCATTAATATTTGTTGATTGAACATAGGTATTTATGAACAGTGGTTTCAAAGCTAGATTTGAGTGTATGAGGTTTTAAAGTTTAGTAAACGTCTATTAGTTTTTTTTAGGAAGGACAACCATCACCATTCAATGACACGCCTTGGAAATTTGAACATTACATGGAAAATAATATGAGAGATTTATTTGTCTAAGATATAAAGCTATTGTTGTCTAAGCTTGCATAAGAAAGATAATAAGAAGCAATTTATCACAGATGGGAAGCAATGCTTAGAATCCTTGAGGTGGAAGAGTAAGAGATTTAAAATGCTACATGAGTTCCTTTAATTCATTGTCTAGCTATTATATTTGCAATATGGCATAGTCTTGTGTTGTGATAAATAATAAAGGTAAATTTATTTCTTTATACAAAGCTCCAATTTTGAATTTCATCTTTTAGTTGAGATATCTCTAATATATTCCATGTTGGTTTGTAATGTCCAAGCTCTTATATTTGATTTGTTGTCAAAATAGATATATAGAAAGTATCTAAGAAAAAAACATTTATACAACCAAGTTCCTAATATTCTGGACTGAGTTTTACAAAATACAACTTAGAGAGAAATAAAATGCATGAGTTTGAAAGGATAGATTGTAATTATTGATTATTATGGAAGGCGAGAAGGTGCAACCACATAAATAGGCCAATGCATAATGAGTATGCAAATAACCTAAGAATGTAACAATTGTTGAAGACGAGACAATTGAGCAAATGTTGGAGTCAGTTGGAAACAAGCTGGAAGTGAAATGTCTAATGTAGAATAGGATTCGATAAAAAATTAGCATCAAGCAGACATACCTAGGTGAGCTTTGTAACACTCATAATGTGCAAAGTGAAAGTTAATTACACATATTTCAAGGTGATTAGATTCTAGGAAAATAAATATTTTAGTGTTCATAAAGGTACACATACTCATTTCTAATTACAAAGCATTTTGGTAGAGTGTTAAATAGAAAAAGGATTATTTGGTGGAAGTTTGATTAAAAGGAAATTTTGAAAGAAATTTGATATATGGAAAATTTGATGGGAATATGATATTTGCAAGGGAGATTTAAATAATAAAAGTAAAAGAGGAAAGTTTATAAAAATAATTTTTTAAAGGAAAATTTTGATTCGTTCAAAGAAGTTAGAAAGGATAGAAATTACCTAAAGGAGATTAAATATATTAAATTATTTTATTTGAAAAAGAAATTTATTGAAAGAAAGGAATATTTATTAGAAGAAATTTATTAAAGGAATTTAATCAAAGAAAAGAAAGAAAAATTATCAAAAGAAAAGAATTATTAAAGTGAGAAGAATTATTAAAGGAGAGAAAACTAACTAGAAGGAATTTATTAAAGGATAATTGGAAGGAAGTTTATTTGATATGAACAACTGAGATTACAATTTAGAATCAATGCTAAAAAAATTTCATTGTTTATTTTTATATAAATAAAATAATATGTGAATAGGCATGATTCAAGATGTGGCTTTACAGGTAACTTTTTTATAAATTTATGTAGTGCAATTATTAATTAATCATGAATAATAAATAAGTAATTTAATTGAATAGTTATATTAATGGATTGTTGACCCATCATTCCTCCCACCAATAAAATCATTGGTCCCCAACATGTTCAGAATAGGAGGAAGAAAGATCTGAGATAGTTGAGGATCGTAGTAAGCGAAGGATCTAATGAGCCTAAAGTATAAGATTATGTAAAAGTGGTGTGATGTTCTTGATGTGGTGCTTCCTTCAGAAGTCTAGTGAATCTTGAAGACATGAGCCAAAATGGAAGAGTTGAAATCCATTGAGAGAGACAAGTCGCTAAAGAACAAAGACAACTCCAATTATAGGAATATCCATGTGATGCCTATTGATAAAATAAGAGGTTCATGGTCTTATGAAGGAAGAGACAACAAATTCGTCTACAGGAGTAACCATGTGATGCCTGTGATCACATAAAGAGGGTCATGGTCATGAGGAAGTCTACTTCTAAAATAGTCTCTACTACAGAAGGTGGATTTGCTGGAAAGGATACAAATGCTCAAAGAAGAACTTGCATAAAACAATTAACCTTACAAATGCTAGAAAGGATATAAAGGATACAAGTGTCCTTATATTAACATTCTCATCCTACTAGATTGCATGGATAACCAATTACTGCACCACAAGGTGTTATAGAGGAGATCATTAGTTACGAGATTCACTTGCATTATTTTTTGGAGTATCAGGTACTATCAATAATGCACTCCATGATACAACTCCATAGAAATTTTACAAACAGGAGGGTGAAGCCAAACCCGAGGTCGAAACAAGAGGGCAAAACTTTGATGCACCACTAGTTATGTGAAACATTCACAAAATTGAATTTTTTTGCTTCTACTAGGTCAGACTTGAAAAATGCTTTTCAATGAGTATATATAATCCTACTCATAATTGATCTTATGACTTAAATTGCAAAAAATAATCATCTTGTCAAGAAAAATTTCGTGGGAAAAATTCCACAGCTTATTTCAAGGGAATGATTTGTCCTCCAATCAAAATATTTGGTGAATATTGTGTTGTAAAATACTACATGCCCTCTATTTTCACCTGCACTATAAGGAGAAAAGCAAATGTAAAGAGTATCTAACCCTTCCCCATGGATGTGGGATAAATAGAATTAAAACACATGTAAACGATTATGCTCATAATGGACACCATGTCCAACATAATATTTTTGATATCCTCCAAGGGTCATGCATGTTTATGCTCATAATGGACACCATGACCAGCATAAGCTTTTTGATATCCTCCAAGGGTCATGCATGTAGAAGTGATGATACTAGAAAGTCAAGAGGATGGGCATGAGCAGCTAAGGCAAGCGCATGGGTGCACACATTTTTGTGTAGTAGGTGTATATTAGGATTATGCATAGTGGCGAATATTCACAAATTAGACGAATATTAGGATTTCCAAAATTGAAAATTGGCGAATATGAGGATCTTTGAAGTCGGCTCATTCACCTAAAATTTTTAGAACCAATTTTTTCTTAGGATCAATTTGACACAATATATATCCAAACATAAGCACACTTGTACTTGTTGGAAAGATCTTTTTGAGCCTAATATAATGGTGGTATTTTTATGAAGTTATAAGGTGATTTAATAGGTCAAAAGTTTCTCCAAAGATGACATTACCTTTTAGAGCTTCAAATACCCCAAAATTTTGGTGTGAAGATGATTTATTTGATTTGCTTAGAATTCACCTTTTTTTTTAAATAAAAGGGTAAATTTTTTTTGATAAAAATTCTAGATTACAAAGTACAACTGAGCTTCCAACCAAGACTCAAATAAATAGCCAAACAGGCTAAAACCACTAGACTAGAATGACACCCAAAAAAGACAACAAGAATAAACCACATTAAATATGTACATCCCTATGGATCAACTCCCATAGGCATTGAGAGTCCCTAGACAGGAGACTCTCCCAATTATCGATACTCCAAGGATCCAGCAGCTCATAAGCCCTTTTGGCCAAGTAATCAACAACCACATTCCATTCCCTTGGAATGTGCACAAAGGATATAAATTCGAACTCTTCACTCATTCTGAGAATCTGAACGGCTACAGAGGCCAACTGCCAATTAACTTCCTCCACCCTTTTACTATTTAAAATATTAACTACAATTTGAGAGTCAGACTCACAGATAATCCTATGCCAGCCAAGAGAAAACCCCCTTCACAAGGCCTCAAGAATTGCAAGAGCTTCCATAAAATTATTGGAGTGAACACCTTTATAAATGGAAAAGAAAAAACTGACACCACCAATAGAATCTCTCCCAACACTGCCAATGTCCAGGATTACCCCTGGACGATCCATCAGTATTAATTTTTAAAACTCCTCTAGGGGGTGGCCTCCACCTACCATCTCTCCTAACCTTCTTGTTGAGCTAAGGAACCCTACTAGGGCTAGAAGAGTTCACACCATCCCCAAAGAGACCAAGGTCTTGTTGTACCTTCTCCTCCATAGAATCCAAAAGAGGATCCACATCACATTTGCTATGGATGGTTTCTTGAACCATATACAGGATCCTTTGCCAGATATATTGAACAGCCAAATAACTGCCCTAATATATGCATCGGTTTCATTTGAGCCAAATTTTCTAGATGATGCAAGAAGGGCCCAAATTCCAAGCCACTCGAAGAAAGGGGGTCTTGGTCGGAGGTTTGCCCAAACTACTCCAAAACTCCACCAGGGATAGCACATGAAAATATGGATGGTTCTAGGCGCTCCACCAATGGTGCCAAATGTCTCTGGCAAAGGAGCATTGGAAAAATAAATGAGAAGAGTCATCCTCATTCTTACCGCAAAGGACACAAAAAGAGGGACCCTGGAATCCCCTCTTCCTCAAATTATCCCAAGTGAGGCATTTATTACGAGCTACCAACCAGAGAAAGAAGTTACATTTTGGCCAGGCAAATTTGTTCCACACCTTTTTCCACCAAGTGATAGGAAGACTCCCATACTTTTGCTTATCAAGAACCTGATAACCATAGTCTACCGAGTAGGTTCCCTTAGGATCAGGGTTCCAAGCCATAATATATTTACCCATCAATGAAGAACAAGAATAAGAGTAAGCACCTCTCTGTCCTTGGCCAGTCCCCCTTGGGGCCATTCTTGTGGATCTTTCCACCTGTACATCTCCATATTTCCAAAATACTGGATTTTTTTAAAGTCCTCCACACGAGACCAACCTGTTTCCAAGAAAAAAAATGTTTAGGGAACGTAACCTAGGATATTGATTCAAGATAGGAGGGTGGCCATCCCAATAATCCTCCCAAAAAAGAGCATTTGATTGCTGATTGCAAATCTAGAACAAACCCTGCTTGATTAAATTAGCTCCTCTTTTCAGAGTGTCCCAGATAACTGAACCTTTCCCAACCAAGTTGAATCTAGGGATTTCAGCCTCAGAAATACCTCTCAATTATTTACAAGATAATATTTTAGCCCAAATCTGATCTTGAGAGGTACACCATCTCCAATAAATTTTTGCAGCCAAAGCCTGCCCAAAAAGAGCTATCTATCACAACCCAAGGCCTCCCTCTTGCACCGGCCTACATATAGAATCCCACCTAACCAAACTCTGTTTAGATTGATCAAGTTTTCCAGACCATAAAAACTGTCTTTACAAAGCATCCATGTCCTTGATGAAGTGAGAGGGAGTTATTTGTACAAAACATCTATAAATGGGTAAAGCTTGAACAATATATTTTACAAGCAAGACTCTACCTGCAGTGGATAGCCATCTGAAAGTCCAGTTATTCACCTTCCTTCTAAACTTATCAAGCATAGACTTCCAAGAAGATCTAGGTAGAGGGTGAGATGAATTTGGAATACCAAGATAAATGAAGGGGGGAGTCCCAACCTGGAATCTTAGAATGCGAGCAATATTGGCTTGAATAAGAGGAGGGTATTGAAGAAGAAAATAGAAGACTTGTCCTCATTAATCAACTGTCCAAAAGCACCAAGATATATGTCAAGAGATTGTCTAATATTGCCAGCTTTCATGATAGTGGAAACTCCCAACAAAGCAGCATCATCAACAAATTGAAGGTGGGAAAGAGGTGGCAAACTACTATCCCACTTCCACCCCTGAATGATACCCTGCATGACTTGAGACTTGAGCAATCTTCCCAACCTTTCTACCACAATGATAAACAAATAAGTAGATAAAGGATCTCCTTGCCTCAATCTCCTTGAGGCCTCAAATAGCTCTGATGGATCATTATTAACAAGAACAGAGAATGAGGAAGAAGAAACACAGCTCATCACCCATTTAATCCATTACTCCTCAAATCCAAAAGCAGCAAGAACTTTCTGAAGAAAGGGCCATCTGACCCGATCATAGGCTTTGGCCATGTCCAACTTAATGAACATAGTTTTCTCCTTAGAATTTTCCATTGAGTGAATAGCTTATGTAGCAATAACAACCCCATCCAATATTTGTCGGCCAGCAACAAACCCTCCTTGCTCCTCAAAGATGATTTTGCTCAACCATATCTTCAGCCTCTCAACAATAATTTTTGTGATGATCTTATACACAACATTGCAGAGAGCAATAGGCCTGAACATATCCAAGGAATTTGCTCCCTCTTTTTTGGGTATAAGCACCACAAAGGTAGCATTTAGGTCTCTTAGCATCTGTTTGTTCTCTTGGGACTCGTGGACCACCTCCAAAAGATCAAATTTGATTAAATCCCAAAACTTCTGATAAAACTCAATCGGGAATCCATCTGGACCTAGGGCTTTTCCTTTTTTCATCTTGAATACAACATTTTCCAACTCCTCAAGGGAAATTGGACCCATCAAGTGCTCATTCATCTCTCTAGAAACAATCGTTGGAATACAATTTAGAATAAGATTTTCATTCTCATCATCTGATAGGGACTCCTCCTCGAAGAGAGGAAAAATATCTCTTAGTCTCTTCTGAAATATCCCTGAAAGAAGAGAGCAGGGCACCCTGAGAATTCACAAGAGAGGTAATCAGGTTACCATTACGATGAGCCTTAACTGAGTTATAAAAGAAGGTTGTGTTCCTATCCCCTTCTTGAGGCTAATCTACTCAAGATTTTTATTTCCAAAAAAATTCTTCACTCAGTTCCCATTCAGCAAGGTCTTTTGCAGCCTCAGATTCCTCAATAAGAAGCTCCTTCGTGAATACCTGATCTCTAATCTTCCTTGAAGCTTCTTCCATCCTTCTAAGAGCTGCCAGCTTAGCCAAGGAAAGGTTCCCAAAATTCAGTCTATTCCATCTCTTCAATTTATATTTTATAAATTGTAGTCGCTTCATAAATGAATACATAGCGGTGCCATGAGGAGGTTTGCCAGTGGTCCACCAGCCTCGCATGAAATCATGAAGCTTAGGATCACGAAGCCACATAAGTTGAAACTTAAAGGAGGGATTCTTTTTTAGCCCTGACTCCAAAGCAGAGAGTTTGATAGGCCAATTATCATATCCCCTACCCTCCAGAATCATAGAACTAGCACCTATGTTATTACCCATCCAATAACTAGATATCAAAAACCTATCCAGTCTCTCTGATATGGAAGCTTCCCCACACCTTCTATTGTGCCAAGTAAATATCCCATTATTTGGCTTGATGTCAACCAAGTTTAGGGCCTGGATATGAGCACTGAATACAGAAGAAAAAGGCTCAAGACGGTCCACCCCACCATGTTTGTCCTCTAGACAAGTGATAGAGTTGAAGTCTCCAGCCAAAATCCATGGATACAAGGGAACCAAACTTCTCACAAATCAAATGTGATTCCACAAATTCAATCAAATGTGATTCCACAAATTCACTTTACCATTGTAATCAACAGGAGCATACACATTTGTAAGTAGGATTATTTCACCAGATTCATTATCATGCCCGACCATTGAAATAGACCATCTGCTAGAAATCCAAGTAAGAGGGAATATATTAACTGGATCCCATAAACAAGTGACGCCACCAGCATATCCACATGCACCAATACACTGACATTGTTCCCTTCTCCATAACTTGGGAGCAATACTGAACATACTATCAATAGCCAATTTAGTCTCCTGAATAAACACCACATCCGAAGAATGCACACGAACCAAATCATGAACAACTTTTTATCTGGGGATGCTATTCAACCCCCTTACATTCCATGAGAGGATAATAATTTTTGGGGGTAATAAAAATGGGATTCCAATGTTCTCACCAAACCTGACTCCATCAAAGTCTCCCCCATTAACTTAATTTTATCTCGGTCCTTCTTTCGACCCACCTTCATATTCTTATCCGAAAAACTTTTTTAATTATTTTTTGTTGCAATCCCAACACCGTAGGAGTTTTGCAGTCTAAGGATGACTGCATAAGTGCCTGAGTAGGAGAGGGCATAACTAAATCTGTACCACTTTCTAAAATAGTTTCCCTTATAGGGCTAGACCCAACCATGTCCTCTATACTTAGATCCAAAGCCCTTTGTTCTTCATTTAAACTCCCTAGATCTGATTCCTTAAGTTCCCCCTCAAGAAGAGACATCTGATTCGGTCTTGTTATATTTACATCAGGTAGCGACGTTTTAGGTATCTCCATGCACTGATCAAGATCATCTAATATTTCAAAACAGTTGAGTAGAGCATCTGACTGGCTATCCTTAAGGTCTTTGTTTGCCCTTCGTCCTCTGTTTCGGGCTTTTACTAGAACAAAACCTTCCTTATCTTGTTCCCCTTCCTTTATTAGGGCTTTTCCTTTATCCAAACTTTGTCCAAACGGAGAGGGCCCAGGATTTGAAGCCACAGGCGAGACAAACTTAGGGCATTTTCTTTGTAGGTGGCCATATTCACGACAAATCCAACAATGAAATGGAAGAACTTCATAGTCAAGTTTTTGAACCCATGTAGTTGATCCAAATTGTATTTCAATAGAATCTAGAATAGGATTATTTAAGTCAATTTCAACACAAATACGAGCAACATAGATTACCTTTTTATCCATTGTCTGTTATGACGGTCCAACCGGCTTCCCAAGCAGAAGGGCAATCTTATGCAAGATATTGATTCTCCAGAATTCCAACGAGAGCCATGGAAGCCGCACCCATACTGGAACCCGCGACGGCCGCTCCTCTAATGGGTTGAAACCCACATGCCAGGGTTTAAGAAAGAGTCCCACTTGGTTATAGAAATAAGGACCCCCTTCAAATGCTTTTTTACGATCTGCAATACAAGAGAAACCACCATAAAATAGTTGTTCGCACTCAGCATCACCTCCACATCACCTTCAGGATTCCAAGTCTTCCTGACCCAAGCCTCCAAAAAGGGGAGAGAAATTTGGATGCCCAAAAATTTGCCAATAAGGGTATGTTTGGTTAGATACTCCACATCTTCCACCATCGAGTCTGGTTGAACCACTAGAACTAGCATGGCTTCACATCGTTCCAAACATCCATTGTTCTTTAACAAGCGATTCTCGACATGCACTGGAAAATCTTGTTCCTTCCAGTCATTTTTAGATGAAAAAATATCACGAGCATGCACTCTCTGTGTCGGACCCGATGCCATCATGACATTCCTCCAAATTTTTAGACCTCCTTCGAAGTTGCTGCCATCCCCGTAGAGCAGTTTTTCTTCATCAAACCCTAGCAGAGTAGTTTTTCCTCATCAAACCCTAGCAGAGCTCCAAATTCTATCAATATCAATATCAATCATTCCACTTAGAATTCACCTTGATTTCGATTAGGATTCACCATTTTTTTACAAGTACATATCGGGTCTAACCCCTTATGCATAACCCTGGTGTCTATCCTAGTGAACAATGCCTGTAAAAGAAATTGTGATAGCCTCTTCCTGGTAGTTGATAGACAGGCATGTGAAGTCGCATCATCCAACATAGACTCTAAAATACCCATACTATAATTCCATGAACACATTGTGCCAACACCAAAATAGCTTGAACGGTCTCAGCTAGAAGAAGGAGCTGATGGTAGTGGAGGTATTTTTATTTTCTTTGAATAGAAGATAATGTTACCATCATTAAATATAGTTTGATTGAATTGCAGTGCAAAATAATGTACCTGTTCATTTGTCATTCACCTCTCATAGTTCGAACAAGTAGATTTTTGTTGGTGCAAGTTGGGATACCATTAACTTTATGGGAGGAGGATATGATATTGTCGAGATCAAAAATATGCTCCACTTGGCTTTGTAGCTTGGATTTCACCAGCTTGATAGTGTTGGTGAGGCCCTCTTGATAGGTCTCCTAATTGATCAGACTCGTGCTAAGGAATGTCTCGACGTCGCTGGCATCCAACTTAGAGGGCCTATTCATGTTAAGGGTAAACATGTAGGACAACATATTGGTAAGTGCATCTGTTGTATCGAACAACAACTCAATGCATTCTTCAAGGGTGGTGCATTCTATTCTGAAGAGTTATATTTGACATCTTCAGCACTAAGCCAATGGATGTGTTCACCACCAAGTGGACAACCCGCTTGGCACCTACATTGCACCATCCTAGTAAGGCTGCCATGGTGGAAACACACATCTAGGTATTAGTTGCACTGTTTCGATCCTTCATCATGGCCAACTAATGCAATGTTCAAGTTACATTGGCTGAATTTTTTTATAACTATTTTCCAATGAATGTTCATGTTTTGTGATCATGGTGCTCCATCGACCACACAAATAACTATAAATGACTGCACCCACCAACATGAGCAACATCATAGCCATGATGAGGAATCTCCTTCTCCTGACTGTGTTCTCTTTCAAGTACATTATTGAAAGAAGAGTTCGCTCTTCAGCTCTAGTGTTGTTTATAGATCCCTAAAAGAATCTCCCAAGGGATGAACATGGCTAACTCACACTAGTAGTTGGTGATTTTATTTTTTTAATTTTTGGGTTCCAATGGCTAATAACAGGCTTGCTTATGTAGATCCCACTTAAAGAACCTACAACTGCCTCACGATAATTCCAATGGTGTCTTTCTTACATCGAGAAGCTTCAACCAAAATATTAGTTGGCAAACTCCTAGGCCTCTGTCTTCGTCCCTTATTTACTAAAACTCAAGGAAGAGTTAACAATGAACTCATTTCGTGTGCTTGTAGTTTGCAAATATAGACTTAGACAAATAACATGGCAATAACATAAGGGTAAAGGTAGTAGTTTAACTGAGTCTTTGAGTGTAAGTAGTAGTTTGACTGAGTCTGTTGAGTGTGTGTTAGTTTGAGGACCCCAGTACTAACCCTGAGCCATCGGGGTCTCCCTCACTCCGGGCAGCTTTTACCGAGAGGTAGGGGTTATAGAGGTAGCTTCAATGATTTGATACCTAGGAAAGAATCTTTGACCTCGTACCCAATTGTTATAAGATAAAAGGATGTTATCAATTCTCCTTATATAAAAAAAAAATGGTGCATTACATGAAGGATCTAAATATTGTAGCATGAATTTGGCTCCTAGTTTCTTGCTAATAAAATCTAGGATAATGAGGCCACTAGAAAATTGTCCATCTGGTCAACGAGTGGGATAATCGATCTCATATGGATATTTGTCGATTTTAGCAGTGGTGGAAATGGAGTGCTACTGACCTCTACCAAATATTTGGACACAAAGTATGCAGGGGTGGTTGCATCCACAACCATTGACAAACAATGGAGAAATGTAAGCAAGGGAAGGGGAATTTCCACATTCAGGGCAGGATCTACCTACTCTAATACTAACTAATATGGGCAATCGAGATTACAATTCAAAATCAATACCAAATTCTTTTCATTGATCTAAATAATACAATATGTGAATTTGCATGATTCGAGATGTGCCTTAACAAATAACTTTTCATTAAGTTATAAAACTTTTCATTATTTATTATTAATTAATAACTAATAATTAATAATGAACAAGTAATTTAATTGAATATTTATATTAATGAGTCGTAGGCCCACCATTATATTAAAGGAATTTCTGAGAAGAAGAAAATAGTAATATTAATTGAAGAAAAAATTGGAGAGAAATTAGTCAAAGTGAAATTAATTGAAAGAGAAAATTAAAGAAAGAAAATTTCAAAGAATATTATATTAAATTGTTGAAATTAATTTATGGAAGTGTTGAACTATTAAGGGAATATTTGCTTGCAGAGTAGAAGGAAAATTCAAATATTTTTAAATATTGAAGCTCATTTGAAATTATAAAGTGAATTTGATATGCCTAAAGGAAAATTTTGGAAGGTATATTGTTGAAAGAACATTTTTTAAGACAAAGATAAAGACATATTATTGAGCAAGTTCCATAAGGTATGAAATATTTCTATCTCAACTTTCAAAGTTCATTGATATATTAAAGAAAGAAGAAACATAAATAAGAATTCAAAAGGTTTTCTACTAAGTAATTAAAAAGGAATTAATAATTTCAAAAGGAAAAATTAGAAGCTGCATTTTATTGAAAAGACAATTTGGCATTTTTTAATCATAAGATGGCAAAAGGAAAATAAAGCAAACAAAAAAAAAAAAAGCCAAAATTAAAAAATATGACTCACTAAAAGATAGTATAGGAGGAGTAAAGCAAACAAAATTAAAAAATATGAATCATCAAAAGTTAGTATAGATGAAGAAAAACAAACAAAAATTCAAATGTATGGGTCATCAAAAACAAATGGAGGAGAAGAACAATATGAAGTATTGAGTAATAAACTCAAAATGATGAGTGAAAAACATGACACATGTGACCTACTTCAAAACGACACTAGGGATAGTGCTCTTAAGATTGATTGTGAGTTAGAGAATTTTTATGTAGAAAATTGGGAGACGATTGATATATGTGATGGTCATGATGAAAGCCAAATAGCTAGAGATATTTTTTGAGAAGATATTGATGAAAATAAAAAATTGCTAAATTTGAATTCTTGATTACATTCCATTATTAGAAAAACTCAAAAAATGCATCAACAAAATTAATGTGGTACCTATCAATGATTCATGAAGAAGCTAAAAAGAGGGATTTCTCAATACTTAAGGACTACATAAATCCCTTTTTTTGTTGGAGAACAAAGAGTTGTAATTAGGTTCCCCACCCTTCAAAAATCACGACTCTCTTCGTTAGAGCTTGAGAGTTTACAAACAAATTCAATTCTCATCTCAATTGAGTTGCTATAGCTAGATACCTACATCATTTTTCATAAAATGTTTGAATTCTTTATTTTTATTTTCTAGATCTTCAATTTTTTGTGTAAATACAAATATTCCAAAATTCATCATCCTCTTCTCGACATTTTCCTACAACGACCTTCACAATACAAAAATTTCACCTCTACTATCTATGCATTGCATCTTAGTAGAGTAATATTTTTGCAACATCACACTATCATAGTCTGCTTTACCAGATTTGGATTTCTAGTGTCCTTCCTAAAGCATAAGTGCAAACACAAAAATTGTAATAAATGGTTTATATGGAAACACATTAATATTATAAAATAAAGTAAATATTACCAATAAAAAATATCAAAGTAAATTTTAAACATTATTTGATTCAGGTGGTCAACATTTTCTTTTAGCTTTAGCTAAACTTATTACTTTCTCTAACTATGGAAAATAAAATTTAACTTCATGATACTCAATTAAAACCCCTCTATTGGCTAGCCTATTTGCACATTTAATATTTTCTTCCCTTAACATATGTGTAAATTTAATTTCTTCAAACTCTATATGAAGGTCTTGTATTTCCACAATTATCTCTTGTATGTTCCATGGAGCTTTTGCTTTCCTCGTAATTTCACTTATTACTATTTGTAAATCACCTTTCATCCATACTCTATTCCAATTCATTTGTTTGCATATTTTTAACCCTTACAAAGATGCCAAGCTTCAACTTCATTACTTGTCTTAAATCCATTATTGAAAGTGTAATAACACAAAATTTCTCCTCTATTTCTATTTATTCCTCCTCGTCTTGTTGGTTTTGGATTTTCTTTAGATGCTCCATCAAAATTCAACTTGTCCAAATCCATATCTGGTGGTTTCCAATTTATATTATTTGCCTTCTTTTTGTTTCTCCTATAACCAATATTATAATTCCATTTGATGACTTGACTCCATCTATAAAGGCTTTTTGCTTCCAAATTAGGGATTGGGTGGGTTGATAGGGTTGGTTTAGACTCCTCTATGGCTAAACAAATCTTCCTTACCATTACCTCTAATCTTCTTGTTGGCAATTTGAGTTATTTTATGTTATCATTGATGTCACATAGATCATTGATGTCACATGGATCACATTGAGTTTTGGTGGCCAAATGATATTTTGGAAAGCATGGATAAATATAAGGTTTTTGTGAAAACCAAGGTAGGAAAAATAAAAGATTTTATTTAAAACCATGGATGGCATATTTGAACTGGGTTTTTCTTAAAACCCAAGTTGGCCTTTCGTTTTGTCGAAAAAGGTGCCCCGATGATGGAGATATTTAATTTTTAATATTTAGTTTAAATTTTAATTATTTAAAATTAAAATTAAAATTTAAAATTAAATATGCAAGATTTCCATCGACGTCATCCAAAATAATAAGGAGGCTATATAAAGGGGATACCTAAGGTTCATAAACCAATCCGTGCTCATGGTTAATAATCGTTGGCTAAGCATCCGAATTGAGCTCGTGCAAAAATCTTTTAGAAAGCAGAAGTAGCGAATAAACGAAGGTTGGTCGAAGTCCAAAGTCATTGTGGGCAGAGTGGTGCATTGGTAGTTGGATTTTGGCTAAGGTGTGTGGAAGCACAAACGTCAAGGTTTCGAATCCCCTTGACTGCATTCGAAAGGCGTTGGAAGAAAAGCGCTCGAAGCGCTTTTGATTTGGGAAAAGGGAGGAAAGGTTTTAAGGCACGTTGTGCCTTTCCCTTTCGAACGAGCGGCTAGCTTGTGTGGCAACCTTAGCCGCGGCTAAGGCACTTGCGGTGTGGGCAATTCGGGGGTTCGAATCCCCTTGAGGAGGTAAATACGTTTTTGCTCTAATTATTTCTGTTAAGCCCTAAGTTAGAGTTATAAGGTGGTTAGGAATAATTAAAGTTTTTAATTAAACTTTATTTTTATAAGGGTTGTGATTATTATTTCAAAGGTGGATGAGTTGTTGATTTAATTTGATGTTCATGAAATTGAAAATTAATATTTAGGAGAAATAAGGAGTTGTTATAAAATAATTTTTGAGAGGTTTATTGATTATTATTTTTGATAAGGGTTTTTATTAAAAAGGACTTTGGTGGATGTGTTTATTAAGTTGGAGTAAAAAGGTGTAAATTGAGTTATGTTTTATCTTGTGATTATTATTTGAAGTCCACTAACCCTTATTGAGATTGGAAAGGAAAGTTGTGTTTAGTGTGGCAGATTTTGTGGACAACTTCTTGGCATAAAAAAGGTATGGACACATTCTCCTATTGATTGTTTATGGTGGTTGATTTTTGAAATATCATTGGAGTGAAAAGGATTTATTGTGGTTTCCTTTTCAAAATTGGTTGGTTGAATGCTTCAAGGTTTTCTGGTTTGAGAGTTGTGTTTAAACCTTGTTTTATAAGCATAGTTGTTGAAGCCCATTGGTTATGTAAAGAACTTGAAAAGAACATGAGTATCATTGTTATGTGAGATTTGTGGTTGAGCATTGTTGGAAACATTTGAGTTGGTTGATACATACTTGGACTAGGGTTTTGTGAGAAAGAGTGTCCCTTGTGGTGATTGGTTGAGTTGAGTTGATTGAGCCTAGTCAAGTGATTGTGTGAGGTGATTGTTCAAGTCCCATGAAACAAACTATTCTATAATTTTGATTTGAGTTGAGATTGAGCTTAAAACATATTGAGTCTCTAACAATTCTCTTTATGCTTCTATGAGTTGACTTGAGTTGAGATTGATTTGAGTTGAGTTGAGTTGAGTTGAGTTGAGATCATAGTGGATCATTGTTGTCATCCATTGTAGAGTGCATTGCCATTCATTGTTGAGTTCATCTTTGAGCCTTGCCTTCATAGATTTGTGGATGATATTTGAGTACTACTTGAGCATGATTGATTGAGCCTTTAAGAAGGCCTTTAGGATAGATTGTTGGACAAATTTGTGGCAGTTTGTTTATGATTGATTGAGCCTTTGAGAAGGCTTTGTGGATATTTTTTGGGACATATTTGTCGATAGTTTTAGACAAATTTGTGGATAGATTTGGGACATGTTTTGATGAGGTTCTGAGTGAGTCTATTGTGCAGAGTTGAGCAAGTTCTTGGTGAGCTTGCTAGAGCAATTTTGGACAAGTTCTTGGTGAGCTTGCTAGAGCAAATTTGGACAAGTTCTTAGTGAGCTTGTTGAGAAATTTTTGGAAAAGTTTTGTGTGAGCTTGTTATGCAGATTTGGACAAGTTCTGTGTGAGATTGTTATTGCCTAGCTTTGAGCAGATCAAAAAAATTGGACAAGTTCTGTGTGAGCTTATTGAGCAATTTTGGATAAGTTCTGTGTGAGCTTGTTATGCAGTTTTGGACAAGTTCTATGTGAGCTTGTTATTTTATAGCTTTGATCAGATCAAAGAAATCATTGTATTAGATAAGATCCTTATTTCTATGTGAAATATTATAAGGAGATTATCTTGTGGAGTACCCCACATTTGGGGAACCACATTAAATCTTGTGTCTCAATTGTGTGTGGTGACTTGTGCTCTTGCTTACTATTGCTATCTGAGTTATTAATGCACACTGCTATATTTTGTTATTGCAATTAAGGACACTAATTGATATTGGTTTGGAAAGAAAGTAAAAATTGGGCGCTATACTATTCACCCCCCCTCTCAGTATAAGCTTGTGTTCTTCACTACTTTCCTTTCCTTGAAATATTCTTCTATTCCTTTTTAGCCATACAATCCAAAGTATTGTATCTTTTGATATATCCCAAATTGTTTGTAAAGCCTCACTTTTAAAAGTTCTTTACAATCACTTTAACCATTCTTCAATTCTACCATTCATCACCATGCATTTACCAAACATATTTTCCCAAAGTTTTTAGACTATTGAGTAGTATCCCAAGAGATGGTCTATACTCTCCTTTTTTTACAAAGAACACACTATGAGAGGCCATGAAAACCCCTTTTTATAAGGATATACTAGGATAAAATTCTTCTATGGTCTACTAGCCAAACAAAAATTTTGACTTTAGGAATTCTCAAACTATTCCAAATATCTCTCCATATTCTTTTGATATTCCTATTTTGTTGGTGCTTTACATTATATCCACTTCTTATTGTGTCTTCTCCTCAACTATTCAACTCCCAAGTTAGCTTATTCTTGGCTCCCCTTGGAATAATAATTATTGTTATCTTTCTGCTCAACAACATCCTAGAATCAATGTCTTGTATACTTGTAAAAAATCTTCTTTCTATTTTTATCATCAATCCTTGTACATAATGTTTGAACCCTATCACCATATTTATCTTGAAGTAATCTCATCCATGAGTTCAAAATTAGATCTTGATTGAGTGGTTCTTTATCACACCAAGTATCCATCCAAATAATGTTTTTCTCCAGTTCCCACCATCCATCTTAGAACTTTAATCATTAAATCAATTATTTTTTTTAAACCATTCCATAGAGTCGAAGCATTTTGTAATGAGGGTGTATTAAATATTAAGCTTGGGTCATTGGGCTCAACATATTTACTTAGAAGAATTATTTTCCATTATCTTTGACTCTCTTTGTACAATCTCAAAATTACTTTTCTTCGAAGAGCTAAGTTTACATCCATAAGAACTCTTAAACCAATATCTTCCCTAGTTTTATCATCACACACCTTGCTTCATTTCACTAAAGGAAATTTCATTTTATCATGTAATCCTAACCACAAAAATGATCGCATAATATAGATTAAACTTTTTCTATCAATTTTGGCATATCATACAAGGACATAGTATGTTGAAATGGCATGTAAGACTAATATAATTAGTTGCATTCTTCCTACTAACAATAACCATATACATTTTCAATTTGGTAGCTTATTTTTAATTTGATTTATAATTGGATTCCATAATTCTATCCTCATTCTTCCCTCAAATAAGGGTATCCCTAAATAAGTTGTCAACAAATTTGCTTCCTCCACTTGAAGTAACCTACATATCCCTGGTTTGACTCTAGCTAGGGTGTTTGGGAAGTAAAATTTGGATTTTGTCCTATTAACTTTCTATTGTGACGCTATTTTGTATTCCTTTAATAAGTTATTGCAAGCTCTAGCCTCGTTTATCTTTGCCCTCCCAAAAAGGGTTGCATCATCCACAAACTATTTATGGGTGATGTTGTCGATGTTATTACTAGCCATAAGTCCACTTATTAGCCTATCTTTGTTAGCCTTCTTCAAGTTCCTACCCAAAACCTCTGTCATAATAATGAATAAATATGGTGATAGAAGATCTCTCTGTCTAAGACCTCTCTTGGATTTAAAATATTATGTTACTAACCTATTGACCAACATTGAATATGAAACTATAGAGACACAAGCTTTAATCCATCTGACCCATTTCTTCCTAATACAATTTTTTTTTAAATTGTAAAAATAGAATCCTATTTAACCTATCATAGGCTTTACTCATATCAAGTTTTAAGATCATTGCTTTCACTTTTTTTGAAGTTGTTGAATGTAAAACTTCACGAGCTACCATGATCCCATCCAAAATATGTCTCCCTTTCACAAACCCTCCTTGCTCTTTTGAAATAATTTTGTCTAACAAATATCTTAACCGATTCACCATCACTTTGGAGATAATCTTATATGTCATATTACATAGGCTTATGAGCCTAAATGAATCAAATAATTTTGCATTCTTCTTTTTTGGAATTAGGGTAAGATATGTTGCATTTATTTTATAAGGTATGTATTATTTTACCCTAGAATGTTCCACTACCACCAATAAATAATCCTTCACTATATCCCAATTATGTTGATAGAATTATGTAGAGATCCCATCCAAACCTAGGAATTTATCCTTATCAAAAAATAAAAGAGCTAAATAAAATTCTTCTAGAGTAATAGGCTCCATCAGTTTCCTATTGTCTTTGTTTGTTATAATTTAAGGTACTTATTGTAGTAGTTCATCATCAAGATCTTCAAACTCCTCTAATCCTAGAATATTTTGGTAAAAAGACCTTACCTCCTATCTTATTTTAGTTTGGTCTTCAATCGAAACCTCTTCTACTTATTTAATTCTACTAATTATGGATGTTGATCTCTATACTATTGCCATCCTATGAAAAAAATTGTATTTTTATCTCCTTTTAACCAAGTCTATCTTGATTTTAATCTCCAAAATTTCTCTTCCTTACTCAAAATATTATTATATTCACTAAGCAACTCCCTTTCCTCTAATATTGGATTATTGTGATCACCTTTTTCAAAGAAATTTTCATACCAACTAGTAGGAATACATTAACTAGTTTATTGTCATGCATATTAAACCTATGCAAAATTGTTTCAACATATTTCCTTTGATTCAACCACAATTTCTTGTTAGGTTAGTCCCTTTTTATTTCCATGCCTAGGATATATTTAACATTCCCTAAATTTTTTATATCAAACTTCTTAGATAATTGATCCTTAAGTTCTCTAATCATATCTTTACTATTTCCAATGAGAAGCATATCATCAACATACAAGACTATGATTAGAAGATGATCATCAACATGCTTAACATAAACACAATGATCAACTTGACTTCAAACATACCCAATATCTAAGACATAAGCATCAAACTTTTGGTACCGCATCAATATGAGGATTTTTTTAATTTACAAACCATGTTTAACCATAAAGTTATCAAGCTATTTCATGTAAATTTCCTCTTCTAGATCTCCATGTAGAAATGCAGATTTAACATCCATTTGTTTTACTTCAAAATCAAATATGGAAGCAATGGAAAGTAGAAAACTAATAGAATTTAATTTAGCAAGAGGAGAGAATTTTACCAAAGTCTATCCCCTTGATTTGGAATAGACTTTTTTCCTCCAATCTTGCCTTGTACTTTTCCAACTTACCCCATGCAGTAAAATTTTTCTTAAACACCCATTTACAATTGATGGGATTTCTACTTGTAGGTAAAAAAACTAGATCCCTATTCTTGCATTTATTCAATGCCTCCATATCCTTATTCATTTCCAAGACTTGCTTTCTTTTGAAGAAAGATCTTCGTTCACATATCTAGGTTCGCCATCAATACAAGATAAAGTAAATATACAATGAAAATTTTATGGGCTATACCTTTCAATTGGTTTTCATTATCTTGTGAACCTTCTCAAGGGCATTGGAGCAAGATAATCTTCTTGTTCCTTCTCAACTCCTTCCTATCCATCATGTTCATGTTTATGTTTAGGTGCATCTTCTTTAATTTCAAAGTGCACCTTATCCTTCTTTTGCTCTAGTTGTTCATTTCTAGGAAAAACACTCAATTCCTTGAAAATCACATTCTTAGAATAAACAAATTTAGAAGTTAATGGATTCCAAAGCTTATAACCCTTAACATTTTCACCATAACCAATGAAGATACATTTTTTAGCCTTGAAATCTAATTTTGATCATTTTTCCTTAGGCACATGAACATATGCCTCACAACCAAAGACTTTCAAATGTGCAATAGAAGGTTTATTTCCATACCAAACTTCCTATGGTATTTTACTAACAAGAGCAAAAGTAGGAGACATGTTTATCAAATAACAAGTAATATTAACAAATTTGAGCCAAAACTTGTGTTCTAAGTTAGCACTACTTAACTTATTTCTAGTTCTTTCCATTAATGTTTTGTTCACTCTCTTTGCTACCCCATTTTGCTATGGTGTATACGGAATAGTTTTCTGTTAAATAATCCCATTGTGTTTACAAAATTCTTCAAATTCATTAGAGTAATCTTTCTCCCATTATCTGATCTCAAAGCTTTTACTTTCTTTTTAGTCTGAGTTTCTACAAGCACCTTAAATTCTTTAAATTTGCTAAAAACTTCAAATTTATGCTTAAGAAAGTAAACCCAAGCCTTTCTTGAGAAATCATCAATAAAGGTGATAAAATAAAGAGATTTACCAAGAGATAAAACATCCACAAGTCCAAAGACATCACTGTGAATTAGATCTAAAATCTCTTTTGCTCTAGTACTTGAAGTTAAGATATTTACCTAGATTTGTTTTCCAAACACATGGTGTTCAAAAAAATTAAAATAAAGAGAAACATCAAATAAACCTACAACCATTTATTTATTCTTTAAGGTATTCAAACCTTTCTCACCAATGTGGCCAAATCTATGATGCCACAACATAGACATAAGCATATGTTTTTTTACATTTTTAAAAACAACAACATCATTACGAAAGGTAGAAGCATCCAATCTGAATAATGTACCTTGCCTAACACCCTTTTCCAAAATTATTGCTCCCCTAACAAATTTACAACCTTGCTTGTCAAACACTACATGCACACCATTATCATTCATTTTGGAGATAAAAATAAGATTACAAGCTAAACTAGGAATATGCAACACATTTGTCAATGTCTTAATTATCTTATCACTAAAAATCAATTTTACCTTACCCTAGCCAACAATCTTATGTGAAGTGTTGTCACCAAGGTAGACTTTCCCACCATCATATTTACTATACTTTGAGTACCAATCCCTATGCAAAGTCATGTGGAAGGAAGCACCTAAATCAATTAGCCATGAATCATCACTAAAGCTATTAGTAGAAGTATAAAATGCATCACCACAAACATTATCATTATGGGAGGATTTTTATAAGAGGTATAAATATCTTTTTCCTTTTCTTTTGTTTACATTCCTTCTTAACATGACCCCTTTTACCATGGTTCCAATATTTCACTTTACTTTTTTATGGAGATTTAGATCTACCCTTAGACTTGGATTTCCTTTTATCTCCCTTGTTCTTATCCCCTCTCTCCTTAAACTGAATCCTTACAAAAAAAACATCATTAGAGGTACTATCTATGGACTACTTAATTCCTCACTAAATAGAGATGACACAATATCTTCTAGTTTCAACTTAGTTGTTGTACTACTTATAGCCATGATTAGATTGTCCCATGAATCAGGTAAAGAACATAGTAAAGTAATGCATTTATCCTCTTCATCCATTTTAACATCTATGGATGCTAGTTGACTCAATATAATGTTAAAGGCATTCAAATGATCAACAATAGAATCCCCATCTTGCATCTTCAAAGAATACAATTATCTTGTTAAAAAAAAAATTATTAACCAAGCTCTTAGTTTGACATAAACTACCTAATAGAGTTTTTTTTTTCGTTACAACCAATGATATGTCCAATTGGTTATAGTTACTCTAACCTCCTATGAGGTGTAACAAATAATGTATTAATTTTCTGACATTGGTATTTTTTTAAACGCTTTTACAACCTTTGCCAAGTGTCTAAAGAATCTTTCCAAGGATCCACAACATTACATTATTTAATATTTTCCTAGGAAATTACATATTACAATAATATCTAAACTTTGTACCTAATACTTGCAAGTGTACAAGACACTTAGTCCTAACAAAATATTCTTAAGGAACACCCAAGTCTAGGTTCCACAGATCCATCAAACATGCTCAATACTACATATAAGTCTTGATTGAGTTTATAAGAAGATATACCCCACGATCATGGCAACTAAGCTAAAAGGGTGGTTACAAACATATCTCTAATAATGTGAATCAAGTTAACTCTCGCATCCAAGTTTGGGTGTGGTGTATATAACAAACCCAACTAATTGAAGGCCTAGCCAAGTGCAAGTCCTAGATTAATTTGGTAGGGTGTGATAAACCTAATGAACATGGACAAGGCCAACTGCAATTTTGGGATGGATTTAGTGAAAAAGATACTCCACATTCATGACAACTATGGCAACTAAGCTAAAAGGGTGGCTAAGCACGTCTTTATTGATGTGCATCAAGTTGACTCTCATGTTTAAGTCTAGGTGTGGTGTATGCAACATACATGACTAATCGAAGGGATAGCTAGATGTAAATCCTATATGAATTTGGTAGGGTGTGATGTATCCAATGAACATGGACAAAGCCAGGTGTAATTCTTAGACAAACTTAGTGGAGGACTACATTCATGACAACCAAGTTGAAGGGGTAGCCTATGTGCAAGGATTGAACAAGGTGTGGTGTACCCAATGGATGTGGCTTATTGAAGGTGTAACCATGTGCAAGTCCTAGACGAATTTGGTGGGGTGCAACATATCTAATGGACATGGTCCTAAAGGAATTTGATAGAAGAGATACCTTGTAATCATGTCAGTTACGAAAATGGATGTCTAGACACAAGTCTTTAATGATGTGTATTGAGTAAATTATTGCATCTAGGTTTAAGTGATGTATTTTAATAAATATAACCAATTAAAGGGCAACTAAATAGAATTCTTGAACAAATTAGATGAGATACAATGCATATAATAGACATAACCAGGGTTAGATACGAGTCCTAAATAAATTTAGCAAAAATAATACCTTAATCCTATTAGCTTAGTGAAAAAAGTAGTCAAGCACAAGTTGTAATAACTTGTATCAATTAAATTATTACATCTATATTTTCAAAAAAAACAACCAAAATGTAAATCTTAAACAAATATGACCAAGCAAAAAAACAACCAAATGTAAATCTTAAACAAATTAGGTAAAAAACAACGTATCTAATGAACATAGCTAAGGTTAGATACAAGTCCTAATTAATTAAAAAAAAAAACTCATAGTGATAGTGGCTTAGCTAAAGGAGCCCTCAAGCACAAGTTTTTGATGACACACATCTAGTAAACCATGGCATCCATATTTTAATGTGACGAATTCTAGACTACATCATGACAAGCATGAAGCACTTGTGAGGACAAGGAATTGGTTTCAAACTTTGTCAGTTTAAACTCCGTGCATGTGGGATGCTTGACCTTAAGTTTCATACACTTTAAAAAAAATAGTGAGATAAAAAAAAGAATGGATTGGGTTATGTATAAATTTTGAATAAATTTGACGGTAAATGATTTGTGTTAGGCAATTCCTCAACTTTTTTTTATTTTACTGTCTTCAAATAAATCTGCCATAACCCACGGCTGTTCCAGGTAAGAGATGCCAGGCGAAGTCCATGTACATCGGTAAACTACTCGGAAGAAAAAAAAAAGGAGTAAAAAAACAAAAACTAATTATAAGCGAAATTTAGAGAAGAGAATAGATGTTAAGCAAAACTTAACCTAAGAGGGGAATGTATCATGATACAATTTTACAAGATACAATGTAAGTTTCTCACAGCTAGTGACCATGATAACAAAAATAAATTGATTTCACATTGTGGTTGGGCTTTGAATCTTATCCACTCCAAAACCGCAATTGCAACACCAACTAGGCATAGGAACTTCATTTCCATTGCTAGTCTTCACCATGGCCTCTAGACTGCTTATGTTGCCTTCTGTGGGCTTAGCCCATGTATTGCCTACAACAAAGGCGTTCAATTTTTCTTCTTCATTTTGTCTAAGGTCATCTTTCAAGGGATGTCCATTAAATCTGAATTCATATGGAAAAGTTCGAGCAGGTGGATTTTCTCAGTTGGTCATGGGGAACCGCTCTCTAATTCACCCACCTGGCCAAAAATGGGAACCTGTCACTGTTGTGGCTCATAAAGGATACAAGATGAAGACCCACAAGGTTAGTTTCAATTTTTCTGCTAATTTTTCATTGAATTTTTTGTATCCGGTTGCCTTGAGATGATAGAGTTCTGAGTGAATTTGAGCTCTTCCATTGAATTTTGAGAGAATGTTTTTCCCATGAAATCCATGTGAATTCTTATTGGTTTCGAGTTCGTAAATTGAAACTTTGAGAGAATGTGTGTCCTTCATGTGAAACACCATATTCTTGAAGGCCCACAAGGTTAGCTTGTTATTCGTCTTCTATAGTTTTCGTTGAATTTTTCTTGTTTTGCCTTGAACTTATGTACTTCTTGTTGAATTTGAGTTCTTCCGTTGAATGTGTGTGTTTTCAATGAAAACCATATGAATTTATAAGGAGATACATAGGATCAGAATTAGTTTATTATCCAATACTTGTTGGAGGGGGTTCGGGGCATCTTAATCTGGATTGAATACAGGGGGATAAACTTGTTTCTTTCACTTTTGTGCTCCAGGAGAGACGCCACCAAACCCCTAACACCTTGCAACGAACTAACACGTTGGAATGGCTCTACAAAGTGTAGGTTTTTATTTTTGTTAGGGGTTTGAAAGGTGTCTTTAATGTCATATTGTTAGGGATTTCAAAACTGTCTTTCATGTCTGTCTGCTGGAGTGACAATGCAAATATATTTTGACTTTTTCCATTGATAATACATAAAGGTCTTTGAACCCAAGGGGTTTCCCGCAGTTGGTGGGGAGCAAAAAGTTTACTCCCTAAACCAAAGTTCCAGTAGCAGGCGTGATCCTTAATATTTTATCAAATAGCATAAGCTCATGTGGTTAAATACCTTCATTTTCAAGGAGGAGACCCGGGCTCAAAACTCGTTATCTTATACCATCATGTGGTTTGTTGAAATGCCGTCGTATCATGGTCATGACATAATATAGGTGGGACCCGTTTTAATCCCATATAACCAATTGTTAAAAAAAAGGGTATTTTCTTGGTGGTTCAATAGCAAAGTCATATTCAGCTGGCTCCATGGGGTGAGTTCAATCTTTGCTAGGAGAGAGGTGTGTAGACTGATTTGTAACTTGTGATGCCCAGACTTTTGTTTTTTTTTTGACTTGCATTTTGATGCTGCTACATTACTTGCACTGTGTGTTGGGAGAAATATGACATAGATATTAGGTTACATTATAGTACATTCATTTGCAGGTATCATGCATGACACTTTGGGTGGTTAGTTGGTTGTACTCACCTGACCCCTGGTTCTAGATAGAGTCAAAGTGCAGTTGGCTAGAGTCATCCGTCTGCAGGGGATGTATTAGTCTTGAGGACGGCTGATCTCCTCTGCATTCATAGTTTGTGTTGCATCATTCTCAATGCAATTTTGACATTTTTGGCATGACAAATTGTCATGTCTGTGATGAATAAAAGCCAAAATTTTCATGACATTGAACAAAAACAAAGAGAGGCATCAGAAAAATGGCAATATACAACTAACAAATGTTTAATAAAAACAAAGAGAGCCATTAGAAAAATGGCAATAAACAACTAACAAATCTCGGAGACCAAATGCAATTCTCAGAATTTTAAGGTAATGATTAATGCCCAAGGCTGCTACAATCTAAGTGCAATAAGAAATTATAGATGTAAGATGAAAGAAGCACAAACCGCTGTAGTGCTTTAAATTTGCTATGCTCCACAGGTCAGCAGGCAAAGGACTACAGTTTTCTGTTTTCAGGATGAAGTGGATTACCGAGCCGCAGTTAAAGCTGGAGTAGGAGTGTTTGGTGAAGTTCCTGATCTTGGTCTCTCTTTATCCTCGCTGGGATGGGTCCAGAAATAGCAGTTTCCAATTCAATTCATAATTTGGCCAAGTGGTCCTTTTTTTATCTACTTTGAAAATCTTTGATATAGTTTATTATAGATGAGTTTGTAACTGAGTTAATGTGCTGTGAATGATTGTGCAAGTTCCATTACTTAAGATTCAGATGTTTGAAAATTATAGTACATCCTGACTCTAGATTCAAACATTATGTTGAAAACCTGAAATACCTGGTGTCAAGCTGTAATTACCTGAAGGCGCTCAAACTGGGGAGGGTGGGTGGAACTTCTAAAATGAATGTATATTTAGAAGTCAAACCCAGGGAATTGCCTATCTTCTGTTGAACCAATCAGGAAATTGGTCCTTGCTTTGTACTTTGAAAATATTGATACGGTTTATTAAAGATGGATGTGTAACTGAGTTAATGTACCATGAATATTTGTGCAAGTTCATTACTTAAAAATTCAGATACCTCAAAATCACAGCGCATCCACAGTGCTAGCTTCAAACATCATTTTGAAAACCTGGAATACCTGCTGTAATCAAACTAGGAAAAAAGCCTTCTGAAAAGAAAAAAACAAAATTTCAAACCCAGGAGTTGCATATCTTCTGCTGAACCAGTGAGCAACATCCTTTCATATGCCATGAATGGCATGCTCAGACGAAGGAAACTCGGTATTTGTGCACACATTTCTAGGTTAAGCATGAGCATGGTGCAATCTCCACGAGTTTGCAGCATAAGTGTTCATTGACATGGAAAATAGAGAAGTTGCTACCAATCAGAACTTTCAGAATATCAATTGCGCCTCGGTCCATGTACCGTGAATATTTGTGCAAGTTCATTACTTAAAAATTCAGGTATTTCAAAATCATAGTGCATCCAGGGTGATAGCTTCAAATATCATTTTGGAAATCTGGAATACCTGCTGTCAAGCTGTAATTGCAGAACGCACTCAAACTAGGAAAAAAAAGCCTTCCTAAAAATAAAAAACAAAGTATCAAACCAAGGAGTTGCATATCTTCTGTTGAAGCAGTGAGCAATATTCCTTCATATGCCATGAATGGCATGCTCAGAAGAAGGAAACTCCAGTATTCGACCACACATTGCTGGGTTAATTATGAGCATGGTGCAATGTCCCAGAGTTTGCAGTGTAAGTGTTCAGTGACATCGAAAATAGAGAAGTTGCTGCCAATCAGAAGTTTCAGATTATCAGTTGCCCCTATTCAGTCCATCCCATATCACTGTCCTTAAGGAGAATTGCTTATTGGTTTGATGCATATTATCTTTTGAATATTACAAAGTCCAAGTCTGGAATGTAACTTTTCTGATTACATTCAGTATAAACTATTTTTATTGATAACTCTTGCATGGAATAGGAACTATTTGTATTGAGAACTCTTGCATGTATTCTTTCTTCAGTCCCTCCAACCCTTCCACCAAAAAGAATATAAACTAACTTTGGTTGCCTAAAGGCTCTAACAAATGGTGATTTGATTGAAGGCAACCATGATGAACCAAAATTACACTTGTACCCTGAACAAGAAGATTGAAAATGGAATTGGTTTACATGCTTGTGACAAGATGAAATAATGAATTTTGAATTAATAAAAGTTTGCTGTTCTAGAAGTGTAATCAAACAGATTATTCACTATGTTGGAAAGAAAGGAGCAAGAGTCCTAGTGGGGCATGGTGAGATCAGTATATAACCTAGCAACATGTAACCTCTTGAGAGCTGCATTCTAGTTTGTTCTTTATGCTGATTAGAATAAGTTTAAAGTGTGAGATATTTATACAAATGTCAAATTCATGAGTTATAATCTATATATGCACACTATCTATATTGGTAGATAAATAGATAGATATGAAATTTTGTTTATCAGGGACGTTGATATTTGGTTAAAAGATCATGTTGTGAAACTGTTTTGCATATGGGGAGTTTTTTGTGAGAGCAAGAAGAAAAACACTAAATTCCAATTATATTCCATTCATTTAGGACAGGTCTGAAAGAGTGATATCATATATCCTTTTATGTATCGGTGGAATTTGAGCTTTATTTACATATTTCCTATTTCAAAAAATATTAAAATAATAACTAGAGAATCTCTCTTGCTTTTCAGTATAAATCCATTTGGATGGTTTGATGTATAGGCATCGGCTAAGAGATTCCGAGTGACTGGAAGAGGGAAGATAGTGCGTAGGAGAGCTGGGAAGCAGCACTTATTGGTCAAGAAGAATACGAAAAGGAAAAACCGTCTCTCAAAAATGGTGTGTGTCTATATACTCTCTCTCTTTCTTCTCAAGTAAACTAAGCTCTTCATCTGTGAAGAAAATCCTACTAGTAAACTTGTTTTTTGAATGAAAACTCATGGATGTCTTGAAGCCAGTATTGAACTGCCCACTATACTCACAGTTGTCCTGTACATAGAGCACTTTTCAAAACATTTTGCACAAAGCTTTAAAAATTTGGAATGCAAGTGTCTCATTCTGTCTTATGAATCAACTTAATTGTTTTACTCTCATCATATTGACATGTTTATTGATCTTACTTCTGTTTATGGCATGCTATTAATGCAAGCTAAACTAAGTAGTGAATGTTATAGGAAATTTTCAATGATCTCTTCTAAAGGAACACTAAGGAATGAAGAAAGTAATCAATGTTGTAGGAGTAGTTTCCATTAACTTAAGGCTGTTGCATCTGAAATCATATACGCCGAATTTTTTCCAAAATTAAGAAAAGTTCAGTAAGCAACAAAGATCCACATTCTCTTAAATTCTTATTTATGCTTGCCTAAGTTGATTAGGTAAACTGGTGCATTCCTACTAATGTTCAGAACATCTGAAATTATGAATGAACTCTAGCTAATCTCTTAGAAGTGTTTCTAACAGTTAGCTGAAGGGGAGAAGTCTTATATTGTGCTTTCCGAAACATGTTATTGAGCTTGGGGAAGGAAAAGGTTGCAAACTGTTTGATATTTCTTTGCTACTTGCAATGCACTGCATTTTCTTTCCCTTCTGTAGGGACATTCATTTTTTCAAGTCAGTGAAAACTAAAAGCCTTTCCATATCATCCATGTTCGCTGTAGAAAGGGTCTTGAAACAACATAAAACAGAAGGAGGTGAAGGTCTAGGTTCTTGAATTTCACTCCTTTATCAAAGAGAATAAAGACTTTCGAGATTTACTTGGACTAGTTTAGGCCTTTCAAATGGAAATTATAAAACGGATCAGATAAAAGGATTGTCTATGTATTAGCACAATCTTGATTGGTAATAGAAAGAAGGAACCACAGTATTTAGGGCAGGAAGATGAGACACACAGCCTTAAAGGCAAAACAAATTACATTGGTAATAGAAAAATAGGGCTATAATGTATAGGTTGTAGAAAATACCCTCACAACCGTAGGTTGTGATAATTCTTATGGAGTCTATGGACTAAGGTAACACTCAGGATTACTTTTACTGCTAGTATTACATCTGCTCATAGAAAGACTTCTGAATTTCCACACGTATTTTGAATATTAAATATTAACCAACATCCTTGTACATGCTTCCATCCTTTGGAGTATGCTCAAGAATTTTAATGGTTATAAAACTGAATCGGATAGCTATTCATTATATAAAAATTGTAATGCACACTTAATATCTTCCCCCACAGCTGTATCTCTCATCCAAAAAGGGTAAAAGGGGGGAATTACCTCAAAGTTAAAAACTGTGCTGTGTCTTCTATATGTTCCATGGCACCAGGTTTTGGCAACTCCTCATGTACCCAGGAGTTGCAGACAGAGGCGGCTTACCAGTTTCCTATCTTCTTCTCATTATTCCATGACCATGAATACTGGGAGAGTCTTGACAGGTTGAACTCAGTGCCCTTTCATGATTACCTAACCAGGGCCCCTTACTCCTGGCCATTCACTTGGGGGCATCATTAGATCCTATGTTGGCCCTTTTGGGATCGTTGGTGTTGATGACGACTCTGTTTCTACCTTATATCCCTCTACAGATTAAGGTTCCACTTGGGTCCACTCGAGCTCTTATCTATCTCTCTTTTACCTTGATTGCTGACTCGTTCTTCTTTTCATCATTTCTTTTAGCATGTTAAGGTTTACTGATTTTTGGATCCAGCCCTTGAGGTTGTAATTTAATGCCATACAGTTGTTCCACTCTAATTTAGTTTACCCTAGTTTCTTTACTCTAATTTAGCTTATTTGTGTAGTACTTTTTGGTTACTATAGTACAGTGTAACAACTCTCATCAATGAGTCCCATTGGCCTACTTCAGTTATCTGTGGACATGTTATCTAAAAAATGGGAGTCAGATGAAAAGCCTCTTTAGCATTAAGATCAAAAGGGGAAATGCCATTAAAACCTACTAAAAGTTTAGAGTCCTTTCTAGGTCATATAGTTAAAATGCGGTCATGTTTCTTTATGGATCCTTGTGCTTCCACATATTTACAAAGTCTTGAAGCCATTAAAGTAATGCATTGTCTTTGTCTGAAGGAAGGAATATCTAAGGGTCTGCAGAGGCTTCCCATGTTAAAATTTAAGGCTAGTTCAGGGTCATCTATGAATATATTGGTCCTATGCTTAGTGGTGACATGTTATTTATTTTTGCTGTGCAATAAATGAGATATTGATTGCTCTCTATGAATGGTGCAGACTTCAAAAAGAACTGGTGGTCAAAAATTATATGCTATATAATGTTGTTGGGCTTTATATTATTATGTTGAAAACTTGAAAGCCATTTTAGTTGTCTGAGATTGGGTAAATCATGCCAGTTCTGATTGCATTTTACATGTAACATTCTTGTTGACGAATGAATCAATATGCAATGTTGAATTATTCGTAGATGATATTTTCTATCACATAATGATGCTTGTAAGACCAGACAGGGCACACCAAGTAGAGTATTATATCATTTTTTTACTTCGGTCAGTGTATTGTGATTTTAAACCTGCACTCCCTTGTGGTCAGAAGAATTGGCATATGTTCATGATAGAAATGCTGAAGTTCATGCTAGCCTGCAAGGAGGACAAAATACATCAAAATGATATATTTTAAATTTATATTTTGCTTCCAAAACAACATGGTTGATGTTTCTTGAAAGTAAAAGCAAAAATGGAGCAATGATATTATTTAAGTGCAATGCTTTCTTTAGCAAAGGAAATATGCGAACAATAGATCTCAGCTAATAATGTCTATGCAAATAATAGCAACATAAGGCTGTCTACAATGCACACTTTGGGGGGGGGGGGTGGTTGGAAATCAACACAAAACAATTCGAGTTTGTAATGAATCTCAATCTTCTCCACTATTATGTGGATTCTGCAAATCAAATTCTCCAGGATCAACACTCTTTTTCATGTCCACTCTTCACTCTTACTGCCCCTGCCTCTATTAAGTTTCTGGTTTAGAACCCTGTGAACCTGACATCTGTTGTTGCCAACAACTTAACTGGACTCCCCTATCAACTCAAAACTTATAGCCACTGCTATAGAATCCTATGCAAACTGGTTTGTTCTTTCACATTTTTATGGACACCCCTTTTATTAGCAACTGTTGGTTACGAATCTGCCACTAGGAAAAGATTTGGTCTATCTGTGCGCCCTAGACCCGCCCAACAGATTGAAAGGCCGGAAGGAAGGAATGCCTTCCGTGCCAATCTCCAGAGAAGGCTGGCTCCTTTACTACACTACACTTGGTTTTAGATTAGGGAACTGGAAAGAGATTGGGAAAATGCTGAAAGAGAGGAAATAACTGAAAGAAATGGGAAATGCAGATAGTTTCAAGGGGAAGAACAGGCAGCACAATTACTAACTCCTACTTGAACCAGCAGCAATCAATATTATAAACATAGCAGAAACTAAAACTGAACACACACTGATATGTATCCTTTAGCAATTCCAGACTTCGTTCTTAATTCACACACTTAAATCCAGATTTCAGAATTTACTGTATGCAAATGAAGAAACAGAATTAACAGAAATAAGCATAGAAGGCATCATACACAGTGAAAAAGTCCAGAATCAGAACCAGGAGTCTTAATATTGAAGCAAGAAGTCCAAATACAACAGCTCTTTAGCAAGATGCCCCCCCCCCATTGCATTACATTGATCTGCCTTTTATAGAAGAAAATCCCCCCGATTACATTAATGCCCAACCCCCAAAACTGCCGGGGCAGTTGAGATTTGACCCCTGTCAGCTGACAGCATACCTGGAATACAGCTCACCCGTGTTTAGAGTGGCTCCGGACCATTTCTGCAGTTGGGAGAGCATGTTTCATCAATGCGGCTGGTGCAACTTGCCCTTTGGAGTTTTTCCGGGACCTGACAGGGCGTCCTGAAGGGATGGGCTGAGACTTGGATTCGTGCGTCATTAATGCGCCTCAGATGCCCACCTACCCCGCTTCTCGAGGTTCGCTTGAAATTTTGCCAAGTCTAGAATGAACTCCGTGGGTCGCTCATGTTTGGCTCAGGACTGAGATTCGCTAGAGAATAGGAGCGATGCTGAGAATCGCTCAGAAACGGAGCGAATCTGGGAGAGGAGCGAGTCTGGGAGTCGCTCGGAAATGGAGCGAACTTGGGAGCTGTGCCCTAGCGTTCGCTTGCTCTGATGGTCACCCGAAACTGAGGTTTGCTTGTTCTCGGAGCGAACTCGAGGAACTTTGCTTTGAGCGAACTTGAGGGGAACTTTCATGCTGTAGCCGACTTGATACCTCCAAAGCCCGCTGCCGATCGCTGGAAGTCGCCCCGAAGACGGGGTTCGCTGGTCGTTCAGGCGAACCTGAGACCAAATCCACCTTGACTAACTTTCCAATCGCTCGAGTTGTGGTTCGCTCGGAATCCTGGCGAGGCTGAGGTTCGCCGCAAAATTGGTGCGAGGCCGGGAGTCGCTCAGAAATGGAGGGAGGCTGGGGTCTTGGTGCCTTAAGGCCTTTTAGCTGTGCCTCGCTCTAGAGCCGGAGCGAAGCTGAGGTTCGCTCGAAATCGGAGCGAACTCGAGCCTTCTCTGCCGTAACTGATTCTTCCATGTTCATGCTGCAGTTCGCTCGGAGACCGGGGTGAGACCGAGGTTCGCCCAATCCTAGAGCAAACTCGGGCCGAGTCACTCCTTAGGGTTTTTTTTCCTTCCATACTACAGTTCGCCCGAGAATCTCAGCGATTCCGGGATTCGCTGCGCTTTGAAGCGATACTGGGGTCTTCTTACTCCATGCCTTGGGCTGCAGATCGCTCCTGGGCCTTGGCGAGGCTGGGGTTCACTCCTGGGGAAGAGCGAAGCTGAGGTTCACTCCTTTTGAGAGCGATCTTGAGCCATCCATACCTTAGACGATTTTTAGGTCTCCCAAGTGCTTCTTAACCCAGCTGTTGTTCTTCGCTCTGAGATCAACCGGAGATTCTGGGGTTCGGCCCTTCACCTGGACGAAGCCGATCTGGGAAGAAAGAGAGGAGAGAGAATTCAAACATGAAAATAGTGCAGCAGTTTTTCAAAAATTTTTACCCCTTAGTCAAAATGTGGCAACAGCAACTATCATCAAACAAAGTTACTAAGCGCTTCGAATTCTTACATATTCAGATAGATACCCATCAAAAGCTGTGCCACTAAGGCAGCATACCTGACTGAAGCCTGGGTCATTCCATGAAAGAGCTGTCTTGAATGTGATGTTGGTGGTGAAGAGTCTTGGCAAACTAGCTTGGAAATGACTTGGTTGGTAGCCAACTGGCATAGTGAAATATCATGCTTCATCTCAATGAGCAACACACAGCCCATGTTTCAAGCCAGTTGTGAGAAGTCTGTGCTTCAGGTATGACATTTATTGACGGTGATTGATAAGAAATGAAACGAAAAACAAAATTATGTTAGTGTCCAGAAATGACCCAAGTAGGTAAATAGGACTTGACCGTACAGGAATGTTAGTGTCCAAAATGACCCAAGTAGGTAAATGCAAGGGTAAAAGAAAGAAACCCCTCAAGAAAGAACAGTATAAGAGCTGCTAATGAAAACTATAAAAAGAGAGGTAAACTGAACAGGCCATACCCTACGGCCTGGATATATACATCTATGATATAAACAAGGATCTGATGTTTGAGGATGTTATACATGTCTCTATTGCTTTCAATCTCCAAAATCACCATACATGTATTGTCAGTTGCATTCCTAAGATTAAGACATGGAATTCAGTGGAAGGTAGAAGGCCTTACAGAGAAAACTAACAATCACACTTCATCCGTATTTAGATTAGAAACAGAGAAACACACAATAAAAGTCTTAAAAGGCCTACAGTCTTAAACATCTAAAAATGCTTCTAAATAGCAGTCCAGTTCAATCTGTGTTCTGCACATTTGAGGAATAGTTGGTGGAAATCCATGGAAGAATTCATCATGTGGTTCCAATATGCCATAGCTCTAGTTTTGACACAATTATTCTTGGACAAGACTTACCAGGTGAGGTATCTAGACGATCTAGCTCCATCAAATATAAGTGAAACTCATTCCAAGTATTGGAAGAATTACAGGGACAGGTGACAACTCCTCCATCAACATGCATAGTACAATGTAAGATTTCATCAAGTCCTGAATACTGAAATTAATAGTGGTTATCAAGTTAATTCTATGGGAAATTCTTAATTGCAATGCACCTCTACCTCTACCAGTTCTCCAGGTTATCACTAACCCTCAACTTGGTGTCCATGTTGGCTAGAAGATTGGCATGTTTGTTTGCTTCCTAGAAGTAGTGGGGGAAGGCTGCATCTCTGGATCTCTAGTGGAGGAAAGCCTCTTCAAGAATACTCTTTTCCCACATGAATGTCTCTTTGAGTGCATTGCTCTTATAATAACTGAGGTATTGCCCTTCATTATTAAGCATTCTATTTGCTTTATGCCATCTTGAGCCTATTGACTATGTCTATGGCATGAGGTTCATGATTTGTCTCCAAGGAACACTAATCCATAATAGCTTCTTCTTATGATCTCTTATTAGACTGCCTGCTCCTCCTTACTCCATATTTCCTTTTGAAACCCTTTCAAAATTTATTGTGACTCTGTCCTCCAGAGGTATCCATTTAACATGATCAGCATTGTTTGCTCTTGAAACCCACTTTCAGGGAATTGAACTGAACACATAACCTTGTATTTGCGGACATGGTTCCTAACCCAAAAGCAAAGGCCCAAACTGGAGGCAAACCAACATATTTATGAGTTGTTGTTTGAGCTGCAGAGCTCTTCAAAAGGGGGATAGAATAAAGATTTTTGTGGATTATTGAGAAAGATCCAAGCTCTGAAAGTCATATCTTCCACCAGAGTCATTTTTTGCTGACAGAAAGTGTAAGTTATCTTCTAGAGATCATTTTTTCTGATCTGGTGTCTAATCAAGGGTTTAAAAGGGTGCCAATTGATGGCTTTTAAGCCTTAACACTACCACAAATCTCACAGGTTAAATATCACAGGATTGAATATAATAAAGTCACAAAATAATAAGGTCAAGATAATAATGTGAGTAGAATAATATGAGCAAATTAATATGTATATCAAGGCTAATAATATATCAAATAACATTCAATAATAAGCAGCAATATGAATGTAAATAACCTGAATCATACATATACTAAGCATGTAGAACAACTTAAAATTTTAATTTGTTTTTTTTAATAAGCTATGTGTGGCTTCTACCGGGGGCCACTCCCATTACAAAAACAAAATATTGCATTGCTCTCATTATATTTCTAACAAGTTAGTTAAAGCATATCCAAATTTACCTTTATATCAAAGCTATTCTCCATCTTCCTCAAACCACTAAGTTTCCACAATGAACTCCTTTTATATTAGATGCCTTTCAAAATTTAAATCATATCAAGAAGAAATTCAACATTGCAAATAGCTAAAATATTTGTTTCTCAACCTCTATATCTATAAATATCTTATCTATAACAACCTCACAATTTATTAATACATTTTTTTAAGGTTATTATTCATTCCCCCAATATTCCAAAATATTATTTTCATTGTTATTTTTTATTTTATTTGCGAGCTTAACCGCACTTCTTGTTAGCACTTGTGATATTTATTTTTATTTTCCCATAACAATATCCCTCTAGGTTTCTTTTTCTCTTTGATTTTTCTTCTTGGATCTTCCTCTCTTTTTTTATTCTTGGCAATACTTTCATCTTCATCAATCTCTTTAATCTTCTCACACTGCTCATAATAAGACTTGTCATATTTACCTTTGACTTGTTCTAAAGGAACTGAAGTGCAAGGAATAACCTCAAAATTATTTTCTTCTTTATGATATGCTAGAAACCCTAAAGTGCAAAGATGCTCTTTTGTAGCAATTACATTCTTATTCTGCTCTAAAAAACCTAAATTGTTATGGGTTTCATCCATCATCATTTCTTTATTATGCTGCTCTTGAAACCTTAAAGTGCAATGGATATCATCTTCATCCCTTTCACTCTTATTACTTGGAGAGGGTTCTATACTACTTGAAAAAAGTAAATATGATTTACCCATAATAAACTTGACCTATTTTGCTATATTTGTTTTAGGAATTCTCTCCGTGTTTTCTTTTGCACCTTTAATTCCTTCTAAATATGCCAAATGAGACTGGAGATAGGTGTTCTTTGTCTTTTGTTTTAAAGGGGAATATCCTTGATATTATCTAGCTACTTTTATTGTATGATTTGCCTGCTTTCTCTTGAAGTTTATCTCATGGCTAGATTTTTTTGTCTCTTTCTTCATAGTTTTTACTTTGAAAACTCTTACCATGCATCCAATATCATAAGTAATGGAATACAATATTTTCATAATCCACTTGTTGATACCATTATCTTGATTCAAATATTATCTTAATAGATTGTGGCAAAGGTTTTGAAATATCCACAACACATATTTCAATATATATAGCATGTTTTTGCTCCTTAGTAGTTAGTCCTTCCTTGATGAATTTCCCTAGGTTATTTCTAATATTTTTTAGAACATCCTTATTTATAAGCAGATATAAAAGTCCAAAAAGCCTAACCCATATTGGAAGCTTCTTAATAGTGTCTATCTCAAGGGAAAAAATTCCATTCCATGCTCTCAAATAAAGTGCATCTCTTCCCCTAAACCATGGGCCACCAACCATTATTTTATCCCTAATTTTTGAACTAGAAAAGATTATGGGAAAAAAACCGTTCGAAAGAAAAGTCAGAGTAATTTGAATTTAATCACCACTTCTACTTGATACAATTTTGAATATCCAAAAATCCTAACCTTGATAGGTGGAACATACATGTTAACCATCTACTTTCAAGAACCATTATATCATGCTCAATCATCTCATCATCGATACTCACTTCTAGTGTAACATCTGCTACTTGGATTGAACATGCCATGTATTCTCTCTTTTGCTTATGTCCAACTTAGGCCTCCATACTTCCAACTAAGGCATCCTGACTTCCCATTAGGGCTTTCAAATATGAACTTCCTTCCATACTTGCTAATGGGGCTTGCTCTTGGCTTGCACTCGCTCTTGGATCATATTTCCTCTTGGCTTACATTCACTCCCATATTGCAATCTCTCCTACCTCGCACTCACTTTCGGCTTGCACTCTCTCTTGGATTACAATAGCCCTTGTCTCTTCTTTTTCTTGGAATTCCTTTTCTTTAGTAATTATTTGGAAATAATGTTTCACGGTTTGAAGCATTGATGCACTCCGAATGGACCTACTGCTCTTCTACCATGATTAAATCTTGGCTTGCACTCCCTATTAGCTTACACTTCCTCTTAGCTTACGCTACTTACTATGTTGTATTAGATTTTCTAGCATTTAGGTCGTACTTTCCTACTACTAATTCCTCCTCGCTCTTGGCTCACACTGGATTTTCTTCAACTGAATCACACTTTTATTTTGACATCCTTCTCAAACTTCCTCCTTACTCCTAACTCACACTTGCGCTTGCTTCCAGTCACACTCCCTCCCGGCTCGCGCTCACACTTGCTCCTAGCTCACACTCCCTCCCGGATCGCGCTCGCACTTGCTTTCAGCTGCACTTGCTCCCAACTGCAGTCACACTCGCTTCCAGTTGCACTCACTTCATAACAACTTACAATATTAATTGCTCAAAATTTATGCAATATTTATTACTCCTCTTTCTCTTACAAATATGATACTGGTTATGGTTGATTTTGGTTGATCGATACTCTTATGGAGTATTGTCTCCATAATATAGCCATAGTAATATGACTCTTTGTATACTTGACTATTCCTTTCCATATGCCAAGTCTCATGACTCTTGGCTTCTCTACTTGACACTTGCATACTTGATGAACACATGACTCTTGCACTTCCATAACTTGCACACTCTAACCTAAGACACTTGTGCACATCTTTACATTACATATTTGCACTCTTACATATAAGACACTTGTGCACATAAACTCAACTTACACTTGCACACTAACTCACATGACACTTGTGCATTTCCTGCACATTACAACTTTACATGATACTTGTGCATATCCTTCACATTCACACTTACATAAAGGGAAAATGTAACTCACACTTTAAACTGACTCAAACCTAATCTATTATTTACAAATGTACCAAAAAGGTACCATGGGGGTATATTAGCATGTACCAAATAATGTAATATACTCCAACACCAATCATAGTTGAGAAAATTGCCAAAAAATCTCAATTTGAGCCAATTTTCCCTGATTCACAGCGTGACCAATTAATTTTGTATCGGAATCACGATTTTTCAAAAAGCCGTTGATTTTTTCAAAAAATTGGCGAAAAATCACGAATCGTTGATTTTTCGCCAAAAAAAATCGGCCATGGCCGCACAAGTAGAGAAAATGGCATAACAAGGTAATTTTTTGCATTTTGCTTCCTACCTGCTACCACACCAAACAAAACCCTAAAACGCATCATAATAGCGGATTTTTTAGAGTTTGAAGGAATCCGGCAGCCACCAACAGCCGCCCAAATGATAAGAAAAATTCTTGCAAACTGATTTTTTTTTTCTCTTATTCTATTTTAAGCATGTTTTTTGCTTTTTTTTTTGAAGTTAAAAACCAAATGCAACAAACTAGGTTTTAGTTTTTTTCTTTTAAAGTAATTGTTTGCTGTTATTTGCTGCCTAAAATATGTATGCATGTCCATCTTTTCAGTTGTCAATCTTTAAACTTCAAAATAGGGTTTAGGGTTTAGGTTTTTATTTTTTATTTTTTAAAGTAATTGTTTGTTGTTATTTGCTACCTGAAATATGTATGCAAGTCCATCTTTTCAGCTGTCAATGTTTAAACTTCAAACTAGGGTTTAGGTTTTTTTTTTTTTTAAAGTAATTGTTTGTTGTTATTTGTTGCCTGAAATATGTATGCAAGTCCATCTTTTCAGCTGTCAATGTTTAAACTTCAAACTAGGGTTTAGAGTTTAGGTTTTTCTTTTTTTCTGTAATTGTTTGCTATTATTTGATGCCTGAAATATGTATGCAAGTCCATCTTTTCAGCTGTTAATGTTTAATTCTCAAACTAGGGTTTACGCCCTTAGGTTTTAGGGTTTAAGTAACTGTTTGTTGTTATTTTCTGCCCAAAATATGTATGCAAGTCCATCTTTTCTGCAGTCAATGTTTAAACTTCAAACTAGGGTTTAAGCCCTCAGGGTTTAGGGTTTAGAGTTTTTTTTTTAAGTAATTGTTTCCATGTGCAACCACAGGAAAATGTCAACGAAAAGAGATCTAGCATGGAAGTATGCAAAGGAAGGGGAAAAGAAAGGGGAGGTCTATTGCAATTTTTGTGGAGTTCTCATTCATGGAAAGTATATATTTGCCTCAAATTCCATTTGGCAAGGAAAGCAGACAAAAATGTTAGGTTATGCTCACAAGTGCCAATTGACATTGAGAGAGAATGCATGGCAATCATCTCTCACAAAGTGGAGAAAAAAGAGATCAAAAGAAGACAAAGCGAGGCCATGTCAACTCCCCCTTCTCGACCTCGTACAACTACAAATTATCCAGGCAACACCTTTAGCCGATTTCACCAAGAGAGTTCGAGTCCATCAGTTGCACACTCAGGAAGTAAGACGGACGAGTCCTATTTTGCGGAACATTCCGTGCCGGGGGCACAACCCTTGTTTGAGGGTGTGGCCACGTGGAACCAGGAGAGGCATAAGGCAACAAGGAAGGCCGTTGGCAGTTTTTGGTATTTTTTCGACCTTTCCTTCAATGTGGCATGGTCTCCATACTAGTGGGGCATGGTAGATGCCACCGCAAGTTGTGGTGTAGGATTTAAGCCACCAACTTATGACGACATTAGGGGCCCTCGCCTTCGTGAATGCATGGATGACATTCAGGTTGTGCTTGAAGAGCAGTGCAGGGTGTGGAGGAGTAACAATTGCACTATCATGTCTGATGGGTGGACCGATGGGAGGGGAAGAACCTTAATTAATTTTTTGGTTGCAAGAATGTTTGGAATAGAATAAGAGAAAAAAAAATCAATTTGCAAGAATTTTTCTTACCTCAAATGAATCCTTTGGGCGGCTGTTGGTGGCTTCCGGATTTCTTCAAACTCCAAAATATCCATTGTTAAGATGTGTCTTAGTGTTTTGTTTGGTGTGGTAGCAGGTAGGTAGACCTCTCTCTCAAGTTTGGAAGAAGCAAAATGCAAAAAGAACCTTTTTATGCCGTTTTCTCTATCTGTGCGGCCGTCGCTGATTTGTTTGGCGAAAAATCGCTATTCATGTTTTTTTCAAAAAATCGACAACTTTTTGAAAAATTGTGATCCCAATGCAGATTTAATTGGCCAGGCTATGAATTGGGAAAAATCGTTTCGAATTGGGATTTTTTGGCGATTTTCTCAACTATGATCAAGAGTACCTTTCACATACCTCAAGATTCTCTTGGTAGCCTTAAAATGAATTTGAGATGGTTCATTCATGTACTTTGAAACAAGAGAAACAACATAAGCAATGTCTAGTCTAGTGTTAGTGAGAAACATCGAATTTCCCACAATGTTCCTATAACCTGTCACATTTACTTTCTCAGCTCCATCATCCTTGCACTGATGAGGCCATAAATTGCCTCATTCATAGATCATTTTTGGATATTTCATAAACTATTTGATAGACCTTATGCTATGTTTTTGTGCTAATTTTGATGATGGAATGCATTATGTATTACTATTTACATGTTTAAATATTTAGGAGCATAGTATTCTGTTTTGACCATTTTCTGCACTGTTTTAGCTGATTTACTTAGCAAATAAACATTTATTTTGAATATGCAATAATGTATGCTGATGTGTATTCCGTTCTGGGATCATGTTATTTGTTTTCCTTGCCTTCTAACCTGTTCAAATTGCAAAAAGGCGCCAAAACCCTATTCAAACTAGAATGACTGTGCAGAAAACAGAGTTTGACCATACAAATTCCAGCCAGCTGTGCATTAACAACATGGCTTGGAATTTGTCAATGCCAACACGTAAAACTTATGGAATTTGTCTTCTAAGGACTTAAGAAGACTACCTAGCCGGTCAAACCCATTATCCTAAGCAATTGGTGCACGGATAAGCATCAGAATTGTTACACTGCCTGATATTCTAGAGCAGCTCCGGAATGAGCGGAGCAAGACCAGTTTTGGTCAAAACCATCAACAGAATGGACAAAAAGGTGGCAAATGGCGAAATGAAGATGGATACAACTGAATGAGAGGTTTTCTCATCCCTTTCAATGCATTTCTTCCAATGGATTGCATCCAACAAGTAAAATGGATAAGCTGTAGCTGAACAGTTTCTTGCATTTCAGGAAGACAACTTCAACACAGTTGCTGAATCCCTGAAAAGCAGCAACAGAACGAATCCACATATGTAACAGAATAGTATAAATAACAAGCTCCCATTTTGGTTGAGCATGTAGACGTTTGCATAGAAGGATAGGGATAGAATAGTTGCTTCAGCTATAACAGAGCAGTAATTCTGCAGGATTTTTCCTGCATTGTTGCAATGTTATTTCAAATTCAAAAAAAAGTGCAGTTTCTCCATGCAATTAGTTTCTTGAGTGAATAAGTGAACATTAGGTAGCTTAGAACAATCTTCTTGCCTTCATCTGGATCAGGGAGCAAGGGCCCACTTACAAGCCCAGGAGAGGGATCAACTTTTCACAGGTTTTCTGTTCATTTCTTGCTACAACAAATTAGCAGAAACTTGACAATTTCCATTTCATTTGTTAGTTGTGTTGTTTGTAGATGCATGAAATATTTGTGTTGTAAATGTAGATGCAAGATAGCTGATCATATAGCATAGGCTTTTGAATCTTACAACATTTTTGAAGTTTCTCTGTTTTAAGCAGTTATTTCCAGTTTTTGGCATTTCCATTTGATTTCCAGCTGTTTCAATTCTGCAACATTTTATTCCAGCCTTTAAATTTTGTTAATGTAATTAGGATTTGCTTTCTGTAAAACGATTATTTCTGTCATTTCCATTTTGCAAGCATGAATAGGTTTCATTTTTTATTTTGCAAAAGTAAGTAGTTTCAATCTTCTGCAATCTTTCCATTACTGCAATTTTGTTTCAGCAAATGTAATTAGGAGTTCAATTCAGTTCATAGGATTAGAGGTGACACCAAAAATCCCCAAAACTGACTGATCTCATCAATAAAGCCATTTCCTGAGTAGACTGACCTTCAAGCTGCTTACCCCTGCTATCACATACAGCCATTGGACACCGCCCTGGACTGACAATTATAATGATTAAATGGTGTGATTGACGACACTCATCATGCACAATGCTACTCCATGAGCAATCAGAGTGGGAACTGGTTTACATTTATCCATACAAAACTTCTTCAACATATCTTTAGCATACTTTGTTTGGCATATGAAAATTTCATCTTCACGTTGATGAACCTCCATTCCAAGGAAGTAATGCGTCAGGCCCAAATATTTCATTTCAAACTCATTCATCATAGCATTTTTGAATTCATCTTTCATTTTTGAGCTGCTGCCCATATAAATCAGATCATCTACATACAAACATACAAGAAGAATATCCTTTTGAAAGCACTTTGTTGAAAGTGTCCATCTATTCAGGCATACCAAGCCCTTGGTGCTTGCTTGAAGCCATACAAGGCCTTCTTCAACTTGTATACAAAGTCTTCTTTACCTTTAATCTTAAAACCTTGTGGTTGTTGTACATACACTTATTCTTCTAAGTACCCATTCAAGAAGGCATTTTTCACATCCAAGTGATGCACACTCCATCTCTTTTGGGCTGCCATAGCAATGACCATTTTAATTATTTCTTGCCTTGCTACAGGTGCAAACGTTTCTTCATAATCAATTCCATACCTTTGTGTGAATCCTTTAGCAACAAATATAGCCTTATGTCTTTCAATGTTGCCATCACTGTTATACTTGGTCCTTTAGACCCACTTGGAACCCATACATTTCTTACCATTGGGAAGTCTCATAAGCTCCCAAGTATCGTTCTTTTGAATAGAATTGATCTCTCCTGGCATTGCTTGCACCCACACATCATTAGCACCATCATCTTCAAAACAAGAAGGTTCAAACTCAACTTGAGACATCAAAGCATAATTAACCAACTCACCTTTATGATCTTCTTCATCATCTCCATATATTTGCAGCCTTTCCAATCATAAAATAACTTGATCAACTTCTTGAGCTTGGCCTCTTGTAAGCCTCCTTTCAAAATTGCTATCAAGCATTTGACTTGGTGGCTGAGCTTGAAGAGTTCTCCAAAGAGGCTCTATCCCATCTCCACTTCCTTTTCCAGGTCAGGAGGTCATAACCACCACCTCTTATGTGTATTTGGGGGTTCTTTTCACTTGTCCCACTTTTGGTATGAAAACCGCCGCCCAAGTCTGGGTGTGTAAGGGGTATGCAGCTCTGTCTTTGCTAGAAAGGAATTGCTTCAAAGCACATTTTCAGGATATACCTGTGAAGATGAGGATCTTTGATGCCTTGGTCAAGCCAACTATTACTTATGGGTCAGTGGTTTGGGGTCCTATTTGTGGCCTGACTGAGTGGTCACGAGTTGAACGAGTCCATACACTCTTTTTTCGACGATTCATTTGTTGCAAGGGCACAGTCCCCTGTTCTATTATTTTGGCAGAGTTTGGGGCTTTTCCTCTCCAGCTTGAGATTATCTTCCTGATTATCGGTTATCTTCACAGGATCCGTACTTTCGGAGAAACCCTTGAGGGTTGCAGGCGGTACCCTTACCTCGCCCTTCGCTCCTCGATGGAACTGTCTCCGAGTTCTCGGGGTGGCCGGAGGAGCTGGTATTTTTAGGTTTCTGCTTTCCTAGCCAGCATTCAGATACGGATAGACAGGCTCCCCCTTATTCTTTGTGGGTTCTCCCTCCCTCTCGGATTAGTAAGGAGAAGATGCTCCATGAGATTCAGAAGGATGTTAGTCTCCAGTTCACTAGATGCACATGGATCTCTCCTGTTGCCCCTCTTTCCCCTGTAAGATCCGAACGCAGTCAAACAAACAAAATAATGCAGAGGACAAAAATTAAATCATTTATTTAATTTGAAGCATCCAACCCAATAACAAATGTATATCCAATAATATATAGAGTAGGGAATAGGAAGAAAGTCGGCAAAGGAGAGATAAGGGGAAAATGGAGGATAAGAAGGGATAAGGGAGTTGGAGGGATAAGGGGGAAGAAGGATTAACGGAGGGATAAGGAGGAGGGAAAATAGGAGGAAGATAGGAGGAAATTAGGGAATAAATAAAAACAAACTTGCCGACAAAATTTGCCGACATAATGAGGGAGAATTCACACTGAAGCTTAGAAAAGAGATTTTTCTAAGCCAGTTTCGAAACAACCCTATTCACACTTGTAACATTCTCCCCCTTAAAGTTGAGAGGACTGACTACACAGTCTCTCAGCTTTACAAATTGAGCTTTTGTCATCGCCTTGGTGAAGATGTCAATGACGTTCTCCAAAGTGTGACAAGTATTGAAGCTCAACAATTTCATGTTCCACCATATCTCTGATGAAGTGGTACTTCATATCAAAATGCTTGGTTCTGCTATGGTGGACAGGATTATATGCCAACTGAATGGCACTGATGTTGTCGTAGTAGATTCTGGTCGGACCACTTTGTTGTTCTCCAATCTCTTCTAGTACTTTCCTTAGCCACAAGGCTTGAGTACTAGCATAAGTAACCGCTATATACTCGCTTCGTTGAAGATAGCGCTACTACTATCTCGCTTTTTTGAACTCCAAGTTATTAGTCCCGATCCAAGACTAAAACAGTTTCTCGATGTTGACTTCCTATCATCAATATTGCTACCCCAATCACTATCACCGAAGCCTACAAGCTTGATAGTGTTACATTTATGGTACTTGGATTCCAAAATCCAATGTACCCTTCACATATCTCAAAATTCTTTTAGCTGCTTGCAAATGCAACTCTGAGGGGTTAGACATAAATCTAGAAACAAGAGATACAACATATCTGAATATCTGGTCTGGTGTTGGCGAGAAACATCAAACTCCCAACCATGCTTCGAAAAGTGGTCACATCAACTTTTGGTGCTCCATCATTTTTGCTTAATTGGATCCCATGTCCAACTGGAGTTGCAACTGGTTTGCAATGCTCCATAGCAAACTTCTTGATCATGTCCTGAGCATACTTATGTTGACAGATGAAGATTCCTGTATCTGACTGATGAACCTCCATTCCAAGATAATAGTGCATTAATCCAAGATCCTTCATCTCAAACTGCGTCATCATGGAGTGTTTGAACTCCCTATTCATTTTTTCATTACTACCCATAAAAATGAGATCATCCACATACAAACAAACTATGAGGATGTCTTTACCTTGCTTGAGGTAGTAGAGTGTGGGTTCATTTTTGCTCCTTGTGAACCCATATTCTTTGAAGTACCCATCAATGCGTGAGTACCAAGCTCTTGGTGCCTGTTTGAGGCCATAGAGTGCCTTCTTCAATCTGTAAACAAGGTGTTCCTTACCTTGCACTTCAAATCCCTGTGGCTGCTCAACATACACTTCTTCTGTCAAGTAACCATTGAGAAATGCACTCTTGACATCCATGTGTTGGACTTTCCATCCTTTATGTGCAGCTAAGGCAAGAACTGTTCTGATTGTCTCCTGTCTGGCTACAGGAGCAAAAGTCTCTTCATAATCTATTCCATATTTCTGAGTAAAACCCTTTGCCACTAATCTTGCCTTATGCTTCTCAATGCTTCCATCAGCATTAAACTTGGTCTTGAAGATCCATTTACAGCCAACACATTTCTTTCCTTTCGGAAGCTTCACGAGCTCCCAAGTGTCGTTGTTTTTTATAGAGGTTATCTCCTCTTTCATGGCATCTTGCCAAATCTTCCGAGTACATGCCTTCTCATAACTAGAAGGTTCAAGTCGTGCACTAGTTAACAAAGCATAGTTAACTTGATCTCCCCTAGGTTCCTGTTGGGATTCATCATCACCATACAAGTGCATACTTTCTAATCTGTGTAAAACAGATTCCATTTCACTAGCTTGACTCCTAGTATATCTTCTTGAAAATTTTTTATCCAACATCTGAGATGATGGATGATACCGTAAAGTTCTCTTACCTTTGGATGGAACATCAATATCCATTGGTGAGGAACTTACTGATCGCTGTGGAGAAGGACTTGGTGAAGCAGTTGAATCGGAAGATGGACTTGGTGGATGTGTGGGCGGAGACTGCTTTCCTTTCTGTGGTAGTCGTGGTTGCACCTGCTGAGCAACTACATCAATGGCTTCAACATCACTGAATATTTGGGGCTTACCCCACTCTCCCCCTTCATCAAAAATCACATCCCTTGAAACCACTATCTTTCGAGTCGTAGGATTGTAGAGTCTATACCCTTTTGTGTTTTCACAGTACCCTACAAAAATGCAAGCCTGACTCTTTGGATCTAACTTCTTTCTCAGCTCATCAGGAATGTGAGCATATGCCAATGAACCAAATACTCGGAAATACTTCACATTTGGTTTCTTACCATACCAAGCTTGGTAAGGTGTCTTCCCTTTCAAACTTGAAGTAGGACTTCTGTTCAAGATGTGAACACTAGTCCTTGTTGCATCTCCCCAATATGCATTACTCAAATGCTTTGTCTGAAGCATTGATCTTGCCATCTCCACAATGGTGCGATTCTTTCTTTCTGCTACACCATTTTGTTGTGGAGTGTAGGCAGTTGTGAACTGCCTCTTGATGCCATGATGTTTACAAAAATTCAAAAATGATTAGAGGAGTATTCTCCTCCTCTATCTGATCTAAGACATTTTATAGAATATCCACTCTCACTTTCAACTTTTGCTTTAAAATCAACAAAGCATGCAAATGCTTCATCCTTATGCTTCAAAAAATATATCCAACACATTCTTGTGCAATCATCAATGAAAAGTAGGAAGTAAGAGTGATTACCTAGACTCTTGGTCTGCATCGGACCACAGATGTCTGAATGTACCAACTGAAGAGGATAGCTGGCCCTCCATGCTTGTCCATGAGGAAATTTCGATCTGGCATGCTTGCCCAAGGCACACCCTTCACAGACTTCCTTACTGTCTTGAACTTTGGGAAGTCCAGTCACCATTGCTTGTGAAGTTAGCATTTTCAAACTTGCTGAATTCAAATGACCATATCTCAAGTGCCATAGGACACTTGGATTGGTAATAGCAACATTTGCTAACTTATTTCCTCCTGGCTGGCCAAACTTCAAAGGAAATAATCTATTCTTCGACATTGGCACTTGTGTAATGATTCTATTACTATTGTTTTTGTCAAAAATGGTGCATTTACCCTCATCAAAAATCAACTTATAATTCTTTTCAAGCATTTGACCAACACTTAAGAGATTGTGTTGAAGATGAGGAGTGTAATAGATATCACTTACATGCTTGATGCCTTCTTTTGTTGGAACCTCCATGGCTCCAATGCCTTCAACTGCCAATGACTTGTCATCTCCCAATCGGATGTTGGATTTGTATGAGGAGTCTAACTTAGCAAAGAGTTCTTCTTTGCCACTCATGTGATTTGAACACCCAGTGTCCAAAATCCATGTATCATTCATATTTTGCTCTGTCTGGCCATAAGAAAGAAAGAGATTTGAGGACTCTTCCTCTTCTCCAAAATTCCCAAACTGACTGCTCTGGTTGCTGTTGCTTCCTTGCGAAGTCTTTGACCAACAATCACGAGCATAATGGCCAGGTTTGCCACAATTGTAGCAAACTTGTTTTGATTTGTCTCCTCCTTTTCCTTTGCCAGATTGTTTCCCTCTATATTGTTGCTGTCCTCCTCTATTCTGGTTTCCACCTCTGTTGGATGATCCTCCTCTGTTAGGAGTTCCCCCTCTTTGATTATTCCTGCCTCTGCCTCTTTGTTGACCTCTGCCACGGCCTCTACCTCTTCCTTCATGTGTGGCAAAAGCTTTGTCATCTCCTCCATAGCTGGTGGTAGGAGTTTCCTGCAACCTCTCTTCATGTGAGAGAAGTGAACCAATTAATGCATCAAAAGACAATGTGGTTAAGTCTTTGGATTCTTCAATAATTATTGCAACATAATTCCATTTTGGAAGAAGTGTTCTCAACACTTTCTTCACCATCATCTCTGGCTTAATATCCTCCCCTAGTGTGACCATCTTGTCGACTACGGCTTTCACTCGCACGCAGTAATCACCGACTCTTTCATTCTCTTGCATCTTGAGATTCTCAAAATCTCGTTTCAAAGTTTGCAGTTTTACCTGCTTCACTTGGTCACTACCTCTATAGCTTTCTTTGAGGGCATTCCATGCATCTTGTGCAATTACATAAGATGCAACCCTAGGGAAGATACTTTTATCTAAGGCAACATGAATATGATAAAGAGCAAATGAGTTATTTTTCTGGGCTTCCTTTTTAGCCCTTCTATCAACAGTTGAAAAAGCTGCCCATTCAGCAGCAGTTGGTTCTTCATAGCCTTCTTCTACAACATCCCAAAGGCCTTTTCCTATCAACAAAGTCTTCATTTTTATAGACCAGTAATCATAGTCACTACCATTAAATTCAGGGATTGGTAGACTATTGCTTGCAGCCATTGCTAAAAAAGCAAACTTTTATTGAGGCAAACTGGAAATACAAAGCAGTACAGAATGATTTAATGATTTAAATCAAATCTCGCCTTCTTAGTACATTCATGTTCTGCTTCAGAACTGCTGCTAATGATGATGATCTCAGGTTTCACTTCCTATGGATCTGCTTCTGCTGCTTCCTCTTCGTCTTCTTCTTCTTCTTCTTCCTCTTCTACTGCTTCTTCTTCTTCTTCTTCCTCTTCTCTTCTTCTTCTTCTTCCTCTTCCTCTTCTTCCTCTTCTTCTTCTTCCGTTGGTTCAGGTTCAAGCTCAGGAGAGCGTGGTGTATAGCCCTCACTCAATTCAGCTGTTGGTACACCTGGTGTGTAACTGGCACCAGATTGTACGTCCGAAACAAATTGCACGGTCTCGGACTCTTCAATCCTCTTTCCGAAGATATTGTCTTCTGAATCTGCCTCGTACCCTGAATCCGGCTTTCTCAGGTGAGCAATCACCTGATTCTCCAACTGACAAAACACAGTATGAAGCCCTGATCGATGAACCCTTGCATCAAAGGATTCTGGCGTTTCTCTCTTCAAAAGAGAGAGAAGTGCATGATAGCACCCTTCAGATCGGATCATCTAACATTGCACAGGCCCATTAATTTTCTTTTTCTCAAATTCTCCTTAAAGGTTTGCAAAATAAAAGTTTTATAAAGGTTTTCCTTTTAAATAAATTTAATAATCTTTTTATTATTTTTTAAATTACCTTTTTAAAAAACTAAATTAAAAAAGATAATTTTTAAAAAAATAATATAAAAAATTATTAAATAAATTTTAAAACCTTTAAAAACAATTTAAAAAAAAAAAAAATTTACCTTTTCGTCACGGAGGGGATTCGACCCCGTGACCACCCTGAAAACAGCGGCGTGCTTTGCCGCTAGACCACGGCGGCTGGCTGAGTAAAGAAAGGACTTTCGTCCTTTTACTTTCTTCGACGGCTGATTTAAAAAAAAAAAAAAATGTTTTTTTTTCTTTCGCGTGGCGCTCGCGGGATTCGACCCGCGTACCTCCTCACAACAAGCGAACCACCCTGACCGCCACGCCAAGCGTGCTCGGACGAGATAGAAAGGAATGCGGATGGTATTATATCCGCGGCGGGCAGATTTTAAAAAAAAATTTGACGTGGGATTATCCCACATGCGTCCAATGATGGACGCGAAAGGGTTTTTAACCCTGAAGTCGCACAGTCGACTTCGAATGCCTTCGGGCACTCGGACGTGGCCGAATTTTACCCGCTCTGTTCGCCCAATCGCGTTTCGCCACGTGGAGCCAATCGTCGTTCGCCAACGCGTGCCAATCGCCGTCGGCCACGTGGCGGTATTTTGTCAACTCGCTGCCAACCAAACTGCCAATCGCTCTGCGCCACGTGTCGTCCAGTCACCTCTGCCTCGACTGCCGCGCCGCTGCCACGTGTCAACTTGACTGTGCACGATCCGCCTCGGGATCCGTGCCCGACCTGCCTCGGGGACTGTGTCCGAGTCTGCTCGTGATCCGCCTCGGGATCCGAGCCCGCTGACTCCTGCCTCGGGCTGCGTGCTTGCCTGGTCGCGCCTCGGGAACCGTGCCCGCGCTGACCTCACTTTGCCTCGGGAACCGTGCCCGCCGGACGACGGAGTCTGGCTCTGATACCAGATGTAAGATCCGAACGCAGTCAAACAAACAAAATAATGCAGAGGACAAAAATTAAATCATTTATTTAATTTGAAGCATCCAACCCAATAACAAATGTATATCCAATAATATATAGAGTAGGGAATAGGAAGAAAGTCGGCAAAGGAGAGATAAGGGGAAAATGGAGGATAAGAAGGGATAAGGGAGTTGGAGGGATAAGGGGGAAGAAGGATTAACGGAGGGATAAGGAGGAGGGAAAATAGGAGGAAGATAGGAGGAAATTAGGGAATAAATAAAAACAAACTTGCCGACAAAATTTGCCGACATAATGAGGGAGAATTCACACTGAAGCTTAGAAAAGAGATTTTTCTAAGCCAGTTTCGAAACAACCCTATTCACACTTGTAACATCCCCCAAGCTGTCTTTCTACCATGAGCACTTCTTACAGATACAGGAGGGCAAAATAGTTCCATCACAATATCTTCAGCAGCACACAATGCATAGTCTTCGAATCACTATTGGGCAACTCAGGTTGTGTTCTCACCAACTTCGGATTGAGTCAGATCACCGTCTTCCGACGGAGGTGCGGATTTGCTTGTTTTGCTCCTTGGGTGAAGTTGAAACCCTTCATCACTATATTTTTTGTTGTCCCATTTATTATGAGATCCGAGGTAGGTTTCATTGCATTTTCAAGGATAACTCTCGATCTGTTTCTACCTTCTTGGGATACTCGGACCAGCATTGTCTCGCACTCTTTCGTAGGGAGATAACTCAGCTTTGACGACATAAAAGTTTTCCAAATGGATCTCACCCTCAACATCGGCTCATCACAACATACTTCACCAACTCCGATGGACCAGGTGACTTCGATCGAAAACACCCCACATCATCCAATTCAAACAGAACAGGGTCACTAGACAACGCACCAATAGTTTGTCAGGGTTTCGAACTAGCAATGGGCAAAGACATATCATGGACTTCTTCAGCTCCGGTACTTCGGCCTCGATCGTTAGGAGAGATTAGTTTCTGGGGGGTTCTCAGAGCTTGCCCCTCCTAGGCTGCTCCCTCCCCCCTCCTCTTTCTTCGTTCTTCTTGGCGTGCACTCCTCTCTGTTGGACTACAACCCTCCTTCCCTTTGCTCTCCCTTTTCTTTTCTTTTCCCTTTCTCGTTGGTCCGTTTGTCAGGTTTCATCATGTATTTATCTTAGTTCTTTTCTTTGTAGGGCTTTTTAGCCTGTTAGCTGGCAGTCATTATTGTCCTTCTTATAGTCCCTTGGGTCTTATTTTGGCCCACTGCGGACATTAATAATATTTCATTTTCATTTCCCCTTCTTAGTTTTCATAAGATCAATAATGGATGATGAATTACTTAAAGAACTTGATGAAATCTCCTTAGGACTGCTTGAAGAACCACTTGAAGGACTGCTTGGAAGACGTTATGGAGGAGTAACCACACCAATGGGTTGTTCACCACCAATGCTAGCATTACTAACATTGATGGTCTTACCAGCTTAGCCTCTTTGATGACCACATATACTCCCCCTTCATTAAAAATTACATTTCTAGAAACCACCACTTTGTTAGTCTTTGGATTGTAGAGCCTATAAGCTTTGCTATTTTCACAATATCCAACAAAAATGCAAGGCCTACTTTTTGGATCAAGCTTCCTCCTTTTCTCATCTGCAACATGAACATAGGCTAAACAACCCCAAACTTTAAAATGATTAACACTGAGATTCTTCTCATACCATGCTTCATAAGGAGTCATCTTCTTTTTTTTTCCGAGTAATACTTCTTATACACATCCACCATGGGGATTGAACCTGGGTCACATAACCGATAATGCAAGTGGCGTCCTTGCCGGTAGACCACACTCACGGAGATGATAAGGATTCATCTTATCAAGAGCACTTGTGGGACTCCTATTAAGAATGTATACTGCTGTAGCAACTGCATCAGCCCAAAAAGAATTGCTCAGCCCCTTGGTTTGAAGCATGCTTTGTGCCATTTCAACTACAGTCCAGTTTTTTCTTTCAGCCACCCCATTTTGTTGAGGAGTGTAGGCAATTGTGAGCTGCCTCTTGATTCCATTCTTATCACAAAACTGTGTAAACAGCCTTGAACAATACTCACCACCATGATCAATCCCTAAACACTTAATTCTATATCTGCTTTCATTTTCTACAAAGGCTTTAAAGCTCTTGAAAACATCTAAAGCCTCATCTTTATTCTTCAAAATATATACCCAACACTTTCTGGAAAAATCATCAATAAAAGTATTAAAATAAGATGACTTACCCAAGCTTTTGGTTTGCATTGGGCCCCAAAGATCATAATGAACTAATTGGAGTGGATGTTGGGCTCTCCACGCATTTCCTATTGGAAACCTTTCTCTAGCATGCTTGCCTTTGGCACATCCCTCAAAAACTTCTTTGTGATCTTCAACTTTGGGCAAACCAAAAACCAGCTCTTGAGAAGTCAACAACTTCAAACTTTGAAAGTTTAAGTGGCCATACCTCAAATGCCACAACCAGATCTTATCTTCAATAGCAACGTTTAAGTTGTTGCCATCACCTCCAAACTTTAATGGAAACATTTGATTGCTTGACATGGGAACAATAGTGACAACTTTGTTTCCACGTTTTTGTCATATATGATACATTGCTTATCATCCAAAACAACTCTGTAATTCTTTTCACAAAGCTGCCCAATGCTCAACAAATTATGCTTAATATCAGGAGTGTCATAAATATCATGAATTTGCTTTTTACCTTCCTTAGTATTTACATCCATTACACCTTTTGCTGCTACCTCCAAAAACTTGTTATCACCAAGCTTGATCTTGGTCTTGAATTTCTCATCCATAGTAGCAAACAACTCCTTATTGCCCGTCATGTGGTTGGAACAGACAGAATCAAGATACCACATCTCTTGAAGAGTCCTTTCAGCCTTGTCATAGGATAAGAACAAGTTGCTTGAAACTTCCTCAATCTCATTTGCATAATTTACTCTTTTTTCCTTCATTTGCAGCTTTTTCTCTACATTCTTTTTCAAAATGTCTATACCTTTTGCAATGGTAGAGTTGGACCTTGTCAAGTCTTCCTATTCCTCTAGCAGCAGGTCTGCCTCTTCTTCCTCCTCTTCCTCTTGAAATTTTTTTATTCTTCCTTGGTTGCTTGTACTAGCACCTTCACTCTTTGAGACTCTTACCTTTGAGGCAAAAGCCTTCTCTTCACCTTTACCAAAGGTGTCTCTTTGTCTTTCTTCATGTGACATAAGAGAACCAACCAGGTGATCAAACTTAAATGTTGTCAAATATTTACTCTCTTCAATAATGATGGCAACGTGGTTCCATCTTGGTGTTAGAGTTCTTAGCAATTTCTTCACAACTTTGTTCTCCATTGTTTCTCCAAGAGTGGCCATTTTATTAACCACATCTTTTACTCTAACACAATATTCACTTACACTTTCAGATTCTTACATCCTCAAGTTCTCAAACTCTTTCTTGAAGGTTTGCAAATTGACCACTTTCACTTGGTCACTGCCTTGGTAAGCCTCTTGTAGAGCCTTCTAAGCATCCTTGGCTGATTTTGCATCTGCAATCCTTGAAAACAAGCTCTTATCTAGAGCTGACTGAATGTGGTACAATGCCAAAGAATTCTTCTTCTTGACCTCCTTCTTTGCTTGTCTGTCATTATGTGGGATAATAGACCAATCTATTGGCTCATCATAACCACCCTCAACAATATCCCAAAGATTTTTCCCAGTCAACAACGTCCTCATCTTAATGCTCTAGTAGTCATAATCTTGCCCACTAAACTCTGGAATAGGAAGGAAGTTATTGTTGGCCATGATCAAGGGTTAGAAAGATCAGGTACTCAACCTCACTCTAACCCAAAACCAACAATGGCTATAATACCAAATGTGAAATCTACTCTTTCACATAGCACAATTTTTTTTTTTATGTTAAGCCAAACACAAACATATGCTATAGTTTTTACTTCACTTCAGTTACAAATCCCACTACCTAACTAACATGATAAAGAATATGCACAACTACAATTTTTACTTTTCTTTAGTTGCATATTCCACTACCTAACTGACATGACAAATAATATATATAGCTACAGTTTTCACTTTCATTCAGCTACAAATTCCACTACCTAACTGACATGATAGAGAATATGCACAGCTATAGTTTTACTTAGCATCACATTTCCAAAACATGCAAGGGATTTCAAATCTGGGTAATGAAGATCAAGCGTCCCAAAGTGAGTCGAAGCCTTCAAAGAAGACGAAGCCTATTTATGGTTGTTGTAAGTGGAAAGGTCATCCTAAAATATTATGTAGAGTGTAAGAAGGTTGGACTTAATGGAGGTCTTAATTAGAGAGATGCAAATGGGTCCATTTCAATGGGGATGTCTTCTCTCCTTGGCCCCTCAATTCCGATTAAGGAGGGGTGTTGAAATGTGTAATCTATCCTTATTGGCGAAGGCCAACATTGTATGATGTATTGTATTTGTGTAGGCCTATGGTTAACATTTTGTGGTGCAGGCCCATAATTCACCTTGTAAAACGAACCTTGTAAGATAACGTAATAATATGCCGATTAGACATTTATTAATGTCTATGTAATTATTAGAGGTATTTATACACCTCTTCCTTCTATCCATTGTATCAGTGTTGTGATCATGTGATTATCATTAGTGTTAGGGTGCCTAAGTGCATCCTCTCAATATTTCATGTTTTTTCAATCTCTTTTTGCTATCTCTATTTCTCTTTTGCCATGATTTGAGTAATGTAATGTTTCTGTTCATTCCAACAAATATTGTGAATCCTAGCAAGAGCCAACAGGATCGAATGATGCTCCCAAAAGAATGACCAAGACTATGAGGACCTAGTTGGATCATCCTGAGAGGGCTTAGAGTTTAATCCCTCAACTCTTCTAACATCTATGTTGAGGAACCAATAGAAGAAGATAAGAAACCGATAAGTTGCATCTATTTGCACCTTTGGGCAAGTGAGGAGCAATGTTGGAGAGGCACTGTCTCTTCCAACCACATGCAAGAAGGTGTTGAAGCCCTATAGCTACTCTTGTATGTTGACAAGAATACATAGATTTGTTATTATCATTCTAGAGTTGTAGCCTTGGACAAATGTATATTGCTTCTAATAGTAGGGATAGGGTGAAAGAATGACGTGATTAATCTAGTGGTCAATCTCTTGTGTAATCTCTAATGCCAAAGAGTGATAGCTTCTCAAATCTACAAGGACAAACATCTCTAGTTAGGCTAACAGAAAAAAGTGGTAACCCATCTGCCTGAATCTCTATACAAGCAATTATATCTCTCCTAAATCCCACAATAGATGAGACACTTGAAGATAAAATGTTGCTCAGTCTCCAATCTTGAAGAGAGCAAAGGTGACCTATCCTATCCTCTCAAGGAATATGGTGATTTGCACCTGTAATTTCTATGAGTAGACTCGTAATTGACCAAGAGGGATCTTGAGACTATGTGTCCAATGTTGCTGGATATAATTAGGATGAGTGATAATGTCATTCTTAATCCTTATGAAATGCTCAGGATTAACAGGCTACGACAAAGTGATCTGAATGCAATATCAATGTACGTCTTCCTTGACTGCTCGGTGAATTAGTTTCTTATGAAGAAGAAGGCGGGGAGGAGTGTTCAAAGATTACTTGAATGGAGGTAGTTGATCTGTAGAGATGCCATCTGACCAAATAAATGAGGTAGCTTTTGAGGACCAGCCCCAATGATGACCAGAAGTCCTTTTGGAGATAATACATTATGAGGAACAAAGTGCTAAATATGGGTATCTCTCTTGCCTTGGCATGCGATCACTAATGGATCTAAGGCAATGAAGATGAAAAATAATACTAAAATGCTCTGAAGGCGAAGAGAATGGGTGCCAAAATCAACTTGGACAATATATTATGGAATTGTATTCTTACATTAGATAAATTGTTGGAGCGAAATACATTGGACCTTCTCAATATGATCGCAATCTATTAGGTACCTAAGTATATGAATGTGGGGATATAATATAATATTGTATGATGGCATGAGTCACACATAAAATTATAATAATATTTAACATAGTGCCATATTATAATATTATACACTTTGTAACTCATGGAAGGTGAACCACCACATGGGTGACCTTGTAACTTATGGAAGGTGAACCGCGACCTTGTAACTTATGGAAGGTGAACCATCACATTCTTGTATAAAGAGAGATATACCCCCAATTGTAGAGATGTATCCTCAATACTTGTTAAGAACCTTATAATTAAAATAAGTACGTCCACATAAATATTGCAATAACAACAGTAATTTCATGAAAGAATAGAGTATTGCAATATGAAATGTAAATGCGAAAATCTCACAAATCACAATACAAAATCGCAGGCCTGTTCGAGGGGGCAACCTCCAATACTTTGATTCAATTTATTTGTGGATGCATGTTGTATATTTTTCATTTTTGTATATTGGTGAATGATTTTTGATAATGAGAAGAGAAGTTCATAACATTTGATATCAGAGCAACGATTCTGGCTAAGGGGGGTTGTTTTTGCAAAGCTAGGGCACATATTTTCAGAAAAATGTCACATATTGCCGGGGCCAACATGTAGATCGTTTTCAGTACTACAAAAACGACTACTCATTTGTTAAATTCTGATAAGTATTGAGAAAGTTATGGCTGTTTGAAGTTGAGGTATTTGTGTTGTTTTTTGGCTGTGCGAATTTCTATTAAATTTTTTAGTAATCATTTTTAGAAGATTTTTGCAATAGCATGTAGATTATTTTGAGTACTACAAAAATGACTACTCATTTGTTAAATTCTGAGAAACGACTACTCACTTGTTAAATTTTGATAAGTATTGAGGGATTATAACTGTTGAAAATTGGGCTTTTGATGTTGTTTTTGGGGCTGCACGGAAAATTTATGCAAAGGGAAAAAAATCATAACTCTCAATATGGGTAAGCAAATCGGTTGCCATTTGTTTTGTTTTGAAGAAAATCTGCAGATTTAATTGTTTGAAGAAAGAAATAGATGAGATCTTAAAAATTTTAATTTTTGAGAATTTTTGGTTATTTAAAACCCTAGCTGCTTTGAAAAAAAAAATCATGGAGTTGCCAATATTCACTAGAGAGGATGATAATGATGCTAGGGAATGGTGGAAACTTTATAAGTCTTCAAAATCTTCTAATTTTTTATGGAGATGTGAGCTTTATGATTATTTACAAGGGGAAGCTTTATCTTGGTTTATGAACTTTGCTAGTGCCCATAATCTTACATACACATGGGAAGAATTTGAAGTTGCATTTTTAAGCAAATGGGGATAAAAAAAAAATGACAATAAAATACGAGCTATGGAATCACACCTTTGGTGTCAAACAATGTTCAAAAAGATTTGTTTGAATATAAAAATTCTATTTTGCAAGTTCATGGTTGCATCCAAAAGAAAAAAGTTAGTCTCCATAAACCCTAGCAGCAAGCATAACTTCATCAGTAGGGACTTGGCTAACAATTTGCAGGTTCCAACAACAAAAATTAAAAACATAAAGCTTGAGGGTGAGGATGTTCAAATTTTTGAAAATTTGAAGATCACCATGGATAAATATGTTTTACATTTAGATTTTTATGCTATTGAGATAGGTGATATGGATATTGTTCTTGGTTATCCTTGGTTGCATTCTTTGGATACTGTTAATATTAATGTGCAAAAGTTCATGAAGTTATGGTATAGGAAGAAGAAGATAACATTACAAGATATTTCTCAGTGTAAGGAAAAACATGAAGCAATTATAGGGGAACAAATTGAAGAACAAGTAAAAGAACCTCAAATCAAGTCTAAGTAGGAGGTAGTAGATTTTAAAGAAGAAGCAAAAGCAAAGGACAAACCAAAAGTAGAGGCACAAAAGGTTGAACATCGGGCTAAGGTTGGAGTATATCGCCATCCACACCACCATAAGAGGCAACAATCATGGAAACAGGGCATAAAGCAACAAAGGAGCTATGATGGACATACATGGAACCCAAGGGTTAATTATGAATATAAAGCAACGACGGAGCTATGATGGACATACAACCCAAGAGTTAATTATGAATATTCAAGTGGCATAAGGGCATATTGGCATCAACAAAGAACACCACCAGTCAAAGTTTCACTGGGATGGATGGATGATCAAGATCGGTACCAAATCTCATATTTGCTTAGAAGAATATTTTATTTAGTTTCTTCTTATGTTTTTAGGACAAAACATTTTTGTAAGGGGGATGGAATGTTAGGTACCTAAGTATATGAATGTGGGGATATAATATAATATTGTATTATGGCATGGGTCACACATAAAATTATAATAATATTTAACATAGTGCCATATTATAATATTATGCACTTTGTAACTCATGGAAGGTGAACCATCACATTTTTGTATAAAAAAAGATGTACCCCAAATTGTAGAAGATGTATCAAGTATTCTTTGTAAAGTCTTGGCTCATGGAGCTAGAGATCTTGTGGAGTGGCTTCCTTCCAATAAGGAGCATTGTACGGTGTTGCCCTACCTCAAGGGTATTATCAATCTCTATTTTATTGTGTGGATTGTTATTGTGAAATTTATTTGTGGATGCATGTTGTATATTTTTGCATATTGGTGAATGATTTCTAATAATGAGAAGAGATTCATAACACAATCAGCATTACCCTAGACTCGGGTCTCAAATATCTGATCTATAAACGACTCCATGTTTGGCGATGCACTCAAAGAAGCACAGCTTTGTAATAATATCTTGGAAGTGCAGCTGGAAACATCGACATTCCAAAAGCAAGAGGAATGTGTATCCCTTGCAAAACTGTGTGTGAAGCTAGATGAAGATTAAGTGAAGGATCTGTAAACTGAACCCCCACGTAAGTAATGTGCTCATATCTTCTGATTGAAGTTTGTCTTTCTGGCTCAATCATTTATGGAAATGCTTATGTCATTTTTGCATAATATAAACGTTTTCTATGAATATTTCCTGGATAGGATCTGACCACAAACAAGGAAGCTGGAAAGTTGGGCGAAGATATATGGTGTCCCCTGAATGTCTTTGTTTAGGAAGGGATATGTACTTATAGACAGCTGATTCCAAACTCCTCATATAGCTGACAAGACTTTTACTAGCACTAGTGTGACCGTACATTGCTGTTTACTAGAGCTTCCACCCCATTAGTAGCTTACCCTGGAAATCTCCTTCCATGGAAGGTTCTTGATGCCAGAACAGAAAATTTCTTTGATTGGGGAACGCTCTAGAAAACTAAAATACTGAAGCGGTTGTAGTCTGCAGGATGTTGTTTATTGATATAAGAAAGAAAACAAAGAAAAGGGCTAGTTTTTTTTTGTAATTATAAATAAAAAAGAGAAAAAGAAAACAAAAGTTAAAACATATGTAATGTGTGCCTGATGGGATTGGGCCAATTGGTGGGGAGAGGGGAGTTTCAAACTGTAAGCTGAGGTTCCAATCCCAGGGGTGAAATTTAACAACCCTTGATAATACAATGATTGTAATATTGTGATAACATTGTTCATTGAAATCGGTGATGATGTGGTCATGATGTAATGTAGGTGAGGCCTGTTCCAACTTCATATAACCAATTTATTAATAAAAATAAAAAAAAATTTGTGTGCAATTAGAAAGGGGATATTACACCCCTGATCAGTTTCAAATTTCCAATGCTAATGTACAAAGCGATAAACTGTTACTATTGAAAAGATTAAAATATCAAGTCCCTAGGTCAATTTGATTAACATTTGGTAGAGTTAGCTAATCAACTGTATTAGTATATGTGTTGATGGATAATGTACTTGCTCAACATCAAGAATGTTAAAATAATTTTTTATGTTGTTTGTTTTGGCTGTTATGATCATAGTCACTGATTAAAGCCTTTCCATTTCAATTCCACATAATTTAGGTGCTTTTCGAGGTAAGCTTACTTATTTTACAAGAGGGATCAAAAGCAAGCCTCCATTTCTGATGCCTATGTAAAGGAATATCATTTGTTTTTTTCAAAGCAAAAAAATATTTAGCTGCTGGTTAATATGAATCCAAGTTTAATATCATAGCACTGTTTTTATTGCAGACTTATGTTGACAGGAGTGACTACGACAATGTGATCAGAGCATTGCCTTACTTGAAAGTAAACAGAAAAGCAACTTAAATTTTCAAGTTCTGTCTCTCTTACTTTTTCCAGATATTTTTGTGCCATTATTCTTCCACAAGGATGTGTCATCTTAAATATTGAAGTCCTCTTGCAAGTATTGTATAATGCAAATCTTTTTAAATTTACTGTTTATGTCTTGAATTCAATTAGGCAATTGCAGGAATATAATTGGGAGTTCTTGGTTACTTGGTGGTTTTTTTAAGTTCCAACATTTTTCCTATGTTTTAAACATGGTTGAAAAGCAAGTTTAGGTAGTAAATATTTACTTGAAATTACTACTTTGTAGAGTGCAATGACCTGTCCAGGAAAGAGTCTGGTGTAACAATTAGAAGATTCTTTGTTATGCTTCTCAGAAGGCCTCATTACAAAGAGTAGGTGCTACCATCAATTACATATCAAGCTACTGGAGGTAAGCTTGATACCAAAAATATAATAGAGAATCCAAACTAGACATGAAGATTTGATCACCTCATATAGACCTTCCATGACATCGGTATAAGATATGATGAATCTTTTGATTTTTTGAATATAAGTATTTTATGTTGTAATTCTATTTCTTAGCCAACTTGACAGTTATGACAACATTAATTGCACATGTAACTGAGCAGATCAACTTGTGCAATAACAATCCTAGTAAGTAGCATTTTATAGATGTAAATAGCAATCTATGCCCTAATTAATGATACATGGGAGCAGTGAATGAACTTGGAGACTAGTTAAGAGATAGAGAACAAGACAGAAAGCATGGAAATTTTATAGTGTTGATTTTAGTGCAGCCACCTGTGACATCAATTTGTTTAGTAGTATTGACTTGGACCAATGGTTGCACTGTTTGAAAATGTGATTATTATTTGACCATAACTATCTGCTATTGAATGTGACTGTGGAAACTCACAAAATTGATTCTAGCAAGAGACAAGTCAAGACCACTTTTTAATTTGTACTTTATTTTACCGGAATTGCAATGTTTGATTATTTCTATGTTCCATGGGGATATGTCTCCAGGGCTTGCTAGCCTTATCTTGTTGTACCCAGCAGCATGGAGACTTACAGACATGTATGAAGCTTCCAAGACAGAAAGCATGGGCAATTTTATAGTGTTGATTTTAGTGCAGCCACCTGTGACATCAATATGTGTAGTAGTAGATACTTGGACCAATTGTTGCACTGTTTGAAAATGTGATTGTTATTTGACCATAAATATCTGCTATTGAATGTGACTGTAGGAACTCACAAAACTGATTTAGCAAGAGACAGTCAATACCACTTCTTTTAATTTTGTACTTTATTTTATCAGAATTTCAAAGTTTAATTATTTCTATGTTCTGTGGGGATATGTCTTCAGGGCTTGCTAGGCTAATCTTGTTGTACCCAGCAGCATGGATACTTAGAGACATGTATGAAGCATCTCTTGCCTCTCTGACCTTTGCCCCAAGCCAGCTATACACAGGAAATTCTTGGGCCCAAGAAGCTTTCCTTGAAGCATCCCAAATCGGGGACATACTGTTTGGTGTGCCCAGACATCATTGAGACATCCAAATATCTTGAAGATACAATGGAGATTTTGAGATGTGCATCTCAAGAATGCTTGTGCATTTGTGTCCTCGGGATGGCAACAGGATGCAAAGCTGCCCCCTATACCATCTCAAGAACCCTCAAACAGTCCAAATGATCTTTCATAATTAAAAACATATACTTAAAAAACAAAGAGAAGAAAGTTATCTTGTGTTTTACCTAGATTTGGACAAGCTAAGGAAGTCACTAAATCCTGTAGGTCAAGGGAACACAAAGTCAAGCCAAACCTAGATAAAACATCTTGTTGAACTTGACATGAATCGCTTGTCGTGATTGGAATTCCTGATACTTATCTTAAGTCGATTTTTAGGAAATCACAAAATGGTTATGTTCAACACACAACATGTGGGCAACGACCTCAACATTCTTTACATAGACCCTCCTCCAAGGGAAATCTATGAATTTGTGAGAAGAGAACTTGAATTGAAAAACTCCAACAAAGGAAAGATGAATACCTTGACAAGATAGATAGCTATAGAGAAAAGCTAAAAAATGAACAAGGCAATACCTTGGAAGTGAGTAACCATTAACATTAGGAATTGTTGAGAATTTATCCAAACGTAGCTAAAGTCATGAAAGCATCTGAACCTAAGAATTTAGGTCCTAGCTCAATCAAAGAAATGGTTAAGGCAAATCCCACCTTATCTAACATTCCAAGAGATGACCAAGAAAAACTCTTAAGATTGCAAGGGCGACAACCTAAGCAAAGCCAATTCCAAATGCCTCCTCCCCTCACCCAAGTACTAATAATCAAGAAGGGTGAAACCTAAGAATTTAGGCCCTAGCTCAATCAAAGAAATGGTTAAGGCAAATCCCACCTTATCTAACCTTCCAAGAGATGACCAAGAAAAAATCTTAAGATTGCAAGGGCGCCAACCTAAGCAAAGCCAATTCCAAATGCCTCCTCCTTCACCCAAGCACCAATAATCAAGAAGGGTGAAACCTAAATTTAGGTCCTAGCTCAATCAAAGAAATGGTTAAGGCAAATCCTACCTTATCTAACATTCCAAGAGATGACTAGGAAAAACTCTTAAGAATGCAAGGGTGGCAACCTAAGCAAAGCCAATTCCAAATGCCTCCTCCCCTCATACCAATAATCAAGAAGCATGAGAAGGATACCAAAACATGAGACTTATATGTTTATCTTTGCTCACAGGGAGCAGTTCACTGAGGGTTTAATCTATATTTGGCCTCACCTTGTGTTGCCTTAACCTACAAAGTTTAGTGACTTCTTTGGCCTATCCAAATCTAAAGTAAAACACCTTGGTATTAAGAGATGGTTTTGCCTCTATTAAAATGAACAAACTTAATCTAAAAGAGCAAAGAAGCAAATTTGAGTGCATAGCACCTTGTATCTCCAAAATGTGATTCGAGTGGCTAGAGAGTATAGAAGCATTATTAGATGTTTTTTTTCTAAAGATGTGAAACAGATAAATAAGGATATAGAAGTGTAGACGAAATTCGTTAGGGCCCCATTAAATGAGCACCATGGAGGCTCTTGATAAAACCATAGGAGTATCGATTTCATTTTAACAATGCACTAGACATTTGGACCATTGTATATGGATGTTTAAACATTTATTCTTAATTATAATTATGTATATAGATAACCATGGACAAGAGACATTTTAGCACTTAGCACTTCATTTGATTACATGTTTCATACATATCCTATAAATGTATAATGGTATTTTGCCCTGTAAAATGTGTAATGATATGCAATCATGTTTAAAAAATGAAAGGATATGCGTGCATATAATGCCATGCTACTATTCCCAAAAAATGGTCAAATATTAAAAATTAGAAAAATAATTTCTTATGACTGAACTTTCCCTAAAAATGAAAAGGATATGCATGCATATAATGCCATGCTACTATTCCCCAAAAATGGATCAAATATTAACAATTGGAAAAATAATTTCTGATGACTAAACTTTCCCTCTCATAAACTTTATGGAAACAAACTTATTTTTACTAAAGTTGACCAAAATAGTATCAATTGATTTGTCTTAAATATGATCAATGAAATTTTGTCATGATTGTTGCATGTAAATGATGTTTGAATTCAATTGTGATGTTTATAAATTTCACTCTTTTAGCTAATGCAAGTAAATAGTCTAAAGAAAAATTAGCATAAATTATTTGTTTAAGTGGTTGTAAATTGCTATAATATGACAATTTTCACTCATACCACTATGGGCATCAATATGGTGTCCCTACTTATCTTGAAATAGTATAGTTGGAGGCATATTGATATAAATTAGTTGAGTGCTGATTATAGTTATTTTTCCTTTTGAGTGGACATCTTTAAATTGTTACATGATATCAATATCTTGTAATTCTATGTTTAGTGCTTTGGTTTATTGATGCTTATAAATTAAATTGTGTGAATATTTGTAGGAATTACAAAATTCTCAATGTTACTAAAAGAAGCATATTCATGAAGTTCCCATACATAAATATAACGCTTATGTAATGTGTGTCTATACAACTGATTTTGCGGCGATAGTCTCATAAGTATGATTGTGGCTAAGACATGGAGATCTTGATTGGAAGGATGGAGGGGGCGAGGGTTCTAGAAGGGAGCAACGGGCAAAAACCAAAGGCGGAGAGGGTTTTAGAAGGGATTAGTGATAGAGAAACTAAACGAATAAGGGAACTAGAGGACACAAGAACAATTGGGAAGAAGAAAACAAAACAATGTGTAAAAGCTAACAATACAATGAACAATGGCTACAAGGAGCCACAAGATGAAGAAAGGGCATGCAGTGAAGATGGCGAGTCGGAAGAAAATGGAGATGAGATGGGGCCAATAGTAAATAACTTACAAAGCATATAGTTTTTCAAAAAAGTCTAGAGTAGAACACCTCGACAAGGGCAAATGAAAGAGATTATTGGATCAAGGCAAGTCGTATGGAATAATATGGAATGAAGTAGGAGCGGTGGATTATATAGAGGGATTGGATGAACATTCAAAGAAATCAATCTTTTGTTCCCAAGAGGAACTTATGGAAAATGGGAACAAAAGGACTAAGCATTCTACTAACCAAACCCTCAAAGAAGTGGAGGGAAGCTGAATAGAAGCAAAGATAAAAACAAATATCCCAAACTCAAGACTAACCCAAAGCCAAGTGTTTTTAAATTGGAACTCCTCTCTCTAAATAAGGGAAGAGGTAAGAGAAAATGTTTTATAAAACATGAAAGGAGATAGTTAAAATAGTGGTGGGGGAAGATTCGATGCTCAAACAAGTTTACCATTGAAAGTTAAAGCTCTGGCAGGAAGGTTCATGGGACACATGATGAAAACAAAAACTCTATGTGATTGGATAAATTCAACATAGTTGGAGTTGCTAGGATATCTCCCAACACATCATGTAATGACAAAGGTTGGATAGCTTTTGTATCCCATAAAGTAGAAGATGCAAAAACTATATAAAAAAAGGGGAAGATGGAGATGGGGTTATCGTATCCTTACTCTAAATAAATTGGATACCTGGGTTTGATCCTCGCTTCGAGAGGACCACCTAGCCTATTTGGGTCAAGTTACTTGCACTACTATTGGAATATTGGAATGAGAAGATGTTTTGGGAGATAGGAAACTCCTTGGGAGTGTTTTGTGTTTTTTTCAAAATGGACTCAAAATTTAAACAACATTAAGAAATTGGTGGCTCGAATCTTTGTGGAGATGGACCTAAGTCTAGGATGATCTAAGAACATGGAATTTGTTACAAGAAGTTGGTCTCATACACAAAAGTTAGACTACATTGGAGTCCCCTTTCGATGTAGCTTCTGCCACTAGAATAGTTATCTCCAAATAGGAATGTAGACCAAGAAAAAGTAGTAGCCATAGAAAGGAGCAAATAGAAGCTAAAACTCCCATTGGCACAAGTAAGAGATCAGATAATAGTAACAAAAATTCAAGCAGATAAGGGACAAGTAACAACCTCAGGAGCTCTAGAAGAGCAATCACAGGCATCACTTAATCAACAGAAGGAAAATGACCAAAGAACCAGACAAATATTCATGCGATTTGTAGAAGAGAAGAGGGAGGCTTGTAGATCTTCAACAAAGAGCTCGAAGGACTAGATTCAAGAAGTCCAATAATATCTCTAAATGATGATTTAAATGATACAAATAATAAATTTGTTCCCCTATACAAATTTGACTTGAGATCAATTTTGGAGGACCAAATTGAGAACAATCCTAAGAAAAGAAGGGTAGAAGAGAGTGTTTCTCCCATAGTAAAGGAAAGGAGGAAGATAATGGAGGATAGACAAACAGAGGGATCAAGCAAGGATTTAGTTTGGGATGGAAGAGGGTAGACTCTCTTTGAGATCAATTTAGAAAATAAAAAGGAAGAAGAAATAAACCTCATGGAGAACCTTTCCCCCTCAAAGAGAGGAAAAGGAAGTAAACTTAGGAAATCCCCCATCAGTAGGATTTCCTCTCCCGCTAGTCCCTCATCTCAATGTAAAGTTTCACCTCCTATGGGAAGATATGCTTCAAGATCTTAGAAAAAATGTAAATCAATTAAGAGCTTTGGTAAAATTCAAAGGGAGTTGAGTTTTGAAGCTAGTCAAACTTAAGGTTCCTCAATAAGTAGAATTTTCTATCTAAAAATAGCTCAAAAAAGAGTTGAGAAAGAAATTATATCTGATAAACAAAGATCTATTTATGGGGTATTTGGAGCATTGGGGTATTTGGAGCATGGTAACCCCTTGAGTTAGGTAAATCATAATTATAATATCTCTAAAACCTAGAGGATTGGGGTCTCCTCGCAAAAAGATAGCCCTAAAAAGACATTAAACTTCAAAAGTCTGATATTATTTTGATTTAGAAAATCATGTTAGAGTTAGGAAAGGCAACAACTATACTTAATTCACTCCTACCAAGCTAGAATTTTATTGGGATAGACTCAAATGACAAATTAGGACAAATTGTCTTAGGATGGAAATATTCTTGCCAATTTTAGTTAAATCCCATCTAGGAGTTAGTCTAGACTAAACTAAGAAAAGTATTGGTCTCCTTGTTGTAATATTCTACAATCAACTTACATTCTAGAAACAAAGTCCTAATAATAGGTTTGACAAATGGAAAGCAGGAATCTTTCCATCCCGATATAATTTCCCCTAATTTGCCATTTGAGTCTATCCTATTAAACTTCTAGCTTGGAAGGAGTGAATTAAGTATAGTTTTTTCCTTTCCTATCAAAATCAATATAAATCAGGCTTTTGAAGTTTAATAAGTCTTTTTAGAGCTATCTTTTTGTGAGAAGCCCATAATCCTCTAATATTTAGAGAGATTATAATCATGGATCACCTAACTCAGGGGGTTGTCTTGCTCTAAGCTTACAATCTAGAAACAAAATCCTAATAATAGGTTTGACAAGTGGAAACCAGGAATCTTTCCATCCGGAGATAATTTCCCTTGATTTTCCATTTGAGTCTATCCTAATAAACTTCTAGCTTGGAAGGAATGAATTAAGTATAGTTATTTCCTTTCCTATCTAAATCAAGATAAATCAGGCTTTTGAAGTTTAATAAGTCTTTTTAAGGCTATCTTTTTGTGAGGAGCCCACAATACTCTAATATTTAGAGAGATTATAATCATGGATCACCTAACTCAGGGGTTGTCTTACTTTAAGTAGCCCATAAATAGATCTTTGTTTACCAAATATAATATTTCTCAACTCTTTTTTTAGATAGGAAACCCTACCTACTAAGGAACCCTGAGTTTGACTAGCCTCAAAGCTCAGCCCCCTTTGAATTTACCTAAAGCTCTTTTCTGCTGTCTTTTTTCTAAGATCTTAAAGCGTATCTTCCCACAGGAGGTGAAACTTTATATTGATACGAGGGACTAGAGGGAGAAGAAATCCTATTGATAGGGGATTTCCTAAGTTTACTTCATTTCCCTCTCTTTGGGGGGGAAGGTTCTCCATGAGGTTTATTTCTTCTTCCTTTTATTTTTTTTAGAGATTTTACCCTCTTCCATCCCGAACTAAATCCTTGCTTGATCCCTCTGGTTGTCTATCCTCCTTTCCCCTGTTGAGGGAAAAACATTTGCTTCTATCCTTCTCTTAGGACTATTCTCAATCTGGTCCTCCAAAACATACCTCAAACCAAATTTGTATAGGAAAATAAATTTAAAAATTTAATCACTCAAATCATCATGTAGAGATACTATTAAATTACTTGAATTTAGTCCTCCAGACTCTTTTTTGAAGACCTGCAATGCTTCCCTCTTCTCTTCTTAAGCTCCCATGAATATTTATCCAGTTGTTTGGTCATTTTTCTTTTGCTAATTGAGTGATGTTTGTGATTGTTCTTCTAGAGCTCATGAGGGTTGTTGCTTGTCCCTTATCTGCTTGAACTTTTTTTACTATTATCTTATCTCTCTTACTTGTACCAATGGGATTTTTAGCTTCTATCTGCTCCTTTCTATGGCTACTGCTTTTTCTTGGTCTACATTCTTGCTTGGAGATAACCATACTGGTGGCAAAAATTGCATCGAAAAGGGACTCCAATGTAGTCAAACTTTTGTGTGTGAGACCAACTTCCTATAACAAATTCCATGTTCTCAGGTAATCCTAGACTTAGGTCCATCTCCACTAAGATTTGAGCTACCGATTTTTGAATGTCATTTAAATTTTGAGTCCACTTCAAGAAAAACTCCCAAAGAGTTCCTTATCTCCCTCAACATCTTCTCATTCCAATATTTCAGTGATAGTGCAAGTAACTTGACCCAAATAGGATGGGTGGTTATCCTCTCTGAGCAAGGATCAAACCCAAGTGTCCAATTTTTTAGAGTAAGGATACTATGATCCCATCTCCATCTTCCCTTTTTTATAGTTTTGGCATATTTTGCTTTTTGGAATACAAAATCTATCCAACCTTTTGTCATTACATGGTATGTTGGGAGATATACCAACAACTCCAACCATTTTGACTTTATCAAATCACGAAGAGTTTTGTTTTCATCAAGCGTCCCATAAACCTTTCCATCAAAGCTTTATCTTTCAATGGTAAAACTTGTTCGAGCATCAAATCTTCCCCACCACGATTTTAACTCTCCTTTTGTTTTTGATGCAGGGTTTTATCTTACCTATTTTCTTATTTAGATGAGAGGGGTTTCTATTTAAAAACACCTAGCCTTGGGTTAGTGTTAAGTTTGGGATATTTGCTTTTATCTCTACTTTCTTTTGCTTCTTTGAGGGTCTAGTTTGTGGAATCCTTAGTTTTTTTGTTCCAAAACTCTATAAGTTCCTCTTGAAAACAAAATATTGATAATATTAATGTTGAATAGTTGTCCCTCCATTTTTCAGTTCTTCTTTTAGAACCTCCTTCAATATTCTTTAGTTGTTCAAGTTGTTAGCTTTTGAAGCTAAATACATAGAATAAATAACCTCAAGATCTAAAATAAGGTTGCAATATAAAATATATGATAATGGTAATCTATTAAGCATATAAAACTCATAAATAACTTCAAAAATAAATCATATAAATGCCACTAATAAATGCTCACAAAAATATAATCTTTATTGAATAAAGACCTCAAATACATCAAACTTCATCAATCTCCATTATGATTGTATATGACCAATAATTCTATATCTTTCTCTATATCTTGTTATATCTTTCATACCCTCATATACACTTATATACAAAGGAATGTGACTCTTCATATGGAGCTTTCTTGACCTTCACTCTTCCTATGACTCTTCATCTTCCTATTCTATGACACATGTGCATGTGGACAACTATGCACATTTATATTGCCAAAATATTTTGCACACTTGTGCATTTATTACATTGCATAAAGTAAATACTTTCATTATAATCTAAGACACTTTCCTAATCTAAATATGTACCCAATGTGGTACATTAGCATGAATTTAAATGATGTAATATATTCCAACACCCCCTGTATTACATTATTTGGTTATTGGAGACTTTAGTCTTCAATATGGATCTTCATATTCTAGATACTCTTCTTCTTGTTCAGGTTCATCTTCTTCGTGCTTGTCTTCATCATTAATGTCAATTTGTAGGCTCTTAGATGATGTCGTACTGTCATTTTATTCCTGCCAAGAAATCTTCTTTTTCCCTTTGTTTTTCATATTACAAGTCTTCATCTTGACCATGTTTCTCTTCTTTGTCTTTGAATTCTACTTTTGTTTAAGACTGCTAATACAATCAACTTTTAGATAGCCTTGTTGAGCAAGGGATCTAAGTACATCCCTAGTCCATTTTTGTTTTTCTTGATCCTTGAATGATCTTCTTCCCTGTTCTCTATGCTTATACTCATTGTTAGCAAAAGCTTTAGAAATAATATTTTGAAATAAGCATTGTAATATGTGAGTTAGAACTTTTTCAAAGTTCAAATAATATTCTTCCTTGTAATAACAAAAGGTAGACGAATGAGATTCTTTTCCACAATATCTACAAGGATGCAAATTCTAGCAATTGGTTTTTTCATATCCTTCTCTATTACAGTAAGTGCATCTCAAATTTCCTTTTGTTAGTTTGAATATCTTAATTTCATATGTTTTCTTGATCAACTGATATAACCATGTATGTATAGTTGAAGCAATTCTATTTTTGCTTCTTTCATAAATTTGTAAAAGAAACTCTTGTCCTACATGTTTTGCCATGCTTTGAGAATGATCCTTGAGTTTTCTTTCAATATTATAGTTATCATCAAGAACTTCTACCATCTCATTAGAATAAGTATTTATAGTATTTGCTTTTGTCAAGTTGTCAATCTGAGGTTTCTCAATCATCCTTTCAATCCATATTGGTTCTTCTCTTCTAATCATATGTTTCATATTGTTAATATCAGGCCAAGTTGATTTTTTTATTCCTCTATACTTAATAAACTCTTCCATTGTTAAAGAAGTCTTCTAAGTAACTTGCTAGTCTGAAAGATAATTTTTGCACAAAGTTTTTAAACCTTTGAGGTTGACTTCCTTATGACTCCCTAGTTTAATTTATCAAATAAGTATTTGAAGTAATCTCAAAATCTCTATTCTTAATTTCTCCTTAGTTTTGAATGATAGACTAAGGACAATATTTAAATTGTTGATAACATTTTACCTCCCTAGTTTCAATATTGTTCTTCAATTCATTGTTTTGTAGAACTCCTTGTATCTCCCTAATGAATGACAATATAATTCTTCAACTTCTATTCTTCAAAAATAGCAATTTTACTTTCCTCTTATCAATCAATGATTTGAATGCAATTTTTAAATATTGCAAATCTTCAAATTTATATCTCTATAATTTGGACTAGAGATTAATGAAATTTTTCTTTGTCAAGTACTTATATGTTAAATTCCTTTTATCTTCCAAATTCAAGAATTTATTTTTTCTGAATTTCATAAACTATGTTGATGTTGGATTCCTTATAACTCCAACTCTAGAAATTTAGAAATTCTAAAATTAATATTTGCAAGTTTTGTGTATTCCTAATTTGATGTAGAATACCTTATTTCTCCAAACTTATCAAATTGCAAATATTTTAATTTGTTTTGTAAATTCAAATGTGCAAATTACAAAACTCCAAAATCAATGCTTTAATTCTCAAATCAGTCTTCAATATTTTGTAAAAACTTTCAAATTGCAAAATTTTGATTTCTAAGGTTTAAATAATATTTATCTCTCCAATAAAATACTTTTAAAATTTAACCTTAGATAATATATTCCTTTACACCTTATAACTCCTATTTAGCATAAATTTTAATTCCAAAAAGTAATAAATATTACCTTCAATATTTCAGGCACTTCTTCCTTAATGCTATGCTTGGTCTTCCTTTGAAATTAGGTGCTCTTCCTTTGGTCAACTTCCTTCAATCTGGTCAAGGTGCTTCACCTTCAATGTAAATGACTCCTTGTTGTAATTAATGAGACTATGCCAAAGTAAATTCATCTCATGCACTAAATGGGTGTTAAAAAATGTTTCTCCTTCCTTTGTAGCATTTTATCTTTTGCAAGATGAGTGACAAGTATCACTGAAGTGCTTCCTTTTCCCTTTTAACGTAACTTGTAGCTTCTTTAAGACTTGTAGCGCTCCTCTTAAGTAACAAATGACAAACATATCATGTGGCTCTTGGATGACTTGTAGCACTACTTCTTTGACTTGACAAGTGGCACAAGTTGAGTTATAACATTCCTTCACCTTGTAAAAGATCTTGTAACGCTCTTTAACGCTTTGTCTTCCCGGATGCATTACATTTTGCTCCTGGACACTTGGTTGTGAATGTAGTGAATATGTTATGCAAGTTTCCCTTCTTGGTGGTTGTACAAACCTATCCTTTAATCTCCTTCAACGCCTTAGCAATTCCTTTTTATTTTATGTTTTGTATTTGCAGGTGGTGCTTCACTTTCTCCAATGGCTCATCTCCTATCTAGTGGTTGTTATTTTAGACAACACTTGGATGTTTTTGATGGTTGGGTTGCTAGATAATGCTTGGGTGCTTGCCCCTATGCTCTGCTATCACTTTTGCCCTTATCTCTAGTGCTCAATCTATGCAACTCGATGACGTTTTGAGTGGTGGATTTACCACTCTCTTTGGTGATTTTCTTCACCAATATATTTTGCAAGCTGGGTGCTCTTCTTGGTGTTTTTTAACACCTTAAATATGCCTTGGTTTTGAGGATTATTCGGCCTCACTATAATGTAGAGTAAATCTACCTTCTTGTATTATATAAAAACAACATATACTAGTTTCCTTATCACTCCTCTTTAGCACTTTATAAACTTTACTTCTAGTTGTTATAATTTGTAGATTCAATAATAATAATGGTGTGTAGATATAATGACAATGGTGTCTCTTTCCTTGTCTTAGAGGCACTTTGCTAAAAACTTTGTTTTTCTAGCTCTTAATAGCTCTAAAATGGATGCTCTTAAAAACTTACAATAACTACTTTCAAATATTTTAAAATAATACTTTGTATGACATCAATTTAACACACCTTTTATGAATTCCTTTTTAGCTCTCCTTGAAAGCTTGTAGACTCTTTATCTTGTAGTTGTGGTTGCTACCCAAAATTTGCTTTCTTGTCTTCAAATGTGTGCTATCGATCTCTGAATTTTGCAGCTGCAAATGATGCCCTCTTGCTATCCAAATTTGTAGTATATCTCCTTAGATGCCGCTAAATCTTCTTGAGCTTTGTTGTTTAAAGCTTTTCCAAATCCGACCTTGAACTCCTTCAATATGCAACTTTACTCTTTCAATGTTGCCCAAATATGCAACTCAAATTTCTTGAATTGCTACTTACAAAATCTCATTCTTTGATGTCCACGAATCTTCAAATTTTTTGCTCTCTTTTACTGTCAAACCTTCCTTTAATTGGTTGACCAAAAATACTTCAAAATATTTCCAAAGCTTTTCCAAATCGTAGCTCTATGCTCCCTTCAATTTGTTTTCCTATGATCTTTCGACTGTTGGAAATATGAGCAAGTTTTTTTTTCATTGATATCAAGAAGATGATGACCAAGTTTTATTGTCATCTATGTATTCATGTCGAGAGGTTGATGTCCAAGTTTTGTTAATGTCTTCCAATGGTTTTTCCAAAAAGGCAAAGAAGCAGGTTTAAATGAAAAATAATATTATAATATTTCAGGATACAGGTTGGGTTTAAGAAAAATGAGGGCCAAGGCGTTATCACATTTTAAATCTTCCTAAAAACCCATGTGGCAGATTTTGAGGACTAAGGTTTAAATTATTTAATTTTAAATATTTTAACCATAAGGTTAAAATTTAAAATTAAATAATAATAATTTAAGGCACTAAAGTTTAAAATATAAAATTTGAAATTATTTCAAATTCCAAATATCCACCGATGTGGTGAAGCGCATTGCATACAATATAAAAAGGGTAAAGTTTTGTTTCAAAAGTTATCCATGTGATTAATGCCCAAGCGACCTAAGTAATTCGAGCGCCAAGGAAGAAGCGATATTCACATGTGTTTAAATCATGATTGGGCAGATAGAAAGGACAAGGTTAAGTGGAGCGCAAAAATAATCTCGAAGCACCTGGTAGCACAGGTGGCAGCCAAGGGCTACATTAAGGCGTTCATGGAACGCAAGATAGCGGGTTTGATCCATGCGATTGCTTTTTGCTGAAGGGAAGTGTTTTGTTTTGCACCGAAGGAAAAGAGATAAGGTTTATAACGAACGTGGTGTGCTTTTCATTTTCGTGAGGGCACGTAGCCCAAGCGATGGATGTGCTAGGCGCTAAGACGCTTGGGAAGACAAGGTGGGATGTTCGAATCTTGTCGAATGTAATTTTGTTGAAGTGGCATTAGAACAAGGTATGCGCTTATGGTTTAATTTTTACAGGTTTTAAATGTGCGGAAATTGCATTAAGGTATTGCGTGAAATTTTCAAATAAGGTTTAAAAGTTTGTTGAGAGGGAGATAATTTTTTTATCAAATTAAAATATTAAATCTTGATTTTGATGGTTAGAATTTAGTAGGAGTGATAAGGTATTCAAAGGATATTATATTTTATTTTAAAATAAAGTTTTATTGTGTTAATTATTTGAGAGGAGTAATAAGGTGCATGAAGGAAATCAATTGTGGAAGTGAGTTATTTAATCTTTGCTAATCATTTTTGAAGTGTGGAGATTATAAGGTGTAATTGAGATTTAATGTTTTGTATGGTGAAATATTTTGAGGGAAATATTTGAATGAAAAATTTGAGAAGGTTTTTGTTATCTAACATTTGAGATTGGAAAAGAGGTTGATTGTGGTTGAGATAGGTTTTGAGGTCAAAACTCCATCAAACAAAAGGTATGGACATATCATCCTTGTGAGTGAAATTTTGATTGGTAGAATGTTGTGTGATGCAAATTTAGAGTGAAAAGGATTGTTTGATAAACATCGTCGAGTGAGTTTTCATATACATTATTGATGAATGTTTGTGAGAACATTTGAGTGTGAAATTGAGAACTATCTTGAACTAATATTTGTGAAAGAACATGAGTATCATTGTTATGTGAGATTGAGAACTATCTTGATTAGGGTTTGTAAAATATCATGAGTATCATTGTTATGTGAATTTAAAATCATCTTGAGTCAAGTTTGAGTTCCATAGTGAGAGTTGTTGGAAGCATTGTGAAACACTTGGTTAGGGTTTGTAAGCAAGTTGTGTTTCATTGAGTGAATGGTTGAGTGAAATTGGATGAGCATTATTGATTGAAAGCATTGGAGTGGTAGTTCAAGTTCTGTGAAACAAATTGTTCTCTATTCTAAATTGATTTGAAAAAGAGTTTGAAAGTGATAGAGTGATTTGTGAGTGTGAAACATATTGAGTCTCTAACCATTCTCTATATGTTTCTAAGGTTAAACAAGATTCTGAGTGAAACTTATTTGAGTGATTGAAGAAGTTTTTTGAAATAGATTGAGTTGAGTTGTGTATGCAATTTTTACAATTGATTTGAATAAGATTTTGTGGAATCTAGTGGACAGATTTGAGCAAGTCCTAGAGGGGACTTAAGGACAAAGTTGAGTAAGCTTTTGTGAAAGCTTAAGGACAAATTTGTGTGAGCTTTTGTGGAAGCTTACAATCAGATTGGACAAGTTCTAGAGAAAACTTGTTGAGCAGATTTGAGGTAAGTCTTGGTGAAGACTTGTAGACAGATTTGAGGCAAGTCTTAGAGAAGACTTGAGAGCAGATAGAGCAAGTTCTTGAGAGGACTTGTAGATAGATTTGAGATAAGTATTTGAGAAGACTTGAGATCAGAATTGGTTGATTGATTTGTTCAAGCTTTGTGTTAAGTCTTAGGGCATATCTAGCAGAGTTGATTTATGATTGGATCAAGCTTCATGTTAAGTCTTGAGGACAAATTTGAGGATAGGTTTTGGTGTAGACTTGAGGGCAAATTTTACCAAACTAGAGACAAATATTGAGAAGATTTGTGCTAGATTGAAGAATTGTGTTTAGTGAATATTTGAGATATATAGTGAGCAGATTTGTGCTAATCGAAGGACTATGTTTATTGTAGATTTGAGATAGAGATTGAGCAGATTTGTGCTAGATTGAAAGATTGTGTTTAGTGTAGATTTGAGACAGATATTGAGCAGAGATGAGAGCAAGCTTTGGAGGTGATAGAGCAAAGGATAGTAGTCTCTAGTAGATAGAGATACATTAGCCAAGGCAATGAGGATAGAGGTCTTCTATGAAGAGAGATCCACAATCTAGTGCATTGGATGCAGTAGTCTTCTAGAGGATCACCAGCCAGAGCAGTGGATATAGATCCACAAACTAGTTGAGGGGATTTGTGTCTTTTGTGGAGAGGTATCCACGAACTTGATTAGGGGATTGGTGTATCCTTTGGACAAAGGTCCATAAACATTGTAATAGGGAAGGATTTCCAAGATATTTATTGAGAAAATTATAGTGAAATATTTTCTCCGTGGAGTAGCCCACATTGGGTAAACCATGTTAAATTGGTGTCTCTATTGTGTGTGGTGATTTGTGCATTACTTTGATTACTGTTGTTGATATTGTCATTGATATATTGGATAATATTGTTTGAGAAAAGAAAAGTAAAAAGTGGTTTTATACTGTTCACCCCCTCTCTCAGTATAATCTTGTGTTCTTCATCGACTTCTCTAAAAATCAACAAATTCTCTCTTAAAATTCAGTCCACAAAACCTTTGTGGCTATCTCAAATCTCTCAAATATATGGCCTCTTTAATCCTTTTTCTTTCTTCAAGCTTCTTCTCAAATTTTGACTTCAAATCTGATCTTGTTCACTATCTTCTTCCTCAAGAATCTGAATGTCTTGAGATCTTCAATAACTTCTCAAAATTTGGAAAACTTATTGCCAAATATTTTTTCATGTTTGGGCTTGTTTTCAGATGGCGATAATTGTCCCAACTTCCTCTTATCAGGAGCTTCTCCTGCTTGCAATATTCTAACATGAATTTTTCTTCAAAAACTCCTCCAATGGCCACTGCTTCAAATCTTCAATGAAGCTTTCTTTAGCCTTATTCTTTTCCAAAATATTTTTGAGACCTCTTCTCTTGGGTCTTCTAATTCTACAATGAGGCTTTCTCTAGTCTTCTTCTTCTCCAAAATATTCTTGAGATTTTTTCTTTTGGGTCTTCTAATCCTACAGCTACTCAAAATATTCTTAATCAATTCTTCAATGAAACCTTACCTTGGTTTCTTCAATATTTCAATTATGAGAATTTTGTAATGATATCTCCTTTTTTAGATCTCCAAAATTTGTTGCTTCTCAACTCTACAATAGGTACTTTTTGTAGTCCTCCTTTATCTTTAGTGTTCAATTTTCAATCTTCCAAATATAGAAGTTCTTCAATGTGACCTCTTTTTTGGGTCTCTTCAATCTTCAATTTGTAGTCTGCAATCTTCAATGAGGACTTCCTTCTTGGTTCTCCTCAATCTTCAATGGGGCCTTCTTTCTTGGACCTCCTTAATATTCAATGAGGACTTCCTTCTTGGTTCTCCTCAATATTCAATGAGGCCTTCTTTCTTTGAACTCCTTAATCTTCATTGAGGTCTTCCTTCCTGGTTGTCCTCAATATTCAATGAGGCATTCTTTCTTGGACCTCCTTAATATTAATCCCTGCACGAGGAAAACACATAGAATTTCAAGAAATCGAAGGTGAAATGCCTCTTTGTCCATTGTAGGAAGCTTCTCAACTTCTAAGAACTAATATTCTGCAACAAAAACTTAGACTATAATAATCAAATACACTCAAAGTTCCAGAATTCTAAAATCAATAATCTTCACTAGCTATTCCCAAAACTAGTGGAACCAAATCTATGTTGAATCCTAGTCTTCATGAGTTTTCCTTCAACCCTATGGAAAGACTCTAGCCAAAACTTAATCTGGAATATTTTTCTCTTTTTTTTTTAATAGGAAATCCTTCAAGGGTCTCTTAATCTCTTCAATGTCAAGGTATATATCTTCAAGACCTGTAAATCTTCTTCTATTCCAAATTTGCTTTTGGAATAGGTAAATCTTCAACTCTCACTGGTTTTCTTCAACACAGTGAGAAATCCTATCTTCTCTGGTGTTCTTTTCTAGAGGTAATTTTTTCAACTTTACTGGTCTCTCATTAACCAGTAGAAATCTTATTTGCAACCAAAAACCTGTTCAAGACAAAACCTTGTTGTAGCTTTGATACCATTCTTAGCTTTTGAAGCTAAATATATAGAATAAATAATCTCAAGATCTAAAATAAAGTTGCAATATAAAATATATGATAATGGAAATCTATTAAGCATATAGAACTCATAAATAACTTCAAAAATGAATCATATAAATGCCACTAATAAATGCTCACGAAAATATAATCTTTATTGAATAAAGACCTCAAATACATCAAACTTCATCACTCTCCATTATGATTGTATATGACCAATCATTCTATATCTTTCTCTATATCTTGCTATATCTTTCATACCCTCATATACACTTATATACAAAGGAATGTGACTCTTCATATGGAGCTTTCTTGACCTTACCTTTACTCTTCCTATGACTCATCATCTTCCTATTTTATAACGCATGTTCACGTGGATAACTATGCACATTTACATTGCCAAAATACTTTGCACACTTGTGCATTTATTACATTGCATAAATTAAATACTTTCATTCTAATCTAAGACACTTTCCTAATCTAAAGATGTACCCAAGGTGGTACATTAACATGAACCAAATGATGTAAATACAAGTACATATAATATTTTATATATATAATAGTTTAACTATGATATATTATACAAGTTTACTATCCATTTATTAAATTATAATTATTTATTTGATCGAATATTAACTTAATTAAACATTATTATGTTATTTTTAAATTTTTATATATACAAATATAATATTTTTATTATTTTTAAAACTTGTAATTATTTATTTATTTTGATATAACAGTTAGGATTTTAGTTTTTTCCAAAGAAGGTTTAATATTTAAACCATGGCATAAGAAGGGATAGGTTAAATTTTGTTAATTTCGTCTAACTTAATAAAATAAAATTTATAATAACAACATTCAATAATATTACCAATTTCTTTATATATTAAAAAAAATAACATTTAAAACTTAAATATCGAGTTTTACCCTAAAGTGTCAAAGAATATTTTGATGGTGGCTTCAAGCCTGGATAGGCATATGACCGTATTTTGCATTTAAAACTGTAAATTACGGTTTTAATTTTATATCGACCGTAGATTTTTACTTGTTATTTTTTTATAAACCGTAAATTTTACAAGTAAATATATTTAAAAACCGTAGATTTTACTTATAATATATATACACTAGATGTACGAACTAAAGGTAAATGTTATAGAGTAAAGGTATATGAATGCATTAACTGTTACATAAATTTTTATTTATTTATTGCAAATCTCCACTCTACATGCCTCTAAGGTTGCATTAGCAATGTTAGGGCGACATAAGATCCTCCAACTTCTTCTCTAATAATCGAAGCATATAGGGCAGTGAGGGGTACTTTTGTAACGTATGCATGCTTACCTGTGAGATAGATGTGTATTTATTGGGTTGCTTTATTTTTCAGACATACCATGGGTCATTAATGAAAAAATCACACGGATTTCCAGTTGGGATAAGAATTGCAATAACACATATGATGGGGTGAGTAAATGTGATGAGATATAGGTATTTATAGGGGAATATCGACGGATTAAATTTTGTGTGTTGTCTAAGGGGTGTAAAAATCATAGGGTCTTTTACAGTTGGAACAAGTTCACAATGAGAAAAAAGAGAGGAAAAACTAAAACAAAAAACAAGGGGAAGAGGTTAGGTACTGGTGATTGATGAAATGATACTTGTATTAATCTATTTTATAATGGGTAATTGTAAATTTATGACATTCTGCACCCTTGCATGGTTTACTGTTCATCTATTTACAGTTTAATTTGGTTTATCTAGTTTGATAGTTCTAACAAAGAAAGAAGATTAGCTTTGCTACAACGCTGCCTCTACATAAAGGTTTTATTTTTCACAGTCGCACAGCTTTAAAGGTGAGTTTTTTCTTAAATCTAAGGCTAATTGATATTTATCTTTGAAATTTTGTTCTATTGATCATTTTTAAAAACATGCAAAATAGGTCTCCTCACAACTAATAATAAAATAGCATATAACCATAACGACTCTTCAAGTATTAAACCATGCATTGGTCTATGAAGCAAATGGTTCCAGTTGTGGAATGTTGGATTTTTGCATTCCAATACCAGGACTAATGGAGTCACTGTAAAACTATCAAGACGAGCAAGCTTAAAATCATTTTATGTAAAGATATTGTGCTCTTCAATATTAATCTAGGGCAGCCCTAGCTCCTTTTCAATCATTTGTCAGCATAATTGTCATAGCAGAAAGGAGCTTCTAATTGTGGGTGTAAAAACAAATCTGACTGGTTGGTGTTAATGTTTGGTAGAATGCATTGTCAGGAAATGACTCACAAGTCACAACAATGTTTTGTGCACTAGATTGTTTTATTTCAACGTATTTCTATTTAAACGGTTTTTGTTAATTGGTTATATGAGATTAAAACGGGTAGATATTTGTTGATACAACTACTTTTGGCTCAACCTTTTTTCACTCCATAATTTTATGAATAAATAATTTTTTGAAAACAAAATTAACCTCCATCTTCCTCTCTAAAACAAATATGAAGTTGCTATCATCTTTCAAAAAAATTGAAAGGCAAATAAAATTTTAAACCGTAACCAAAAAATCAATAAAAAATTTTAACCGTCATAAAAATTCCTGTTGACACGTAATTATTTTTTGAAATTCCAACCTTGAGTGGCTTGAATAAATGTTATTTAATTATTAAAGACTCATTAATATTTTAAGAATGTTACAGAACAATGGTTGGCTTGGTCTTGTCATAAAAAAATAGAAGTTTAGCATGAAAGAGAGGATTGTGGGTGTTTTACAATTTGATAGTGACCATAAGTTATGAAGTAATTTTTGTAAGTATACATATTTTCAAGAGAGTTTTATATTTTTAACTAATTATTTATAATTGTATATTAAAAATAAAAATAAATTAATATAATTAAAGATTTTTTAAAATATAAAAAATGTATATCTTTTATTAAAATATTATATTTATTGTTAGGTTAATTAAATTATATTTAGTATAACCCAGGTGTTGTAGGTGAGTTGGAGAGGAGAGGGCAATCCTCCAAGGGAGGTCCCAGGTTCAAATCTCCACCCTACCAAAAAGCTGAATTGGGTATCTAAAATCCAATTGATAATGTTGGTGTGGGCAGGGTCGGGTGCGACCCCCGGGTGACTTTGACGGTGTAGAACCCCCTGTTCGTGGTCTCTCAGACCAAGGCGGCTTCGCAAGGGGTTTTTCGCTTTAAAAAAAAAAAATTATATTTAGTATATTTTTTATCATAAATATATTTTTAATTTTCTTGAAAGTGTTGTGTTTTTTAATTAGTTACTTGACATCATTTTCATTAAAAGATAAAATCTCATTTCGCCAATTGCTTTCTTAAATTTAAATTTTACCAAGATGAAGAGCAAGACTATGATTCGCTAAATTATTTGTTATATGATATCTTTCTCTATAGATATGCTCACATTTCCAAGAGATTGCCTCCAACAATAGATGGTAAGCATCAACAATAATATTATTTTTTATCCAATCCCCTCGTCTATTTTTTTTGATAGCATTAATTTAATTTGTGAATTTCCCTCAATTGTAATATATTTCTATCATTTTTCAATTGCAATTTTAATCCCTGTAAGAAGTGCCTTAGCCTCTACATAATTTCTAGTTGAAGTTCCATATGATTCTGAGTAAGTAAAGAGAATTTTACCTTTATTATTTCAAAAAATATTTCCTCCACCAACTTTTCTGAGATTTCCTTTGGAATCACCATCAAAATTATTTTTGATAAACCCAATTTTTGAACATTTTCATTTTACCCTAAATCAAAGTAGATCATTTGTGTGAGCAAAGGACAATGAAAAAGTAAATGGTTTGATGTTTCTAAATCCTTCTTACACAATGTACATCTGAAAGGTCCATGATTGATGCAAGAGCATCTAAGTGGGGTCATGGTTTTATTTTTGTACACGTGGTTTGTGCACATGGTTTGGTGCATGTGGTTTTGTGCACATGGTTTTTGTCACTTGTGTTGACTATAAAAGGGAAGAGGAAGGGACACAACTCTCCATATTTCAGCATTGTTTTTATTGCTAGAAGGTCATGAGTGGAGATGTGGCAATTAATTCTAGCGATCGAAAAAGAATCATATAAGGCTGCAAGGAGGTGGCAAGGGACCAACAATAACGGTAGGAGAATAAAAAAGGATATGGGATGACATGCAAAGGGGACCAGACAAGGTCATGAGGAGTCAACAAAGGACTAACAAGGATCAGTATGTGGTCAGTAAGGGATTGACAAGAGATCAATAAGGGAGTTGACAAAGAATCGAGATGATCGACAAGGATTTAGTAAGGGCCAACAAGGAATTGACAAGAGAACGCCAAGAGAGTCGTCTAGAAAGTTGAAGCCTATTTTGTGGCACATTGTGGAAGGAAATTGTGAAGTCTATGGCAACTATGGCCATTGTGGTAGTTATGGTACTTTTTTATTGTTGATGTTGAAATAAATAGATAAAAATAATGTTGTGCTTCTATTTTTATTATTGTGTCATGTACTATTTTTATATGTTGGCATAGAGATGTCGAGGTTTTTGGAAGAGGTTTTCTTACATTAGACCCCCTCCTATAGATTGCATCAAAAGGTATCAGAGTAAAAATTTGGTTCTTTGTAGTACAATATAAGCACTGTGGACCAATAACCCATAGGTCCCAAGATCAAAATCCAAAGTGGTTGTCAGAATAAAATGAATGGTTGCTAGGCAAATCCTGTTATAAGAGCTTTATGAGTAGGAGCTCACATTTTCTTGCTATCCAGGATGTTTGATGTAGGAGCATCCAAGTGGGATCATGGTTTTGTTTTTATGCACATGGTTGTTAGTTTTGTGAACATGGGTTTGTGCACATGGTGTTGTGCATATGGTTTGTACACATGTTTTGGTGCATGTGGTTTTGTGCACATGGTTTAGTACACATGGTTTTCATCACTTTGGTTGGCTATAAAAGAGAAAAGGAGGGGATATAACTCTCCATATTCCAACATTGTTTTCATTGCTAGAAGATCATGAATGGAGATGTGGTTGTTAATTTTAGTGACCAAAAAAGGACTAGATAAGACCATAAGGAGGTGGCAAGGGACCAACAATGATTGTAGGTGATTTGATAAGGATCTAGGATGATCGACAAAGAGGACCAAGAAAGTATTGGATAGGGTCATGAGAATTTGACAAGGGACTGGTAAGGATTGATGAGTGATCCACAAGGGATCGACAAAAGACCGATAAGAGAGTTGATAAGGATCTAGGATGACTAGCAAGGACCAACAAGGAATTGACAAGTGAAGGCTAAAACTACCATCCATAAAGTTGAAGTCTGCTTTGTGGTGTATTGTGGAAGGAAATTGTGAAGTCTGTGGAAACTATAGCCATTGTGGTAATTGTGGTAGTGTATTATTGTTGATGTTGAAATAAATGGTAAAAAAAATGTTTTGTTTTTTTTTTTGTATTACTGTGTTATGTAATATTTTTTGTATTAGCATTGAGATGTTTGGGTTGCTACAAGAGGTTGTATTTCATTAGACCCCCTCCTCTAGATTGTGTCAATGATATCCTCTTATTTGTAGACTCTCATAATAATATTACATTAAACTACTAACTAAAGGAATGTTGAAGCCTTAGGGAGAGCTTCTAGTGACTAAACATTCTTTCAAGGAAAATCATTGGGAGTAAGAAATTTTGATTGTTCTAAATCCTCATATCCAAATTCGATGAGTATCCTCCATATTTTGATAGATCCAAACCAAATCATCATTTTGTGTAAAAATTAACAAATAAAACTCTTGAAGCCTCTTTTGAAGTTCATCTGTAATTTGTTTCAGTTCCTATCCTTCAACCAGGTTACTCATAGAAATCCATGATTTAGAGTTGTTGCTCATATTAATATAATATTTGAACTTAGGATCTTTACAATCTAGGGATACCCGAGCCAATGGTTTCCATTTTGAGTTAAATATAGGAGGATAAGGCTTCAACAAAACATCAAACCAAAAATTTTCATAATTCCCCTCATTGACTAACCATCTAATATGTTTCTTGATCAATTGCAAGCTATATGATATGAAGTTCCATGCTAACAATCCTTTGGGTAGGCCGTGTTTCCTGAATAATTTCATTGCATCAAGAGAAACTATACATTTTTTAAGTAAAATGTTTACCCAATTCTTTCTTTGATCTCTGAATAATATTAATGGAAGTTTTATCCCTCTAGAAAAACTCATATGTCTGCAATTCTGCAAGCCTATTCCTCCAATATTATTTCCTTTACAAACCCTATCACACTTACAAAGAGAAAACCTAAATTTTTCCTTGCATTCTTTCCAAATAAAGTCTCTAAATTTTATCAAATTTTATGTTATATCTATTGACAATATTGAAAGTGACATCATATAAAAAGGGACCAATTGTAATATAGTCTTTATGTGTCGTAGCCTTCCTACCATGGTTAAGAACTTACCTTTCCTACCTGCCAAACAAGCTTTAATTCTATCCAAATAAGAGATCCAAAGCTCCTTTTTATTTCTCTTATAATATAAAGGAATACCCAAGTATATTGATGAATTTTTTTTATTTTTAAACCCTAAAAATCCATAATAATTCATTGTAAATCTAGGGTAGTGTTAATGAAAAAATCTTGGATTTTAAAGTATTAACCAATTGTCCAATATCCTTCTCATAGCATGGTAATACTAATTTGAACTCCATATTCTTATTGACTGAGGTATGGACTAAAAGAAAAGTATCATAAAAAATTTGGATATGAGATTCGAATGGACCATTTTTTGCAACTTGAATACCTTTGAATTTTCCTTCCATTTTTTCCTTTGAGAAAGCTCTCTCTAAAGCCTTTACAAGAATAATGAAATAAGGATATAGTGGAACACCTTGGGAGAGTCGACAAGATGACTTAAAGTTACCGATAGGGGAACCATGATTCGAAATAGAATATTTTGTAGTGCTATAACATTTAATCCATTCACACAAATTGTAACCAAAACTAAATTTTTTGAGAATATCATATAGAAAACTTTAGGAAACCCTATCATATGCTTTTTTCATATCTAATTTTATAAGCATACCTAGTTTTTTCATGGAATCAAGAGAATGTATGGCCTCCTGTGTAATAATTACACCATCAAGAATTTGTTTACCATCAACAAAATTGCCTTGTTCCTCTAAGATAACACAATCTAGAATGTCTTTCAATTTATTTGCCATAATTTTTGAAATTATCTTATAAATCATATTATAAAGGCTAATTAGATGAAAGTCATTAAAATATACTATCTCATCTTTCTTGGGAACCAATGTAATAAAAATGACATTGATTGTAAGGATGTGTTACATCATATGATGTGATAATAATAATTATTATTAAAATAAATTCAATGGTTAGAACCACTCACGTAGGAGTCTTGTGTGACTTTTTAGCAAGATAGTGAAATCAAGTTGTTAAGTAGTTGTAGGTGGAGTCAAGTTGATAAATAGTTGTAGGTGGAGTCAAGCTTGTTCTAACAATAGTTTACATTTGAATTATTTGTTGAGTCTATTATTGGTCAAAATATTGTATAAATAGCATTAGTGGATTAATAAAATTTGTTCAGCCTCTTGTTATTTCAACATGTAGTATCAAAGCAATAAGAACCGAAAGAAGATCCAATGCTCTTTCTGATCCATTAAATTATTTAAATTTTTTGAGGAAGAGCTCCAAGCATTCCTCAAGATTCAATAACATTGTATTCATATTTGAGATTTTGTTTACAATACTGATATGAAAAATCAAGGAGGAGATAACTCTAAAATTTGGAGTCCTAACAATTATAGATAATTTTGATTCCCTTATTGAAGTACAAAAAATATTAGAGGAAATACAAAAATATGGGGCACAATTTTTGGTAACTAAGGGCAAAAAATAGCACATTAAGAGCAGCCAACAACATGTAGAATACTTAACAAAGGTAAATTCTAGAGGTCGATACTCAATAGAGAGTTTTATACCAAAAGATATAGATTTTTCTAACTATATGGATTCACCCAAGATAAGTTGCAATATTGCATTTAAGTATTTTTTAACAAGGAATTCAAATCCAGAAGTTGTAGTTCATGCGATACCTAAGCATGAAGAAAACCAATCTCAGGTCATTCAAATTAGTTATTCGGTCTCCAGTGCTAACAAATATTTGCTTGGCACCATGACTGAAGTGCAAACTACTAAGGTGGGAACTCAAGACGAAATAAATTGTTTGGAAGTCAAAGGTGCTAATGAGGTATCCATAAATTATAAAGGACAATATACAAGATTTGCAAATTAACCAATTTTAAAGAAGAAAGAAGATGGATTACAAGTTACTGAAGCAAGCAATCATAGGATGTCAAGGACCTTAAGCCACTTTGGACACTATGCCATTAAAAATTATATATCCATGGACTTCTCCATGTTGTTGTGTATTGATATTCATAATGGAAAGGAGGGGGAAAATAAGCCTCATGTGACCTTCAGCCTAGGGACCTTCATCAACATTATGAGGGGCCCCTCTGTAATGTCTGAGGTAGCCATGGACAAGGAGCAAAGGGGAACTTCATTTCCTATTATGAAATAGGGGGCACAATATCCAATGATAGCCATTCTAATATATACAAGTTGCACAAGAGAGGGAGATATATTAGCAATAACATGCTCCATAAAAAATATCAATCGTCATCAACACTAGTGCTCCATTTTTATCACTTGCTATCAACTTCGAAATTGTTTTAAGAGTCACTTGGATCAAGTATACAATTGGAAAACATACAATAGCCTCCATTATGGTCCAGGGCATGTTTTTGAGAGGTCATCAGGAGTCAATATCCCCCAGTGATGTTTTGACAAAGTGTTCAAGTCAAATGGACTTATCAAGATATCATGGTGATCATTGTAGCTATGGATCATCATCATTGAATGATGATGAAGGGAGGGATTTTACACATATCAATCATGGAGAAGAGAAGATAATAAAAGTTGTGTACGCTCAAATGAAGTCCTTGAGAAATGATCATCCAATAAAGCTATATGATTAGAATCTAGAAATGCAATTGTTAAACTTAGGTCTGAGCTTAAAAAAATCAATGTAAAGAACAACACTCCATCAAGTCAAAAGAGTTCAAATGAGTTGCTTGATTCAAAGAGTAACGATGATAGGAAAAATTATAATGCTAAGATGGAGTGGTGAGGGAAGCAAACAAAGGATCTTTGGACTAGGTTGGCCATTGAAGAACTACGCAACCAAGAACTTACAATATTTTTGGAGGATATAATTATAGGATCCAAGTCATATCAAATACAAAAGCCTTCATGAAGAATAAATAATGCATATAGAAAACAAATGTCCACGTCGTTGAATGTAGAAGTTCAAAAGTATATTGATGAGTTTCTAGCCACATCTAATTTGAACGACACGCATAAACTAAGAAATGTTCCAAAGAAAGATTTTGGTACTTTTTTATCAAATGTTTTTTACCTACATATTATATTTTGGTCTTTATGTCTTCATACAACCTTGGATTGTGGTTTCGTTTAAAGAGGTAGATTCCTTATTTAAAGAGCATCGATATGAGTGGTTGCATGACTATATTTGTAGTTATATCAATGAATAAATGTCTCGTCCAATATAGATATAATATAGAAAGGGTAAATAATTATATTTCTTATATATATAATACTTTGGTCTTGTGTACTTGCAGTTCATGATTAGTGGTGTCCAACACTCCTAAATATTATGCAAGTGAAGAGTTCACATTTAGGGGGAGGTAATATTAATATTTTCCAATACTCAATGTGCTTGTAAGCTTTGTAATATTGCACTTAATAATTAGGATTTTGAAGACAGTATTTTCTAAATACAAATAAACCAAATATTGATAATATTTTATAGTAGTAAGGCCCATCCAAACACCCTATTGATCATATGGATGAGTAAAGTCCCATGCCACACTCAAGGTGAATTATTGATATTATCCCTATTCAGAATATTATGTAAATCAATAAGGCCTAGTCTAACTAATTATTTGTGATTGGTTGTGTGTCCCTAATCATAACTATTGGAAATTATAGTATATGTCTTTATTTGCAATTTTGATATTGGATAGAGTGTATGTCCCTATCCAATTTGTATGACCTTGGATAACTGAGTTGTACCTCCTTGGTTAAGAATCCAATGAGGTCAATCTCACCATTATTTGTTACAAATAGTTGAGTGTGTCCCTATGTGTACCCTAAGTGTACTTGATGAACTATTGAGTGTGTCCTAGTTTATCATATTTCTAGTATTCCTACCCATGTTTGGAGCATGATGTAATATGGGGAGAATGTTAGAATTTATTACATAATAGGATGTGATAATTAATATTATTAAAATAAACTGAGTGGTTAGAACCACTCACATAGGAGTCTTGTGTGAGTTATTAGCAAGTTCGTAAAGTTGGTAAGTAGTTGTAGATGGAGTCAAGTTTGTTGACAATAGTTTATATTTGCATTATTTGTTGAGTTTATTATTGGTTAAAATATTGTACAAATAGCATTAGTGGACTAATAAAATTTATTCAGCATCATGTTGTTCCAACAGTGGTCTCACGTATTGTAGTCTTCCTTTTATAATCCTCTTCAATTGCAACCAATATATCACTCTTCAATAAATACCAAAACAAAATTTACAGGAAATCCATTACAACTAGGTGCATGGTTAGGATGGAAAGAGAAAACCGCTTCATGTAGCTCCTCCATAGATATCTTCTTCATCAATATTTCATTTTGTCCTTGTGTGATAATTGATGGAATAGTTTGAAAAATCTTATATTTTGCCTCCTTATCTTGCCCAATATATGATAAAAAAAATTGAAATAATTAATTGCTTCTTTCCTTATATCTTGTTCCTTAATATTACTTTTATTTGGAATTAAAATACTTTTGATATGACCAAAAATAAATTATTTTTTGTTATAGCATGTAAAAAATGTGTATTTCTATCTCCTTACTTTAGCCATTTCTCCCTAGATTTTTGGAACCAATATGACTCCTCTTTTTTCAATGCATTATGATAATAAGAAAGTAATTGTTTTTCTTTCATATAAAAATCCTATCCATTCTATTGATTTCTACTATCTCTTATAAATTTTTGAGCTTAGATTTAATTTCTTTCTTTTCTTTAAAAATATTACCAAAATATTTGACATTCCAAATATTCATTTGCTCCTTTAAATATTTCATCTTTTGAACAAACATGTACATGTATGGTCCTTCAAAATTTACTTCAACCCACCATAAATAACCATATGGAAGAAATCAAGGTCTTGAAACCATATAGATTGGAAGCCAAATGGCTTTGTATGACCATTACTCGGTCAATCACAAGTCAAAATAATGGGTTTGTGGTCCAATCCTATTTACAATAAAATATCTAAAGATATTATATATTATGTTTGCAACCATGTGTTGGATAACAAAAATCTATCCAATATTTTTTCTATATGAACTTGCCCAATGCATCTATTATCTCATGTATATTTAAAACTTGAAGGATTAACATCCAAAAGGTCATTTCAACTGACAAATGAAGCAAAATATTGCATTGATTAAGACCATATGGGAGTACAACCCTTATTTCCTAAAGGATATAAAATTGTGTTGAAATCACCCCCAAGAATCCATATATTACAATTATGAATCATCATTATGTTTGGCAAAAAAATTCTAAGGTCCTTCCAACATCTTTCACGAGGAGCAACTATAGTTGGAGCATATACATTTATAACACTAAATTTGATGTTTTCCTATTTCCTACAAAATAGTCCAACAACTTAATTAATATTTGTTTCTAAAAATTGTGCATCCCATTTGTGTTTGTCCTATGTTATTGCAACACTGCCTAAAGCTCCCATAGAAGAAATTTCTAAACAATCACCCATCTTCCAAATCTTTTTAAAAACATCCTTACATACCTCACTACATAAACTTATTACTTAAAATAAACTTTGGACTATAATAACATACTAATTACTTTACTCTTTTTTTTAGGGGTCTTATTCATACCCCTAATATTCCATGGTATCATTTTAATCATCATCACTTTTTATTTTTTATTAGTAGATTTAGCCCACTTCTTGTTAACATATTTTTATTTGGCTTCCTAAATTGATATCCCTTTAATTTTATTTTTCTCTTTGTTCATGCTTTAATGGACTTCCTCTCCTTTTCTCATTCCCACCAACACTTTCATATTCATCAATATCTTCTATTTTTACATGCTATTCATAATGAGAATTATATTCTAAAGTTTTACGTTACCCTAAATTATCTAAAATGTAAGGTATAACCTCATAAACATATTCTTCGTTATGCTACCCCAAAAAACCTAGAGTGCACAAATGATCCTCCATAGTCATTACTTTCTTATGCTACCCTAGAAACCCTAAATTTCTTGGGATATCTTCTATATGATTTTCTCTTTTGTGTTGCTCTTGAATCCTTAAAGTGCAATGGATACACTTTGTACTATTGTAATTTGTATTGCAATGAGAATATTTTATGCTACTTGAGGAAAATTAAGATGATTTATTTGGGTTAAGATCGATATCCTTTCACCTCATTTGCTTTAAAATTTATCTTCCCATATTATTTTGCTTTGAAATTTGCCTACCTACATTCCCACCTTTAACTCTTGTATTTGAACTTGTTCATTGTACTTCCTCATCCCTTGTATCATTTTTCTTCTAATGGTTGGTTTGGGTGAACTATAATGGCCTTTGTCATTTGATGATATAGATGGGTTTTTCTTGCCACTTCCTTAGGAGTGGAAATTTTTTAAATTGACCCAAATTCTCCTATAATATGATCTCCTTGTTTCATATTGATGTTTGCCTCATGCATAAAATTTTCCATCTCTTTTTCCATCATTTTCATTATGCAATATCTTGCCATGTGTCTAGTTTCATGATATTTATGACATTAGAATGCAATGTTTTCATAATCCACTTGTTGATCACATTCTCTTTATTCAGATTTAATCCTAATGGACTACATAAAATGTTTTAAAAAATCCAAGACAACATATATTTTAGTGTATACAATATATATTTTAGTGTATGCAACATGCCTTCTCTCCTTAGTAGTTGGTCCCTCCTAGATAAAATTTCCTAGAGTATTGCTAATATTCTTCAAAACCTCCTTATTAATGAGTTGATAAGGATGTCCAAAAATCCTAATCCATTTTGAAAGCATTTTAATAGTCTCTGTCCTATAAAAAAGTCTCACTCCATGGTCTTAAATATAATGCATCTTTGAAACCAAGGGCTACCGTTAACTACTTTATCATTTATTTATGAACTAGATAAGATAATGAGGAAAAATCCTTTTGGAAGAAAATTTATGAAGTAATTTGAATTCAATTCCCACTTCAACTTGATTTAATTTTTAACCTCAAAAAAACATGGCTAGTATCATGAAACTTACATATTAACCCTTTGGTTTTAAGAACCATTATATCATGCTCAATCATCTAATACTTGATAATCACTTATGGTGTAATATCTTCTACCTAGATAGGTTTTTCATAGATTTAATCTTCTTCCTATTGCTAACTAGAGCATTCTTACTCGCAATAAGGACTTTCAAATTAATTTTCCTGCCAAATTACCTATATTTTCTTCACATAAATCCTTTAGTTGTTGAGTTTCTACTAAGATCTGGAACAAGAAGTGGTGTTCCTTCCTTATGCGCACTTTGCTTCTTGCTTCCTACTTCCTACTCATGCCTCACCCTCACTCTTGGCTTGCCCTTGCTCCTGCTCATGAGATATTTAATCATTGTTTTGTGGGATATATCAAATTATATCTTATCTTTTAAAATGTTTTATTTAAATTTAAACATAAAAATCCATACTCCTCATTTGAAAAGATGTTTACTTCATTTTACTATGTACCTTCAATTAGATATATATATATATATATAGATATAGAGAGAGAGAGAGAGAGAGTCATGAAAATGTATTATCATGAGCATTGTTGTGATTGTTTGTCTTATTATGTGCATAACTCTAAGAGAAATATTTTTTATGGGCTTTGAAACCAAACTATATCCATTTGAGTTGAGCCTCTTATATGTGGTTTTAACTCAAGCAAAAGGAATGGATGATAGAGAGGAAACATTTTATTACCCTTTTAGGGTCTTTATTTGTTTTCATAGTTACAAGAGCCCCCAACTCCACTTTTTATTGCTTTGCATGCAATGCAAAAGTGTTGTTGAGGCCCAAATACTTATCATGAGCATTGATGTAGTCAGGTGTTTTTTTCATATTCTAGATGGAAATTTTTATTGGATTTAAGCAAAACTTTATTATTGTAGGTAAGGTAGTTCAGCCTCACATGGAAGGCTTTATAGTAACTTGAGTAGAGGGAGTGAATAAAACATAGGAAATATTGTCCCTCCCCTTATAGGGTATTATTTATTGCTATTTAATAAGATCAATGTAGGGTATATGCATGGAGAAATAAAAATATCCATGGCCTTAGCCATTTACATCAATGCTTATTTATTAAGGTGATAAAATTATTGCATGCACTGTCATGGACAATTGGGAGTTTTTTCTTTATTTTTATTTTATTTTTGGGTGATGAGGAAAATGTAGAGATCATAAAGTGGATTTGAATTATGAATTAATGTACCTATACAGTCTTGTATATATAGAATTTTAATTGAGAAATATTTAGGCACATCAAGTTGATATTTAAGATGTATTCAAGCTCTAAAAAAGAAATTGTATAGATATAGAACTTAATATTAATGTAGCTGTTATTACTAATGAGACTGGTTGTGACAAAGAAATTGTATAGATATAGAACTTAATATTAATGTAGCTATTATTACTAATGAGACTGGTTGTGACATCAAAGGTGATCCATGCCATAGGTCCCATGAGGATAGATCTATTAACTATCTTCTACCATCATGTGAGTTACGGTGTAAAGTTATGCAACATAATAGAGCACAATGTATTATGTTCTCTTCAAATAATGAGAAAGCTTGATTTACAATGAACTATAAAGTACAAGGGTATCATTTAGTGGTATTGGAAATAGCCTTTACGCTTAATTATAATAGATAAAATCTTGAACCAAGCATAGTATGTTGTTTTTATGTAGTAAAAGAGGTAGCACAACAAATGCATATGGAACTGTAAAGTAAATAAGATATGCATAAAGAGAAATCTAAGAGAGATTAAGAACCTAGTAGAAGAACAAAGAGTTGAAGAAGCCCCAAAGCAAAATTCTAGACTATAATTCTAGGCTACGTACATAATATACAATTCATGTAAAGTAGTTGGAAGGTGAAACAATTCAACTTCCAACCAATCAAGAAGCAATTTTGATGGGTTATACGTGTGGATATTTTAGCTAAGTTTCCTTCATGAATGAGGTGTCACATTAATATTGCATAAATAGGAGCTGCAAAAGAAGGGTTTAAAGACATTTTATGGAAGGAGGGAGGATGCATGGAATGGATCAGGTGAAACTATGGGTAGAATGAATTTCAAGGAAGCTTTGAGGGGTACTCAACCTCCAATAATTCCAAATGTTTGATGAGGTTTTTTGCATCAACCTCTTTGCATGCCAAGGATTGATCCAAGAAAAATAGATTCAGATTGCATGAAAGCAATGAATAGATCTCCAATTTTTAATCTACAACGATTTAACATTTAGGATGGAATTGATGCAATGGAACAGTGAGGGTTGATTTTTCAACTCTTGGGATTTCAGCCACCCTTACCTGGTTTTAAAAGTTGGGATTTGAAGCAATGACAAACTTCAAGCAATTTTAGTATCTCATATTACCCTAATGGGTATTTTTAAGTGTTATTTTCTAATGAAGAGGATAGAGAATCAATATTCCAAGGGGATCGTTGGGTTTTTGGTCGAGCTAGTTTGTTTATGAAATCTTAGCATGTTTTATTTAATTATGAAGAGGAAATATCTTTGGTAGGACCTGTATGGGTCTATATTTTTGGTTTATCGGTTGAATTCTAGAATCCTACAATCTTCTCTACAATTGGTAACACTTTAGGAACCTACATGATAACACTAAATAACACAGTGCAGTTTGAGCATATTATTTATGCTAGAATCTATGTGATTGTAGACTTCAATAACCTCCTATCTAAAAAAAAACTTTTTTGTTTGGAGAAGAAACTTAGGAGTAAGAAGTTGATAATGAAAACATTCATTTTAGGTGGTGGGTATGTCATGAATATGATCATTTAGTAAAATATTACCAATATGTAGTCTTGGAGAAAACAAAGCAGGATCAAGGTTAGGAGGAATTTCAAGATCCTAAAAAAAACATGTTACAAAAAAACAAATCCTGTAGATAAAACAACCTCTTTAGATAATAGGTTTTCAAAAAAAATAGTGGAAGATGATTTAGAGGATGTGGATGATTCTATGGAGGTGAAGATATTGGAAACTCAGTTTTTAGATATCTCATAGATTCCCCATACAAAAGTAGTAAAAGACTCCTCGAAGAAATCCATTGTTCTAGTTAACGATAATTTTGATATATGTCCTCAGCAATGGAAAACTCACCAATGGAAACACAAAATGGAGGAGATCAAACAAATCTTTAGTTCACAAAGAGGATCCCAAGGATCTATGAATCATGCTTTAGTCATGTATTCTCAATCAACAAAAGTAGACTTAAATCTAGAGCCATCAGGAATTAGTCAAACCTCCAGTAAAAAGATGAAGTTGGATACAAACCAGAAGGTAGGAAGGAAAACATATGTGGTTAAAATTTAGAAAGAAGGGGATAATTTGATTTCAATACATAGAGTGAGGGATATTCCTCAAATACTTAAACAATTTTCCTCATGAAGTACATCTCATGTAATATAAGGGGGCTAAAAGGTTGCCCTTCAAAACTTAATGAAATAGCAAGAATTATTAAATATAATTATCCACAAGTGTTTTTTCTTCAAAAAAAACTAAAATGATGGATTTCTTTTCCAGGAATATTTTTCAGGGTCTAAAGTAATATCTCATGGTTCCTAAGGAATTTTTGGGGGTATAGCTTGATTGTGGTGTTAGCTTTTTATGCAATATGCAATGGGAGATAACAATCACAAGATACATAATAATATGAAAGAAATTAAATTTGTGAGATGAATGGAATATGCTATAAATAGAAATTATGGAAATGAATACAATGTAGCTATGGATGAAATGAACACTCCATGAACAAAGCTACTAGACTACATTTCACCCATCACCAATATATGGTGATCTACAAAATACTATGCTACTACCTATGAATATGCTTTGAGCTTCTATATCCTACTTGTTACAATGAGGCTCTTTTTATATAGAAATATAGGTTCCTTGGTCAACACTCTATCTATTTGTGCAAGGGACACCTTGCATATATACAACTTGCACATTGACACTTGTGCATTTATTACATTGCATGATGTAACTAGATAAATTCCCCCTAAATTGATATGATTTCCTAAGTATGTACATAGGAAGGTACATTTACATGACCCAAATGATGTAATATAATCTATTTATAACATCCCCCTGTATCACTTTATTTGGGTATTGAAGACTTTAGTATTGAATGTGGATATTCTTCCATTGAATGATCTTTGGATTGTTTAGGTTCATCATCCTTATCGTCTATCTAGTCAACTTTGTTGTTCTCTTTGCGAGTATATTTATTTGGTTATGATTGTTGATGACTGAGTAGAGCATAGTGTAGTTATCCTCTCATATTCTTGATTTTTAATCTTCTATGCTTACCTTTGTTGTATGTTGGTTCTTCATCTTCTCCAATCTGTTCCTCTAAAAATATGTTAGCATCATTTTGAAACACCATAATAACTTGTGATATTTCCATTGAGTCTAGCATATATGTATTTACATGGATTGATCCTATTGCTTTTATTTCACCTTGATTCATGATGATACATGTATTGATTCCATCCATATATCCAAATTTGATCATAAAATGAGATTGAATGTTAATCTAGGAACACACAATACTTTTTGTAGTATAATATTTGGAAATTTTTTTCTAGGTGTTACACATCCATATCCATGTATAGGATAAGTTTGGATATCTATAATTCTTAGTCTGTATCCTTTAACAACTTCAAGGCAATCAAACCATTGTATATTTTTTTTCATATGATGACTGACTCCTAAGTCAATGTACCATATGTTTTCATAATTTGTATTCTAGTTTCTATTGGAGCAAAGTTTGCATTCATTGTATGACATTCCTTTTCCCATTTGAAGAAGTAGAATTAAATAAATGAGATAGTATTTTCTTTGTAGTCTACCTTATGACTCCCTTTATTAGGATATATGATCCCTAATTGAAGTACATAAGATTGATTTCATAAATTCTTTATTAATCCTTAGGTTAGTAGGCTTCCTTATGTCTCCCTAGTAATGAGAGTATATACACCTAATGGAATATTAGGTTTTGTAGAAAGCTTATAGCTTCCCACTGGATTTAGAACTTGATAATATTTGGTATATGCTATTATTATCAAGTTTTGTAGAATGTCTTATGACTCCCTAGTTATTTTGAAATATAATATAGTGCTTTTGTAAAATGTAATTCAATTTTGGGTTGATTTTGTAAATTTTTTAAATATCAAAATCAAATTTTCTAACACCTTATTACTCCTATTAAACTAAGCACTTCTCTAATTTTGAAGAGGTTTTAATGTTGTATTTATTTTATCCCTTTTGAGAAATTTTGAGAGAAGAATTATAAATTTCCAACCTTAGAAAAAACCTTAATAACCTCTTTTAATATCCCTTAGGATTTGATTTTAGTGTTTCTAATTTTCAATAACCTAATTTGGTGTTGTAATCCTTATAGCTCCCAAATATAGAAAATTAGAACATAATAATATTTGCAAATATTTTAAAATAAATTTCCAGTAGAAACCCTTATTACTCCTAAGTTTAATATTATAAATATTATATTGATTTGATAAATTATTCCCTTTGAAGTATGGATTTCAATATGGTTAAATTCTTCTAAGTTTAACCTTGATTTATCAACCTTATAACTCCCAAAAATGAAAGCACATTTAAAATGAGAATAAATATCACCTTGCACTATACAAAGACCGTAATAATTTATGCTAATTTTAGGTGTGTGATGGCTGCAATATTAATGTCTCTGCTTTGGTCGTTCCCTCCAATAGAATGCTTGGGATCCTTGGATTTAATGCTCCAAATATGGTGCCTTTAATCTATGCCTTTGACCTCCCTTGACCAGAGCATTAAAGGCTCTTCTCCTTGCTTCCATGCTATAAATTTAGCCCTGTGCATGAAATTGCAGAGTGTTGAATGAGGATGAGTGAATGCTTGAAAGTCCTTGGTCTTTGGTACCCTTTAAATGGAATGGAATCTTGATTTAAGTGCCAAGTGGCACATCCATTTTCTTCTTGAGTGCTTGAGGAATGAAAGATGCTAGATGACACTTGTAGCCTCCTATAAGTAACACCTGGGAGTTACATTATTTAGGTGAGCACTTGTTCTCTTTGTAGATAAGTGTCTCATACGTTCTCAATGTACCAACCTATTGTTAGTAATATTTCTTTGACCAAGATGAGCACTCATGGATGGAATATTAGGGTTTTCTTCCAAGTGACAAGTGTCACTTCCTCCTTGTGCATGGGCCTTTGCTCCTTCAATGTAACCCTTCACTATCCTTATTAGAAAATCTTGGTCTTTTTATTTTCTTTGTTGTAGACACTTTTGATGGTGCCTTGAGTGAGAAGCAATGCTATGGTGGAGCTTTGGTGGAGCTCCAATAATGGTATAGAGTGCTCCTACGTACGTCTTGCTTTGCTTGCTTTCCTTCAACCTATTATGCTCCTTTTGTAGACTTGAATATAATGCTTCTCCCTTCTTTGCTTTTGTGCCTTGATTGCTTGCAGGTTCGGTTGTCCAAGAAGTAGGGAATATAACCCTTCTATGGTGCTCTTTTGCCTTGCTTGGAGTGTGCAAGTATTCGACTATCATTGGTTGATTTACCCTACGGATATTGTGCCTTTGAGGCACCTTAAAATATTCCCTCTTTCCTGTATAAACCATATTAGGATAGTGCAATACAATGTAACAAATTTGTGTATAAAATAACCTTTATTGCACCCTCTTTTGCACTCTTTTTTTCAAGTCTGAATTTCTGGTTTTGTGGCAAAATTTTTGAATGCAATGTAGGGGTTTTGAGGTTGTCTCTTTGATTAGACACCTTCCCATTTTTTCTCATATACTTTGATTAAAAATACAATATTAGATATAAGTATATAGAAGCTCCTTATTTGATGCAATTTTCTGCACTTTTCTCCTTGCAACTAACCCTGTAATGCTTTGGATTTGAGACTCACCAAGTCTCAATCTTTGAAGCTTCTATTTTTTATTTTGGTTAGTTGTCTTCTTCTCCAAGTTTTGGAGGATTCTAACATATTTTGGTGGCTTCACTTGGCCACTATGTGTTGCATATTTTTGTGCACTAATAGTTTCTTTAGACACTTTATGCTAATCTTATTTTGTGCCTTTCTCAAGAACACAAACACTAAGCTTTTTTAGAGTAATATAGCAGTGGAAATGATCCTTATATCTAATATTGTATTTTTGGGATCCTTGGATCCTTGGATCCAAATCTACTCAATAAGTCCACATAGAACTTAATAAAATATGTATTGTAAGCTTCTACAAAAATCTCACACAAAATTAGTCCACAAGTCTCCTCAAAGACTTGCCTCAAATTTGCTTTAACAAGTCCACACATAACTTGTCCAATATCATAGAAACATAAAAAGAATTGTTAGAGACTCAATATGTTCTACACTCAATGCTCAATAACTTTCTCAACTCAAATCATAATATAGAATAGTTTTTTTATGGAACTTGAACAATCACTTCACACATCCACTTGACTAGGCTCAACCAACTCTACTCAACCAATCACTTCATGAAACATCCCTTTCTCACAAACCCTAGTCCAAGCATGTAATCACCAAATCAAAATGTTTCCAACAATGCTCAACAATAAATCTCACATAACAATGATACTCATGTTATTTTCAAACCCTAGTTCAAGTTCTTTGCACAACAACTCACTTCAAAAACAATGCTCATAAAAAAATGTTCACATAACAATGATACTCATGTTCTTTTCAAACTCTAGCTCAAGTTCTTCAGACAATCAATGGTTTCAACGACAATGCTTATCAAACAAGGTTTTAACAACAACTCTTTATTCCAAAATAACTTGAAGCATTAACTCAATCACTCTCGAAAAGGAAACCCTAATCAATTCCTTTTCACTCTAAACTTATTTTCCAAAAAACCAATCAATAAACTCAACTATGGAAGAATGTGCTCACACATTTTTATTGAAGATGAAGGGATCTCATAAATCTGTCATAATCACATAAACTTCTATGTCAATCTCAAGAGGTTAGAAGATAAATCTTTCTTAAAAAATAATATAAATACTCAATTACACCTTATCACTCCACCTTTCAAAAACAACCATCAACATACATAAAGTATTTATCTAGTCACACCTTATAAACTCCCAACTAAAAATAAATTCAACATCCACCAAAATAACTCAAAACCTCTTTAATCAATAAATGACAAGTAGAACTTTGGCAAGAATCAAATCCTCTTTCATTAAAAACCTTAATAATATAAATCCCTTCTCAACAAAACAATATTTCAAAAACCCTTTTAACTCCAAGTAGCACAAATCAATTTTCAATAAAAATAATCCTTCACAAACCCTTATAAATCCAAACACAAATTAATTAAAAATAAATCTTCACAAAATCTTATAACTCCAAACACAAATAAATCTACACAAACCCTTATAATTCCAAATGACCCTTTTAATAAAACCTTAGGACAAATTTAAATAAAAAATTACCTTTGCCACTAGTGGGATTCGATCCCATGATATCTACCCCCTTAAGTGCTCTAGTTGCGGGCTTGACCACCGCGTGTGCTAGGCGCACGTTTGAGAACCAATGAGCACTTCATGCTCTTTCTCCTATTCTTGGTGCTCGAATCGAATGCGAACAAAAAGACCTTCCTTGGCACGTCCATGAGAATCGAACGTGGGTGCTTCCTTCCCCAACACCTTTGCAAAGCGTGCACCACCAATGGACCAGTGTGTCCTATGTGACTCAAACCATACACTGTCCTATTTTTGTTTTCTTCCTCGATAGTAATAAGACAAAGCTCTTTGTCTTCTTCCTCAATGTTCACGATGCATGAAATACCTTCAACCTTTTCGCATGGGAGTTAATTCGTCAAGGGGTAAGTTTCAAATGCCCCTTTGGGCATTAATTTATACACAAAACCACCATTCAAATTTAGACATCGGTGCTCCTTAATTTTGATGACATTGGTGTTAATTTAAACCTTTATATAATTTATAAATTATTTAAATTCAATAGATTTTAAATTTTATAAATTATATTTTAAAACCTTTGACTTTAATAAAATTAAAGTCTTCCATGGGGTAAATTTAAACCTGCAACTTGTACTCCACTGATTTAATTTAAAATATTCTACCACCATGGGTTTAATTAAATCTTCACTACCATCACAATGTGTAAGGATGCTTTTATATCCTTATAATGATTTTAAAAAATCATTTAATTTTCCACCATGGGTTTACAAAAAACCCTCAGCCAACTTATTCTTCAACTCTTACTTTGTTCTTGGTGTTAATAATGGTGTGCTCCATGGTGTTGATGACGACTCCATTTTTTCACTTTGGCATCAATGACGACTTTTTCACCTTTGGTATCAATGACAACTTTTTCACCTTAACATAAATGACAACTAACTAAGCTCAAAATGTCCAACAATGAATCTACTTGCACCAATAGTTACTTACCTTTTTAAAAGCTTTTGTAGCTCTTTTTTAGCTTCTATAGAGGATGTAGATCTTGGTGTCTAAGATTACCAAATTGCTGCTTTGAGTAGGATCTTGCTGCTTACTTTATTATTCACCAAAAAGTGATCTCAAACTTTATTTTACGAGCCTAGGTTTTGATGATTTGATCCTTTAAGCAATCTTCTCCTTTTGCTATAGATTTGGAGAAGTCTTCATCTCTGAAATGGTACCTTCTTACTGTGAGAGGTAATCTTCAAATATCTTAGATTTGGCAGGCTTCTATCTTCAAGTAATCCTGTCAAATTTTGACTTCAAGTAGGATCTTCTTCTCAAGATGATGAATATTTTGAGGTCTTTTGAGATTTGGCACTCCTTGCCAAATTCTTCTTCTTCTTTTGGGGTTTTTTCGTATGGTAAAAATTGTCCCAAATATTTTACTATATTTAGTAGTGAATTTTTCCAATGAGTTCTCCTTTGATGATTTCTTCAGTAAGGCTCTCCAAACCTTTTACTAGATGCTCGTTGAGACCTCCCTAAGGTCTTTGATATTACAACTTATTTTGGTCTTCCTTGAGACCTTTTCTTCAACCTTCTACTCCTAGAAGTGTTGGTGGTGATATCTTCTTTTGGATATCTAATTATGCTACTTATGGATTTGAGCAGGACTCTCCTAGTCCTTCTTCTTCCGAGACTGGAATTTCTTAAATGAGATATTCTCTTGATATCTTTACCTTCAATTTTTATTTAGGTTTTGGATTGATTCTGAAGAAGATACTCTTTCTAACTTTCTTGTAGGAAGTTTCTCAACTCACTTAATCTCCTTTCCCTACAACAAAGTATTAGTATTGAAATCTTAATTTGCTTCTAAATCAGATACTCTCTACTAGAGCCTTCTTCGATATTAAGGCTTCTATGGCCTTTTTTGTAGTATCAAGGCTTTGATGGTCTTTTCTTCAATATCAAAGCTTTTATGGTATTTTATTCAATGTCAAGGCTTCTATGGCCTTTTCTTTCAGATCAAGGCTTCTATGGCCTTTTCTTCTGAAACAAGGCTTATGAGGCCTTTTCTTCTGGATCAAGGCTTCTATGGCCTTTTATTTTGTATCAAGGATTCTATGGCCTTTTCCTCTTTTGTGAAGTTCTCAATATAGCAATGGAGATATCTAGTCTCCTAACTTCACCATGACTCTTCTCTAGAAGTCTTATTCCGTAGTATTCTTATCTTGCATAAGGAACTAATATTTGCACTATGAATGCACACCGACCTTCGGGAAACAAAGTTGAAGTCTCCTAGCTTTCTATTGTAAGAGGTGTCCCAATCATCTAAAATTTAATTTTTTGCAATAAAATAAACTTTGGGTAATAGTTAACAAATTCTAGATATCTTGAATGATCTTCACTAGTTGATTTGTCAATCTAGTGGATTGAATGTTGAGTCCTAGTCTTCACAAGTTTTTCTTGTAACTCTATGGAAATACTCTAGCCAAATGTAATCTCGGTATTCTTAGAACTAAGATTTCTTTCAGTCCTCCTTTGTGGCTCTCCCTAATTCTACCACCTAGACCCTTCTAAGAGTTTTTGATAATGGTTGATCCAGTAGTGTGTCAAGTTAACAAAAAACTTAAGCTCAATTATAATGGTGGTTTTCTTATTGATCTACTATGGCTAGATCTACCATGTCTCTAATACCACTATTAGATTTTGATGTAGTATGCAATGGAAGATAGCAATCACAAGATGTTGAATAATATGAAAGAAAGTAAATCTTCGAGATGATTGAAATATACTATAAATAGAAATGATAGAAATGAATTCAATGTAGAAATGGAGGAAATGGACACTCCATGAACAAATCTACTCGACTACATAGTACCCATCACAAATATATGGTGATATACACAACACTATACTACTACCTATGAATATGCTTTGAGATTCTATATCCTACTTTTTACAATGAGGTCATTTTTATATAGGAAGATAGGTTCCTTGGCCAACACTCTACCTAGCTATGCAAGGGACACCTTGCACATATACAACTTGCACATTGAAATTTGTGTATTTATTACATTTCATGAAGTAACTAGATAACTTCCCCCTAAAGTAATCTAATTTCCTAAGTATGTACCTAGGAAGGTACATTTACATGACCTAAATGATGTAATATAATATATTTCTAACATGTGGGACCCAAAAGAGGTGGTTTTTATTCAATTTTTTGCAGCTCAGGGTATTCTTGCTCTCTGAGTTCAAAGTAGGCAATCTAATCAAACGATTGTGCTTGGTAATGTTTAATTCTCTACCATGTTGGAGGAGAAGAGGTTATAGTGGAGTCTGGAATATTTTATGCACCTCTTCCCATAATTTGGGGTGCTTGTAGGTGGGGATTTCAATACTATATTATATTTAGAAGAAAATATTGAGGGAAATAAGAAGTTGGATGCTAGCTCAAGCCTTATGCTTGAGTATATTTCCTCTCTTCATTTATTGGAAGTCAAACTGGATAATGGTTTGATATCTTCGTCTAATAGAAGACGAGGTCAAGCTTGTATTTTGGAAAGGTGGGACATATTTCTTGGCTATAAGAAATTTTTATGATTTATGGATAGATTCCAAAATCCAAGACTTTAAATAATATTGGCTTTGACCACTAGCCAATTATGGTTAAAGTGTGGAAAACTTAGCCAATTCAAGTACCTTTTAGATTTTGGCTAATGTGGCTAAGATATGTAGAGTTTAGAGATCACATTAAGAAGTGGTGGGTTGAAGGCAATCCTAGGTTTGATACCAAGATGTATGCTTTTGTTAAATTATTAAGTTATATTAAATCTAAACTTAAAATATGGAATTAGAATGAGATTGGGAATGTTAAAGAAACGAAAAAAAAAATAGCTAATAAACTAGACTAAGTGAATGAATCCATGTGTACGAGGGGCATGTTAGAGGAGTTAAGGAAGGAGTATTCCTCCTTTATCAATCTATTAGAGGAATGGAAAAGGAGAGAAAAAAAATTTGGAAGCAGAAATCTAGGATATATTGGCTTCAGGAAGGGGACAGGAATACAAGTTTCTTTCATAAGTCTCTTTTGGCTAAAATATATTTTAATTACATATTTTCCCTTAAAAAATATGAGGGAGTGTATGTTTATACTCAACAGGGTTTGAATGATATTGCAACTAATTATTATTCCCAACATTTTATAGTTGAACCATTGGATATAACTACTCAACAGGGGATTTTGTAGCAGATTTTGTCTATTATCATGGAAGAGGACAATAAGGCTTTAGTTGTTAGTATTTCCAAGGAGTTGCAAAGGGTGGTATTTAAAATGCCAAAGGGGAAAACCTTGGGCCCAAATATTTTTCCTATTGAATTTTATCACGAGTTTTGGTATATTTTACACGTAGATTTATTGGAGGTTGTGGAGGAAGCAAGAACTACCAAAGTTATTCTCAAAGAGATAAACAAAAATTTTATTGCTTTAGTTCATAAAGGACAAGATGTAGAGCATATCTCTAAATTTTTTCCAATAGCTCTTTGTAATGTATTATATTAAATCATTACAAAGATTATGGTTGGTTGTCTAAAACCCCTTTTGCATAAAAGTGTTTGCCGAAGAAAGGTAATTTTGTAGCTCAAGAATATCTTCATTCTATGCAGCTTCAAAAGAAGCCAACTATATTCATTTGGATTGACATTTCAAAGGATTATGATAGGGTTTATTGGCCTTTTCTCGTAAGAGTTCTTTAATAATTTGGTTTCTCAACAAATTGGATCCAATGGATTGAGGAGTGTATTTCTTTGGTTTCTTTTTTGTGTTAGTGAATTGTGCTCCAAATTTATTATTCTTAGCTTCTAGGGGTATTAGGCAAGGAGATACTCTCTCCACCTATTTTTGTATTATTATGGTTGAATGCTTAGGAATAATTATTGCTAAAGATAGACCTAGAAAATTTATTGAAGGCATAACTGTAGCACAAGGTGTAGGTCCAATTACTCATTTACAATTTGTCAATGACACCACTTTGATGGGGAAATCATCATTTTAGGAGGCACCAAGATTTAGTAAGAGGTTCCAGTAGTTTACCAGAGCTACAAGGCAATTAATTAATGAGGATAAATCTAAGATAATTTTTTTTGTTCTTCACAAAGACAAGAAACCATGGTTTTAGATAAGATACATTTTAAAAAGGTTTTCCTTCCACTATCCTATTTGGGCATCCCTTTAAAATAATGTAAATTAAAGGATTGGGATTGGTTTTTTGATAAGGTGAACCAAAAGCTTTGAAAGTGGACCTATTGGTGGCTTTCCATGGGGTAGAATCATTTTGATTCATGGGGTTCTTCAAACCCTTCCAATCTACTCCTATTCTATTTTGAATATTCCTAGAGTTATTTTTAAGGAGCTAGATCAAAATAGCCATAGATTCCTATGAAGTGGTATTAGAAATGAAAAGAAGTGGGCTTTGGTCAAATGGGAAACATTATGCCTTCATAGATATAATGAAGGTTTAGGGTTTTTCTCAGCTATGAATAATGGTAGAGCCTTGGCAACGAAGCTTTATTGGAGACTCTTACACACCCCTATGCAATTGTGGGCTAAGGTGTTGAGAGTAAAATGTGCAAAAAATAAAGAACGAAATCAAATTGTTAGATTTCCTCTTTCTTCATGAGGATATCCTATTTTAGTTATCCTAAAAATAGAAGTTATTAAAAAATATTTTTTGGGGTGATTAATAATGACCAACGAACAAATTTTTGGATGGATTCTTGGGATGGATTTCTTCCTTTAGTTGAGCAATTCTCTATTTTACAAATTTTAATGGTGGAGTTGTTGGAATATATCACATCATTTGGTTCATTACTAATGTACCTTCATGGGTACATAGTTAGAATAGGATTAGCTTAGGAGTTAAATGCTTTATTATATAATTCAATAAATGCACAAGTGTTATAATGTGCAATGTGTAAGAAGTAGAGCATACCATAAGCATCGACAAAATATATTAGATGCATAGGTTTATATAGTACAAGCTACAAGTTAACCAAATGCTTTATTACCTATGATTATTATGCATAGGTTTATAGGTTTAATTGTAAATATTTTGAAGCTACAAGTTTGAGGACCTTGGAGAGGTCTCAAGGAGAAACAAGAAGAAGGCTTGGTGAGCCTCATTGAAGGAGTTATTAGAAGGACTCATTGGAGAAATTACTACCAAGGAAGAAGCTAAGGAATTGGGACAATCGTCACCATCCGATGACAAGCCCAAAGGAGAAGGTTTGGCAAGAAGATTTTCAAATCACAAGGTAGTATGAAATAGATCTCAAGATTGACAAATTTTTTGAGGAGGAGATCTACTTTGAAGTCAGAATTCAACAAGAGAAAAGAGATAGAAAAACCACCAAATCTGAGAGATTTGGGGGCCATCATTGAAGGGTTCTTGAGTGAACATCTCAGCTGTGATTTGGGGGAGGATCCTACCAAATTTTTGGGATTCAAGGATAAATTTTTAGTGAAGGTATTGACTACCTTACAATCTGAAAATTTTTATAGATTTGAGAACAAATAAAAGGCAACATATTGACAACACTTAGAGCTGCAAAAATATAGAGCTCATGGACAAAAAAAGGTAGCAAATTGAAGGAGTTAGAGGCAACATTTAAGATTGCATTTAGTGCTGCAAGTTTCAAAAAATTTGGACAGTGAATTGAAGGAGATAACATTGGATTCAAAAGAAGGATTAAAGCTGCAAAACACAAAATTTTTAGGCAGCAAGAAGACAGAGGTATATTCAGATTTCAGAGGTATATACAAAAGAAATTTTAGAGCCACCAAATTACAGTTTTTGGGCAGCAAATTAGTAAGGTTTAAGGCTGCATAAAGGTGTGCAAAGGAGCTGTTTTGGACAGCCTACAAAAGCTGCAACTCAGTTTACAAAAGGCAGCAAATTAAGGTGACCTTAATCACCATCATCATCACCATCTACGAAGTGAAAAAGGTATGCAACAAAAGGTGCAAAAATTTTATTAGTTAAGCCTTTATATCTGGATTTTCATTAAGGTTATTAAGCACCAGTTTCAAGTTTAAAGGTTGCATAATATTTGGTTCAAAGTCTTCAAAAATAGTGCAGAAGGTATCATCTACAAGGTCTAAACCTACACATAAGAGAAAAATAGAAGTTAGGTACATTTCGAGAGAAATAAATTGATCAACATTCTATTGCTTACTCTAATCAAAAGAAGACTACAAAATACATAAATATAAGAAGCTTGGATTTGAAGTAACCAAGCAAGGAAGGAGTTGCTAACGTTGAAAGCAACACTTGGTTTCACCCCAACCAACATTATAAAAATAAGGAGAATTGGCTCAAGATCACAGGGGGAAAATGTACACAGTTTACGTTTTGCATAACAGGCTCCTTGGAGCAAATAAAAAGGGCTCCAAACGTAGGGAAAGATAGAGTTTTAAAGGAGCAAGGAAAACGTTAAAATAGTGGTGGAAAATCAGATTGCTACAAGCACCATTGTCTTGCCACAAGTAGCCATCAACAAAGAGGAAAAGCACATTCAAAGTGTTGGAGAAGAAGCTCAACGTTCACCATTCCAGATAGCACCATAGCCAAACAAAGCACAACAATGTCAAACCTAGAAAACAACAAGGTGAACATAATATTTTCGATATTAGAGTAGAGTATAAATAAAAGTAGAGGAATCCATTGCATCCACATTGAAGAAATCATCACAAAATTCACATAGGGCCATCATTGAAGCATCCAAATCAAAATATCATCTCAAAAGTGCACTGGAATAGTTGAGTAAAAGCAAGGATGAATTTCTCAGGTCATCTTTGGAGGTAAAGGTCATGCAAAAGTGAAGATGACACTTGACAAACTCTACAAGGAAGAAAGTGCCACTTGGCACAAGGTGGAATCATTTCATAATGTTTACCACCAAGAGAAGCGCTCATACAAAGTGTAACTCCCAAAATGAAGCACTGCATACAAAACGTAATGTCCAAAAGAAGATTGCTACCACTTGCCATAACCTGCCAGAAGGTGAAGTGCTCCATAATGCCCAACCAAAGAAGAGTTTATTTTTACAAGATTTGTGACACTTGTCATAGTGGACAACCATATTTTGGAGGTGCTTATACAAGAGCATGTAACAAGGAGGAGTGAAAGCACATTATATAGAGATTGCATTGAAGAACATAGAGACTACGTTGAAAAATGTAGAGACTACATTGAAGAACATAGAGACTACGTTGAAGAATGTAGAGACCACATTGAAATATGTAGGGACAACATTGAAGAATGAATAGCTGCCATAGAAAAGCATTGAACATATTTCTATCATTGGAGGAGACCACAAGGTGATGGCCAGATTCATACCATAGTAAGCAAGCACTTGATATAAAGGTAATATCTAAGATTTATTGCCTTTCATAAAGTTGTAAGGAGTAATATTATACATATCAACTTTAATATTAATCTAGGGATATTTAGTAGGAGTTATAAGGTAGTGGAAGATACCCTAGAAATCACATTACTTATTTTTGAGAAGAAAGAAGAAATTAGAAGCATTAAAATATTTATTATTAGTGCTTCAATTATTTGCAAATTTTAAAGGAGATATAAGGTTAATTTGCAAACATATAAACTTTCAAAACAAAACTTCTAATTAGGGAGATATAAGGAATCCTACTTCAACTAAATTTCTAGAAGTTTAGAAACCTATCATTGCATTGATTCTTAGTTGAAGATATTGCTTGCATCAAAAATTATAGTTGGAAGATTAAGATAAAAGGACATAGACAATCCAACTAAAGCTATTGAACTCTTATTTATGAAATTGCATTTCTAAAAGACTTTCTACAAAAAGTTGGTTGCAAGTAATAGAAGTGAATCATATTTATAGCATATACCATTATTAGGGAGATATAAGGTAGTCTACTACAAAGGATTCATCAAAAATATTTCTAGAACAGAAACAAAGGGAAATGTCTACCTCAAGTAATATAGTAAACAATGATATGAACAACACCATTAGAAAGGAAAATATTAATGTTATTAAATCAAGAATCAAGAATCTACTGAATAAAACTGAGAACTTAGATCTTGGTTCAAGATTGATCTATAGTGAGGTGTTAAAAGAAGATTTCACTACTATGGAATTTTATCTTCATGCTAGGCTTATTGAAGCAATTGAGAATGAAAAGAAAGATATTCTAGTTCCTTTGGAGTTTGGGAGCATTCTATACATGGCATTACTTTCACTTCAAACTCACAAAGAAGTGGTTGCAAAGCAAAAATAATTAATTGAACTACTCAAAGTAAAATCAAAGATAGATGAATCATTTCTAGAAAAAGTGTTTCAAGCATCAAGTAATACTAATGCTTCAATATCTACTAACTCAAAATTTTATCATGATGCTTGTTCAAGAGTTTATGTACACAACAAGGATAATAGTGAAAAGGACAAATAAAAAAGGAAAATATTGTTGCAAGAATTAGGTAATAGTACAACCACATATGAAAGCACAATAATTGGAACCAAAGACAAGAAAGAAGGAGAAGAGGAGACATTAGATCAAGGAGGAATACAATGCAAGATAAATTAAAACATCATAGAAATAACCTCATCAAGATGAAGACTACACAAAAGAGAAAGATCCTTATTGAAGACTAAAGTCTTCAAAAACCAAATAATGTAATACAAGGGGGTGTTGGAATATATTACATCATTTGGTTATTTACTAATATACCTTCATGGGTACATAGTTAGAATAGGATTAGATTAGGATTTAAATAATTTAATATATAATTCAATAAATGCACAAGTTTTAGAATGTGCAATTATGTAAATGTACATGTAGTCCACATGTACATGAGTCTTAGGGTTGAGTGAGAGGCAAGTAATCTATATTTCTATATAAAGACCTCATTGTGAGTGTTTGAGAGAGCAAGTGAGAGAGTTGAGTAGTGCATAGGTGAGAGTAGTAGTAGGCACAATGTAGCTCCATTTTGATATCATGGAGGAGTTGCAAACTCCATGATAGGAGCATTGTAATTTTTGTGAGCTTTCTTATATGAGCATTTCTAGAGCATTGTATCAAGTTTTATATCATATTTTCATGCATGTTAAGTTTCCTTTATCATAGTTATAATATTGCATGCTTAATTTTATACTTGTGATCACATTTCCTTTAATTTTAAGGCTCCAAAATCTAACAGGAGCTTCATAGGTTCACTAGATAAAGGTGGCTAATGATTGTAGGCCTTAATAGGGCTTGGAAGGTGGGTCGTTAATGGATCCCTCCTGAGGAATGGCTTGTTCTAATGCATGAGACCAAAAAAATCAGCTAATTCACATCCTTTAGAAGAGATCTTTATCTTTTTCTAATGATGTGGATACCTTTGTTTTGGAAGGACATCAATAGGGAGAGTATACAGTGGCTAGAGTTTATCTTTTTTTTTGCAAACTAATGACTAGTCCTCTTAAAGATATTTTTAAGCAGATCTAGAATCAAAATTAAAGGCCTAAAGTCAAGTTTTTTATTTGTTTATTGTTTCATAGGAAAGTTATTACAAGGGAACAATTGATTAAAAGAGTTTTTAATGGGCCCTTTAGATGTGAGCTTTGTTGGGAGTAGGAAGAATCATTTTCTTAAATTTTCTTAACCTATCCTACAATGACCCAATTGTGGCAGAATTTGGTTACTCTTATATGTTGGACATTTTGAGTAGATGAGTTGTCATTGATGTCAAGAGTGAGTGGTCATTGATATCAAGCTTTCAGCACCAGTCAGTGGCAGTTTCAATTGGCAGCGTCAGTTTTAGGTTCTCCAATAAATGCAAAAGGATAATCAGGTTTCAGTTAATCAAGACCCGATTTCAAAAAATCAGATGAGGTCCAAAATACAAAAAGAAGCCCAAGTGAATAATATTATAATATTATTTTATAATATTATACAAAGGAAGTTTAAAATTAATTTAAAATTAATTTATTAGTTAATTTACTTAACTTATAAAGTTATTTAAATTAGTTAGTTAATTGGTTGAAGGTCCTGCAAGATCAAAAACGGTTTGGCAAGGAGGCTCTACAGGGTGACTTCCCATGGAAGTCATGTTCCTCTTACCTGCATCCTTTCCTTGTCCCTGTCCTAGGACCCTGTTCCTTTCCCAGTTTCCTTGGCACCTTTCCCATCCTTTACGGAAGGAAGGTGTTGCAGACAATCTCCTTTGGGGGGGAGATCCTTGATCCATTGTTCTGCCCCTTTCCTTACCCTAAGGTGGGAAAACTTGTCCCATTTTTTGTTCCACTGTTCCATCCTTTGGTGCCTAGGTTCTGGGTTGTGTTCAAGTTTTTCCCTAGGACTTTTCTTGGGGTTTTTCTCAGGTTGTTTTTGGAAGTCTTCCTCTTGATTGTCCTTTGGGTTGCTTCAATTGTGGTTTGTTGGGTCTTAGGATTTATGGTTTCATGAGCAATTTTGCACAGTATCCTTTTGGTTGGAGGGATCATGTGCTTTATATTGTGGCTCTGCTCTTTGGGTCTAAAGTGGTGGCTCTTGGGATATTTCAGATTCTTTCATGGCTTCAGGCAGGCCTCTATTCTTCTTGTTGTTGAATCCTTTCAAGACTCTCTTTTGTTTCCTTGAAGTTGTTTGTTGATGGGTCTGAGGAATTTTGGATTCATGAGAAGTTTTGCACAGCATCCTTTCAGTTTTAGGGGTTATCGTATGCTTTCTACTGTGACTCTGTTCTTTGGGTTTGTGGTGTTGGTTCCTGTATGTTTTTAGTTCCTTTCATGTATTCAGAGATGGGCCTCTACTTTTCTTGCTGCTGAATCCTTGCAGGTTTTCCTTCTCTACGTCCTTGAAGCTTTGGTGTTGAAGGTTGTCTGGGATGCCTGGCTGCTTCCTTTCATTTTGGGCTCTTTTTTTTGCAGTTGTGCCTCCTCATGACTCCTTCTTGGATTCTTGTGGCACTTTCTTGCCTTTCCTTTTGATGTGTTGTTTCCTATGTTGGGTTGTTGTTTCTCGAAGACTTCCTTTTTCCTTCTTGAGGACTTCATTGCCTGGGAAGTTCCTCTTGTTCCTGTTCCACTGATGCACCATCCTCCAGGTTGTTGTTCCACTACATGAGGATTTTGTAGCCTACAATTTTCCTCTTTATGCTGATTCATTTTTTTAGGCTTTCAGGGAGTGGTCTCTTCAGTTTTCATAATCTTGCACTATCCTTGTATGATTCATTCTGCTACACTGATCCGCCCTTTGGTTCAAGGTGGATTTTTTGTTTCTTGCTGGTTTTACCCTGCATGGGAAGTTGTTTTCTCTTAGGCCTATTTCCCAAGGGTGGTTTCTAGTTTTCCCGCCCTTGGGTTGTTTCAAATTTTAAAATCTTGGCTTTGTTTCCTTTTCCCGCCCTTGGAAAAGTTTCAAAATGGTTTTTAGTGGATGGGGCGGTTTGGCACTTTCTCCCACCCTTTTTTTGCTTCAAATACTTGTTTGGCACCCTTTGATTCAAATTTGGTTCTCTGGCGGGCTTTCCCTTCCTGTCCATTTTTCCTTTGGTGCATAGGAAGTCGTCTTCCTCTGGCGCAAAGGATTGCACCTTCCTCTAGCATTTAGGATGGTGTGTGTTCCTCTAGTGTTACCTTTTGTTACAATTGGATGTATTATGTTGTAATCAGGTTTTGGGATCCTTGACAAAAACCCACTTTTAATATAACTTACCAAAAAAAATAAAGTTATTTAAATTAATTATTAATTAATTTAATTATTAATTATAAATTAATTTAAGCTAAGGTTAAATAACCCTAAGGTGGGTTATTAAAATTAAAATTCGAAATTCGATTTCGAATTACAAAGCACCGACATGAGGAGAAAATTAAAATGTGTATATAAGGGGGGACTACCCACCTTACCAAAGAATTACCATGCCTTCGAATATTATTATGAGCCTTATGAATTGCATTGCGTCCAAAGCGGAGATAGAGTGTGCGAGTTTCATGGAAATTCAAATAGCGGTGGATGCATAAGAGGAAGGGACTCTTCCTTCCTTCATGTGGGCATTAGTAGCCCACACGGTGGGCTCCCAAGAGCTAAGGCGCTTAGGCTTGGGGAGACGACGGATTGAATCACGCTAAAACCCCTTTTTGGGGAAGAAAGATGTATGCTTTAATCTTGGGCATAAAAAATTTTGAGAATATTGTTTGAGCATTTAGAAATTAATTTTTGCATACTATAATTGGTTTCTAAGGTAGAAAGGGGATTTATAAGGGGTTTACAAAATTAGATTTTTAATATTATTTGCTCAAGTGCTTGAAAGGATAGTAAGGTGTTTGGTTGATGTTTTATGATGTTTGACATTATTTTAAGTTGGAGTTTATAAGGTGTATCCAAGTAATTATTTTTCATGTATGGTATGATGAGTGTTAGTTTAAAGGGAGCAATAAGGCATAAATTGATTTGTGATTATTTTGTGCCTAAGAAATATTTTTGAGAAAGTGGTGAAGTGATATTTTTGTGTCTAACCATTGGAATTGGAAAGAAGGAAATTGTGATTGAGACAGGTTTTTCTAAAGGTATTTTTACATCCAACAAAAGGTATGGGCATATTCTTCCTAGTGAGTGATTGTTGAAAGTTGTGAATGAAAATTTGGAGTGAAAAGGATTGTTTGGTTAGCATTGTTGAGAGTGTTTTGAATTAATGCATCAAGGTTTTTGGAATAAAAAGAGTTGTTAATAAAACCTTTTTCTATAAGCATTGTTGTTGAAGTGATTATGTTGAGTGAAGAACTTGAACTAGGGTTTTCAAAGAACATGAGTATCATTGTTATGTGAGATTGATTGATAAGCATTATTGGAAACATTTGAGTGATTTTTCATATGGTTGGACTAGGGTTTGTGAGTAAGAATTATTTCATTGAGTGATTGGTTGAGTAGAGTTGGTTGAGCCTAGTCAAGTGAATGTGTTGAAGTGATTGTTCAAGTTCTATGAAATAAATTATTCTATATTCTGAATTGAGTTGAGAAAGTAATTGAGAGTCTTGTGAGTGTGAAGCATATTGAGTCTCTAACAATTCTCTATATGTTTCTAAGAGAGTGATTGAGTATTGAGGTGAATGTGAAGCATATTGAGTCTCTAAAAATTCTCTATATGTTTCTAAAAGAGTGTTTGAAAGTGATTGTGCATTGAGGTAAATGTGAAGCATATTGAGTCTCTAAAAATTCTCTATATGTTTCTAAAAGAATGATTGAAAGTGATTGAGCATTGTGATAAATGTGAAGCATATTGAGTCTCTAACAATTCTCTTTATGTTTCTATGAGATTGGACAAGTTCTAGTGTGGACTTGTTGAGCAAATTTAAGGCAAGTCTTTGAGAAGACTTGTGGACAGATTGGTGTGAGCTTTTGTGGAAGCTTACAATACAGATTGAGAGTAGAATTGGATAAGTTCTAGTAAGAACTTATTGAGAAGATTTGGACAAGTTCTAGTGAGGACTTGTTGAGCAGATTTGAACAATTTCTAGAGAGAACTTGTGGACAGATTAGTGTGAGCTTTTGTAGAAGCTTACAAGGAAAAATTGAGATAAGTCTTTGAGAAGAATTGTGAGTAGAGTTGATTGATTGATTTGTTCAAACCTTGAGTTAATATTTAGGGTAGATCTAGCAGAGTTGATTTGAGATTGATTCAAGCTTTGTATTATGACTTGAGGATAGATTTGTGCTAGATCTAAGGACTGTGTTTAGTGTATATTAGAGGATAAATATTGAGAAAAAATTTTGGTGCAGATTTGAGGATAGGTTTGTGCCAGACCAGAGACAGAGATTGAGAAAATTTGTGATAGATCGAAGGACTGTGTTTAGTGCATATTTGAGACAAAGCTTTGAAGGTGATAGAGTATAGAGGATGAAATTATCCAGTGGATATAGATTCATTAGCTAGGGTAGTGAGTACAGGAGTCTTCAATGGATAGAGATAAATTAGCCATAATAGTGGGGGTAGCAGTTCTTCTAGAAGATCACCAGTCAGAGCTAAGGAGAAAGAAGTTCTCCTGTGGATAGAGATCCATGAACTTGATTAGGGGATTGGTGTCTCCTTTGGACAGAGGTCCATAAACATTATAATAGGGAAAGGATTCCCAAGATATTGATTGAGAAAATTTTAGTAAAATATTTTCTCCGTGGAGTAGCCCACATTAGGTGAACCACGTAAAATTGGTGTCTCTATTGTGTGTGATGATTTGTGAATTGCTTTAGTGGTTTGGAATCACTTATTTGGAGCAAAAATTTAGAGAGTGGACTCATATTTTTTAGTATGATAAGTATTCTCATCAAATTATTTGGGAAGGGGTTTCTCTTTTGCTTTGGAATGTTTGAAAAAAAATAAATAATAGGTTTTTCGATTAGAATTACAAAGATAGCATTATATATGAAAAATGACTAAATAATTTAAGAGAATCTATTAAATACCTATTGAAACATCCCCTTATTTTCTCTCAAAGATAGGATTTTACAAATATTAAACATGTCCTTGCCTTCTTTTCATTCCTTAAGCATGCAATCTATAAGATAAAATTATAATGATCATTGGCATATCCCCGGAGTGTTAGGACACCGATCGGAGGGATAAGGACTTATTTGTCCAACCCTGTGATGCGATTGACGATATCCTGGAATTGAATTTTATATACACGCACTGATGTGACTTGAAGTAGATGGATGAGATTAAGCAGCAAAAGTAGGTTGGGGTCATGAGATATTCCGTCGTCGGTCATTTTTGTAATCGTCATTGGAAGTTGTTATTAAATTGCTGAAAATCGTCATAAAAACTTGTCGTCAGAAATTGTCATCCAAAATTTTATCGTCAGCAATTTTCGTCAAATGTTGCAGCAAAAATCGACAAAAATTGGTGTCAACTTTTTGTCAGCGAGAATTGGGTGTTTTCAATTTTTTTTTTTTTTTTTAAATTTGGTGGGCAATGCCCTATCAACTTTGTTATTTTGGCCCCCCGAGAGCGCACAACGGTTTGTAGCCGAGAAAGACGATAGTAGGCAACAGGACTGACAGAGGCGACAACAGGCGACAGGCAGGACGAACTGACTGACCGAGGTGACAGGCTAGCAGGCGGGATGAACTAACTGACAGAGGCAACAGTGACAGACTGGCAGGTAGGATGAACTGACTAACAGAGGTGATAGCAGCACGTGGAACTGACAGAGGTGACAGAGGGTGAGAGAGCAGGCGGCAAGGGTGACGATGGAGGAGGCAGAATGCACAAAGCGATGAGAGGGCGGTCAACACAATCCAATTATCGACAAGAGGCAGTGGGTACGCGTGAGGGTTGGTCAAGGGAGGGCGTGACCGAAGTCACGCTTTAATAAGTGTGCTTCCCACATTATAAGGTAAGCAAAAACTCTCGCACCCACTATGTGGGATAAACAATTTACTACGAAAATAAATTTTTTTTATAACATGCACTTTCACGTCGACGAAAAATACGATCGACTTCCCTCTTTCCGACGTCGTGATTGTTGTCAAGTCAATCGACAAAAATTTGATCGATTTAAAACTTTATATTATAACCTTCAATTTATAAACTTTTGTCGTGTTTTCTGTCCGATCTTCATTTAAATTAATAATACGCCTTTGATTTTTGGTATAATTTTTTTTTTTATGATAGCGGAAGGTGAAATCTGAAGCTCTGATCCAGATGTTAGGACACCGATCGGAGGGATAAGGTAAAATGCAGAAATAAGAAATGAATCACTGTTATAAAGGAATCACTGTTAAATTGGAGGAAGACCACCCAATGAAATGTAAATGAATATATATTTGATTGATGATAAATTACACCAAGTTGAGTGCTTATTTCTATGTGCGTGGAGTTGTGACCAAGGGTCAAAAATTTGTGAAAGAGACTAATAACTAATTAACAAATAAGTGACTAGGATGATGGTTAGGAGTAGAATCCTAACACGGAGGATATAGGAAAGATCAACATGGATGGTGCTTCTAGGGGAAATTTATGGCTTTTTATGCCTTAATATTAACTTAAAACTCACTGGATAAATACCACAATATCATATATAATATAGCCACAATACAGTAAGATCAAGATAATTATGTAAGTGGAATAATATGAGCAAATTAATATGTATATCAAGGCTTATAACTTATCAAATAACATTCACTAATAAATAGCAATATGAATGTAAATATCTTGAATCATACATGTACAAATCATGTAGCACGACTTACAATATTAATTGCTCAAAATGTATGCAATCTTTATTACTCCACTTTCTCTTACAAATATGATATGAACACTTGATGCTTGATGCTATACTTGATTCATCTATTGCTTATCTATGAAGTAATATATAGCCATAGTAGAATGACTCTTTGGATACTTGATTATTCCTTTCCATATGCCAAGTCTCATGACTCTTGATTGATCTATATGACACTTGCATACTTGATGAACACATGACTCTATATTGTATGCACACCTAGACATGACTCTTGACCTTCACTTTGCACACTCTAATCTAAGATACTTGTGCACATATTTACATTACATATTTTATCTCTTACATATAAGACACTTGTGCACATAGACTCAACTTACACTTGCACACTTACTCATATGACACTTGTGCATTTCCTACACATACACACTTACATAGAAAGAGGAAATAATGTTCATATTCTAAACTATGACTCGATCCTAATTTAATATTTATATATGTACCATGAAGGTACCATGGGGGTACATTAGCATGTACCAAATAATGTAATATACTCCAAAAGAAATCCAGGTCCTACTTGTATGAGTGGTATTGGTAGATTTTCATATGGTTCTACAACCTTCTTTTTTTTAGAAATGTTAGGAATAATAACTAATAATCACGCTAAAGGATCTACAATTTTAAGGGGTCTTCAGGAGGTATAGAAACTAGGCTAGAGGAATATCTAATTAGAGTCTAATTCTAAAATTTGGATTTAGCATTGGACAAAGCATAATCATACAATTTCCATAGACTGGCGAATAGTGAGGGTTTTGGAAAAAATACAAGTCCTTAAGCAAAAGTTTGGCCTTGTCGAGTTTAGATATGTTCCTCGACATCTCAACAAGGTGGCTAATGCTTTTGCAAATTGGGATTTGAATAAAGTTGAGGTTCTTTGTTATGGCCAGCCTCTAATTTGGTGGCCTTCAAATCTCAGGGAAGACATATTTTCCATTCTTCCCTTAGATGATAGTAACAGTGGAAGTATCTAGGTACTTTTGGTTTGTTTTATTTTTTATGATTTATTGCTTCTGTAGCAAAGTAGATTTGGGAAAGTTTTTTCTTAAATTAGATGTCAAATTTTAGGTCATAATTTTTTGTTTCTGGTATGGTAAGAAATGTAATATTTTTTAGATTTTATTTATTATAAAAAAAAAATATTGAGGGAACATGTATACAACCATTCACTTGCTTCTTTGGGACTGGCATCAAGTGGTAATTTTATTGATGATTGAATTGACTGATTTTATATTTGTCTCAAAAATTTGACATTGAGAAGATCTATGCATTTTTTGACATAATTTAGTGACAAGGAGTAGTGGCACTTGTAATGATTTTTCTTGTAAAAATTAATTGGAACAAGAAATAAATTCACATAAAAATACAATATTGTAACTTGAACATGGAATAACAATTATTTTATTGATTGCACTAAATATTTACAAGTATCACAGACCACTTTGAGGGATCAACCTCCTTTATCGTAGGCCACTTTGAGGGGGCAATATCCTTTATAAGCAATGCTCCTTTACAATATAATTCTTCAAAATACCTTCACCTTTCTTACAATGCAATATATAAAGATAAATTTAACCAAAATAGCTTATAATGCAAAAATAGATTGAATTTAAAATAGTTATTTGAGTTATCTAACCCTAACACTAATGATTAAGGATCACCCTTACATTCAAAAGGTAGATCCCAATCATTACTAGCTAAACCATTACAATAAAATAATAAGGGTTAGGTTGTAAGATCCTAATAGTGCTAGTTTTCTTTTGTATGATATCATTGGTGCCATAGATATTGATACCACAATGTGGATGGTATTAGAAAGTGCAAAACATCAAATCTAATTTTAGCACCATAGGTTGGTTTGGTGTTATGTATAGGTGTGATGCCACAAGAAATTATAGCATTAGTTGATTGAGTGAGGAGCCTTAATAAACATTAGGACTTATGAGTTGGCATTGTTCATGTATCATGATATTGAGGACTTAAACAACCTCTTCTTTGCTCAAATCATTTATCCTCCTTGGGAAGCCATGGTTCCCATTGTATCAAATTCTAAGGAAATAAACACTTAAGTTGATCAAGTGTATACCATTTAGCTTATGCTACAAACTAACCACTTTTAGCAACTCTAAGTAGGTTGTGTTCTTTGGCAAGCACGTTTGGTGATGATGTTAATCAACTAGTCTATTGAAGCATTTGCATGGAATACAAGTGTATAGGAGATGCTATCATGGGATGGAATAGAGGATGGTATGGTTTTAGAAGTTTTGCATTGAAAACTAAAGCATTTTTACAATGTGTTGTATGGTATAGATTTAATATCATAAATATTATTCTTTAATATGAGTTATAGAACAATTCATTTTTCAAGTGAATCTAAACTTGATGTTTAACTTGAAAAGTGTAAGAATAGTGGTGTTGACCATGACGCTCCTTGTACTTTTGTTATCGATGCCCAAGTATATCTTGAATCTATTAATGGTGCATTAGATGTGGTGTAGAAAGTGTTTATCCTTGTCTATCCTCTTAACCTATGTTGACACCATGATGTCATCAGGAATGTGGAGGGCAATATCTATAGGTAATCTTGGCTTAAACTCAAAACATGACTAAAATGGGTTGTGACAAGTGGAACTATGTTTTGTTATAAGAATGTTGGATATAAGATGAACTTGCATCCTATATGGGAGGATCTTGAATATTGTATACCCTAAATCAATGTACTATATTTTGGTTCACTACCTTCAATTGTCTAATTTATGGATGAAAAGTTTTGGAGAAATTAAATTTGGTATTGAGATGATCCCAAAGGTGATGCCAAAAATGGTCGATAAAGCAACAATCATGATCTGATATGATGGAGTTTGAAATGTAAAAATGAATCCAAACATATTGAAAGAATAATTGTGGAATCTAGAATTAATTGATGTCCTTATATGAAACCATGATCATATTTTTTAAAACATGTACACAAAAAAGATGCAATAGTTTTTGTGTTTAGTGGAAGGTAAAAATTTTAGATAATTCATGCTAATTAATTTTTATATAATAAATTAGAAATGGTAAATATGTCTCAACTTTCTTATTTGTTAGCTTAACAAGATTAACATGAACATAGAATTTTATGTGCATCTCTACATACTATGCATGCATGGTCAATGAAAATGTTGTAGTGTCACACATATCTTATTGATGCTAAATGGTCTAGCTAACTTGAAGTAGTGCACCTCTCAAATTAGAGTCGATGAGATATGTCAAAGGGTATAAAGAGTATATATAGACAAAAAAACTTGCCATTGGGGTAATTCTCTAACATTGACTTACCTTGAATCAACTAGTGATATATGGTATCAAAGTCAAGGTCACTACGATATAGTCTCCTAGTCAATGAAGTTGTGGTCTTTAGCATTCATGATTGTTAGAAGTTCATGAATTGAAAGGTGACTTAAATAGTCATTTGTTTGATTTTATTTTCCCTTGTGATGTCTAATCATAAGGTAAAATTTCTATGCAATTATGTCATCCATTTCATGTGGAATGCATTCTCTAAATTACTTTGAGTATGTATTATGATCATAATGAATAACAATTTCCTTACCCATGATATGATGGTGTCATTTTTGAATAGCTTAGATGTCGATTTATAATTCCTTCTAATAGGTGGAGTATTGTTGCAATGTGTTATTATGTGTCTAAGAATGGTATGCAATAGGATAGCCTTTTTGTATTAGGGTGGCTCTAAGGTATGGTTGGAAGCATCAATCCAAATCTTGAAGGGTTAAATTTTGTTTGGGATTGCTAGCATTGACACTAAACATAAATATTGTTTCAATTGATTAAATGCACATTGTTGTTGCCATTCAGTCCATTGAGATATTGCTTTGTCATGCAGATATGGCTAAGTGACTATGACATACATGAAAAATCAAGGGTAACCTTATAGTAGAAATTAGCAAGGCCCATAAAGTTTTTTATCTTTGTCAAGTTTTTTAGGCATGCCATTCTTATATGACACATATCTTCTTAGGGTCAACATATATGCCATCATAGTCAATAATATAGATAAGATAAGATATATTTATGATACCAAGATGTATTTAGCCAGGTTATCTAGGCTTGTGTTGATGTAAAGTGTTTAGGGCTTGGTACTCATTTTGCAAGTGTTCCTCCCATGTCTTACTAAATATGAGGATGCCATCTAAGTAGATAATTATGAGGATGTTATCACATGCATATTGAATGATTGAAAAACATCATTCATAAAGAAATATAAAGGTGACAAATGCATTGGTCAAGCCTAAAGGGATAACCAACTACACATACAATCCCTCTTTGGTCTTGAATGCTACCTTCCAAATGTATAAAGGGTTGATAGGAACTAGATGGTATCCTAACTTAAGTTTGATCACTGTTAGTGAGCTCCCTAGAGCTAATATAGAAGATCATATTTATGAGGTAAAGTATACTTGTTCACTAATATCAATTTTTTGAAAACAATGAAGTGGCACTCCATGGGCATCCTAAAATACATCAAAATATGGTTGAAGGAATGTATTCATTTGTTTGGACTGTGTAGAATTAACTATCATTGATATTGCAAGGAAAAACTTCTTGGTGCCATGGATTTGTAGTTTGACCTTACAATAAATATTTATGGACATGAGAAACCAATTTAATATATTTCTTAATTGAAATAATCTAACTTTTTTTAGGGTAATCACTCTCATATGTGATAGGTCATCCCCTTGAAAACCCTTGAAAATTACTAACTATTATTGTGGGAAAGCTTGGTCAATAGCATGGAAATCAATGAGGTAAGATATTCCAAGTAAAGCATCAAATAATTCTAGTTTTTCCATGTTGTAAGTGATATTGTAATAAATTGGATTTATGCCATACTTGAAAGTGATTTGACATCAAACCTCCACTCCTTTTCCTAGATGAATCCAACCAATGGAGTAAGGTTGTGGGTGCACTAAAGTTTGAAAATTGAGTCACTTGACAATATCTTATGATATTATTATAAGTCCTAGTGTCAATTTTGATGTGAAGAGGTTTTCCATTTGCCTAACAAGTGTAAAAACAAACATTGATTCTCTTCAAAATTGTTAGCATTTAGCATGTTATATTACATTATTAAGTTAGTAAAATAGTGCATCTAGACGCTCTATGATTTTGTGTGGTTCCACAACTAATTTGGTGGTTCATCAACCACCTAAGAACTGCAATTGCATTGTATTTAATTCCATATCATTTCAATATTAAACTATTGCTTCATTTTGTAACATGGTACGAGAGCAGAACGGACTAGGCGGACCAGGTGCAGTGGGAAAAATGCAAGGTGAGCCAAGCAGAGCGAGAAGGATGCAAGGTGAATGGAGGATGTACAATGGGACAAAAGCATGGTCTTGGGCACGCTTCCCATAGCATATTGGACCAGACTTACCCCCTCCCCCAACATGAATCTGACAAACATAGACTGACAAACTGGACCAGACTCGAACCCCTCATCCAACACAGACGTGACATACATAGGAACCTGACTAGACCACTGATAGATCCAAGAACCTGACTAGATCACTGATTGAGGACACGACAAAAACTTGTTGACTAGACCGACACAGACTTGTTGAATAGACCAATGATCGAGGATAAGAGAATCGTTGACTTGCTGACTAGACCACTAAACGATGACACATGGAGTGACGTGACTAGACTATTGAATGAGGACACGTGGAGTGGTAGACCGAGCGAGGAGAAGTGGTGTGATGTGGCAGATAGGGTGTTGCATATGGTACAAGGCAGCAAAATAGTAGAAGGGGATGGGTGACCACCCGCAGGTAGTCACCTTCTAAGGAGCACCTTGCTCCTTTTAAACCTCTACGTAGTGCATCATCTGATGCATGTGGGATAATTCCCATGAAGTTTTTTTTTTAAACTTAGGCATGCATTTGGTAGAAATGGAAGCTTGTCCCTTTCCTTTCCAAAGTGCATGGTAGCGCGCTTGGTCTAGCATACTCTCTAGTGTGGACAAGGTCCACATTTCGAATCCCTTTGGGGATTTCTTTTTGCTGTCAATGATAAATAAATTGCTGCCAGTGACAAAAATTGTTGCTCGCAAAAAAAATTGTTGCTCACAAAAAAAATTGATGCCCACGAAAAGTTGCTTGAAAAATTGTCAATATTTTTTTTGCACTTATTTTTTTCTTGCAGAAGGGCATTTTTTTGAGATAGAGGGCCACCAAGACCATTTTTTTCTGCCAAAGCACAAGGAGGGGTTATTTTGAGGCGTTTTTTTTGTACTTCAATTTTTTTCCTTTCAAAGCATTTTTGGAGGGATAAGTTGTTTTTTTTTAATTAGAAAGGGTCCATATAAAAAATTTGCATCCTTGTTTATTTTGTAACAAAAAGGGGGGATCTTCAACATTTCTTTTTGCAAAATTCTAAGACAAAGGGGGGAATAAAAATTGTTGCTTTGTGAAAAATAAATATTTTTCAATGAAAAACTAGCATTGTAATAGGTGCATTTTTGATGGAAATCGACACCTAGATTAGTTAAATTTTTGGGTAGTTGTGGTTGTATTTTGCATTTAAATTTCCTATTTTATTGCATTATCAATCATAAAATAAATCAAAAGAAAAGACCCCAAATTTATACACCTATTTGTGCAATTTATTGCACAACAGTGTTCGGTATCTACAATACCTCTGGTCCACACTTATAGGTAATGTTTTCATGCTTGGACTACTATATCTAATGCCTAATATAGCTACAAAAATGATGTTTGAGCTTGTTCTCTATTAATATTCAAGGAGAAATAAGACAAACTAGTTCTAATATTCACTCCATTTATACCCTAATCGTTATTGTTGTTAGATGTAAATCCTAATGAAGTGATTTCTAAAGTGATTAGGGGAAGTTATGCCCCATGCATGATGAAAGGCCTTCTATGGTAGGTGTCATAAACAAAATTATTCCCTTTCATTATCACTTAAGTTCCATGTATCGTTCTACTCTTATATACTTATAGTCTCCTATTGGTCAAAATGACCACACTTAGGGAAATAAGGAGCTATCTCCTCAAAAAAATTCTAAGTATGGAAAGGTCACAATTCTAAAATGTTTTGGAGGCCAAATACCTAGCTAAGGTGGCAATTCATGATCCCATGATATTTTGAGGGGTGAATACCCAACTAAGGTGGCAAGTCATGATTCTGTGACATTTTGGAGGCCGAAGACTTGACCAGGGCTAAAGGTCATGATTCCATGATATTTTGAGAGTTAATGATCCAACTAATGAAAAAATTCATGATCCCACAACATCTTGAGGGGTGAAGACTCGGTTAAGGTAGAAAGTCATGATTCCATGATATTTTGGTGGTCGAAGACCTAGCTAAGGTGGCAAGTCATGATTCCATGATATTTTGAGAGTTGATGACCCAACTAAGGATAAAATACATGATCCCATGACATCTTGAAGGGCAAAGACTTAGTTAAGGTGAAAAGTCATGATTCTATAACATTTTGGCAGCCTAAGACCCTACTAAGGCAACAAGTCACAATTTCGTGACATGTTGAATACCAGGTGGACCATGATGTCTAGAGAGGTTATGAAAGATCACCTTAACAAGAAGATCTCAAACCACTTTTTGGTTGAGGATTCCATAGTTTTGTAATAGCTTTTGAACTAGAATGAGCCTACGGGTATGATGTTGTAAAAACTTTTAGTTTGTTTTGTTATGTAAAACTCCTATATATATAATGAGAGACCTAAGAAAATGGTCGACTTTAGGCATTTACAAGGCTATGTATGCAGAATTTTGAAAGCTAAATAAAGATCTCCATTCTGGTTCTTGGTTCATTGGTGTTTTGAAATCAAGTATGTATATGTTGTCCATTGCTAATTAAATCTAGTTTGAATGTAACCTGCATCAATTCTTACTCTAAATTATTGCATTAAAATTCTATTAGATCTACAATTTAACTTCATAAATAAATTTCTATTATCATAAAGCATTCACCTAGAGTTTTAGTTTCTATGTTTTGGTTATGTTATGCTTCTCTGTAAAAGGTTGTAGTAGTAGTTGTTGTTGTTGCTTAATCTGTACTATTTTAATCCTCTAGCCATAGTTATATTTCCCTTTCTTTATGCATTTCTCTCTCTCCCCTTTTCCTAAAAGAAACAAAGGAACCAACCTCCTCTAGGTATTGAACCAGGTAGACTCTATTCTGACCTATTCTTTCAATGATGGCAATGTCTTGGGTGCAAATGTAACCAAAGGCATATTTTGCTCCAACATTTTTGGCATTCCTAATGGGATCCAAATCCCACGCATTATATAGATCAAAGCCCTGGTGAATATCTTTGCCTTGTCAATATTTTTATATCACCTAGTGACTCCACACCATAAAATAACCTTAGAAAAATCCTTATCCAGTTTCTAGTCATGAACTGTCTTTCATGATAACCAGATCTAAAGAAAAAAATTTAGAATAACCCATAGAATTCTTTGAACTACACCTTGGTAGCCTTTAGGCTAACCCTATTTTGGTTGCTAGAACAACTTTTGTTTACATCAGCAATTTAAGACACTCTGATACTTCCCCTATAGCCCTTCCTAGCACTGCTGCTAGTAGAAACTTAGCTCCAGTTATCTACATAACCACAATGGCTTGAAATCTACCAATTGTGCCATACCCCACATAGAACCATACAGGCCCCCTGAACCTAGCAGCTCAACATCCGATCCTAATAATAGCCTTGAAAGATCTACCCTAATATGATGATACTGTAAATACGACTTATGAACATTGTCTAGATGTGGCTGCGTTGGCCCTCATATATAACATCTAGGAAGATGTTATTGCTAGTAATTTCCTTGAAAGGAAAAATGCTCTATTGGTACAGAGCTCTTGAAAATCAAACCATATCTACATGGTCCCATCTTTTCGATAAATTAGCAAAAGAATTTAACAAGCAGACAGATCCTTTCTCCCTATTGAATCAGTTCACTATTGTTCAGAAATACCCACAAGAGGAGATCATATATTTCAATATCAGATTCAGTAAGACTTGGTCGAGAGTACCTGATGGTTTGAGACCAACACATGAACAAGCAATGTATTATTATTTGAGAGCTTTTAACTTAGATATAAGTATAGAAATTAAAAAATCTCATATACATACTTTCCCTAAGATTTATCAGGAAGTACAGAAGGCAAAAAATGACCTGATTGCTATTGGTTGATTTCCACCTAAAATAATGATGTCCATTTTTCCAGATCTACCTCAGGCATCAAGTGTTGCTTTCCCAACTAGTGCTAGTATTTCCAAATAGACTGGATATCCTAACATCCCATTGATACAAGCTCCTCCTACACTTCCAATGCTTCCCCCTATTCCTGCAGTCCAAATAGCTATGCTCCCATCAACTCTAGATCCCCAACTGGCAATTCTACAATATCTGCAAGCTTCTTATAAGACTCTGGCAAATAAATTCATATCCATAGAACATAGAGAGGTGGAGATAAATTCCCAACCAAGGATATTTCCAAAAGTGACTAGATATCAAGCCTCTATGAGTGGTAGGAACTATGATAAATCTAGCACAGTTTACGCCAATGAAGATAATGAACCCAACAATGCTTTGACATAATCAGGCTTTTGGTGTTCCACATGCAATGACCCTCATGGTGAAACTTCTTGTATGATTTATCAGCATCAAATCCAGAAGGTGGCTATTGAGAAGGCTAAAATATCCCTGAAAGGTCAGATCAATATGATAAGAGAAGAAGACCAAAATTTTATGATGCCTTCTCTCGAACAAGTCTCAGTTCTAACCAGATAGGGAAATAAACCATTCTAGGTTGATGCCAAGGAACTCAATCCTTTGAAGGTGCTCTCACCTATAAGGATCCCAGCCAAGAAAATACCTCCTTTGAATATTCCTCAAAACTTAGATCCAAAAGGAGTAGAAGTCCGTAAATAAATACCTCTACAGAAAGAAGCAGAGACTCAAGAGCAAGCCAGAGATAAATTGAGATACCCCTCATTGACTAAGTGTCAAATAGTTGATGCTACTTAGGGGTACAAAAATAGGTTTGACACGACAATAAAAGAAAAAAGTGTTGATTCTCTCCCATTCAACATAGTTGAGGAAATGAAGAGAACTCCTTCCAAGACCACTATGTATGAAGCCCTGTGAATCCCATGATAGATAGACCTACTTCAAGAATCATTAAGGTCTATGAAAAATAAGAGCAAAAGTCCAGTTCAATTGGATTCCACATAAGAAAGTCTCACCTCTACCTCAGGAAATAACATACCTCCCCCTTTTATCTCTCTCCATATGGAAGGGTGGGTAGTTCATAATTGCATGATTGACTCTGGAGTCACAACTATAGTAATGCCCAAAGTAGTATGTGACATCATGGGAATGGAATATACGAGAATCAGTCCAAGAGTCTTACAACTGGATGGGACCCCTGTAAAAATGGTAGGGGTAGTAATTAAGTACATCCCAATAGTCCTCCATAGATTACCCCAACTCACAGTCATACAAGAAGTAGTGGTAGTTGACTTAGAGACCTATTTTGGCATGTGCCTCTCTAGGGAATTCACTGTTAAAATAGGAGGATATCTATCCCTTGAATTTTCACACCTCAAGATCCCATTTAAAGGAAAAAGAGTGAAAACCTTCCACTTTCCATGTCAAAAGGCTCAAAGATGAGGAAAAGGCTAACACTACTATAAATATGATGACAGAAGAGTTAACAGATTTAAACCTGTTGGAGGAAGCCATGAATGGGTTACAATAGGAAGACCAGTTCTCCCTCCAAGACTTTAACGCCATGGTCGAAATATACATAGGCAACTACACTATCTTGAAACCTAAGAAAGATAAACCCATTCCTCCCTATTTGGCTGATCAACCCACCAATTAGTTGTGGAAGCTTTTCTTTGATGGTGCCAGGTACAAAAATGGAGTCGAGGTAGGCATTGTCTTGATCTCTCCCACAGGTGAGGAGAATATTTTCTTCTACATATTTACTTGGAGTTACACCAATAATGTAGTAGAGTATGAAGCACTCTAATTGGGTCTCAAAAAAGTAGAAAATATGGGCATCAAGCAACTACAAATATTTGGTGAATCTGAGTTGATAGTGAGTCAGGTTACTGAGAAATGTGTAAGCAAACAATATTATCTTAAAGCTTATCAAAATAAAGTTTGGGATTTATTGGAATATTTTAAATCTCTCAATATGAAAGCAATTCCCAGGGATAAAAATACACATGCAGACCTATTGGCTTCAGTAGGGGTAAGCTTCTACCCTATAAGAAATGTCATCCAGAAGTTAAAAATAGTAAGGCTTATCTACAGATCTTCTATACCAGACAAGGATACTTTTTGGTAGATTTTCGAGAATGATCGACAAATAACGGACTTCCTCCTCCATGAGATGAATTGCTCCGACAACAAAATGGTTGAAAACAAAGAATATGAGGATATCATCCAGTTGAAAAATAACCACATCCCAAACGGATTGGTTATTCTTGAAAGCCTATTTGATAATAATGACAGGTCAACTTGCCACAAAATGAAAGTTGACAAACATAGATACAAGGAAGCTCAAATGGAGCTTGACAAGGCCATAAAATTAGGAGTGAACACTACATAAGTATAAAGGAAGGAAATTTGAGAATTGTGCAAAGAATTCCCAGGCATCATTGCCTGGACCTACGGGAACTTGAAAGTCTATTCCAAAGAAACAATCCAGCACATGATCAAGCTCGAGGAAGGTGCAAGGCTATTTTGGCAAAAACAACAGCCAATAAATTCTAAAATAGAAACCTTAATTAAGTAGGAGTTGCTAAAACTTCTCGAAGCTAAAATCATTTACCTAATCAAGCATTCGATATGGGTTGCTAACCTGGTCTCGGTTATGAAGAAGAATGGATATATCTGGTTGTACATCGACTTTCACAATCTAAACAAAGCTTCATTGAAGGATCATTATCCTTTCCCACAGATTGATCAAATCCTACACACAGTAGCAGGAGTAGAAAGGTTCTCACTCCTATATGGTTTATCTGGGTACAATCAAGTATGGATCAAATATGAAGATCAATTTAAAATCGTGTTCACAACTAATTAGGGAATGTTTGCTTACCAGAGAATACCCTTCGGGTTGTCCAATAATGGAGCAACTTTCCAAAGAGCTATGGATGTGGCTTTCAGAGAGTTGGTAAACAAAATAATAGTGATTTACCTAGATGGCATGATAGTTTTTTCTCACCATAAACAAGATCACATAGCACATCTCATAAATGTATTTGAGAAATGTAGGGAGTTTGGCATCTCCATAAATCCTAAAAAATCTATCTTTTTTGTGGAAGGACTCATGCTTGACCATGTTGTCTCTAAGTTTGGTCTAGCTATAGACCCTAACAGAGTGAAAACACTATTAGATATTCCCCTCCCCCCTAACAAGAAGGGATTACAGTATTTTTTTGTCCAGATCAACTTCGTGCACAAGTTCATAGCTAATTTTACGTAAATCATCAAGCCTATGATAGAACTATGGAAAAAAGATGTTGTGTTCAAATGGAAAGACATAAGAAAGTAAGCCTTCCATAAGATCAAAGAACAAATAGCTCAAGCTCCCATCCTAGTGAAACCAGACTACTCTAGAGACTTCATCTTATATGTTATAGGTGAACAAGGGAGCTATGTCACAGTACTCGCACAGAAAGGAACTAACAATGAAGAAAGACCCATAGCTTTTCTAAGTTAGACTATGCAGCAATACAAAGAAAAATACTTCATTGAAAAGTAGATCTATGAAATAATGAAATCTTTAAAAAGTTTAGGTATTTCTTATCACAGAGCAGGATTATCATCTATACAATTCACCCTGATGTACGAAGCTTCATCATACAAGGGGAGCTCGATGATACAAGAGTAGGTTGGGTGACTAAAATACAAGAATACGATGTGGAGATACACCAAACCAAGCTGGTAATAGGCAGAGCACTATGCCAAGAGCTCGCCAAGAAAGCAACAATAGATTATATAGCCTGTCAAACTCAACAAGCAGCAACAAATGAAGATCAACCCATAGAATAGCTTGACTAGGTAGATGAGTTGATCAAATATTTCCAAACTAGGAAATGCATAGCCAACCTAAATATTGCACAAAGGAGATGGTACCATATTTAGGCCTTGAAATACACCCTACTCCCTAAAGGAATATATAGAAAAAACTTGGATGGGGTTTTACTCTGATGTGTAAATAAAAATCAGAAGTAGAATATCCTGGAGAAATTCTACGGAGGCTCATGTTGTTGGACATTTTGAGCTCATTCAGTTGTCATTGATGTCAAGGTGAGAAGTTGTCATCGATGACAAAGTAAACACATTAAGTTATCATTAATACCATGGAGCACACTATCAATAACACCAGGAACAATGCGAAGAGTTGAAGAAAGAGTTGGCAAAATAATGTTTTATAAGGGTTTATGGTAAACTCATGGTGTAGGATTGAATGGTTTATTAAAATCATTGTGAGGATATAAAAGTCTCCTCACACATTGATATGGTAGTTAAGATTTTAAAAGACCCACAGTGGCAAAATAATTTACAAATTAAATGTTTAAGTTTAAACCCAAGGAAGGCTTTAATCTCCTTAAAGGTAAAGTTTATAAATATAATTTCTAAAATTTAAATTTCTTAGAATTTAAATAATTTATAAATTATAAAGGTTGGAAAGCACCGACGTCATCAAAAAGGTGGAAGCACCGACGTCTAAGCAACAAAGGGAATTCATGTATAAATTAATGCCAAAGAGGCATTCAAAACTTACCCCTTGACATTTTAATACATGCGACAAAGTTGGAAACATTTTCGTGCAATCGTTGATTGTTGAGGAAGAAGACAAAGAATTCGCTTGTCTTTAGTGCCAAGTGGAAGACATAAAGGGAAGATCATATTGGTTGAATCATAAAGGACACTGTGGTCCATTTGCAGTGCACTTTTTATGAAGGCATTGGGAGTTGAGGAGCCCAAGATCGATTCATGTGGAGTGGTGGGTGTCTTGAGCGCCAAGGGAAGTCTTTTGCATGTGCTTGTTTTGAGTGCCAGCCTAGGACAAATGGTACAAAGAGTGTCCAAACTCTCAACTGTGCATCTAGCACATGCGACGGTCAAAGTCATGGCTAGAGCGCTCACGGAGGTAGATATTGTGGGTTTGAAACCTACTAGTGGCAAAGGTAATTTTTTGATAATTAAATCTTTATTTGCCTAAGGTTTTATAAAGGGTAATGTGGAGTTATAAGGTTTTGTGAAAAGTTGTTTATTTTAATTTATATTATTTTGGAGTTATAAGGGTTTGTGAAAGGTTTATTTGATAATTGATTTATATTATTTTGGAGTTATAAGGGTTTGTGAAAGGTTGTTATTTGACAATTGATTTCTATTATTGTGGAGTAATAAGGGTTAATGAGAGGTTGTTTTATTGATGAGTGACTTATATCATTGGAATTATAAAGAAAGTAGATTTGATTTTTATCAAAGTTTCTCTTACAATTAAATTAAATTAAAGAGGTTTGAGTTTAATTTTGGTGGATGTTAAGTTTATTTTAATTGGGATTTTATAAGGTGATATTGGATAAATATTTTATGTATGTTGATGGTTGTTTTTGAAAGGTGGAGTGATAAGGTGTAATTGAGTATTTACATTATATTGTGAGAAATATTTATCTTCTAACCTCTTTGATCTTGGCATAGAAGTGTTTGTGGTTGTGAAAAATTTATGAGATCCCTTCATATTCAATAAAAATGTATGAGCACATTCTTCCATAGTTGATTTGATTGATTGATTTTCTAGAAAATAAGTTTGGAGTGAAAAGGACTTGATTAGGTTTCCTATTGAGTGTGTTGAGTTAATCCATCAAGATTTTTTGGAATAAACAGTTGTTAAAACCTTGTTTGATAAGCATTGTTGTTGAAGCCATTGGTTGTGTAAAGAATTTGAACTAGGGTTTGAATATCATTGTTATGTGAATATTGTTTTATAAGCATTGTTGTTGAAGTGAGTTGTTGTGCAAAGAACTTTAACTAGGGTTTGAAAATAACATGAGTATCATTGTTATGTGAGATTTGTTGTTGAGCATTGTTGGAAACATTTTGAGTTGGTGGTTATATGCTTGGACTAGGGTTTGTGAGAAAGGGATGTTTCATTAAGTGATTGGTTGAGTAGAGTTGGTTGAGCCTAGTCAAGTGGATGTGTGAAGTGATTTTTCAAGTTCCATAAAACAAACTATTCTATATTATGATTTGAGTTGAGAAAGTGATTGAGCATTGAGTGTAGAACATATTGAGTCTAACAATTCTCTTTATGTTTCTATGAGATTGGACAAGTTCTATGTGGAGTTGTTAAAGCAGATTTGAGGTAAGTCTTTAAGGAGACTTGTGGATTGATTTTGTGTGAGCTTTTTATAGAAGCTTACAGTATAGATTTGATTAAGTTTTGTGTGGACTTATTGAGCAGATTTGGATAAGTTATGTGTGGACTTATTGAGCATATTTGAGCAAGTTCTATGTGGACTTGTTGATCATATTTGAGCAAGTTCTGTGTGGACTTGTTGAGAAAATTTGAGCAAGTTCTGTGTGGACTTGTTGAGCAGATTTAATCAAGTTCTGTGTGGACTTTTTGAGCAAATTTGAGCAAGTTCTGAGTGGACTTGTTGAGCAGATTTGAGAAAGTTCTGAGTGGACTTGTTGAGCATTTTTTAGCAAGTTTTGAGTGGACTTGTTGAATATATTTGAGCAAGTTCTATGTGAACTTGTTGAGCAGATTTTGGTGCAGATTTAAGGACAGGTTTGTGCCAGACTAGGGATAGAGATTGAGCATATTTGTGCTAGACCGAAGGACTAAGTTTAGTGCAAATTTGAGATAGAGCTTTGGAGGTGACAAAGTAGGGAGGACATTAGTCTCTAGTGGATAGATATCCATTAGCTAGGGTAGGGATAATAGGTCTTTTGAGTGGGGAAAAGAGTCTTTAGTGGAGAGAGATCCATAAGCCAGTGCAGTGGACGCAATACTCTTCTAGAGGATCACCAGCCAAAGCAGAGGATAAGGAGTTCTCCTGTGGATAGAGATCCACGAACTTGATTTAGGGGATCAACATCTCCTTTGGACAGAGGTCCATAAACATTGTAATAGGGAAAGGATTCCCAAGAGATTGATTGAGAAAAATTTAGTGAAATATTTTCTATGTGGAGTAGCCCACATTGGGTGAACCACGTTAAATTGGTGTCTCTATTATGTGTGATTATTTGTGCATTGCTTTAGTTACTACTTTTGATATTGCTATCTTTACATTGCATAATGTTGATTAGAAAAAAAAGTAAAAAGTGGTCTTATACTATTCACCCCCACTCTCAATATAAGCTTGTGTTCTTCAATTGGTATCATATCTGGTTCCTTCAAAAAATATTTAACAGCTTGAAGGAAGATCTTACAAGAATACAAATGGTAAAGAAAGGTAAAGGCAAAACCATGAGATATAAGAAGACAAGAACACACATGGTCATGAAAGAAAAAGAAGATGAATTTGATGTTGTTGCTTTGGTAGAAAGAATGGAAATAGATTCAATAAATAAATCAAGCAGTGGAGAAAATATCAGATTGATAAAGTTTTGTACCAGATGTAAGAATACAGGTCACCATGCAACTTATTGTCCACCAGAAGGTGAAGAATATTTTGTTTGTGGTCAACTCGACCATGATGTAGGTTATTGCAATGGGTTTAGTAGCGGTGAATATGAAGATGATATTTTCAAAAATGAAATCCTAGAGGTTGGTTCAAGAAATGATAACAGGGACAATCAAAATAGGTATGAAGAAAAAAATCTACTTTTAGCATTAGAAGAAAATGCTCCTATAGAAGATCAAAGAAAGAAATAAGAGGAAGATTCAGAAAAATAAAAGGAGGAAGCCACTCTTAAGAAACTTGTTGAATTGAAAAAAGAGAATATATAATTGAAGGCTCAAATACAAGAAGATGAGAAATATAAGACAAAGTTTCTACAAGATATCTCTGACTTGAGAGATAAGGTTGAAAAGGCAAGAATATTTGAATAAGGTATGATTGAAAATTCAAAGGTAAAAGGATAGAATGTGAAAGACTTATGGTTACTTTTTAAGAATTAAAAAAGGAGAACTCAGGATTAAGAGTTCAAGCTCAAGAATATGAGAAATCAAAAGCAAAGTTTCTACAGGAACTCACCAACTTCAAAATAAAGGTTGAAGATGCAAGAAGGATTGAAGAAGATATGGCTAAAACATTAAAGGTAAAATATCTAGAGTGTGAACGATTAGAACATGAGATAGTTTCACTAAGGATGGAAGTAAAAGGTTCTAAGTACAAGCTACACAAGTTTGAGGAAAATTCAAAGATTTTAGACAAGATTATCAATGCACAAAGGTCATCAGTCACCATAACAGGACTTAGTTCTAAAGAAGAACAAGGGAAATAGAAAGCAGGAAAAGGAGAGTCAAGCTCAAGCACCAGAGAAGAAGAAGCATCAAAAGAAGTAAGTAAAAGAGAGAGTGAGACTTCTAAGGATAAGTTGTAAAATATAAAGTTCAACAAGGAAAGGAACAATGCACAAGTAAGGAATAGATGGAACAAGAAACAAGTAGAAGAGACTAAGAGACCAATGGGGTATAGACAACGAAACTTCAATGGAAGATGTTTTTCATGTCACAGGTTTGGACATATGGCTTCACAATGCAGGACACAGGAAAGATAGAAATATGGGAACATACAACTTTTCCATGGGTATTGCTACTCATGTAATCAGTTTGGTCACAAGGCAATGAATTGTAGGGTTCATAACAGAAGAGGATATGGCTTCACTAGGAGAAATCCTAAGACATTTGCACCTCCAAGGAATAATAACATTAAGTGTTATAAGTGCAATAATGATGGTCATACAACAAAGTGGTGTAGATCAGATATTCCATAAACAAGTATGAACAGGGACAGGAACAGGAATATGGATATGAATAGGAATAGGAATAGGAACAAGAATGTAGACATGGACAGGAACATGGATATTGATATAAAAAGTCATAGGAATCATAAAATTCAGATAATAAGAAAAGAGGATAAAGGTAAAGAACAGTACTTTTTGGGAGTAGAAATACTCCCACCCCAAAATTAACCACCCCAAGAGAAGGTGGGGGAGGGGCTAAGCTAAGAGGCTCATTCTTAGCCCTAAGCCCCAAAGGTGAAGATTTTCCATTGATGTTAAAGGGGTAGATATTTGAGTAAGGGGGAGAGATTTGATATCTAAAAGAGCATTGAGCTAGGAGGAGCAATGTCCCAGGGGGAGCAAAACAAAGGAAAGGTCAAGTTTTAGGTAAAAGGAAATTGGATTGCCATCAATGACAAAAGGGGAGATTGTTGGACATTTTGAGCTCATTCATTTGTCATTGATTTCAAGGTGATAAGTTGTCATTGATGCCAAAGTAAACACATGAAGTTGTCATTAATACCATGGAGCACACCATCAATAACACCAGGAACAATGCGAAGAGTTGAAGAAAAAGTTGGCAAAATAATATTTTATAAGGGTTTATGGTAAACTCATGGTGGAAGATTGAATGGTTTTATTAAAATCATTATGAGGATATAAAAGTCTCCTCACACATTGAGATGGTAATTAATATTTTAAAAGACCCACGGTGGCAAAATAATTTACAAACTAAAGGTTTAAGTTTAAACCCAAGAAGGCTTTAATCTCCTTAAAGCTAAAGTTTATAAATATAATTTATAAATTTTAAATTCCTTAGAATTTAAATAATTTATAAATTATAAAGGTTGGAAAGCACCAACATCATCAAAAATGTGGGAGCATCGACGTCTAAGAAACAAATGGATTCGTGTATAAATTAATGCCAAAGAGGCATTCAAAACTTACCCCTTGACATTTTAATACATGCGACAAAGTTGGAAGCGTTTTCGTGCAATCGTTATTCGTTGAGGAAGAAGAAAAGGAATTTGCTTGTCTTTAGCACCAAGTGTTGGAAAATTACCATTGGTAAAAGGTTAAAAAGAGTATTTTACCTTGGGTAAGTTTACTTACCTTTTACCTTACCTGGACGGCAGTTGGACGGCAGCATCTTTGGGCGGCAAGAGAGTTTTAATTTAATTTCTTCTCCCTTCCCTTAACTTCTCCTATTCCCCCCTTTTCTCTAGTATGGTTATTTTGTGTTTATTTAAATCATTTGTAACCTAATTTCAAGTGAATGGTTAATGCATATTTTACCTTTGCATCGAATAGCTCACCTCTCACATTTGGTATCAGAGCCGAGAGCCGAGATCGGCCCGAATCCCGAGGCGGTGGGGCCCGTAGTTCGAGGCGGCGACACGGATCCCGAGGCAGCCCGCAGGAACCGAGGCGGCCCGCAGGAGCAGATCGGCATGATTCCCGAGGCACTGGTGGAGCTGGACGTGATAGGCACAGGCAGACACGTGGCCCGAGGTGATTCGTTGATGAGGCGGCACGCGGCCCGAGGCGACACGTTGGAGAGGGCGGCACGTGGCCCGAGGTGGTTCGTTGGAGAGGCCACCTACGCGTGGCCCGAGGTGACCTACGCGCGGTACGTGGCAAAAGGATCACGTAGCCTACGGACTGCCCGTAGGCAATCAAAGCACATACAGTGCTTTGCTTTTTTTAAAGAGCATCAACATCGCCGCATCGGCGATGTGGGACTATTAAGTCCCAAATAAAAAAATTTGCTTCGCGTCGAAGCGCGAAGCCAAAACATTGCTTCGCGTTCGACGCGAACGCAATAAAGGCAGGGAGCCAGCTAGTACTCCCGGATCTTCCCGGTAGCACAGTGGCTACCCTTTGCCTTGACGCCCGCGAGGTCGCACGGTCGAACCTCGACGGGGTCAAAAGTTTTTTTTTAAAAGAAAATTTCTTTAAAAACCTTTAAGGTAATTTAAAATTTTTTGAAAGGTTTTATTTATCATTTGAGTTGATGATTGACATTTCCTAAGAGGAAATAGTTGTAAAAAAAAATTTACGCTTTAAGAGGTAAAAAAATTAGTAAATAGTTGTAAAAAAAAATTTACGCTTTAAGAGGTAAAAAAAAATTTAGTAAAATTTCCTAAGAGGAAATCTTTGTAAAAGAAAATTTCTGGGAAATTTTCTTAAATGATAAGATCGGAAGGATGTTACCAAGCACTTTGTAGTTTGTTACTGAGAACAAACGCTGAAAGCTTTGATGAGCACGTGAGAACACTAGGCATAAATTCAGTCTTTTCATAGTTGCAAAACGCGGTTATTGCACAACAGAGAAATCCTGATCTAGGATACGAAGCAGATTCAGAAGATAACTCCTTTGGGAGCAGATTTGAACAATCCGACACAGTGGAGATTGCTCCACAAGGATCTGAATATACTCATTATTGTAATTCAGTTGAAATCCTACAACCTCCTTCTCCTGAAATTATATTGATCAGTGACGATGACGAACAAGTCGCTGACAATTTTGTAATTGTTGAATCACAACAACAAGAGTGAGTTGTTTATGATTGTAAATCAAGCAAGGCTTGATAGTTTGTAAAGTCTTTTTGAAATAAGACTATATAAGAAAGGTTTCTTGTTTTAATAGATTGTAATGGGATCAAATAACAATCTACCAATCCCCGAATTCAATGGGGATAATTATGAGTACTGGTCCATCAAAATGAGGACATTACTCATAGGAAAAGGACTATGGGATAGTATTGAAGACGGTTACACTGCTCCAACAGATTGGACTACTTTGAGTGCAACCGACAAGAAGATCTTCAAAGATGCACAGAAAAATAACTCTTTTGCCTTATACCATCTTCAAGCGGCATTAGATCCAAGTATCTTTCCTAGAATTGCATCTTACTTAACTGCCACAGATGCATGGAATGCCTTGAAAGAAGGATTCCAAGGAAGTGATAAAGTGAAGCAAGTCAGGCTTCAGACCTTAAAAAGAGATTTTGAAAATCTTGGAATGAAGGAAAATGAAAGCGTCGGTGACTACTGTATACGAGTCAAAGCAGTAGTTGATATGATGCAAACTTTAGGTGATGACACAAAAGTTGAAACAATTGTGAAGAAAGTGTTGAGAACACTTCTTCCTAAGTGGAATCACATTGCCATCATAATTGAAGAATCAAAAGACCTTTCTACTCTTACATTTGATAGTTTGATTGGATCATTAACATCACATGAAGAGAGACTTCAAGGAGCACCTTCAACAAGCTATGGAGGTGATGACAAAGCCTTCACTTCGAACGAAGCTGCAAGACGAGGACAAGGAAGAGGCCGAGGCAGAGGACAACAACAAAGAGGCAAAGGCCAAAGCAACTCCTACAGAGGAGGAAATCAAAATAGAGGAGCCAATCAGAACCAAAGCGGCAATGCAAGCCATGGAAATCAAGGACGAGGAAGTAACAAGACTAAAACAACTTGTTTCAATTGTGGGAAACAAGGACACTTCGCTCGTGACTGCTGGTCAAAGTCTTCAAAAGATCAAAGCAATCAATATGGCTCATTCTACGGAGAAGAAGAAGGTCCATCAAATATTTTTCTCTCTTATGGACAATCAGATCAAAATCTTAAAGATACATGGATTTTGGATACTGGTTGCTCCAACCACATGAGTGGCAAAGAAAATCTCTTTGCTACATTAGATTCAAATTACAAATCCCATGTTAAGTTAGGGGATAATAAATCTTTGCAAGTTGAAGGCATTGGAGCTATGGAAGTTCCAACAAAAGAAGGCCTTAAAAAAGTGAATGACATATACTATACTCCACAACTACAACACAATTTGTTAAGTGTTGGCCAAATGATGGAGAAGCATTACAAATTAGTTTTTGATGAAAGAAAATGTACAATCCTTGATAAAAACAATTGTAATAGAGTCATCACAGAAGTACCTATGACAAAGAATAGGTTATTCCCTCTAAAATTTGGTGAGCCAGGGGGAGCTCAACTTGCAAACATTGCTTTTACAAATCCAAGTGTATTGTGGCACTTGAGATATGGTCACCTCAATTCCGCTAGCTTGAAAATGTTAACATCACAAGCTATGGTGACAGGACTACCAAAAATTCAAGAACATAAGAAGGTATGCGAAGCATGTGCTTTGGGAAAGCACTCCGGAACGAAGTTTCCAAGAGGCCAAGCGTGGAGAGCAAGCTATCCTCTTCAGCTAGTACATTCGGACATCTCTGGTCCAATGCAAACAAAAAGCCTTGGAAACAATTCTTATTTTCTAACATTCATAGATGATTATTCTAGAATGTGCTGGATCTATTTTCTGAAACACAAAGATGAAGCATTTGATTGCTTCATAGACTTCAAAAATAATGTAGAAAAGCAATGTGACTACTATGTCAAATGTCTTCGCATTGATAGAGGAGGAGAGTACTCCTCAAATGAATTTTTAAATTATTGTAAGCAAAATGGGATAAAAAGGCAGTTCACCACTGCCTATACCCCACAGCAGAATGGTGTGGCCGAGAGAAAGAACCGCACCCTTGTTGAAATGGCATGAACGATGCTTCAGACAAAGCATCTAACATACAACTATTGGGCAGATGCAGTGAGAACTAGTGCATATATTCTAAATAGAAGTCCGACTTCTAGTTTAGATGGTATCACTCCTTATGAAGGATGGTACGGTAAGAAACCAAATGTCAAACATTTTCGAGTATTTGGTTCTTTAGCTTATGCACACATTCCTGAGGAGAAGAGAAAGAAGCTTGATCCCAAGAGTCAAGCATGTATTTTTGTAGGGTATTGTGAATCGACCAAAGGGTATAGATTGTACAATCCCAAGACACATAAAATAATTATCTCCAGGGATGTAATTTTTGATGAAGGGGGAGAATGGGGTCATAAAAAATTTGTTGATATAGACTCTAATTCGGAAAGTTCCACATTTGTACACCCCAAGAAAAGTAGTGGAAATAGTTCCCCTCCACAAAGTCCACATCAGGAATCTTCATCAAGTACATCAAGTGGTACACCAAGTCCAAGAGGGACTCATTTGTTGGCACCCCCAAACTCTCCGAAATGATTTCAGAGATCTATAAGCGCTCCAAGTCCGATGGATATTGATCCAGTTTCTCAAAGGAAAGAGACAAATAGAGGAAAGCGCATACTACAGAGTCATCCATCTTCTCAAATGTTGGATAGGAATTTCCAACAAAGATACACTAGGAGTCAAGCTAGTGAGATGGACGACATTTTGTCAAGACTTGAAAATCTTCAAATGTCGGGAGATGATGAGTCTCATGAACCAAGGGGTGATGTAGTCAATTATGCTTTGTTGGTCGCTGCACAGCCTAGAACCATCTAGCTATGAAAAAGCATGTATCGAAAGTATATGGCAAGATGCCATGGAAGAGGAAATATCCTCAATTAAAAAGAATGATACTTGGGAGCTTGTGAAGCTTCCCAAGGGAAAAAAATGTGTTGGATGTAAATGGGTCTATAAGACCAAATTCAATGCTGATGGAAGCATTGAAAGGCACAAGGCAAGATTAGTAGCTAAGGGTTTTACTCAGAAATATGGAATAGATTATGAGGAAACCTTTGCTCCAGTTGCTCGACAAGAAACAATCAAAACTGTTCTTTCCTTGGCAGCCCATAAAGGATGGAACATTCAACACATGGATGTGAAAAGTGCATTTTTAAATGGATACCTGACGGAAGAGGTGTATGTTCAACAACCTCAAGGTTTCCAAGAACAAGGAAAAGAGAACCTTGTTTATAAATTGAAAAAAGCACTTTATGGCCTCAAGCAAGCACCACGAGCGTGGTACTCACGAATTGATGGCTATTTCAGCGAGTATGGTTTCACAAAAAGCAAGAGTGAACCAACTCTATACTACCTGAAGAATGGAGTAGATATCCTCATAGTTTGTTTATATGTGGATGATCTAATATTTATGGGTAGTAATAATAAAATGAATATGGAGTTCAAAAACTCCATGATGAATCAATTTGAGATGAAGGATCTCGGATTAATGAGATACTTCCTAGGAATGGAAGTACATCAATCAAAGAATGGGATCTTCATATGTCAATAGAAATATGCTCATGACATGATCAAGAAATTTGCTATGCAATAGTGCAAATCAGTTGCAACACCAACAGGACATGGAATCCAGCTAAGCAAAGATGATGGAGCACCAAAAGTTGACATGACCAATTTCAGAAGCATGGTTGGGAGTTTAATGTTTCTCACCAACACTAGGCCAGATATAAAGTATGTTGTTTCTCTAGTATCAAGTTTTATGGCATGCCCATCCGAGCTGCATCTTCAAGCAACCAAACGAATTTTACGATATGTAAAAGGTACATTGGATTTTGGAATCCATTACCACAAGTCTAACTCTGTGAAGTTAGTTGGTTATAGTGACAACGATTGGGGCAATAATATAGATGACAGAAAATCTACATCAGGGAACTGTTTTAGTCTAGGTTCAGGACTAATAACTTGGAGTTCCAAGAAGCAATCTGTTGTAGCATTATCATCTACATAAGCTGAGTATATAGCCATTACCCATGCTAGTACTCAAATCCTCTGGTTGAGGAAAATCCTTGAAGAGATTGGCAAAAAACAAATTGGTCCAACCAAACTGAATTGTGATAATATTAGTGCCATACAATTGGCATATAATCCGATCCACCACAAAAGGTCAAAACATTTTGATATGAAGTATCACTTCATAAGAGATATGGTGGAACAATAGATAGTTGAGCTTCAATACCGCAGCACTTTGGATAATCTAGCGAGACATCTTCACCAAAGGCATGGCTAAAGCTCAATTTATAAAGCTGAGAGACTGTATAGTCGATCCTCTCAACTTTAAGGGGGAGAATGTTGGAAAATTACCATTGGTAAAAGGTTAAAAAGAGTATTTTACCTTGGGTAAGTTTACTTACCTTTTACCTTACCTGGACGGCAGTTGGACGGCAACATCTTTGGGCGGCAAGAGAGTTTTAATTTAATTTCTTCTCCCTTCCCTTAACTTCTCCTATTCCCCCCTTTTCTCTAGTATGGTTATTTTGTGTTTATTTAAATCATTTGTAACCTAATTTCAAGTGAATGGTTAATGCATATTTTACCTTTGCATCGAATAGCTCACCTCTCACACCAAGTGGAAGACATACAAGGAAGAGCATATTGGTTGAATAACAAAGGACACGATGGTCCATTGGCAGTGCATGTTTTACAAAGGTGTTGGGAGTTGAGGAGCCTGCAATCGATTCGTGTGGAGTGGTGTGTTTCTTGAGCGCCAAGGGAAGTCTTTTGCACGTGCTCATTTTGAGCGCTAGCCTAGGACAAAGGGATAAAGAGCATCCAAGCTCTCAACCATGCGTCTAGCACACGTGACAATCAAAGTCACAGTTAGAGCGCTCATGGAGGCAGAGATTGTGGGTTTGAAATCCACTAGTGGCAAAGGTAACTTTTTTATAATTAAATATTTATTTGCCTAAGGTTTTATAAAGGGTAATGTCGAGTTATAAGGGTTTGTGAAAAGTTGTTTATTTTGATTTATATTATTTTGGAGTTATAAGGGTTTGTGAAAGGTTGTTTATTTGATAATTAATTTATATTATTTTGGAGTTATAAGGGTTTGTGAAAGGTTGTTTATTTGACAATTGATTTCTATTATTGTGGAGTAATAAGAGTTAATGAGAGGTTGTTTTATTGATGAGTGACATATATCATTGGAATTATAAAGAAAGTAGATTTTATTCTTATCAAAGTTTCTCTTGCCATTAAATTAAATTAAAGAGGTTTGAGTTAATTTTGGTGGATTTTAAGTTTATTTTAATTGGAAGTTTATAAGGTGTTATTGGATGATTATTTTATGTATGTTGATGGTTGTTTTTGAAAGGTGGAGTGATAAGGTGTAATTGAGTATTTACATTATATTGTGAGAAAGATTTATCTTCTAACCTCTTTGAGCTTGGCATAGAAGTGTTTGTGGTTGTGATAGATTTATGAGATCCCTTCATCTTCAATGAAAATATATGAGCACATTCTTCCATAGTTGATTTGATTGATTGATTTTTTGGAAAATAATTTTGGAGTGAAAATAACTTGATTAGGGTTTCCTATTGAGTGTGTTGATTTAATGTGTCAAGGTTTTCTAGAATAAATATTTGTTGTTAAAACCTTGTTTGATAAGCATTGTTGTTGAAGCCATTGGTTGTGTAAAGAACTTGAACTAGGGTTTGAGTATCATTGTTATGTGAAGATTGTTTTATAAGCATTATTGTTGAAGTGAATTGTTGTGCAAAGAACTTGAACTAGGGTTTGAAAAGAACATGAGTATCATTGTTATGTGAGATTTGTTGTTGAGCATTGTTAGAAACATTTTGAGTTGGTGGTTATATGCTTGGACTAGGATTTGTGAGAAAGGGGTGTTTCATTAAGTGATTGGTTGAGTAGAGTTTGTTGAGCCTAGTCAAGTGGATGTGTGAAGTGATTGTTCAAGTTCCATAAAAAAAACTATTCTATATTATGATTTGAGTTGAGAAAGTTATTGAGCATTGAGTGTAGAACATATTGAGTCTCTAACAATTCTTTTTATGTTTCTATGATATTGGACAAGTTATGTGTGGACTTGTTAAAGCAAATTTGAGGCAAGTCTTTGAGGAGACTTGTGGACTAATTTTGTGTGAGATTTTTGTAGAATCTTACAATACATATTTTATTAAGTTTTATGTGGACTTATTGAGTAGATTTGGATAAGTTTTGTATGGACTTATTGATCATATTTGAGAAATTTTTGTGTGGACTTGTTGAGCATATTTGAGCAAGTTCTAGGTGGACTTGTTGAGCATATTTGAGCAAGTTATGTGTGGACTTGTTGAGAAAATTTGAGCAAGTTCTGAGTGGACTTATTGAGAAAATTTGAGCAAGTTCTGAGTGGACGTGTTGAGTAGATTTGAGCAAGTTATGACTATAATTTTTGAGCAGATTTGAGCAAGTTATGAGTGGAATTGTTGAGTATATTTGATCAAGTTTTGTGTGAACTTGTTGAGAAGAGTTTGGTATAGATTTGAGGACAAGTTTGTGCCAGACCAGAGATAGAGATTGAGCAGATTTGTGCTAGATCAAAGGATTGATTTTAGTGAAGATTTGAGATAGAACTTTGAAGGTGATAGAGCAGAGAGGATAGTAGTCTCCAATGGATATAGATCCAATAGCTAGGGTAATGAGGACAAGTCTTCTAATTGGGGACAAGAGTCTTTAGTGGAAAGAGATCCATAAGCCAATGCAGTGGAGGTAGTAGTCTTCTAGAGGATCACCATCTAGAGCAAAGGATAAGGAGTTCTCTTATGGATATATATCCATGAACTTGATTTAGGGGATCAGCATCTCCTTTGGACAGAAGTCCATAAAAATTGTAATAGGGAAAGGATTCCCAAGAGATTGATTGAGAAAATTTTAGTGAAATATTTTCTTCGTGGAGTAGCCCACATTGGGTGAACCATGTTAAATTAGTGTCTCTATTGTGTGTGATTATTTATGCATTTATTTGGTTACTGCTATTGATATTTCTATATTTACATTACATAATATTAATTGAAAAGAAAAGTAAAAAGTGGACTTATACTAGTTCACCCCCCATCTCAGTATAAGCTTGTGTTCTTTGCATCTGGAGGGCACTATTCAGGAAGTACCACTACCTTAAAAATCATTATAAATGGATGCTATTAGCCGATTATTTTCATAGATACCTTCAAAATAACAAGAAAATGTGAAGAATACCAGAGATATGTCAGATGAAATAGGAACGCTTCAATACCCTTGAAGCCCATTCAATTTGAAGAACCTTTTCAGTAATTGGGGTTGGATTTTGTGGGAATAATAGAGCCCAACTCATCCATTGGAAATAAAAATATTTTGACAGCTACTGACTACTTCACAAAGTTGGCAGAAGCAATACCTACCAAGAAAGTAGACCAAGAAGTGGTGATGGAATTTATGGAAAGTCTAATCACAACATTTGTTATCCTCGACATGTTAGTCACAGAAAATGGTTTGTCCTTCATAGGTGTCAATATGATCAAATTTACATGCAAAAATGGGATCTACTTGAAGACATCCTCAAATTATTATCCTCAGGGGAATGGACTAGCCAAGTCCACAAACAAAAACTCGCTTAGAATTTTGAAACAAACTTTGAAATATAATAATAGAAGTTGGCACTCTTTGATAAATCAAGTGCTTTGGGCTGATAGGATCACCATAAAAAAAAAATCCATCAAAACATCCCCCTACTCTCTAATCTATGACAAAGAAGCAGTCCTCCTGATACACAGAGATATAGTCCCTAAAGTTTTTCAACCAAACCGGCACTGAAGAGGTAGAACCAATGGATAATAGGCTGATCCAACTCCTACAGTTGGAATAATAGAAGTAACAATCCTACAACCACTACCAATAGCTTACAGCTACCACAAAGGGATGGTTCGATAAAAAGACCACCTTGAGAAAATTTAAGGTGAAAGACTTAGTCCTCAGATGGAATGAGAATAAGTATAAACTAGGGAATCATGATAAATTTAATGCATTCTGGGAAGACCCTTTCAGAATAATAGAAGAAAACCAACACAATTCCTTCTAGCTAAGAGATGAACAGGGTTAGACTCAACCTATCCCTGTCAATGGCTTCCATCTGAAGTTGTAATACAAGTAACAGGTTTCCTCTACCTTGTATGTATTTTATGTAAATATTTTTTTTCTTTTAATTTCTATGAAAAATGTCATGATTCCATGACTTTTCGATAATCAAATGCCCCCTTCCATGTAAAATATCATGATTCTGTGACTTTTGGGCATTTGATGGCCGCTTCAGGGAAAAATATTACGATTCCATAACTTTTCGACAATCAAAGTTCCCCTTTCATGTAAAATGTTGTAATTCTACGAATTTTGGATATCTGATGGCTACTTCAGGGAAAAATATCATTATTCTATGACTTTTTGGCAATCAAATGCTCCCTTCCATCTAAAATGTCGTGATTCCATGACTTTTGGGCATTTGATGGTACCTTTCGGAGCAGCCAAAAAATTTTGGTAGGAAAAGAAGTTTCCTCAATTTTTTTAAATAAAAAAAGGGTCCCACTTTTTAAGGTACCGTTGTACCCTCTAATTAGCCAATATTAGATGTGACGTAGTCTTATTAATCTAGGACAACATCGAAATGATACCATTGGCCTAATGGTAGTACATGGTGGGTGGTTAGTTAATATGGCACACAAATCGAAGCACCTAGCAACATTCAAATTTTAGCATAGGGATGGTGCCACCCACCACATTTATTCCACATCATCTTGGAAGTTATTACATGTAGCCTCGACATACGCATGCACAGTCAATTAGATCGCAAAAAGGTTTTTCATCACCCTCATCATCTCTTACATTTTTTCCATTCTGCTCATCATATTCCCTGCTCTCCCAATGAGTTTTGCAACTCTATGATAAGCATTTTTGAGTGAGTTTTTTTACAAAAAAAAATAATCAACCATGATGGCCACACCTCTAGCCTCCTCCTCCAATGGAAAATGGACTTCTTCTAAAATGGAAACCAGCTTCGTGGACCCTGATAACCACATCACTGATACAAAGCTGATATGGAAGGACCCAGTACAAATTAGGAGAGATATAATAGCCAGAATATCCATGGAGGTTTCTCCATTGAGTTTGAGTACATTTTCCTACCACTCTCTACTTTACTGGTATGTCTACCCTCAGGTTCACCCCTACCCCAAGTTGATCGGTACTATGGTAGAGTTCTATGACACAAAAATAGGATAGTAAGGAATTCCAAGAATGAAATTATCTTCACCTTGGATGCCAAATCGATTAGGGCTACCTTTGCTTGTGGTAGGAAGCCTATAGTTCCTACCATCCAGCTAGACCTAGCTAATTCTACAAAGTATTACACCAATGCAAAAAAAAATTGGTTGTTTTTGTAAGAGCATCTATCAAAATCAATCCCTAAGGAAGTTGTGCCAAAATCCCTATTTTCCTTGGATAAATTTAATAATAAAGAGCTTTTTTCCATGTTGACAAATGTGGTAGGATTGGAAACAAATAAATAGGTATACGGATGGAAGATAGCAGTAGCATAGTGCATTTCTAATCCAAGATTCTATGATGCATCCTGTGTAGACTCAAGCAGAGTGCCAGTCTTCTTCGATTGGATGGAATACCTAGCCCATCAATTGCATGCAGGGATTTTCAAATTACAAAAGGATATCCCAGATGCCTTCAGGTTCTCCTCCTACCTGGTATAGATTTTCTTCTATTTTTAGACAAAAATCTTAGATTTCATCCCCAACACACAAGTAGATCCAAAGGGAAATCTTTTGCCTATATATGAATGGACGTTGCTTCTTTTGAATGTGGGTTCATATTATCATTTTAATATGGATTATTAGGCCCTACTTTAAAAATTATGTATGTTGTCATGCCAAGAATTCCTAAGCAAATGCGTGATACCCTGAGGCACCCCCATGCAGAGGAGGGTGATTGGTTTGTTTTAACTCAAGGAGTGGTCATTAGACTCTATGGCTTCATAGGGAAGCCTTTCTTGTTGCCATATTTCATTACCAAAATTTTATTCACCCTAGAGTATGTGAGGAAGATAGAATTCATTAATATAAATATGGCACAGGTGCACATTTGACAGGCACTTGCCTCATGCCTTTTCAATTCGAAGGGGTAACAGTGTCAAAAAAGGGAGATAATGAAAAAATTGCTCGAGTTATAAGGAGTTTGAAATTAATAGAGCTACCCCAAAATGGAGGTATGACCCTGAATATTGGTTCACCCAGATACAAGCCACCCTCAATAAGGTCCCTTTTAATAAATTCCATTTAAATGATAGGCAAATTGATAAGCAGGGTAGAAATAATTATAAAGATCAACCTTTAGAGTGGCATGTTGAGAAAATATAACCCCTTCCTCTGTGGCATGATTTCTATCTGCACTTATCATATTGGTGCCCTGAGACAAACTCGGTCCACAAGCTAAGCACCAAGAAAATTGAAATCACTAAGAAAAGAGAAGAAGATTGGGATCATGCCAAAATATTAGCTTGGTGGCAAATGTGATGCCACATACAAACCTTATCCAGGTATGGGATAAAAATAGACAAAGAATTCTTTGATAAGTATGATGAACATCACGACAACTGGTCCAAGACATTAGCAGATAAGTTTCCTTTGGGAATCAATGGCATTCCCCTAAAATAAATTAAATATGACAGTGAAAATGATAAGGGAAAGCAAATCATAACTGACCATGCAAAAGTACCCAAAAGGAAGCATCATAATTTCATTCCCTTTTCTAGATCGAATATAGAATTTGACGATTGCGCTCGACTTGAGCACAGGAAGAAAAAATAAGTATCAAGAAAAATAAAAGCAAAATTGGAGAAGGAAGGAAATAAAAAGAAAAGTAAAAGAGAAGAAACACCCTCTAAAATATTAGAGGAAAATGAAGAATCAAAAGTTTTTGAATAATTAGAGGAACACGAAGGATTAGGAGACAAAGAAGAGACAAAATACCAGGAAGGAATAGGGGAAAGCTTTGAGAAAACTCCTAAGAACCAAGAAATGGGTAAACAAGCAGTTGAGATAGAATAAGAGGTCCCCTCAAAAGAAGTCCTTTGCACAAAACAGACTCTTACGACAGGTGTTGATGACTCAATGTTAAAGCAGATTGTGGAAGCTTACACCAAAAAATCACAAGGGACTAGCAACACCATTCCACAGAAGGACTCAAGTACATCTCTTATTAATATGATTACTCCTCCTTCCTCTCCTCATTCCCATAAGAATTACCCTTATCATTCTAAGCACCAAGGCAATCCTTCTACCACACCATCTCACTAGCCTCCACCATCTCCATCTCACCAATACCCATCATCACCACCATCAGTTCAGCAAACTCCACCAGAATCCTCCTTTGCCCCCGTAGGTTCCCCCACTAAGAAACTAAGTATAGAGGCCTCTTTGGCCACCACTCCTTTCCCTTACTCCACAAACCTGCTGAGATTTCAAGCCATGCAAACTGCCTCTCCCGCCAACAACCCTATAGTTGCTAAATTTAAAATTTTTAAAAGGGCCACCATAAATGCGGCTACATGGCTAAAGTCGTGGAGCTCCAAAATTTCTAATGATATGGACCATGTTAGAGAGGGGTCAGTACTGGATCCTATCAGTATGCAGCACTCCACCATGAGTATGACCTCACTTATACAAAAGCCAAAGAAGGACATGACCCTAGAATATTATCAAGCAGAAATAACTACAGAAGATATTACTTAGCTACCAATGGATGATGAGTGGGGCAAGGCCCAAACTCACATGGGGACCATTTACTTAAATGCTAAGTATTACAAAGAAAAATACTCCCGGGCCAAACAAGCAAGAAAGCATTTAGAGGAATCCCTACGTCAGCAAAAGGTAACAGAGAAGGCTTTAAAAAATGAAGCCAAAATATGGAAGCAATTGTTTGTTGAATCTGATCCCTACAAGGAGAAGGTAGCAAAAGCTGAATAGAAGATTCAATCATTACAACAATAGGTCAAGGACCTAAAAAAGTAGCTATTCGAAAACACCAGTAATGTCGATGGATTTTCCAAAGAAAAAGTAAGGGAGGTCAGAGTGAACCTGCTTGAAAACATCCATAAGGTAGCTCCGAATGCTAGGCCCACAATCTCCTATATTCTCAAAATCAAAGAGACATTAGGCCAGATAGAAGATGAACTAGAAGCATCGGTTAAGCTCTTGGTGATGAGGCCATAATCAGATACATATCAGGGGATAAAAATTGGTCTCAGGCCAAAATAATTGCCAAAAAATTATTCAAAAGACACAATATGGTGACCAAAAGTGCCAAGCTCATACAAGAGCTCAAAGCAGAGGTCAAAGCGATCCTAAAACATGTGAGTATAGCTGAAAATTATGGCATGCCAAACTTTTGGTACAAGGATTCAAAACTTCTAACAAAGATGAGTTAAAAGCCATCTGGAAAAAATATATAGAAGATGAATCAGAAATCAATAGCTGGGAAGAGCCTGTAAAAGAAGACAAAATTTTTAGTATGGTCCAAGATATTACTCAAATGAATGCTTACCTACATGAGATTAATATGAAATATAAAGCATTATCGTATGATAAGGTGGAAAAACTGGAATATATGTATAGCATTTTCAAGGAAAAACAGATACGGATGAGGAAAGTCTGCATCACCTATAACAAAGTAGTAAACAAAAAAGACAAATGGGAAAAGGCCAAGAAAAATTCATCAAGCAGTGTAGCAGCTCCTGGCCAAGGTGACGCTAAAAAATCCACAGAGGAAGATACTCCAGAAGAATGAACGTCCCAAAATAGGAAACTTTTTGTACCTGGTATCATTCCCCTTATTTCCCTTGTTTTGTTTTAGGTTGTTTTTATTGACTCCATTCCCCAATGGATAAATGCTCTAGGTTCTGACATTCTACTAATAGAATTACCCCAAGAAATGCCAAAAATATTGGTCAAAATGACCACACTTAGGGAAATTAGGAGCTATCTCTCCAAAATTTTACTAAGTATGGAAAGATCACGATTCTACGATGTTTTGGATGCCAAATACCAAGCTAAGGCGGTAAGTCACAATCCTGCAACATATTGAGGGGCAAATACCCAACTAAGGTGGCAAGTCATGATTTTATGACATTTTAGAGGTCGAAGACTCAGTCGGGGCTAAAGGTCATGATTTCATGATATTTTGAGATTCGATGACCCAACTATGAAAAAATTCATGATCCCATGACATCTTGAGGGGCAAAGACTCAGTTAAGGTAGAAATTCATGATTTCATGACATTTTGGTGGTCAAAGACCCAGCTAAGGAAACAAGTTGCGATTCTACGATATTTTGAGTCGACAACCCAACTAAGGATAAAAGTCGTGATCCCATGATATCTTGAAGGGTGAAGACTCAGTTAAGGTAGAAAGTCATGATTCTATGAAATTTGGGTGATCTAAGACCCAACTAAGGTAGCAAGTTGTGATTTCGCAACATGTTGAAGACCAAGTGGACCATGATGTCTAAAGAGGTTATGAAAGATCGCCTTAACAAGATCTCAAACCACTTTTTGGTTGAGGATTCCATACTTTCACAATAGCTTATGAACTAGAATGAGCCTATGGGCATGATGTTATAACAACTTTTATTTTGTTCTATTATGTAAAACTCGTATATATAGAATGAGAGACCCAATAAAATGGTCGGCTCTTAGGCATTTACAAGGCTATGTATACAGAATTTTGAAAGCTAAATAAATATCTCCATTCTGGTTCTTGGCTCATTGGCATTTTAAAATAAAGTATGTATGTGTTGTCTATTGCTAATTAAATCTAGTTTGAATGTAACCCGCATCAATTCTTACTTTGAATTCTTGCATTAACATTTTGTTATATCTACAATTTGACTTCATAAATAAAGTTGTATTATCACAAAGCATTCACCGGGAGTTTTAGTTTCTATGTTTTGGTTATGTTATGCTTATCTACAAAAGGTTGTAGTAGTTTTTGTTGTTGCTTAATCTATATTATTTTTATCCTCTAGTTATAGCTATATTTCCCTCTCTTTATGCATTTCCCTCTCTCTCCTTTTCCTAAAAGAAACAAAGGAACCAGCCTCCTCTAGAGATTGAACCAGGTAGACTCTATTTTGACCTATTCTTTCAATGTTGGCAAAGTCTTGGGTGCAAACATAACCAAAGGCAAATTTTTCTCCAACATCTCCATCACGTAAGGGTGGGTATATATAGAGGAGTTTTAGTATAACGGCCTGGCAAGTATAAAGAAAGGGGGACCATTTGGTGTTATAAGGAACCTTCACAATGGTCTTTGTTCACAAATATCTATCAGATTCATAGTTGTTGAAAGGTTCTAACTTTGCACCATGGAAGACAAAGATGCATGCTATTCTTCAAGTGGAAGATTTATGGGATGTAGTGACTGGAACTACAAAACATCCTACAAAAATAGGAGCATATCAGGAATATTTTTATAAGAAGGACAAGAAATATCTCATGTTTATTCTTCTTGCTACTACAGATGAGGTCCAACCTCATATCTATGATGCCAAAACTAGTAAGGAAGCTTGGGATGCTTTGATTACTATTTATGAAGGTAAGAATCAGTCCAGTATTCTACACCTTCAAACTCGACTACATACACTCAATATGAAATCTGGAGAGATAGTTGACCTATTCCTATGTAGAGTGGTGGAATTGAAAGTCAAATTAAATGCTATGGGACAACTAGTGGATGATACTCTCTTGACCTCAGTCATCTTGAGAGCATTGCCATAGTCCTATAAGGTGTTGATAACATCTCTTAATGTATCTAGTAGACAAGTATATTTTGTGGAATTGGTGAATTTACTTCAAACTAAGAAGGCAAATCAATTTCAAAAGGATGAAGTGCCATATAATTCCCTCTACACCAAACAAGGGGGTAAGAAACAAGTTCTGTTTCAAAAATGAGGATCTTCATAAAAGGGAAAAGGGAAAAAATCTCAGCAAAAAGACAACCAATATTGCAAGATATGTGATATGAATAACCATGACACTAATAGGTGTTGGTTTAAGAACAAACAACAGAATGACCAAGATCACAAGAAGAAGAAAAAAGGGAAATACAAACCATAAAAAAAGCATAAGCAACCCAAGGGGTATGTTGCTTATGCCGAATCAAATTCAAATTTAGATTCTATAGAATCAAACTCAGACTTAGAATCTGAGTGAACACACAAGGTTCTCATAACTCATACTTCATCCTAGCAGATAGATGTTGTATGGTATATTGATTCAGGTTCTAGTAAGCATATGACTGGTGATAGATCATGGTTTGAGACATTTGAGGAAAAGGAAGGTAAGCCAGTAACAATTGTTGAAAATAAAACCTACCAAGTGAAGGGTGAAGGTGATGTTTCTATCACTCTTCCAGATGGTAAATTTTAGATTGAGAAGGTAATTTATGTTCCTGGATTGGCTAATAATTTGTTGTTAGTCCCTCAGATGTTGGATCAAGGCATGGATGTTCTATTCAGTGTTGAGAAATGCAATAAAATATGTTTTATAACCAAAAGAGGAAAACATGTAGGAACCGGATCATACAAGCATAGCTTGTTCATTTTAGATGTTATTTCAACACCTCATGTTGCCCTTGAAGCAACTACCAAATAGGCTACTTCTCTATGTCACAAGAGATATGGGTATTTAAGTTCAGGATATTTGCTTGAGTTGAGTAAATATGATATGGTGAGAGGCCTTCTAAACCTTTCATCCACATTGCTAGTTTGCTCAGATTTCTTAGCAGAGAAGCAACATCGGGTACCGTTTGAAGTTAGCTCTTCACAAGATCAAAAACCTTTGGAGTTGGTACACACCGATCTATGTGGTCCTATGCCAACCAGCTATGGTGGAAAGAAGTATTTTCAATTGTTTTTTGATTATTACTCATGGAAGATGTGGGTTTTCTTCCTTCAAAAGGTATTTTTGTACTTTCAATAGTTCAAGAAGCTTGTTGAGAAGGATTCAGGATGTTCCATAAAAACCCTTCGCTCAGATTGAGGGGGGAATATACTTCCAAGGATTTTTCATCATTTCTAAAATAACATGGGATTAAGAGACAATTGACTACAGCCTATACTCCACAACAAAATGAAGTTGCAGAGAGGAGAAATCATTCCATTGTGGAAATGATTTGATGTATGCTAAAGGGAGCACATATTGAGAATGATTATTGGGCAGAAGCAATAAACACAACATCATACTTCCTAAATAGAGCTATCATAAGAGATCTATAGGATAAAACTCCACAAGAAGCATGAAGTGGTAAAAAATCCTCCATTTCTCATCTAAGGGTTTTTGGATTTAAGGCATTCATGCACATACCAAAATAGAAAAGAAAGAAGTTAGATGAGAAAACCCTACAATGCATCTTTCTTAGTTATGATGAGCATTCAAAGGGATATCGATTGATAGATCCTATGACCAAGAAGACACATATAATTTGAGATGTGGTATTTGATGAAGCTTTCACATCAAATAACACTTCTACAACTATATACCTTGAGAACTATGAGCCTAAGGAAGAGGCTCCTCCCCCACAGAAAAAGATTCCAAAATGGTATACCATTACATTGAGAGATGTGGTATTTGATGAAGCTTTCACATCAAATAACACTTCTACAACTATATACCTTGAGAACTATGAGCCTAAGGAAGAGGCTCCTCCCCCACAGAACAAGATTCCAAAATGGTATACCATTACATTGAGAGATTCCAAGTTGACATCACTTCTAGATATAACTCTAGATAGACCTTGTACTCACAGTATGACTTAGAATATGAGAGAGACATCAACCTCATAGGTTGACGAGCTTTGCCCAGAATTTGATTAATTATCTATAGATGCAGAGGAAGATAGGGAAACAAATATGGAGGATGAAATGGTGTACATGACAACATTGGATGAAAATGAACCCACCACAGTTTAGGATGCACTTAGTGAGCCTCAGTGGAAGACTGCTATAGAAGCAAAACATACATCTCTCATGAAAAATCATACATAGAATTTAGTAAATCTGCCTTCAGGAAAGAAGCCCATTGGCTACAAATGGGTGTTCAAAGTGAAGTTTAAGGCATATGGTACTATTGATAAATATAAAGTCCATATTGTTGCAAAGGGCTATTCTTAGAAAGAAGGCATAGATTATGAATACTTTTATCTCTACTACAAATATGACTACCATTCGATTACGTTGTGCCATGGTAGCTCAGTTTGGGTGGAAGTTACATTAGATGGATGTAAAAAGTGCTTTCATAAATGGTGACCTACAAGAAGTGTACATGACCCAACTAGAAGGATTTGTTATTGAAGGGTAAGAATAGAAAATTTGTAAGCTGATCAAATCCTTGTATGGGCTAAAATAAGCTCCTTGAGCTTGGTACATCAATAGATAGTCACCTAGTGTGGTATGGTTTCAAAAGAAGTCCTTTTGATGCAAATATCTATATCAAGAACAATGGTTCTAACATAGTGATTTTGGTGCTATATGTAAATGATCTGATCATAACAGGGAGTTCAGAGAGTATTATTGATGCAGTCAAATATGATTTGAAATAATATTTTGAAATGATAGATCTAATACTTCTTCATTATTGTCTTGGTTTGGAAGTGACTTAGAAAAAGCATCATATCATAGTAACACAAAAGAAGTATGCCAAGACATTGATTTATAAATATCGCATGACAGATTGTAAGTCTAAGGCAACTCCAATGGAGTTTGGACTCAAGCTATCTTAATAGGATCGATCACCACAGGTAGATGGCACTCTCTATCATCAACTGATTGGGAGTCTCATATATCTGACAAATACCAGGCCAGATCTTAGTTTTTCTGTAGGTTATATTTCAAGGTTCATGCAAGAACCAAAGGTGTGTCATTGGAAAGCAGCAAAGAGAGTTCTTCATTATATCCATTGTACTACAAATTTTGGCTTGGAGTACAAGAAGGATAACAATTTTTATCTACAGGGATACACAAACTCATACTATGCAAGATCCATTGATGATCGAAAGTTGACTTCTGGATACATTTTTCATATTGGATTTGGTTTGTCTCTTGGTATAGTAAGAAGTAGTGGGTGGTTGCTATATCTTATACAGAGTTAGAATATCATGTAGCCAATGGATCAGTCTACAATATTATATGGTTAAGTCACATTCTTACAAACATGGGTCTTCCAAAGAACCTTCCACTTCATTTGTTTTATGAAAATCAAGGTGTTTTGAATTTTGTCAAGAATCCAATATTTCATGATCATACCAAATACATCAACACCCGATGTCATTTCATTTGAGATGAAGTTCCAAAGTATCACATACAACTCCAGTACATTCCTACTAATCTGCAAGTTGCAGATATTTTCACCAAAGCACTTGCATGTGTCAAGTTTGAATTGTTTTGCAATACTCTATGTACTTGCCAATAATGTAATAAGGGGGGATGTTAGAATTTAGCATGTTATATTACATTATTAGGTTAGTAAAATAGCGCATCTAGGTGCTCTCCGATTTTGGGTGGTTCCACAACTAATTTGGTGGTTCATCAACCACCTAAGAACCATAATTGCATTGTATTTAATTCCATCTCATTTCAATATCAAACTATTGTTTTGTTTTGTAACAAAAACTATGTAAGCTTGAGGTCTTATAAATACTTAGTGTGTTGATGCTCAATTATATGGAATCCACCTCCTCTTCACTCTCTGGAATTAATACACAACCATTGAGTTATGGTTGTACCACTAAATACTTCTATTGAGCTCTATAGTTGGTGTAACTATGAGCTTGTGTTGCAATGGCTACATGACTTGGGTAGCACCTTCTATTTACTTTTCTTAAACAATAAATAGAATTTTTAGGTTAGGTTGAATCATAGGACCTTTTGCCTATTGTGTCATAGGTATCCTTGCAATGGATGGCTTTGACTTTGGCATTGACTATGTCTTGTGCGCTATAGATGTTGGATCCTTATGCTTTAATCAAGACTTGTATTCCAATTTGGTCATTAAATGAGAAGTTAGTTCCAAGGATTTTATAGAAAATAAATCCATTTCTAATAAAACGTGGTAATTAAAATTGCACATATATTTGAGAATATGATGTTTCTCATCATTGTCAATCTAGAGACAATTGAGAAGTTTATGGAATTTTTTCAGTATATAGTTGGATAGACTAGTCTAGATGTTAATGCTATTACTAAAAACACATGTACTCATCCTCATAGTGATGCAATGGATATTATTTCATTATTTTTGTGAAATACCTTATGAAAATCAAGTCAATATTTTTCTATTTTAGTTTAATAGGTTGGAAACTATGTGTTAGGGGTTTTAAAATATCACAGAGTTGTTATTAGCTAAGCTAAATTACCCATAAAGTTTCTAGTGACATGAGGGGTGATCAAATTCCAATACCTGAGCCTTAGAAAGAACCCATATATGGACTTGAGCTCCCATGTACCCTCAGGTATATAGGAAGAACCCCTAGGTTTAGGGGATATCTTTAACCCTAGGAAGATTTTGATCGTGTATCTATCCATAATGCACCAAGCATAGCACTTGGAAATATTATCCTCCTGTACTAATAAAATATGCTAGTGTTCCCAAGGATATTGGCTATATCCTCCTTGGGTAGTGGCCTAAATTTTTGTTCGAGCATTGTTAATCATTTTTGTAGTATATTAGAGGGCTATGGGAAGTATACACACCTTGGCCTAGAGTAACCTTGTTTCTGTCATTGACCAAACTCTAAACATTGATTTTCAAACCTAAACATAGACTTGAGCATACTAATAAGACTGATGATGATTTTTCCATATTAATTTGCAGGTCCCTTAAATCAAATATCAAATATAAATCAAGTAAATCACATAAAATGTCAATCTCTGAATAATGTCAATATGAATGAATCACATTCATAGAATAATAACAATTTCTCAGAATAAAAAATCACTTAAATATTATTCATATAACAAGTTTGAGTTACATGAGATCAAATTGAATTACAATGCATGGAGCTTTACCTCCATAATATAACCTTAGAAGGTGACTCTTAAATACTTGACTATTGCTCTCCTCACATATCTAAGAGATGCATCTTTTCATATTCCTCACATATGATGAAAATCTCATGTCTCTTGACTTTACATCTTGCCACATATCATGTGACTCTTCACTTGTATATTTGATACATATGTATGACTCAACTTACTTACATGATGCATTGCATACTCTCATAATTTACACACTTGCACACTATATTACATGACACTTTGCACACTCTCACACATTGACACATACTTTAAGAAAATATAACCCACTCTTCTTAATCTAACAAATCACTCCCTAATATAATATTTACAAATGTACAAATGTATCATGGGGGTACTTTAACATAGTACTAAATAATGTAATATCTCCAACACCCTCCCCCCTATATTACATTATTTGGTTTTGAATACTTTAGTCTTCAATCTCTAATTCTAGTCTTTATTCTTCAACTTTGACTCTAGAATTTCTTGAATTTTTGGTATTGATATATTGACCTATTCCCTACAATATTTATAAAATTTTATTTGTGACCATAAAAATATTGTAACATATCCACGATCCTATCCAGTCTATTTTTTTATCCATTCATATTGTACTTCAATTTTCTTTTCATGATTTGTTTTTTGTTTGGTTCTATCACAAAGTTTACAATTCTAGAATGGTCTGCATTTTAATTATTGTCTTTCATATATTTATTTTGTCTTAGTTCCAATTGTTTTTATTTCATTATTTGAAACATCAATTTCATTAGAAATTTTTGGATAATATCCATTTTTATCCTTTTCACAATTATCTTCAATTCGGTCTTTCATCTATAATCCTTATTGTAAGGGATCTAATTTCATTTATTTATTTGGCTTATTTTTTCTCTTGAACCTCTTGAACTTCCTAAACTAAATTGCCCTTTTAATTCTCTTCTCTTGGTCGTTGTTGTTGTTGTGGATATTGATATCATCTTGATTGAGACCTTTAAAATGATTTCCTATTTTTTGATTCAAAGAATTATATATTCAGTAACTTGTAGTATGACCTACTTTAATGTATATGTGATAATATTTGTGTTTCTATTTAGGTTGAGATTGTGACGATGTTGCAATGTTACTTTGTATATTTTTGAAGCAGAGTTGCATTAAACAAACCACATACCATCCATAGAAAGCAAAGAAAATGCAAAATGAGCCAAATATTTTCTTGTATTACTGTTCTAAAAGTAGATATTAGAGATACCAACTAATTACAAATTTGAAATTCCCCCTCAAATACCCTGTTTTCCCTTTTCCCGCCTAGAACCATCTATTTCAAATTTGAATTTCGGGGAAAACTTCCCGAGGTCATAACTCATCGCTCGTTGCTCAAAATTACTATTGGTGCATGTTTTTGAAAATCTCTCGAAGGGGTTTATGGCCCAATATTGTGTTTAGACATAATACCACCATATTTCAGCCCTTAAAAATGCCTCTAAGGCCTTCAAAATTGATCTCCAATTTTGACTAGCAGGATTTTCACTAGTTTTGACAAGGTAAAAGACCTTAAAAATAACTTTCTCTCAAACCGCTCAAGATATTGGGATGATTCTTTCAGCGTTGGGTCTATTTCTCCATCCTCTAAACAACTAAACAAAATAAAACAAATACAACTTGTACCGCTTCTGGTCTACCCTTGTCTTGTACTGAGTGTTCATCTTGTTAATATGTTTCTTTACCTCCTCATGCAAATTCTTCAGGTGCTCTGCAAAGTCCTCAACCTCAGCACTACTCTTTTCCCCTCTGTCCATATTTCTCAACTCAGAAGCATTCCTTGGGCTGCTCCCATACACAATCTAGAATGGGGATTTATTAGTACTCCTGTTGATAGAATTATTATAAGCAAATTCTGCCTATGGTAAAACCAAGTCCCACCCCTTGGGCTTATCTCCTACTAAGCATCTCAGTAGGTTACCCAAACTTCTATTCACCACTTCTATTTTCCCATCAGTATATGGGTGGTATGCAGAACTGAACTTCAAATCTATCTTCAATTTCTTCCACAAAGTCCTCCAAAAATACCCAATAAACTTGGTATCCCTGTCTAAAACAATACTCTTTGGTAGACCATGTAGTCGTACCACCTCTTTGAAAAACAACCCTACAACATGAACTGCATCATTAGTTTTCTGGCAGGGAATGAAATGTGCCATCTTTGAAAACCTATCAACCACCACAAATATGGAGTCATTCCCCCTTTGTGTCCTTGGTAGGCCAAGAACAAAATCCATGTTGATGTCTTCCCATGGTTTCTCTGGTACAAGTAATGGCTGATATAATCCAGTGTTCTGCCTCACACCCTTGGCCCTCTGGCATACTCTGCAACTTTGTACAAATCTCTTCACATATTGTTGTAACTGTGGCCAATAGTAGTTCTCACTAACGAGGGCAATGGTCTTATCTCGACCAAAGTGTCCAACCAACCCTCCACTGTGCTTCTCCTTGACCAGATTCTCTCTCATCGAACTCCTTGGAATGCACAATTGGTTTCCTCTGAATAACATTCCATCTTGGATTAGAAAATCCAACCATTTAGTCCTATCCAAAGTAACAGGTGCCAAGCAAGCTCTCCAAGCCTTTGCAAAATCTGGATCTTCAGGGTACAAACTCTTAAGTTCATCAAACCCTATAACCTCCACCTTCATTTATGTCAACAAGTTTTACCTTCTACTTAAGGCATCTGCAACTCTGTTTGACTTCCCACTCCTATGCTTCAACACAAAGGTATAACTCTGCAAAAACTCAACCCATTTTAAGTGCCTCTGATTTAATTTTCCTTGGCTATTAATATACTGTAAGGCCTGATGATCAGTATATAGAACAAACTATTTTGGCAACAAATAGTGTCTCCACTTCTTCAGAGCCTGAACTATAGCATAAAACTCTTGATCATAGACATAATACTTTTTCCTAGCCTCATTAAGCTTCTCACTAAAGTAGGCAACAGGCTTACCTTCTTGACTCAATACAGCTCCTATGGCACTACCACTAGCATCACAATCTACCTGAAATACCTTATTAAAATCTGGAAGTGCCAAAATAGGTTGCTCTATGACCTTCTTCTTCAACATATCAAAACTCCTATCTGCTCCTGAAGTCCACTTAAACTCCTTCTTATCCCCTCTCATTGTCTCTGTTAGGGGTGCACAAATACTACTAAAATTCCTAATAAATTTTTTGTAAAAACTGGCTAGACCATGGAATGATCTTACCTCTGTAATGCTCCTTGGGGTAGGCCATTCAATGATAGCCCTCACATTTTTTGGGTCCATTTTAAGACCTTCAACTGAGATGACAAATCCCAGATACACCAACTCCTTCACAAAACTGCACTTCTTCAAATTAATCAGCAACTGCTCCTCCCTCAGCTTCTCAAAAACTCATCGAATATGCAGCAGGTGCTCCTCCAAAGTCTTACTAAAAATTAAAATGTCATCCAAATAGACAATGACAAATTTTCCTAAAAACTCCTTCAATACCTCATTCATCAGTTGCATGAATGTGCTTGGTGCATTGGTTAGCCCAAATGGCATGACCAACCACTCGTACAAACCCTCTCTGGTCTTGAAGGTTGTCTTCCACTCATCTCCTTCTCTGATACGAATCTGATGGTACCCACTCTTCAGGTCAATCTTGGTGAAGTACTTGGCTCCACTCAAATAGTCCATAATGTCATCCATCCTTGGCAATGGAAATCTATATTTGATGGTGATCTTGTTAATAGCTCGGGAGTCTGTACACATTCTCCACTCCCCATATTTCTTTGGTGCTAGTACTGTAGGTACTGCACATGGACTTAAGCTCTCTCGAATCAGTCCTTTTTTAGTAGCTCTTGGACTTGTCTGTTTAGCTCCTCACTTTCTATAGGAGTCATTCTATGGGCTGCCTTATTGGGTAAACTAGCTCCCGGTACCAAATCTATGTGGTGATTGATCTTCCTCACTGGTGGCAAACCCTCAGGTACATTATCTGATATAATATCTAGGAATTCTTCTAACAGACCTGAGACTTCTAATGGGATATCTTTGCATTGTTCTTCCTTAACTCTAGGAATTAATGCATAGCACATATGCTCATGCTTCAGACCATCCAAAAACTTTCTACCATCAACTAAACATATTCTAGCACTGCTACATACCTTTTCATCCACCTCCTTCAAGGGCTTCAGCTTGTGGTGCACTCCATCCTTTGTTAGGGAGTAAGTGTTGGCATGCCCATCATGTATTGCATATCGATCAAACTGCCATGGCCTTCCCAATAGCAAATGGTAAGCATCCATAGGTAGGATGTCACACAAGACCTCATCATGGTAACTCCCAATATTGAAATTTACTAAACATTGCTCACTGACCAAAGCCCTATGGTCCTTCTGCAACCAAGCAATCCGATATGGATGCGGGTGCCTCCTTCTCTCTAATTGTAACTTGGTAACCATCCCTTCTAAAACTAGGTTATCAGTGCTACCATTATCAATGATAACATTACACACCTTACCTGCACATTTACACCTTGTGCAAAATAGACTCTTCCTCTGATCTGGATCTTTCTCCTCATTCAGCAAGGCTCTCCTTGTGACCAGAACTTCTCCTCTTTCTGCTTCCTTAGAGTGCTCAGATTCAACACCTTCATCTACAACAGCAGCTCGAGCATTACCTTCAGGTCTCTTATTCATTCTCCCTTGGTGTTGTGGGCACTCGTATGCTCGATGTCCTTCTTCTCCACATTGGAAATAGGTTCCACGAAATCCTCCTCTTCTAGGCCCTCGTCCAGACCTTCCTCTTCCTCTTTGGTAGCCATTATTCTACTCACAGGGGTGGTAAGCATTCTCCCCCTTATGGTCCTGATTGTTGCTTGTTTCTCCAGTCTTCTTTTGGTCCTCATTTTATCCTCCATTTGTTCTCCCACCAGTTCTTCCACCATGACCTCTTCCTCTCTATTTGCTTTCAAATCTCCTATTCAACTTCTCTTCTACCTTCAAGGAAAACTGGTAAGCATCTTCTATGGTGGTCATCCTGACCAGACTCAGCTCCTCTTGAATACTTGCTCTCAACCCATTTATATAATGAGCTACCTTCTCCTTGTTGGCCTTAGAATGGCCTGTTCTGATTAAAATATTATAGAACTCCTCTATGTATTCTTTGATAGACTTGCTTGACTACCTCAAACCCTACATTTTCTTTAGTAGATCCAACTCATAATCAGCTGGAATGAACTATCTCTTCAACTTCTCCACCATCCGCTCCCACCTTGTTATCCTTTCCTTCCCTCTTCTATTTCTATCCAACTATACTCCCTTCCACCAAATACTAGCATGACCCTTCAACTTGGTCTTAGAAAACTTGACCCTCTCAAGATCTTCAACCTCCTCATACTCAAAGTATTCTTCCATATCATTGATCCAGTCGATCAACTCTTCTAGGTTAAGATTTCCAGAATACGTAGAAACCTCCATATTCAGTCTCTTCCCAATCTGGGATATGGCTCTATATAATCTAGCTTGCACAGGATCTACTACCTCTTCTTCTTCCTTGAACTAGGCCTCTTCTTCTTTAGCTTCATCTTCACTCCCATCTTCTCTCCTTGGCTCAAACCCTCTATACAGCTCCTCTTGTAGAGCTTGAACTTACCTCTACAAAGCTCTAAAATCTTTTTTTGGCACCATAACATTTCTCCCACCACCATGGTTTCTTCATGGAGGCATTTTGCTCATATTTCTCACAAACCCTAACCACAAATCTTAGTGTAAACTACCTCACATTCGATGATCTATTTACACACTCAGGAACTCCTACTCTGATACCACTTGAAGTAGAGTTGCATTAAACAAAACACATACAATCCATAGAAAGCAGAGAAAATGCAAAATGAGCCAAAGCTTTTCTTGTATTACTATTCTGAAAGTAGAGCTTATAGAGACCAACTGATTACAAATTCGAAATTCCCCCTCAAATACCATATTTTCCCTTTTCCCACCTAGAACCATCTATTTCAAATTTGAATTTTGGGGGTAAACTTCTCGAGGTCATAACTCATCGCTCATTGCTCAAAATGACTATTGGCACATGTTTTTAGAAATCTCTCAAAGGGTTTTACGGCCCAATAATATGTTTACACATAGTACCACCATATTTCAGCCCTTAAAAGGCCTCTAAGGCCTTCAAAATTGACCTCCAAGTTTTACTAGTAGGATTTTCACTAGTTTTGATAGGGTAGAAGACCTTAAAATTTACATATCTCCCAAACCGCTCAGGATATTGGGATGATTATTTTAGCATTGGGTCTATTTATCCATCCTCTAAAAAACTAAACAAAATTTAGAACAAAATGAAACAAATACAAATTTTGGTGATGCAAGATCACTCTTACACCATTGGATGCTCCTACATCAGACACCCAGGGTAAATTGAGAAGTGACCTTCACTTATCTGTTATTGGAGGAAAACCAAGGTGGTCAACCTCTATATTTGACAACCAAGATGAATCTTCAATAGGCCTACCCTTCCATTTAACTAGATATTCTTCATACTACCTATTCCTTGTACTTCTACCAATGTGGGTATCTAGGATTTCTTCTATCTCTTCCTTCTCTGGAGTAGATGCTAGAATATCCCAAATTTTTGTTACTGGTCCCTCATCATTGTCCCCTTCATGATATTCTACCAAATCAAAAATGTTGAACATAGGTGATATGTTAAGCCCATTCGACAATTCTACTTCATATGCATTGCCTGAATCTCATTTCTCTATGATCCTGCATGGTCCAAACTTCTTCATTTTTAGCTTGTTATAGGTTTTAGCAGGAAACCTTTCTTTTCTCAGGTGAACCATAACTTCATCTCCCACTTGGAATTCCTTAAACCATCACTTCTGGTCTACCCTTATCTTGTACTGAGTGTTCATCTTGTTAATATGTTTCTTTACCTCCTCATGCAAATTCTTTAGGTGCTCTACAAAGTCCTCAGCCTCAACACTACTCTTTTCCCCTCTATCCATATTTCTCAACTCAGAAGCATTCCTTGGGCTGCTCCCATACACAATCTAGAATGGGGATTTATTAGTACTCCTATTGACAGAATTGTTATAAGAAAATTCTGCCTATGGTAAAACCAAGTCCCACCCCTTGGGCTTATCTCCTACTAAGCATCTCAGTAGGTTACCCAAACTTCTATTCACCACCTCTATTTGCCCATCAGTCTGTGGGTGGTATGCAGAACTGAATTTCAAATTTATCTTCAATTTCTTCCATAAAGTCCTCCAAAAATACCCAATAAACTTGGTATCCCTATCTAAAATAATACTCTTTGGTAGACCATGTAGTCATACCACCTCTTTGAAAAACAACCCTGCAACATGAACTACATCATTAGTTTTCTAGAAGGGAATGAAATGTGCCATCTTTGAAAACCTATCAACCACCACAAATATGGAGTCATTCCCCCTCTGTGTCCTTGGTAGACCAAGAACAAAATCCATGCTGATGTCTTCCCATGGTTTCTCTAGTACAGGTAATGGCTGATATAATCCAGTGTTCTACCTCACACCCTTGGCCCTCTAGCATACTCTACAACTTTGTACAAATATCTTCACATCTTGCTATAATTATGGCCAATAGTAGTTCTCACTAACGAGGGCAATGGTCTTATCTCGACCAAAGTGTCCAGCCAACCCTCCACTATGCTTCTCCTTGACCAGATTCTCTCTCATCGAACTCCTTGGAATGCACAATTGGTTTCCTCTGAATAACATTCCATATTGGATTAGAAAATCCAACCATTTAGTCCTATCCAAAGTAACAGGTGCCAAGCAAGCTCTCCAAGCCTCTACAAAATCTGGATCTTCAGGGTACAAACTCTTAAGTTCATCAAACCCTATAACCTCCACCTTCATTTATGTCAACAAGTTTTACCTTCTACTTAAGGCATCTGCAACTCTATTTGACTTCCCACTCCTATGCTTCAACACAAAGGTATAACTCTGCAAAAACTCAACCCATTTTAAGTGCCTCTGATTTAACTTTCCTTGGCTATTAATATATTGTAAGGCCTGATGATCAGTATATAGAACAAACTATTTTGGCAACAAATAGTGTCTCCACTTCTTCAAAGCCTGAACTATAGCATAAAACTCTTGATCATAGACAGAATACTTCTTCCTAGCATCATTAAGCTTCTCACTAAAATAAGCAACAGGTTTACCTTCTTGACTCAATACAACTCCTATGGCACTACCACTAGCATCACAATCTACCTGAAATACCTTATTAAAATCTGGAAGTGCCAAAATAGGTTGCTCTATGACCTTCTTCTTCAACATATCAAAACTCTTATCTACTCCTGAAGTCCACTTAAACTCCTTCTTATCCCCTCTCATTGTCTCCATTAGGGGTGCACAAATACTACTAAAATTCCTAATAAATTTTTTATAAAAATTGGCTAGACCATGGAATGATCTTACCTCTATAATGCTCCTTGGGGTAGGCCATTCAATGATAGCCCTCACCTTTTCTGGGTCCATTTTAAGACCTTCAACTGAGATGACAAATCCTAGGTACACCAACTCCTTCTTCACAAAATTGCACTTCTTCAAATTAATCAGCAATTGCTCCTCCCTCAACTTCTCAAAAACTCGTCGAATATGCAGCAAGTGCTCCTCCAAAGTCTTACTAAAAATTAAAATGTCATCCAAATAGACAATGACAAATTTTCCTAAAAACTCCTTCAATACCTCATTCATCAGTCGCATGAATGTGCTTGGTGCATTGGTTAGCCCAAATGGCATGACCAACCACTCATACAAACCCTCTCTGGTCTTGAAGGTTGTCTTCCACTCATCTCCTTCTCTGATATGGATCTGATGGTACCCACTCTTCAGGTCAATCTTGGTGAAGTACTTGGCTCCACTCAAACAGTCCATAATGTCATCCATCCTTGGCAATGGAAATCTATATTTGATGGTGATCTTGTTAATAGCTCGGGAATCTATACACATTCTCCACTCCCCATATTTCTTTGGTGCTAGTACTATAGGTACTGCACATGGACTTAAGCTCTCTCGAATCAGTCCATTTTTTAGTAGCTCTTGGACTTGTCTATTTAGCTCCTCACTTTCTACAGGAGTCATTCTATGGGCTACCTTATTGGGTAAACTAGCTCCCAGTACCAAATCTATGTGGTGACTGATCTTCCTCACTAGTGGTAAACCCTCAGGTACATTATCTGATATAATATCTGGGAATTCTTCTAACAGACCTGAGACTTCTACTGGGATATCTATGCATTGTTCTTCCTTAACTCTAGGAATTAATGCATAGCACATATGCTCATGCTTCAGACCATCCAAAAACTTTCTACCATCAACTAAACAGATTCTAGCACTGCTACATACCTTTTCATCCACCTCCTTCAGGGGCTTCAACTTGTGGTGCACTCCATCCTTTGTCAGGGAGTAAGTGTTGGCATGCCCATCATGTATTGCATGTCGATCAAACTACCATGGCCTTCCCAATAGCAAATGGTAAGCATCCATAGGTAGGATGTCACACAGGACCTCATCATGGTAACTTCCAATATTGAATTTTACCAAACATTGCTCACTGACCAAAGCCCTATGGTCCTTCTGCAACCAAGCAATCTGATATGGATGTGGGTGCCTCCTTCTCTCTAACTATAACTTGGTAACCATCCCTTCTGAAACTAGGTTATCAGTGCTACCATTATCAATGATAACATTACACACCTTACCTGCACATTTACACCTTGTGCAGAATAGACTCTTCCTCTGATCTGGATCTTTCTCCTCATTCAACAAGGCTCTCCTTGTGACCAGAACTTCTCCTCTTTCTGCTTCTTTAGAGTGCTCAGATTCAGCACCTTCATCTACAATAGCAGCTCGGGCATTACCTTCAGGTCTCTTATTCATCCTCTCTTGGTGTTGTGGGCACTCGTATGCTCGATGTCCTTCTTCCCCACATTGGAAATAGGTTCCATGAAATCCTCCTCTTCCAAGCCCTCGTCCAGACCTTCCTCTTCCTCTTTGGTAGCCATTATTCTGCTCATGGGGGTGGTAAGCATTCTCCCCCTTCTGGTCCTGATTGTTGCTTGCTTCTCCATTCTTCTTTTGGTCCTCATTTTATCCTCCATTTGTTCTCCCACTAGTTCTTCCACCATGACCTCTTCCTCTCTATTTGATTTCAAATCTCCTATTCAGCTTCTCTTCTACCTTCAAGGCAAACTAGTAAGCATCTTCTATGGTGGTCATCCTGACCAGACTCAACTCCTCTTGAATACTTGCTCTCAACCCATTTATGTAATGGGCTACCTTCTCCTTGTTGGCCTCAGAATGGCCTGTTCTGATTAGAATCTTATAGAACTCCTCTATGTATTCTTTGATAGACTTGCTTGACTACCTCAAACCCTACATTTTCTTTAGTAGATCCAACTCATAATCAGCTAGAATGAACTATCTCTTCAACTTCTCCACCATCTGCTCCCACCTTGTTATCCTTTCCTTCCCTCTTATATTTCTATCCAACTGTACTCCCTTCCACCAAATACTAGCATGACCCTTCAGCTTGGTCTTAGAAAACTTGACCCTCTCAGGATCTTCAACCTCCTCATACTCAAAGTATTCTTCCATATCATTGATCCAGTCGATCAACTCTTCTAGGTTAAGATTTCCAGAATACGTAGAAACATCAAACTTTGGTCTCTTCCCAATATAGGATATGGCTTTATATAATCTAGCTTGCATAGGATCTACTACCTCTTCTTCTTCCTCGAACTAGGCCTCTTCTTCTTCAACTTCATCTTCACTCCCATCTTCTCTCCTTGGCTCAAACCCTCTATGCAACTCCTCTTGCAGAGCTTGAACTTACCTCTGCAAAGCCCTAAAATCCTCTTCTGGCACCATAGCATTTCTCCCACCACCATGGTTTCTTCGTGGAGGTATTTTTCTCATGTTTCTCACAAACCCTAACCACAAATCCTGGTGTAAACTACCTCACGTCCGGTGATCTATTTACACACTCAGGAACTCCTGCTCTGATACCACTTGAAGTAGAGTTGCATTAAACAAAACACATACAATCCATAGAAAGCAAAGAAAATGCAAAATGAGCCAAATATTTTCTTGTATTACTATTATAAAAGTAGAGCTTACAGAGACCAACTAATTACAAATTCGAAATTCCCCCTCAAATACCCTGTTTTCCCTTTTCCCGCCTAGAACCATCTATTTCAAATTTGAATTTTGGGGGTAAACTTCCCGAGGTCATAACTCATCGCTCGTTGCTCAAAATGACTATTGGCGCATATTTTCGGAAAGCTCTCGAAGGGGTTTGCAGCCCAGTATTATGTTTAAATATAATACCACCATATTTCAGCCCTTAAAAAGGCCTCTAAGGCCTTCAAAATTGACCTCCAAGTTTTACTAGCAGGATTTTCACTAGTTTTGATAGGGTAGAAGACCTTAAAATTTACATATCTCCCAAACCGCTCAGGATATTGGGATGATTCTTTCAGCGTTGGGTCTATTTCTCCATCCTCTAAAAAACTAAATAAAATTTAGAACAAAATGAAACAAATACAAATTTTGGTGATGCAAGATCACTCTTACACCGTTGGATGCTCCTGCATCAATTTTCCTTTGATATAAAAGCATTATTAGTCATCCCATCTTTGACTAAATTTTCCACTTCATACTCTTGAAGAACATTAACTAATTCATCAAAGGTTGATGTCTTATTTAGAACTTGAAGTGACGTAGCTAGATGCTTAAAACTTTCTAGAAGTGCTCTTAATGTAACTTGGACAAGAAGCTTATCTTCTACTTTTTCTTCCACAGTTAATAACTTAGCCTTTAAATATGCTATTATTTGAAGAAAGAGTTCTATACTTTCTCCATTATTAACCTTTAATAAATACAATTGTGACTGCAAATGTAAGATAGTTGCTTTATTCTTTCCTTCAAATATTTTGCATAATTTTTCCCAAGCAACTTTTGAAGTCTTTGCTTCACTTATATATGGTTGAATTTCATCAATTATCCCAAATGTAATCAACATAAGGGCTTTTGCATCATTTTCTTCAAATTTTTGTTTTTCTCTTTCTTCTTTTGGCTTGTCCTTTGTTCCATTCACTATATCCCAAAGTTTCTCAACAATGAAAATTGATTTCATTTTATTTTTCCATGATGCAAAATTAGGTCCTTTCAAAAGTTGTGATTCAAAAGGAAAAATTTTACTATTTGACATAATAGAACTTGTTTAAATTTGCAATTTCTAAATCAATCAAACTATCTTCAATAATAAAATTTCTCAATTTTAATTCTTTCCTTATGTCTTCCAAATTCAAATTTCTTTCAATTCAATTTTTAATTTTTTTTCCTTATAACTCCTATTTACTTCATGCATTCAATATTAAATTTAAGGTTCTCTTATTTCTTCTAAAGCATAAATCAAATGACTATTTAAATTTAATCCTTATGACTCCTAAAATTGTGCGCTCAATAAATTGAAATGCTTTTTCCCAAAAATTAAATGATAACCTTACCTCCTTATTAGCTTTGCACTTAGTCATCTTCAAATTCATCAGTTATGTCAAGGTGCTTTAGACATGTCAGAGAGAATAATCACTCCATAATGAATAATGTTCACTCACAAATATTTATTTCTGCTTCATAGTCGAATTTGAGGAGAATTCTCCTTTTTAGACACTATCAATTTTACTCTCAAATGACTTCTAAGTCTCTAGTGTTTTGTATTCCTTCTTGCTTCATCTATGATTCCTTGGTGCTTTAATGTCCTCCAACTTCATGGACTTCAACTCAGCTTCAAATGTGATGCTTCTCACTAATGATTCGGCTTGCTCACATAGGTGCTCATTGCTTTCACCTTTGCTCTTCTATTTTGTCGATTCCACTTTGGCTTGCTCATACAAATGCTCATTGCTTTCACCTTTTCTCTTCTATTATGTTGGTTCTACCTTGGCTTGATTTCAAAAATTACTAGCACTACTCTTCAAATGTAATTTCTTCTATAGATTTACCTCTAACAATATTAGGGTATATTCAACCCGACTCAAATATTTTTCGATGCTCTATTTTTCTTGGCCTATGTTCTTATCACATAGATCCTTCTCTGCAATATATTTTCTCTAGTGGTATCTACTTCACTATGTCTGAATTCACACCAAAGTGGAGCTTTGATGCTAGCTTTCCAATCTGTAACTTTTCTCTCCAATAATCTTCAAAATTTCATACCTTCAAATTCACACTAGATTTCTTGATATTAAATTTTAGCCACTAGAGCTCTACCAAGAAGGCTCTAATACTATTGATGGTGATTCTACCAAATTAATTCATGGGTCCCTTAAACCAAGATCAAATAATTCAAGTAATCACATAAATATCAATCTTTGAATAATATCAATATGAATGAATCACATTCATAGAATAATAACAATATCTCATAATAAGAAATCACTCAAATATTATTCATATAACAAGTTTGAGTTACATGAGATCAAATTGTATTATAATGCATGGAGCTTTACCTCCATAATATAACCTTAGAAGGTGACTCTTCAAAATTGACTATTGCTCTCCTCACATATCTAAGAGATGCATCTTTTCATATTTCTCACATAGGATAAAAATATCATGTCTATTGACTTTACATCTTGCCATATATCATGTGACTCTTCACTTGTATATTTGACACCTACACTTGACTCTTGACTTACATGACACATTACACACTCTCACACTTTACATACTTGCACACTCTCACACATTGACACATTCTTTAGGAAAATATAACTCGCACTCCATAATATAATATTTACAAATGTACCATGGGGGTACTTTAACATCGTACCAAATAATGTAATATCTTCAACAAAGACTACACTCATCATATAATTGATGATGTAGTAATAGTTCTTGACAATCAAAAACAAACCGCTAGTAACAATAAAAAATAATGACAGAAGGGGCAACTATCAATAACAGTTAAAAACAGTAACACACGGGGCAATGTCAAAATAGGCAGTTGTCAAGTAATAGAAAGACATTGAGTAGGTACCCTATGTAACCATGAGTAAATTGACAGTGTAGAAAATATTCCTTTTATGAGAAGACTTGGGAGAAAAACAATCGACTTAAAAAAATTTTGGGGTACCAAAAACGTCATTTTGAGGCCTAGTCCATTGTGATCGTCTCATCGAGATGATAATTTTGATATATAGAAACCAAACACTTTTTTAGGACCCTTACTAAAAATAATAACTACTAAAAAAATAATTCTATTTTTAGTAAAGCATTTTTAAAAGACCCAAAACCCAAATATATAGGCACTAGCACTACAAGTCAATAAATGGAGTAATAAAAATCAAGTGGCATTACCTCAACCGATTAGATTCCTCAATATTTAAGGAGGAGACCAAGGTTCAAATCTTGCCAAGTGATGCATGGATAATATCCAAGCTTTGTTGTAATACCACTATGTGGTGATGATGTAATATGGGTGGGGGACATTTCAATCTCATATAACCAATTGAAAAAAAAGAGCAATAAATAACTTAAAAAATTAACCAATAGGTGGGTCAATTGGGTGACAAACTCGCCAAGTCACTAGTCCAACAAATCATTAATCAAATAATCCAGTTATGAGGTGAGATTAGTTAATTTCATACTAAAATGGAATTTGACAACCAAAAATTACATGAATCTATAAAGTTCATGATAGGGGAACATAAAGAGATAAAAGATGCAATTAATAAAATAATTGATAAAATGGAGAATCATCTGATGAGTGGAACTAAGGCATATATTTGGTATGGTCATAAATAATTTGAACGTAAGGGAGGGGGCTCAAGTAATCTAGAGAGGGGGTGCAACCATTATAATAACAATACATATAGATTGCCTAAGTTAGATTTTCTACAATTTGATGGAAAGGATCCCAATGGTTGGTTGTATTATGTAGATAAGTATTTCAATCTTCATAATGTTCCAAAACATTTATAGCTTACAATTGCATCTTTGAATTTTGAATCTAACACCTTGTAATGGTATCAATGGGTGAGAAAAATGCTTCTCAATATTGCCTGGAAAGAACTTGAGAAACAATTACTCACTCGATTTGGCCCTAATGAGTACGAAACCTTCATAGGAGCCCTCACTCAACTAAAACAGACCTCATTTGTTCGAGAATAGCAGACTTAGTTTGAAAAATTGGCAAACTGTACAAATAAATTGAGTGAAGATTTTTTCAAAATTGTTTTGTTAGTGGATTGAAGGATGATCTCAAGGTTGAGTTCAAAATGTTTAAATAGCAAACCTTGGTGCAAGGGATAGGGTTAGCTAGGTTACCAAAAGATAAATTCATGGCTTAGAGATGCACCTCCAAGTTTCCACAAGTATGACCTCCATTTTCATCTAAGCCAACATCAAATCCAACTAATAAATCACCCACTATCAAATGATTGACTCGAGAAGAGATGGAAGCTCGTAGAGCTCAAGGACAATGCTATAATTGTGATGAGAAGTATTCACTTGGACACAAATGTGTGTAGCTAAAAATCTATTTGCTTAATGTAGATGAGTCAGCAACAAAAGAATCCCAAGAAGAAGAATAGGAGCATTGGGAAGGGGAACATACAAAGGAACTTGAAGCCCAAGAAGAAGCCCAACCAAAAATTTGAATCCATGCCTTAGCATGAATAGCTACACCCCAAACTATGAAGGTGATAGGGTATTTCAAAGGACAACAAATAATAATTCTCATCGACTATAGTAGCGCACACAACTTTATAACCCTAAAGTGGCAAAGCAAGCAAACTGTTATATAAATACCTATAATTCCTTTGAGGTCATGATCACCAATGGAGGAACTTTGCCTTGTAAGGACAAATAGAGGAATATAATCTTAATATTGATATGTTTGTTCCTCCCTTGGGAGGGTGTGATGTTGTATTAGGAACATAGTGGCTTAGAACATTGGGACCAATAGTGTGGAATTTTTCTAATCTATGGATGAAATTCATCCAACAAGGATTGAATATACTCCATGGAGAACAACTCAACTTGTTTGATCTCACAAGATGGAGAAGCTATTAAAAAATTCATCGCATAGAGTCATGGTGTAGTTGTTTGCTATACAAGCCCCAATTAACAATAAAATGGAACCACGTGAGGAATTACAACTGCTCTTGGAAAGACATGCAATAATTTTTGAGGAACCTATGGGACTATCCCCTTGTCATACTCATGATCATACAATTTAGTTTGTTCCAAGTAGTCTCCTTCCAAATGTATGCCCTTACACGTATCCATATGTCCCAAAGTCAGAGATAGAGAAAATGGTACAAAGACCGCTTACAATAGGGTTATTTGAGCCAATGTTAGTCAATATCCCTCTCTAGTTTTGTTGGTATGTAAAAAGGATAGGTCGTGGGGGTTGTGTGTGGATTTTTAGAAACTCAATGAAATAAGCATAAAGGACAAATTTTCTAGTCTTATAACTAATGAGTTGTTGGATGAGTTGCTGGATGAGTTGCATGGCACTCAATATTTCTCAAAATTTGATTTATGGTTAGGCTACCATCATATTAGAATCAAGGAAGAAAACATTCTTAAAATTGCTTTTGAAACAAACTAAGGGCATTACAAATTTCTAGTCATGCCCTTTGGTCCAAGGTTATTCATAAGGGGTTGGACTCGAAATGTACTTGTAAAAAAATGGTGAATCCTAATCGAAATCAAGGCGAATCCTAAGCAAATCAAATCAATCATCTTCACACCAAAATTTGGGTATTTGAAGCCCTAAAAAGTAAGATCATATTTGGGACAAATTTTGACCTATTAAATTACCTTATAACTTCATAAAAATACCACCATTAGATCAGGATCAAAAAGATCTTTCCAACGAGTACAAATATACCTATGTTTGGATATATATTGTGGTGAATTTACCCTAAGAAAAAATTAGTCCCAAAAATTTCAAGCGAATGGGTCGACGTCAAGGGTCCTCATATTCACCAATTTCCAAATTTTGGAAATCCCAATATTCGCCCAATTGTGAATATTCGCCACTGTGCATAACCCTGCTTTGGTCTGACCAATGCACCTTCCACTTTCCAGAGTTTGATGAATGAATTTTTCAGCCCTTCCTAAGCAAATTTATTTTAGTATTCTTTGATGATATTTTGATTTATAGTTGTACTTGGGAGGCGCATCTCAAACATTTGGATCAAGCCTTGTAGCTTTTGTATAAGAATCAATTTTGTGCAAAGTGATCAAAGTGTTCTTTTGGCATGCAATAAGTAGAGTACTTAGGTCACATTGTATCAAAGTATGGAGTTAAAGTGGACCTAAAGAAAATTTAGGCTATACAAGAATGGCCAAAGCCTTAAACCCTCAAGGGACTTCAAGGTTTTTTGGGTCTCACTGGGTATTATTGGAATTTTGTTCAAAACTATGGGAGGATAGCATCCCCATTAATAGCTATGTTGAGGAAGAACTCCATGTGGTTAAAACCAATGGAAAAAGCTTTCAAGGACCTAAAACAAGCTATGATATCAATGTTGGTGTTAGCAACACCCAATTTTTCTAAACCCTTTGTAATTGAAAGTGATGCTTCAAGTAGTGGAATTGGGACGGTTTTGATGCAAGAAGGAAGACCATTGGCTTTCACCAATAAGACACTTAGAAAAATATGGGAAAATCAACTTATGAAAAGGAGATGTTGGTCATTTTGCATATTGTCAATCATTGGCGGTCATACCTCATTGGGCATCACTTTTCAATCAAAACATATGGCCAAAGTCTTAAGTATTTATTGGAACAATGGGTAGCCACCCCAAAACAACAAAGGTAGGTCTCCAAATTGTTAGGATATGATTATGAAATTACTTATAAGAAAGGAAAGGAGAATATAGTGCCAGCCAGTATGAAGATCAAAGTCCATTGCATGTTATATCATCACCACTTCCTTAATGGACTAATGAGCTCAAGGAAGAGATGACTAAGGACTCAAGTTTGCAATCTTTGATACAACTTCAAGATGATCCCAACTCATGCCTTAGATATATGTAGGATGGACATCACTTGAGAGATCATGATCGTCTTGTCATCCTTGAAAATTCACAAATTCATGAATTCATCTTGCAGGAAATGCATGCATCACCTATTGTTGGGCATTCAAGGTTTATTAAAATATTAATGGGCCAAGCATACTTTCTTCTAGATAGGAATGAAGGACATTCAAACCTTCGTGGCAAAATGTGATACATGCCAACAGACGAAGGGAGAAATTGTTTGCACTCTAAGAACACTTCACCCTTCTACAATCCTGGCACATATATGGATAAATATTTCTATGGATTTCATTGAAGGACTACCAAAATTTGGAGGTAAATTTTCATTCTAGTGGTAGTGGACTGTCTCACCAAGTATGCTCATTTCTATTCCTTAGCTCACACTTGCACAGCCTCTGTAGTTGCCCAAATCTCTTTTGACACTCCATTTTTCACCTTCATGATATGCCCAAATCTATTATTTTTTACTGAGACCCTACTTTTACAAGTCACTTTTGGTAGGAACTGTTTAAATTGTGGGGCACTCACCTTAAAATAAGTTCAGCATACCGATCCAGGTGTTGTAGGTGAGTTGGAGAGGAGGGCAATCCTTCAAGGGAGGTCCTAGGTTCAAATCTCCACCCTACCAAAACACTGAATTGGGTATCCAAAATCCAATTGATAATGTTGGTGCGGGCAGGGTCGGGTGCGACTCCCGGGTGACTTTGACGGTGTAGAACCCCCTGTTCGTGGTGTCTCAGACCAAGGCGACCCCACAAGGGGTTTTTCGCTTAAAAAAAAAAAAAAAAAATTTAGCATACCACCCTCAAACAAATGGTCAAACAAAGATTGTCAACAAGTGCTTGAAAACATACCTTCGTTGCTTTGCATTTGAACATCCTACCAAATGGGCTAAATGGCTTCCTCTAGTTGAAAGGTGGTATAACACTTCGTATCATACAACTACCAAGATCACACCATTTAAATTAGTAAATAGACGCTCTTCATTAACACCTTCCTCCTACATTCCAAGTAACTCTAGAGTTCAGACAGTAGATACCTCTCTTTGTCAGCAAGCAGTAGTTCTTCAAATCAAGGAGAATCTGGTGATGGCTCAAAACCGTATGCGTCTACAAGCAGATCACCACCATACTAAGCACAAATTTGATGAAGGGGATATGACCTTTCTTTGTTTACAACTAGACAAACAATCCTCAATATAGCTTCATGGATGCCAAAAACTTGCTACAAAATTTTATGGTCCTTACCAAGTATTACAATGGATTGGTCCAATCGCCTACAAACTTGCCCTATCGTCCACTTCCAAGATCCATCCAATATTTCATGTTTCTTTATTGAAAAAGGTCATTGGCAACAAGGTACAGTTCAATTAACATTACTTGAGCTGGACGACAAAGGATCCATCATTATGGAGCTTAAGCAAATTTTGGACCAATATTCTCGCATTCTTCATGAGCATACCATCGTCAATGTTCTTGTACGATCGCAAGGCCTACAAGCAAAATATGGCACATGGGAATCACTTCACCAACTATAATAGCAATTTCCTCATCTCAAGCTTTGAAGACAGCTTTTTCAAGGGGAAAGACATGTTAAGACCCCAACCTAACATTATAATGTATTGTCTCTATTCTAACATTATCATGTAATACATTGTAATGTGTATGTGGCAATTGGGGTGTCTAAAGATATGGGCCCATATAATGTAATCGTTATAAAAGGATGCACCTGAATTGGGTCCCCACTTGCATGTGAAATTAACCCTTGAACATTAGGATTAGGGTTAATAGGAGTCTTTCAAAAAGCAAGGGCATAGATAGAATGGTTGCCCCCTCAAAGAGATCAACAATTCTACATTTTGATTATGCTTTTATTAATAAAGTTGCTATATTTCCATTTTGTATTGCAATATTTGTGTGGATGTGCTTAACTTAATTGAAAGATTCCTAACACTAAGGCACTTGCCCCAAGTGTCTTTTTGTATGATAGTGGTGTCACCATAATTGTTGATGTTGTGGCATAAATGGTGTAGCGTGCAAAACATAAATGCTAATGTTGTAACCATCAAGATGGTTTGATGGGTCTGGGCTAAGCAATTTTTTTTATTTGGTTAGTGTGAGAAACCCCTACGATCGATGCTTAGGGTTGGGCATCCCCATCCCACCATGACCTCTCATAAGGGAGAGAGTTGAGCTTATCAATAGGGAATTTAACACACAACCCCACACACACCATAGTTTGAACCTTGGACCTCTCAAAGAAGAGCCAAAGCCCAAATCATTGCATGGTCTCCCCTTAACATGACCTAAGCATTTATTATTAGCTAGCTAAGGTAGGAGTCATTATGGGTGAAAAAGGCTAAGAATATTTTGATACCATGATATAGGAAGAAAAGTTGTAAGAACCACCACTAAAAACATGCCAAAGTAAAGGATCCAAGGAATGATGAAATGCATCCAAGAAATGCTAATGTCTAACCATCGAGATGGTTTGGTGGATGTGGCTTAAGCAATGGGAAACCCCTACAACTGACCCTCAAATCTAAGGATCATCATCCCACCATGACCTCAATAGGGAATTTAATACAGCCCTACACACATGCCAAAGTTTGAACCTTGGACCTTTCGGAGAAGAGTCAAAGCCCAAACCATTGAGCTGTCCCCCAACATGGCCTAAGCAAATATTATTAGCTAGCCAAGGCAAGAGTCATGATGGGTGACATGGCTAAGTTCATTTTGATACCATAATCTATGAGAAGTTAAACAACCTCTACTTTGTCAAGATAAAGAAAGGTATAGGAAGAAAAGTTGTAAAAACCAACACTAAAAACATACCAAAGCAAAGGATCCATAAAATGATGAAATGCATCCAAAAAATACTTCGAAGCATTATTTATAAAGTGAAGAACTAAAATCTCTTCAAAGCTACAACAAAATTTATGATTGTGTTTAGGATGAAGGGTTTATACCTTATCATTTAATCTTGAAATGAGATGTGTTTATAATAGCACTTCATTCAAAGTGTTAATAATTTAATCTTGAAATGAGATGTGTTTATAATAGCACTTCATTCAAAGTGTTAATAAGGTTCATATTCGATTTGTTAAGGCCTTAACTCGTTTGTAAATTATCTATTTTATTGTTATAAAGGACGTCTTTCAAATTCTAAAAATCAAAATATATTTCAGACCATTATATATATGTCAATAGCATTGTAACTTGTTTTGTTATCCTAACATAAAACTTAAAGATTTGCATATAACTTCCACTAACTTAAAAAAAAAAAAAAAAAAACTAAATAAACAAATATTCTTGTCTATGTGTATGCTCTTCTTAATTGTGGGGATTATTCTTTTTTAGATTTATTTTATAATATTTTTTTAATTTATTATATGTGTTGAAAGGCTTCACATGTATCATCATGATCGTTTTATTATGTTGTTTCAATCCGCTAGATAGTACTCTTTAACCATTGTATATATCATCTGAAAGGTTTAAACCTATGTTTTTTTAATTAAAATTTCATAATTTAAAGTTATAAAATTAAACCTATGATATAAAATTTTTCACTCAAACCAATCTCACTAGATCTTCAATGAATCTTCTTAACATAAAAGTCAAGATCAGCAAATTATTTCATATAGGATAAACTGACATTCACAACTCAAATTGGCCAAACAGTTGGAAAGTAATCCAAGTAAAACCTAAGGTTCACTAGAGTTATACGCCATTTAAATAGATAAAAACAGATGAAAACTGTGCAATTTCAACCCAAACAGTTGGTAAGTCCTCCAAGTAAAACCTAAGGTTCAACTCCGGTAGGGCTAGAGCTATACGCCATTTAAATAGATAAAAACAGATGAAACCTGTGAATGAGCTTTATGTGAGACGTGGAGTTCCAATGTAGAGACCCAAGTTTAAATTATAATATAAAATTCTCACTTCCAACCAATTGTCTTAAATCCCACTATATCTTCAATAAATCTTCTTAAAATAAAAGTCAACATCAGCAAATTATTTCATATAGGATAAACTGACATTCATAACTCAAATTGGCCAAACAATTGATAAGTACTCCAAGTAAAATCTAAGGTTCAGCTCCGGTAGGGCTAGAGTTATACGCCATTTAAATAGATAAAAACAGATGAAACCTGTGATTTCAACCCTGATCAGATGGCATGATCTTATGTGGTTAAAGACGTGGAGTTCCAATGTAGAGACCCAGATTCAAATCTTATCATATCATCCATTAAAAATTTTGTAAATTAGTGATTAAGCATCTTCTGTAATAACCAATTAGTGATTAAACATCTTCTGTAATAAATGGGTATCAGCTTTTAAGTGGTTACTTTCAGTGCACAGAAGCTCAAATCTTGCCAGACAATATGTGCATTCAAAACAAGTCATGTAAATTAATAATTCCACCTCTTTGGATAAGTATACATTCAGGTTCATGTATTGCCAGGCAAAATGTACATTAAAAACAATTTCTGTAAATTAATTATTCAACCTCTTTTGAATAAGTTAAACATTTTGTTTCATTGTCTCATACCTAAAATAATGGGATTCAACAATATTCTCGGAAGTTCATATCCACAATTGGGATTGAAACACAGTTTCATATGAAACATTAAAACTTTTAATGGAATTGTTCTAACAAGGTTCAGTTGGCGACCAATTAGATGAAATATTTTCGTGGGCCTAATGGCAAACCACTTTTGTCGCAAAACAAGGTTCAGTTGGCAACCATTTAGAAAAGAACATTCCGCTAGCTCTGAAAGTGAAACACTTCGGTAGCATTAACACTGTATGTAAATTAATGATTCCACCTCTTCTGAATAATTTGCACATTCGTTTTCATTGTCCCATAACAAAAATAATAGGATTCAATAATATTCTCAGAGTTTCATATCCACAGTTTTAAGATTGAAACATAGTTTCATGTGACTGGCATTCGAAAAAGAAATGGACTCTTTAAAAATTTCAATGGAATTAAGTTCAAACAAGGTTGAGTTGGTGACCAATTAGATGAGAATATTTCCCTGGCCCTAATGGCAAACCACTTTTGTAGCAAACAAGGTTCAGTTGGTGACCAATTAGAAAAGAACATTCCCCTAGCTCTGAAGGTGAACCACTTTCGTAGCATTAAGAACACAGCTTCTTGATCCATGATTTCCAGAAGGCTGTTACACATCTGTCAAAAATAAGTGAAATCTATTCATGCAAAAACTGCAATTGCATCTCCAACTGATGTCATGCTCTCTCCTCTCTCCCTCTGAGATAAGAGGATCACAGTATTGCACTTTTAACTCAGTCTAACATGTAATTGCTAGTGTTCCTTGTCTTGTCCTTTGTAACTAACTATTACTAAACCTGCTAAAAGAATTTTGAAGCATGGAAGAAGCAAATTTCAGGAAAGCCATGGTGTTGAATGGCATTTGTGATATGTTTAAGTCTGGGGAACTTCTTCACAATTGTCATAAAAGATGGCCTCTTGGTTTTGTTTTCATTGACTTGACTATTTGAATCAAGGTCACTTATTCACATGTATGCTGATATGCACTTAAACTATGATTGCAACAAATAATTGGGCTGTTCAACAGATAAAACATTCCCAGACGAGAAGATATGGGTTGTGAGACTAACAGTATTCAAATTTGGTAAACCTTAGACACTTACTCCTCTTCCTTTATAACATCAGAAAATGATTCGAACATTTTCCAACGAAAATCTTCATATTTGTTGCAAGAATAAAATTGAAAACTAAAAAACAGAGTATGGGCAACCAAATCTGCCTGAGATTAATCCTCATACATGGCTACAGAAAAATATTTAGAGCTCAAATTCTGTCCAAGAACTAAACATTTGCAAGAGCAATTCTGCAAAATATACAAAAACAAAGACCTAGACAATTATCTCAGCTTCCTTCCCAAGCTGGGGCTTGAGAGGAAACTCCTCCTCCTCCTTGGGAGTGTGAATGGTAACCAAGTCAGGCAGTGGTGTCATGGGACCCTGCTTTCCCTTAGGGTCCCAGTCCAACATTATCTTCACCTTAATTCCAAGAACACCCTGTAAAGAACAATGCATATAATCAGAAGCTCACACTTTCCTTGCAAACAGCTTGGTCCAATTGTAAAGGACTTCCATACAATAATAAGAATCTACCAAAAAAACAAATCAACTCAAGCCAGTTGCATCACAAAGTATACCCTGCAGCTGTAAGAGTTTGAGACCACCAATTATCTAAAAAGGATTTGGTACTTTGCCCGACAAGGTAGGGCTTAAAAACAATAAATTCAGCACTTACCTGACGCAAAAGAACATGTCGCACTGCCCTGTCAATATATTCATTGACAGGTTGGCCAGAAGAAATCATATACCCATCCTTAAATTTCATTGATTTTGCACGCTGTGCCCTAAGTTTGCCACTCACTATAACCTGTAAACCATTGCAGCATAATTAAAACCCAAAAAGCAAAGGATGTCTTTATTAAAGACCAAAGACAACACAAACTACATTAAAAGGAGAACTTTTGCTGTGCAAGGAACCATACCTCACAACCCTTGGCACCACTTTCCATAATGAACCTAAGCACACCGTAGCATGCCCTGAATAAAAATCAATCATGCTGTTAGCAAAAAATCAATATGGTATCCACGTGATGTGGTCTACCGGCAAGGACGGCACTTGCCAGTATCGGTGATGTGACCCGGGTTCAATCCCCACGACGAATGTGTATAAGAAGTATTACTCAAAAAAAAAAACAATATGGTAATGTATGCAAATGAACTAAACTTTTGGAATGAGACATTCCACATAAAAGTCAGAAAGACACTACACAGTATCTTCTACATTTTCCAAAGAACACATTTGGCAAAAAACAAGGACTATGTGATTTCTACCTTCTGACAGCGAGCCCTCCAAGCAATTTGTAACGCAAGGACTCTGCCTGTGCAATTGCACATAGGCCTCTATTGTTCACCTTCTCTGCATAAAGCTCAACAGTGTTCTCTGGGAAGCTGAACCGTTTTTGAACTACAGAAGTCAACTCTCTAATCCTTCGTCCCTTTTCACCTGAGAAATTCATTCATATATTGGTTGGACAGCTCAATGGAAAATTTTCGCTGACATCTAAGCATTCAAAAGCACGACCTTACCAAGAACATTCTGTGTTCGAGTAGCACGGATGATAATCTCCGTACGCATTGGAGTGACACGAACTTCCACACCTGAATATCCATCCTCTGCAAGCTCTCGGGTAAGAACCTCATTCAGCTCAGCAAAAAACACTCCATCAGCAACAAACTGCAAATAAAATGAGACTGCAAATTAGCCCCACTAATAGCAGTTGCTTAACAAATGAAACTTGATGAAGTAAATCATAATCAGCAATAGAAGTTTACATGCATAAGGAAAAAGGGCCGAATATTCATGACTTGGTTCATGCCTTTGGGTTATGATTATTGGCTATATCCAAAAACTGACTGGGTACTAATACTACTATGCACAACCTAAGAGAGCAGTGTGCCAAAGAGGAATTTAAGTTATCACTTCTAGGCCATGAAATTTGCCTACTACAATTCACTATGGTACTTCTAACAAAGGTATCTGAGAAAATTCCGTTCAAAATACTTTTGCAACTATGCACTCCAGAATTTAACTCAAACAAAACATTTTTATTGACAATTCAATCAGATTGCCATTTTGTTTTACCTAATAAGTTTGTATCTAATATTTCTAAGAATAACCCCTAATGTTCCAATATAGAATGCTTTCAAGAAAGCACATAATATCAAGGAGACAACTTTACACTTCAGCAATTCATACCCCGCATTTAGGGGTCATTTACTACTTGTAGTTAAGGAACAATTTATTACTGGTGGCTACCATGGGGGTGACCACAATGTTGGATCACTTATAATAACTTATTTGAAAAGAAACTATTATATGGATCGTTTATTGATTGTGGTTAAGAAGCCATTTACTACTGGTGGCTACCTTGGGGGTGACCACAATGGTAGATCATATATAATAACTTCTTTGAAAAGAAACTATTATATGTTCCAAAGCAAGTAAAAAATTATGAGAACAAATATGAAATGATTGATAACCATGGTTAAGGGCCATTTCCCATTCACAGATACATTGCAGATGGTATTAAACTGGTGAATTGCTCATGGATAAATTCAGTCACAGTTTACTCGCTGACTCCTACCTTCCAAGAAATACATTAGTTTACCATCAAGTCAAGACTTTTTTTAAAATACTTTACATTGTATCTAGCCCAAAGAATCTCAACCCAAATTGAATTTTCTTTTTATTTGGTTTATCTTAATGTAATAGGAGATTATAGACATGTTCTTCTGATATATACTAGACCGCAAGAAGCAGACTTAACAATCTGCAAGGAATACCTTTGCGCAGTTTGCAGATGGTATCAAACTGGTGAACTGCTTAAGGATAAATTCAAGTCACCAGTTTACTAGCTAACTCCCACCTTCCCACAAATAAGTTAGTTTATCATCAAGTCAAGACTTCTTTTTAAATACTTTGAATTGTATTTCGCCCAAAGAATCTCATCCCATTTTGAATTTTCTTTTTAGTTGGTTTATCTTAGTGTAATAGGAGATTTTAGACATGTTCTTCTGATATATACTAGACCACAAGAAGCAGCCTAAACAATCTGCAAGGAATACCTTTCCGCAGGTTACTATTCTTTCATGCTGAATTTTGTTAAAGAGCTCTAGCAAGGCTTAGAATTACAAATATTTTCAACCCAATTTCAGTTTTCTCAGGTAACTTAACTTGACTCCATGTCTACTATCGAACAGCACACAACAACCTTCCGCAAGGGTTTTACCTATTTTAATAAAGTTGCATGTCTTTTCACAAGGATGGATCAAAACTCAGCTGACATGGCCTCCTGGTATGCAAAATGAAACTCCCCAAAACACAGCAGTGAACCAATAACTCATTGATATTACCCAAATAATTTAAAACATGTCACGTCGTTAAAATCTCTCCTTTCTAATCCATAATCCCTCTTCAGTAAGCCTTGTTTAACCCTATATCTGAGCTACTTAAGACTCTGGGAATTTAAATCACATGTGATTTGTATAAGTCCAAAATCACCCTTTGCAAAATTCATAAATAAATAAATAATAATAATAAATCTAGGTAGCTGCAAGCTTACTGCAGTGGTAAGGGCTTTGGCCTCTCTTTGAGAGGTCCAAGTTTCAAACCTGGTATAAGGGTACCAGAACCCCCATAAAAACCAAAAAAAAAAAATAATAATAAATCTAGGAATACCAAAGAGGTGACAAAGTATAGCAAGGAACACCGATAGGTCCGATAGATCAGGAAAATATGGGCAACGGCCTATCTTCCCTCCTGGATATTGGTAATACAGTATATTAAACTATTCAAACGAACCCGCTCTAAGCCCTAGCAAAGCATTTCCTAAAAAAATCAAAACGCACTAATGGTCATCTGAATATTATTAAAAGAAGTGTCCCCTTTTCATCCCCTTATCATCCACTACAAGAACAATATAAATACATGGCAGATCTGAACCCGGATTCCCCTAGGTTCCCGGAATGATGAGGAACTGGAGTTTAAAAAAACTTTCAACCCAATATAAATCCTTACAGCACCTACACAGGGAACTACAACAAATAAAACAAATGATAATGAGAAAATGCATATCTAAACCAAGGAACCACGTGGGTATCTCAAATAGGCCTCTGCAACTCAAACAATGGATTATGTGGGTATTTGAAACAAGCCTCTGTGATTCCAATTAGCATGCATATATAGACGAAGGGATCATGTGGGTATCTCAAATTGGCATCTGTAATCCAAAAGGGAAAATAAAAAATAAAAACATATCAAGGACATCGGATTGGGCATCTTTAATTGCGAGTATCATGAATATCTAAACTAGGGAATCGTGTGGGTATGTAAAGCAGGCCTCTGCCAATTCCTATCATGCATATCTATAACAGGTCATCATGTGGGTATCTCGGAATATGGTTTTTGCAGCTGCCCTGATCCAATATTGTGAGCTTTGCGCTAAAAATTAGAGGTAGGAGACATATGATGCATACCTTCCTCTTCTTGCTCATCTGGGTCGCCATGTCTGAATTAAACGATTCAAGAGCTGAGGCTCACAGATCTCCGATATCTTCTCTGAAGCTGTTAAGATTCCCGCTCTCCTTCAAGCATATGCAGACAAAAGACCTGCCCCTACACTACCCCTTGGACTAATAAAGACACAGGTCAATAAGATTTAGGGTTTTGGGTATGTTGAGAGTTAGGGCTTTCGATTAGGGTTTGAAAAAAAGAGTTCGGGGAGATAGTTTTAATGTTCAGGTTGCCACGTGTATTGTAAAATAGTATTGAAGATTAAGTACCTTAACATTTTGAGAAACAATAAAGAATAAATATAAATGTATATTTCAATTTTTTTTCGCTTTGAAGGAGAGGCCCATCTTGTGTTCAAGGGCGCCACTTGCATTATCGACCGAGGGTTCAATCTCATGGTGGATGTGTATAAGAAGTATTACTTAAAAAAACTTACTCGTTCAAATTTAATTGGTCGTTTGTGGATGTGTTGTAGTGGTTTAATGTTTATAATAGATGATGTTTTTTTGTAGGCTAAGGTTTATAATATATATTAAATTTTTATTATATAATACATTTAAGTAGTTTAATATAAGCAATGTGGTTCTAGTGGGGACATTCAATGGCATAGTGTTGGCATTTTTTCTTGATTATATAAGTTCGAATAATGGGCAGGGAGGTCCCTTGTTGCTATGCTCGCAACGAGTGTGGTCAAAGTTGTACCACTCATTGTACTTTGCATTACTTCAACAAAAAAAAATATAATATACATAAGGATGTTAAAAAATAATTATTTTTTAAGTGACTTTATTTTATTAAAAAGTATAATTTAAAAAAAAAAACAAAATTAAGAAACTAAACCAAGGTCAAAAGGGTTTGAGAAAAAAAAAAAAAAAACAACGAACATATTCACCAAGAGATTTGTCACTTATATTGTAAGAGATCTGTCATTTATACTGTAAAACCAAGAAACTAAAAATAAACTAGAGTAAAAACTTTTAAACTGTAAAATTGTAATTTTGGAGAGAAAATTTCCAGAGTAGTTGGTTTCTTCTGGCACCCGTGTAAGTAAATTTTTCCAAGTAGACTTATGAACCCCAGTATCAAATGTAAAGTTTGATTGTTCCATTGAGACTTTGTTGTCATACTTTTGTTCAAGCAATGTCAATGCCCCAAAGTTGTTGAAACTACTGGGTTTGGCACTCACCCGCCAAAGTCCGAATGAATGAAATTGTTTTTCGAGTAGACTATCTCCATCTGCTTTCCTTGTCAAGGACTATAGAAACGCTAAAATTGCACAAAAGGGGAGGGATCCTCAAATTTTGCTTCTTTCATAGGAACAGCCAATTCCATCGATGATGGCTATACTTCTGGTGTTGTGTCCTTCGTGGGTGAGGATTATGGAATAGGAAAAATAATTGTCTGTGGAAGTGAAGGCATCAAACTTGTGACGACTGCCAATTGTGGATCAAAAAAAGTTGTTGATTATGGAGTTGAAGGCTATGAGTGTGACAATCGTTGTTTGAGAATCAAAAAAATTATCGTCTATGGAGTGGGAATAACATGAGAATGCAAATTTTTGTGATGACCCAATGATCCAACCATATGCCTTATGTTGAGTGGTTGCCCTAAGGGTGGACATGGAAGTCGACTTTAGCTTGGGATGTGATGTACGCGGGCAATCCTTCACCTTATGATCGAGTGCTTGGCAGCAAGAATAGGTGTTCGCGAGATTAATGTAAACCACATGTTGGGAAATGGTGGCCTCCCCCACTTGAATGGTGGTGGAATCGAGTAGATTCTTTGACAAATCTACCTCTACACATACTCATCGGGTCAAATAGGCATTTAAATTATTTTAGGTTCAATGAGAACCACATATCCAAGCACACCAATGATTAGCTCTAAACTAACCCACAAAGATAAGGGAAGATCGGGGAACTCCACCCAGATCGAAACTTTAGGAAGTTTGTCCGTAGAGACAATAAAATCATGAGTCCATGACGAGAGAACAAGCAAAGAGCTTTATAAATGTGTTGATAAAGAGTTGTGACATGTGTAGGATCAACAAAACAAAAGAGGAAAAAACCTGTAGTAAGACTTTGTATCAGTTAAACAATAATGTCATGGGGGCCATGCCAAAAAGATCCAAGCCCTTAATAATGACTTAGGAGGGATACGCCCGACAAACTACTTAACCAGGGTGTGTGACTCTAGCCAACTACATGTAGATTCAATAAACTCAAAAGGAAAAACAACATCAAGGGATAAACCCTTACCGCAAGAAATTTTAGCAAAATTCATTTCTAAGGATATCCAAAAGTGTCATTGATAGGAATCCTCTCCACTGTAGCAGCGCAAACTATTGGGTCGTCGAGGTTATAGGCCATGGAAATCTCTAGAAAGAAACCTAACGCGGATCACACCAGAAACCATCATCTCATCATTTGCTTTTATCTTATACAATAAGGTTATGAAAGGGTTTACCTTTCCCTTTTACATCAATTTAGTCACAAGAAGCTCTAAAAAATAATTTTATTTATTTTAACATTATTACATAGGTATCAAGTGGTATTAGCTCGACTGGTTAGATTCCTCAATATTTAAAGAGGAGACCAAGGTTCAAATCTTGCCAAGTGATACATGGATAATATCCAAGATTTGTTGTAATACCATAATGTGTTGATGATGTAATACAGGTGAGGCCCGTTTCAATCTCATATAACCAATTGAAAAAATATTACTATATAGATGGCTAGATCATAGAAATGTTTACTAATGTCATATAATGAACTAAAAAAAGGAAGAAAAACAAATATTTATGAATAAATGAATATTTTCAATGTTATTTTTTATTTTTTTAAAGAAAAGAAGAAAATTAAATGCAAGTTTAAAAAATTTTAAGAGACAGTAAAAATTAATGTAATGGACTAGAATTCTTATGTATAAGAAAAATGATTGTTTTTTAGTTATTATAATGCATTGAAAAATGAGTCATTGATTTCATAAATTTACAGAGAAATGACTTAAGGAAAGAGATGAAAGTACAAAAAAATCATGTTATAATAAAAACAAATTTACCTTTTTTGAGAATATAGATGGACCCAAGAGCGAGGAGGAAGTGTAAGCAGGGAAGCAAGAAGTAGAAAGCAAAGTGTGATCAGGGAAGCATTGGACTCCAGTACTTGTACAATAGTAGTGGGCTTAGTATAAAGAACTCGAGCCAGATGGAGCAAAAGCAAAAAATCAGGGGCATGGATGTTGTCAAGAATGCCAAGGGGTGTCATGGTTGGTGGACATCACTTGGTCACTACTTGAGTTCCAACTCGAGTGAAAGCCTATGGCATCGGCTACAAAGGCTTCTTCAAATCAGGAACCTGGTGCACGATAGAAGCAGGAGGAGGATCAATTGGAGCAACAAGAGGAGGTAATGGAAAAGGAGAATTGGCCTCCTTATGTGCAACTATAGCTAGTGTATCCTTTGGTTTGCAGAAGACCAATGTCGTATGGAGTGGACCTGCATAATTGTATGTGGGATTCATGGAAGAGATGAGAAATTTCTTGTTCTTGTGATGCAATGTATAGGTATTGTTATAAGCATCATATTGAGTCCGTTTGTCAAATTGATAGGGTTTTCCAAGAATGAGATCACAACAATAAATTGGAGTCACATCACAAGTGACTTTGTCCACATAGTGTGGCCCAAATGCAAAGGACATAGTGCAGGTTTCTGTAATCAAGGAGGAGGAGCCCGCATCCTTCCATGCAAGTGGGTATGGGTGAGGATGGGGTAGGACAAGAAGCTGTAACTTGTCGATGACAACTTTGGAAATCAAGTTTGTTTGGGAGCCATTGTCAATAATACAATCCACAAAGTAATTGTGCTTTAAGTGGGCACATGTGACAAACAAATGGTCACGACCACTTTCAAACATGTTGTGTGTCAACAAGATATGATTGTTGAGCCCTCGAAGCTCAAGATAGGGTCGTCGTTCTCCCGTAGCCTCAATAGGACCATCTTGTGGTTCCTCTGGTTGAGCTTCTACAATAAGATTCTTCTTCTTCCTAAAACACTCAGATTCTACATGGCCTCTCTTCTTACAATAATCACAAAATTTCTTATTATTGAAAGGAGTAGAAGAAAAAGAAGTGTTAGAAGAAGAAGTGGAAGAAGAAGAAGAGGAAGAAGAGGGAGAAGTCTTCTTCGGTTGTTGTTGTTGAGATTGCTTTTGTTTGGATGCTTTGGTGGAGTCAGAAGAGCGAGATCCACCTAATTGAGCAACAAGCTTCTCCTCCACAAGTTGTGCTTGATTGTACATGGCATTCAAATTTGTGATAGGAGTATATTTCAACTCCCTAAAAAGTGGTTCCTGCAATCCACTCTTGAATTTGGTGATCAGCTTGGTAGTAGAGTCCTGAATACCATTCAAAATCCTCAATTTGTTGAATAGGCCTATGTATTTTTGGACATTCATGTTGTAGCCCTACCTCAATTGAAGCCATCAAAATTCAAGATCTTCTGCATAGTTTGAAGGATAAAAAATGTCTGTCAAAGTCTTCACCAAATCATCCCAATTGTCAATGGGATTTTGATTACTTAGGCGGTCCGTGATCAAGACTTTGGCTATGCCATAAAGTTTTAAAAGAGCAAATGGACCTTGTTCGTCCTTTGGTATTTTGCTATAGGCAAACCACATGTCCATGTCGAGGATCCAACTGTTTAGGATCTCAAGATCACGGGAGCCATCATAAATTTTGACCTCACATTTTGCTTTCAAGCGAAGGTCAGGGGCTTGACTAGGACCACTAGAGGAAGCAATGTTGTTGACCTTATTGGCCAAAGTATTAATGGTTGCGGTGATTGCAACCATTTGCTCTGCTAAATCGTGAACCATTTGTCCTCTGGTGTATGCCATGAGGACAACAAAAGGAAGGTTACAAAAATACCAAGGGGTTACAAAGCAATGCTATTTACCCAATTAATTGCAAAAACTATAATAGTTTTAATATAATTTTACAATGAAGTGGGCAATTTTAGAACTCAACACAAAAAAAAAATCCCTTTTTACAAAAATTTCAAAAACTGAAATATCCCTTTTTTTTTGCAAAAAATGTATTTCAAGTTTTTTCTTTTTTTGGATCAAACCAACTTGATAATTAAATTAAAACTAAGGGCTTATATAGGCCCAAAATCACAACAAAGTCCCCTATGAAGGAGCAACGAATTTCCAAAGTGGGAAGATCGGCTCTCATCCGAAAGGAGTTATTTAGGGATTGACTAATATCAATCCAGCTAGCCTAATCTAGAAGGTGGCTAGCTAAAACTACGTGAGCACCAAGTCTCACCTAAAACATTAAACAATTTATTTAAAATTGGACTAAGCCCCTAACTAAGACTTAGCCTAACTAAGGTTTTATTCAACCTAGGAACATAAACCTTAGCCTATTATTTGATGCCCTCATCATAAGTTTCACTTCTTGTTCCAGATCCTGGGAGAATTTAAACGATTCATTTGAAGAAAATCTAGATAACATGGAAATAAAGTCATTTATGAAAGTATGAATGACCAAGTTGGAAGTATGGATGCCTTAGTTAGCAATAAGAGAAAGAGTGAATCTATGACAAACAATAAGAGAAAGAGTGAATCTATGGCAAACAATAAGAGAAAGAGTGAATCTATGGCAAACCCTAGTCGGGTAGCAGATTTTACACCATAAGTGATTATCAAGGATGATATGATTGAGCATGATATAATGGTTCTTATAACTAGAGGGTTAATATGCAAGTTTCATGGATAATGGACAAGTTTTTCTGAGATTTAAAATTAGATCAAGTGGAAGTGGAGATTAAATTCAAATTACTCCTTGACTTTTCTTCCAAAAGGATTTTTTCTCATTATTTTCTTCAGTTCATAAATAAGGGATAAAATAATGGATGGAGGCTTATGGTTTAAGGGCAAAGATACATTATATTTAAGACCTTGGAGTGATAGTTTTTCTATGGACACAAAAACTATTCAAAGGCTTATGGTATGGATTAGGATTTTTGAACTTTCTTATCAACTCATCAATGAGGAGGTTTTGAAGAATATTAGTAATACTCTAGGTGAATTCATCAAGGAGAGAACCAACTACTAAGGATAGAGGGCATATTGTATACACTCATGTGTTGCCATGGATATTTTAAAACCTTAATCACAATCAATTAGGATTAAATTTGAATCAAGAGAATGGGATCAAAAAGTGGATTATGAAAATATTGCATTCCAATATCACAAATACCATAAAATCGGGCACATGGCAAGATACTGCAAAGTGAAAATGATGGAGGAAGAGATGGAAATTTTTGGGTATGAGGGTAGCTTTAATTTGAAACAAGATCATATCACAAGAGAAGCTAGGTCAAATCAAAGATTTTCCACTCCTAAGAAAGTGGCTAGAAAAACCCCTCTACATCATTAAATGGCAAAGGCCATTATAGTTCACTCGAATCAACCATTAAAAGAAACAAATGATATGAGGGACAAGGAAGTACAATATGCAAGTTCAAATATAGTAGCTAAAGGTGTGAAGGAAGAGAGTAAGGAAAACTTTAAAGCAAAGGAAGACTGGGAATAAAATTTTAAAGCAAATGAGGTGAAGGAGGTCAAGCTTAATCTAGGTAAATTACCTTTATTAATAAAATCTTCTCCTTACAATAAAAATTAAAGTAGTACGAAGTATATTCCTTGCACTTTAGGGTTTCAAGAGTAGTACAGTAAAGAAAATCTTACGGAGGATATCCAAGAAAACTTAGGGTTTTGTCAACATAAGAAATTAATGACTATGGAGGATCATCTATGCAGTTTATAAATTTCAAGGCAACATAAAGAAAAAAATGCTAATGAGGCTATTCCTTGCACTTTTGACTCTTTAGGGCAACATAAATCTTTAGAAGATAAGTCTCATTATGAACTACATGAAAAAATGGAAATAATATAAGAGATTTATGAAGATGTGAGTGTTGGCATGAATGGAAGCAGGAGAGGAAGGCCATCAAAGCATGAACAAAGAGAAAAAGAAACCCAAAAGGATATATATTTAGGAAACCAAATAAAAATATCAAAGGTGTTACCAAGAAGTAGGGCTAAGCCCAACAATAAAAATAAAAAGTGTTGATGATGAAAATGATAGCATGGAATATCAAGTGGTATTAGCTCAACCGGTTAGATTCCTCAACATTTCAAGGAGGAGACCCAAGTTCGAATCTTGCCAAATGATATATGGATAATATCCAAGCTTTGTTGTAATACCACTATGTGGTGATGATGTAATACAAGTGGGGCTCGTTTTGATCCCATATAATCCATTAAAATATATATATATATATATATATATATATCATGGAATATTATGGGCATGAATAAAACCCCTAAAAAAAGAGTTATTAAGTAATTAATATGTTGTTATAGTCCTGAGTTTATTTTAATACAAGAAAAAAAATTAAGCAGCGAGGAATGTAAGGATGCTTTTAAGAACATTTGGAAGATGGGTGATTGTTTAAATTTTTTTTCTATAGGATCTTCAAGCGGTATTGCAATAATAAGGGACAAATGCAAATGGGATGGGCAATTATTAGAAGCAAAAAATAATTGGGTTGCTAGATTATTTTGCAGGAAAGAGGAAAACATCAAATTTGGGGTTATAAATGTATATGTTTAAGCTATAGTTACTCCTCATGAAAGATGTTGGAAGGACCTTAGCGTATTTGTGTCAAATACAACGATGATTCAGTGTGATCTATGGATTTTTGGGGGCAATTTATTATTGTTCTATATCCTTTGGAAAAAAATGGTGGTATTCTAGGATAGTCAAAATCAATGCAATATTTTGTTTCATTTGTCAATTCAAATGACCTTTGGGATGTTAGTCCCACAAGTTTTTAATATACATAGGATAATATATGCATCAAGCAAAATCGTATAGCAAAAAAACTAGATAGGTTCTTGTTATCCAATAAATGGTTGTTGTAACTACCCAAAAATACCAACCCAATTTTTTTAAGGAACAATTACAAGTAAAGGTTCACAAGGGAGAAACCCTTCTTTTATTTATCTCAACATACAAGGCTTCACCACATTTGAGTTTCAAGTCGTTGTAGACGACACTCAGTGGACAAGAGTGGCCAACTCCCATGTTTTATGGGGTTCACCTTACTAAACCTACATGTTTAAAAGGACACCAAAAGTGGTCCCCCCACTTTTTCCATACCCTCATTGGCATAGGACCATATGACCATGGCATAGGGATTATCCTTTAAGGCCCATAACACTTAAAGGGGGACATTTATTTCCTAACCCAACTCTAAGTCCATCTAGGTAGGTTAATCAAGCGTAGAGCCTTGGTGCTTAGTTACCACACCTCCATGGGCTAACTAAGATCATTGCCACTTTGTCGACAACTAACATGATCACCTAATCCTACACATTCAAGGGATCACCACTATTGACTTGTGAATGGTTCCACAACTATCCACAACTCCTAGTTGGGATACACCCGATCCTACTTGTTCAAGGTGCAACGATTCACAAGAACCCTGGCTATTGTATTCACACAACTCCTTCCATTTTCATGAGTTTCTATTTATTGCATGCTTGCAACTCCTTCTAAGACTCATATCTACCTGGTTATTGCATTCACACAACTCCTCCTAGGATTGGACTTTATGGTTTACAAAAGGAAATTCTAACCACCCCAAGGATAAACAAACTTTGCAACATTTTCCTTAAAGTAAGCAATACATTTTACATAATATCCAATAATACATAATCCATCTAATTTGAAATGCTATATTACATAAACAAGGATTCCTCTTAACCATAATCCAAGTTATGCATATTTCAAATGCTTGATATAAATCTTAAAATCAAATATTTTCTAATAAAAATGATGCATAACATAATAACCCGGGTAATTCACATCAACAATTTATATCATTAAACACTAACTATTAAAAGTAAAAGATTGCTCAAAACACCATAATGTACAAATTTAAACAACCCAAATTTTCAGTTTGTACAATAATTTAGGTTTACAAAACCCTTGAACAAAACATTCTTTTACATAGCTTTTGTTTCTTTTTCCAAATCGACTATACATTTCAGAATCTATGAAGCCAAGATCTTCAAGTCATCTATAAACTGCAACTCCTTTTCCGATAAGGTATCCATCCTCAATTTATGAGGGATATTTAGGGATCAGGACAACTCTATATGTAATGCAACTTTAACATGTCATTTTCACAATGCAAACATCCATGCATTAAACAATTAAACAAGCCAACCAAGAAGAGAAATTCCTCACTTCCCTACCCAATGGTTCCTTTACCCAAAAATCAGTTTCTCTTTCAAAACCAAAATAAACATTAAATATATATAAGACAATCTCATACTTATTTTTATAATGATCCCTTAATCCACATATATCTCAAGAATCATTATAATAGTTTCTCTTTCAAACCCCAAAAATAAATATTCAACATATATAAGAGAATGCCATACTTCTCTTATTAATGGTCCCTTAATCCATATAGATATTAGGAATCGTTACAATGGTTTCTATTTCAAAATCCAAAAATAAATATTCAACATATATAAGAGAATCCCATACTTCTCTTTATAATGATCCCTTAATCCACATAGATCTCAGGAATCATTATAATAGTTTCTCTTTCAAAACCCAAAAATAAATATTCAACATATATAAGAGAATCCCATACTTCTCTTTATAATGATCCCTTAATCCACCTAGATCTTAGGAATCATTATAATGGTTTCTCTTTCAAAACCCAAAAGTAACCAATCATCAAATACATTAAGAATAACAACTAATAAATTACTCTTAAGGTTCATTTCTCTAATCAAATAGCTCAAGACACTAATTCTTAAAAAGCTATACTAAAGCAAGATATTATTAAATTACCTTTTAACACAAGATATTATTAAGATAATTAAATAAAATATTATCAAAATACTTTATTAACAAGATATTATCAAAGATTCTTTTAAAATCCAAAATTAACTAATCATCAAATACATTAAGAACAACAATTAATAAATTACTCTTAAAGTTTATTTCTCTAATCAAATAGCTCAAGACACTAATTCTTAAAAAGCTATTCTAAAGTAAGATATTATTAAATTACCTTTTAACACAATTAAAAAAAGAATCGAACTAGGATTTCAGAGGAGGAATGTAGGATGTCTATAGCATTACAGTAGCATTTTGAATTATTAGAGTGCAAGTAACAGAAGGAATGTTGAAAGTCTGAGGAATCAAACTAGGGTTTTAGAGGTGAGGGTAGAGGCCTGGAGAACATTTTTGTACAAAAAACATCATCAGAGAGGATCAATCCTTTTAGAGGGTCTTTCAATAGTAAGGATCATGACCAAGAATGAGGAACATAGGTACTTTAGTACCAGATCCTCCAAATCAAGGAATCTCATAGTGGGTTAAGCTATGTGGAACCCAAGATAGCTTCAATGATTGTCAAAACAAGCAAGAACAATCATAACTGCCATGGGAAAGCAAAAAAATGAGGATTCTTTACCTGAAAGGGTGAACGAATGTTTACCACAAGCAAAAGAAATACTGGTATTGGAAATAACAGAGGATTGGATAACACCTAGGTGTTGTAGGTGAGTTGGAGAGGAGAGGGCAATCATCCAAGGGAGGTCCCAGGTTCGAATCTCCACCCTACCAAAAAGCTGAATTGGGTACCTAAAATCCAATTGATAATGTTGGTACGGGCAGGGCTGGGTGCGACCCCAGGTGACTTTGACGGTGTAGAACCCCCTGTTCGAGGTCTCTCAGACCAAGGCGGGCCCCGCAAGGGGTTTTTTGCTTAAAAAAAAAAAACAAAGGATTGGATAACTGAGGATATAGTTTATAAGACAAAACACAACTGGATAGGTAAATTTGTGGATTTCAGACCATCTATGGACTTCCTCCACATGTGGATAAGGAAACAATGGCATTTGGAAGGAGAATACAAAATTATAACTCTCCAAAATGGGTATTTTTCTATAGAGTTCACATCAATGGAAAATCGACAAAAAGTATTTGAGGGAGGGTCGTATCATCATGGGCCAACAAGACTATTTTTGCAACCATGGAAGATAGGATTTGACCCGAGGGTGGAACCAATTGTAGTACCAATATGGGTAATATTATTTGCCCTTCCCCTTAAATTTTGGAAAGAGGAGGTACTCGAGGCAATAGGCAAGTTACTCGGGCATTATCAAGGTAGATCAAGAGAAACAATTTTATGAGGATCGACAATGTTTGTTAGGGTTTGCGTAGAAATGGATCTCAGTAAACCTCTTCTAACAAATATAGACCTAAAAAAAAGGAATTTTGTCTAGCATCAAAAATTGGATTATGAGTCTATTCCATTTAGATGTCAGGTGTACCACGCTCATGGACATCTGGCTAGAATGTGCCTAACAATTAAATATCATCAATTTGGACAAGAGGGGACAAAAGTAAATTTTAACTTGGCGGGCAAATATTTTCTGAAAAAATGTAAATTAGAAGGAATGAAAATACCCAACAGAATCTAAGGGCTTCCAAAAAGTAATCAAAAGGCCAAACAAAAGAAATAAGCACAGTAACCAGAGACAAGGAGAAAAAGAGAAAAAAATAATAGATATGAGATATTCAAACAATTGGGAAGCTTAGAAATAGAAGAGGATTTTCAAATGGAAGGATTAGAAGAGGATACTCACAAGTCACACAATTGGATCAAGAACAATACTCCAATCTAGTGTTAGGGAACAAGCAAGGAGCAAAACTAGACACAACCTCTCTCATGGAAGAGGAGATTCAACCTACAAGGGAGACCATAGGAGGGGAATTAGAGTAGGGGATAGTCTTAACTCAGGAAATAGAGATGAAAGAAGGAAATAATAACAAATAAAAACCTACTTTAGGGATTCATCAAGTGGAGAAGAAACAAAAACTAAACCAATATGTAGGGAGGAAGTCAAACAAGGAAAAGATGGAGGAATGAGGAAGAAATTTGAGCCAGAATGGACAAATTGATGGCTAACGAATCCCCATTCTCAATGATTTTAATTACTTAGAATATGAGGGGTTTAGGCAGCCACCCCATAAAAAAGATAGTCAAAAATATCATCATGGATATGAGTCCAGATATAATTTTGTTACAGGAAATCAAAAGACAAGGAGAAGACTTACAACAAATAAATAGGAGGATATAGTAAAAAGGAAAGATCCTTACTCAATCGACACAGGGGAAATCAAGTGGATTGGCCACTATGTAGAATACCCAATTGTTCTTAGCAATAGGGGGGCCTCTGTGAGAGGGGTGTTGATGGTTTGGTTATAAAATAGGGAAAATATAAAAATTTGGACTATAGTTAATTTCTATGGAGCACAGACAGTCAAATTATAAAGGGATAAATGAGCGACCATCTAGAATTTTAGAGACAACTACTCGGAGGGACAATGGATTGTGGAAGGAGACTTCAATGCAAAGCTTATAATAGAGGAACAAAAAGGAGGTAGAGCCATGTTGGAGGAAAATGATAGGTTATTTTTAGTAATAACATGTCAAATAAATCTAATAGACATCCCAACTATGGATAGCTCCATGACTTGGATAAATAGAAGAAAGGAAGGGGAGATAGTCAAATCTTGCTTGGATTGTTTCTTCATGGGGGAGGAATTATTCCTGCATACCAAGCATCAAGCGAGGGTCATGGATAGGCTTTCTCTAAATTATTTTCTAGAAAGCCTTACCATAGAAGAATATAATCATAAAGTTGAATGAAATTTTAAATTTGAGCTATGGTGGCTAAAATATGAGTGGGAGGACCACATAAAGGAATGGTGGGAATTAGGGAGACCAATATTTAGGACAACCCAATTCAAACTCCACAAACTTCTAAAATATGTGAGGACCCAACTAAAGGAGTGGAGTAAACACAAGAAGGAACTCACTAGAATCCAAAAGAACAAAATCAAGGATCATAAGGAGAATATTACTTAAGAGATAAGACAAGGAACTATTACGGAAGATCTGTTGCAACATGAGGTAGAAATTATTAGGAGAGAGGAAGCTTTGGAGGAACAAAAAGAGATCTATTGGAGGTAAAGAGCCAAAGTTACATGACAACTAAATATGATTACAGGTCTTACATATATGATGGGTCAGGTAAGAACTAGTGGAAGTGAAATGAAAACTATAGCAAATCAATACTTCCATACTCTTTTCAAGTAGCAACAAAAATTTGAATGCAACATGGTAGGAGAAGATAGTAGAGGTAATTCCATAATTATTCAAACCTGAACACAATAAATTATTAATGGAGGAAATTTCTTTGGAAGAAACATCACAAATCATACAAAAAATGCAAACAAGAAAGATCCTAGGACCAGATGGATTCCCCTTTGAATTTTATCAAAAAAATTTGGGAAATTTTGGGCCAAGTAGTGGTGGAGGCACTGGAGGAAATCAAACAAAGTAATCAAATGTTAAAAGCCTTGAATCATACTTTTATCACTTTAATTCCTAAGGGCCCACCCAGTGAGATAATTTAGAACTATAGGCCTATTTTACTATGTAATGTAGTTTACAATATATTAACAAAGCTTATGTTCGAGAGGTTAAAACCTTTTTTACCAAATATGATTTCAAGTGAGGTGGTTTTTTTGAAGGCATACAAATTCTAGATGGCATAGTAGTGGCTCAGGAGGTGATACACACAATGTTCAAGCAAAAGGACCCAGGTATGTTTATTAAATTATATTTTTCTAAAGCTTATGATAGAGTAGATTGGTCCTTTATGTAAAGGATTTTAGAAAAAATGGGCTTTGCATAGGAGTGGAGAGACTAGGTAAAAGCCTATACATAGACTACATCTTTCTCAATTCTAGTAAATAGCAGTCCTTCTCCCATGTTCATAGCAAGAAGGGGGTTGAGGCAAGGGGACCCTCTTTCCCGTTACATTTTTATACTTTATGTAAAGGTCTAAGGAGACTGTTAAAAAAATGGAGACAAGAGGGGAGGTTAAGGGGTCTGAAAATAAGTTTTTAAATTGATATAAATCACCTCCAGTTTATGGATGATACTGCTCTTATTAGTCAAGCCAATATCCTAGTAGAAAGAAACATAAAAGAAATTTTATATGGGTATACTCAAGCTTATGGGTAAACTTTTAATGAAAAATATCTCAAATAGTTTTTCCAATACAACAAAGAGGGTGAGAGACAAAAATATACAGTTGTTGAACTTCATGGAAACTCCTTTACCCATGCAGTATTTAGGAGTACCTTTATCTATAAATAAAACAAAAAGCAAGGAGTGGAAAAGGTTGATTACCTTTAGTAATAGATGGTGTACATCAATAATAGTACTTTTTACCCAATCTCCATATCCATTTTGTTGACAACACTAATGATGATTTGTGAACCCCTCAATTGAAGTATATTTCTCTCCTACATGGTGGTATTACAACAATCTTGGCAACGATATTGTGTAGTGGAACCTTGTGTGTTCTTTGAGACACATATTTGGGAAGGGTTGTCTGATTCAAATGATTATTGGACCAATTAGTGCAAAATATGAAGAGCTTAAAAATGAGTGGTCATATGAAGGAATTTGAGTAGTATTTAGGGAGATACGATCCTATGAAGTTTGTTAACACTAAACATGAAATTGATACTAAATGAAGAGACCTAAACATAACAAGAAGCAACAAAATAAAGATGCAAACACAAAACAAGAGAATAACAAGGGAAAAATCCCTCCTTAGGGGATGTCCAGACATTCCACTTTTTTTTCCATTAGCAATATCAAATAAATACTACATTGCATCTTCTACAAGGCAAACCTTAGCATCTACCACTGCCAACTCACATGTGCATGCAAGGTGACATATCATCCTTACATACACATTGACATCTCATCCTTGGACTTTTTTTTTAAGCAAAAAACCCCTTGTGGGGCCGCCTTGGTCTGAGAGACCACGAATAGGGGGTTCTACACCGTCAAAGTCACCCGAGAGTCACACCCAACCCTGCCCACACCAACATTATCAATTGGATTTTGGATACCCAATTCAAATTTTTGGTAGGGTGGAGATTTGAACCTGGGACCTCCCTTGAAGGATTGCCCTCTCCTCTCCAACTCACCTACAACACCTGGGTATCCTTGGACTTTGACCCATATTACAAATATGTGATTACATAGGCATTTAATGCCAACATTCCCCCCTTAATGACATATTTGTAATTCTATAGTACAAACAATGATTTTTGACACAACCCTTCATGGGCACAAGCTAAAACTAGTCCTTCCAAAGACAAGTAATCTTAACATGATTACTACCAACCTCTAGATCTATAACTTCCACTAGCTATATCCAGTCATTCCAAGACCTAGCCACCCTACAAGCTACCTCCAACCTTCTAAACACATTAGCTTCACATGTTACCCTCAACCATATATTGACAAGGTAACAAAAAAGTCCAAAAAACCACTTTTAAAACATTACAAATATTACTAGAGCTAACTCTAAGAACATTACACTAGGCAACCACCACTAGCATCCACACCAATCTCTTTTGGGCACAACTACACCAGTTATAGTAGCATTAACATCCCTACAAGCTACACCAATTACAGTAGCCAATAATCCAACCACACCAATTATAGTAGCTTCTTCAGGTACAAGCTACACCAATTACAATAGTTAATACTTACCCAAAACTTATGGTACAACCAATAAACCATCTTAAATATTTTTTAGAAACTTTGTAAAACATAGATCTAAGATTTTAGATCTACACATAAAATAGGAAGAATACCAACTACAAAATGAAACCTCATGCATTGACACATCTGCAACTTGCATAATAAAACCACTATAACAAGCATTTATAGCCTTAAACTCCAATACCTATTCAAAAAGTAAACATCTAAATATAGACATATTAACACCACTGAAGCTCACTAGGTCTACCGATGTTGAATCTCACCAAATCTTCCACTATCGAAGCTCACACTCATGGAAAATAAGCATCTAAATATAGATAAAACATAGTGCTACTACTGAAGCTCACCATGTTTGTCATTGTCGAAGCTCACCAGATTTGCTACTATCGAAGGTCACCATATTTACCACTACTGAATATCATCAGATTTGTTACTATCAAAGTTCACTAGATCTTCCATTGTCAAAGCTCACACTCATGGAAAATAAACATTTGAATGCAGATGAAACACAAATGTCATTGTCGAATCTCACCAGGTCTACCACTATCGAAGCTCACTAGATCTACCACTAGAGAAGCTTACCATATTTTCCATTGTTGAAGCTCACCACATCTGTTGTTGTTGAAGCTCACCAGATTTATTGTTGTCAAAGCTCACCAAATCTATCACAAGTCATAAACCCTTGCATCTCTTCATACAATGTCATAAACTACCCAGGTTCAAGACCATAGGCTCTGATACCAAATGTTAAAATTGAACATGACATTGATACTAAATGAAATAGATAAACATAATAAGGAACAACAAAATAAATATGCAAACACAAAACAAGAGAATAACAAGGGAAAACCTCCCCTTGGGGTATGTCCAAACATTCTACTTTTTTACATTAGTTATCTCAAATAAATACTGCATTACATCTTCTACAATGCAAACCCTAGCATTTGCCACTACCAACTCACATATGCATGCAAGGTGACACCTCATCCTTACATACACATTGACACATCATCCTTGGACTTTAACCCATATTACAAATGTATGATTACATAGGCATTTAATGCCAACAAAGTCAACCATCAGAACAAGGATAATGATAATTTTTTCAAATTGTAAAAAATAAAATTATATATATCTCAGTCAATCAGGGTAAGCTAATCAATTATAGTTTAATTTGTTTTTGAAGAAAACCTACAAAATTATTTGTTGATAGCAAGGAATAGTTTCAAAAAATTGCAAAAACCTATTTCCCCAAAACCCTAGTTGCTTTAGGAATATATTTTGGGTTGATATCATGGAGAAAAATTTTCACTAGAAAGGATGACATTGATGCTTGAGAATGGTGGATGAAATTTATATCTCTATATTTTAATGACCATTTTTTGATATGCCAACTTATCAAAATTTTAAGAGAGGAAGCTTATGTTTGGTGGGCAAGTTTTGATAAGGAAAGGAATTATAATTACACTTGGGATAAAATAGAGCATGCATTCTTGAGTTAGTGGGATCCATATAAAAAGATAGCTAGTTTGATGGTCACCATCAAAGGATAAGAAGAATAAATAAAAAGGCTTTAGATAAAACTAAAATAAATGAATAAAGAGGATATAATAGAAGGAAAAAATACAAATGACAATGTGCAAGTTCATGGTTGCATTCAAAAAGAAAATCTTAAGAAGCAAGAATCCAAGGAGAAGTAAGAAACAATTATGGCAAGGGAACAAGTTGAAAAACCAACAAAAGACTCAAAAGTTGAATTTACATTAGTAGCAACAATTGAGTCAATGGAAGAAGCAACAAAAAAAGTCTAAGGAATCCCAGTCAGAAGTGCACAAGGATGAACAAAAAGAAGGGAATAATAGAGAATATTGTGAAGAAGAATTTAAAATAAAGAATTAAGTTGTTGAAGAATCAAAGGAAACAAAATGTTAGGTTAAGGTTGCAACATATTGGCACCCACACCACCCTAAGAGGCAACAATCTTGGAGGCATGGCTTAAGGCATCAATATTGTAGATCTATATGGAGTCAAAAGGCATCAAGTATGGTATGTTTGACAAAAGAAACATAGTGATTCTAGATTTTAAAGTAGTACAAGAACATTAGGGAACAACAAAACCAACCATTTGAAATATTAGAGTAGAGCAACAGAAGCATGGAGCCAATAAAACAGTTATGGATATTTAGGTGGCACAATGACAGCTTGACATCATCTAAGATCACCACTATTCAATATTTCACTTGGATGGATGGATGAAAAATATTGGAAAATGTCAAGAAGGATGTTGAATATTTGTATTTACAAAGAAAATTAAAGAAGACCCAAAAAATGAATATCAAGAATTCAAACTTTTTATAAAAAATATGTAGGTATCTAGCTATAGCATATCAATTGAGATAAGAATTGAATATGCTTGTAATCTCTTAAGTTCTAAAGGAGATAATTGTGATTTGTCAATGGTGGGGGACCTAAGTATAAACCCTTAAGAAAAAATATATTTTCCTCTTATTCAATTGCAATATTAATTCCAATGAGAAGTGTCATAGGCTATGCATAGTTGTTAGTTAAAGTTTCATATGATTATAATTAATTGATGAGAATTTTACCTTTATTATTTTGAAAAATACCACATCCCTTATCTTCTTCCAAAATTTCTTTGGAAATATCATCAAAATTAATCTTGATAAACCCAATTATTCAACATTTGCATTTTACCATAAATTAAACTAGATTATTTGCTTTAATTTCATTTTCACAAATGAAGACCATGTATATTAAAATCATATAACCAAGTGGCTAGCACCTATTTTTATACACTTGAGACTTACCATGATGAGCACCATTTATATATTTTTAGCAACAGAGACAATAATACAATTCCAAACATGGGTATGATTTTGAGATTTATTTTTAAAAATACTATTATTCCTTTCAAGCCATAAATTCCAATTAATGATGATAGGACCAATCCTCCACATAATACATAATAATATAGCTTTAAAATAATCATTACATCAACTCTTTCAATGTTTATGGAGCTAACCCAGGTGTTGTAGGTGAGTTAGAGAGGCGAGGGCAATCCTCCAAGGGAGGTCCCAGGTTCGAATATCCACCCTACCAAAAAGTCAATGGGTACCCAAAATCCAATTGATAATGTTGGTGCGGTTAGGGCCGAGTGAGACTCTCGGGTAATTTTGACGGGGTAGACCCCCCCAATCGTGGTCTCTCAGACCAAGGCGGCCCCACAAGGGGTTTTTCGCTAAAAAAAAATGTTGATGGAGCTACCTAATATATACTCATTTTTTAAAATGTAATCCCAAATGGCATGAGAAAAGGGACAATGAAGAAGTAAATGGTTTGATGTTTCTAAATCCTTCTCACACAAAGTAGTGAAGATTCTCCCATATCATACAAATAATCATGCAAAGTAAAATTCAAAGCTATTAGATGCCAATTTCATTAGAACTATTCACCATTTAGTGTTGGTAACCAATATAGTACTAATTAATAAAAAGGAAGAGAATTATATTTGAATTTGTATAACTTCAAAAACATGGACATAGCTTTTCAAAAGGATAACTTCCATTTACCTTTAATTATATTATGATCAGTTCCATTGTAGATTATGAAATATTATCCCCTATATGTCTATTCTAGGTATAATAAAATCCAAATTATCCTTGAGTACTAAACCAAAATGACCCTTACAACACCCTTGGCACATTCTATTATATTATGGATTTTAGAATAAAATATGCTATGAAAGGGATATGACAATAGTTTTTAATGAATTTATTTAAAAAATAATAGAACTCCATGTAGATGATCCTTTTGGATAAATACAAAAATGGGATTACCATCAAACTAATCTTAAAAATGGGATTTCAAGTGTCCAACTTCTAGCATTATAATTTTCCCATTTGTGGTTGGGCTTCTCGTCAAGGTTTTAATTTGACTTGATTTTTAAATTTCCTTTTAAGTGGTTGGAATTTCATCCAATGTTTTATCTTCACTGAGTGACCAACTTTTTTTAAGTATATTGCTGATGTCATTGCCAAAAAAACTCTCGCTAGTTAGCTTCTGGGCTTTTGGAAATACTTCTAAAAATATTTATTTCCCATGGATATTTTGGCTTCCAGTATTGTTAGCATTCCTATTTTCTAGTGGCTTTAACTTCACTTAGTGTCCAAAATTCTGGCCACTTTCTTATATTTCCTTGTGAGTGACCAAACTTCAATCCACTTTTAATTTGACCCACACCTATACCAACCTTGGTCGTGACAACTTAGATAACCTATAGAAAATAAGCAATCTTGGGCCTCAAACCTTCTTGAACCATAGGAAAATTTATATTAGTTGGAAATATATTTTTGATGAGAATATAATAAAAGTATTGAAAGAGATATGGTGTCCAAAAGTGATTTTTGTGTGATTAGGCAAGCATTATGTTTAATAGGGCAACTATGTAGCTTTCTAAAAATAAACCATCTAGGAGGTCAATTCTTCTCATAACATAGGCAAGTTTATAAATTTTGGAAATATTATTTTGAGAGGCATCTAATTAAAGTGGTTTCACAAAATTCTATTAAGTATTGAAAGACATAAAGGGTCTAAAAGTGAATCCATTTGTGCTACCGGGGGGGATCCAAGTCTATAGTTCTTGAATTTGAGCATGTTTGGGATGCTAAGACTATGGGAACATAGGCATGTGGGTGCTTGTTGGAAAGCTTATTCTAAGCTTGACCTAGTAGGAGAGGTTCTTTACCATTTGAAAAAGTTTACCATACACAACAATGTAAATAAGCATCATAACAAACTTAAGGCATATAGAAATTGGGTATCTATGATTATAAGCTTTCAATTAAAAACCTGAGAATTTTGGATGATTTATTATTATATACAAGTCCAATAAAATAAGAGAAAATTCACCAAAATTTAAGAAAGTGGGTCCTTAGTCCATGCAAACTAGGGTATATTGTGCAAGTGCAATAACAAATGATGACATTGTTGGGAAATGCTCTTGAGCATTTTGGGAATAGAATGAACTCTCTTTGAAGAAATGAAACTATAAAACCGAACAAAATAAAAAATTGGCATATATCCAAGGCTAGGGTTAAACCATTAATATAAAAGCAATACTTTATTTTATTTCAAAAAAAGTGTGTGCATGTGAATTCATTCTTATTCTAGAGTCAATTAAAATTTACTAGCATAGTTTAGAAATTAGGCTAGTTCACCCCTGAGTGAACATTGGTTTACTAATCATGAGATTTTACACACAAGTAGACATGCCACCAACTACTAGATATTTTTTTGCTACCATCCAGACATTGATAGCCTTGACATATTTATCTTTAATCCCACTCTAAACCTTGCTCTATTGCCAACCAAACATTCATAACCTCAATAGAGGTTGTCTGAATCATCCAAGCACTTGAGTCTTTTTTTCTTTTTCTTTTTTTTGAAAACAAATTTATTTTGCTTAATTTATAAATATTGGGGTATGGTTTTGGTTTGGGGATCACTATGACAAATAGGAGGGTGAACATTTGAATAGATTTCACTTGAAAACCAAATTGCAATGTTTTCATTCCTCTCGATCTGAATCTTTTTAAAGTATTTTTATTATGAAGTTGTAACACCCTTTTGCATTACTTACAGATTAATTTATTTTTCCCTAAGACACGGGTATACACTAAACAAATGATTAATCCAATATTGGATTTATTGAGTTCAAAGTAGGACCCTTTTATCTCCAAACTATGCAAAAAACACTCCCTAATTAGAATAACCAAAAGCTTATTGTACTTGAATAATCTAAGCCAAAAATATGAAAGCATAAGATAGATCAAAAGTAAATACAAAAGCAAAGAAAAAAGAGGAATGCAATGAAACAAAACCAACACATCAAAAATTCAAAACACAAAACTATGTAGGGCTTATTTACAAGGTAGTACTTGAATACTCTCAAGCACTAAAGTAGTGTTTGAGGAATTTTCCGTTCCATGGTAATAGGACATACTCTCTATTTAGGATTTTTAGCCTGAAGCTATTCTCTCCTAAAATCTCTAATTTCTAGAAGATACCTAGCCAAAGAGGATCAAATTTTCTACAATCACCTTTCTTTTCATAAGTCTTATCCCATAGTAACACCAAATTTACAATTTTGAAGACCTTTATTTTGGCTCTCTTATCAAACCATCATTTTATCATTCCTTGATGCTTACTCAAATGTTGTAGCACATCTTCCTTTTTATCATCCAAACTCATTAAATTGAATAACCTAACTTCAATCCTATCATCTATTTCCAAGTAGTTTTTCATGAATTGTAGGATAAGGATATTGAGGTCTATGGGAAAGATAAGGCCTTGACCATAAACCAAATGATAGGGAGATGTTTCTAATGAAGACATCATCCTAATTATGTCTAACCAAATGATAGGGCTATTATTGGCCATCTTTAGAGTGAGATTGTTGCGCATATGTGCGAAAGTGCGTGAAGTGTCAACACCATGCTAACTTGACACACGTACCTTCTTAGGCCTTGCAACCGATCCAATCGGCTTGGACATTTTTGCAGTGGGGCTTAGATATCATCGAAAAGATCTCCCCTGCATCGTCAGGTCATCACACATTTATCATAACGACCACAGAGTACTTCACTAAGTGGGTGGAAGCAATTCCGCTTACCTCTACGACTGGGCCCCGCATTGCGGAGTTCATTTTACATAACATCATATGTCATTTTGGTATTCCATCCAAGATCATATCAAATAATGGGACGTCATTTAAGAACAAAGATGTGCATGCTTTGACAACAAAGTATAAAATTCAGCACAGTTTTTCAACACCCTATTATCCGCAGGCAAATGGGCAAGCAAAGGCGTCGAACAAAACGCTAGTTGCCATCCTTAAAAATATGGTCATAGATAATCATAAGGATTGGCACATCCAAATACCACTTGCCCTATGGGCTTATCACACTAGCATTCGGACGCCCACTAGGGCAACTCCATTTTTGCTAGTGTATGGCTCTTAGGCAGTCATGCCTCTCGAGTTGGAAATACCCTCCCTACGCATATCAATGCAAGAGTTCATCGATGATGACACTACATGGCAGGATCAATTAGACCAGCTTACGTTACTCGACGAATGATGCGTCAATGCTCTCGAGCATTTACATATCTATCAAGAGCCACTTAAGAAAGCATACAACATGAAAGTTCACCTGAGGGACTTTCAGGTTGGTGACCTGGTCTTAAAAGAGAACCAAAAAAATTCTAACTTGCCACCTTATTTAAGGGATAAGTTCACAACAAATTTGTTAGGTCCTTATGTAATCGACAGTAAAATAGGACCTGAAACATACCGGCTTGCCTCTCTTGAAGGAATCAAGGAACTAGAACCCTTGAACATCAGTCATTTGAGGCCATTCAACATTTAGAGATTCATGGCCCACCCCAAAAGCTCCAAGGGTTCCCGCCACCGCTTGGTCACCTAAAACGCCCCAAAGGTATCTATAATATCTTTGGTCAAGCCAAAATATCCAAGGGTTCCCACCACCGCTTGGTAACCTAAAATGCCCCAAAGGTATCTATATCCCTTTGGTCAAACCAAAAGCTCCAAGGGTTCCCACCACCGCTTGGTCACCCAAAATGCCCCAAAGGTATCTATAATCCCTTTGGTTAAACCAAAATCTCCAAGGGTTCCCAAAATCGCTTGGTCAAACTAAAACGCCCCAAAGGTATCTATAATCCCTTTGGTCAAGCCAAAAGCCCCAAGGGTTCTCGCCACCGCTTGGTCACCTAAAACACTCCAAAGGTATCTATAATCCCTTTGATCAAGCCAAAAGCTCCAAGGGTTCCCACCACCGCTTGGTCAACCTAAAACACCCCAAAGGTATCTATAATCCCTTTGGTCACGCCAAAAGCCCCAAGGGTTCCCGCCACCGCTTGGTCACCTAAAATGCCCCAAAGGTATCTATAATCCCTTTGGTCAAGCCAAAAGCTCCAAGGGTTCTCACCATCGCTTGGTCACCCAAAATGCCCCAAAGGTATCTATAATACCTTTGGTCAAACCAAAAGCCCCAAGGGTTCTCGCCACCGCTTGGTCACCCAAAATGCCCCAAAGGTATCTATAATCCCTTTGGTCAAACCAAAGGCCCCAAGGGTTCCCACCACCGTTTGGTCACCTGAAACGCCCCAAAGGTATCTATAATCTCTTTGGTCCAGCAAAAATCTCCAAGGGTTCTCACCACCGCTTGGTCACCCAAAACGCCCCAAAGGTATCTATAATCCCTTTGGTCAAGCCAAAATCTCCAAGGGTTCCCACAATCACTTGGTCAAAAATGAATATTCAAAAAACAATAGATAATCAAAAATAACAAAAACAATTGCATCTCACTTTCATGCATAATCTTAAAAATCAAAACACAAAAATAACTGCATTAGGCATCGGATACATACATTGCATATTTGTTGGTCATACATGTCAAATGCACCATAGACTGTAATTACTCGGCAATGCCATCATTTTCCATATTTATCCATTTTGTAAATGATCCAACAAGAATAATGCCATTCGCATTTTTTGCCATATCATAGTTAGTTGTATTTTAATGTCTTTAGGGTTCTCTTCATTTAGCTGTCTTTAGATTTCTAGCCAAATGTTGTACAAAGTCAGATCGATTTCTACAAGGTAGAGTTTTACTTGGATCACGCCTTGTTACATAGCATCCCAACACAAGCTTAAAACATATAAAAATTCCCAAGTTGTGTGAACAAAAGGTGAACCTGCATAGTAGACTAGGTCACCATCAACGAAACAGTTATCTTGCTCATCCCCCTGTGCGAATGACCCCAAGAATGCTGAGAGTTGGCAAAAGGACAAGCATCTTCCCTACCCAATTCCCCAAAATAAATAGTGGTTTTTACCACTATCAGTAATCCCAAATTCTCAAAAAGTTGCAAACATAAAAAAACTGCAAAAGTCAAAGTATAAACTCCAAAGTTTGACATCAAAACCCTCAAAGTGCACACATCAAAAAGCACAAGAAATAGTGCTCCCATCACTCAAAATTCAAATCCCTTGCTCAAAAACAAAAGAAAAATAAACAGTGATTTTTATCACTATATATAAGAGCAAGTATCCTAATAAAATTGAAGAAAAGAAGGGAGTTGAACTTGAATCGTTGGAACTCTCAACATTCGAAAGGTCATGAGGTGATCCTAAGTCCCGGTTTGGTGGATAGCCTACTGGCACTGGTGGCAAACCTCCCGCATGATGATATATCTGTCACATTAGCTGTTGGGCATATATACAGATTAATATTTGCATGTGGATGAGCTAGCTTATGGTATTCTAGACTGCACCATATATTAATCTTACTAAATGCAACAAAGGAGTTAGTGGAGCTAATTAGGTGATCCTAAGTACAGGTTTGGTGGACAACCTACCTGGCACTGGCGGTATCCTTACGAATACCACATAAACAAACTCAATCGCACACACAGGGATGTGAAATAACTTGGTCAAACTCAAGTCTGATTCGTACCTTGTTTGAAAGTCTTGTAAGATAATGTACAGTCTTGACTAGTTAGTTAAAGCATACGAGTCCTAGAAAAACCTTAACTACATTCTAAAACAATTGTTGTACATTTCATTACTTACATCACCATCAAACAATACAAAACAAAAAGTACAAATGTAAAGTTATTTCATAAAGCAATCGCATAGTACAGAAAGCCAGTAGATCCTGTACAGTCTATGGTGCCACCGCTTGTATGCCAATAAATCATTCCATCCATTCCATATGCATACATCTATATCATATAGCTAACATCATCCATAGTCATAATAGCATATGCATACATCAACATAAATAAATGTGCATAAAAAAAAATTAACCATGACAAATATATAATAATAATAATAAAAAAAATTTCTATATATATATCAAGTCAAAATGCCCTCAGGCTACAATAAGAAGGCCCTCTGACCTCACCAAAAAACCAAAAACTCAAAATCCCCAAAGCCTAGGGATTCAGCCACCATGATCACGCAGAATCGGTGCAACTGGTACTACCCCCAGTAGCATGGGTCCTATGGGACATCTTAGGACGGCTATTGCCAGTCCCTACACCTTGCCCACCAACACTACCCTCACCAAAATTGGTATGTGTCCCACCCTAGGACGATTACAGAGCAAGAAATAAAGCAACAAAAACTGCATCCAAAAAATGCACCAAAAATAGCAATACATCTGCCGAACGAAGGTGCCTTTGCACCTGACATTCAAGGCATGAAAAACCACCGTCGGGGTCACAAATACTCACTATCCTACTCCCTAAGAAGGCTAGCATAGCCAAACCGCTCCATGGAAAGGAGGATTTTCAATAATTTCTACCCCAATAGGCGTCAAAGAAAAGGGTCAAAACCCACCAAAAATAGGTCCGATTGTTGGAAAACTGCAATAAGCGTTCAAAAAAAACAAGTGAAGGCACCCTTACAAACATCATCTTGGGTCAGGCGACTCGTCGCTTTTTTCATTTTTGGTCATTCCCTCATCGATTCGTCACTTGAGGGGGTAGTCACACTCAATCACCAATCAACAAATACACACCCAATCAAGGAAGTGGCATGCATTCAAAGAATCATTGACAAAGACAATCACGCTCCTGCTTGGGGCAGTAAACAAGCAATAATCATAGGCAAAACAAACACTTGGCATTCTGGAAGCATGAAGAAAAGGTTCCTCAAACAAAAGGTTGTGCCCTTTGCCTATTCATGTCTAAACAATGTCCAAGATCAAGTACACCTCACTAAAAAAGGTTACACTTGAGTTAAGCTCCTTAGCTCGTCAGAAGCAAGGATTCAAGAATGTGTGCCATTTCCATACTTGGGGCATCAAAAGTTGGTTAGGTTACTGAGAAACCCTAATAATTAAGTGCTTTGGTCATCTATTTTTGCTCAGCACTACGCCACACACAATGCATCCCAAAAAGGGGCATCTGTAGACACCAAAACAACACCAATCTGATTATGTGACTATAAGCACTGATCGAATTGGCATACACACCCCCTAGGGCAGCCTCTAGAGGTTAAACAATGGTCCTAACCACTCCCAAATCAGTTTTGGAAGGTCAGAGGTCAATCTGGCACCTTTTAAGCACCTTGCTCCCTATTCGTCCCACCCTGGGATGATTAGAATCCTATTCATCCCACCCCAAGACAATTAACAACAATCATTCCAGGGTGGGACCATTAGCAGGTTTGATTGGAAAAAAGTCAAGCCTTGACAAATGGAAGCCCAGATCCGCCACCCAACTTCGTCTTCAAGGCATGCAATTGCGAGGGACGGTTTCAAACCAGAGAGAGACTTCAGTCAAGCCTGCCTTGATCATGGAGGCCTCATTCAAGGAGGCCCTAAATCAGGGAGGAATCTTCTCTCCCCCCCAAAAAGGCATGGTGAGCCAAGTGGCACCCTCGCATGCACATTCAAAGGAGACCCTTAGGTCTATAAAAATGTGAGCCTCCTCACCCCAAAAGGAGAACAGGGCTAGAGCATTTGGAGCGACGAAGTGCTGCCGAACTATACCCCCATTCCTCTTTGTGCTTCCTACATCCCTAATTTCTCTTTTGGAAGAGAGGTTATCGGGTGAATACTAGGAACGCAATCTAGATCCAAAACCCAAGCAATCGGCCACAATACCACCCCAAACTCGTCGACACAACCCCTTAGGAAGTTTTGGACCCATCCCACTTGGATTGGTGTCAAAACTAGGCCCTAACGGTGGGCGTCCTACCCCTGGGCACCCCCCAAACTATTGCAGTCCTAATCACCCCACCCCAGAGTGATTAGAAATATGTGCATGGTTTTGCTACTGTTATTTTTGAATGCTTTTACATTTCATATACTTATGCTGTTGTTCAAGTTTCATTGCTTTCTGAGATGATTTGACCTGGTTTTTGTCACTTTATGCGTACACTAACCTATAGGGAGCACTTTCAGATACAGGGTAACCTGGGAAAAATCTGCCAAATCTGACCTTTTGGGTCATCTCAAAATGTTGTTTTTAGCCTAACCACAAGTTTGCAGGAGTTTTGGAGGCCTATGGACGGGACATTTGCAAGGTCGCCTTTTACAAGTTTTGCGATAGTCCCCAACGTCCCACCCCGAAACGATTAGAAATATATGCATGATTTCCTTACTATTATTTTTTTGCAATATGTCCTAGATGATATCCTAACGCCTCTGTTAAAGTTTCATTGCATTCTGACATGATTTGACTGTAGTTTTATTATTTTATGTGTTAACTAGCTTGTAGTGCATCCCTGTCACATACAAGAAAATTTGGGTAGGATAGGTAGATTCTAATCATCTGGGTAGTCTTAAAATCACATATAATGCCTATATCGTGAGTTTCAAGTGATCTGGATGAGTGTAGGTGGGACATTGGAGCACTCGCCTTGGAGAGGCCCCCGATAGGCAAATACGCATAACAGGGTCGTCTGACGTCGCTTCGATGCAAAATTAGGTGATACCAATTCTAGAATTTGTCCTTTACATTCATATGTCATTTTGTAATCAATTTATCAACCTTATCACTGATATCCCACAAGCGCCCGCTGGAGGCCTTGGGGATTGCATGTCTTTTGGGATACGCATATGCTATTAACGATTTGTTGTCTTTTTGTGTGCAGGATCTCACTGCCAGCAATACAATAGGGGTAAAAAGGAATGACAAACACACGAACATAAGCAGTGGCAACTTTTGGTCTGCCCCCCTTCGAATGTGGGCATGCGAAAGACCCTGGAAGCATACCGTCCGATATTGTTCTTTCGGGCATCCATTGATGTAACAAACTGTATCAAAAATTCTAAGCCCTAGAGGGGGGACGTATTGTAATAGGATTAAAAGCAATATCAATAAAGGAGGCCTCACTTTTTTTTATTTTCCCACATCTCGTTTATGCATCCTTTCCTTCATGCATTGCTCTTCGCATTCATAGGACTTAGCATTATATCCATTTTTGTTTGCATCATGTCGGTACGCCGCTCTTCTGCATTGCTTTCGATAACAGGCAAAAGTAAGGAACATCATACCGATCTTGCCTCGGCTCCTCCACTTGAATATTCGGTTCTTGCACTTATGGTGTCCGCAAAATTTTAGCAGCGCTCCACTACACACACTCGCACTCCTCCTCCTCACTGCTCCAAATCGCCAAGAAAAAAATGTTGCAAATGAGCCCAAAACCTAGTTTTGGTCCTTATATAGGCTATTAGGCCTGTAATCGTTCCACCCTGGGATGAGTGCTCTAGTTAGCGCTCATCCCACCTTGGGACAATTAAAAAATTGATATTCGTCCCACCCTGGGACGATTACAAAATTGCTATTCGTCCCACCCTGGGATGATTACAGAGCAAGAAATAAAACAACCAAAACTGCATCCAAAACATGCACCAAAAACAACAATAAATTTGCTGAACAAAGGTGCCTTTGCACCTGACATTCATGGCATGAAAAACTGCCGTCGAGGTCACAAATACTCACTATCCTACTCCCTAATAAGGCTAGCATAGCCGGACCGCTCCACGGAAAGGAGGATTTTCGATAATTTCTACCCCAATAGGCGTCAAAGAAAAGGGTCAGAACCCACCAAAAACAGGTCCGATTGTTGGAAACTGCAATAAGCGTTCAACAAAAACAAATGAAGGCACCCTTACAAACGTCATCTTGGGTCAAGCGACTCGTCGTTTTTCTCATTTTTGGTCATTCCCTCATCGATTCGTCGCTTGAGGGGGTAGTCACACTCAGTCACCAATCAACAAATACACACCCAATCAAGGAAGTGACATGCATTCAAAGAATCAACTTATTTCAAGTACGGTGGAGAAACAATTTAGTGGTTAGACATAATTCAAGGGCTCTAAAGCCTCCTTGAACCACCAAATTGTTTCTCCAACAATTATGTCTAATTATATCGGTACGATGGAGAAACAATTTGTTGCCACTTGATGGGGCGACAAGTTAGAATTTAGAGCCTCCTTGAATGAGGCCTCCATGATCAGGGCAGGCTTGACTGAAGTCTCTCGCAATTGCATGCCTTGAAGATGAAGTTAGGTGGCGGATCTGGGCTGCCATTTGTCAAGGTTTGACTTTTTGCTAGTCAAACCTGCTAATCGTCCCACCCTGGAGCGATTGCTACTAATCGTCCTGGGGTGGGACGAATAGGATTCTAATCATCCCAGGGTGGGACGAATAGGGAGCAAAGTGCTTAAAAGGTGCAAAATTGACCTCTGACCTTCCAAAACTGATTTGGGAGTGGTTAGGACCACTGTTTAACCTCTAGAGGCTGCCCTAGGGGGTATGTATGCCAATTCGGTCAGTGCTTGTAGTCACATAATTGGATTGGTGCTATTTTGGTGTCTATAGATGCCCCTTTTTGGGATGTGCTGTGTGTGGCGTAGTGCTGAGCAAAAATAGATGACCAAAGCACTTAATGATTATGTTTTCTCAGTAACCTAACCAACCTTTGATGCCCCAAGTATGGGAAGGGCATGCATTCTTTAATCCTTGCTTCTGACGAGCTAAGGAGCTTAACTCAAGTGTAACATTTTTTAGTGAGGTGTACTTGATCTTGGACATTGTTCAGACATGAATAGGCAAAGGGCGCAACCTTTTGTATGAGGAACCTTTTCTTCATACTTCCAGAATGCCAAGTGTTTGTTTAACTTGTGTTTATTGCTTGTTTGCTGCCCCAAGCAGGAGCATGATTGTCTTTGTCAATGATTCTTTGAATGCATGTCATTTCCTTGATTGGGTGTGTATTTTTTGATTGGTGACTGAGTGTGACTACCCCCTCAAGCGATGAATCAATGAGGGAATGACCAAAAATGAGACAAGCGATGAGTCACTTGATCCAAGATGATGTTTGTAAGGGTGCCTTCAGTTGTTTTCGTTGAACGCTTATTACAGTTTTCCAACAATCGGACCTATTTTTGGTGGGTTTTGACCCTTTTCTTTGATGCCTATTGGGGTAGAAATTATCAAAAATCCTCCTTTCCATGGAGCGGTCTGGCTATGCTAGCCTTCTTAGGGAGTAGGATAGTGAGTATTTGTGACCCCGACGGTTGTTTTTCATGCCATGAATGTCAGGTGCAAAGGCACCTTCATTCGGCAGATTTATTGCTGTTTTTGGTGCATTTTTTGGATGCAGTTTTTGTTGCTTTATTTCTTGCTCTGTAATCGTCCCAGGGTGGGACGAATACCAATTTTGGTGAGGGTAGTGTTGGTGGGCAGGGTGCGGGGGCTAGCAACAACCGTCCTGAGAGGTCCCATAGGACCCATGCTACTGGGGGTAGTACCAGTCGCACCGATCCTACGTGATCATGGTGGCCGACTCCCTAGGCTTTGGGGATTTTGAGCTTTTGGTTTTTTGGTGAGGTTAGAGGACCTTCTTATTGTAGCCTGAGGGCATTTTGATTATATATATATAGACTTTTTTTTTTTGATTATATATTTGTCATGGTTAATTGTTCTTTATGCACATTTATTTATGTTGATGTATGCATATGCTATTATGACTGCAGATGATGTTAGCTATATGATATAGATGTATGCATATGGAATGGATGGAATGATTTGTTGGTATACAGGCGGTGGCACCATAGACTATACAAGATTTACTGGCTTTCTGTACTATGCGATTACTTTATGAAATAACTTTGCATTTGTACTTTTTGTTTTGTATTTTTTGATGGTGATGCAAGTAATGAAATGTACAACAATTGTTTTAGAATATGGTTAAGGTTTTTTTGAGACTCAGATGCTTTAACTAAATAGTCAAGATTGTACATTATATTACAAGACTTTCAAACAAGGTACAAATTTAGACTTTAGTTTGACCAAGTTATTTCACATCCCTGTGTATGCGATTGAGTTCGTTGATGTAGTATTAATAAGATACCGCCAGTTCCAGGTAGGCTATCCACCAAACCTGTACTGAGGATCACCTAATTAGCTCCACTAACTCCTTTGTTGCATTTAGTAAGATTAATCTATGGTGTAATCTAGAATACCAAAAGCTAGCTCATCCACATGCAAACATTAATCTGTATATATGCCCAACAACTAATGCGACAGATATATCGTCATGCGGGAGGTTTGCCACCAGTGCCAGCAGGCTATCCACCAAACCGGGACTGAGGATCACCTCATGACCTTTCGAATGCTGAGAGTTCTAGGGATTCAAGTTCGACTCCCTTCTTTTCTTCAATTTTATTGGGATACTTGCTCTTATATATAGTGATAAAAATCACTGTTTATTTTTCTTTTGTTTTTGAGCAAGGGATTTGAATTTTGAGTGATGGGGATCACTATTTCTTGTGCTTTTTGATGTGTGCACTTTGAGGGTTTTGATGTCAAACTTTGGAGTTTGTACTTTGAATTTTGTAGTTTTTTGATGTTTGCAACTTTTTGAGAATTTGGGATTTTGATAGTGGTAAAAACCACTATTTATTTTGGGGAATTGGGTAGGGAAGATGCTTGTCCTTTTGCCAACTCTCAACATTCTTGGGGTCATTCGCACAGGGGGATGAGCAAGATAACCATTTCACTGATGGTAACCTAGTCTGCTATGCAGGTTCACCTTTCGTTTACACAACTTGGGAATTTTTATGTGTTTTAAGCTTGTGTTGGGATGCTATGTAACAAGGCGTGATCCAAGTAAAACTCTACCTTGTAAAAAATCGGTTTGACTTTGTACAACATTTGGCTAGAAATCTAAAGACAGCTGAATGACGAAAACCCTAAAGACATTAAAAGACAACTGACTATGATATGAAAAAAAATGCGAATGGCGTTATTCTTGTTGGATCATTTAAAAAATGGATAAATATGGAAAATGATGGCATTCCAGAGTAATTACAGTCTATGATGCATTTGACATGTATGACCAGCAAATATGCAATGTATGTATGTGATGCCTAATGCAGTTATTTTTGTGTTTTGATTTTTAAGATTATGCATGAAAGTGAGATGCAATTATTTTTGTTATTTTTGATTATCTGTTGTTTTTTTGAATATTCATTTTTGACCAAGCGATTGTGGGAACCCTTGGAGCTTTTGGCTTGACCAAAGGGATTATAGATACCTTTGGGGCGTTTTGGGTGACCAAGCGGTGGCGAGAACCCTTGGAGATTTTGGCTGGACCAAAGGGATTATAGATACCTTTGGGGCGTTTTGGGTGACCAAGCGATGGCGAGAACCCTTGGGGCTTTTGGTTTGACCAAAGAGATTATAGATACCTTTGGGGTGTTTTGGGTGACCAAGCGATGGCGAGAACCCTTGGGGCTTTTGGTTTGACAAAAGGGATTATAGATACCTTTGGGGCATTTTGGGTGACCAAGCGGTGGTGGGAACCCTTGGAGATTTTGGCTTGACCAAAGGGATTATAGATACCTTTGGGGCGTTTTAGGTGACCAAGCGGTGGCGGGAACCCTTGGGGCTTTTGGCTTGACCAAAGGGATTATATATACCTTTGGGGTGTTTTAGGTTGACCAAGCGGTGGTGGGAACCCTTGGAGCTTTTGGTTTAACCAAAGGGATTATAGATACCTTTAGGGCATTTTGGGTGACCAAGCGGTGGTGGGAACCCTTGGAGGTTTTGGTTTGACCAAAGAGATTATAGATACATTTGGGGTGTTTTGGGTGACCAAGCGGTGGTGGGAACCCTTGGAGCTTTTGGCTTGACCAAAGAGATTATAGATACCTTTGGGGCATTTTGGGTGACCAAGTGGTGGTGGGAACCCTTGGGGCTTTTGGCTTGACCAAAGGGATTATAGATACCTTTGGGGCATTTCGGTGGTGGGAACCCTTGGAGCTTTTGGTTTGACCAAAGGGATTATAGATACCTTTGGGACATTTTGGGTGACCAAGCGATGGTGGGAATCCTTGGAGATTTTGGCTTGACCAAAGGGATTATAGATACCTTTAGGGCGTTTTAGGTGACCAAGCGATGGTGGGAACCCTTGGAGCTTTTGGCTTGACCAAAGGAATTATAGATACCTTTGGGGTGTTTTAGGTGACCAAGTGGTGGCAGGAACCCTTAGAGATTTTGGTGTGGGCCATGGCTCTCTAAATGTTGAATGGCCTCAAATGACTGATGTTCAAGGGTTTTAGTTCCTTGATTCCTTCAAGAGAGGCGAGTCGGTATGTTCCAGGTCCTATTTTATTGTCGATTACATAAGGACCTAACAAATTTGCCATGAACTTGTCCCTTAAATGTGGTGGCAAGTTAGAATTTTGTTGGTTCTCTTTTAAAACCAGGTCACCGACCTGAAAGTCCCTCAGGTGAACTTTCATGTTGTATGCTTTCTTAAGCCGCTCTTGATAGATACGTAAATTCTCGAGAGCATTGACGTTTTGTTCGTCAAGTAATGTAAGCTAGTCTAACCGGGCCTGCCGTGCAGTGTCATCATCGATGAACTCTTGCATGGATATGCGTAGGGAGGGTATTTCCAACTTGAGAGGCATGACTGCCTTAGAGCCATACACTAGCGAAAATGGAGTTGCCCTAGTGGGCGTCCGAATGCTAGTGCGATAAGCCCATAGGGAAAGTGGTATTTGGATGTGCCAATCCTTATGATTATCTGCGACCATCTTTTTAAGGATGGCAACTAGCGTTTTGTTTGATGCCTCTGCTTGCCCATTTGCCTGCGGATAATAGGGTGTTAAAAAACTATGCTGAATTTTGTACTTTGTTGTCAAAGCACGCATATCTTTGTTCTTAAATGACATCCCATTATCCGAGATGATCTTGGATGGAATACCAAAATGACATATGATGTTATGTAAAATGAACTCCACAATGCGGGGCCCAGTCGTAGAGGTAAGCAAAATTACTTCCACCCACTTGGTGAAGTACTCTGTGGCCATTATGATAAACGTGTGATGACCTGACGATGCAGGGGAGATCTTTTCGATGAGATCTAAGCCCCACTACGAAAATAGCCAAGCCGATTGGATCGACTGTAAGGCCTGAGAAGGTACGTGTGTCAAGTTAGCATGGTGTTGACACTTCACGCACTTTTGCACATATGCACAACAATCTCGCTCTAAAGATGGCCAATAATAGCCCATGTGAAGAATGCACTTTGCAATGGCCATACCACTGAAGTGGCCACCACATGTACCATCATGCGCTTGGGTGATTGCCCAAGTGGACTCCTATTGGTCCAAGCAACGGAGGAGGATTCCTTCGTAGCTTTGATGGTATAAAATGTCTCCTAGCAAGACATGTTTGGCCGCTTTATATTTGAATGATATTTTCACAACGTGCGACAATCCAAGTGGGAGGCTACCTAACTTGAGATAGTCTCTTATGGGTGTGTACCAATCCTGCTGATCAAAAACCTCGATGGTATGAACGACCGATCCCTCTTGAAGTTCGTCCCTAGCAAAAGCTAAGCGGGAAAGAACTTGTAAAAATAATGTTGTGTTGCTATTAAGAGGGGTTGGAGAGAACAAAGATCCCCAGTTGGTGTGATTCAAAATATCATGGATTCAAGAGAACCTATCCTGAGATGGTTCAATCTGGATCAGGTGGATTTTTGACGTTATATCAGAGCTTGCACGCTCCATCGTGGATTGCGATAACGTTTTGACTTGAATGGTTGTCATCTCACCAAAAGGGTCTTGCGAGATTAGTGACCCCAAGGAGGCCATAGTGTTCGCAAAATGATTCGATGATCGAGGGAGTGCCTCGATGTCGTACCATTCAAGCTTTACCAAGAATTTATCCACAAGGGCTTTGTAGGCCTACAGAACTGGGCATTTGCATTGGAATACCCCTTTCACTTGGTTGACAATTAACAACGAATCACCAAAGATATTCAAGCGTTTGATGTTCATGGTGATGGCTATCTGAATACCTATGAGCAAGGCTTCATATTATGCATTATTATTGGTGTACGGGAAATAAAGTTTAAATGATAAAGGAATTGGAGCCCCTTACGGTGTGAAAAACACAATTCCTGCGCCACCCCCTTGGTCACATTTAGAACCATCAAAAAATAAGGTTATGTCGACCTGTGACTCACGCTCATCAGAATCTGGAGATTATGAGACATGGAAGACCCCATCATTAGGTAGTTCTATGGTCAGAGGCTGATCGTCTTCGAGAGGAGCCTCTGCTAGTTGATCAACGATGACTTGACCTTTGATGGACTTTTGTCCAATGAATTTGATGTCAAACTCCGTCAACAACATGATCCATTTTGCCGTGCGACTACTGTGATAAGTACAACTCATCATGTACCGCAATGGATTCTCCTTAGACACAACATACGTCGTATTGCTCAACATGTAATGGCATAGCTTTTTGGTGGCAAATACCACCGCCAAGCGTAACTTCTCAACGTATGCATAGTTAAGTTCATAACTGACTAGGGTGTGGCTAAGATAATAATTAGCCTGTTCTTTATGTAGTTCATTTTTTGGGCTAGCATGGCGCCCAGTGCCACCTTAGTAGCTGAGATGTATAAGTAGAACGACACTCCTGGTCTAGGTGGTGCCAATACTGGTGGCAAAGCCAAGTATTGTTTGATGTCATCGAAGGTTGACTGGCACTCGTCATCCCAATGAAATGCTACCTCCTTGTGTAATAATTTATTCATGGGTCGGCACTTGTCAGATAACTGCGCTATGAAGCACTTGATTGATGCGACCTTACCCTGCAAGCTTCTGAGCTGCCTGATGGTGGTTGGGGAAAGCATTTCAAGGATTTCCTTGACTTTATTTGGGTCTACCTCGATGCCTCATTTTGAGACTATGAAACCCAAGAGTTTTCTAGATGTGACACCAAATACGCACTTCTTGGGGTTTAGCCTAACTTTGTGTTCGATGAGGCGATCAAGGATCTTGCATAAGTCATCGAGATGATTTTGGCGCAAAAAATATTTCTCCAACAAATCATCCATATAATCTTCCAAAGTTTTATGCATGTGATCGTGGAAGATGTATGTCATAGCGCGTTGGTAGGTGGTGCCAACATTTTTAAGGCCAAAGGGCATGACCTTATAACAAAATGTCCCCCAAGGCATCGTGAATGCCATTTTTAGTTGATCATCGAGATTGATACGAATCTGGTTGTATCCTAAGAAACCATCCATGAGGGAAAGCATTTCGTGGCTTGCTGTAGCGTCTACCAATGTGTCGATGCTAGGCAAGGGGAAATCATCCTTGGGACTCGCTTTGTTTAAATCTCAAAAATCGATGCATATGCGAATCCTCCCATCAAGATTTTTGATGGGTACCATGTTGGACAACCATGGTGGGTAATCTACGCAAATGACAAACTATGCATCCAAAAACTTTTGTAGCTCGTATTTGACCATTAAGGCTATTGTTGGGTGCATCTTACGTAGCTTTTGCTTGACTATCTTTATTGTCGGATCAAGTGTTAAATTATGCGTGACTAGTTGTGGGTCTAGCCCCGACATGTCTTTGTAGGACCATGAAAAAACCTCATTCTTCTCTTTGAGAAGGGCAATGTAATCGACTTGCTCTTCGAGGGATAAACTTACCCCCAACTTGATGATTTGCAGATTTATTGGATCAGAACCGATGTCCACGTCAATCGTCTCTTTGACTGACATGTGGGATCTGTCCTCCAACTGGTGTGGAGTTGGAATCAGGTGGATATCATTCGCTGAATTTAGATCTGTGTTGGAAACTTCAGGTTCCTCTTCAGCATGGAAGATATCCTGAGTCTGTCTTGGGATGAAATGAAACATCTCACCGTAAGGCCAGTACTCTAATGGGGATGGTGGTGAGTCAGCACGATCCTAGTTTATGGCATCTAGATCTAGATACAATGGTTGGGTTGGATCGGCTGGATTGCAGATGGGGGCGATTAAATCAATGGAGATAATGCTGATGGAATGAATTTTGTCCCCATTACCGTGTGGGTGTTTATTTGGACATTCTTGGTGATCCTTGTACCCCAAATCTAGCTCTATGGGTACTGGCACAAAAGGATTAGCCCTATGTGTGGATAGAAATATGGGGTCTGCCCTCGGCGCTGATGGCCCTATAGGGTCTCTAGGTGGGAGTTGCTCTCTGTATGCCTGAAATGGTGGATGGAGCACTTGGTTTAAATGTACTTGATTTAAATGCCACCTATGCCTTGGTCCCATATTTAAATGTTCAAACATATCATCGATGTCTATGGGGTATTCCTGTTGCCTCATATGGTTGAGATATGCCATCTCAGTATCATCCTCATAGTCGCTATCGGATATCCATAGGCCTTCATTGGCTCCCACAACTATGTGCCCTTATGGCTGGTATAGCCTCCCACTAGGCGTTTCTTGATCACTATCCTCACTCTCTATGAGAGTCAGAAGTTTGGCACGTAGGTAGTCAACGTTGAGGAAGATATTTGGATCTTCCTTCGATGGATCACTTGGCCTTATGGCCGTCATGGGAGGCTTGTTTTGTTCGAGCATGTTAATTTGGTCCCTTCTGGGTTGTTTTGCTCTTTGCGGGAGAGCAGGATTCTCTGGAGGTAGTAATAGCCCGATCGAAACATTCAATGGAAACATTGCCATGAAGTTCTCTTGATAGTCGTCAATGGGTGTCACCTGCGAGTGATTGCTATCGGACTCAAAAGGGTCCCAAGGTGCTACCTCATAATCTGACTCATCTTCAAAAGACCCCCTTGATTTTGTTCATATCCCTCTTGGAGGTTACTTCTTGAACTTTCCCCTTCCTCGATCAAAGGGGAGGGGTTGTTGAGGTCAACAAGGTTTTTTGTTAACAATGGGAGATAATCCCCCAATGTGTATGTTGTGTTGGGATTGGCATATGGATATTGTGCCAACCCATCCCTGTTGCCTAGACCTAGGCCTTGCATGGTTTCTACCAGGATGTCGAGGGGCAAAGGGTGGTTGAACCCTACTCCTAATTTATCGTATTGCATCTGGTATCTCAGTTGACAAAGGGTGCACATTCCTTGTTTGTATCTTCCTAATCCATATCCATGCCAATTATATTGGTCTAGGTATTTCAAGGCAAAGTCCGGGTTGGACAGATAGTCAACATTATCAAAAAATGGCTCTTCATCCTCTTCATCTTGTAGGTAGGTTTCAATGCCATTATCGAGGCCCCCATATACAAAATTGGTATGATTTTGTGGGTAGCCTAAAGGGACGATAGTGCCGATGGGGGGGCGAGGTCTCTCCATGTCTTGCATGGATTCAAGCGCTGGTGTTGCCACAACATTCCACACTAGGTACTCCCCCAGGCTTGTATTGGCCATCTCAACAGTAACCGTCAATGGTTGAGGGGGAGGGAATGGGAGTTCTCCTTGAGTCCGCTCCCTGTTGGGTAAACCAGGTGTCTCGACTTCCATTCGGCTGGGCACCTCTTCGGTAGAGATGGTTGAGACTAATGGTGGTATCTCCTCTAGGGGCTTCTTCCTGTTGTCCTTTGATGTGGCCACCATAGGTGGCATCGTTGGTGAAGGAACAAACGACGAAGATGGGCCAGGTTGGTGAGTTGGGCTCAACAGCAGGGATGTAGGCGAAATTGGACCCTGTGTGGACGGATTCAATTGAAAGTCCAAATGTGTTGATGGGAGGGTCGATTGTGGCATCAGCTGCATTGCATTGCAAAACTAAAAGGGCTCTAAGTCTGGTGGGACTACATGTACTTGCCCTTTGTATGTGTATTTGAGGCATAGATGGCCTATCGAAGGGACACACTTCATGTCCCTGATCCACGACCAACCTAGCAAGGTAGGCCATCTCACCCTCAAGGATGTGACACAACATAAGAATGGTCTTTTGTCCTACTTGGATGGGCAGGAAAATTGTGCCAACCATCGAGCATAACACATCGTTGAATGCTCGAAGAGTGTAAGTGGATGCCATAATGTGGGATGTTGGCAACTTAAGGTGTTTTATGCCGCTGTCGTGATTATGTTGCTGGATGAGCAAATGTCCACCAACACCCTCTTGAATGGAATCTCGTTGACCCGTGCAATGATGTGCAGGGGTGGATCCACCATATCACCAGTCACCAGTTTCAGTTCTTCTTCCCTGAAGGTTTTGACTGGTTCTATGCATTGTATCACATGTTCCACAAAGTTGTTGAAAGAATTGGGTTCGTGGGGTTGTAGCTCAATGGCTTTGAGTATCTCCATCAGAGCCTTCCGATGGGGCAATGATTGTTGGATGAGCTCATAAATGGAGAGCGTAGCCGACATGGTCCTTAAACTTTGAGTAAGTTTAGTCAGAATTATGGCCACTGGTCTAGGCGGAGGAGGTTGCGTAGGGTGTTGTGGAGCTTGTGACATTGATAGAACATCTCCTGTAGCTGCCGTGGGTGCAGTCGTGTTTGGGTATCTTTTGTTCCGTGTCACGATACTTATCATCCCTACGTATCCTTGCATGGGGCAGTTTTGTGTTACCTTGTTCACTTGTAAAGTCTTTGCCTGCGCGTCATGGGCAGGCAGGGGGTCTTTGAAGACCTCCATCTATTGGTTGCTCAGCGCTATGGGCTTATCTACCGCGAGTGTTTTGTTGTCTATCAAGTCCTACACTAAGTATTTGAATTTCCAACAAGTGGAGATTTCATGTCCTTTCTGCAGATGAAATCTACAATATAAGTCTTCCCTATAGCCCTTGGGTTTTGGCGTGTTGGGGTCTATGGGTAGACTTTCTGGCAAGTTTATCAGGTTTTTTGTGAACAAGCGGTCAAATAAGGAGTCTCTAGACTCTGTGAAGTGTGTGAATTGCCGCTTAGGGCGACGCTGCTAATTTTGCTCTTGTTTATGATTTTCCTTTTCATAGTTATCAAGAGGCACTGCCTGATAATTAGCCTTTGGAGGCTGTGCCGTTTGTGCAGGCTTTGGTATAGTTATGGCAACCTCATTGATTGTGACGGGTTTCGGTTGTGTGGGCCCAGTTTTAGCATTTTTGGGCCACTCTTTCTTGTGTAGCTTGGCAATATCATCGTCTTGTATTTTGATCTCCTCAAATTTCCTTAGGTTTTGGTGCGTTGGGGTCTATGGGTCGAGTTTTTGGCAAGTTTATCAGGTTTGCCACAAACAAGCGGTCAAATAAGGAGTCTCTAGACTCCATGAAGTGTGTGAATTGCCGCTTAGGGCAACACTGCTGATTTTGCTCTTGTTTATGATTTTCCTTTTCATAGTTATCAAGAGGAACTGCCTGATAATTAGCCTTTGGAGGCTATGTCGTTTGTGCAAGCTTTGGTATAGTTATGGCAACCTAATTGACCACGACGGGTTTCGATTGCGTGGGCCCAGTTTTAACATTTTTTGGCCACTCTTTCTTGCACGGCTTGGCAATATTGCTGTCTTGTATTTTGATCTCCTCAATTATATGGGTTTGCACCAGGGCTTCTTTGAGGGTGGCATATTGCTGCAGCTGCAATAGCACGGAGATTGACCTTATGCAACTCTTTGAAAATATTTGAGTCATGTTAGCCATGGGAGGGAGGTAAGGTAGCTTTGAAAGCAATGTCCTCCATCGATTCCCATAAGCAGCCATGGTATCATCATCATACTACTTAAGGCCAACTAGGTCGCTTAAGGATGCCTTCTTCTTGGTGTTGAAGGCAAAACATTCAAGGAACGCATCCACTAGCTAGTCTAGATTGTTGATGCTATGCTTCGACAGCTAGGTAAACCAGTCTGAGGTAGGGCGTGCGAACCTGGTTATAAACGTTCTCAGAAGCAATCCATTATTGTCCTGAATGCCAAAGCATTGACTCAGGAACCTTGTTACGTGCTCTTGGCCATCCTCATCCCCTCTAAAAATTGCCAATTGAGGCATTTTGAAGTGGTCGGGGTATGGGGGTGTCGAAACTGAAGGATGTACAAGGTGACTGTGGAGTTGGCATAAGATGGGCTTTTGGGGCCCTGAAGTCTTAGTCTCCACAGATTCGCTCTAGCAGTGCTTTGTATGCATCAGAGGATTTGATTTCCTCTTCTTTGGTTTGTTCCTATTGTGAATTATGAAGAACTTGAGGCCTATGGAGGGGTAGCCGGATAGCGCCCCCTGCCTTGGTAGGGTGTTTCAGCCCACTCTTCTTCTCGCTCAAATTCCTCATAGGCCTTTTGAGGAGTTTTTGGGCGTGACCTAGAAACATGGACAGGTGCCCGGGGAAGGCGCCCATCATTGGTTCTAGGAGTGGTCTCCCGCTCAGGTCTAGGAGGTCTTGGAGGCAACGCTTGATAAGGTCGTGGAGACCTGTCTCGTACTAAGGGGTTGTGCCTCTCATAAATTTCTATCTTATATGTGCGAGGGGTTGGAATCCTCTCATGCATAGTGTTCTAGAGCAGTTCATCTATCTGGCGTTGAATGCGCTCTTTGTTAAGATGATACAGTTGTTCTAGCTGCTACTGATCTTGCCTAAGCTGCATGATTTGTGCTTGGTGGGTGGCATGTTTGGAAAATGCCAAGTTGATTTGTTCCATCGTCCTAGGTCTAGGAGGCCTAGATGCCTCCCATACACATCTATATTGGTCATGGTGATTCGAGATCTCTATGGGTCACTTTCCTCTGTCGAGGTTAGCAGCATTCACCCGAGGCTCTGGCCTCAATAGGTGATCTTGATAATCAGCAGGTGTGGAGGTGCATTGCTCCCATGCGGTGTATTGCTCTTGAGGAATATACTGGTTTTCCTTGTGCTCCCTTTTGTACATGTGAAAGGGACGGGCAGAGTTGGCTCGCCCTATCTAAAGAGCCCTGCGCTCTAGATTTGGCCTATTAGTTCTAATAGTAATGAGGGGTGGAGGAGGAATGATATAATCATGTGGGCCCTCCTTATGAACCCTATGCTTCTCTAGTGCTTCATTACATAGTGGCCACTCATAATGAGTGTCTAAGGGGGCCTTCCCATGTGTGTACTCCTCCTGAGAGGATCTATGTTGAACGGGAGTGCCCCTCAAAGGGGTGGCTCTATAGTCTTTTTTTGTAGTGGCATAGTGTGGACTATATTGTGGGTCAGCCTGCCAAGGTGGTATAATCAAGTCCTTGGGGCTATAACGAAGGTGACTTGTGCCTCCTTGTATACTTTTCATAGCTTCTGCCCGTGAGTGGGCTTGGCCACGGGTATACACCATGGTGGTGGTTTTTCTAAAAAGATATGTATATTTTTATCTCCTTTACAATTTTTATGCTATACCAAACAAAAGGGGACCACACAAACAAAGAAATGATTATCTTGTTTACAGATTAAATGTGTGTCCTAGATCTGGTTCAGTGTGTTTGATTTTTTTTGTTATGTAAATCTTGTAAAGAAAACTTTGTTATACATGCACAATGAGGGCTCTTGTATCTCCAAAATGGTCACCCCTTCAATATACCATTGCCAGGCCGTTATACCGAACCTCTCAATATACTCGCCCTTACGTGAGGGAAACTATTGGTATGCGAGAGCATAATAGTAAGTGGAACATAGGCGGTACGAAAGGGGGATCGCTCTATTTTTGACACCTATCATAGAAGACTTATCCTCATGCACGAGGAATCACCCCCGTTACACTTGGTCAACTTTCGTCAGGATTTACGTCTAGCAATAGTCGTGATCAAGGTATATGTATGCAACATCCAAGCCAAGGTGGTGATGAAATCCACCATTGGTCTTGATCAAGTGTTGGGGTATTAAGACCAAATCCTTGTTGTTAATTTTATTAGGTGGTGTGTGTGGTTCCTTTTAATTGTGTAAAGAAAGAAAACATACAACAAAAGATGATTTTCACTAATGCAATGCTTTAGAGTACGTTTTATCTTTCAGAGATAATTAGTAGCAAAAAGGAAATCACAAAACCTAACTAGAACTAAAACCTAGAATGAGGGCTTGCAATTTGTGCAAGTATCATGCAAGCAAACCAGAGAAAAATGCATTCCTAATCAAGTTCTTTCCATATAATTTACTCTATGTTTTTATATTTTTCTTTATTGTGAGAAATGAGAACAAACTACTTAACCTTTCTATGCAAGTGTTTGAAAATAAAGCAAATAAAACAGAAAATTGCAAAAACAAAAAGTAGAAAAACACAGAGGATGTGCAGAAGGCCTACCTCTTCTCTGTCTAAACCAGATGCCTCTGAGTTTTTGCTTAGAAAATGCATAGATCTCTAATCATCCTGGGATGGGATGAATAGTAGGTCTGTATTCGTCATAGGGTGGGACGAATATGTATTCATCTCGGGGTGGCACGAGTAGCAGTCCAACGCTCGAATGAGTAACACCTGCAAAGAAACCACAAAATTTGGATCAAAAACTTGATCTTAATAGCAGGGGATAGGGTCCCACCATGATCGCCACTAAAAGCAACACAGAAAGACAACGTATCGATATGATGCAAACAAAAGTAGATACAGATGCTAAGTCCTACGAATGCATGAAGGAAATGATGCATAAACGAGATGTGAGCAAACAAAAAAAAGTAGGGCCTCCTTTATTGATATTGATTTTAATATGATTACAATACATCCCCCCTCTAGGGCTCAAAACATTTGATACAGTTTGTTACATCAATGGATGCCCGAAAGAACAAGATTAGATGGTACACTTCTAGGGTCTTTTGCAGGCCCACATTCGAAGGGGGCAGGCCAAAAGTTGCTGCCACTTGTGTCTATGTGTTCATCATTCCTTTCTACCCCTCTCGTATTCCTGGAGGTGAGATCCTGCACATAGAAAGACAACAAATCGTTAATAGCATATGCGTATCCCGAAAGACATGCAATCCCCAAGGCCTCCAACGGGCGTTTGTGGGATATCAGTGATAAGGTTGAGAAATTGATTTCAGAATGACATATGAATGTAAAGGACAACTTCTAGAATTGGTATCACCTAATTTTGCATCGAAGCGACGTCGGATGACCCTGTTATGCGCGTTTGCCTATCGGGGGCCTCTTCAAGGCGAGCACTCCAATGTCCTTCCTACGCTCATACAGATCACCTAAAACTTATAGGTTAGGCATTATATGTTATTTTAAGACTACCCAGATGATCGAAATCTGCCTATCCTACCCAATTTTCCCTATATGTGACAGGGGCGCACTATGAGCTAGTTAACACATAAAATAATAAAACTACAGTCAAATCATGTCATAATGCAATGAAAATTTAACAAAGGCATTTGGATATCATCTGGGACATATTGCAAAAATAATATTAAAGAAATCATGCACAAATTTCTAATCGCTCCAGGGTGGGATGTTGGGGACTGTCACAAAACTTGCAAAAGGCGACCTTGCAAATGTCCCATCCAGAGGCCTCCAAAGCTCCTGCAAACTTGTGGTTAGGCTAAAAATGACATTTTGAGATGACCCAAAAGGTCATATTTGGCATATTCTACCCAGGTTACCCTGTATCTGAAAGCGCTCCCTACAGGTTAGTATACGCATAAAGTGACAAAAACCAGGTCAAATCATCTCAGAAAGCAATGAAACTTGAACAATAGCATAAGTACATGAAATGTAAAAGCATGCAAAAAGAATAGTAGCAAAACCATGCACAAATTTATAATCACTCCGGGGTGGGGCGATTAGGACTACAGCAGTTTGGGGGGCCCTTAGGGGCAGGACGCCCACCATTTAGGGCCTAGTTTTGACACCAATCCAAGTGGGATGGGTCCAAAACTTCCTAGGGGTTTGTGTCAAGGAGTTTGGGGTGGGATTGTGGCCGATTTCTTGGGTTTTGGATCTGGATTGCGTTCCTAGTATTCACCCGATAACCTCTCTTCCAAAAGAGAAATTAGGGATGTAGGAAGCACAAAGAGGAATGGGGGTATAGTTTGGCAGCACTTCATTGCTCAAAATGCTCCAGCCCTATTCTCCTTTTGGGGGGAGGAGGCTCACCTTTTTTTAGACCTAAGGGTCTCCTTTGAATGCGCATGAGAGGGCGCCACTTGGCTCACCATGCCTTTTTGGGGGAGAGAAGATTCCTCCCTGATTTAGAGCCTTCTTGAATGAGGCCTCCATGATCAAGGCAGGCTTGACTGAAGTCTCTCTCTAATTTGAAACCGTTCCTCGTAATTACATGCCTTAAAGGCAAAGTTAGGTGGCGGATCTGGGCTGCCATTTGTCAAGGTTTGACTTTTTTCCAGTCAAACCTGCTAATCGTCCCACCCTGGAGCGATTGCTGCTAATCATCCTGGGGTGGGATGGATAGGATTGTAATCGTCCTAGGGTGGGACGAATAGGGAGCAAAGTGCTTAAAAGGTGCAAAATTGACCTTTGACCTTCCAAAACTGATTTGGGAGTGGTTAGGACCATTGTTTAACCTCTGGAGGATTCCCTAGGGGGTATGTATGCTAATTCGGTTAGTGCTTGTAGTCACATAATCAGATTGGTGCTGTTTTGGTGTCTACACTATGCAAAAAACACTCCCTAATTAGAATAACCAAAAGCTTATTGTAGTTGAATAATATAAGCCAAAAATATGAAAGCATAAGATAGATCAAAAGTAAATACAAAAGCAAAGAAAAAAGAGGAATGCAATGAAACAAAACCAACACATAAAAAATTCAAAACACAAAACTATGTAGGGCTTATTTACAAGGTAGTACTCAAACACTCTCAAGCACTAAAGTAGTGTTTGAGGAATTTTATGTTCCATGGTAATAGGACATCCTCTCTATTTAGGATTTTTAGCCTGAAGGTATTCTCTCCTAAAATATCTAATTTCTAGGAGGGACCTAGCCAAAGAGGATCAAATTTTCTACAATCACCTTTATTTTCATAAGTCTTATCCCATAGTAACACCAAATTTACAATTTTGAAGGCCTTTATTTTGGATATCTTATCAAACCATCATTTTATCATTCCTTGATGCTTACTCAAATGTTGTAGCACATCTTCCTTTTTATCATCCAAACTCATTAAATTGAATAGCCTAACTTCAATCCTATCATCTATTTCCAAGTAGTTTTTCATGAATTGTAGGATAAGGATATTGAGGTCTATGGGAAAGATAAGACCTTGACCATAAAAAAAATTATAGGGAGATGTGTCTAATGAAGACATCATCCTAATCATGTCTAACCACAATGCATACTTTAGTTTATTATACCAGTCCTTGAAATTTTTATCCAAAAATTTCTTAATTATTTCCAACAAGGTTTTTGTTAGCTGATTCTACTACTCCATTACCTTGAGGATAGTAATTGGAAGAAAATTTTAGAGTTACCTTATTATCATAAAACCATTCAACAAATTGCAAAGAAGAGAAAGTAGGTCCATTATCACATACCAAAGCATATGATATGCCAAATCTGGTCACAATGTTATCTTCGAGGAATTGGATCATGATCTCTATTGTGTAGTTTTTGGATGCTTGATACTTTATCAAATGAGTGTAATAATCAGTGGTAATCAAGATGAATTTATGGTTGGCTAATGAATTAGGATTGATAACACCAAAAACATCTAGCCCTTACTATGCAAATGAACAAGATTCAATCATTGGTCACAATAGCATGAGAGAATTCCTTTATCGATTAGCTATGATCTGGTAAACATGATATGATCGGGTATGTGCATGTGCATATTTAAATACATGGGGATAAAAATAACTAGCTCTTAGTATTTTGTATGTTATACCATTTTATGAGCCATATCTTGTTCCATATTTGCCATGAAAATCTTTTAGGACTTCAACTTCTTATTTGGTAAAAATCTCATATAGATTCCCTTATGGTTTTTTTGGTATAGAATACTTGATTTTATCATGAAGTTTATATTTTTGAGACACAACACTCTTCTTTGGGTGGAATTTAAGTGATCAAGATTGTTGACCCCCAAAAGGATGTTCTTACTTTGGTGGGTCCAAGACACATCTCCCCGAGGGGCGCACAAGATGGTGCACCCTAATTCAGCCTTGTGCGCTCCATGTCCTTGGAGAGCACTAAGATACCCTTGGGTGCACAAGTTGTGCCCCCAAGCCAAGCTTGTGCACTCCATGTCCTTGGAGCACACTAAGAAACCCTTGAGCGCATAAGTTATGTGCCCAAATCCAAGCTTGTGCGCTCCACTAGGCCCCCGTCAGGCGCACACCCTTGTGTGCCTGCCTCTAGCCCATGTGCCCCATTGGGGATGGGGCGCACAATATCCATTAGGGGTGCACAATCTATACATCCTACCCAAAGTTAGTGTGCTCCATGGGAAGGGGGAGTGCACAACAGTCCCATGGGGCGCACAAGGTCGTGTGCCCCATCATAAAGCTCATGCACTCCAAAGGGTGGAGCACACATGAACCTGAGAGGGGTGCACCACCCTATGCACCCCAAAGAATCTTGTGCTCTTTACTTTGATGGAGCACACTAAATACTCAAGGAGCGTACATCTTGTTTGCCCCAAAACCCAACGTGCGCTCCATTACATTGGAGTGCATGCACAAATCCCTAGAGCACACAAACTATGTGCTCCTCCCCCAGCCAGTGCGCTTCGCTCTTAAAGCAAAGTGCACAACCTCTGTCGAGGTGCATAGGTTTGTGTGTCCCATCCTGAGTCTGCACGCCCCTCCCATCGGGGAGCACAAGCTATGCGTTCACCTCTGGGTTGTGTACTCCACTATGATGGAGCACACAAAATTAGTTAAGGGCACATAACCTGAAGAACATGGACTTATACTGAGAGGGGGGGTGAATAGTATAAGACTTAACCAATTAATAATTTTAACTTTAGATAGCAGTGGCATCAACACAACATTAATCAAGACAGAAAGCATCACACATTGAAGACCCATTTTTAACGTGGTTCACCCAAAATGGTTGGGCTACGTCCACAAAAACTTTTCTCTAAAAGTTATCTCAAAGTTCTTTGGGAATCCTTCCCAATTACAATGTTTATGAGCCTCGGCCCAAAGGAGATACCTTCCCCCAATCAGAATTTATGAGCCTCTGTTCAAAGGAGATACCTTCCCCAATCAAAATTTATGAGCCTCTGCTCAAAGGAGATACCTTCCCCTCGCTCCGGAAATGATCCCTCGGAAGATCAACTGCCTCTACCTCTTGCCAGCACGTGGAACTCCTTTCCACCGAAGACCTCCTGTCCTCAATGCTTAGCCTAAGAGACCTCTGCCTTCTATGATCACGTCCATAGCAGCTCAGCAACCTGTACCAAACACAATTAGTCGGTCTAGTACAAGTCTTCCTCTGTCTGTCAGATCTGTCCAACTCTTGAACAAATCAATCCTCTGCATACAAGCCTTCTCAAAGACTTGCCAAATTTGTCCTCGGGTTCTTCTCATAGAACCAATGCACCTCTGTCCTCAAGTTCTCTGCTAGAACTATCAAACTCAGCTCACAAGTCCTCTGCTAGGACCTGTCCAAATCTGCTCACAAGTCCCCACCGAAACCTGTCCAAAAACTGCTCACAAGTCCCCACCGAAACCTGTCCAAAACTGCTCACAAGTCCCCATAGAAACCTGTCCAAAACTGCTCACAAGTCCCCACCAACCTATCCAAAAAGCTCACAAGTCCCCACGGAACCTGTCCAAGAACTTACTCACAAGTCCCCACTGGAACCTGTCCAAAAACTGCTCACAAGCAAGCTCACCAAGAAAAACTTTCTTAGTAGGAAATCACAAAGTGAATTGTTAGAGACCCAATGTGATTTGTCAAACTCATAGAAGCATAAAGAGAATTGTTAGAGACTCAATATGTTCTATACTCAAATCCCAATCTCAAAACTCAACTCAAATCAACTCAACTCAATCTCAATCTCAAATCTGAAAACTCAACTCAATATCCGAAATGGATAGGATAGAATGTTTTCTTTCAAGAACATGAAACCCCAACAATTGCCAACTATGCAAAGAATCACATAACAATGATACTCATGTTATTTTCACCATCAATTAGGGTTTCAACAACAATGCTCATCAAACAAGGTTTAGTCAACCAACACCATTCAACTCAACATCAACCTTGAAGCATTCAACCAATCATCACAAGAAAAGGAAACAAGTAGAAATCCTTTTCCCTCCAAAGATATTTGAACAAAACAACCACCAACACAATATCACCAAATGCAAAGAATAACTTGCTCAAATCAACTCAATGGAGTAAGCCCAATATCATGAATCAAGTAAAGCAATAACTTGATCAAACAACCTCTATGGAAGCAACTCAACCATCAAACTCAAAACAGCCAACCAAGGGTTCCACCAACTCAATGCAAGTAGCTAGACTCACAAATATAAACCCTAGTGCACAAAGCTTCCACTATCTCAAACCAAAAATTATGCATTCACCAAAAACTCTCCTTAAGGATAACAATGCATAAGTAGTCTTCAACAAACCAGAAAATAGGATTTACACCTAGCCAAAGGATACCTAGTAGAATACCTTTTCACTCCAACCTTATTTCAGAAAACATACACCAATCATACTCATAAGAAGAATGTGCCCATACCTTATTGGAGTAGAAGATAATTGAACCTTCAAGCTTATAAATCGCTGTCCAAGAAACTTCGAATTTTGTGGCATAAAGACGTTTTAATAAAAACGTGTGTTACTCTAGCAAAGCACCCCCGCGAGACTCGAAACGGTGACCTCCGCCAATGCAGCGCCCAATAGCAGCCTTCGCTGCCACTAGCCCACGCGGGCTACGAAGTTCACAAGTGAACTTCCCTCCACTTCACCCTCAAAAAAACTCCCGAAGACTTTTCAACCGCACGTGCTTCTAAGTCTTCCTTCGATCGCAGCGAATACAGAGCACAAACACCGCAAATTGCATTCGGGGAATTTCAAATTAATTAGCCTTCCAACCTTAGGAGTTGGAGAATAAATAGTCTCTTCGAAGACACCTTGACGTCAACGGAAATAAAGACCATTTCGAAATTAATCAAAAGTCTTTTCAAAAAGGGTTTAAAAACCCTTAAATAATTTTAATAAATTAAGAATAAAAAAAGGTTTAAAAACCTTTAAGTATTTTTAATAAATTAAAAATAATTTCTCCCTTAATTAATTAAATAATTAATTAATTAAAACCTTGAAGGGTTTTAAATAATAATTAAATAAATAATAAAGAGAACCTCCATTGGTTTTAATAAAAACCATTTAACTTGGTTTTAATAAAAATCGGTTTGGTTTTAATGAAAAACCCTTGCCAATGGAATCTCTCCACATCCTCTTAACATTAATGCCATTTCCTTTTGACATCAATGACAACTCATAGACAAGAAGCTAGGATCTCAAACCCAAAATTGCCAACAATCTCCCCCTTTGTCATTGATGGCAAACCATGCTTCTCAACAACACGGAAACTCAACATAAACAAATCCCCCTGTCTTGAGGCTTTCCTCTTCACTTTGAAGCTCTCCCCCTTACTCATATCTCTCCCCCTTTGTCATCAATGGCAAAGGGTCACCTTTGGGGCTCGGGACTAAGAATGAGCCTCTTAGCTTAGTCCCTCCCCCACCTCCTGATGAGGTGATTAATTCCGGGGTGGGAGTACAACTCCCAATTTCTCCCTTAGATACTCAAACGTATCTCTTGGAAGAGGTTTGGTGAAGATATCTGCAATCTGCTCTTTAGTAGACACATACTCTACCTTGACTCGCTTGTCTTGCACTTTCTCCCTTAGAAAGTGATACTTGATGGAAATATGCTTTGTCCTTGAGTGCATTACCGGATTTTTGGAAATACTTATGGCACTTGTATTATCACAAAGTATGGAGATGGGTTGTTCATGCTTGACTTTGAAATCCTCCAAGGTGGTTTTCATCCATAAAACCCATGTACACCCAACCACTCTCGCTATGTATTCAGCCTCTCATTGTAGATAAGGAAACCGAAGGTTGTTTCTTACTTAGCCAAGAAACCAAACTCTTTCCCAGAAAGAATGCTCCACCACTAGTGCTTTTCCCGTCATCAATACCGCCTGCCCAATCTGCATCTCGTATAAGCTGTGAGGGTGAAATCATCACCTTTGGGATACCAAAGCCCAAAGTCCATAGTGCCCTTCAGATATCTGAATATCCTCTTAACTGCTATAACATGAGAATATTTTGGAGCTGCCTGAAATCTTGCTACTAACCCAATTGCCTGCATGATATCTGGTCTGGTAGCTGTAATATATAATAAACTACCAATCATAGATCTGTACAACCTTTGATCTGCCGTTGGAGATTCATCATCTTTACTCATCTTGCACCCTATAATCATTGGAGTACACACTGGTTTGTTGTCCATCATCCCAAATTTCTTCAACATTTCTTTGATATACTTTCCTTGAGAGAGAAATATACCATCCTTTGATTGAGAAATCTGAAGACCTAAAAAGAATGACAACTCTCCAATCATAGACATCTCAAATTCCTTCTACATGGTGTTAGCAAAAACTTTGCACATCTGAGTATTATTTCCCCCAAAAATAATATCATCAACATAGACAACCATAATCAACATATCATCATTTTCATTCTTAATATACAAATTGCTATCTGCCACGCCTTTCCTGAAGCCTTGCTCATGAAGATACCTATCAAGTCTTGAGTACCAAGCCCTAGGTGCTTGCTTTAACCCATACAAGGCCTTTTTTAGTTTACACACATAGTCTGATTGTTCCGAGAGAGACACTCCTTCTGGCTGTTCTATGTAGACTTCTTCTACCAACACCCCATTTAGAAAAGCTGACTTTACATCCATTTGATATACCTTGAATGATTTGAAGCTTGAAAGGGCCAAAAATATTCTGATAGCTTCAAGACGAGCAACAAGAGCAAACGTCTCTTTGAAATCAACACCTTCTACTTGAGCATAACCTTTGCAGACTAACCTAGCTTTGTTTCTGACAATCTTTCCATCCTCATTGAGTTTATTTCTGAATATCCATTTTGTGCCAATGACATTCTTGTCCTTAGGTCTTGGAACCAATTCCCAAGTTTCACTTTTCTCTATTTGATTTAGCTCTTCATCCATTGCTTTTACCCAAAACTTATCTCGCACATGCTTCACTGAAATATTTTGGCTCAATCTGAGATAATAATGAAACATTTGTAGAATCATGTGAAGGAATGACTCTTCTTCTTGTTTGCCCGCTATTTGGATCACCAATGATCAAATCTTTGGGATGATGTTTCTGAACATATCATGAAGGAGTTTTGGGAAGCAGCTTGTTGTCTTTCCTCTTCTTCATCCGAAACCTCTCTTGAATTCTTCTTGACAAATTTCATCACTGAGTTCCTTGACTGGTTCTCTTATCCCTGTCTTTTCATCAACTATTACATTTATGCTCTCTACAACTGTATGAGTTCTTTTGTTGAAGCATCTGTAGGCCTTGCTTCTGCTAGAATATCCAAGAAAGATTCCCTCATCACACCTAGGATCAAACTTACCCAAATTCTGATCTTCCCTTCGGATGAAGCACTTACTCCCAAACACTTTGAAGTATTTTACTGTAGTTGGTCTTCCTTTCCACAACTCATAAGGAGTTTTATGATGATTGACTCTAAGTTGGGCCCTAGTGATAATGTAGACTGTCGTACTGACTGCCTCTTTCCAAAAACCATCTGAAAGTTTTGACTCATTTAACATAGCTCTAGCCATATTTTCAATAGTTCTGTTTTTCCTTTCAACTACTCCATTTTGTTGAGGAGTTCTTGCTGTTGAATATTCTCTTTTGATTCCTTGTTGCTCACAGTATTCCACAAATTCATTTGAAGTGAACTCTCCTCCTCTATCTGATCTTAAGCATTTGATTCTCTTGTCAGTCTCATTTTCAATCATTTCTTTGAAAGCTTTAAATTTTTCAAAAGCTTCGGATTTTTCTTTGAGAAAAGTAACCCAAGTCATTCTAGAATAATCATCTATAAACAACATGAAGTAGCTTTCTCCCTGAATGCTCTGAGTTCCGGTAGGGCCACATAAATCAGTATGAATAAGATCCAATGGTTTTGAAGAAGTATACCCTTTTGATTTGAAACTGGTTCTGGTCTATTTTCCATGTTGACAAGGACCGCAAATGATGTTATGGGGCCTTTTTATTTTGGGCAAGTCTCTAATCGCTTCCTTGTTACTAATATTGACAAGATTATCAAAGCTCAAATGCCCCAATATTTTATGCCATAACCAACTCTCATCTTCTTGAGTTAGAAAACACTTTTCCTTTTTTATCTCACTTAGCATGTAAAGATTGTTTGGAGTCCTTGTAGCACTAGCAATGAGTTTTCCATTTTTTTCTTTACTTATCTCACATCTATCTCGAAAAGAAAGATACTATGTGCCCTTGATCACAAAGTTGAATCACACTTAGAAGATTATGTCTTAGGCCTTCTACATAAAGCACATTTTCTGTTTTGGATTTCCCATCCAAACTAAGAGTCCCTTTACCACAGATTTTAGCTGACCTATTATCTCCAAAACTGACTGTTCCTCTGTTTGTTTCTTTTAAGACCAAAAACTTTTCCTTTTCACCAATCATATGTTTTGAACAACCACTATCAAGATACCATTTTTCTACTTTGTCTTGAGCATGAAAAGCAGTTTGAACTATCATTGACTTAGATTTGATCTCATTTCTCTTTTTAGTGAACTCAAGGCTAGATCTATCCAAACTGCACATCCTTGCTATATGCCCAAAATTCTTGCACTTGTAACACATGACATTTTTATTCATAAGAGGTGCAAAAGAGTTAACATTTTCCTTACTATGGCTATTCAAAGACTTATTGCAATGCATAGCTTTGTGACCAAATTTCTTGCAGGAAAAACAATAGCCATGGAAAGTATTATGTAACCTGTTTTGATGCCTTGGATGATTGTTCTTCTTGTGACCAACTGGAATCCACCGCTCTTCGGGATGAAGATTGATCTTGCTCGAAGACCCTATTTCATGAATGGTGATACAATCCTTCTTTTGCTTTTCACACGGAGTATTCTGTCCGAGAGCCAACTGTTCCAACTTCACTCTAAGAGACATAACCTCTTCTTCTAGTTTCTCGCAATCAGCTTCCTTTCCTTTGAGAGCCTCTGTCGGAACTCTGTTCAACCTTCTTCCCTTCTTCGACTAGAATTTTGAAGTCTATAACACTTTGAGACAATTCTGATCTTGCTATCTCTTCTTCCTCACATTGATGCTTGAGAACAGAATTCTCTTCCCTAAATTTCTCAAGCTTTCTTAAAGCCAAGAAGAATTCACCTTTGAGATCGAACTCAACCTCTTCATCTCTTTCTGAATCTGTATGTTCCTCTGATAGATCCTTCTCCAAGCTGTTAGGCTCTTTCTAGAGAGACCTGCTCTGATACCAATTGAAGAACATGGACTTATACTGAGAGGGGGGTGAACAATATAAGACTTAACCAATTAATAATTTTAACTTTAGATAGCAATGGCATCAACACAACATTAATCAAGACAAAAAGCATCACACATTGAAGACCCATTTTTAACGTGGTTCACCCAAAATGGTTGGGCTACGTCCACAAAAACTTTTCTCTAAAAGTTATCTCAAAGTTCTTTTGGAATCCTTCCCAATTACAATGTTTATGAGCCTCGGCCCAAAGGAGATACCTTCCCCCAATAAGAATTTATGAGCCTCTTCTCAAAGGAGATACCTTCCCCAAATCAAAATTTATGAGCCTTCTCCTCAAAGGAGATACCTTCCCCTCTACTCTGGAAATGATCCCTCAGAAGATCAAGCGCCTCTACCTCTTGCCAGCACGTGGAACTCCTTTCCACCGAAGACCTCCCGTCCTCAATGCTTAGCCTAAGAGACCTTTGCCTTCTATGATCACGTCCACAGTAGCTCAGCAACCTGTACCAAACATAGTCAGTCGGTCTAGTACAAGTCTTCCTCTGTCTGTCAGATCTGTCCAACTCTTGAACAAATCAATCCTCTGCATACAAGCCTTCTCAAAGACTTGCCAACTCGTCCTCGGGTTCTTCTCATAGAACCAATGCACCTCTGTCCTCAAGTTCTCTGCTAGAACTATCAAACTCAGCTCACAAGTCCTCTGCTAGGACCTGTCCAAATCTGCTCACAAGTCCCCACCGAAACCTTGTCCAAAACTGCTCAAGCCCCCCACTCGTCCCCCCTTCCCCCGTCCCCTCCCCCTCCCCCTCCGCTCACAAGTCCCCACCAGAATCGTCCAAAAACTCAGCAAGCTCACCAAGAAAAACTTTCTTAGTAGGAAATCACAAAGTGAATTGTTAGAGACCCAATGTGATTTGTCAAACTCATAGAAGCATAAAGAGAATTGTTAGAGACTCAATATGTTCTATACTCAAATCCCAATCTCAAAACTCAACTCAAATCAACTCAGCTCAATCTCAATCTCAAATCTGAAAACTCAACTCAATATCCGAAATGGATAGGATAGAATGTTTTCTTTCAAGAACATGAAACCCCAACAATTGCCAACTATGCAAAGAATCACATAACAATGATACTCATGTTATTTTCACCATCAATTAGGGTTTCAACAACAATGCTCATCAAACAAGGTTTAGTCAACCAACACCATTCAACTCAACATCAACCTTGAAGCATTCAACCAATCATCACAAGAAAAGGAAACAAGTAGAAATCCTTTTCCCTCCAAAGATATTTGAACAAAACAACCACCAACACAATATCACCAAATGCAAAGAATAACTTGCTCAAATCAACTCAATGGAGTAAGCCCAATATCATGAATCAAGTAAAGCAATAACTTGATCAAACAACCTCTATGGAAGCAACTCAACCATCAAACTCAAAACAGCCAACCAAGGGTTCCACCAACTCAATGCAAGTAGCTAGACTCACAAATATAAACCCTAGTGCACAAAGCTTCCACTATCTCAAACCAAAAATTATGCATTCACCAAAAACTCTCCTTAAGGATAACAATGCATAAGTAGTCTTCAACAAACCAGAAAATAGGATTTACACCTAGCCAAAGGATACCTAGTAGAATACCTTTTCACTCCAACCTTATTTCAGAAAACATACACCAATCATACTCATAAGAAGAATGTGCCCATACCTTATTGGAGTAGAAGATAATTGAACCTTCAAGCTTATAAATCGCTGTCCAAGAAACTCCGAATTTCGCGGCATAAAGACGTTTTAATAAAAACGTGTGTTACTCTAGCAAAGCACCCCCGTGAGACTCGAAACGGCGACCTCCGCCAATGCAGCGCCCAACAGCAGCCTTCGCTGCCACTAGCCCATGCGGGCTACGAAGTTCACAAGTGAACTTCCCTCCACTTCACCCTCGAAAAAACTCTCGAAGACTTTTCAACCGCACGTGCTTCTAAGTCTTCCTTCGATCGCAACGAATACAGAGCACAAACACCGCAAATTGCATTCAGGGAATTTCAAATTAATTAGCCTTCCAACCTTAGGAGTTGGAGAATAAATAGTCTCTTCGAAGACACCTTGACGTCGATAGAAATAAAGACCATTTCGAAATTAATCAAAAGTCTTTTCAAAAAGGGTTTAAAAACCCTTAAATAATTTTAATAAATTAAGAATAAAAAAAGGTTTAAAAACCTTTAAGTATTTTTAATAAATTAAAAATAATTTCTCCCTTAATTAATTAAATAATTAATTAATTAAAACCTTGAAGGGTTTTAAATAATAATTAAATAAATAATAAAGAGAACCTCCATTGGTTTTAATAAAAACCATTTAACTTGGTTTTAATAAAAACCGGTTTGGTTTTAATGAAAAACCCTTGCCAATGGAATCTCTCCACATCCTCTTAACATTAATGCCATTTCCTTTTGACATCAATGACAACTCATAGACAAGAAGCTAGGATCTCAAACCCAAAATTGCCAACATAACCTATGCGTCCCATCAAGTCTAGTGTGCCCCACTCCCTTGGGATGCACAAAGGTCAAGCGGGCGTACAAATCTATGCACCTGCCTTGGAAGATGTGCATCCCACACCCCAATGGAACATGCATGAGCATTAAAGCTAGTGCACCCCGTGTGCACACCTACCTGTGTCCTACTCTCTTTAATCTTGAGCCACCATGTGTCCAACCTTCTATCCCTAGGTGTAATTCCCCTTGTTGGTACCTTGGCCTGACGAAGCGGTGGTTGATGTGGCATGTCCGACCAACCAAAGAGCTTCGTCGTATAAAAAAATCACATGCACCCATATACCCAAATTTAATGCACATGATTTATAAGAAGGTGGTAGACCTATTTTGCGCCATTTGCACATGCAAAATTACCCATCAACAAGGTCAAGCACAGAGCAAAGAGCAAAGGAAAAATTGTAACCTTACTGCTCGAATTCGATGATGTCCACCAATTTTGCTGCTCCCAAAATGTCCATTGTTAGATAGAGAATTGGCAGGATTACTAGGGTGTGGCCTGTGATGAAGAAAGCAGGGAGAGCGTAGGACCCTAAGGTCTTCACGAATTTATTTGATGGAAGTAAAGATATCACCGAGGAGCAATAGAAAGAGGTAGAAGGGGTCATAATTTATGCATTCAACACCACATAAGAGGATAACCAATGCCACCTGACATTGCTAAGAAGCCTCTACACACGGGCATACAAAGACAACACCTCGCCCGCCCCAGTATGCAATAAGTGGAACACAAATCTGGGCCGATTGACATGCTCGAAGGTATATCACTCTTCAAATTTGTTATCGTGGCTTGCAGTTGCCTACGACCCCAGGAGACGAGCAATTAGATATTTTAATGGCCAGGTAGTGGCTTGGGTGTCGGCAGACAGAATTAGGCAGGTCTTCGGCCTGGCCACTATGTCCAAGGTGGTGGACTTCAAGAAATTGGCCCTCCAAGCAAATTATATGTTAAATACCACATTCCCCCAGTCCCTTCTAAAAAATAGGAGGAACAAGCCATCTGATTTCCCAATAAGGAAGTTCCTGCTTCGGCCCTAGGCGTAGGATTACGTCGACATGATCAATCTGGCATTAGGGGTCAAAGACTTAGAACCAATTACAAAGGAGGTGATGTTTTTGATCCTCTAGTGCAACCGGACCGATAAGACTCCCCTCTACCGGTGGGAGGATGTAATCAACGACAACTTGGATAATGAGTTACAACAGTTGCAGGAGGCCATATTGGCTAAGAAAGAGGTGATGCCCCATTTTCCTACTATTATTTATTTATTCATTTGTTTATAGCATAATTGGGTAAATCCTTAGAGGCCCAGCTGGGGGGAGTAACTGCACCAACTATACAAGACCAGTTATTATGCATCCAGGAGGGATGCTCCAATTATAAAACCTTCTTTGAGAAGGTCCTTCCCATAGTACACTTCAAATTATGTGGGAATTTCCCAGATAGAATTGGGGTAGGAGTAAGAAATTTCCTGCATCAAGAAAAAGCAAGAGACTACTTCTACGTGGAGGGGTTTTCCTATATTAGGATATACGGGTCAAAGTTTCCCCTGAAGGCACTCCCACTACACTGCCCAACTTCCATTGCCATCCTAGAGATCACTCAAAAAATGGCCAAAGAAGTTAAAATTAGATATTTGAGGAAGAAATTACCGGTGAAATGGCTACCCATTCCCTGCTCAATGGGCCCTTACACTTATCTTGGCCACTTTACCGTGCTATAGGCTATTTGGAACATGGACACCTACTATTTTCCAAAAGTCACTTGGAGGGCCTATGACCCAGATGACCACCACAAAGGAGAGGTTACAGGCAAGCTTGCCCTTCTAAAAGTCATGCACAATGGTGATGATTTTGAAGATGAAATGCAGAAGGCTTTTAGGAACATTTAGACCTTGGACTTGGTATGGAGAATGGATAAGTGACCTTATAGCAAATTGGAAGTTGTTGGTGATTACAATGCTTAGCTAAGGTTGCATCAAAGCTTGTTAGTGGACAAGATGGTCCCACTGGTCCTGATAGCCCCTCCAAAAGAATTTGAGGACCCCACTTTCCAAATTTCCCAACAAGACTTTGACCTCTTCGAGGTGATGATGAAGATCGTAGATGATGCACAATAGGAGCAAGTAAAGCTTCCCTCCTCTTCCAGCTCACCATCTACTTGTTCAAAAGGAAAATATTTGGTCGTGGGTCCATCTCATCAAGTTGCCACATCCCTGAAACTGACTTTGATAAGCCCACAGGAGAAGGTCCAGTTGGAAAAAGGCCAAAGATCCTTGTATTTTGCCACCTTGGTAATCAATCAAGAGGAACATCAAGTACATCCCAAAGTTATGAAGAAGATAACTGACATTGGGGGGTTATCTAATATTTTGAGGGGCTATGAGGTGCAAAGTCCTACTTAGTCCCCTACCCACAAAAATGCTAGGACCAAGTCTTCGAGCCAAGGAGTCGAAAGTTTGATGATGGCAAGGGTTAGTGACACCTACCAATTTATAGCTGACGAGGAGGACCAAATCTAAGACATGGAGGAGAAAAGGTCCCCTAGTAAAGGGATATTCAAGCCCAGAAGGACAATTGGACAAGAGGCCACTAACACATCTGTTGCAACCTTTGAAATACCCTTGCCACTTAGTATGAAGGAAGCCACCATTGATGTGAGCAAAGGTGTCATTAGAACATTAGCTACACCTATCCAAATGATGAAGTCCCAAGAAGTTACCCAGGCACAGGTGGTCGAGGTAGTAGAGAAAGAACTAGAAGAATGGAAAGCCAAGGCTACAGAAGAGGGACAATTGTAGCTCAAAGTTAAGTAACTTCAGAGTGAAGTTGTTAAATTAAAAATGCTCTCTCCTTCTACTATGCAGGCCAATGTCTAGATTGGGTCGGTCCATGAGCTAAAGCAGGATATGAAGGATAAAATAGGAGAGAAGATGGAAGAACTGCAATCCATATTCATTGATGTTTATACCACCAGGCACACTATCGACCTCTTAAAGGATCGACTGGAGTAGAGAGACCAATGGGTGAATGCCATACTCCCTATCTATCGAGAGTTCAAAGAGAACTACGTACCCATTGTTGGGATGACAAAAACCTTGTCTAAAAATTCCCACTATTTCTTTGTCGAGGAATTCACCAACATTTTTATCTTTTTGCAAAATAGACCAAGTTGGCTTAAATGGGATCAGGAAGTGGTCGACACTGAACAAGAAGTTGCCGAAGAAATTGAGATTTGTGGTTTCAAGTTGGACGAGTTCATCTAGGCTCTCGACATCAAGGACTTTGTATTTCAAAAGATCCAAGACTTTGATCTGGATTTTGATGGGAAATTATCAAGGCGGTTCATGTCCTTAGTAGAGATGGTCAATCGTCTATGTGTCTTCACTGTTAACACTGCACAGTGGGTAAGATACCGGGTCAAAAAAGTCACTTAGGACTTGAACTTGTTATTGTTCTCGTTAACTTTTCATGATGAGGCATGGGCGTGTATCAGACATGCCATTCAAAACTTGGAAGGGGAAGTAGGGCCCAGTTTTCTTGGAATGCATGCACCAAGAGATGCACAACTGCCAGCCCAGGGTGATATAGGAGATGATACACAACCTCAGCTGCCACATACATAAACAGAAAGCATGGCTACATGCCCTATTTTGAATGCATCTTAATTTTGGTACAATAGGATTCTTCCAGCTAGAGCAAGCGGTTGCAGCAGGCAAGCAAGCTTACACTATAAGAGGATCAACGCTACAACTGAAGATTTTTTCATCGAACCTCTGAGAGAGAAAAGCCAGGGATAAGCCTTGTCTAGCGTTTAGTCGTATTTTTCTTGTGTTTTTTGTCTTTGTTCCTTATCGCCCTTTCTCTTGTCATTCACTAGGGACCATTTGAGGGGCGCTGTTCGCTATGATTATTTTCTGTGGAACGTGCCAGAGTCGAGAGCTCTTATGTCACTGCAATCAGGATAGAGAGAAGTTTCCCCTTGTTCTGAATATTCAAATCGGGGGCCTATTGTAATGAAATGGCATGAGAGGATCAAGCACTCTGCTGATCTTTTTTATGTAACATCTTTTATATTAATGAAAATCTCGACTCTTCCCTTGGCATCTTCTGTGTGAATTCTTTGTGTTAGCTTGTTCATGTATTACTGTAATCAAGATTTGTGAATAATGCCTTCTGTCCGTGGTTTAATCATTTTATTCACATTACATCATTTGAATGGATTAAGATGAACTAGTTCTTCCCTTTATTTTTTTGCTATGGTCATATGATATAAACCTGCTATGACTCTCCAATGGATAAGGCACCGGTTTGGTAAAGCTTTAATATTAATAGGTTTGATCACTAAAAATTATCAAAGCAATATAAAAACATTTTATCTAGCATAGTGGGTGTTTAATAAAAGTATTAAGAGAAGAACCCACCGTTGGGGTTTCCTTACCCAACCTAGTCTGTCTAGAGCCTTTAAGTTATCTATTCCTAGGTTGAAGAGGTGGATCAGCCAGAATCCATAGTGTTGGTTGTGATCTTCAGAGTTTTTTGTGACGTGACAAATCTGCTAAGGGTAAGCGAAAAAACTCCACAACAAAGACATACTCTATTTAGAAAATAATAAACATACCACTCATCATTTATAATTTCTCCTACAAAATATTACTAACATGAAATCTGATAATCAATTTCAACCAATGTTTTGCTCAGTATCTATCCTCTTAAAATTATCATAGGCTAAATTTATAAATCAAAATCTTGTAAGACAGACATCCACTTTCCTCTGCATTCTCCTAGCTCATTCTACATTAACATTATTTTCACAGTTAGATCCAATACTCTTGCAAACACTTTGCTATGCAAAATTTAGTGCCAAAATTTCTTCATAGCTTTGATTAGAGCATAGGCTTATTTGTCAATTAGTTTATATATAATTTGAGCATCCTTTAAGTGTGATCTTATGAAATCTACTTTTATCTCATCACAAACCTCTTTCCTTTGAGTTAAAACACCAACAATTAAATGCTTAGATGTAAATTAGTAAATATAAAAAAGTCGAGTGTAAAAGAGACTAATTAATATAGGAGAATTCATGATTGCTATTTTAATTTCCTAAAAATTAGCTTGTGCTTCCCTAGTCCATATAATCTTGGCATCCTTTTTTAGCATCGAGTTCATAGGTCAGACTATCTCCACAAAACCAAAAATAAATTTTCTTACAAAATTGACTTTTTCAAAGAGGGACTTTAGCTCCTTTTTGCTTCTAGAAAGGGAAATGTTTTGAATTGCTTCAATTCTATCTAGGTAAGTGGAAATAAAAGCTTCTAAAATAACATTCCCTAGGATTTTTTCTTCTATAACTCCAAAAATACATTTTTTTGGAATTTAATGAAATTCCATGCTCTCGACATCTCTATAGTATTATTTTCAAGTCTTCCACATGGTCTCCATATTTTTTAGAAAAAATAGTGAGGTCATCCATGTAAATATCTATGCATTTCCCAATGAGGTCCTTGAAGGTGATGTCCATAGCTCTTTGGAAATTAGTTATTGCACTGATAAAACCAAATGGCATCCTCTTATATGCAAATGTTTCCTATTTTGTAGTGAATATAGTTTTAATTTGATCCTTGAGGTCTACCACAAATTGATTGTATCCAGAGTAATCGTCCATGAAGGATATCATCTCAGAGCCATTCACTGTTTGTAGCACTTCATTGTGACCAACAAAATATATATGAATTGTGGATGGATGAATGTGTTAGAATGGAAAAATAAAAAAGAAATGTTGATTGGTTTCTAGTAAATAAAATGAAGTTTGTTGAATGAGAGAAATATAAGTTTTTCCTATAGAAAAGTGTAATCGTGGGATATTTGAGATGTAGCATAACATTATATAAATTTTTTAAAGATGCAAAATATTCAAAAGATATAATTATATGGTAATTTCCCACATGTAATGACCTAAAGGTAGATCTATATGCTAATCCAAAGGTAACCCAGAGGCAATGATGACCTAAAGGAAACCTAGAGGTGACCCAGAGGTAAGGACCTAAATGTGATCCAAAGGAAAATATCCAAAGGTAATGACCTAGAGGCATACCTAGAGACTGATCCAAAAAGGCACACCTAGTGGATATTATATAGAGCTAGCAAAACTAGAGCCAACAAAGCCAAAGCACAATTCTAATGTACCACTCCTAGAATAATGGGGGTAATAATATTTATACCAAATAATATAATAAGGGGGTGTTAACCATTATTACATTATTTGATACAATGTAATCATTAGGGGATGATTAATAATTTTATCTCATATGAGGTTGGATAGTCACATTGACTATGAGAAGAATGAAACAATGAAAAGATAGAGTTGAAAGTGAAACACCAAACGATCTCTTGAAACAAAGAGACACATTGATGTATACAAATGTATGTTGTATACACGTTTAGGCTAGTAGAATATTAATGAAAATATAAAATATATTGTGATTAGTATTGTTGCCTGTCTTTTCCTTATTTTTCAACAATCCAGTCATCTTCTAAAATTTGAATTTCACCAAGACAAAGATCGACACTACTCTTGGATAAATTATCTACTACTTGATTTCATTATCTATAGATATGCTCATAGTTCCAAGCGATTACCTCTAATAATAGATGATGAATATCGTCAATAGTATTATTTTTTATTCAATCCCCCCTTCCATTTTTATTGTCAACACTAATGATAATTTGTAAATCCTCCTCAATTGAAATATATTTCCCTCTTTATTCAATTGCAACATTAATTCCTATGATAAGTGCCCTACACTATGCATAGTTAGATGAAGTTCCATATGATTCTAATTAAGTGATGATAATTATGCTTTCATTATTTTGAAGTACCATCAAAATTAATATTGATAAACCGAATTTTTGAACATTTCTATTTTACCATAGATCAAATTAGATTCTTTGTTTTTAATGCTAGTTTCACAAATGACTCTTCCATGTATATTCAAATCCTGCAACCAAGTGGCTAGCACCTATTTTTCTACACTTGATACTTTCCATGATGAACACCATCTATGTAAATATTCTACAAGAGAGGCAATAATATGATTATAATTAAGTGATGATAATTTTGCTTTCATTATTTTGAAAAACACCACCTCCCCCGACTTTTTCTAGATTTCCTTTAGTCTTGATAAACCCAAATTTTGAACATTTCAATTTTACTATAGGTCAAATTAGATTCTTTATTTTAATTGTATTTTCACAAATGACTCTTCCATGCATATTAAAAACCTGCAACTAAGTGGCTATCACCTCTCTTTCTACACTTGAGACTTCCCATGATGAGCACCATTTATTTAAATATTTTACAAGAGAGACAATAATATGATTTCAAACATGGGTATAATTTTGAGACTTATTTGTAAACATTCTATTATTCGTTTAAGCCATAAATCCCAACAAATAATAACAAGATCAATCCTCCATAAAATATATAATGCTTTAGATTTAAAATAATAAATCTAACATTTCATCAACTCTTTCAATGTTGATGGAGTTACATAATATATTCTCATATTTTAAAAAAGTAATCCCAAATGATGTGATCAAAGGGATAATAAAGAAGTAAATGGTTTTATATTTCTAAATCCTTCTCACACAAAGTAGTGAAGATTATCCCATATCATATAGGACTCATGCAAATTTAAATTCAAAATCTATTAGATGCCAATTTCATTAGAACTATTCGTCATTTAGGGTTGGTATCGAGTATAGCACTAATTAATAAAAAGGCAGAGTATAATGTTTGAATTTGTTACGACTTTCAAAACATTAACATTGCTTTTCAAAAGGATAACTTCCATTTACCTTCAATTATGCTATGGTTAGTTCCATTGTAGGTTATGAAATATTGTACCTTATGGATGTCTATTTTGGGTACAATGAAATCCAAATTATCCGAGGATTAAACCAAAATTATTTTAGCAAATGAGCCCAAATCTCATTGATCAATAATTTCCAGGATCATATAATCTCATTCAATAATAACATCAAGATTGCATAAAAAGAACTTTATTGGTTCAATACAAAAATTATTACATTCCTAACTTCTTGATCACATAATATAGACCTTTGTCATCAATATATAACCTTACATTAGAATCTTCAATCCTTTTGAATCTTGAAATTTGGTCTCCTCAAACTTACGAGAGATGCAACCTTTCATATTTTAAGATATATATCTATATATACCTAATATACTACATACATATACCTTGTGAGGGGTGGTTATACTATTTAACTTCTCACATGGTCTATGATATAATAACTCCTAACACTTATCTATCTATTAATATATATACCTCCATTAAAATCAAAGGAATCTAATGATTGTGAAAATATCCTTTGATACTAGTTTTAATATACTATTACTTAGAATTATATAATTATTTTAATAAAATATATAATCATGTTAACTATTATTTGTTTTTAATTCGATTTCATAGTTTAAAGTATTTAAAAATTAATAACAATAAAATTTTAAAACTTGATAAATTGAATTTTTTTAAAATTAAATATTTAAAAAATTATTAAGTGCTTGTGATAAACATATTCTATTTTTTTTTGTATTATTACAAAAGGAGGATTTTGAAAGGAATCCCTCAACCTTTTACATCAACTCCCCCATGGGAGACAAACCATAAAACACAGTTGTGCAAAACAACCACCCTAGCTTAGAAGAAAGGACACAAAAGATAAACATAAACACCACATGGAAACATTGCTAGCACCAAAAACAAGAAGGTGGATCCACAAACCAAACAAGAAAAGCAGAGGTAATATCAGCAACGAGATAGCTCTGGATTTCCACCAAGGAGTATTTGAAACTCGACTACCATGAAGGATAGAGTAAAAATGGGTGCCATTCTTCTAGTTTGAATTTGAACAAGAGTAATTATTGAAGGATGTGAACAACACCAGATGTCCATAATAGATCGATGGAGAATTATTATCCTCGAGCAGAAACTAGGCCACCACCAAACGAGATGAACATCGCAATCACAGGGTGTGACATTCCAACAATTCAAATTATCATAAGTGCCAACACTTTTGAAATAAAGGTGATGTAACATACTGAAATGCCATTGATCGGATTCTTGATAGACTTTAAGAGAGTTATGCATTAAGAATATTTAGGAGATCCACTAGGAAGTTATTTCTCCACACTATAAAGCCAAGAAGGTTGGTTCTAATATTAGCCAAACAGTCAACAAGTGAATTACCCTCCCTCAAAATATGTGCCACCCTAAATTGATTTAAACCTTGGAGGTACATTCTTGACTCCCACATCATATTTGTGACATTCCATCTCAAATCAACAATGGAATTAAGAATATTAATCACATTCTTTGAGTCTCCTTCAATATTAGCATTCAAATATCCCAAATTAGCCAGGAGTTTAATGCCTTGGAAAGCAACTCGAGCCTCCATGAAGTGGGAAGTTTGGGATGATAAATGCTCACAATATGTTGCAATAACTTTGTCCATGTTGTTCCTAATGATGCCACCCGCCCCAACGATCTCATGATTACTTTTTGGTGTCCTATCAAAGTTCAAATTGATCCAACCAATGGGGGGCGACCATCTCATATTATTCCTTGGATTCAGTATAGGAGGCACAAGATCAAACCTCGAGAAGCCCATCTTAGCTTCCAATAGAACTTCAATAGAAGAACTCTTTAGGTAATTTCTCCCTATATCAGGAAACACATTGGTAACATTCTCAATTGAACTCCACAAGATTCTAAGACCTATTCTAAGAGCATCTCTTTTACAATTTTTAAAAGCCCTAGCATTTCGTTCTTTCCAAATGTCTCAAAAAATGTGTTAGGAGGAAGCTCCACATGCACTTGAGATGAGGGGTATCAAAGGGGGAGGTCCATTGTAGAATAAAGTTTTCCAAGGAATTAGGCAACACCCACTACCCCCCCAACTTATCCATAATGTAGACAAAAACATCACGAAAGAAGGAACATAAGAGCAACAAACGAGTAGATGACTCCCAATCAGGTTCACACAAGTAATATCTATTTACAATTTGCATACCTCTCTTAAGAAGATTCTTAATAGAAAGAATATTATTAAAGCTAGCTAACCATATAAAAAGTTGACTTTAGGAGTTAGTCCTTTCGGCCACATTCTCCTGATAAAAAACAAGCATGGAGTATCAAAATCAAGCAAATTATACGTCACTTTGATAGTGTAGTCTACCTCATTATCACCAGTCCAAATGATCTTGTCTTTTATGTCTTTAGATCAAAGAACCTGAAATTGTAATTCCTTAGCAACAAGAGACCAAGTTTGTTGGATATCCAAATATCCAATCATTGCTGGGAGTTGAAACCAATATTTACAACCATTCTCATAAATAATAAAATTAGCAACTTTAACATGGCCTAAGACAAGGGTGGCTGTCTTGAGAATATGAAATCTGGTCAGAAGAAAGGGGCTTTTCTCCCAACCACGAATTATTCCAAAAATCCATGAAATTTTTATTACCAATAATCCACCTACTACTGCTGCATAGGAAGACTCTAGATTTTAAAAGGCTTTTCTAGAATGGAGAACCTCCTTCATGAAATTGATTTGAGATAAAATTGAAAAAAATGTATTTCATCTTAAGGATCTTCACCCACTCCACCGCTTCATTAGACGTGACTTTCCACCTCAACTTAGAAACTAAGGCCTTATTCATCTGCTTGAATATTTTTAAACCTAAACCACTATACTTATTCTAGTGATAGACCTGCTCCCATGAAGCTAAATGGAACTTACCTTTCATCTCCAAACCAACCCATAAGAAGGATTTGAAGATACTTTCAAATTTGACAATGATCTTTCCAAGAATACTAAAGAGCAACGTGAAATAAATTGGGATGCTTTGGAGAGTGCTCTGCACAAGAACAACTTTCCTAGCCTGACTCAGTAATGCTTCCTTCCAAGTTGCTAATTTTTGTTGCAGTATTTCAATGATCAAAGACCAAAGAGAATCCCATATCCTACCAGTAAATAATAGGAGGTCAAGGTAGACCACATGAAAAGAGGAAATGCAACAACCCAAGATATTAGCTATTTTTCATTGGTTCTCAATCAGAGTATTTAAGAATTATAAGCTACTCTTAATAAAATTGATTCGTTGAACCACAACTCTCTCATAGAACACCAAAAAATCTTTTATTTCTCTCACCCGGAGCATAGAGGCCAAACAGGAAAGTAGAGTATCATCTACGAACTGTTGGTGAGAAATTGATCTGCAAGATAAAGCAAGAGCCAAACCTTCTATTATCGGGTTCAAAGCTAGGGATCTTTCTAGGGCTTCCACCATGATAATGAAAAGGAATGGGGAAAGAGGATCCCCTTGATGAATACCATGGTGAGATTGAAAGAAATCGATAGGAGAGCCATTAACAAGCATTGAAAACCAAGTAGTGGAAACATAAGCTTAAATCAACTCAATACACTTGGAACCAAAGCCAAAATTTTGAAGAACTCTAAACAAGAAGGACCAAGACACATGATCATAGGCCTTATTCATATCGAGCTTAAGGAAGAATCCTGACCTCCCACTTTTATGAACCAAATGAATTAATTCATGAACAACAATGGCCCCATCAAGAATCTGCCTCCCAGCCACAAATCCACTTTGGACGCTATCAATGAGAGTCAATATGAGAGGTTTGATTCTGTTAGCCAAAATATTTGTCAGAATATTATAAGCTGTATTACACAAAATGATCAACCTAAAATTATTAAAGGACACGACATTAGAAGATTTAGGGATCAATACCAAAAAGGTGAAATTGAGGTCCTTCAAAATTGTCATTGCCGATTGCACTAACCTCAAGGTATTGCAGATATCCTCTCCACATATGTGCCAATATTTCTAGAAAAAAGTGGAGGGAAACCATTTTGTCCTAGAGCTTTTAATAGACCCATAACATCTATAGCTTCTTTTATTTCTTCATTTGAAAACACTGCTTCTAGGGAGGAGTTCATTTCTTGAGTGACCATGCTAGGAATCGAGGTGAGAAGAGAATATTTACTTGAATATCTCTTGAAGTGGTTCTACCCAATATAGAGTCAAAGTGAGCAACGACCTCCATTTTGATTTCGTTGATATAATTGGAAATTGATTCATTTTATCTGGTAATTTCCTTGATCTTGTTATGTCTTCCGTGGTAGAGGGTCAAGGTATGAAAAAATTAGAGGTTTTATCACCTTATTTTAGCCACAAAGCCTATGAATTCTACTTCCAAAATAGCTCCTCGTCATCCAACTTGTTGTGTAGGGCAATAATTATATCTTTCTCCTTTTTAGCAGTCTCTATGGAAAGGCCTTCTTCTTCCACTAAATTTTCCAAATATTTAAGCTAGGCTCTTAGACTCTCCTTAGCTTTGAAGATATCACCAAAGGTGTTCTTGATCTAGAATTTGAGTTTATTTTTTATCTTCCTATGCTTATTTACTAATAGATCCATACCTTCACCTTGCAGGTCTTCATTCCACCATTCTTTGATACTGTCTTCAAACTCTGAGTGATTACACCACATTACTTCGAATCTAAAAGGCCTCGGATAAAAAGAAGAATTCATCAACAATTCCATCCATAATGGGTTATAGTTCGAGCCAACAATGGGTAGAGAAGAAATAATAACTCCCCCAAAGAGATGAAGATCCAGTTTGGAGACTAATATTCTATCTAATCTATAGAGGATGAGATTATTTTTGGTTCGTCGATTACTCTAGGTGAATCTGGAACCTTTGAGATCAAGATCTAGGAGCTCGACCGAACTGATAAAACTAGCTATATCCTCCATGCTCCTGGGATAAACACAATATCCTCTTTTTTTTTTAGGGAAACAAATGCGAGTTGAAATTACTCGCTAAAACCCAAGCTTCATCTATACATATTTTCCTCATTTTTAATAGCTCAATCCAGAATGAACGCCTCTCAATGCTGGAATTGGAGGCGTAAATGTTGGACAAAACCCATCTTTGACCTATTGAATTACAAAAAAAAAAAATATTAATGACATGTCTAGAGGAAGAAATAACATTACCATCGAATTTTGATTTATTTCAAAAACATAAAAGACCCATGGAAGAACCGAAAGTCTCACTGGCCACAAATCTCGCTTCCTTCCAAATTGTACAGAGAACTAAATTCCAACTGCATTCCTCCAACTTGGATTCTTGGATAAAGATAATATTTGAGGACTTATCTGTTCTTAATGATACTAGGATACACTTTTTAGAGAAACTGTTAAGTCCTCTAATATTCTACAAGCACATCTTCATTTACGGGTTTTAAAGACAATTTTTTCATAGCCTCACTATGCAAAGGAAACTGAAGAACACAAGCTTATACTGAGATGGGGGGTGAACAGTATAAGACCACTTTTTACTTTTTCTTCCAATTCAATATTATGTTGTGTATAGATAACAATATCAATAGAAATAATCAAAGCAATGCATAAAATACCATACACAATAGAGACACCACAATTTACGTGGTTCACCCAATGTGGGCTACTCCACGGAGAAAATATTTTACTAAAACTTTCTCAATCAATATCTTTGGGAATCACTCTCAATTACAATTTTTATGGATCTCTATCCAAAGGAGATGCTGATCCCCTGATCTCAAGTTCATGGATCTCTTCCACAGGAGAACTCTTTCCCCTTCTGCTATGGCTATGTGATCTTATAGAATAATCTATCTCTCTGCTGCACTAACTGGTGGACCTCTCTCCACTTGAAGACTTCTCACTCAGATTTGTCTTCAACTATGCTAGTTGTTGGATATCTATCCACTGAGACTCTATCCTCTATACTCTATCACCTCCAAAGTTATGTTAATAGGCTCACTAAGAACCTGATCAATAGGTTCACACAGAACTTGCTTAACAAGCTCACACTAAACTTGTCAAATGCTGAATAACAAGCTCACATAGAACTTGTCCAAATCTGCTCTAGCAATCTCACTAAGAACTTGCCCAAATCTACTCTAGCAAGCTCACCAAGAACTTGCCTAAATTTGCTCTAGCAAGCTCACCAAGAACTTGTCCAAAACTGCTCTAGCAAGCTCACCAAGAACTTGCCCAAAACTATCCATAAATCTATCCCAACACTGTCCTCAAATCTATCTCAACACCGTCCTCAAATCTATCCCAACACTCTCCTCAAATCTATCTCAAAACCATCCTCAAATCTGTCTCAACACTGTCCTCAAATCTATTCCAAAGGCCTTCTCAAAGGCTCAATCAATCATGCTCAAGTAGTACTCAAAATGAACTCAATAATAAGTGGCAATCTCAACTCAAATTAACTTCATATAAGCATAAAGAGAATTGTTAGAGACTCAATATGTTCTAATCTCACTCTCAACCCAAATCAATCTCAACTCAATTCAACTCAAATCAATCTCAACTCAAATCAATTCAATCTCATAGAAGCATAAAGAGAATTGTTAGAGACTAAATATGTTCTAATCTCACTCTCAACTCAAATCAACCTCAACTCAATTAAAGTCTTATAGAAACATACAAAGAATTGTTGGAGACTCAATATGTTCTAACCTCAATCTCAACTCAACATAGAATGATGTAATAGTTTGTTTTATAGAACTTGAACAATCACTTCACACATCACTTGACTAGGCTCAATCAACTCAACTCAACCAATCATCACAAGGGACAACTCTCTCTGACACAATCCTAGTCCAACTATGTATCAACCAACTCAAATATTTCCAACAATGCTCAACCACAAATCTCACATAACAATGATACTCATGTTCTTTTCTAACTCAAGTTCTTTCACAACCAATGGGCTTCAAAAACTATGCTTATAAAACAAGGTTTAAACTCAACTCTTAAATCAGAAAAACCTTGAAGCATTCAACCAACCACTTCCAAATAGGAAACCACAAACAATCCTTTTCCCTCCAATGATATTTCAAAAAACAACCATCATAAAAAATCAATAGGAGAATGTGCCCCTTTTATGAAGATGAAAAAAAACCTCTTTGTAAATTTGCCATAATCACAAAATTCTTTTGCCAATCTTCACAAGGGTTAGTAGATCACAAAATAATCAACATTACTCCACTTTTCAATAATCATCACCAAGGCCTTTAATTGCACAACTTCCTTATCTCTCCTAAAACCACTTGTACCATAAAATAAAATAAATCAAAACATTGCATAACCTTTTCACTCCCAAAACCACTTATACCATAAAATAAAATAAATCACAATATTGCATACCTTGTCACCTCATGAAAGAATTAATCCTCTTGAAAAAGAACAAGGCAAAATTTACTTTTGGAACCCATTTGTAAAATCAAAAATATCTCTTTACACACACCTTATTTCTCCTTATAAATAAGTTAGTCAAATAGCCATCGAAATAAGCTTTCCGACGATATATAATATGCCCACTTTCCAAAATAAATTGAAACCTTTACTTATATATATATATATATATATATATATATATATATATATATATATATATATATATATATATATATATATGCCAACCTCCATTAATTGCACATAGGTCGGCCCTCCATTAATTTAAACTTAAACTTTAATATCTTCATCACCGAAGGTCCTTTTTCAATGAAACAAAATTCCACCTTGGCTTTTAATAAAAGCCCTTTCCACATAAGCCCACCATGGTTTTAAATAAAACAATTTATTTTGCTTGCCTTGGTTTTCATAAAAACCTTGTATATATCCATACTCTCCGAAATATCATAGATGATTATCTATGAAGTGCTTTTGCTACCAAAACTCAATGTGACATCAATGATCCATGTGACATCAATGACAACATAAAATGCCTCAAATTAAATCAAATTTCCAACAATCTCCCCCTTTGTCATTGATGGCAACACCTCTAATGCAAACACCGCAATCACTGTAAAATCCATCTATAAGAATCAAAGCTGATCCCCCTGAATCAATACTCTCTATGGAGGCTGCTCCCCCTAACTCAATACTCTCTTTGGAGGCTGCTCCCCCTAACTCAAATCTCTCCCCCTTTGACATCAATGGCAAAAGGGACACCTATGGGGCTAAAAGATATGACTCTTAAGCTTAGCCCCCTCACCCCCTTATCTTTTGAGGTGATTAATTTTGGGGTCGGAGTACTTTTACTCCCATCTCACTTTGTTTCTTTCATATATCAACTTCCTTTCATGTTTTTATGATATCCTTCTCTTGATGAATTACTTGATCTTCTTGTCTAGAACATGTTTGACCTTATTTCCTTGAACCTGTTTGGAATTGAGTCCTACACCATCTTGCAATATGCCCAAAGTTATTGCAATTAAAATACTTGATATTGTAGCCTTTGGTTGGTGCCCATGTCCTAAAATTATTCTTAAAATAATTTCCATATCCATTCCTTTCTTGAACCTTGTATTGTGAATCTCTAAAACCAAAACCATGTTGCTCATTTCCTTTGCACTAAAAATCTCTATGACCAATCCTGTTGCATGAGAAGCAATGTCCCTGAAAACCATACCTTCTTCCCTTCAAGTTTCTTCTAGCAAAATCAAACTTCTTTGGTTCATAAACCCTACAGTGTATAGCCATGTGTCCAAATCCATTACAAGAAAAACAATATCCTTGAAAAGCCCTTTGTTCATGCCTTGGTTCCTCATACCTTTCTTGACCATTATCCTTATTATTGTGAAACAACAATGCTATATATTCTATTGATTAATATCACATTATATATTACAAGCGTATGGCTTAAGATAGCCATAGATAGTTAGGAAATAATATCCTAACAATATGTCCTAAGATTAGCTAACAATAAATATTTGATGCTAACAATAAATAAAAATATATGCTACATAGGAGAATTGTTAGGTATTACCCAAGTAAGGTAATAGTCATTCTAACATCCCCCCTTATTACATTATTTGGGTGATAATATAACTGTCCCAATACAGTGAAAAAGATGTTGATCTGCTGGTTCTTGCTCTGTCACGGTGTTTTGGCTGCTCCTAAGCAAAAAGTGGGTCATTCCTCACTTTGTCTTCACATCAATGAATGTCCTTATTGTAATCTCATCATCCAATCGGATTGCATGGGTAACCAACCACTGCAACCGCTAGGTGTAGTAGAATAGATCACTTCATACGAGGTTCATTCGGTTACAATATGATTTTGTAAAAAAAAATTGATAAGGTAGCTAAGGTGTCGGTTGCTGCCGAAAATGCACCCTTATAAGTTCCCCCCTTATTGTTGCAAAACATGTTGTAATTAATTTCTAAAGGAAGTATGACTAAGGTGTCGGTCGCTACTGAAAATGCACCCTTTTTACAAAAATTTGTGAAGAAAAGAAAGTATATCCCCCTTTAATTGCAAAATATGTGCAACTTAAGAAGCTTTGTGAAGTATTTTTATAAATATTGCCTCCTAGGCAAATGGTACACCAAAAAATCTCCCCTTCTATTACAAGTACTCCAAACAAGAAGAGTTTGCTATTTATGAAGTCTAAAAAAAAAAGGTTTTTGCAATGATAGATATTTGTGCCCTTAGGTCTTATAGGCCTGCCCGTAGGACTTACAAAAATACCACTACATTTTGATGGTGCATGCCTAGGGTGACAAATTTGTTTCCCCTTTACAATATTGTCTTAGCAATGAGCACTCTATGTGTTTTCTCTGAACCAGAATCAGAATCAGAATGAGACACTTCACTAGAAACATGGCTTTTGTGATGTGCCTTTGTCATTTTAGTTTTGCTTGTTTGGAAAATGAGTATCCCCCCTTGTTGTTGCAAAACTATATCTCCTTGTGTGCAAGATAGGAGATGGTGGAGAAAAAAAAAAATTATCCCCCCCTTTTAGTGCAAAAAATGCAACTATAAAGTCTTAAAAGGCTTTTACAAAATGAGGCATAAATGTGATATCCCCTTGTTTTTGTGTGGTTGGAAAGGTACGTAAAATAATTATTTTTGAAAGTAAAAAATTTAATTTTATGAAAAAATTTGAATTTTAATTAAAGATACTTTCAATTTCTTAATTAAATTTATAAAATATAAATTTAAGAAATTGAATTTTAATTAAAAAACAAAAAAAATAAAAAACTAACAAAATAAAAAATTTAATAAAACAAAATATACCTTTCAAGTGGGCGGGGAAATGGAACCCCCGACCTACCTTTTAAGTGCGCCTTAGCGCTGGGCATACTACCACCTCGGCTACCACTGTGGATGGTGATAAGGGGGAAACATATCCTACTTGAGAAATTGGTGCACCCATAAGATCTCCGTCGGGTGGCGTTGCCTCTCTCTGCCCCAACGATTGCGACTCTCTCCCGACGGGCGATGCATTGGCTTGAGCAGTGCTCCTCCACTCAGGCACTGCCTTCTGTTGGATCTCCTCTTGTCCTGGAGACAAAATGTCTTTCGACTTGACAATGTGGCCTGCAACTGTTGCAATACGGCAAAGGTAATCGCTGCTGCAATGGTCGACACACGACCTCGTCCTCCGTGCATAGAAAACATTTATTCCTCCCTCCAGGAAACCTTCTCCAAGTTGCGGAACTCTGATCCTGCGACACACAATCTGGCGAGCTACTAACGACCACCACGGTGTTATGAAGGATGATCTTTCTTCTGCGCTTGTAATTGCCGATTTCTGTATGTGCGGTCTAGTCACTGAAAAATGGGAAAAATGTCTTTGCAGATCGATGTCTATTGTAGCTAGATGATCGCGATTCTTCTTCGCAAGATTTGAGATCTGTAGGGATTATGGACGGATGCTTCTACAAATTCTGTCATCCTTCATGGTGATTTGTGTTCCTACCTAGGTTCCCAATCTACCTCACATGTCAGATGTTGTATCGGGTCCTGCTTCACACAGTCATCTGTGTCAGTCGGTCCGTTTTAGGTCGGTCAGATAGATCACCCTTGTTACCTAGCTTGTAGCACCTAATAGGTCCACCGCAGGTCCGATCTGGCCTTTGTGGGTCTACAAGGCTGAAACAAACATTGTCTGCATTCTTCAGGTCGCGATTGTCTTCCACCGCACCACGCTAGAAATGAAATGTTATCTGCGCTCAAACATGATAGCCACTGGTCTGCATATACTATCGATTGGGATCGAATATCGTCTTTAAATAATTGCGAAGAGTCTCAGCTTATTGTCTGCAAGATGGTGTTGGCAAAACATGGATCTGCAACTCGAATTCCTCCGCAGAATAAGCGACCTCTGATGTAGCTTTATCTGCTGCTAATATCCAGTGTCATGCGATGTCTCTGCATCGCTTCTATTGTGATGATTGCGCAAGGAGTTTTACACACGACATATCTACCTATTTATACACTGCGTAACTCTGATGAACAACAACTCCTTGTTAACATGTCTCTAATGCCCAATCAGGAACCGATGTCCAAATGTTGTGTTAGACTCCTTGGTCTGTATTCATAAAATTGAATTAGATCAAACACCCGTGGCACTCCATGGAAACATGCGATCAACAGTCTAGATCTTGGGTAAACTTACCAACGAACACCAACTCCAGATTAGCTTTGCGGCTTCGAAGAGCTGTCTCTCAGCTAGCTGTCGACATAAGACCGCATCCTGTCATAGCCAGATCAGGCGTGTTAGAATCCAAATCTCCACACGACCTAGGTCTGTCTTCTAGATTAGCTCTCTGGTAGGGCCACCTCCACTACTCAGTCAAATTTGATGAGTCAAAAAAATAGAACGAGTAGCAGGGTCAATCCAACCCGCTATGATACCATATTGTGAAACAAAAATGCTATATATTCTATTGATTAATATCACATTATATATTACAAGCGTATGGCTTAAGATAGTCATAGATAGTTAGGAAATAATATCCTAATAATATGTCCTAAGATTAGCTAACAATAAATATTTGATGCTAACAATAAATAAAAATATATGCTACGTAGGAGAATTGTTAGGTATTACCCAAGTAAGGTAATAGTCATTCTAACACTTATGATCATATTCAACTTGTGCATTGCATTCTTGAACCTTCTTTGTAGCATCTAAAACCTCTTCCTTGCCTTTCTCTTCAAGAATTTATTTTCCCTTTGAGCTTGATTCACCTATCTCAAAACAAGAACCAAACTGAATATTTGAAGCCATAGGAACTTTGGAACTTTCCTCACAAATCTTAGGTGCTTCCTTGCTTTCATCTTTTAGAACTTCCTTTCCTTTTTGAATCTTTTCATCTAATGTATCATGTCTTGTCGTTGTTATCAGTTCTTCATTCATCCTCTCTTCTATCCTTTTTGCATTTTGAAGCTCTTCTCTGAGATTACTGATTGTTTGAAGGAGTTCTTCTCTGATTTTGATATCTGCTCGAATCTTGTTTTCAAGATTCCTGTATTCTTCTTTTAACCTTTTGATTTCTGATTTTTGTTTACTTGGCTCATCCTCTTCCTTTTCTATTACCAAAAATGAGACTTCTTTGTTTTCACTGTTGTTGGAATTGTCACTAGAACTGCTGCTTTCTTTTTCAAATACATTTTTCTTGTTGTAATTGTTGTAGTATGTGCAATCATCATCTATATGCCCAAAATCTCCACATATGAAGAATTTTAGTATCCTTAGACCTTTCTTGTACCTATCTGATTGCTCAACGGCTATGACAAGCTCTTCATGTCTTTATTCAATAGGCACATCCTCTTATTTAACTTCAATAGTTTGGAGTGAATGTTCTTCTTCTACTTCTCTTATTCCATAGAAAAACCTTTCTTCATCTTCACTGTCACTAATATAATTACAATCTTCTATAGCAAACAAAATTTCAAGATTTCTTTGATCATGCCTGTTTCCTTAATGTGTCATCTCATCTTCACTATCACTGAAACCATTGCAATATCCTGATCTATGATTTATTTGACCACACACAAAACATTGTTCTCTTTCACCTTCTATTCCTAGGAATAAACGCTCTTCCTTTTCATCATATGAATTGTCTCTATCACTATGATCTGAGCTATCACTTGCTTCTACAATGTAGTAGGATTTCTTTGCCTTACGAAAATTTTTGTTCTTCTCATACCTGTTTTGCTTGAATGTGACATCTTTGTCATGCTTATGCTTTCCATCTTATTTTCTTTTGTGACCCTATTTTTATCATCATCGATTTCTTCATGTAGAAACTTGTATGCATAGTGACCAAGATCACCACACTTGTAGCACCTGACTTTCCTTATATCTTTGAAATTCCTAGAGTCCTTATTCCTTTTGATGAAGTTAGCTTCCTCATAATTTTCTAAAACTCTCTCTATTTATGAAACTTTCCCTTTCTTTTTTTCTGAAGCCTTGAAAGCAATCTCTTTTATTGGAGCTTGATGCTTACTTACCCTCATCTCATAAGCTGTGTGAGTACCTTTCAATTCTTTCATTGTTAACTTGTTGATATCCATTGTTTCTTCTATTGCTGAAACCTTTGCATCATATTTCATGGGAAGTGATCTCAAAACCTTTTGAGTAACTTCTGATTCTTTCATCTCAAAACCTAGGCCTCTCATAGTGTTAGTAATATCATCAACTCGAAGTAAGAACTTTACAATATCTTCAGAATATTCCATTTTCAATTCCTCAAATCTTTTTCTATGAGTTTGTAGTTTTGCCAACTTTACCTTGGAATCTCCTTCATAAGTATTCCTCAACTTGGTCCACATATCATTAGCTGAAGTACATACCATGACCTTTGCGAAATCTATCTCACGAAGCCCACTCAAAATACAATTCATTGCTCTTGCATTGATCTCAACCAATTTCCTAGTAGTCTTATCTTCCTCGGGATCACCTTCAACCCTATACTATTTTTCAACCATTTGCCAAACTCTCAAGTGAAAACATTTCCAATTCTTATTTGAAGTCTATTATTGGCGAACTTTGATCCTCCTCCAATTAAGCCTTGTATTATTTGCTGGATCTCCATTACTTGGACAATATTGAATGTAATGCCCAACTATTCCGCATCTTCTGCAAATATATTGCTTTGGTGATGGTTTGAACTTAGGATACACAATCCCATTATTGAGTGGGTGATTTTGAAAGTAATGCCCTTTCACTCCACACTTCCTGCAAAGATAACCTCCTGGTGGTGTCCTAAGCACTAAAGAGCCGTTTCCAGTATCCATATACTTGAAGTTTAAATGGACTTTATAAGTAAATTGAAATCCTTTCTAATTAAAATAGACACGCAGAAAAAGAAAAGAAAATACTGAAAAAAACATTGGTGTTACTTACCTTTTCCAATCCTCATCTGATTTTTTAAGAAATGCTTGCAACCTTTTGTTTTCTTCTTCTGTTGAAATAGTAGGAAGGGGCACTGGAATTTTATTATTATGAGTATAAGAGAAACGAATCTTAGAAATTGGGATGTATTTTTCTTCTTCACCACTGTAAATATCAAAACCTAGTTCATACTGTTCTTCTTCTATTGATATCTCAAAAAAAAAAAAGAATTAGAAATATAACTTGACAAAGATACTAACAAACAACATATATATAGTTGTTTCAATTTTGAAAAAGATTTCTTATATATAAAGTAAACAACATACAACTGTTTCTAATTTTGAAAAAGCTTTTTCATATATAAAATAGGAAGGATAAAAATAGATTTCCTGGAGAAATTTATATAATATTATTTTACATATTTTTATCAAATATTATTAATATATATTTAAAATAATAAAAAAAATTCATACAATAGAAAAACATAAAATTAAATTAATCAAATATAAGAATAAATGAATTCATAAAAATTTAAAAATAAATCTTAAAATAATAAACAAAATGGTGTGGCTGATTGTTTGGTAAAATGGGCTTCTCAGGAAGACTATAATGTTAGGGAATGAGATCAACTCCCATTGGATTGTTCTTGTCATCTTGCTAATTTGTTTGATGAGGATATGCCTGGTTGAAGCTATTGTTTGTTGGGTGTTGTTTGGTTTTGGGATCTCTTTCTTCTGACCTGTAAGGGTTATTGTTTTGGGATTCTCTTGTATGGTTTTATTGATTCAATAATTAAAAAAAAAAACTTTTTATTTGTTTTTAGTTTTATTTTTTTCTTAACATAAAATAATTAATTAACTTTTTTTAATTTTATAACCTATTTTTTAAGAGAAAGCTCAGGAGAGACCTCTTTGAAAGTTTATCTAAAAGCTCAGGAGAGGCGAATAAAAATGGTCTTCAAATTTATTGGCAGAGACCTCTTAAATTGAATTAAATTAAAAGGCCCTGTTGGATAATTTTCTTGTATCCTTGATAATTGTGTTATCATGCTACAAGAAAAACCAATTGCCAACGAGCAATTACAGGCTCTGGTAGACCCACCTCTTTAACCTGGGAATAAAGTTTATCTCTGTTCTGTTTTTTTTTTCTTTTTCCTATTTAACATAAAATATAATTAAATGGCATGAGAGTTCATAATAAATTTTTATTTGCTTTTAACTTTGTTTTATTTATTTTTACATTTTATTTTAACATAAAAATAATTATAACTTGATTATAAGATTGTTTTTTTTAACATTTGGTTTTGGTTATATGAAAAAATCCTATTTATTTATTTATCTTAATTAACATAAAAAATAATTATGATTTTTTCTTTATCCTACAAGATTTTTTTTTTCATTTTTAAAAATTAGTTATATGAAATTGATACAGGCCCCAGTTTCCACCCGTATTACATCATGATCACATGGTGGTATTACAACAACGTTGACAATTATATATATATCAAGATTTGAGGAAACTCTTTATTTTGCTTCTACTCCACAAGAGAGTTCTTACAAGAGATCAATTAATGAAATGAGGTTTCTTTTGGTCAGTTAAGATGTAAATTATGTTGTTTATGTTAGTCTCACAATGACACTGAGATGGGGGGTGAATCAGTGTAGCTCTTTAGAACTTAAATCTTCAACACTCAAAGCCAAAATAATGAAAACATAAAACCAAATAAAACAATTATAACAAGAGAACATCACACAACACAAGATATACCAAGGTTCACCAATTTGGCTACATCCTCAAAAATTACTGTTTGGACTCCCATCCAAATCCAGCCTTTGCAAAGCACCAAATTTACAATCAATTTACTAGCACCCATTGGAAGGAGCACCAACCCCTGATTTATCTGCACCAACAGAAAGGAGCATCAACCCCTCTACCAAACACCCACTTGATTTTGATATTGATAATAAAATGACATAAATGAATGTCTTCACTGAAACCAGAACCCTCTATGGTATGTAAGCTCAAAATCTAAAACTTTCTATTTCACCCAGTATAACATCCCTCTCTGCATTACTCAGAATTTGAATGTTCTCTTCTCACAAAAAAATTGATTGTTCTCTTAGCTCGTTCTACCAATTGCTAAACGCTTTTTGGATATTGTGCAACACTTTGTCTGTGAAATCCTCTCAAAATTTTAGCCAAAATGGATATCAAATGAGAGAGTTATGCCCAAAATACTGAAGTGAATTTTTTCACCACTTTCCAAAAATCACAGATTTTCACTCTTTATTTTTCTCCACACACACCTCTCTCTTCACAAAATAAAGTCCCCACATTTCAATAAAATGCCTTGTCACTTAAAAAGCACACACTTGCATTCTTTTTCCCTTTTCAATTTTAATTTTTTTTTCTTTTATGAAGCTTCTTAAAACAATATAACTTATTTTTTTTTTAATTTGAGAAGGCATTTCGTCAAACACGTCACATGAAAAAAATTGACACCTTACGCGTTATCTTACTTCGGAGCCATGTGACACCTCAAACCAAAAATGAAATATGCTCTATTTTATGCCTTGAAGGTGTAACAACACAAAAACCGAAACTCTGGTGACTCTGCAATGTCGAAACGACCAACTAAAGGATTTTGCACAAGTGGAACAAATTGATATAAAAGTGACCTGTACCGTTTTTGTAACAATCATAACTCTCACTTCGTAACTCTTTTTTCTTTGAAATTTGAAACGTAGAATATCTGCAATGTTGACTACATCCAATCCGAATATCACTACATAAATCCTTAGGGTTCACCTGTACCACCTCCACAAAAAATGTTGCTGACACACTTTTCCAAAAAGAGCATTTTTGTGACAGTCTTGCAATGCTTGTAGAATTCTCCTCGTTTCTCCGTTTTGGTGGAAATTTGGAAAAAATGTTCTTGAAGATAATGACCACCTCCAGTTAATATTTTGCTATCAAATTCTTCTCGGTTTACTTGCAGTACTTCTGATAAAACTGCCATTTTTTGGCCTGTACAACCACTTGCCAAATCATCCGCCAAGATACCGAAAACATCACCGATCAATCCAAAAACTGTGTTGACACCTCCAACACTGTTCTGGACTATTTCTTGACATGTTGGCATGTTCCAAACTGATCCATCCTGTCCAATTGTGCCCATGACGACTTTTACAATTTTTTTTCTTGACAATTTTTTCAACTTTTGCAAATTTGCATGAACCTGTAACAACTTCACCCGAACATCAAAAACATCCTCATAAGCATTGAAAATCACTATACATACTCCAAAAAATCTTTGAATAACTGCCCAATGCATCAACCTGTCCATATATTTGGAAAAATCTTTAAAACAATTTACCAGAATGTTCAATATATTTGGAAAAACATTGTAGTCAATATCAAGGAAACTACTCTGTATACATTGAATCCCCCTCCTTAGTATCTCAACAGTAGTATAGTTTACTCTCCAGGCTTCAACTCCCTATGGATGGATAGAGATGTAGGTATCCATAAGGTCCTTGGCCTACTATTCAAAGGGATGGATCATGGAAAACCCCTCCTAGAGGTATGGGGAAGATCAAAACTGATGGCACACCAAGAGGTAATCCAGGAAGGGCAAGTATAGAAGGCATAAGGATATTCTTAGAAGGTACTCATGCTTTTCTTTCTATAGAGAATCTTGGTGTCCTCTCTAACAATCTAGCGAAAGCATGTGCTATCCTTAGTGGCCTTCAAGAAGCTACTAAGGTTGGTTGGTCTATAGTAAAAATAGAATACGGCTCAAAAGTGACCATTAATCGGCTAAAGGTGTCCACTAGGACCTCCTCTTAGGATTGGAAGTTACAAAGGGTGATTGACAAGATACATGCACTTTAGTCTAGATTCATAACAGTAGAGTTTCTTCATGCTTCGTAAGAATGAAATAAGATTGCAGATGCTATAGTGGATTAGGATTTAGACCATAGGGATCTAACTTGTTACAAAAATTCTCCACAATGATAGATGCAAAAAACTAAGGATGATCTATACTGTATACTACATATCAATGCTAATAACTTTGGTTCTTGTATGTCATAACTCAAAAGAAAGTTATAGATTTATTAGCAAAATGTGCTTAAGACACAATTGTTGATCTTTTGTAAAATTTTGGATGAAAGTCCTGTTTGCACGGTAGAGTAGATGATGCAGTTTTCTTCTTTGCTTATAATTAATACAAAAACCTTTTTCAACCAAAAACAAGATTTGAACATTAGTCTTTTCCTTAAAAGTTGAGAAATCTAACAAATGAGCTAATACCATTTGATACTTGTTTTTGTTTTTTAATACAATAATTTTTATGATTTCTCTTGTAGTTTTCCTTTGCATTTGCTCAAGGTTTCTTAAAAACTTATATTTATTCTTTAAAAATACTTTTGTTGCTGTATGGAATTTAATACTTTTGTATATATTTTTATTTTTACTTTTAAATCCCTCACTTGTCTTAGAAAAAGGATGTGTGAATATTCATGGTATTTTTCCAATTGAGGAAAATAGGGTTATATTCTCTTTTTTTCTCCTTAAAAATATGAATATTAACATTTTTGGGTAGATATAAATTTTTAATTGTAATGGTTTAAATTATATTATTAATGTGATTGAATTATAATTCTTTTTGTTTTTCATATTTCAATAAAATAAAATTGATATATGAATAATTATCATTAAAAGTTTATTAAAGTTTATTTGATATGAATAACTCTTGAAGAGCTTGTCTATAAGGTAATTTATTACATTAATTAACTATTTTTTATTGCCTTAAAATCTTATAGTATTTGTGTTATAATTTTTATGAACGTTAAAAGGAGCCTTATTGAAAGGTGTTGTTTAGTACATGAATAAGCTACTTCTTTTTTTGTTGCCTTATATTCTAGTAGTGTTTATTTATTTATTTAATTTTTATTTTAACTATAAATAAAATTTAACATAACAACGTTGATATGTGAGAAAATATATTGTTTAGTTGTTGACTAGTCATATGATAGATGTTAAAAATTTAAATGGGTAAGGACATCAATTGTATTATCGGTGATGTGACCTGGGTTCAATCCCCATGGTGGACGTGTATAAGAAGTATTACTCAAAAAAAAAATTAAATGGGATCCAATCCTTATGATAAAAGGTTGTATAACCATGTGAAATATAGGGTAAGTAGATTGTAGGTGTATAAATGAAGTATATATATATATGACCAGAAATGTTTTATGGGACGAAACAAAAGGAGAGAGGAAATGGGCATTAGTAGGCAGGGAGAAAGTAAACCAACCAAAGGCAAAGAGAGGTTTGGGCCTGAGGAGATCAAAGCTAAATAATAAAGCTTTATCTAGAAAGCTTTACTAAAGGTGGATCTTCCATCCAACTTCTTTATTTAACAAAGTTTTAACTAGTAGATATTTGGGACAGGTGAACCCAAAAGAAGTGAGTCGTTTCCCTTTGAATGGTAATGAGTCTCTAGTATGGTAGGCTCTAAAGCTAGGATCTCAAGTAGTGAAATATGAATTATTTTAGAAAGTGAGAAGAGGGGAGAAGGAATGATTTTGGATAGATTCATGGGATCAATACCCGCCTACCATTGTTGAATTTTTAAAACTGCAACTAGTAAAAACAACCATGGCAATAATGGGTTGGATCAATATTGAAAGGTATTTCAACACTAGAAAGCTAGAAAATTACACATTTAATCAACGTAAGAAGTTGGATGAGTGGAAAATTCTAATCCCAATGAAATTGACACTTGTCTCGACTAAAATATTGGTAATAAATATTCTCACAGGTAGGGATGAGGAGGATGAATTAGCTTGGGGCTATGGGAACCTTAAATTCTACATGATGAAAGAGGGATATGAAAAGATCCTTCTAGAACCTCCTCCTCATGCATATTAGATCAAGGATTGGAGAAATATTTGATAGTCCAAGGGTTGGTCAAAAGTAAACTTCTTTTCCTGGTAGTTCATGCACAATGAAATTCTTACTTTTGATAATTTGAGGTGTAAGGGAATGGTTGGCGCATACCAATATGTTTTATGCTAAAAAAGTGAAGAAACATCTGACCACATGATGTTTGAGTACCTGTTCACATGCCAGATCTAGGAGAGATGATTTTTAGCTTATAACATTTGAGTCAACTATGATCTAAATCAGATTAATATTTGGAAAATATGAAAGAGGGGTAGATTAAAAATGAAGCTCTTCATATCAGGTGGAAGTTTGGTTTAAATTTTATTTGGTGGTAATTGTGGTTAGAGATAAATGATAGAATTTTTAGAGAAATATTTTCATCCTTGAATGACATCTGACAAGTCATTTGGAGCAAAGTCATAGAAACTGTGGGTCATTAATGCTAAAGAGAAAACATAGGTTGATATAGATAATGGATAAGGAAGATAAAGTGTAGGAGGGGTAAGATAGAGCTAGTTGGAAAACATGCCAAGAAGGATGAATTAATATTAATATTTATCTCCTTGGGGTGGGAGGTCCCTAATCTACTTGTCTACTCCTTTCCCAGCCTAATTGAGGATTTCTTTCCTGTGCCCCTGATATGGGATGTCCATGGGACCTTCCTTGGATTTCCTATTGAGTTTTTAGGATCCTTTTTTACTTTTTATCTCAGGTATTTCCTAGGTTTATTGCAGATTTTCTACTTGGTGTTAGATTCCAATGTTTCATTGATTGTGATGCATTATGGCTTCGGGATGGGGGCTTGACTTCGTTCTTGTGCTTCTCGAGAGGTTTTCACTACATCCTTCTGGTCTAGGGGGGACCATGTACCTTATTTTTAATGAATATTCTCTCTAGGATTCCTGGATATGGTCTACTTGGTGGTTTATCAGTTTTTCTTTCATGACCTTGGTGGGGACCTTGTGCTTTTCTTGCTGTTGGGATCCTGTTGGTTTTCTAGATCCGATACCTTGAAGTCGTTCGTGTGCAGAGTTGGAGGTTGATTGGGATCATTTACTGTATATTTCAATTTTATATTGGGACATGTGCTTATTGCCTACAACTTGATCACCCTGTGGCTCCTTCAGTTTGGGCTTCTTGGGACCTTCCCGCTCCTTATACCATGGCTAGTGTTTTGTTTTCGTTGCTTCCTCTGAATTCTTCTGGCATTTTTGTAGTTAAAACTCACATGCAAGAGGATCTCTTAGCCTATGGAGATCCTCAAGTTGCTAATCCATTTTCCAGGCACTTTACGGGATACTGCTTCCTATACTGCCTTCTTGGGCTATCCCTAGGTAGGATCCTATTTTCATTTCTTCAAGTTTCATCTGTTCCAACTTTTCTGTAGCGATTGCTAGTTTTCTTGGGTGGATTCCCAAGTTTTTTTGCTTGCTCATGTTTATCCTGGCCCTGTTTGGGCGAGATGACCCATCCTTGCCTGAATGATAGTTTTCTCTGGTTCGTTTGCTTTTTTGGGGTGGATTTTCATTCTTGGTGGTTTTGACTTTCAGTTTCCCATTGATGGGATTCTGGTTTCTGGTTTTCTCCTTGGGTGAGATTTTCAACTTGTATTTGTCTTGCTTGGGTGGGATTTTCAAATTTCTTGCTTTGGGCATGATTTTTTAAATTTCCTACTTTGGGTGAGATTTTTTAAATTTCTTGGTTTAAATTTCTTTCTTGGGCAGGATTTAAAAAAATGGTCCTAGTTCAAATTTCCTTCTTAGGCGAGATTTTTAATGTGTTTTTCAATTGGCCTATCCTTTGATCTTATGTTGGTCTATTGACTTGACGTAAAAATATTTTTGGGCCCCTTTCAAAACCCACTTTTAATGAAATTCTTACCAATAAAATAAATAGTATTGATGGAGTTACAAAATGCAATCCAAGTAGAGCTAGAATTAGAGTGGTTTGTAGGAATCATGTTGGGACAATGCTCCATTGAGAATTATAAAACCTACGTAAGGCCACAAATAATGAAGCAGAAGCCTTAGCTATCAAATTTGCTTCTATCTAAGCAATAAGACAAGGTTATAAGAGGATAATCACAAAATTAGATTATTAAATATTGTTAGGAGCTTTGGATTTCATGAGGAACTTTGCTTGGAGATAAAAAGGTTGAGGATTTTTGTCACCCAAATTAAGGAGGTGTAGAGGGAATTGGATGATGTGATTCCAATCTATGTGGGTAGAGCTTTGAATACAATGATAGACTTCTTGGCCAAGATAGGTATCGAGAAGGAGGTAGAGGTTCAATGGCATAGTGGTATGTCTATTAAGGATGAGAGGATTAGGCAAGTTGATGAGGAAATCTAATGTTTGGCTAATTTGGATAGTAATTGTAGATATATGGTTTAGGATATTTCACCTCATACTAGGTTGGATAGTTACATTGACCATGAGAAGAACAAAAAGATAAATTTTATGGTGAAACATAGAACAATATTTTGAAACAAGGAGACACATTGATGTATAAGAATGTATGTTGCATACAAGTTTAGGCTAGCAAAATATTGATGATAATATGAAATATATTATGATTAATATTGTTGCGTGTATTTCCATTGTTTTTGAACATATAGTATTAGATCCAAGTTAGTTTCTACAATGAGATAATTATAGGATTTGTATTGTAAGGAACAACAATCACCATTTGATGCCATACCCTATGTCAAAAGCCTCAAGTAATGAAAAATCATTTCTTTGATTTGAGATTCATTACCTATAAAATTCTTCCTCTTCTGCTCGATTTTGGATGTAATGTTTCCATGTGTGCCAAGTATATGAAGTTTAATGGTATTCCTCGATGACTCAGTGGAACACACCCAACAATAAACAAAACATACATTCATATTTATGCTTTAGATCCTTGGGTGCTTATCTTGGAAGAATAGAGCATGAAGAACCTTTTTTAATTTCCTATCCTATTCTACCTAAGCCAAAACCTGTGCTTAAATTCATATTCTTATGTCCAGTTAAAAATTAAACGTTCTACCTAAGCCCTAGTTGGAAGATGAGAAAAACACTCATTTAGAGTTAAAACAACATCTAATTGGTGGAATTTCAAGACAACTAATGTAGGAGGGTGAAATTCTCATTTGGAGGTAGAAGAACACTCAAAATGATGGAAATTTCAAGATAATTGACAAAGGTTTGGTGGGTAGTTCAAGTTAGCTACACAATGATCAATACGAGGTATAGTATCATTTAAAAGTAATTGCCTTCAATTATATATCATAAATTGCATGGTGGGGACTTGGCATTTCAAGAAAAAATTAATCTTTTGGAAATAGGTTGTGGGATAAATTCTCATTAGGGACATATTTTAAAAGGAAAGCTTGTTATCTCAAAATACTTGATATGTATTTTTCTATAGTTATATTTTTTAGAAGAAAAAATAGTTTATTTATATTAATTATAGAAAAATATTTAATAAGATAGAAGATAGTAAATTACTAGAGATGCATTTAGGGAGTTAAAATGTGTATAGGTGTAAGGCGGATAAATATTTGAAATAAAAATGAAAGGTTTTGATGTTAAGGAGTGTTATAGTTCATAGAGAATATTTTTTGTAAGGAGAATAATAATTTTGGTAAAAGGTGAATTTTCAGTAGTGATCAACACCTTATTTATCCAAACAGATTTTGCATCAAAAAAATTTTTTTTACACAAAAATCAAAATATGGACTTTGCACAATCATAACATTTGGTATAAATGATGCCTTTGACTTGCGTTTACAGGTAATTTTTTTACATTAAGTTAATGCATCCAAAGCCTAATATAGCTACCATAATGATGTTTAGGAATCAACCCTATAAATTTTTGGGGAGAAACATGGACACATTTTTCGTGATATTATGTTTCACTCCATTTTTTTACCCCATTCCTTACTATCATTGGACATAAATCTTGAAATTGAGAAAACTCAAGTATATAGGGAATTTATGACCACATGTGAAGATTTATCTTTAAGTAGGTGTTATTGGTAGGACAAATTATTTTTAGTACTTCCTTGGTATCATGTATCACTCTCTTTCATGTACCTTAAGGTCTCTTTTACATATGATCGTATATATTGAAAGGACTAGCTTCTTCCACATACCGACGAGTATATAGAATGAGTGAGTATATTAAACTATTTGGTATATAGAACTAGTGGTATATATAAAAAATGGTCATTTTGGAAGATATAAAGAACCTTTTCCATGGCTACATCAAAAATATTTGTCACCATGGAAGACAATAATGAGAATAGTACTAGTGGTCAAAAAACTTTAGGATATAGTTATTAGTGATGCAACACAACCTAAGGAGATAGAAGCTAAACAAAAGTATGATGAAAGAGATGAAAGGGCACTTATGCTCATCATTTTTGGAGTGGTAGATAATATATAACCATATATAAGTGAAGAAAAAATATCAAAATATGCATGGGATAGACTTTACAATGTATTTGAAGGAAGGAATGAGGCTACGATCTTTCATATTCAATAACAACTACATACATTAAGGGTCCAATATGGTGATAGCATTGAATAATTCCCTTGAAGAATTATTTACTTAAAGGTAAAGTTGAACACCATGGGATAAAAGGTGGAAGATAAGATCTTAGTCTCAATTGTACTTAGAGCTCTCCCTAAATCATTTAGAACATTGGTGACATCTCTCCAAGTATCAAATAGAAGGGTACCATTTGAAGAATTGGTAAACATCCTTCAACAATATGAAGTAAAAAAATAGTTAAGAGATGAGTTGTTTAATAATACCCCTATCTCCACAAATAAATATAAAAGGGTTCAAAGTTTCCTTCCATCTTATTTTCGTTACAAAAGCAACCTTAATGGAGGAAGATATTGTCATATTTGTGAAAAAGAAGAACATGACACCAAGTTTTGTAATTACAATATGATGACTTGTGGGGCTCAATTTCATATATCTCCTCAAAGAAAGAAATAGTTTCAAAGACAACATCAAGGACAAGGGAAACATCAACAAGCGTATATTTTTCAAAATGAACCAAAATGAAATTGTGAAGAAGTACGAAATAGCACATAAGGTACTCATGGTTAAGGAAGTGTCGAAACTAAAAAATAAAGGACATAGTAAACAAGCAAAGAAATATAGTGAAAAATAAAAGTGTGTGTCATTAGTGTTAGAAATAGGCTATTACATCAGTTGGATTATGTTAGAATAGACTATTACATTATTTGTATGTACCTTTCTTGGTACATACTTAGGACATTAGATTACTTTAGGGGGAAGTTATCTAGTTACTACATGCAATGTAATAAATGCACACGTGTCAAAGTGCAAGTTGTATATGTACAAGCTGTCCCTTGCACATCTAGGTAGAGTGTTGGCCAAAGAACCTATTTCATATATAAAGGGCCATAGATATAGACATGATATATAGACAGAGATACACACTTATAACAATAGGAAGTAGTGTAGACCAGAGTGATAAGATGTAACAATGTGATGTATTATGATGGGGTGTAATATGCTCAATTCCCATTATTGAGCTATAGCTATATTCATAGAGTGTTCATTTCCTCCATAACTATTTTTGTAAACATCTCCATAATTTCTATTCATAGTATATTTTTAGTCATCTCGTAGATTTACATTATTTCATATTATTCTGCATCTTGTGTTTGCTATCTCCCATTACATGCTGCATCAAAAGCTAACAATGGTATCAGAGCCATGGTAGATCTATAGGAAAACCACCATTATCATTGAACTTGAGTTTTTTGAGAACTTGATGTGCCATTGGACCAGTCACTATAAAAAATACTCAGAAGAGTCTAGATGGTAGAATTAAGGAGAGCCACAAGTAAGGTCTGAATGAAATATTAGATTATGGAATACTAAGATTGCATATGGCTAGAGTATTTCCACAAATTTTCAAGGGAAAAATTAGGTCTGAATGAAATCTTAGATTATGGAATACTAAGATTGCATATGGCTAGAGTCTTTCCACAAAGTTTCAAGGGAAAAATTGTGAAGACTAGGACTCAATACTTGATCCACTAGTTTGATGAATCAACTAGTGAATCCCATCTAAGAGATCTATAGAAACTAATCTGAAGGTTATTTTATTGTAGGAAATTGATACTCAAATGATTGGGACACCTACTACAATAGAAAGCTAGGATATTTCAACTTCGTTACCCAAAGGTCGAAGTGCTTTTATAGCACAAATATTAGTTATTGCAAGAGAATAACACTATAGAAGAGACTTTTGGAGAAGAATTACAGTGAAGTTTGGAGACAGGAGATATCCATTGATAGATTTGAAACTTCACAAGAAGAAAAGGCCATAGAATCCTTGATCCAAAAGAAAAAGCCATAGAAGCCTTGATCTAGAAGAAAAGGTCACAAAAGCCTTGATCTAGAAGAAAACATCACATAAGCCTTGATCTAAAGGGAAAGGCCACAAAAGCCTTGGTACTAAATAAAAGGCCATAAAAGCCTTAAAGAAAAGGCCACATAAGCCTTGATACTGAAGAAGGCTCTAGGAGAGAGTATCTAATTCAGAAGTAGATTTTAGTACTAATACTTTGTTGCAAGAACAAGTTAATTCAGTGAGTTGGGAAAGCTTCATACAAAAAGGTTAGGAATAATATCTTCTTCAGAATCAATCCAACACCTAAAGCAAAAGAGATCAGGAGAAGATCTCATTAATGAAGAAGGACTAGGAGAGTCCTGCTCGAATACAAAGGTAGAAGAATCAGAGATCCAAGAGAAGCTCTCATTGATGAAGGACTAAGAAAGTCCTGCTTAAATATAGGGGCAAAAACATAAAATATCTAGGAGAAGATCTCACCACCAACACTTCCAGGAGCATAAGGTTGAAGATAATGTCTCAAAGAAGACTAGAAGAAGCTACAAGTGTAGGCAACAAATCCACCTTTGAGAAGAAAGAGTGATAAATGGATTTTCCCAATTTTGATAGTTTTGACAAGTTTTGTAAATCGTACAAGTCATATTAAACCATATATTCAGGAGGGCAAACTGTACAAGGTAAAGGCAAATTGTACAAGGTGCAATGAAATGAAATGAAATACATGGGAAATGCAATTTTAAGTTGTAGTTGCACATGTATTTGATTATTAAGGTGTTAAACTTAGTAAAAGTCTTAATTAATGCATTTCGTTATGCATGGGCAGTCGTAAATAACTAATTACCTTAGGAATAAATTTAAAACAACCTATGAAACATTATATAAGGCCTCATTTTCAATTTTGATAGTCTGGTTACATTCTAGTCATGATATGCTAATAGATTCTGGTTAGTCTGAGGATGGTATGTGTTTTGGTTGTGAATATTATTATTTATCTCTAATTATGATTGAAATTGTAAAATAATAATATAGGTGAGCATATTTTATGGTTTCTCTCACATTTTTTATGATTTTGGAATGGTTGAATAACAATTACCAGTTTATCTTTGTTGCATATACTTCTTTGTGATGGTTTTGGCTATTTTATGTATTGCTATGGAAGAATGGATTGAAACAGCACTGGTGTAGCTTTGTGGAATGATATGAATGATTGTAATATCAAGGAATATGTTTTGAACACTTCTGTACAATTTTTGGGCATCGCCATTGGATATACAACTCTCTCAAGCCCTGTTGATATGTTTGGCATGTTACTAAAAAAGGATTAATCGCCATATTAAACCCTTACAAACCTATATGAGAGAGATTAGTCTAATAGAATATCCAATTTAGCACTTGGCTATACATTTATTTCATACAAATCGTACACCAGAGTTCGTACAAATCATACAAAAGACAATTACTCGATTTGGCAGTTTATGTGATTGAAGGTAATTTACCCGATTTGGTAGTTTTGGGTGATCAACTTGTTTAGTTACAAAACTGTGTATGGCAGCTTGCAAAACCAAATATGAAGGATTTTATAAGTATGAAATCATACAAGATTTGTCACTGTATGATTTGGGATCATACAATGGTACAATTTGGTGTTCGTACAAGCTATTTAGTTTTTGCACATTACTAGTTGTAAATATTGTACGGTTGTACGATTTGGTCTACCAATTGTGAATAGCAAGTTGATCATTATAATCCTTGAGAAACACCTTCCAATAGTGAATAATACACCTCTATGCTACATTTTTCATCGTCGCCTTATAAAATCTGGCATTTTTGTTAAAATGGGTCAAATTGACAAAGTAAGAATACTACAAAATTGGAGGTGAATGACAAACACCAGTGTACAAAGGCATAGGATATGGAAAGTACAAGAGAACATTCTATTGGAAATTTGAGTTATTTTATGTTTTCATTGATGTCACATGGATCACATTGAGTTTTGGTGGCCAAATGATATTTTGGAAAGCATGGATAAATACAGGGTTTTTATGAAAACCAAGGTAGGCAAAATAAAAAGTTTTATTTAAAACCATGGATGGCAGATTTGAATTGGGTTTTTCTTAAAACCTAAGTTGGCCTTTCGTTTCATCGAAAAATGTGCCTCGATGATGGAGATATTTAATTTTTAATATTTAGTTTAAATTTTAATTATTTAAAATTAAAATTAAAATTTAAAATTAAATATGTAAGATTTCCGCCGATGTCATAAAAAATAATAAGGAGGCTATATAAAGGGGATACCTAAGGTTCATAAATTAATGCTTTCTTGTGGTTAATAATCGTTGGCTAAGCATCCGAATTGAGCTCATGCGAAAATCTTTTAGAAAGTAGAAGCAACGAATAAATGAAGGTTGGTTGAAGTCCAAAGTCATCATGGGTAGAGTGGCACATTGGCAGTTGGCTTTTGGCTAAGGTGTGTGGAAGCACAAACATCAAGTTTTTGAATCCCCTTGACTGTGTTTGGAAGGCGTTGGAAGAAAAGCACTCGAAGCGCTTTTGATTTGCGAAAAGGGAGGAAAGGTTTTAAGGCACGTTGTGCCTTTCCCTTTCGAATGAGTGACTAGCTCGTGTGGAAAACTTAGCCGCGGCTAAGACACTCGTGGTGTGGGAAAGTTGGGGGTTCGAATCCCCTTGAGGAGGTAAATAGGTTTTTGCTCTAATTAATTCTGTTAATCCCTAAGTTGGAGTTATAAGGTGGTTAGGAATAATTTAAGTTTTTAATTAAACTTTGTTTTTATAAGGGTTGTGATTATTATTTCAAAGGTGGACGAGTTGTTGATTTAATTTGATGTTCATGAAATTGAGAATTAAGATTTAGGAGAAATAAGGAGTTATAAAATAATTTTTGAGAGGTTTATTGATTATTATTTTTGATAAGGGTTTTTATTAAAAGGACTTTGGTGGATGTGTTTATTAAGTTGGAGTAAAAATATGTAAATTGAGTTATGCTTTATATTGTAATTATTATTTGAAGTCCACTAAACCTTATTGATATTGGAAAGGAAAGTTGTGTTTAGTGTGGCAGATTTTGTGGACAACTTCTTGGCATAAAAAAAGTATGGGCACATTCTCCTATTGATTGTTTATGGTGGTTGATTTCTGAAATATCATTGGAGTGAAAAGGATTGATTGTGGTTTCCTTTTCGAAAGTGGTTGGTTGAATGCTTCAAGGTTTTCTGGTTTGAGAGCTTTGTTTAAACCTTGTTTTATAAGCATAGTTGTTGAAGCCCATTGGTTATGTAAAGAACTTAAAAGAACATGAGTATCATTGTTATGTGAGATTTGTGGTTGAGCATTGTTGGAAACATTTGAGTTGGTTGATACATGCTTGGACTAGGGTTTTGTGAGAAAGAGTTGTCCCTTGTGGTGATTGGTTGAGTTGAGTTGATTGAGCCTAGTCAAGGGATTGTGTGAGGTTATTGTTCAAGTACCATGAAACAAACTATTCTATAATTCTGATTTGAGTTGATATTGAGCTTAGAACATATTGAGTCTCTAACAATTCTCTTTATGCTTCTATGAGTTGACTTGAGTTGAGATTGATTTGAGTTGAGTTGAGTTGAGATCATTGTGGATCATTGTTGTCATCCATTGTAGAGTGCATTGCCATTCATTGTTGAGTTCAACTTTGCTTATTGCCTTCATAGATTTGTGGATGATATTTGAGTACTACTTGAGCATGATTGATTGAGCCTTTTAGAAGCCCTTTGGGATAGATTTATGGATAGATTTGTGGCAATTTGTGTATGATTGATTGAGCCTTTGAGAAGAATTTTGTAGACAGTTTTTAGGAAAAATTTGTGGATAGTTTCAGACATATTTGTGGACAGATTTGGGAAATTTTTTGATGAGGTTTTGAGTGAGCCTATTGAACAGAGTTGAGAAAGTTCTTGGTGAGCTTGCTAGAGCAGTTTTGGACAAGTTCTTAGTGAGCTTGTTGGAGCAAATTTGAGCAAGTTCTTGGTGAGATTTCTAGAGCATATTTGGACAAGTTCTTAGTGAGCTTGTTGGAGCAGATTTGAGCAAGTTCTATGTGAGCTTGTTGAGAAGATTTGGACAAGTTCTGTGTAAGCTTATTGAGCAGTTTTGGACAAGTTCTGTGTGAGCTTGTTATGCAAATTTGGACAAGTTCTGTGTGAGCTTGTTATACAGATTTGGACAAGTTCTATGTGAGCTTGTTATGCAGATTTGGACAAGTTCTATGTGAGTTTGTTATTGTCGAGCTTTGATCAGATCAAAGAAATCATTATATTGGATAAGGATCCTTATTTCTGTGTGAAATATTATAAGGATATTATCTTGTGGAGTACCCCACATTGGGGGAACCATGTTAAATCTTGTGTCTCAATTTTGTATGGTGACTTGTGCTCTTGCTTACTATTGCTATCTAAATTATTAATGCACACTGCTATGTTTGGTTATTGCAATTAAGGACATTAATTGATATTGGTTTGGAAAGAAAGTAAAAAGTGGGTGCTATACTGTTCACCCTCCCTCTCAATATAATCTTGTGTTCTTCACATTCTAGTAAGAAGGAGCATGAGGATTTCTCAAAGAGAGAATGCAAGTAACTCAGACCATAGTACACATGAACCAAAAATAGAGCAAGTTTGGGCATCTGAAGAAGGAGATTTTGAAACACTACTGATAGAGACAGAAGACGAGGAAATAGAACCACCTAGCGTAGAGGCACGAGTTGATAGAGAAGTAGTGCAAGAGGAAGGAGAGTGGATGGTGACACCTGAGAAAGTGATGGAAGGGTTGCAAGGGAGTGCAGAGGATGGGAGTCAGGCACCAGAGCAATAGGGCACGAGGTCTCAGGAGGAAGGACCAAGACCATCTCCCTCACATCAGTGAAGGAGGTCACGGAGTGAAGATGCACGTGAGTTTGGTCAATGATTGGTGGGATAGAATAAGATACCTCGGATAGAAACTTTTGATGATGATTGTAGTAAGACACCCCCAAGGAGGAATCAGATAGAGATTCCATGGGAGACCTCAAGTGACGAGGATGATTCTTCGAAGATGGCTAATAAGGCAGCCAAGTAGAGATGTCCACCTTTTACAGGTGAGGGTAAGGAAGACCCCACAAGACATATCGAAACTTGTATAACCATTTGGAGGGAAAATGGTGTAGATCAACCAGATGACTGGGTAACCTTATTTCTTGCTACCTTGAGAGGATTGGTGATCGATTGGTATCTGAAAAGGGAAAATACTGCAGATTTTTAGACTTGGACTCAAGTGAAGGAGAAATTCATTGAAGAATTTTACCCTTTGAAGGATGATGGAGATATTGTTACTGAGCTTTGCATGATGAAGCAAAAGTCTGGATGAAGATGTAAAATCATACAACCGTAGACTAAAGCAGTTAGTAGATAAGATGCAGATGCCTTTGGTAGATGTATTGGTAAAGTGGTGGTTTGTAGATGGATTACTACCAAAATATAAGAAAAATATGAAGGTAGTACCATAAAAAACGTATGAAGAAGCTGTGAAGCATGCAAAGAATTTTGAAAGTGAATCAAAATAGACATATACAGGAATTTTATCTCACCCCAAGTCTAATGATTCAGATAGTGGAGAAGATGACACTATACAAAGGATAGTGGCATCATTTCATCAGGAGTTTGACAAGATCATGAAAGAACAAAGAAAAAAACCTGATAGGAATGACATTTGGTGCACATAATGTAAGACTGAAGGGCATACAAATGTAAAGTGTCCATGAAATGACTATTGTCACATCTGTAATGTGATGGGACATGAGGTAATGCTATGTCCATATAATGCAAGAGTACATCCATAGGTCCTGACAATCTAGGAGTAGGAAGAGAAACAGAAGACCCTAGGAAGTGGGCAACAAGCAACAAGTGGTGGTTATAGAAATAGTCGATGAGGTGGAAGGTCGAACTAGGGCAATCGGCAAGGAGGATAAAGTCATTTGTAGTATGAATCGAAAGGGAGGTCGATCATACAATGTTACAATTGCCAAGAATGGGGGTATTTTATAAAAAATTATCCTTCACCTCAGAGATAGGAAACACCACAAGCAAGCACTACACATATGTGTAGGTGGTGTGGTCCGGGGAACCACAAGGAAGCAAATTGCCCAAAGCAGGTGAGTTCAAGTAACCCATAGAATGTAAATTATTTAGACATTGAGGTTCCTCAAGTTAAGGAGGAAACCCAAGAAGTTTTAGCCATGACAAGGAATCAGGCTAAAAAGGATAAGTATCCAGAGCCAACAAAGGAAAAGTAGTGCTAGAAAGTAGCAAAGAAAATACTACAAGATGAAGCACAAAAAGCTAAACAAGTGAAGTTAGCTGAAGGAAAGGAACTGAAAAAGCCATCAGAAGAGAAGGTGATTGTGCAGAGTCTGGCAGCATAGGTTTTGGACACCATAGTAGAGATCAAAGTGGCAAACCTATTGGAAGCTATTCCATCATTACAAAAAGTGATGGTGGAAGAGATACAACCACATAAGGTGATGGAAGTGCAGAGTCAACCGATTCAAGAAAAAGAATGAAAAGACCAATTTATGGATCCAACTATATTGATGATTGATGTGGGAAAGAAACTTGCATTAGTTCATATGGAGATCCTAGGGCACAAATTGACACAAGTTATTATGGATGGAGGATCCAATGTCAATGTGCTACCTAAAAGGACCTGGCTAGAACTAGGTGCTCCATATCTATGGGCACCGAGCTTTCGATTATATGGTGTTGACTAGTATGGTATCAAGACAAAGGGAGTCTTGATAGCACAACAAGTGGTGATAGCTGACCAAGATTTTGTCTTGGATTTCATTGTGATTACTATGCAGAAGCTTGCATACGATGCTCTCTTGGGGAGAGGATGGCTACGAGTAGCCAAAGTTAATCACAACTAGGGAAAGAATCAGATCACTTTCAAGAAGGGACAACACAAATATATGATTAATCTAGCTAATCAAAATGTTAGTGAGGATGTAGCTATGACCGATGAATCAAAAAATTCCTTAGGAGATGAAGGGTATGAACCAGATGGAGAAGGAATGTTGTACCTAGATGAATGTAGTGAAGATGAAGCTAGATATGATAGTGGACTTCTTCATTGGAAAATGGAGGAGTATGAAATTTTTTAGCCCAAATACCTCTGTATTGATTCAGAGGAGATCAAGGAAAAACAAGATGAACCAAAAGTCAGCCAGGAACCTAAGAAGGAGGTGGAAGAGAAATGGACATTCCCAAAAAGTTTTGTAGAGTATACAGTAGGAGATGCAAAAATTGATACAAGACCGACACACCCAAAGAATGTAGAGAAAGAAACAAGTGAGCTAGAGAATATCAAATATGAAGGACCTCGGATAGTGGACATCAATCTAGGAATGGAGGAGGAACCTAGGATGATTCACTATGGTGATGATTGGAACCCTATACTAAAAGTGATAACTTTTAAGATATTCTTGGAATATAAGGATGTCTTTGCATGGAAATATAAGGACTTGAAGGGAGTACCACCTGAGTTATGTGTCCATAAGATTACACTAATTCCTAGAGCACAACCCATAAGGAGGAGACCATATAGAATGAACCCAAAGTATATTGCATTAGTGAATGCAGAGATAGAGAAGATGTTGGAGGTAGGAATCATCTTCAGGGTGACAACCAGTGAATGGGTATCACCTATAGTGATCACCTTGAAGAAGGAAGTGGAAAAGATCAGAATATGTGTGGACTTTAGGAGTCTAAATGTAGTAACTATTAAGGACCCCTTCCCTATTCCCTTCACAGATTCTATCCTAGAAGAAGTCGTAGGACACGAGATCTATTCATTTTTGGATGGGTTTTTGGGTTACAATAAGATAAGTATAGCCGAGGAGGATAAGTTGAAGACCATATTTATTATGGAGAATGGCATCTATGCATATAATCGAATGCCATTCGGGCTTTGTAATGCCCCAACTACATTTCAATGCATCATACTATATATATTTGATCAATTGGCAATAGGGAACTTCAAAGCATTTTTGGATGATTGGTCCATTTATGGGAAGATCAAGGAGCATCTTCCTACCCTCAGTGAATGCATGAGTAGGTGCAAAAATGCACAGATATCATTAAATCCTAGGAAATGCTACCTGATGGTACCATATGGGAAATTGTTAGGACACATAGTGTGTAGTGAAGGATTAAAAATAGATCTTGATAAGATCCATGTGATATTGCACATGGAAGAACCATACGATGTGAGTTCACTTAAAACCTTCTTGGGATCGATGGGATATTATCGAAGGTTTATCAGGAACTATGCACATGTATCCTATCCATTGGATTCATTGATGAAGAAGAATGTTCCTTTCAGATGGATAGAGGAGCACCAAGGAGCCTTTGAGGAGTTGAAGGCTAAGCTTGTGAGTAGCCCAATTTTGGTGTTCCCAAACTGGGATAAGGAATTCCATGTCCATATTGATGCTTCAAATTTTGCAATTGGATGTGCTTTGGCACAAGAAGGATAGTTCAGGTTAGATCAACCTATTTTCTTTGCTAGTCACCTATTGTCAAGGCTAGAGAGAAATTATAGTACAATAGAAAGAGAAGCTTTGGGAATGGTATATGCAATCCAAAAGTTTAGGTATTACCTATTGGTGAATCCCTTTGCTTTCTATGTAGATCACCAAGCCCTATTGTACTTGATAAACAAACTGATGATACAAGGATGGGTCAGTAGGTGGCTCATCACCCTACAAGAGTTCGTATTCTGAGTAGTAGTGAGACCTGGTAAGAAGCATGTCATTGCAGACCAGTTGTCTCGGATACGATCAGGAGAGCCTATAGGAATAGGAGTTTTGGATGAATTCCTTGATGCACAATTATTCACCATCAATGTTGTCCCATCATGGTACAAGTTGATTGGCTAGTACCTTTCCATAGGAGAGTTTCCATAAGAAATGATGGCAACCGAGAAAAAGAAAGTGATCATGAAGTCAACACCCTTCCAGTTGATAGCAGGATTGTTGTATAATATGGGAAGTGATGGTATCCTACGAAGATGTGTGATGGAAGAAGAAGTCAAAGTGGCATTGAAAGAAGCTCATGAAGGCTTAGCAGGAGGGCACATGGGACCAGATGTGATAGCTAGGAAAATATTACTAGCAGGACTATGGTGGCCCACACTATATAATGATGCAAAAGAGTATGTGAAAGCATGTGATACTTGTCAAAGGGTAGGAAAGCCAGTAAAGAGGGACTTTATGCCATTGCATCCATCACAACCCCAAGAACTATTTGAAAGGTGGGGATTAGACTTCGTCAGACCATTGAAGACATATCATAGAAGGAAGTGTAGATACATTGTAGTAGCAATGGAATACTTGAAAAAATGGGTTGAAGCGAGAGCATTACCTGATAACTCAACAAAAAGTACAATGAGATTCTTGTATGAGTAGGTAATCACAAGATTTGGTATTCTACTATAGATAACGAGTGATCGAGGAGGACACTTTATCAATGAAATCATCAAAATGCTGATGATAGAGTTTAAGATTTTGCACTCATTGTCTAGTCTATACTATCCCAGAGCAAATGGGTAGGTGGAAGCAACAAACAAAGTCCTGGTATCTACTTTGTATAAAACCTATGGAATAGAAGGAGAATATTGGGAGGAAAGGCTACCATCTATTTTGTGGGTATATAGAACAAATTTTAAACCAACAATAGAGCATACACCTTTCCAGTTGATGTATGGATAGGAGGCAGTGGTGCCAGTTGAATTCTTGATACCAAGTTTGAGAGTCGTGATAGAGCATCACTTGGGTGATCAAGAAAGTTTGGAAGAGTGACTGACAACACTGATCAAGTTAGATGAAAGAAGAGTCATGGCACAATGGGTGATTGAGGTAGCTCAGAAAAGAAGGAAGGCATGGCATGACAAACATTTGAGGAAGTTAGAACTTAGTCTGGGTGACTTGGTTCTAAAGTTTAATGGAAAGAGGGAAATCAAGCCCGGTAAGTTGAAGACTTTATGGCTTGGTCCCTATAAAGTGGTAGAAGTAATGAATAATGGAGCAATCAAGTTGTAAAACTTGAATGGGATGGAGGTACCCAACATTGTAAATGGCTCAAAGTTGAAGCCTTATAAAGTACAATGCTTATTCATTTCTTCAGAAGAGATTGAATGAAGAAGATGAGCAGAAGCTCAATAGAGGACTCAAGGTGAGCAAGGTCCATCATAGGAAGAGCCTGACATGGGACTCACACATTTATTTGTAGAAGGGGAGGAGACAAGACCAACCATAGAACAACAAGAGTTGGCACCTCGACCCAGAGAAAGAAGAATATTGTGAGTGCATGTCAGATTTATGGATGGGACCGAACGAGTAGAAGAGGAAGATGAAGAATGGATTCCTCCAAATGAAAGAGGACATCAAGAGATAGTACTATTACCCAAAAATAGGGGAAGGCAAGAAGAAGCACCCCAAGTGAATATAAATAGGATGTATCCTTAGGTGGAATGTAGAGAACTACCCCAACAAGTGAAAGGACGAAGAAGGATACGATTAACAGTACGATACGAGGATAGAGTGGACACATTTGAAATGGAAGTTCTAGAAGAGGATAGGAATGAGACCATCGATGAAGAATTGGTTGGACTTACTCCATTAGCTCAGATAGGGCTATTACAGTAGAGAATGTGACTCAAAAGACTCTATATTATATATTGAGAGGTCATAATGCAAGGTTGAGAGAACAAACCATCCAAGAATTGGATAGTACAATACGAAGGTTGGATGAACAAAGAATAGCTAGGCTACAGGAGCTAGAAGGAGAACCTAAGGATGATGAGGGGATAACTCCAAGAAGTGGTATAAGAAATGATGGTGCAAGCACAAGTTCACAAGTACCACCAAGTGATCCACCAATGATGAATGAAGATGCAGAGATGCTATGGTGAGACATTGAGGAAGCAACCACATCACCTAAATCACAAGGTAATGCATGAATAGATTTGAGTGACTCCAGTGATGAAGGAATGCCTTGGATAGTAAGGGAACCTAGCACAAAAAGTAGTGATGAGGATGATTTCCAGGGAATCCCTAGAATCCTTGAGATAATCGTGATCCCCCAGCATGTACAACAACACAATGACAACTAGGGAGATCACAAGAGCATCAAACCAACCTTGATCCACAAGCATATATAATAGCCCATCGACAACTAAGAAGACAAAGGAGAGAAGTAAGGATATTGGAGAGACTGATGAATTTACCAATAGATTGGGTAGAACAGAGAGAAGAGAATAGGAATGACTCAAGTTCTGAGATAGATTTTTTTGATGCATATAGAGAGGTCTTGGCAACTTCATCTCCACAAATATGCTTTGAGGAAATAATATGGAGATATCACTTAGCATGTGTAGATCATAGAATCAGAGCACTACAACAATTATCACCAAGTACAAGAAGAAGTAGAAGTCCACTAGCCAACATTGAGTTGGTAGAGATAACTCCTGATAACCGAGCAATGGGAGGAAGGAATAGAGAAGGACCCCTAAGGCTTCAGCCAGGAAGGGGAGGAGGTATTCGACTATGAAGTGAGCAAGGACAAGGTGATGTTACAATTAGAGGAGGAAGAGGATGAGGAAGGTTTTGACCCCCTACTCCTAGATGGCTGGGAGATACACCCTTAGCTTGTTGGAACTGGACAAGGAATCTGTGAGGTATACCAAGGATGAGAGGGATCTTACCAAATCCTACAAGGCATTATCCATTGGGATGACCATCCCTAATATGATGAGGACCCCGAAGAGTGGTAGGTGGTAGAGGATTACTCCAAGAAAGGGAGGAATCACCACTAGCATAGAGAAGCCCGATGTTAAGAGGAATAGGATGGGGAAGACACTCACGTGGTAGAGGCCTTACTAGGAGAGGAAGAGTACATTTTGTAGATGAAAGAAACCAAGGACAACAAAGGATCTGATCACCAAGTCTGGAGCAAGAATTGATCCAAGGAGATAGATGAAGGAGTCACTTGAATGATAGTAGAGTAGTAAGGACACCACTACCAAGGGATCAATCACCTACATGACAAGAGGAAGGGACACCAGGTGAAGATACTCCAGCTTGCAATTGTACAATTCCAAATTGTACACATGGTATGGGAAGGCCAGGGAATTTGGTAACATCACAAGTAGAGATGAATCAGCCTAGAGAGCAAGTGGCGCTAGGTGACACAACCACTCAGAATGTCATAGTCGAACCTCCAAGAGAAGAATCTGATGGGATCATACAAGTGAATGTCACTATACGATTTCCATGATGGTAAGTGTAAATAGGTTAGGAAATGAAAAAAAGAAAAAGAAAAGAAAAAGAAAAAAAAAAAAAGAAAAAGAATAAAATAAAATGCCTTAATTGTGAAAATCCCTCGAGATGCAATTAAGAAGGAAGTGGGTTGAAAACCAGAAAAGGTGACCTCTTCAAAGAGAGAAAAATAGAAAAATTCTCTAAGTGATAGATCGTACAAAGTCAAATTAAAGCTGAAAAAGCACAAGTAAGAGATCGTACAAGAAAAATTGAGAAAAGTACATGCAAAATCATACAAGAAGGCATGTTGTATGATCTAGATCATACAGTGTATGGTTTTGGGTGTAGTTGTATGATTTTCAACTATCGCATTTAATGTTCGCATGTGTGGAATGATGAGTTATCGGAAAAGCATGGGAAAAAGTTAAAAATTGCATGAAAAGTGATGAGTTGTCGATCATCCAGGAAAGGAAGATGAAAAGACATGCAAAGTGGTGCAATTTCAAATTTGGAGCAGTTAGGGTTTGAAGATAGTTTAAATACAAGGCTCACCCTAGCAATTTTTAAAATCGTACAAGGAGGAATTCAAATTTTTTAGGAGGATGAAGGTGAAAAGTGTGCAACTGAATGGAGGTGAATACATGGGCATTAAAACTCATCAGTAAGCTACAATAATTCATGACCCATTTTTAAACTCGCACCAGGGAGACTTTTCACATTCAAAGAAATCAAAGAAGAAGGAGAAAAAGCAAGGGTTTGACTCCATTAAAAGAAGAATTCAAGTTCAGCCAAAGAGAAATGAGGGTTTATAGTAGAAGGCATCCAAATACAAACCAGGTTATTGAAAAATGTACATTAGGGTTCAAAGAAGTGGTGGATTGGAGCCGAAGCAGAGAAATTATAGGGAAAAGGAAGCTACAAACCCTAATATGACAAAAGTGGCCAAAAACAAACTAGAGAAGATAGAGGGAAGGAAGGAGAAGACCGTACAACCCTATTGAATAGCAAAAAAATTTTTTTTTGGGGATAAATTATGCCAAGTATGGAAAAATTGAGAAATTGCTCTCGAAAAGCATTGAAAAGATAGATCGGGGTATTTTGGCAACTAGGTCAGAGAGAAATCATAGAGGAAAAGTGGAAAACATGATTTTTAGGTAAACAAGGGTTTGAAGAGATGTACTATATGATTTGGAGGTAGATTGTATGATCTCAGGAAAAATATTGTGCAATTTCGAGCAATTTTTGGGTTATTTTAAGCCATTTTGAGCAAATCATATGAAATCATATAAAATTGTATAGATTCGATGAGGGGAAGTAGCTAGAGAGGGATACTATATAGAGTAGTACGACCCTATATAATTTCATGCTATAGTTGTATGATTTTTAGAAGATCAAATAGTTTGAAGATTGAACAGTTCAAGATTGAATAGTGTACGATCTGGAGGTGGTTGTTGATAAGGAAACCATACAGGAGCAAGTGGGAAAGCATATTGTATGATTTATAGTAGATTGTATGATTTTTAAAACACTTATAATTATAGAATTGGTGATGTTCGAGTAGTAATATAATTGGAGGTATGGCAAGAAAATTATTTTAGTCGAAGAGTTTGGATATCGATTAAGAAGAATTGTAGCCAATAGGGTGGAACGGTCACCAGGACCCCTACATGAGAGAGAGTCACAATTATAGAAATACCAAGGGTGATAGTTTTAGTCCCATGATTGGCATGGTACTCATCCTTGGAGGAGAGGAGGATACATGCCATGGAGAGGGCAGAGGTATTGGAGGGTTGATCAGGAGAACACCACCAAGACATCGAGAGGAGGAGATGGCACAAGAGAGGATCTCAAGGAGGGAATTGAGGAGTGAAGTACATTTTCTAGATCAAGATGAGGATCTGAGTAGTGGACCTGAGGAAGGTCAGGTTGAGATAATAGATATATCATTCATACAACATGGAGGAGAGACATGCAGGAGGTGGTGGAGTAATGAATAGAACAAGAACCACCCCTAGAGAAAATAGTTTGAGGAGGCTGGTGTAGCTATAATAGTACAAGTGCCACCACACCAGAAGACCTTCTTCTACAACTATTTATTGTAGATGGTTTAGGCATATAATCCTGCAACCAGAATTACCTATGTCAATGTGGGCAAGAGATCGATGAAAATAGAAATTATGGTAGAGGTATTCAAGAAAATATTTGGATTGCTAACATATGACACAGAGATAGTTAAGAAGTTGGTTGATCTGATTGAGACATATCGAATCATCACTTCACTTACCAATGTGAAATCATCGACTGATGCAAAGATCTTGGGTGTAGGGACTCAAGGAATTAAGTAGAGCCAATTGAAAGGGAATGATTGGCCATGTGCTATGAATACTATGATGGCTCGACTATTAGGAGATACATGAGCTACAGAGATGCCAATATAGATGGCTTAGTATGTAGAGGGTATCACCAAAGGAATCAAGTATGATTGGGGTACCTATTTAGAGAAGAAGATGCATGAAGTACTGACAAAGAGACCAAAGAATTTTAGGATGACATTCCATGCCATTGGATTGTTGTTAAATATTATTATGGAGAAGGGAATCCACTTTCTAGGTTTGATAGAACCTAGGAATGTTAAGGTAGGACAGCCAACCATTTTGAGGTGGGCAAAGTTAGTACCAATTCAGAAGGAGACTCCAGAGAAGTCTCAGACAAAGAAGGAGCAGCAAGCTACTAAAATACAGGAGGATACTTCCTCGGATGATGAGGATGTACACCCTCAAAGAAAAAGGCCTAGGAAGTTGGAACCTGAACTAGAGCAACAAGCATTTCAGCAATGGTAGTAGGAGCAACCATCAGTTCAGGAAAGGGAGGAAATTATGGGGAGGCAATCCAACCCAATACAAATAAGAACAAGGAGACAACGGGAAATAATGGTGAATAATCCTCTCCAGAAAAACAAGCCAAGACTATACAGAAGGATCAACAAGAGGAAGAGGGACATTCAGACTCGGAGAAGCTGGATCTGCATGAGTGGAATTGGGAAGAAGCAGAGAAGATGTTAGAATCCCCATAGATTTTCTAGCATAATAAATTTGAAATTTTAGACTCTTCAAAAATATTGGAGGATACAGAGGTGAGGTAGATAGCACAGGAAGTAGCAGCCACTACTCAAGAGGAAAAGGAGGAAATCAAAGTGAGAGTGGAAGCCTTAGAGGAAGAGTCTAGAGAAAAGAAGAAGCCCCATTTCAAATTCATGATGGGGGAAGTTCGAATTAGAGTGATGCACAGGAAGAGACGAAGGTATCACAAGAACAAGAGGAACCTATTATTGAAAAAGTCATAGCAATGGAGACACAAGAGAATCAGGAAGAAGAGTAGGTGATCGAAGAGCAACAAGTGGGCTCCATTGAACAAAAAGAAGCCCAAGAATCGATAGAGCAACAACAATATCAATAGGATATTGTGAATATAGATGAAAAGGTAGAGGTGGAGAGGATAATAGAATAGACTCCACCAAGAGAAAATATAAATACAGAGAGAGCACTACTAGAGCTTGGGGGAAGCTCTAGCCACCACATGGAAGAGGAGGAAGAATGAACTCCTACAGATGAGGAACTATGAAGAATGCAAACAAGCTATCTTCTGAAGGTACCATAGTTCGGCAAGATTGAAACTGAGGAGGAGATGCAAGGAGTAGAAGATGACGTGGAACATTTCTTCTCTCAGATAGGCAATGCCATAGCTAGCACCAAATTATAGTTTTGTATTGGATGCATGGGAGAATTGAAGTTATGGGAGGAACAAGTGTCTCTCGAGTTGGAGAAGATAATGGAATGGGTGAGCAATGAGGAGCATACAAGGAGAATTGTAGACATTCATGTACAACACCCATGGAAGTTACCCAGGGAAGAGGTAACCATGATGTTGGGAAGAGATGACTTGCTAGAGGGAGTGATAACTAATTATAGGCAACATCCGAGGTTGTACCTGGATAGAGCCAACTACTCGACTTGCCCCATGAATACAATGGAGTTGGAGCATAAGAGGGTTACTACAAGATTGGCTATCACTCTAAGGAAGTTGAACTTCCTAACACATTGGATAGAGTGGTTGAGCATAGGATTGGAGTAGATCTATCAGCTCAAGGAAGCTCAGAAGGAGGAGATAGAAGCCACTCAAAAATAGATGATTGAAATGGAGGAAGAATTGCAGAAGTGTAAGGCTACGATAGAGGAGAAAATAAAGAAATTGGAAGAAGAACTGCTAAGCACCAAGGCTGATTTTGAGGCTAGACTTAGTTCACTTGAAGAGGAGAAGTGATAGGTCTCGTAGATGGTAGAAGATAGGATTAAGGAGTTGGAGGCTCAACTCAGAGCAAAGGATGAATAGATGAAAATGCAGTTGGTAGAAAAATATGAGAAAATGGTGGCACAGGCCAAGAAGATAGAAGAGCTTACAAAGGACAACAAAATATATAATGATATGGTCTTGGAGAAGCAAGTGCAATTGAGTGCTAAAGAAGATATTGTTCATGCTTTGGAGGTAGATATTAATCATCATCTATAGACCATCATAGATAAGAATGAAGAATTACAAGCAATAGTTCGAATAGAAGCACACTTGTAGGAGAAGTTGAAGAAGAGTGCCACTGATCATGAAAAGTAAATGAGGGAACTCCTGAAGACTGCCGAAGAGAAAGCTAATTTCCATGGGGTGAAAGTAGTGGAAATGGGGAACTACATAGCTAGGTTGAAGAACGAACGTGCAATTCTTCAATCCCAAGTGGATGACTTGAAATTTGTGGTCACAGATTATGAGGCATGACTGAAACAAAAGGATGAGTCGGTGAGGACACCGACCAAAGTAAAGGGGAGGGCAGATGTAGGCAACAAATCCACCTCCCAGAAGAAGAAGTGATAAATGGATTTGCCCAATTTTGATAGTTTTGACAAGTTTTGTAAACCATACAGGTAGGAGTAAACCATACATTCAGGAGGGAAAACCATACAAGGTAAAGGTAAATTGTACAAGGTGCAATGAAATGAAATGAAATGCATGGGAAATGTAATTTTAAGTTGTAATTGTGCATGTATTTGATTATTAAGGTGTTAGACTTAGTAAAAGTCTTAATTAATGCATTCCATTATGCATGGGTAGTTGTAAATAACTAATTGCCTTAGGAACCACTTTGGAATGGCCTGGGCAACATTATATAAGGCCCCATTTTCAATTTTGATAGTCTGGTTACATTCTGGTTATGATATGCTAATAGATTCTGGTTAGTGGAGAATGCTATGAGTTTTGGCTGTGAAGTGTTATTATATATCTTTTATTGTTGAATAATAATAAATCTTGAGCATAGTTCATGGTTTCTCTCATGTATTGTATGATCCTGGAATGGTTGAATAGCATTTTACAGTTTACTTCTATTGCATGTACTTCCTTGTTGTTGTTATGGCTATTTTATGCATTGCTATGGAGGAATTGGATTGAACCAACATTGGTGTAGCTTTGTGGAATGATCTATGATGATGGTAATATCAAGGAAGATGTGTTGAACACTATTGTATGATTTTTGGGCATCGCCATTGGATATACAACTCTCTCAAGCCCCGTTGATATGTTTTGCATGTTACTGGAAAAGGATTAATTGCCATATTAAACCCTTACAAAACCTATCTAAGAGAGATTGGTCCAGTAGAATATCCAATTTAGCACTTGGTTGTACCTTATTTTCATACAAATCGTACACCAGAGTTCGTACAAATCGTACAAAAGACAATTACCCGATTTGGCAGTTTATGCGATTGAAGGGAATTTACCCGATTTGGTAGTTTTGGGAGATCGACTTGTTTAGTTACAAAACTATGTATGACAGCTTGAAAAACCAAATCTGAAGGATTTGATAAGTGTGAAATCATACAAGCTCTATCACTGTATGATTTGGGATCGTACAGTGGTACGATTTGGTGTCCGTACAAGTTGTTTACTTGTCGCATATTGCTAGTTGTAAAGATTGTACGGTTGTACGATTTGGTCCATCGATTGTGAATAGCAAGTTGATCATTCTAAGCCTTGAGAAACACCTCCCCACTGGGAATACTGCACCCCTATGCTATAGCAAGGTCTTGGAGAAGCCTCTACGAGCATCCAATAAAAGGCTTAGAGAACCTTACTGAAGAAATCACCAAAGGATTTCCAAGGAGAACTCATTGGAGAAATTCACTATTGGAGTTAGTGAAAGATTTGGGATAATTATCACCATCTAAAAAAAATCCCAAGAATAAGAATTTTTCAAGGAGTGCAAAATCTCATAAGACCTCAAGACATTCATAATATTGAGAAGAAGATCCTATTTGAAGTCAGAATTCGACAAGAATCTTGAAGGAAGATTCAGACAGAAGAAGCCTACCAAATCTAGGAGATTTGAAGATTGCCTCCCATAGCAAGAAGGCACCACTTCAAAATTAAATATCTCTTCTAATCTATAGCAAAAGGAGGAGACTACAAGAGGAGAACAAGACACCAAAATCCTAGGCTCATGAAAGAGAGTTGGAGATCATATTTTGTGAAGACAAATTTGTTCAAGGTAGCCTACAGAGAGCTATAGGATCTTACTCAAGACAAAAACTTGGTGATCTTAGACACCAATATCTAAATCCTCTACAGAAGTGGTGAAAAGGGTTTTTAGAAAAAGGTAAGCAACTAATGGTGCAAGTAAATTCATCAAGTGGATTACTTATAAGATTTTTTTAAGCACCCTATTTGGAGTAAAGTTGCAAGAAGGAGAGTTGAATTAAGAGTCTTAAAATGTGCAAAAATAAATGATTCTTTTAAGGTTCATTTACAATTTAGAAGTTGATTAGATTTAAAAATCTAAAGTTATCTATCAACTACTTATCTTCTACTTTGAAAAGAAAATGAAGACTAGCTCCTATTACCTTGCTTATAAAGAAATTTTAGAATAACTCTTGAATATTCATTTCAAATTATTCTTGATTAGTTGCAGTAAATTTATTAAGTGCATTATTTTTTAGAGTTATTTGGAGTGATAAGGTGAAATTTTTAGTGCAGTAGAAGTAAAAAATTATTGGATTCATTTTACACTTTTATTTTGCTCTCAAAGATTATTGTTTGTGTTCATTAGAAGGGAACAAAAATAAAATTTGTTAAAGTGTCTAAAGACACTATTAATGCACTAAGATATGCAACTTTGGAGTGACCTAAGGAAGCCACAAAACTAGCTCAATCCTCCAATTATTAGAGAATAAAGTAACCACCATAAGAGCATAAAAAGTAGCCTCGAACGAGACTTGATGAGTCTCAAGTCCAAAGCATAAGAAAATAGTGCAAAAAAATAGCTTCTATCATGTGGTTACATGCTTGGATTCATCTATAAAATATCTAAGCAATTAGGGGAAGGTGTCTAATCAAGGATATAACATCAAAAAACCTATATTGCACTCAATATTCTACCTCAAAAACAAAAAATTATGACCAACAAAGAGGAGTGCAAAAGAAAGTGCAACAAGGTCATCTTGTATTAAAACTATTTTACATGATAGTGCACTATTTCTAATCTGGTTATACAGGGAGAGAAGGCATATTCAAAGGTGCCTCAAAGGCACTACTCTTGCTGAAAAAACCAGATGGAAGCAACCATATGCTAGTAGCCATCCAAGCCTAGCCCAAGGAGCAATTGAAGGGCTCATACTCCTCATATTTTAGAGTGATGAACCTACAAGATACACGTACAAGACCAAGGAAGCACAACGTCATTAAAGATCAAGAGCATCTACGTAAAGAGGACAAAAATCAAATATAAAGTAAAATAAAGTTGAAGAACCATTTAGAGTACTACTTACTCCATATATATTCGTTGAAAGTGATGCTCAAGGACTCCATACTACTGCTTCATATGCCAATGAAAGACTATGTAGATGATTGAAAGCAAAGGAGGAGATTTACAAAGCTAAAAAGGTCTCAAAGGATTCGTTCAAACTAGCAATAAGGTTTACATCCATGTAGAGAAGAAAGTGACACTTGTCACTAAAGGAAAACCCTAATGCTCAATTCAAGAGAGTGTTCATCTTCAAGGAGGAGTTACATGAACAACCTGGTGCATTTGGTGCATTGAGTACACTTGTCAAAGAGGAAGACCAAGAATTTTACTAAGAAATGTAACGTTATTACGTTACAAGAAGGGAGACAAACATTTATTGGCACAAAAATCTCCTCAAGAGCTCAAAGGAAATGGTCATTCCATTTGGCACATAAGAGATGAATCATCTCTATTTAAGAACATCAATGACCAAAGTTAAGGAGCATTCCTCATCGTCAAAAGTACTCTCACTGTTTGAGCGAAAAAGAGTTGGGTTGTAGCAGTCAAGAAGGTTATAGAGCCTTTAATGCTCAAGGAAATCAGAGTCAAGGGAAGAGACTAGAAGATATCAGTTTTGGAACACATTAAAGACCAAAGTGTTTGCATTGGAGAACATAGCCATAGCATCCATGATGTCTATGTATATTCTACAGTCCAAGCATCTCAAAAATTAGTGCCAAACTTTTCTTGGAGAAAGGTAAAATGATTTCCATTAATATGTGCTTTATTTCCTTGGAGTTATAAGGGTTAAATCAAAGAAATGTATTTACATTGAAATCCATATATCAAGGGAAATATTTTATCAAATTAAATCAGATATTTGCAATATAAAACCTATGAGTAATAAGGTTTTCTATGTGGATAAATATTGAATATTTGTAAATATTAATTTTGATCTAATTTATCCAAATATTAGGGAGTCATAAGGGTTACTAAAATTCAAAAATTAGATATACTTAACCTAATTCCCAAAGGATTATTTATAAAGATATTTTCTTCATAGGTTATATATTCATAATATTATTGTCTCAATCCTTTCAAAAGGAGACAAAAGATCCAACATTATAACATTTTTAAAATTTGGGAACAATGCTTAGTTCAATAGGAGTAATAAGGTATAATAGGAATTGATTTTGACATTTATAAAACCTTTACAAAATCAATCAAATATTGAACTATAATTTACAAAAGCACAATATCTTATCCACAACATACTAGGGCGTCATAAGACATTCTACTAAACTTGGTAATATCAACATCCATCATAGATTATTAAGTTACAAAATATAAGCTTTCCTCATAACCTAAAAATCCTTAGGATTATATACTCACTTTACTTGGGAGACATAAGGTAGTCTATAAAACAAGGATTATTAAAGGTTTTATCAAATCAAGCTTATATTCTTCTATCAAGAATCATATATCCTAACATAGGGAGTCATAAGGTAGACAAAAAAGAAAATCCTATCTTGATTCTTCTACTTCTTCAAATGGAAAAATGAATGTCATATAATGAATGTGGATTTTACCCCAATAGAAACCATTCTAAACATGAAAACATATGGTACATTGAATCAGGAGCCAATCATCATATGACAAGAAATATACAGTGGTTTGACTATCTTGAAGATGTTAAAGGCTACACAATAAGGATTGCAGATAGCAAAACTTATCCCATACATGGATATGGATGTGTAACACCATGTAGATCATTTCCAAATATTCTACTTCAAAATGTATTGTATGTTCCTGAACTAACATTCAATCTCATCTCAGTAAGAAAGTTAGTAGAAGACAACTATATAATCAACTTTATATATATGGATGGAATCAATACTTGTCTCATGATGAAACAAGGTGAAATAAAAGCAACAATATCAATCCATGAAAATACATATATCCTAGATCCAATAGAAAATCCACACAATATATTGATGTTTCATAATGATGCTAACATATTTTCAAAGGAATAGGTTCAAGAAAATGAAGAACCAGTACATTAAAAAGGTAAGCATAGAAGAATCAAAATCAAGAAGATGAGAGGACAAATGCACCATGCTCTACTAAGTTATCAACATTCAGAACCAAATGAAGACACTCGTGAAGAAAATAATAAAAGTGGCTAGATAGAAGACAAGATGATGAACCTGACAAAGAAGAAGATTTAGAATCTCAAGGACTCTGAATATCCACATAGAAGACTAAAGTCTTCAATATCCAAATAATGTAATACAGGGGGTGTTAGAAATAGGTTATTACATCATTTGGATTATGTAAATGTACCTTTATTCGTACATACTTAGGATATTAGATTACTTTAGGGGGAAGTTATGTAGTTACTACATGCAATGAAATAAATGCACAAGTATCAAAGTGCAAGCTGTCCCTTGCACATCTAGGTAGAGTGTTGGCCAAGGAACCTATTTCCTATATAAATGGCCCTAGACATAGACATAATATATACATAGATACACACTTATAGTAGTAGGAAGTAGTGTAGAATAGAGTGGCAAGATGTAGCAGTGTGACGTATTATGATGGGGTGTAATATGCTCAATGCCATTCTTGAGCTATAGCTATATTCATGGAGTGTTCATTTCCTCTAAAACTACTTTTGTAAACATCTCCATCATTTTTATTTATAGTATTTTCAATCATCTCGCATATTTACTTTATTTTTTTATTCTGCATCTTGTGTTTGCTATCTCCCATTACATGCTGCATCAAAATCTAACAATTATAAGATAGTGAATATAGAGAGTTTTTAAAACTTAGATCTTGATTGTAATTAATTCTCAAAAACATTGGTGATGGATACTTTGAAAATGGCGTGAAAACTTCTATTGGTGTAGTGAGAAGAATGTGCATGAAACTATTCACCCTTGACATCCTTGAAGTGCAATGTAGAAAGCAAATATAAATAATTAAAAAGTTGAAGGACAAGCCCATGATGAAAGATGTTTGTTGTGACATAAGTAATATTCTTTAAAGAAAAAAATTTAGGTGTGATATAGGTAATTTGAAGACTACAGTGGTTGATGTGTATTATCATACACATTATCTTGTCTAAAGGGAATATATATTTTATGATACAAGTGATTGGAAATTTATTGATGATAAAAACATTATGTAGAAGATGGTTGTATTGGTAATAACAAAGGTCATATTGTTAGAATTAAAAGTGAAAATGATAGTTCAAATTGTGTTGAAGGTCATTGTGATAATGATGTTTGGTATTTGAATGTCGTTGGTGATGGTGACAAGGATCATAATGGTGATGAAGACATTGGATGCTTTGAAAATATACCAAAGTAATTTATTAGAAAATAATGAGTAAAATGAGATACAATGTTACAATTTTGGAAAGATATGTGCAAGGTATGAATATGGCCATAATGGTAAGTATAAGACTAAATAATGAAGGCCTTAGATATATAGATCAAATAGGTAGTAATGACACTAAATTTGTGAGAAGAGAAATCCATGCAAAAATTGAAGTTCATAAGATGGGCTGTTTGTAATTTTTGTGAAAGATCTAGATATGTAACAATTAGGTGTTGGGACCTACATCCTTGTGAGATTTGTGTGAAGAGAAAAAGGTCTTGATAAATTAAATTTAGAAAAATAGTAAATACAAAATCAAAGGAAATGAAGAATAAGAAGATAACATATATGCACATAACATAGTATTTCACCTGGGAAACCTTTATAGGAAAAATCCCAGCATAGTAATATATCCTTATTGTATAAAATTATCCATCTCCAATACTATACTATTCATCTCTTATCTCCCTTTAAATATTGATATAAGTGTAATTAAATAACAATACAAGAATGGATTTTACAATACCATGGGTGAAACAACCATGGGTTCACATATTTAACTCTAAATAACCCATATGGGTCTAAAAATAGCTTAAAAAACCCTAAAACTTCCATTAAGGGTTACAGCCCCTGAATCCTTGCTTGGGTCTGCCTAGCCCTGAACCCTGATAAGGATACATGAAGAGTATCCAATACATTTTAGAGTTAACCCCACCAAAATAATATGGAAAATATTCAACATATTTCCAACATTCTTCCACTTGTTGAATACTTTCCATAGGGGCCGAAAACTACCATTGCCAACTATCAAGGGCAACCATACCCATAGATCTTCTACACTAAGAAAATTTTTGAGCAGGTACAACCTTTGTTAATGAATCAACATCATTGTTCTTTGTATCAACTTTCTCTAGCATCACCTGATTCCCTTCAACCATATTTCTCACAAAATGATTCTTGATATCAATATATTTTATCGATCATGAAAACCAAGATTGTTGACCCAAAATATTACACTATGATTATCATTGTCAATTATCTTAGCCTTTTGTTTAAGACCAAATATTGAAAACAAGACACTGCTTCTATACATACATGACTTGTTGTAATGTACTCTGCCTCTATTGTGGACAAAGCAACCACCGATTACGTTTTACTCATCCAACTTACTACCCATACAAATAGTCTAAACACATAAGCACTCATGGATCTTCTTGTCCAAATATCCAACCCAATAAACATCCACAAAATATTGTAGATTTAAAATATTACTATATCTAGATTTTCCTTGGTAATAGATAACATAGTCTTAAGTTTCATGCAAGTATCTAAAAATCATTTTCACAATAGTCCAATGTACCTTTCCTAGATTGGACATATATCTACTAACTACTCCCATTACATGTGCAATATCAGTTTTGGTACATACCATTGCATACATCAGACTACCAATAGCGCTAGCATAAGTATCATGATGCATTTCTTTAATTTTCTCATCTATTTTAGGACACTATTCAACAAATAACATTTGACCAATAGGATATGGAGTACATATTGGTTTACAATAATGCATCCTAAACCTATGTAGTATCAAATCAACATACTTCCTTTGATTTAACCACAACTTTCTATTTGCATGATCCCTTATTATTTCCATACCCAAAATAAATTTTGCATCACCCAAATCCTTCATATCAAATTCAAAATATAACTGAGAGATTAATAACTTTATCATCTCCTTATTGTTACCAATTAATAGCATGTCATCCACATACAAAACAATAATAACAAAAAATTCACTGTTAGGAAAAACTTCAAATTTTTATACTGCAAGTGGAAATACAATAACATAAAATAAAAACAGTAACACAAGTGACACATAGATTTACATAGAAACCTGCAATGTGTAGGAAAACCAAGGGGTAATAGCAACTTCTCCTTTTATTATTTTTAGTAAAACTTTACATTCACATTTTCAATATTCATCTACTAAATATGCAAGGGATAAAGTCCTTTTTATAGAGCATGAAGGAAAGACCCTGAACCATTTATTTCCTCTCCCAAATGAAGCCTTAGCAAAACTATTCGTTTCCATGCAAAACTAAAGCAATTCATATTTTGTGTCTGACCCCTATCCTAGAAGTCTACTTGCCTAGATGTCTAGCAGCCCAGATGTCTAGTAGCCCAAATGTTTGGTTTGTTGCATAAATTTCTAGTAGCCCAGACATTTGGTCTGCTACCTAGACATCTGGCCTAGACATCCAGTAGCCCAGACATTTGGTCTGCTACCTAGACGTCTGACCTAGATGTCTAGCAACCCAAATGTATGGTCTACTGCCTAGATGTCTAGTAGTCCATATGTATGGTTTGATGCCTAGAGTTTTGGCCTAGATGTTTAGTAGTCCAGATGTCTGGTCTGTTGCCTAGATGTCTGGCCTAGATGTCTAGCAATCCAAATGTCTGGTATGTTTCCTAGATGTCTGACCTAGACATATAGAAGCCCAAACATCTAGTCTACTTCTACTAATTGTGCACCTATATAGTGACTTTACTTCCTAACATTCTCCCACTTGAAGTCAGTATTCAAGAATTCTTCTACCAAAGTTTTTCATCCAATGCCAATTACCCAATGCTACCCTTGTGACTTTTTTAGCAAGCCCAAAGAAGTTCTGCACCACTCAAACTTCTCTACCTTGACCGGATTTGTAAGCATATATGTAGGATTCACTTTAGTGTTGATTTTTTGCAATAGGATCCTACCTTCTTCCACCATATTTCTTATAAAGTGGTACTTGACATCAATGTGTTTCGTGTGATCATGGAATGTTGGATTCTTCACTAGCTGAATAACACTTTAGCTATCATAATGCAACATAATATCCTCCTGCATTACCTTGAAGTCACCCAATAGTTTCTCTAGCCAAATTACCTCTTTGCTGGTATGAGTCACTATAATATATTCTACTTAAATGGTTGATAAAGCCACAACGAACTACAACTTAGAAGCCCAACTCACTGCTCCATCAGAAAGAGTGAATGTGTATCCTGTAGTGGACTTTATCCCATATCTATCTCCACCATAATAAGAATCCAAAAAATATTTAACTTGCAAATCTACCAATCCAAAGTAAATGACAACATTTGAAGTGGCTCTTAAATATCTAAATATCCACTTCACTGCATTCCAATGATCCTTATCAGGATTTGCCATGTATCAACTGACTACTCCCACTGGTTGGGCAATATCCATTCTGGTGCTCACCATGGCATACAAGAGGCTTCATTTTGCTAATGAATACAATACATGATACATGCTTGTCTTCTCTACTTCTGTTCTAGGACAATGGTTGGAAGACAAATTTAAGTGTGGAAGAAGTGGGGTACTAACTAGTTTTGCATTTTGCATATTGAAGCACTGTAGAATATTTTCCACATATGACTTTTGACTTAACCAGATCTTTCTTCCTCTTCTGTCCCTGTGTATATTCATCCCTAAAATTTGGTTTGCTGCTCCTAAATCCTTTATTTCAAATGTCCTAGCCAACTGAGCCTCAAGTTTAATTATTTTATTCATGTTGGGACCTACAACCAAAATATCATCAACATACAACAAAATAATAAAACTGCCATCATAAAACCTTGTATAGCATCCACAATGGTCAGCTTCACTCCTGCTAAAACATTGGCTCTTCATGAGGATGTCAAATTTCCTGTACCACATCCTTGGTGCTTGTTTCAACTCGTATAATAATTTCTTTAGTTTACAAATAAAATGCTCTTTGCCTCTTTCCTCATAGCTCTCAGGTTGATCCATATAAATATCTTCCTCAATATCACCATGCAAGAAGGTAGTATTTACATCAAGCTACTCTAGTTATAAATCCTGTGCAGCTACAAGTGCAAGTAGAAATCTAATAGTAGTCATCTTCACAATTGGAGAGAAAATTTCATTAAAGTCAATACCTGACTTTTGCACATAGCCTTTTTCCACTAAGTGAGATTTATAGTGTTCCTACAACCCATCATTGTTCTTCTTCACTTTGTACACCCACTTCTTTTCAACAATATTTATTCTAGGTGGGAGATCCACAAGTTCCCATGTTTTATTCTTGCAAAGTGCCTCAATTTCCTCCTCCATGGATTTCCTCCACTTTTTTGCATTCTCAAACTCTCTAGCTTCCTGAAATAAACTAGGTTCACCATCATCAGTTAACAAAGCAAAAGAGGACTAGTAAACATGAGAATACCTTTATGGATACTTTTGTGGATGTGTAGATCTTCTAACCCAATGATCTTTTGATTTTGGCTCTTGGTCTTGTGATCGTTGTGGCTACTCTACTTGTTGTTCTGCATGCTGATCAAAAACTTCAACATGCTAATTTTCATATTCATCTTCACTCATTTCTACTTCAAATAGTACAACATTAAAATTTTGTTGTACCTCCTTCATTTGCATGGATTTTTCATCAACAATTACATCCTGGATAATAATTACCTTGTGGGCAGTAGGATCCCATTGTCTATATCCTTTCACTATATATCCATAGCTAAGGAAAACACATTTTCTTGACTTTGGGTCAAACTTGGACCTTTTTTCTTTGGGTACATGGGCAAATGCATCACAAACAAAGGTACACAAATGAGAGTAATCAACTGGCTTACAACACCAAACCTCATCCAAAATCTGTCCATCCAACGCAACTGTAGGTGACCTGTTAATAAGATAAACAATTGTATTAACAACCTCTACCCAAAATTTTTTATCCAACATGGTTGCACTAAGCATGCTTCTTGCACATTTCATGATTATGCGATTCATCCGCTTAGCCACACCATTTTGTTGTGGAGTATATGGTACAATATTCTAGTGCTTAATACCTTCCTGCATACAAAATTGATAAAATTCCTTGGAGCAATATTCACCCCCATTATTTGACCTGAGACATAAAATTGACTTGCCCAAACTCTTCTCTACTCGTGCTTTGAACTCTTTAAATTTCTGCAAAGCTTTCAACTTCTTCTTCAAAAAATAAACCACACTCTCCTAGAATAATCATTTATAAAAGTCAAAAAATAGATGGCACCATTTAAGGATTGAGTGGGGACTAGTTCAAATATATCCGAACGTATAAGTTACAAAACATCAAAACTCTTATGAGGACTTGCAGTAAACCGAACCCTCTTTTGTTTACAAAAACCACAATGCTCACATAAGTCTAAATTGCAAGACTTAATCCCAGAAAACATACCTCTGTCATGTAGAATTTTCAGGCATTTTTTACTCATATGGCCTATGCATTGATGCCATAGCATTACTGCTGATAGAAAAGGTAAGTGAAATAATAAAACTAGAATCATTATAATATTATTCAAATGGTGGGGTTTAAATAGGAGAACAATAGGTTCCTAAACTGATGCTAACAAATGCGTTATAGGTTCTCCCACCCTAAAGCTAGCTAACAACTAACCTACTAACCAACATAGTCAAAATGACTACAATGACTAACTTACTAACCTAGGTAAATAGTAAATAGAAATAACCTAGTGGTAAAAAGTAACAAGCTACTTTTTACCATATGGTAAATAAAAATCTACCTAGGTGAATCTTACAATTAACCAAATGAGGTAATAATCATAGTTACCAACATAGTAACTCTAACATCCCCCCTTATTACATTATTTGGGTAATGTATATAACTGTCCCAATACAGTGAAAAAGATGTTGATCTACTGGTTCTTGCTTTGTCACAATGCTCTGGCTGCTCCTAAGCAAAAAGTGGGTCATTCCTCACTTTGTCTTCACATCAACGAATGTCCTTATTGTAATATTGTCATCCAATCGGATTGCATGGGTAACCAACTGCTGCAACCGCTAGGTGTAGTAGAGTAGATCACTTCATACGAGGTTCATTCTATTTACAATATGATTTTACAAAAATGTGTTGATAAGGTAGCTAAGGTGTCGGTCACTGCCGAAAATGCACCCTTATAAGTTTCCCCCCTTGTTGCAAAACATATTGTAATCAAATTTTTGAAAGAAGTGTGACTAAGGTGTCGGTCGCTACCAAAAATGCACCCTTATAAGTCTTCTTCCCTTTTTACAAAAAATTATGTGAAGTAGGAAAAGAAATGTTTATCCCCCCTTAATTGCAAAATATGTGCAACTTAAGAAGCTTTGTGAAGGTTTTTACAAAGATTGCCTCCTAGGCAAATTTTACACCAAAAAATTCCCTCCTTTTGTTACAAGTACTTCAAACAATGAGAGTTTGCTATTTATGAAGCCTAAAAAGAGGTACAATCACCCCTTTATTGCTAGTACTTCAAACAAAAACTTATGCTATTTATGAAGCCTAAAAAGAGAGAGAGGAAATGGTGCTTGCTTAAGGTGACAAATTTGTTTTCCCTTTACAATATTATCTTAGCCAGGAGCACTTTGTGTGCTCTTTATGAACAAGAATCAGAATCAGACACTTCACTAGCAACATGGCTTTTGTGATGTGACTTTGCCATTTTAGTTTTTCTTGTTTGGAAACCAACACTAAATGGTGTCATGGTTGTCCTTTTTACAATTTGTGCAAAAATTTGCCTCCTAGGCAATTTTATCAAAAAAGTTCACCAAATAATCCTTCCTTATTGCAAGTACTTCAAGCATGGTTGCTATTATGAAGCCTAAAAGAAAAGGTATAATTTTGATGACTTCTACTTTTTTGATTGCCTTTACAAGTTTTATCTCCCTCTTGTCAAAATCTGTGTTTGAAGGAAGAAAGGAATTATCCCCCCTTAGTGCAAAAAATTGCTACTTTCAAGGTTCCTTATTTTACAAAAACTTATTCTTTCTTTTGATATACCCTAAAAGAGTACCAAAAGATAATTCACTCAAAAAGATATTTAATGGCACCTACCTGAAAATCCTCTTGAAGAGGAATAATCAGTTTGAGGAAATTAAGCCAAACAAATAAGAGTGAATTAGGGGTTTTTGGTTTAGGAGAGAATATCAAGTAAAATTGGCTTTAAACTTGTGCAATGATTTACACAAATTATTGTGAAATTTTGGGGTTTTGAGTGTTCTTGATTTTATGACTTATAATTGCAAAAAAATAATGCAATAATCAAACAAGAATGCCCACAAAATTCTTATCACATAGGTGTCGGTCACTACCGAAAATGCACCTAATTTGCCAATTTTGTAATAAAGGTGTCAAGTAAAATCGAAAATGCACCTTATTACCAACTTTTGCAACAAAATTTGGATTTGTGTTGTGCAAAAATTTGATATATTATGTCTCCTCTTGTTTTTCAATTTTGCAAAGAATGTGGCATAAAACAATTGCCTTTCCTTTTTGTGTTGCAAAATTAACAAGTTTGATTTAAGTGCTCCTCACTTTGTGTTACAATTTTGCAAAGAAGTACAATGTCTTGTCTTCCCCCCTTGATTTGCAAAATTAACAAATGAGCACTCCTTCCAAGACAAGTCGACACACGACCCACATTTGAAAGGCTTCCAGAACCAGTCGACAAACGACTTGGTTTTAGTGGACCCAAGGTCTTCAATTTCTTCTCAATTTTGCAAAAAATAGAATGTGCAATTTTATGTATTATATCCCCCTTGGAGAAAACAAATGCACACTTTGCCTTTGAATTTTACAAAAAAATTTGTGTCTCCTTGTGTTACAATTTGGCAAAAAAGAATTCAAGTTTGATTCTTTATTGTGTGCTAAATAAACAAGGCTTTTGAGAAGAATTTAGGTCTCCTAATTTTGCAAAAGAAGTGCAAAATTTTTGTGTTATATCCCTCCTTGAGAGAAAACAAATGCACTATTGTCTTTTGATATTGCAAAATTTATGTCACCTTGTGTTCCAATTTTGCATGAAAGAATCAAATTGCTTGATTTTGTCCCCCTTTGATTGTGCAAAATTAACAAGGTTTGAAAGGTTTTAGGTTCCCTAATTTTGCAAGAAAAATGTGCTCTTCTATGTCTTATATCCCTTTTTGTGAGAAAACAAAAGCACTCAATTTGTTGGTGTTGCAAAAAAATAAAAAAAAATTAGGGCTCCCCTTTTAATTTTCAATTTTATTGCATTATTCTAATTAATTTAAGTATAATTTCATTAATAAAAATTATTTTATTAAAAATCACTTTATTATAAAAATAAAAATGATTTTATAAAAAATAACATTAAATTATTAAAAAAAATACTAAAAAAATAATTAAAAAAATACAAAAAAAAAAATTACCTTTCATCGTGAACCCTTTGTAAAATAAAGAGGCGTTTAGCCTCGATGGGAGTCAAACTCCTAACCTCCCATCGGGCAGTGCCTTGGCGCTGGCCCCATCGTCGGTCGGGATAGCTAGCCCGACGGGCATGATGGGGCATTGCCTTCATCTTGAAGGCTTACCCGTGCATCGATGAGAAAAAAATGGGACTTAGTCCCACATGCGTCCCTCAGACGTAAATTTGGTGAATAAAAGGGCAAGATCACCCTTTATTAGTCGACTCCCTCTAGGCAGTCCCTAAACCACCCTTTTACCACCTGAACGAGGAGATTCCCCCATGCGACACGTGGTGGAGTTGATCACTGCCACGTGTCGCCCAAAAATCTGATACTTAAACAGCCTAGAAATCCAAACCTAGGCCACGTGTCATTTCTACCTCCACATGTTTGTCCGTGTCAGGTACATGTCAGATCCATTACATCCGCCACATCAACAATTTGCTAGCTATCCTACTATGCCAGTGTCTCAAAAAATGTACCATCCAATAGCTATCTTGCCACCTCAGTATCTTGAAAAACATATCATCCAACAGTGCCATGCGTTGTCAGCATCAAACTCTGTCAGAATGATGTCAACTTCGACGTTGGGTTCGAGCTCTCGAGATCTACACCTCAGATCAAGTGCATCCAAAGGTGGGTTTTCAGGCCTGTAGTGGTGTGTTCTCCATTCAGTGTGGGTTTTTTTACCGAAGTTGGGTTTAGGTTTAGTGCCAGTTAGATCTGGTGTTAGAGTCTGGTATAGGGTCATGTTGGTCAGTCCATGTGGGCCACCGATCATCAAAGCTTGGTATTTGTTCGTCGATTGTGGGTTGCCGATCATCGGAGCTTGGTCTTCAATCGTCGGTGTTGGCTTTCATGTGGCCAGACCCTACTTGGGAGGGCACGCTTGCTCTCCTTAGGTGGTCGGTCATCGGCTGCTAGCCCTCATGTGGACAAAACTTACCTGGGAGGGTGTGCCTGCCCTCCTTAGGTGGTGTTGATTCGTGTTTTATACACACCTTGAGAAGAGTATACAAGAAACACCAATAACATATAAATGGGAATAAATCCCTCTCACTTTAGGATCTTGCTGGTTATCCAAGGTGTGAGTTACAGAGTCGGGTTGAATGCTCTCACTCTTTTCCACTTCTAGAATAGTTTCAAGTAGACTGTGTTTTATCTTACAATGGGTTCAACCTTCATTTATTGGTGTTTGGTGGTGGTTTGTGTTGTTCATGATCAAATTTGCATTTGTGAATGGATCTAAATCTTTGAATTTTAGCAGATTAAAAGAATAAAGAATTTTAAGAAATATAAAAATGAGAACCTTTCAGAAATAAAACAGAGAGGGTAAGGTAGGGCAGAAAAGAAGGATGAAATCCTATAATTTTAATTGTTAATAATTCTTTCAACTCGGCATACTATTATGTTCAATCATAACCAATAGAATAATAAATAATCTAACTTTCTAAGATCAATTTATTACCTAGCAAGGGGTGAAACAAGTTTATAGAATAGACCAATCTATTTAAATTATAATCTTCCTTGCAACTAACAGGGTATATCTATGGATAGCAAATGCTCATGCACACAGACCAGAGCTATCAGTTCCAAATCCTTAAACTATAGATTTAAATACTCTCTTAGGATAGTTTAATCATTCTAAAGATTCAATCTTACTAGGATGGTTTTGCTAGTAGCATAGCACATGCAGTAAAACCAGAGCCAGTAGGAAAAGAACTAAATCTCAGAATGAGTAATCTTTAATGAAGCTCTTCACATAACATCAACAACATGCCTAAATCAATCAAACTCATAACAATTACTATCACATACATTTCAATGAAAACAAGAATAAGGAAGGAAAGCACCGTCAAAACTTAAGAAGCAAATTAAGCGCCTGGCTATGCCACTTCAAAGTAACAATGCCGCAAAAGATCCCATGTCGATAAAAGATGAGTTCTTTAGAAAAATAATTAAAAAAAAATACTTCTATTATAAATTCTTGCATCCTAATTTTACATTGAACGAAAGTATATATAGACTCAGGACATACCCTGATCTTTTCAAAAATATCTTCTTCCAAATATCTAAATCTTATCATAAAAATCCCACCGCTAGCGGGCCTTACAAGATAAAATATATTTTAATAGCTTCATTCAATTCTAACTACTTCTAAAAATCCGCTCGAATATCTTGCCATAAATGGTAAAGAAATAATTCGATCTTATCCTTATCAAACTCTGACTGCTTACGGATATTTTACTTCTTTTGGCAAGTTGTCAGAGCATCTCATTAATTCCTTCGATGAATCACCGACTTCCTAGGCCTTCTATCCCCGCACAATCCCTTTTGCTTGATTCACATTGAAATTCTCTCTCCGCCATCACTTTCGCCATCAATTTTACCATTAAATGCATCCACCGACAAATTCTTGCAAAAATTTAAAAAGGGCAAATGTTAGAACATTAGATTTAAAATTAAATTAAATTAATTTAATTTTTCTAAGGTTTAAGATTTTAATTATTTATTTAATTTTTTAATTATCCCTAAGTTCTAAGCTTTTAATTTTAGGGCAAAAAATAATTAAAAAATTAAATTCTAATGTTTTCTTCTTTCTTTGTATAAACCAACGGATTCCATTTGAAAGTTTTTAACTCAAAAGTGCAAGCGGAATCAAATCCGAAATAAATACTATGCAATGTGGAGCGGAATAATTATACAAAGGAAAGTTGTGGAATGGAGGTCCGGATTATCAATCCGCAAAATATTTAAGATGACGTCACACTTATTGCAAATAAAATGCGGAATAGGAATCCACAAGCTTTAACAAGATAAGAGGAGCGGAATGGAGAAAGCTTTGATTTTTTCTTTTGAGCGGAATGGAGAAAGCTTTGATTTTTTCGGAATGGAGCAAGCTTTGATTTTTTCGAAATAGAGATAGCTTTGATTTTTCCCGAAATGGAGATAACTTTGATTTTTTTTGGAATGGAGATAACTTTTATTTTTATTTTTTTTAAAGCGAAAATCCCTTTGCAGGGCCGCCTTGGTCTGAGAGACCACGAACAGGGGGTTCTACATTCCAAGTCACCCGAGTCGACCCACTCCTCGCACCAACATTATCAATTGGATTTTGGGTATCCAATTCAGCTTTTTGGTAGGGTGGATATTCGAACCTGGGACCTCCCTTGGAGGATTGCCCTCTCCTCTCCAACTCACCTACAACACTTGGGTATGATTTTTTCTTTTGAGCGGAATGGAGATAGCTTTGATTTTTTTGGAATGGAGATAGCTTTGATTTTTTCGGAATGGAGATAGCTTTGATTTTTTATTTTGAGCGGAATGGAGTCCGCAACTTAATGCATGGGAGGAGGTGGATTATCAATCCACAAAATATTTAAGATGACATCACACTTATTGCAAATAAAATGCGGAATATGAATCCGCAAGCTTTGATTTTTTCCCGAAATAGAGATAGCTTTGATTTTTCTCGGAATGGAGGTATCTTTGATTTTTTCGGAATGGAGCAAGCTTTAATTTTTCTAGAATGGAGTAAGATTTGATTTTTCTTGGAATAGAGATAGATTTGATTTTTAAAGCCAAAAATTCACTCCCGAACCCTAATAGTGCAAAATAGGTGAAAAATCAAAGTTCTCATATTTATATGAAATTTCTCACACTTGTAAAAAAGCCAAAAGGGTATCCAAATATGCAAATAAAACATAAAAATTCAGTTTTTATCAAGAGATATTGCATTAATAAGGTCACGACCTGCAACGAGAAATTGCTATTTATGGAAATGAAATTACGTCTAAATTCAGGTAAATTTGGTATCATTGGAAAGAGGAGATCAAGATATTCCACCCAGAATTTGAATCACTTCAAACAAAATTTCCAATCAAAAGATATGCCCATTTCAATTTTGATGTGAATTTAGGGTAAGATGAAGAATTGAAGAAAACCCTAAAATTCGATTTTAATAATTTAGAACTTAGGAAAACTATTGAAGGTTAATTTTTTGAAATTAATAATCTAAAATAATATCATTGAAGGGAAAATATCCAGATCAATTCAATTGAGATCAATGCTTTAGGCAAGCAATCACAAGACCTTGATGCAAACAAAATTTAAAACCTTGACGAAAGCACAATTTGAAAATAAAATCAAAATACTTCAAGAGGGTCCCCTTGGAAATAAAAAAATTAATCATTTAAAATGAGTCAAAATTTTGTTTTCAATAGGGGTGTGTTTCTCCTCAATATGTGGCCGAGCCGATCGCTGGTGAATGAAGGGCCTACCCTCTCAAATCATCGATTATCGGTTCTTGGGGATATGAGGGCGCTCCTACCCTCTCACTGTAGTGCACACTGCATCCTAAGAAGGTGGTGAGGCCAGTTAGCTCTAATAATGTAGGAGCTACCGCGGCCCATGTGCCTCGTGTATCAATGGAAGCCTAACAGGTTGTCAGTCCGCCTGTGGGCTGGTAGTTTGGGCTATCTAGTAAAAAAAAATAAATCCAAAGTAAACCTTAGAAAAAATAAATCCAGCCAGAGTGCCCTTGGAACGAGAGAATTCCTCTCACCTTGTCCAAGTTCTTGGAATGAGAGATTACCGCCTTGTCCAGTGTGCACTTGGAATGAGAGAGACTCTCGCCTTGCCCAATGTACACCTTGCCTCCTTTATAGCCGCAACTATGATACCAATGATAGAAAAGGTAAGTGAAATAATTAAACCATAATCATTACAATATTATTCAAATGGTGGGGTTTAAATAGGAGAACAATAGGTTCCTAAACTAATGCTAACAAACACGTTATAGGTTCTCCTACCCTAAAGCTAGCTAACAACTAACCTACTAACCAACGTAGTCAAAATGACTACAATGACTAACTTACTAACCTAGGTAAATAGTAAATAGAAATAACCTAGTGGTAAAAAGTAACAAACTACTTTTTACCATATGGTAAATAAAACTCTACCTAGGTGAATCTTACAATTAACCAAATAAGGTAATAATCATAGTTACCAACATAGTAACTCTAACAACTGCATCCTGAATGGAAGTTGTTGTTGTTGCATGGTTTGTCATTGTGTCACTACATAAGTGATAGTGATACAGGGTTCCATAATATTCTCCCTTTGCTACTACAAGAGCTCCTTTGGTAATTTTGCAGTAGTTGTTACTAAAAGTGACAAAATACCCTAGCTTATTCATCATCTTAATTGAGAGCAAATTCTTCTACAAATCGAGCATATGTTGTACATCACATAACATCCTTTCTCTACCATCATCCAACCTGATCCTTATATCCCCTCTTCTCACAATTTCTAAAGGGTGATCATCACCAAAATAGACCTTTCCACCATAGTATGGTTGATATTTATCAAACCAATCTCTATGGGAAGACATGTGGAAAGATGCACTTGGGTCCAAAACCTAGGTATATAAAAAGATCTACTGTTACTAATATAGAAGTCTTCACATGTTGTCGTCTCTCCTGAATCTACTACACTAGCCTCAACTGATGGCTGATTTTTCTTTTCACTATTATTTAATTACCAACAGTCCTTGGAGTGTCATGGCTTCCCACAATGCCAACACTTCCCTTTCTGCTTATGTCCTTTAGACTTATATTTGGATTGTTTTCTACCTTGTTTACTCCCCTCAAAATATCGACCTCCCATAGATAGGGCTTCTTTAGTTGAGGGTTCCAAAGACATTTTTAATCTCAACTCTTCTCCCAACAAAGAGACTACCACATCATCAAATTTGAGAGTTCTTGATGATGAGTTACTGATGGTCATCACCATATGATCCCAAGTATCTAGGAGGGAACAAAGTAGGATGATAGCTCTATCTTCATCCTCCATATTCACATTAACTGAAATCAATTTACTGATAAGAATATTAAACTCATTCAAATGATCTACAACAGATGAAATTTCCTTCAACCTCAAGCTATAAAGTTAATTTTTTAGAAAAATCCTATTTATTGCTGATTTTGTTTCATACAAATTTTCAAGCTTTTGCCAAAGGGCTTTCGCGGTCTTCTCTTCAACTACATTGAACAAGACAGAGTCCACTAGGCAGAGATAGATTGTAGAAACCACCTTCATATCAAAAGTTGCCCACTCCTCATATTTCATGCTACGCGATTTACTCGTGACCCCTTTCAAGGCTTGAGCTTGGTCATTCTAAACTAACAAATCCTCCAACTTCATATTCCATAGAGCAAAGTTCCTGCCATTAAATTTCTCAATATCAAACTTGGTTACACCTCCTATCATTGTTGTAGCTCCCACTCACACAAAAACTTGAGCACATATACCATATGTTAGGAAAAAATTTAGATTTTTATACTTGCAAGTGGAAACACAATAACATAAAACAAAAATAGTAACACAAGTGACACAAAGATTTATGTGGAAACCTGCAATATGCAGGAAAACCATGGGATAATGACAACTTCTCCTTTTATTAATTTCAAAAAAACTTTACATTCATGTTTTCAACATTCATATAATAGATATGCAAGGGATCAAGTCTCTTTTATAGAGCATGAAGGGAAGAACATGAACTATTCATTTCCTCTCCCAAAGGAAGCCTTTGCAAAACTATTCATTTCCATGTGAAATTTAAGTGATTCATATTCCATGTTCTGATGTCTATATTGGATGTCTACTTGCCTAGATGTCTAGCCTAGACATCTAGCAGCCCAGACATATAGCAACCCAAACGTTTGTTATGCTATCTAGATGTTTGACCTAGATGCCTATAAACCCAGATGTCTAGTTTGTTGCCTAGACGTCTAGCCTAGATGTCTAGCCTAGATGTCTAGCAACCAATACATCTGGTCTATTGCCTAGATGTTTGACCTAGACATCTAATAGTCCAAACATCTAGACTACTACCTAGATGTCTAACCTAGACATCTAGCAGCCCAAACATCTGGTCTATTGCCTAGACGTTTGGCCTAGATATCTAGTAGTCCAGACATCTGGTCTACTGTCTAGACGTATGACCTAGATGTCTAGCAGCCCAGACGTCTAGTCTGCTTCTGCTGACTATGCACCTGTATAGTGACTTCACTTCCTAATATTCACCACTTTGTTTAAAATACATACACAGATCTTCTTTGCTTTTTCCAAGCCCACGTTTTCAAACTAAATCTATCAAATTTTTGATTCCACATTATTGGATATTGCATCAAGCTATAAAGAGACTTTCAACTTGCATACAAAGTCCTCCTTATATTTTACCCTAAAGCATTATGGTTGTGACATATATATGTCTTAATCAAGTTCACCATATAGAAATGTTGTCTTTACATCCATTTGTTCTATTTCAAGATCAAAAACAACAAAAATAGCCAAAAAAAACCTAATTGAAGTTAGTTTAGCCATAGGAGAAAAAATCTCACCAAAATCAATTCCCTCAACTTGAGAAAATTCTTTTGCTACCAGGCAAGCCTTGTACTTCAATTTTTTTTCTACATTGTACTTCTTCTTGAATACCCACTTACAACCAACCAATTTTATTCTAGGGGGTAATTTCACTAAGTTCCACATCTTATTTTTATCTAGGGACTCCATTTATTCCTCCATAGCCCATTTTTCAAGAATTATTCTCACTTGACTGAAGTGCCTCTTTTATAGTCTTGGGTTATTCATCAATAATTGATATATTAAATACATAATAAATATTTCAAGGGCTATACATTTCTAGGAGTCTTCTCACTCGATTTGATCTCCTCAAACTTGGAGTTCCAGATCCTACATCTTTAGCTTCATCCTCAACTTCTTCCTCTGAATTTTCCTCTTTATACTCTCTCTGTAGTTCATCTTATTTTCTAGCACCAAGTTCTACCACTGGTTCTTCCTCTTGTTCCAATTTTACTTGAATTATTTTAAGTTCTTTTTTTGGTTGCATTTCCTGTTTTGGAACCCTTTTTATTTCTCTAAAGATCAAATTATAATTATAAATAATATTTTGTGTTTATGGGTTCCACAACTTATATCCTTTAACACCAATACTATAACCCACAAATATGCAATTTGTAGATTTATAGTCTAGCTTAGTCCTTTTCTCTTTTAAGACATACATATAAGCATCACAACCAAAAACCTTTATATCATTGAGAGAGGATTTATTACCAGTCCACACTTCATGTGGAGTCTTGTCCACCAAAGCTAAGGTAGGAGATCTATTGATGAGGTAACAAGTAATTAACATGGATTCTACCTGAAATTTCCTTTCTAACCCTACACTACTTAGCATGCTTCTGATCTTATCCATCAATGTTCTATTCATCCGTTCTACAACTCCATTCTATTGCGGAGTATACGAGGTTATTTTCTACCTTTATATTCCACAATACTTACAAAATTACTCAAATTCATTAGAGTAATACTCACCACCATTGTCACTTCTCAAAAACTTTAACTTTTTATCTATCTGATTTTCTACAAGAGCCTTAAACTCTTTATATTTATTTAAAAAATTATATTTGTTTTGTAAAAAATATACCCAGGTATTTCTTGAAAAGTCATCTATAAATGTAACAAAATAGATAGATTTACCTAACGATGGTACTTTTGCAAGTCCAAACACATCATTGTGAAATAGATGTAAAATTCCTTCAGATATTGTAGCACTACTAGGAAACTTGACTTATGTTTTCTTTCCAAAAAATAGTACTCACAAAAATCAAAATTTAATGGGCAATCAAAAATTCCTTTAGCCATACCTTTCATTTTTAATGTTCAAAGGCCTTTCTCACCAATGTGCCCCATGTTTTGATTCCACAATATTGTATTTGCTACAAGAATACTCAGTGCTGCTTCTACCGTATTATTCTCCTCTATAATTGAAGAGTTATTAAAATCAATACTTACAGTGCTAGCCTCAAGTCTGAATAGATTTCCTTTATGAACTCCCCTTGCCAACACTAAGACTCCACAAACCATCTTGCAACTATCCTTATTGAATACCATAGTCACACTCACGTTATTCATCTTACTCATGGATATTAGATTCCTTGCCAAACCTAGAATATGCAACACACTAGGAAGATTTTTAATTCTTCCAACCTTTAACTTCAACTTAACTCTTCCTCGAACTATTATTTTATATATCAAATTTTCTTCCAAGAATATTTCACCTCCATTTATCTTTTCATATTCATAGAACCCCTCCCTATGAGGAGTCATATGAAAGGAAGCACTTGAGTCAATCAACCATGAGTTATGGCATTCACTTGAGCATGCTGCAACTAAGAATAAGTCCCTGAATCTTCATTTGTGGTCTTCATTTCTATAGAAGTTCCTTCATAAGATGATTGGCTATTATCAACATTTTTAGATCTACAGTCTCTTTTATAATTCCCTATTTTACCACACTTTCAACATTTTCTATTTTCTAGAGCAACAAATTTACCCCTAGATCTTCATTTTATTTCTTGTGATTTCTTTTTGCTTCTTTCTTGAGAACAACATCTCACAACTAAGACATATTTCTAATGATAATCCTCAAAATATTTTTCTCATTTACTCATATAGCAATGTTCCTACTATATCCTTTACATTCAATGTAAAATTAGTATTGGTGATAGCCATAACTAGGTTATCCCACGAATCAGGTAATGAACAAAGTAAAATAATACACTTTTTATCTTCATCCATTTTTAATTTAATAGAATCTAATTGACTTACCACAATGATAAAAGCATTCAGAAGTTTAGCCATAGAGTTACCATTATTCATCTAAAGTGAATACAACTTCTTTTGGATAAAGATTTTATTTACCAATGACTTTGTCTAATACAAAGTTCTCAACTTATCTCATAATGAATTTGTTGTGGTCTTTGTCAATACATTCAATTATACGAAATTAGATAAGCACAATCTGTTAGAACTTCTTGCCTTCCTATCGATCTTCAACCAATCCTAATTTTTCATTGATGTTGGTTTTATTCCTAAGATTGCAATCCACCGATCTCTATCAACCAACAGATCCTCCAACTTGAGTTTTCGTAACTCAAAATTTTGTACATTAATTTTTTCAATCTCTACCCGTGTGCTTCCCATAATTTTCCTTCACCAAAATTCTTCTGTGGATGACTCCCACTCAGTGTTATGTACAACGGTGAATATTCACCATTTGAGCTAATATTTGCATTTTTGAAAACTTAAATTGACGAGTTTGGGGGACCCAAAGGTCGGCCCTTTCGCCCAAAATTTTTAAAATTTTTAAGGTGTCAATTCGCCATCCATTGATAATAGTATTATAGATTTTTATAAAACTTTGCCATCATTTTTCGCCAAAATGAAGACATTTTTTGTCCAAAAATTTTAAAATTATCCTGTCAAGTTCGCCAAGTATACCACTATATATAACTAACACGCTAACAATAATTTTTCATTTTTGAACTCTATTCTACACTAGATGGATATCTCGATCTAGTTTTGCACCATACTGGACCCATTTTTGTACCAGATCAGACTCATTTCTATACCAGACGGGATCCTATTCAACACTAGTTAAGATCAAACCCTATTTTACACCAGAATGGATCTTGTTTAGCACCATACAAGATCAAACCCTATTTTGCACTAGATCAGATCTATTTTACGATCAATCGGATCATGTTTTGCACCATGTTGGACCCTATTCTACATCAGGCCAATATCCAGACCCTTTTCTACACCAAGCTTATATTAAAACCCTATTATGCTTTCAGATGGACTACTAGACCCTGTTCTACACCAAATCGATATCTGGATTCTAATTTACATTCGTACGAACTACTAGACCCTGTTCTTCACAAGACCAATTTTTAAACCTTGTTCTACACCAGGCTAATTCTCACACTCTATTTTGCACTAGGCCAGACTCTGTTCTACACCAGGCCTATTTTTAGACCCTCTTTTGCAGCAGACCAGACCCTATTCTACACGAGGCTTAAGCCAAACCCTATTTTGTACCATATTGGACCTTGTTCTACACCAGGTCAATTTTTGGATCCTATTTTGCAATAAGCTAATTTTCAAATCCTATTTTGCACCAGACCAGACTCTATTCTACACGAGGTCGATATTTGAACCATGTTTTGCACTATATTAGACCCTGTTCTGCACCAGACCGATATCCAAACCTTATTCTGCAGTAGACCAATTTTTAGACCCTATTTTGCACCAGGCTAGACCCTGTTCTACACCAAGCCGATATCCAAACCTTGATTTGCATCAGATATCCAAGGTCTTATCCCCAAACATTTATCAATAGGCTAGTCAATTTCTAAAATTTAAATTTCACCAAGACAAATATCAACACTGTGATTGATTAAATTATCTACTACTTGATTTCCTTGTCTATAGAAATACTCACAGTTCCAAGATATTACCTCTAATAATAGATGATGAATATTAACAATAATATTATTTTTTATCACCCAGGTGTTGTAGGTGAGTTGGAGAGGAGAGGGCAATCCTCCAAGGGAGGTACCAGGTTCGAATCTCCACCCTACCAAAAAGCTGAATTGGGTACCCAAAATCCAATTGATAATGTTGGTGTGGACAGGGCTGGGTGCGACTCTCGGGTGACTTTGACGGTATAGAACCCCCTGTTCGTGGTCTCTCAGACCAAGGCGGCCCCACAAGGGGTTTTTTCGCTTAAAAAAAAAAAATAATAATAATAATAATATTATTTTTTATCCACTCCCCACATCCATTTTTGTTAACACTAATGATAATTTGTGAATCCCTCCCATTAAAAATATATTTCCCTCCTTATTCAATTGCATTATTAATTCTTGTGAGAAGTGCCCTAGGCTATGTATAGTTGTTAGTTTAAGTTACATATGATTCTAATTAAGTTATGATAATTTTTCCTTCATTTTTATAAAAAACACCACCTACCTCTACTTTTTCCATATTTCCTTTGGAAGTACCATCAAAATTAGTTTTGATAAACCCAATATTTGAACATTTCTACTTTATCATTGAACAAGTTGGATTCTTTGTTTCAATGCCATTTTCAATACAAAAATCCCAACAAATAATGATAGAAAAAATTTTCCACATAGTATTAATGCTTTAGCTTTAAAATAATTAATCCAACCTTCCATCAACTATGTCAATGTTGATGGAGCTACTTAATATAATCTCATATTTAAAAAAAAGTAATCCCAAATGGTGTGAGCAAAAGGACAATAAAGAAGTAAATGGTTTGATGTTTCTAAATCCTTCTCACACAAACTATTGAAGATTCTCCCATCTCATATAGGACTTGTGCAAAGTGAAATTCAAAAGCTATTAAATGTCAATTTCGTTAGAACTATTCACCATTTAGGGTTGGTATTTAGTATATACTAATTAATAAAATGGAAGAGAATAATATTTGAATTTGTTATAACTTTCAAAACATTAACATATATTTTCAAAAGGATAACTTCTATTTACATTTAATTATGCTATGGTCCATTCCATTGTAGGTTATGAAATATTATCCCTTATGGATGTTTATTCTAGTTATAATTAAATCCAACTTATCCTCAAAGACTAAACCAAAATGACCCTCACAACACCCTTGCCACATTCCATTATGTTGTTATGGACTAAAAAATTCTACTTTAATTTATGAAAGGCAATGACAATAGTGTTTTACTACTTTATTTGAAAATAATATAATCCCATGTAGAAAATTCTTTTGGGTAATTCCAAAATTGGGATAGCCATCCAACTAATCTTAAAACTATATTCAATCAACTACATACCTAAATGTTTAGGTCAACCCCAAAAAATATATTTTTGGTGTCATTAGGGGTAAAATGCTAAACTTTAAGGTATCTTAATGAGGAATAGGTGTGGATTATTATAAAATCAAGGACATTCATGCTATTCCTTCCCCATGCAATACTAAAGAGATAAAAATGTTTTTTCAAAAAAGCTTGTGGTAATTCAAATATTTTATAATTGAGTTATTTTTCAAGGTCTTATCCCCTTAATAAGTTACTTAGTAAATGTATAGACTTCAAGTAGAATGAGGGTTTGATAAGGATTTTCATGATTTTAAGAAGTTCCTCGTAAACTCCTCCAGACTTTGTCTAATCATAATAATCCATTTAGATTATACACTTTAGCTATTTGGGTATACTTGAGATTTGTACTCACACAACAAAATGAAAAATATTGGAAATGTATTGTTTACTACATGAGCTAAACTATGATTTTAACATAAACTAGATACACTCAAATGGAAAAGATTGCTTGGCCATATCAATTGCATGTGAAGTTTTGACTTTATATATTATATCAAACTACTTATGTGATCATTTAAAAAAATTATTTAAGACACCTAGTATGGTAAATGAATGACCATGATGCAAGAATTTTATCTTTGTATCATAACTCAAAAGATAGTTAAGGCACAAGTGATCATGGTTGTTATATCACCTTAGATATATATTGACATGTAAATCCACAACTCGTAGAGAAATGCAACCTCTTGTTATGACCTTGTTTTACTTCAATATGTAGAATATGCACACATTAAGGTTTGGTATGCAAACTATAATGGAAATTTTTTTATGATTCCCATACCAACACCATAATGACAAATTTATAGCTATTGATGATTGGACTATCTTTCTATTTATGGCTTGACCCTTCTTCGATTCTTCTTTGAAGCCTTGTACTATAGGTTGGATCTCTGTTAGTTGGGTAGTACTTAATGTAATGACTAGCTATTCTACATCTTCTACAAATATATTTCTTTGGCTGTGGTTTGAACTCACAATATACAATTCCATTATTCAGTGGGCAATTTTGAAAGTAATGACCATTCATTTTGCACTTCCTACAAAGATAGCCTATTGGTGGTGTCTTAAACACTAAAGAGTCGCTTCTAGTACCCATATACCTGATATGTAAATAGAATTTATACATAAATTGAAATCATTTTCAATTAAAACAAACACACTAAAAATGAAAATAAAATACATGAATTTTTTTTTCTAAAAAAGTAAAATAATGAATATTGGTCGGGCTTACCTTTTCCAATCCTCATATGATTTTTTAAGAAATATTTTCAATATTTTATTTTCTTCTTCTCTTGAAATAGGAGGAGGCACCAAAATTTTATCATTGTGAGTACAAGAGGAAGGAATATTAGAACTTGGGATCCAATTTTATTCTTCACCACCATAAATATCAAAACCTGGTTCATACTCTTCTTCCATTGGTATCTTAAAAAATTAGAATTGAGCTCAATATATGTATTAGAATGAGTGAAGGAAAAAGCACACTTAAAATAGATGCTAGAATTTATTAACAAAGCCACTAACAAACAATGTATAATTATTTAGAATTTTGTAAAATATTTCTTATATAAACAACATATAATTGTTTAGAATTTTGTAAAATCTTTCTTATATATAAAATACGAAGCAGAAAAATGGATCTGCTAGATAGATTCATATAACATTATTGAACATATTTTTCATCAAATGTTATAAATATACTTTCAAAATAATAAGACAAATTCATACAATTATAAAAACATTAAATTAAATTGATCAAATATAAAAATAAATGACATGTGAGTTCATAAAAAGAAAAAAATAAATCTTATAATAATAATTTTTAATTTACTTTTAATTTTGTTTTATTTTATTTTTTAAAATCTCCTGTACTATTTTGCATGAGCCAATACCCCTGCCTTGAATCCATATTATTATATCCAAATAAAAATAAAATATTCTACCCGAGCCCTAGTTGGAAGGTGAGCAAAACATTATTCTAGAGGGAAAACATTTGATTGGCGGACTTTCAAGACAACTGATACATGAGAGTAAAATGCTCATTTGGAGGCAAAGGAAAAGTTGAATTATTGAAAATTTCAAGAGAACTGATAGAGGTTTGGTGGTAGCTCAACTTTGTTACACAATGGTCAATACAAGATACAATATAATTAAAAAGCAAATGCCTTCAATTATATGTTATAATTTGTATGGTGGGGGTTTGCATTTGCAAGAAAATGGAAGTCTTTTGGAAATAGGTTGTGGGATAAATTCTCATTGGGGATATATATTAGAAGAAAAACTTATTATTTTAAAATATTTTATTATTCTATAGTTATAATTTTTAAGGGAGAAGAAATTTTGTTATTAATTATAAAAAAAGTAATTTGTAAGATAAAAGATAGTAAATTGTTAGAAATGCATTTAAGAAATTAAAAGTGTATAGGTGCATTTTATATTTACAATGATAAATGCTTGAAAGAAAATTGAAAGTTTTTTGAGTTTAAGGAGTTTTATAGTTTATAATAAATATTATTTGTAAAAAAAATCGATAATGATTGACATCTTATTTATTCAAACAAAATTTGTATCAAATATAATTTTGTATATAAAAATAAAAACATATGCTTCGCACAATAACAACGTTCAGTATAAATGACACCTTTGACTTGTATTTATAAGAATTGTTGTCACAATATGATATGATGTATAAAGCCTAAAATAGATGTTATAACGACATCCAAGCATCGACCCTATAAATCGTTGGACAGGAATATGGGCACATTTCTATGATATTTTGTTTCAATACATTTTTTCATCCTATTTGTTACTATCATTGGACATAAATTTTGAAATAGAAAAAATCCAAGTATATAGAGAAGTTATACCCATTTATGAGGATTTCTCTTTAAACAAGTGTCATTGATAGGAATTTGTTTTTAGTACTACCTTGGTATCACATATCATTCTCTTTCATGTACCTTAAGGTCTCTCTCATGTATGGTTGTATATGTTGAGAGGACTAACTTCTTCTACATATCATTAAATATATTGGAAGAGTGGGTACATTGAAAGGTTTGGTATATAGAACTTAAGGTATATAAAAAAGGGTATCATTTTGAGAGATATAAAGAACCTTTACCATGACTACATCAAAAATTGCTAAAGGGCCCAAATTTTGCACCATGGAAGTTAATATTGAGAATAGTATTGGTGGTCAAAAAACTCTAGGACATAGTTATTAGTGAGGAAACTCAACCTGAGGAGATAGAAGCTAAGCAACACTATGATGAAAGAGATGAAAGGGTAGTTATGGTCATCAGTTTTGGAGTGGCAGATGAAATACAACCACATTTATATAAAGCAAAAACATCAAAAGATGCATGGGATAGAATTTGCACTATATTTGAAGGAATGAAGCCATAATACTTCATCTTCAGTCATAATTACATACATTAAAGGTCCAAGATGGTGAGAGTATTGAGAAATTCCTTCAAAGAGTTGCTGACTTGAAGGTAAAGTTGAATACCATGGGAGAAAATGTGGAAGATAAAATTCTTAGTCTTAGTTGTACTTAGAGCTCTCCTTGATTCATTCAAAATATTGGTGACATCTCTCCAAGTATCAAAATAAGGGCTTCATTTGAAGAATTAGTAAACATCCTTTAACAATATGAAGTAGAAAATTAATTAAGAGACGAGTTATCCAATAATACCCTTATCTCCACAAAGAAATTATGAAAGGGTTCAAAGGGTCCTTCCATTTCATTTTCATCATAAAAGTAGCCTCAATAGAGGAGATATTGTCATATTTGTGATAAAGGAAACAACACCAATTTTTGTAAATACAATATGATGACTCGTGGGGCTCAATTTTGTAGATCTTAAAGAAAGCAATAAATGAGCAAGGGGTATTTATAGGATAGCCTTGGCGGTTACACAACCAACTATGATCAACCGTATCCAACTATCCATTTTTTATTGGCTTAACTAACCAGTCTAGGATGTAACTAATTAGTTTAAGCTACTAACTAACTAGTCTTGGAATAATTAATCAGTCTTAACTAAAACGGTTGTCTATTTAATTAATCAGTCTAGTATGACCAACTTATTCAATTTGTCATTACATGCATTATTATTAATCAGTTTGTACCCATTCATGATGACTAATTTACATACATCAAAATATATTGCAAACCATTATTTTATATTAAAATTCCAAGTATTATGTAGGTATTTTATCAAACAATTTTGAATAGTCATTTTTTATTAGAAATGTTGTCTACATCTATCCTCCCCTTTGAAGTAGTTGATATCCTCAATGACTTATTGAATTGTCTTATCAAGGTTTTAGTATCCTTGGGTTCTGTAGCCTGGATCCCTTCTTCCAATTCCTATACTTAAAGCTTGAAGGCTTCTCGTTCATCATGAAATTTCTTGGCATAAGTAAAATACTTGGTCCATTTAACTTCCATATTGTTAGCTCTATTGTCCATTTCCTAGAGTTGGGATAACAATTCTAATTTATGTTGAATGAATATTTCCTTGCATTGTCAAGGTTGAGGAAGATGGTTCCCTTTGTGCTAGATGTACTTTAAGAGCTACTTAACATTTTTGTGATTGAAAAATTTAGTATGCAATGCCTCATGTTCCTTTTGTTAGGTATCCTTACTCTAACCCATTTGTGCCACTAATTCTTCATTTTGTTTTACCAACAATTCTTTGGTTGCTTTCTAACATAGTATTTTGGCCTCCACAATGATAATCACTTTCTCTCTATCCTTGAGTTGGGCACTAAGATCTAAGAGTTCATGTTGTTTCTCCTAAATTTATCATAGAGCGTCATCCAACTGAATGATATCTTCTACCAACTGTCATTCTTTCTCCTACAATTATATCATCATCAATTATAGGTCTTTGTCTAGAGTCTACCTTTTCAGAATTAAGTACTTGATCCCTTTAGCTAGCCAACACAACAAGTGGGTTACAAAATTCATCTAACTATACATTGACCATAATTCGAGTACCAACTCTACTTATGGCCTTTGTTCTATGGTGTGTTGGAAAGGAGGATTAGTATTATGGCCAAGAATATACACTTGTGCTAGATCCATGTAGATAGTGGGTGTATTATTTTGCAACTTCTCAACTCTCTCCATAGTCTTAAAATACTTGATAGCCAAGGTCCATGGTTTTTCATGGTAAATGCAAGAAATTTTTGCTAATGAGATTCCCTTTCCAATCTATTTCACCAGCTTATCCAACTCTTCTTCAGCCATTAATTGTCATTTCTTCCACTGACCAACACAAATGACATCAAACTATAGTTGTAAGTTATCCATAACATGGATCAATTTGGTAAAACATGCTACTACGTATTGATTAGCGTGGGCACCCATATCTAGTGGATCTTTAAAATTGGGCACTTCCAATATTATGTGTTCTGACCATCCATCCTCAGATTCCTCCTCATCCTTCATTTCAAGAGGCTCCTTCCCCTTCTTAGAAATATCAATGGGCTTCTCAGCTACTTTCTATTATGTAATCATTGGCTTCTCTACCTATCCCTACAATAGGCTTCTTCTTCCAACTATCCTAGCATCCTACTAAGGTATTTAGTTTATTGTGAGTCCTATCCATGCACTATTCTAGTCTCATGCTATGGAGATACTTCATCTTCCACTAAAATTAGATGTTGTGGCCTTTTAGCAGATTTCCAATGGCTAGTAGAATGAGTGGTGACTCTTTACTTACTGCTTTACTTATGGTGCTTATATCTATAGGTTTTCTTGTTGCCTTTGCTACTATCATTATAAGCATAACCTCAAATGAGAAAGCCTATAGGGTGTCTATAAAAGTTCTTGCAAATAGGGATTTTGGGAGTACTTAAAACAACCTTACATGATCTCAAAATTATTCTTCGACTAAATATTCTATAGACCCCATGTATACAACAATACTAGATCTTGATGGAGCACCCTGGAGAATAGTAGGGATTGTGAATTCTACCTCCATAGTTTTAGTCCCCTTACTTTGTGACTACATCTGTTGCTCAATTTTTAGGCTATAGCTTGATTTTGTGCTATCTTCTCTATTATTTCTTCTACCATTGATGTCGATGATAGTGATGGTGAGGGTGGATAAAATTTTTACCTTTTTTTGATCAGTTTGACTGCTTTCCATGCACGTGTAGTGGCTTCCTTTACTGGTAATATCTTCTCTTATAGTTGTGGTGTAGTATCCTCTTCTTTTGAGTCTTCCACTGAACCTTCTTCTAGTAAGGTCTGATCGAATAATTGCTTTACTCATTGCTTTTTCATGGGTGTACTTTGCTTCACTTGTGTTTTTGCATCCTTCCACTATAAAATTGTGCTGCTAAATATGGTAATGCCTTTGGAGGGTCCAATATTGAAATATGTACTCTTGCTCTAATGGAAAAATCTAGAAGTAATCCAATGGCATGAAGAACTATTAAAAAATTCTTAGTGGTCCTTGCTAGGAAGTTCTGAATACAAACTATCAAGTAGGTTGTACAATCATAGACAATTCTCTTCTTGATCCCTTGTAGATACGAAATTGGCCATATTAGGAGATTCAAACTCCTTTATTCCTCGGATAGCCTAGACATCAATACATTCATGATGCACTGCAATCCTGTATTGGCCAACTACGTCTGCTTTACTCCTCGACTATCATGTATCCATAATAAAACATCAATATCTTCCATTGTTAGGAGTGTGATACTTTGAACTAGCTATGGAATCTTGCTAGGGTTGAATCATTCATTCAATGTAGGCTGACCTTTTCTTGGTAATCCAAAAGTTCTTCAAAATGCTTCATCTAAGAAATCCACCATTATGTCTTTATTTCCCATGCATATTTTGTTGACATTATTTGTCGCATCATAGGTCAACAACATTTGTATCAAGTAGTCCTTAAATAAGTCTTTGTCAAAACTAGGGACCTATAGAATGAAATGTACTCCAACTACCTTGATCCTCTTCTTAACTAGATCGTATATTAGTACCCATTCCCACCATTGCTAATAAAAATATCCCTTTGCATAGATCCATGTGATCTCCTTGATTGGTACCTGATCCTTTTCAAACTATTGTACTTCTTTACTCTTCCTTTCAATTTTTGCTTCTTGTGCATGCCCTTATTTACCTCAAGCCTTCCCTTGATTTGGATTTGGTAATTATCCTTGCATCATTCCTTCAGTTTGGCCATGTTCTTGATGATGGAAAAGCTATTTTTCTATGATCAAATTTGGTAATTCTTCCTCTCTTGGGATTATTAGTGTTCTACCTTCTCTAGAACATTTGGGTTCATTGATCCAAATCTAGCCTGACCTATGCAAAATCATTCTTCCAAATCCTAGAAATCTCATTGGTTCTTTCCAGATGGCTCCTTTGTTAGTTGACTTCAATCTTATATGAATGCAATCCAAATGGTTGTAACCTTAGATACTTGTAGTCTCAAACATCTACAATTTTAGATATCTAAAATATTATATGGATGGTGCTTAGACATCTACAGTCTCAAACGAATGGCACTTAGACATCTATAGTCTCATATGGGTAGCAATTAGATGGATGGTAGTTTAGACAACCATGCTTCCTATAATGCCTTGAATTCGGATGGCTACCCCTATAGATGACTCCTCCTCAAACATTGTAGATCTAGATGTTAATTCATCAAAAAAATGGAACACATCGTAACTAGATCGATGTGCATGATTTCACCTTATGCTTACCTTTCGTTTGACTACGAATCGAGAGACATAATAGCTTGCACTTGCATTGTGATTTCTAAAAACTTCAAAAAGTATTCAATCTACCAGATGGATTATGGTGTCTAGGCCACTTTCGTCTGAAGTAATGTCTTGGTGCACCAATAATTCTATCTCATGCCAACCCCAATCTCTTTTGCAAATGCTTCCCTTGCACTCTACCTGTGAATGCTCTAGAATAAATGAGTAATCTATCCCCTTAGCATCCAATTTATAGACTTTATTTTCACCCATGCAACTGCTTGTTTAACTGCCATCTTCATCCTTGAATCCTGCTTGTACAACACCTCACCACATTTGCATGTGAATATTGTCCTCTCCCTTATTTTGTCTTTTTATTATTTTTGTATTTATTTTATTTTATTTTTTTCATTTTTATTTTCATTTTCTTTTATTTTTATTATTTTTTCAAAAATGTACCTTTTATTTCATTCTTGCTTGGTGAAGTACATTGCAATGCCAATGTGGACTTCTAGTATTCTTGAAAATGCTTTATACTATTGATAAATGTAAGTTCCTTGACTATTGAAATCATCATCATCATACAATGCTTCAGTTTGTTAGCAATTTTGATAATTTTCTTAGCTTCAGATGATTCCTATTATGGTTGTTCTTCTCAACTATCATTTCTAGTCCGAATGATATGTCAATCTACCCTATATTCTTCCATCCTCTGGTTGATGATAAAATACCATTGAATTAGTTCTATTGGTATCCTAATGTCTTCTCCCTATGATGTCATCTTGACTAGTTCTTATGTCATCCAGATGAGTTCTATTGACTACATGACGAGTCAATTCTAGACGGTTGTCCTCTAGACGGGTTCTACCATCTTCTACACTAATTATCTCAGTCATTTCATACTTTTGATGGATAATTATGCTATCATACATATATTAAAACTTATTCATATTTTACTCTTGATGGCTATCTGTTCTTTCGATCAGATGGTGGTTTTTTTATCATTTGATATTTTGGTGGATCCTTCCTATGGCTTACCATCTACCTCAAAGTTTGTCTTCCTATTTTTAAACTTTTACTTCTTCTTGGCATGCCTAGTTTTGTTTTAGATTCCTTTTAGGTACTTTATTTTTATTTCTAAATCCACGTCTCCCCTGAGCCTACATGAATTATCCTCTTCCTCTTTCTGATCGAATATCCCTAATGTTGGGGTGCCACACTCTCAAATGCTTGAGATTCAATTGGTCCCTCAATCACTCGTGGTGACATATTTAGTTTCTATGATCTTGCTAAGGTAAATCTAATGGTCTATCCTCAAGAATTCATATTTGTTGGTTAGTTTGAACTATCTTTAGATGGCCCTTGCAGTCCATTCCATGGACTAGTCGATATATGGGTAGAAAGAGGGGAATTTATTCCTCTCAAGTTATCAAGAAGGAGACCAATTGAACTCTTCCTTGGTTAGGTATACTTGGATTAACTAGTAGTCCTGATGAAATTTTAAGGTTTCCCACGTTGCCTCTATTTTTGGATTGATCAATAAGTTTTAATCTAGTGCTTGGTTTTGTGTGCACTTGTATTTCAGGTGTCAACTACCTAAAAATACTTAACCTTATGTTTACCCTTATCAATATTCTCCTCCACCTTACTTATTTAGAGCATATTTGTGATGCATATTGAACTAAAGTATTCCTATACTGGTCCGAGAAGGTGAAGTCTATACTTGAATCATTCCCTTCTCCTACAATATTCATTGGCTAATTTGAGGTTTATTGAACCCTTCATACCTTGCCATGTCCCAATGTTTGATCAATCCTCTAATTACATCATCTTCACTACTTGAATAATTTCTCATTCTCTTGTCCTCTTCCTATTGAGGTATCCATGGTTCCTCATTCTTAATTATCTAGATCATTTCAAGGAATCGAACCCCTACTTTTTGACATCAAACCTTATCCCCTTGATGAGTTCCTTTAGCCTTGGTTCTCTTTCTATTTGAATATAAACTGATATGTCATGTCAAGGAAGCCACATATGCAAAATATTAGTTATCATATAACCACTCAGTGTTCTTGATCAATCATAACTAAGCACCATATTGTATGCATATAGGATATCCACAACCTAAATATCAATACATTGTTGTATCCTAGGTTCGACAACTAGCTGTATAAGGACCTAATTCAACACCCTGACTAGATTTACCTCTATCTTATCCAACTAAACTATCTACTTGTTTGAGGGAGCAAGAGTTAGTCCTAATTTTTTGTTTACCATATATGACATCACATTGTTAGAAACACCTAAATCCATAAGATAATTATGTATATTTTCCAACAATTGTAATAGTCAAGAGGAAGGGTGGGGATTCCACCTTTTCTTTGTATATGACCACCTACGCATCAACAACCTTTTTAGTATTTTTTTTTAATTTTGAGTAGAGAGAATTTTAATAAACAAACCCTTTTGGTCAACTAATTGAGCTATCTCAAATAGAGAAATATTTTCCTTCATCTCCTTAAGGTCTTCAATAATATTATATCTAGATTTATTTTAATCTGGAATTTTCTTAATATATGGTATGGCATATTGGATTTTGGTTGTGCAAGCATTGTACGCCCCTTAGGTGGGCTTGGGTTATTATTGGCCTTATAATTAGGATGGATATAGGTTTTATTGGGAGGTGTGGAAGAAGTCAATGCTACTTTTTCTTTACTCTAGAATATAATTATTACCTCTTTGAAACTGTCAGTAAGCTTGCACCTCTTCTTCTAGACATTCTTTGAGTTCCTCTTCATCTACTCTTGAGATTTCATATACCTCTAAAACTAAGGTTGTCCTTGCATTCTGATTAGATTTATTTCTACAATCCTTATTGGTGGGTACTAAAAATGTTCCATTTTCTTTTGGACAATATTCAGAGCAATTTTAAATTCTGAATAGTCAGTTTCACCATGTTGAGTTATGGAATGGACCCTACACCAATTGGAAAAAGCAAGATCTACCAAATTCATTGAAGAACTTGGTTTATTATTTGATTATATTTTGTTTAGGATTTGGGACTCCTCCATTATTTAGGTAAGTATTTCATTGGTGATTAGTCCTTTAGAAGTTAAAGTTTCTATTTTGATTACTATTTGTAGATAGATTTTGAGGAACTTACCTTTTTAGTTGAAGCATATAATTACTCAATTTCTAAGCCATCATTTGTATATTGTATAACTTAGAATTTTAATTATTAGGTTGACTTAATCTTGGTTGACCTGTTACTTTAATTGTGGGTGTATATGTATTCAAAAATATGGGTAAGGTTGGTTGATTATATTTTGGAGGTGTATGATTGAGAATATTTTTTGTGGTCACCTAATTATTCGAATGTATCAGAATGGTCTGCTAACTTCTCACTTGAGGCATTTAGAAGTGCCAAATTAAAGGGTTGATTCTGGTTTAGATACATGACTCTTGGTAATAGGTTCAAAATGGAAATATGTTGTGTAAAGACTTGAATTATTAGCAATAACTAATTATAAGCTCCTAGTTGTCCAAGTAAAGGTAAATAACTCAAACTAAAATCTTGAGACATTAACTATTGTTCAACTATTAGAGCCTCACTATATTCAATGGGCAAGGATGTGATTTGAGGGGCTCTCACAAACATAAAATTTAATGAGTCCAAAGCTTTAAGATACATTTGGATGGTTAGATTCTTTGTGAGGGTGTAAGGTGTTACCAACATGGTATGTAATTTATAGAATCTAGTATTGAATAGTCTTAGGGCTTCACTAAGTTCTCTACGGATAGAAGTAAACTAATGATATAGCATAGTTGAGTCAATGGGTAGTCTAAAGTGGTTGATAAATGCTACTTCTAGTTGAGCCTATGAAGTAATAGACCCTAAAGGTAAGTTGATATACCAATCATATGTCAAATCATCCAATGTATGTAGAAATATCCTATAGGTAATATACTTATGTTTAATATACAAAAAAGTTAAGGAATATTTGCATGTTTGTATATATTCTTTAGCTAATATTGTTCCATCATGCATATATTTCAACATTCTTAGGAATGTCATGTGTAGGGCCTAGTATGTTCAAAGGGTTACTTCCTACTAACCATGGAGCAAGACCTACCATTGGGGGACATTGGGGGATGGTAAAAGGATAAATAAAAGGGATAATAGCACTAGGAGAACTATTGACAATCTGAGGAGTACTAGGTCTACCTTTGTTAGCTCTAGGTATTATATATAGGGAAAGGCTAAGGAATTCAATGCTATAAATCATTAACTTAGACCTTGTGATGATAACCTTTGGTTATGGCTTTGACAATTAAGATGTGAAATATAAATACTACACCAAGGGAAATTTAATTATTAGAGTTTGGGCTCTCCTAAAACCACCTTTGTTGAGAATGCAAATGACACATTAAATTTCTCATACCCAATGCCAATTTTGGTGGGCATGAAGAGGCAGAAGCCAACTATTGGTGTATCAAGGGTAAGCCAACTTACTTGGAACAAAGTCTATTATGTCTTGAAAGGAGTTTCCCCCAAGGTTTGGGTATGCTAGGTATTGGTACACATGGATAAACCTAAAGGCCATTGGTAGTTATTCTTTAAAGGGGCATTTTTTGGTATGACTCAAAAGAGATAATTTTCTTAAGCACTATATCTTAGGATCAATGCTTAATTGCAACATGCATGATCTGAGCATAATTGCAACTAGGAAAAAATAAAATAAAATTTTAAACCATATAACCTTATAGTTATCCAATCCATATCACTCATTGCACTTAGATTATTACAAAAATGATTAGTTTGCAACTATATAGAATTTCATACAATAATTTGGAAAACGAAGCTCTGGAAGAGAAAACTAGGGCATCATTTGGGTACACGAAGTGCTTTCTAGTTGTTGTGGAACTGAAGATAAGATTGTTACCCCAAGAGGGCCCAATGGGGACACCTTCGAATCCACTTTTATAAATATAGAGTTCTTTCATAGATTTGTTGAAGGAATCATTTATAAAATAGAATTTAAAATTTTAGATTTTGGAGTGTCCAATTTTGGATCACTTTCCCATTTTATTGGAAGGGGGGATCAAGATAGGGCAACATCATAAACTATTTTTGAATTTTTTTTGTTACAAAATGAGGTTTTGGTGATAATAGTAGTTGGCCTACTTATATTGTTGCTCTATAGAATTTCTTTCGTGCGATCATTTTATTTTAGCTATGAAAAGCTAAGAATGTTGTTATCTATTCTAAAGATTTAATTTCCTTTTAGTTTTCTATAAATCAAAATATTATGGTGCTTTCTATAGTTACGCCTCAGATCCATTCATAAGCTTCCAAAGTGGTGCATGAGTTGACACATTTGATGAATATTATTGAGTATTGACATGAGGATCCATTCATTATTAGTTAGGTTTAGCCTGACCTCCATTTGCCTCAAGGTCCCTCAATTTCTTTGAGGTCTCAATATAGTAGGGCAAGGGAGAAACTTTCTTCAACCTCAGGCCATTTTGCTAGTGCTCATAGTAGGACTCGATAACCTCCCAATTATCATAGTAGGTATCATTCATGTTAGTGCTCTCTACAACATGGTTGGAATCTTGTGCATCGCTCGACTTATCATGGTACTGGTTGAAGCCTTGGCTCATCTCCTCAGCTAGTTACTTCTCCTCCTATTATTAATTATTCTACTCCATTGCTGACTTTAGCTTTGATCAATTCTACTCCCATGATTGGGGTATTATGGTTCCTTTGACGAACATTGTTGCTCCTGATAACTCTTGGTTTGTCGATCCACTTGTAGATAATCCTCATGGTTTGAACTCTTTTGGTCCAAATAATGATCATCCTCCTCCTCTAAGAATGGTTTATTTTGCTTAGTTATGTTATTTGTTCACCCTTTTAAGGGTTGATTTTGTATTTGTATTCTAGTTTTTCTAGCTATTTTTTGGTTTTGATCATGTGGGTGGTCTTGGACCCCGAGCTGTGATCTTTTTAACTCCTTTTTTATTGTAACCTCTTTTATTTATTTAATATAATTATTGGTTCTAGTAAGAAAATAGAAACTTCAAAATAAAATTCCATAGTGGTGGGAAAAGGAGCACTTAACATATGGGACAACAATTGTTAGATTCCACAAGGAGCTTCATTATGTCAAAAATCAACTGAAACAATGGAGGTGAGATAACAAGATAGAATTCCATGTCCAAAGAGCTCCATTGGTGGCTAGATAGAATGAGGTTCAAAAATAATTCAGGGAAGGAACAATTACATAGCAACTCAAAGAAGAGGATGATGCATTGCGTAAAGTAGTTGAAGATATTGACAACTAAGGGGATATCTACTGGAAACAAAGAGCAAGAACCACTTGGTTAATAGAAGGTGATAGAAACACAAAAAAATTCCATCGAGTTTGTCATGATCCGCTACCCTCCTACATTATTTAAAGGATATTAATTGATCTTGGGGATCAATTAATGCCTGATAAAAAGGGCATAGACCCTAAAGAATCCTACATAAAATTCCAATAAAGGAATTTTAGGAAGGGTAGGAAAATATTAGTTAACTTTTAGAGAAGATAATAAATTAAGAACTATTTATGAGGTCTTGTGAAAGATAAATTTGAGTAATTATCTTTTACAAAATTATAACCATGTGTAAACAACCTAGTAGAACCAATTTATATGGGACTTAAAAGTACCATAAGATTTTTAAATATTATATCCATCGGGAAATACCCATATGGCTTCCATATATTGGTGGAAATAAAAAGGGAGATCCCTTATCCTATCAATAAAAGTCCTAAATTTGTATCTATTCTTTGCCTTAATAGTATTTGTTCCCATGGGAAGAGATACAAAAGAAATAAGGACACTCTCCTTATCTCTAAGTGGACCATTTTTCTACTATCGGTCATACTATACAAGACAAGATAAGTCATAATGGGTCCAAAGCATATTTTTAATATTATTATAATATAACCACTATTTGGTCCATGAGTAGAGAAGTGTCTTATAAATAGAGGACATTTGGTGAAGAAAGGGGCATCTAGGAAATTTGAGAAGGTCTAAGGAGTATGCTCTCCACCCTTGAGTGGATCAGAAACTAGAAGACTTGAAAAATTTCATAGTTATAGAAAGGCATTCTTGAAATACTAGAGGAAAGGAGTTGGACAAGAAATACTTGAATATTCAACCTATTGGAGTTCAAGGTTGGATCTCTCCGTCCAATGCATTTGTTATTTCTTTCATGATTAATATATTTGGTAAATGTATTAGTTGCTTAAGAGATTACTGGATAAGTTCTTAGGCTTTAGAAATTGTCATTCTTTCACACTACGAAGGCTCCATTTTGTTAGTAGATCTCACCACTCTGAATTATATTTGAAAAGAACCCTTTTAAAGGGGTTAAGTGAAATTGTGATTTACCTTCCAAGAAAATTAATTAACCGATTAAGTACCCAAGCTCATAGCTTAATTTTGGGGAAATTCTCTCAACCTTACCTGGTGTATTTTTGAGGAAATTCTCTCAACCTTACCCGGTGTATATGAACTGTGTCCTGTGTAGTTGCTAAAAAAAAATAAAATGTATACAAGTAGCATTGATGAAGGTCGATCCCGTGACCTCATGCAGGAATGGATGATAGAATAGAATCTATGGCTGCCTTCCCTTAGGATTGGATGGATCAAAATAGTGCATAGGTTACTTAAACCCTTATGACACAGGTTAATAGAGAAGTCTAGCAAAACCTTAAATCCTGACATTAAGATACTTAGCCCTTGCTTGTATTATCCCTAGGAGATAAACTGTCATGGCTATACTAGCCAATGGAATATAAGAACATGACCATCGATAGATAATATCACTTCCAAAAAAGGGGTCTTTACTGAAGTCGATTGAGATTCGTAATAGAATTGGAGACTGTGGAAATCATGCTTTCTCCACCAGTGAGTGATATAATGTACACTAGAATATGATCTGCCCTATCTTATTTGCACAACTAGATGCATAGGATTTTATTATGACCTTTCATTGGGGAAACCACGACAATGCCTTGCATATGGGAAAAAACCATCAAAGCCCTGTGACGGTTTTAAGGGAATAGTATAATTGAGTGCTGCTCAAAGAAGCACCCCATAATTACATCAAGGTTGTTGTGTCAGTATATCATTGAGAACTTCAAATTTTCAAATCGAATAGAGATACATGGTTTGAATTCTCATAGCCAGTCTTGTTCAGATGATGTCGCTACAGCGACAGGGTTTATAGTTCACTCTGTTCTGTCTATGTGATGGTACCATTCTTAGCGAGATGAGTTCTTCTAACCCTAATAAATATTTGATGCCATGGGATAATGGAACACCTAAACCATTCAAAAAATGATTCGTATAGTATCGAGGTTTTATATACGAATCAAAGATATTATCTCAAGGATTGCATATAACTCTATCGACTCCATTGCTTGCAGGGACGCAGTGGTTGAAACCCTGGTACCATGAAAGGAGGGGTCAGATTTAAGTCGATGGTTCTCATTCGATGAACCATGACGATCGAGATAAGAAGTAGACCTATCTTATCCTAATTTTGAACTTCAACCCACGGGTAAACCCAACACCAAGGCCGATCGAACAACTTAGCTTTAGGTGCTAGTTATATATAAGTGTAAGCTTTCAAGACAAGTAAGGGTAGGAAGAAACTACCCAATTGGGGAAATATGAAGTCATTGATTTAAAAGAAATACTATTAGTGGGTTGCCATAATAATATTAAAGTGAACCACAATTTAACTTAAACTTAGTAAGACTATAATAGAGCTAATGGTTTCAAGACCACTTCCTTGAGAAAATGAACATTATAGTTATGATATGACTATTCAAGATTTTTTTAGAATATTGGTTTATTACCTTTCAAAACAACTTTACTTGGTTAGGCGAAATTTAGAGGATTTTACTGAAAGAACTATAGAAGTATAGAAACTTGATATAAGGGAGAAGGGATTATAGTTGCTATATTGCTAATGGGGCTATGATTCATAAAATAAAAAGAAGATGAACTTGATTAAGTTGTGACCTAAAACAAAAGGCTTGGTTGTAAAGACTTTGAAATCCTTTTTGGAGTAATATATTTCAATTAAATTGGAAGTTATAGATCCAATATTTAGGTAATTAGTAGGAGATATTGATTACATAAAATGATGAATACTTCATAAATTAAGGGTATGGGACTTTAATTTAAGAAGTAAGGGTTGATTATTTATCAACTCGAGAGAATGAAATTGAAATTCATTCTTGGGGGAATTTATGAAATTTCCTCTAATGTCAAGGAGTCATCTCCAAAATATGGACCCAATGATTATCATAAACTTACACAAGATGTTATAAAGCCTAAGATGGCTTAGAAAAAGGATTTGATAGAATCTCTAATTACATCCTAAAATTAGAGAGAAACAAATGGAGTTTCCTTGGTATGGAAAATATCTAAATATTAACATGGTGTCTTAGAGAAAGGAGTTGGTTAATTCCTTAATTGTATCATGTATTTGAAAAGGAACAGTAGTATTCTTGGAATTGTATATTTGGTAAAAGAGGAACCATAGTGGTTCTCATACACTTGTAACATTTGATATCTTGAGTTTATGATTATGAGGAAAGATCATATTTTGGAGGTTGGGTTTATTCCCCATGAGGGTTCCCAGGATAAATCATTGTGTCACTCTACTTTGTGGTTTGATATGTTATTTCTTTATTCTACTGCTTTTACCTTTCAAAGAAAATGATATCTGTGGATGAGATAATTAAATGTTAAATGGGATAGTTATGCATGTTTCTAGATTACTGCAATGTTTACATTAAAAACTATTTAATTAGTAGATTTTATTTATGATGTTAAGAATGTATGCTTAAATTTTTGAAATGATGATGATTTAATATTATGAAATTGTGCCATTTACTTTATGGGCTATATTGAATAATAATGAATGTTAGTTTTATTTTGTATTCAACGGTTGTGTGGAATTATAGAAGCTGTTCATAATGGAATATAATCTTGTTTAAGTGGATATTTCATGTGATGTTTCAAATATATGGTTATGATGAATGTATTTTATCATAAAAGGATTCATTGATTTATATTCACCATGTAAACACTCATTATGGTTTAAGTAAGAACACATTAGAATTTGGAATGGAATGAATTCCACAAGAAGGCAAAATTGGTCTTAAAATATAAACCAAAACAAACCTTATATCCTAAAATCTAAGAAGTTGAGTGTGCATGAGGAAGGGTATTTCCATGCTGGACAAGTAATGTCCTTAAATGACTCTAATGAATAAGAAAACTGGATACCTAAATGAAGGAATGGACAAATAATTTTTAAGAGGTTTAAAGTTACATAATATTGCTTAAGATGACATTCCATGGATTCTATGTGTTTAATCACAAATAGTGATATGTTATCCTATAGATTCCATCAAAGAGATGTGGATCGGATCTAAGATCTATGAATAACTATTTGTGTGGTTATTTTATCTATGATGGTTTTCTATTGGTTTGGTTCTCCATCTTCAAGGCATTCAACTACGTACTGATATTGGTGGATAATATGTTTATTGGTGACTCCCCTTTTATGTAAGATGAAACCTAACACTTGGCCAGCGTTCTCATATCAATGGAGTATGAGGGTTTCATAGAAGCTGATCACTTCTACTTAAAGAGACTCTGATCAAAGTCTCAATAGCTCTTGAAGCTATTTGCCTTGATAATATTCAATCTAGATGAAATGGTTCTACCTTAAGTCATGATTATGTTATATGAAAAAAAAAATTGAGTGGTTGAGTAGTGACAACTAGGGTTAAATCCTTAATTGCATCATGTATTTGAACAGGAACAATAGTATTCCTAGAATTGTATATTTGGTAAAAGAGGAACCGTAGTGGTTCTCATACACTTGTAACATTTGATATCTTGAGTTTATGATTATGAGAAAAGATCATATTTTGGAGGTTGGATTTATTCCCCATGAGGGTTCCCAAGATAAATCACTGTGTCACTCTACTTTGTGGTTTGATATGTTATTTCTTGATTCTACAACTTTTACCTTTCAAAGAAAATGATATCTGTGGATGAGATTATTAAATGTTAAATGGGATAGTTATGCGTGTTTCTAGATTACTGTAATTTTTAGATTAAAAACTATTTACTTAGTAGATTTCATTTATGATGTTAAGAATATATGCTTAAATTTTTGAAATGATGATGATTTAATATGATGTGATTGTGCCATTTACTTTATGGGCTAAATTGAATAATCATGAATGTTAGTTTTATTTTATAATCAACGATTGAGTGGAAATATAGAAGTTGTTCATAATGGAATATAATCCTTGTTTAAGTGGATCTCTCATGTGATGTTTCAAATCTATGGTTATGATGAATGGATTTTATCATAAAAGGCTTCATTGATTTATATTTACCTCATAAACACTCATTATGGTTTAAGTAAGAACACATTGGAATTTGGAATGAAATGAATTCCATAAGAAGGTAAAATTGGTCTTAAACTATAAACCAAAACAAAACTTATATCCTAAAAGCTAAGAAGTTGAGTGTGTATGAGGAGGGGTATTTCCATGTTGGACAAGTATTGTCCTTAAATGACTTTGATGAATAAGTAAACTAGATACCTAAATGAAGGAATGGATAAATAAGTTTTAAGAGGTTTAAAGTTACATAATATTGCTTTAGATGACATTCCATAGATTCTATGTGTTTAATTGCAAACAGTGACATATTATCATATAGATTCCATCAAAGAGATGTGGATCGAATCTAACGTCTATGAATAACCATTGGTGTGGTTATTTTATCCATGATGGTTTTCCATTGGTATGGTTCTCCATATTCAAGTCATTCACCTACGTACTGATATTGGTGGATAGTATATTTATTAGTGACTCCCCTTTTATGTGGGATGAAACATAATGCTTGGCAAATGTTCTCATATCAATTGAGTATGAGGGTTTCATAGAAGTTGATAACTTCTACTTAAAGAGATTATGATCAAGTATCAATAGCTCTTGAAGCTATTTGCCTTGATAAGATTTAATCCAGATGAAATGGTTCTACCTTAAATCATGATTATGTTATATGAAAAAAAAAATTGAGTGGTTGAGTAGTGACAACTGGGGTGGTTACATTGGTATCAGAGCCCAAGCTAACTGATAGATTATAAATAAATTTAGGTTAGTAAGAGATCTAAGGCATGAAACTAAACTTGAGAGAAATTCCACAACCTTAAAATGCACCTTTGGTAAGTGCTTGAGTTTATGATTTCTGAGTTTCTACCCCCACGAGTAGATCCATAGTCATTCAAAAGTGGAAGAGCTAGGCAAACCCTCCTGTATGGGTTTTAAGTGGTGTACCTTAGACTATTTTGGGAAAAATACTCAACATATAAGCCTCTTGACTTGCTTAATCATTATACTCAAGTATTTATAAACCCTAATATGGTTCAAAAGTGGATAAAAACTTGGCAAGTTGAAATTTAACCACTGAAGGAAAAGATAAAAATATCATATGACAAGATCAACGGTATATGATTGACTTTGGATTAAATTTGGCACATTAAAAGAATATTTTCCTTTATTATTTTCTGTTACAACTTGGCCTTTGACCAAGAGGTGGAACATCTCAACTACAATGAACTCTGGAAGATTACTATTCCTATTAGTAACAGTTCACCCGGAGATAGACGTAGACCTGAACCTTTACCATAGCTAGAAATACCACTTTCTTCATTGTAATATAAAAGTTGTGCTTTGTGTTATTTAAGCACTAAAATAAGACATGAAGTAATGCATGTGGTATTATTCTCTACACATGGGAACCCGATGGTAAAATCAAATTACAAAAAATCTCAACGAGGATGACTAAATTTAGTTTAGAATTATCATCATGTGTGAATACAAGTTAGTCATTGAAAACTAACTACTTAGAACAAGAGACAAATAAAACAATGTTTTCTTTGTTTTGATTTTTGATAAATATTACAACATACTTTGGGTACGGAAGCTGTCATAATATTAGCTAGAGAAACTCCATACTTTTTTTGACATGGAATTCTTTGGGAAGAACTCCACCAGATAACTTCGATAATATGAGTATCCTAACTCCATAGAAGGGTATGCCACACGACCATCCGAATGGTGGTTGTATGTATTGAGGTGTGCCATGCTATTTAAATATAAAATTACTCATTATATCATGCATGTGGTATTATTTTTTAAAGAAAATTGGAATAGGAAGGCCAACAACTAAATATTATTAAGAAAATAGGCCAAAACTAGGATGTGGACGTAATAGTAATGGTAAGAAGAAAACCCTCATAGTCTTAGTCAAAATATAAGCTATCATAATCTTTGACTGGATATAAGCTACGCTCGAAATAAATGACTAGAAGCAGAATATTGTAGCAAATTATAATGTATCTATCAAATACATAATATGGCCAAGGAGTGTCACGACGTCCACACAACATAAGATCCATTTCTGTCAGACATCCATTATGAGTGAATCTATTCTAAATTTCCTATAATAAGTGAGTCTGCACATACCTTTGATATAGAAGACTCTGATAAAGCTTGCTATCAAAAGCAACCTTTTTAGTAGGAACACATTTCTTGACCACATCCAAATAACAGGCTAGTAGAAATTGAAATGGAATATTTAGAGGATCACTTATAGGAGATATCCAAGAATCCCCAAATCGGATATGGAAAGTCTAGTTTGGCCAACTAAAGAATCTATCAAACCATTCAAAATGATTTAAAAGACTTTCAAAAGCTAAATAATTATGGAAATTGTTCCTTAGCCACACATCACAAAGTGCATTCTAGAAAAAGGTATTGCAATATATCTGTTCCATGGATATAAGGGCATTATGACCTTCAATATCTTGACTTTGTAAGAAGTTCTACAATCCTTCCCTTTGTTGAATCAAATTTTGAGGAGCCCAAACAAAAGATTCATAAAATTCATACTACTCTTCCTCATAATAAAACATGATGGCTAATTTCTGAATTGGTATCCTACCGAAATGAAGTTAAGAGAAATTTTCTCTCCCTTTTTGATAAGTTGTTTTATGTCAAAAAATACTCATTACATATTTGGAAAAGAAGTACCTAAAGGTAAGGCACCGAAATAAGTGTGCACGAAATCAACCTATGGAACCATTGAAGGGGGCAATGATAGGGCTTTACGTAAAGGTGATAGGACACATGCCACCTCAAGAATTGAAAGGGTAAATCAAAATATTCAATGGGACAATCAAGCCGAATACGAAGAGTGTCATGGAAGCTAAAGGATCCACCTTGGAAACACCAAGATGCTATCGGATAAATGAATGTACAAGATTAATGGGTTGGAAAAACTGAATTGGATAATCACTCGGATCAACAACGAAAAATTAAAAAGTGATTATATGTAATAACTTACAGGTTTTAAACCTTTCACCTACTCATGGCATCCAATGTGATCATATTTATGGTAGGATTTACCTGGATGATATTAGTTATATGTGGTGTAAATCTCATTATATGCTTTATGATTATTTTGCTTTTGATTACAGATCTATTATTGCACATCCCATGAAGAGTAGAAGTTGATCTGTAGTAGCATCATATTTAGCAGGTGGGATAGGCATGGTAAGAATTAGTTGATCTGCTAATGCAACAATGAGGAAATTTCCAAAGCAACATGCTTAAGAAGATACTCGAGCACAGGAAAGATTAAGGTTACTAACTGAGAGAGATGCTACCATTTCTGAGTGAGATAGGCTCAGATCAAAGATATTACAAAGAAATAATTGGGGAGCAGCAACAATGGCAGCCATGCTCACAAAAAACCCCCAGTTCCATCAAATAAAGGAAGAATTTAATGCTGCATTTCTAGAATCTTGTTTGGTTGCCTTGCTCAATCATGGTATGCTTATTCCATCACAATCAATTGTTAATACACAACATGGGAGAAGGAGAGATAGTGATCAAGAAGCTGCTGTAATATTAGCTCCACCACCATCTCCATCCATAAGTACCAACACAGTATGAGGAGAAGAACAGACCCAGGAGTATCAACCTTAAGGTCCTTTAAACCACCACTTTGTAGGTCACCACTTGCAGTAGATTATTCATGCCAAGGATGAGGCATAAGCATTAGCAAACTTTTGAATTTTATATTTTGTTTGAATGCTATATGAATATTATTGTTTATAATAGACTTAATTAGTTAGTATGTGATACAAAGGAATGCATGAATATTGAATTTTGTTTGATTAAATGAATTTGAAGAATGGATTGGTGTCCATTCTTGGAGAAGGTATGGGACTTCTCCATGATGATATAAACTAGGAGACATCTGGGTGGATGCTCTGGTATTAAAATGCATATTAGGATATATGTGGATATCCTAAATTGAGATTATAAAATTATGATGTGTCTTTGTTAACACTAGATTTTATCAGGTTAATTCATGCCAGAAGTTAACCAAATTTTACTATGATACTCCTTGGTGGGAGTTTTGATAAAATTAACAAGACTTTTTATGTCTAATAAGGTAAAAATGCATAATTTCATGATATATTTGTAACATCATTTTGTAAATTCTAATACTATAGTTCTCTAGATCAATTGTTTGTGCAATTTGAGATGAATTGAAACTGTAGTTTTGTGATGATATTGTGTATTGATGATGCTTTCAATACTTTTTGATATGAAAAATGGATGTTATATTGTTTATAAGGACATGGTACTGCTGATATTTTGCATTTTTGCAAGTCTAGGTACTCTCATGGATGGAAGATGAAGCTTGCCATCAAGATTGAAGTGTTGGATGAAAGAAGAATATGATTGTAAAACAACAGGATAAATGCTAGCATTTTTTAGACAAATGTGCTTTTGTAAGGTATATGTCCAAACACAGAGGACCGTGTTTAATATAAGTGGGGTGCATGTCATATCCCATTACCCTCCTACCTTATTTAAAGGATATTAATTGATCTTGGGGATCAAGTAATGCTTGATAAAAAGGGCATAGACCCTAAAGAATCCTAAAAAAATTCCAATAAAGGAATTTTAGGAAGGGTAGGAAAATATTAATTATCTTTAGAGAATATAATTAATTAAGAACTATTTATAAGATATTGTGAAAGATAAATTTGAGGAATTATCTTTTACAAAATTATAACCATGTGTAAACAACCTAGTGGACCCAATTTAGATGGGACTTAAAAGGACCATAGGATTTTTAAATATTATATCCATTGGGAAATACCCATATGGCTTCCCTATATTGGTGGAAATTAAAAGGGAGATCCCTTATCCTATCAATAATAGTCCTAACTTTGTATCTATTCTTTGCCTTAATAGTATTTGTCCTCATGGGAAGAGATACAAAACAAAATTAAGGAAACGCTCCTTATCTCTAAGTGGACCCTTTTTCTACTATTGGTCATACTATACAAGACAAGATGAGTCATAATGGGTCCAAGTCATCTTTTTAATATTATTATAATATAGCCACTATTTGGTCCATGAGTAGAGAAGTGTCCTTTAAATAGAGGACATTTGGTGAAGAAAGGGGCATTTAGGAAATTTGGTAAGGTCTAGGGAGTATGCTCTCCACTCTTGGGTGGATCAAAAACTAGAAGACTTGAAAAATTTCTTAGTTATAGAAAGGGCATTCTTGAAAGACTAGAGGAAAGGAGTTGGACAAGAAATACTTGAATATTCGACCTACTGGAGTTCAAGGTTGGATCTCTCCCTCCTATGCATTTTTTATTGCTTTCATGATTAATATATTTGGTAAATGTATTAGTTTCTTAAGATATAACTTGATAAGTTCTTAGGCTTCAAAAATTGTCATTCTTTCACACTACGAAGGCTCCCTTTTGTTAGTAGATCTCACCACTCTGAATTATATTTGAAAAGAACCCTTTTAAAGGGGTTAAGTGAAATTGTGATTTACCTTCCAAGAAAATTAATTAACCTATTATACTTGATTAAGTACCCGAACACATAGCTTAATTTTGGGGAAATCCTCTCAACCTTACCCACTGTATACAAACTATGTCCCATTTAGTTGCTATACATAAAGAAAATATATACAAGTAGCGCCGATGAAGGTCGATCTTGTGACCTTGTGCAGGAATGAATGATAGAATAGAACATATGGCCATCATCCCTTAGGATTGGATGGATCAAAAGAGCGCATATGTTAATTAAACCCTTATGGTGCAGGTTAATAGAGAAGTCTAGAAAAACCTTAAATCCCAAAATTAAGATACTTACCCCTTACTTGTATTATATGTAGGAGATAAACCGTCTTGGCTATACTATCCAATGGAAGATAAGAACATGACCATCGATAGAGAATATCGCTTCTAGAAAAGGGGTCTTTATTGAAGTCGATTGAGATTCGTAGTAGAATTGGAGATTGTGGAAATCATGCTTTCTCCACCCGCGAGTGATATAATGTACACTAGAATATGAGTTGCCCTATCTTCTTTGCACAATCAGATGCATTGGATTTTGTTATGACCTTTCATTGGGGAAACCACGACAATACCTTGCATATGGGAAAAAACCATCAGAGCCCTGTGACGGTGTTAAGGGAATAGTCTAATTGAGTGCTGCTTAGAGAAGCACCCCATAATTACATCAAGGTTGCTGTGTCAGTATGCCATTGAGAACCTCAAACTATCAAATCAAATAGAGATACATGATTTGAATTCTCATGGCCAGTCTTGTTCAGACGATGTTGCTATAACGATAGGGTTTATAGATCACTCTATTCTATCTATGCGATGGTACTATTCTTAAAGAGATGAGATCTTATGACCCTAATCAATATTTGATGCTGTGGAATCATGGAACACCTAAACCATTTGAAAAATGATTTGTATAGTATCGAGGTTTTATATACGAACTGAAGATATTATCTCAATGATTGCATATAACTCTGTCGACTCCATTGCTTGGAGGGGTGCAGTGGTTGAAATCCCGATACCATGAAAGGAGGGGTCAAATTTAATTCGATGGTTCTCATTCGGTGAACTGCGATAGTTGAGATAAGACGTGGACCCCTCATATCCTGATTTTGAACTTCAACCCATGGGTAAAACCAACACCAAGGGCAATAAAACTACTTAGCTTTAGGTGATAGTTATATATAAGTGTAAGATTTTGAGACAAGTAAGGGTAGGAAGAAACTACCCAATTAGGGAAATATGAAGTCATCGCTTTAAAAGAAATACTATTAGTAGGTTGCCATAATAATATTAAAGTGAACCACAATTTAACTTAAACTTAGTAAGACTATAATAGAGCTAATGGTTTCAAGACCACTTCCTTGAGAAAATGAACATTATAGTTATGATAGGACTATTCAATATTTGTTTAGAATATTGGTTTATTACCTTTCAAATACACTTTAATTGGTTAGGAGAAATTTAGAGTATTTTACTAAAATAACTATAGAAGTATAGAAACTTGGTATAAGGGAGAAGGGATTATAGTTGCTATATTGCTAATGGAGCTATGATTCATAAAATAAAAAGATGAACTTGATTAAGTTGTGACCTAAAAAAAAAGGCTTGGTTGTAAAGACTTTGAAATCATTTTTGGAGTAATATATTTCAATTAAATTGGAAGTTACATATCCAATATTTAGGTAATTAGTAGGATATTGATTACACAAAAATGATGAATACTTCATAAATGAATGGTATGGGACTTTAATTTAAGAAGTAAGGTTTGATTATTTATCAACTTGAGAGAATGAAATTGGAATTCATTTTTTGGGGGAATTTATGAAATTTCCTCTAATGACAAGGAGTCATCTCCAAAATATGGACCCAATGATTATCATAAACTTACATAAGATATTATAAATCCTACGATGTCTTAGAAAAAGGATTTTGTAGAATCCCTAATTACATCCTTAACTTAGAGAGAACAAATGGAATTTTCCTTGGTATGAAAAATATCTAAATATTAGCATGGTGTCTTAGAGAAAGGAGTTGGTTAAATCCTTAATTGCATCATGCATTTGAACAAGAATAGTAGTATTCCTAGAATTGTATATTTGGTAAAAGAGGAACCGTAGTGGTTCTCATACACTTGTAATATTTGATATCTTGAGTTTATGATTATGAGGAAAGATCATATTTTGGAGGCTAGGTTTATTCTCCATGAGGGTTCCTAGGATAAATTAATGTGTCACTCTACTTTGTGGTTTGATATGTTATTTCTTGATTCTACTGCTTTTACCTTTCAAAGAAAATGATATCTGTGGATGAGATGATTAAATGTTAAATAGAATAGTTACACATGTTTCTAGATTACTGCAATGTTTACATTAAAAACTATTTACTTAGTAGATTTCATTTATGATGTTAAGAATGCATGCTTAAATTTTTGAAATGATGATGATTTAATATTATGCAATTGTGCCATTTACTTTGTGGGCTAAATTGAATAATCATGAATTTTAGTTTTATTTTGTAATCAATGGTTTGTGTGGAATTATAGAAGCTGTTCATAATGGAATATAATCCTTGTTTAAGTGGATATTTCATGTGATGTTTCAAATATATGGTTATGATGAATAGATTTTATCATAAAAGGCTTCATTGATTTATATTCACCATGTAAACACTCATTATGGTTTAAGTAAGAACACATTGGAATTTGGAATGGAATGAATTCCACAAGAAGGTAAAATTGGTCTTAAACTATAAACCAAAACAAACCTTATATCCTAAAAGCTAAGAAGTTGAGTGTGCATGAGGAGGGGTATTTCCATGTTGGACAAGTATTGTCTTTAAATGACTCTGATGAATAAGCAAACTGGATACCTAAATGAAGGAATGGACAAATAAGTTTTAAGAGGTTTAAAGTTACATAATATTGCTTAAGATGACATTCCATGGATTCTATGTGTTTAATCGCAAACAATGACCTGTTATCCTATAGATTCCATCAAAGAGATGTGGATCGGATCTAAGATCTATGAATAACCATTGGTGTGGTTATTTTATCTATGATGGTTTTCCATTGGTGTGGTTCTCCATCCTCAAGGTATTCACCTACGTATTGATCTTGGTGGAGAGTATGTTTATTGGTGACTCCCTTTTATGTGGGATGAAATCTAACCCTTGGCCAATGTTCTCATATCAATGGAGTATGAGGGTTTCACAAAAGCTAATCACTTCTACTTAAAGAGACTCTAATCAAGTCTCAATAGCTCTTAAAGCTATTTGCCTTGATAAGATTTAATCCAGATGGAATGATTCTACCTTAAGTCATGATTATGTTATATGATTTTTTTTTGAGTGGTTGAGTAGTGACAACTAGGGTTGTTACAGTTGGTATTAGAGCCTAGGCTAACTGATAGATTCTAAATAAATCTAAGTTAGTAAGAGATTTGGGGTATGAAACTGAACTTGAGATAAATTCTACAACTTTAAGATGCACCTTTGGTAAGTGCTTGAGTTTATGATGTTTGAGTTCCTATCCCCATGAGTAGATCCACAATCATTCAAAAGTGGAAGAGCTAAGCGAACCCTCCTATATGGGTTTTAAGCGGTGTACCTTAGACTCTTTTGGGAAAACTACTCAACATATAAGCATCTTGACTTGCTTAATACTTATACTCAAGTGTGTATAAACCCTAAGATGGTTTAAGGTGGATAAAAACCTGGCAGGTTGAAATTTAACCACTAAAGGAAAAGATAAAAATCTCATATGACAAGATCAACGGTCTATGATTGACCTTGGATTAAATTTGGCACATTAAAAGAATGTTTTCCTTAATTATTTTCTATCACAATTTGACCTTTGACCAAGAGGTGGAACATATCAACTACGATGAACTCTGGAGGATTACTATTCCAATTAGTAACAGTTCACCCAGATATAGCCATAGACCTGAACCTTTACCACGACTAGAAATATCACTTTCTTTATTGTAATCTAAAATATGTGATTTGTGTTATTTAAGCACTAAAATAAGATGTGAAGTAATGCATGTGGTATTATTCTCTACACATGGGAACTCGATGGTAAAAGCAAAATATAAAAACTCTTGACGAGGACGACTAAATTTTGTTTGGAATAATCATCATGTGTGAATACATGTTAGTCATTGAAAACTAACTACTAAGAACAAGAGACAAATAAAACAAAGTTTTCTTTGTTTTTATTTTTGATCAATGTTACAATATACTTCGGGTATGGAAGTTGTCACAATATTAGCTGGAGAAACTCCATACTTTTCTTGAAATGGAATTATTTGGGAAGAACTCCACCAAAAAACTCTGATAATTAGAGTATCCTGACTCCACAGAAGGGTATGCCATCCGCCCATCTAGATGGTGGTTGTATGTATTGAGGTGTGCCATGCCATTTAAATATGAAATTACTCATTATACCATGCATGTGGTATTATTTTACAAAGAAAAATGGAATAGGAAGGCCAACAACTGAATATTATTAAGCAAACATGCCAAAACTAGGATCTAGATGTAATAGTAATGGTAGGAAGAAAACCCTCATAGTCTTAGTCAAAATCTGAGCTATCATAATCTTCGACTGGAGATAAGCTATGCTCAAAATAAATGACTGGAAGTAAAATATTGTAGAAAATTATAATGTATCTATCAAATACATAATATGACCAAGGAGTTCCATGATGTCCACACAAAATAAGATCCATTTCTGTCAGACACCGAGTCTGAGCGAATCTATTTTAAATTTCCTAGAATAAGTGAGTCTGCACATAATTTTGATATATAAGACTCTGATAAAGCTCACTATCAAAAGAAACATTTCCAGTGGGAACATATTTATTGACCATATCCAAATAATAGGCTGGTAGAAATTGAAATGGAACATTTAGAGGATCACTTATAGGAGATATCTAGGAATCTCCAAATCGGACATGGAAAGTCCAGTTTGGCCAACTAAAAAATCTATCAAACCATTCGAAATGATTTAAAGGACTTTTGAAAGCTAAATAATTATGGGAATTTTTCTTTAGCCACACATCATAAAGTGCATTCTGGAAAAAGGTGTTGCAATATATCTATTCCATGGATATAAGGGCATTACGAGCTTCGATAGCTTGACTTTGTAAGTTCTACAGTCCTTCCCTTTGCTAAAGCAAATTTTGAGGAGCCCAAAAAAAAGATTCATAACATTTGTGCTACTCTTCCTCATAAAAAAACATGATGGCTAATTTGTGAACTGGTATCCTACCGAAAGGAATTTAAGAGAATTTTTCTCTCCCTTTTTGATAAGGTGTTTGATGTCAACAAATACTCATTATAAATTTGGAAAATAAGTACCTAAAGGTAAGGCACCAAAATAAGTGTGCACGGGAAAAACCTATGGAACCATTGAATGGGGCAATGATAGGACTTTACATAAAGGTGATAGGACATGTGCCACCTCAAGAATTAAAAGGGAAAATCAAAATATTTAATGGGATAATCAAGCCGAATAGGAAGAGTGTCATGGAAGCTGAAGGATCCACCTTGGGAATGCCAAGATGCTATCTGGTATACGAATGGATAAGATTAATGGGTTGGAAAAACTAAATTGGATAATCACTCGGATCAACAACAAAAAAAATTTGATTATATGTAATAACTTATAAGTTTTAAACCTTTTACCTACTCATGGAATCCAATGCAATCATATTTATGGAAGGATTTACCTGGATGATATTAGTTATATGTGTTGTAAATCCCATTATGTGCTTTATGATTCTTTTGCTTATGATTATTGATCTATTGTTGAACATACCCTAAAGAGTAGAAGTTGATCTATAGTAGCATCATATTTAGCAAGTGGGATAGAAATGGTAAGAATTAGATGATCTGCTAATGCAATAATGAGGAAATCTCCAGAGCAACATGCTCAAAAAGATGTTTGGGCACAAGAAATATTGAGGTTAATAATCAAGTGAGATGCTACCATTGCTGAGCGAGATAGAATCATATCAAATATATTACAAAGAAATAATTGGAAAGCAACAACGATGGCAACCATGCTCACATAAAACCCCCAATTCTATCAACTAAGGGAAGAATTTAATGCTGCATTTCTAGAATCTTGTTTGGTTGCCTTGCTAAATCATGGTATGCTTCTTCCATATCAATCAGTTGTTAATACACAACATAGGAGAAGGAGAGATAGTGATCAACCAGCTACTATAATATTATCTCCACCACCATCTCTAGCCATAAGTTCCAACATAGTACGAGGAGAAGAACAAACCCAGGAGCATCAACCTTAAGGTCCTTTAAACCACCACTTTGTAGGTCACCACTTGTAGTAGATTATTCATGCCAAGGATGAGGCATAAACATTAGCAAACTTTTGAATTTTATATTTTTTTTGAATGCTATATGAATATTATTGTTTATAATAGATTTGATTAGTTAGTATGTGATACAAAGGAATGCATGAATATTGAATTTTGTCTGATTAAATGAATTTGAAGAATGGATTGGTGTCCATTCTTGGAGAAGGTATGGGACTTCTCCATGATGATATAAACCAGGAGACATCTGGGTGGATGCTCTGGTATTAAAATGCATATTAGGATATATGTGGATATCCTAAATTGAGATTCTAAAATTATGATGTGTCTTTGTTAACACTATATTTTATTAGGTTAATTCATGCCAGAAGTTAACCAAATTTTACTGTGATACTCCTTGGTGGGAGTTTTGATAAAATCAAATTAACAAGACTTTTTATGTCTAATAAGGTACAAATGCATAATTTCATGATATCTCTGTAACATCAGTTTGCAAATTCTAATACCACAATTCTCTAGATCATTTTTTTGTGCAATTTGAGATGAATTGAAACTGTAGTTTTATGATGATATTGTGTATTGATGATGCTTTCAATACTTGTTAATATGAAAAATAGATGTTATATTATTTATAAGAACATGGTACTGGTGATATTTTACATTTTTGCAGGTCCAGATACTTTCATGGATTGAATATGAAGCTTGCCATCGATATTGAAGTGCTGGATGAAAGAAGAATGTGATTGTAAAATAGTAGGATAAATGCTAGCGTTTTCTAAACAAATATGCTTTTGTAAGGTATATGTCCAAACTCATAGGACTGTGTTTATTCTAAGGGGGGGTGTATGTCATGACCCGTTACCCTCCTACCTTATTTAAAGGATATTAATTGATCTTGGGGATCAATTAATGCTTGATAAAAAGGGCATAGACCTTAAAGAATCCTACAAAAATTCTAATAAAGGAATTTTATGAAGGGTAGGAAAATATTAATTATCTTTTAGAGAAGATAATTAATTAAGAACTATTTATGAGGTCTTGTGAAAGATAAATTTGAGGAATTATCTTTTACAAAATTATAACAATGTGTAAACAACCTAGTGGACCCAATTTAGATGGGACTTAAAAGGACCATAGAATTTTTAAATATTATATCCATTGGGAAATACCCATATGGCTTCTCTATATTGGTGGAAATCAAAAGGGAGATTCCTTATCCTATCAATAATAGTCCTAACTTTGTATTTATTCTTTGCCTTAATAGTATTTATCCCCATGGGAAGAGATACAAAACAAAAATAAGGACACTCTCCTTATCTTTAAGTGGACCTTTTTTCTACTATTGGTCATACTATACAAGACAAAATGAGTCATAATGGGTCCAAGGCATTTTTTTAATTTTATTATAATATAGCCACTATTTGGTCCATGAGTAGAGAAGTGTCCTATAAATAGAGGACATTTGGTGAAGAAAGGGGCATCTAGGAAATTTGGGAAGGTCTATGGAGTATGCTCTCCACCCTTGGGTGGATTAGAAACTAAAGACTTGAAAAATTTCCTAGTTATAGAAAGGGTATTCTTGAAAGACTAGAGGAAAGGAGTTGGACAAGAAATACTTGAAGATTCGACCTACTGGAGTTCAAGGTTGGATCTCTCCGTCCTATGCATTTGTTATTGCTTTCATGATTAATAGATTTGGTAAATATATTAGTTGCTTAAGAGATTACTTGATAAGTTCTTAGACTTCAAAAATTGTCATTCTTTCACACTATGAAGACTCCCTTTTGTTAGTAGATCTTACCAGTCTGAATTATATTTGAAAAGAACCCTTTTAAAGGTGTTAAGTGAAATTGTGCTTTACCTTCTATGAAAACTAATTAACCTATTATAATCGATTAAGTACCCAAGCTCATAGCTTAATTTTGGGGAAATCCTCTCAACCTTACCCAATGTATACGATCTGTGTCCCATGTAGTTGCTAAACAAGAAGAAAATGTATACAAGTAGCACCGATGAAGATCGATCCCGTGACCTCGCACAAGAACGAATGATAGAGCAAAATCTATGGCCATCATACCTTAGGATTGGATGGATCAGAAGAGAGCATAGTTTAATTAAACCATTATGACACAGGTTAATAGAGAAGTCTGGGAAAACCTTAAATCTTGACATTAAGATACTTAGCCCTTGCTTGTATTATTCATAGGAGATAAACCGTCTTGGCTATACTAGCCGATGGAAGATAAGAACATGACCATTGATGGAGAATATCGCTTCCAAAAAATAGGTCTTTACTAAAGTTGATTGATATTTGCAGTAGAATTGGAGACTATGGAAATTGTGCTTTCTCCACCCGCTTGTGATATAATGTACACTAGAATATGATTTGCCTTATCTTCTTTGCACAACCAGATGCATTGGATTTTGTTATGACCTTTCATTGGGGAAACCACGACAATACCTTGCATATGGGAAAAACCATCAGATCCCTATGATGGTGTTAAGGGAATAGTCTAATTGAGTGCTACTCAGATAAGCACCCCATAATTACATCAAGGTTGCTGTTTCAGTATGTCATTGAGAACTTTAAACTATCAAATCAAATAGAGATACACAATTTGAATGCTCATGGCCAGTATTGTTCAGACGATGTCGCTACAGTGACAGGGCTTATAGTTCACTCTGGTCTGTCTATGCGATGGTACCATTCTTAGAGAGATGAGATATTTTGACCCTAATCAATATTCGATGTCGTGGGATCATGGAACACCTAAACCATTCAAAAAATAATTCATATAGTATCAAGGTTTTATATACGAATTGAAGATATTATCTTAATGATTGCATATAACTCTATCGACTCCATTGCTTGGAGGGACGCAGTGGTTGAAACCCTGGTACCATGAAAGGAGGGGTCGAATTTAATTTGATGGTTCTCATTCGGTAAATCGTGACGGTCGAGATAAGAGGTGGACCCTTCTTATCCTGATTTCGAACTTCAACCCACGAGTAAACCCAACACCAAGGCCAATCGAAAAAGTTAGCTTTATGTGCTAGTTATATATGTGTGAGCTTTTGAGACAAGTAAGGGTAGGAAGAAACTACCCAATTAAAAAAATATGAAGTCGTTGCTCTATATATTATTAGTGGGTTGCCATAATAATATTAAAGTGAACCATAGTTTAACTTAAACTTAGTAAGACTATAATAGAGCTAATGGTTTCAAGACCACTTCCTTGAGAAAATGAACATTATAGTTATGATAGGACTATTCAGGATTTGTTTAGAATATTGGTTTATTACCTTTCAAATAAACTTGAATTGGTTAGAAGTAATTTAGGGGATTTTACTGAAAGAACTATAGAAGTATAGAAACTTGATATAAGGGAGAAGGGATTATAGTTGCTATATTGCTAATGGGGCTATGATTCATAAAATAAAAAGAATATGAACTTGATTAAGTTGTGACCTAAAACAAAAGCCTTGGGTGTAAAGACTTTGGAATCCTTTTTGGAGTAATATATTTCAATTAAATTGGAAGTTATAGATCCAATATTTAGGTAATTAGTAGGAGATATTGATTACATAAAATGATGAATATTTCATAAATTAAGGGTATGAGACTTTAATTTAAGAAGTACGGGTTGATTATTTATCAACTCGAGAGAATGAAAATGGAATTCATTTTTTCGGGCAATATATCATCTAGCTTCTTCCTTTTCTCTTTTAGTATGTGCATGAATGCTTTACAACCAAAAATGCGTAGATGAGAAATGGAGGGTTTCCTACCACTCCATGCTTCCTGTAAATTCATTCCTTGTAGGGCCTTTATGGGTGCCCTATTCAATAGATATATTGCTATGGTGACAACTTCTGCCCAATATTGTTGCCCAATTCTAGCTCCAGTGAGCATGCAATGAATCATTTCCATGATTGAATGGTTCCTCCTTTAAACAACTCCATTTTGCTGAGGAGTATAAGCAGTAGTTAACTGTCGTGTGATCCCTTTCTCAGTCAAGAATGCAAAAAATTCTTTAGAGGTGAATTCCCCCCCTCGATCTGAGTGGAGGGTCTTTATAGAAGTCCCTGACTCCTCAACAGATTTCTTGATTTGCTAGAAGAACCCAAATGCTTTAGATTTTAGTTGAAGAAAGAATACCCACATATTTTGTGAGTAATCATCCATGAATAACTAAAAATACCTCTTCCCCCCATAACTGATGGGTGTAAAAGGACCACATAGATCAATGTGAACCAACTCCAGAGGTTTCTTTGCTCTTGTAGAGCTTCTCTCGAAAGGTACTCTATGCTGCTCTCCTACCAAGCAGTCAGAGCAAACTGGTAATGTGGTAGAAAGGGAAGGAAGACCCTTTACCATCTCATACTTACTTAGCTCAAGTAAGTAACCAAAACTTAGATGCCCATATCTATTGTGCCACAGGGAAGTTCCTCCTTTGTAGAGATAGTCATGGCTACATTTGGAGTAGAGATAGCATCTAGGGCAAATAAGCCATGCTTATATGAAGCAGTTGCAATGTTCTTACTCTTCATGGTAATTGAATAACACTTCTTGCCCCCCTCAACACTAAAGTTTACAACCATGTATTTATATAGAATTTGTGTGACTGACAACAAGTTGTTCGCCAATCCTGGAACATAGAGAACCTTCTCAATCTGACACTTGCCATCAGGAAGAGTAATAGAAATTGTACCTTCTCCTTGAAACTTGTAGGATTTATCATCAAAAATAGTGACAGGTTTTCCCTCTTTGGCCTCAAAAAACTTAAACCACGATTTGTCGCTAGTCATGTGCTTACTGGCTCCAGAATCGACATACCATATAGGATCTGTCTGCTTGGAGACTGTGGTAGTCATGAGCACTTTGTGTGCTCGCTCAGAATCCATGTCAGATTTATCAACAACAACATTCACTTTGGGTTTCTTGTTCTTTTGTGGTTTGTTCTGACATTTCTATTTTGGTTGCTTATTTTTATGCCAACATCTGTTTGTGTCATGACCTTCCTTGTCACAGAGTTTGCAATATCTCTTAGTCTGTTGAGTTTGTTGAGTTAGTTTTCCTTTTGAATCATTTTGAGAGTTCCCTCCCTTATAAAAATTACCCTTCTTATTAGAGGCCTTCCTGTTGGAGTAGAGGGCAGTGTTAGAAGAATCATCTCACTGTAGTTGGTGTGCCTCCTCTTCTTGAAGCAAATTTACCAACTCAACAAAGGTAACTTGTCTTTGTGATACTGGAAGTGAGGTGATCAACACTCTAAAAGAATTAGGTAATGATCTCAATACCACTGAGGTAAGGAGCTTATCATCAACTGGTGCTACCAAAGAATTCAACTTTCCTTTCAACTTAGACACTCTACAAAGAAAGAGTTTAACTGTCTCTCCCTATTTCATGCTTAGACTGTGTAATTGAGATTGAAGAAATAGAATGGTGGAATCATTCTTTTCTTCATATATAGTTTTAAGGGCATCCCATGCCTCTTTACTATTTTTATAGTCATCAATATGGGGTTGAACTTCATCAGAAACAACAGTCAGCAATATGGGATTGAACTTCATCAGAAACAACAAGCAAAATGAGCACTTTTACCTTGCTATATTTTTTATCAAAGTCTTTTTGATCAGCAATTAGAGTTGTGGCTCCAGTTGCAAATGAAGGTCTCATTTTTGCTCCAGAAACAACATCCCAAAGATCATCCATCTCAAGGATTGCCTTCATATTGTTTTTCCATGGTGTATAGTTTGGACCTTTCAACAACTGATGAGCATCAATCATTAATTTTGCAGACATTGTGAAGGTTCCTTATAACACCAAATGGTCCCCCCTTCGATATACCTTAATTCCAGGTTGTTATACCATACAAAATACCTTCCCTTACGTGAGGGAGACTATAGGTATTTTGAAAAACAAAAAAATTACCCACCCTTATGTGAGGGAGACTGTAGGTAATTTTAATGATTATACGATACGTGGTACTTAGGCGGTACTGAAAGGGAATTGCCTTGTTGATGACACCCACCTTAGAAAGCCTTCAATATGCATGCGTGGGGCATAACTTCCCCTAAACACTTTGGATATCTGAACTTTCATCGGGATTTAAGCCTAAACACGAGAGCGATTGGGGTAGTGGATGGAGTAAAAAATAGCAAAATGGCAAACTTATATCTCCCCGATGATTAATAGAGAACAAGCTCAGACGTCATTTTGATAGCTATATTAGGCAACGAATACAGTAGTGTAATAACAACAACTTTACCTGTAAGTGCTGGCCAGAGGTATCACAAATATCGAATGCTGCAGTGCAATAAATTGCATGGATGGGTTTTAATTATTTCGGGGACTTAGGAAGTGTATTTGATTTTTAACTTTTAATGAAGTAGTGCAAAAAATGGAAAATGCAACATACAACATAAAAGTGTCCACAGAAATAAACCACTAGGTTTCGAGTGCTGCTAAAAATGCACCTTTACAATAATGCCAAAATTACCTTTTTCAAAAAATTACTCTCTTTCCCCCCATGATTTTTGAAAAAAAATGGTCCCCCCCTTAAAACAATTTCTCTAAAGCATCTTTAAATATTTTTTAACTAAGGTTAATAAAATAAATAAATTACTTCTTATAGTAAAAAATTATTAAAAAAATAACTTTTTAACTATATAAAAATAATAATTTAAAAATTTAATTATTAACCTTAAATTTTTTTTTTAAAAAGATAACTTAAATTTTTTTTTTTACCTTGTTTAGGGGGGGTTGACGGGTTTTGACCCTGCAACCTCAGGGCTCCCAGATCCCAACCGCTCAGCTCACAACCACGTGAGCTAGCGGGATGATATGCTAAGGATCTTGGGAGTCCTCCTAGAAAAGGAGGCTCCACGGGCCCATAGCTCAAAGCGGCACCGCACCTCCACCTCGATTGCGGCTCGGGTGGCACTCGGGTGGCAGCTTCGAGTGGCACTCGGGCAGCGAACGGGTGGTGAGGGCAAGAGTGAAAAAAAACTATTATCTCACTGAAAAAAAGCTCATGAAAAACTCCTCCTCTACCTCACATTGCTGTTTGAGGCTTGATTCAAACAACTCCACACTCAAAAAAACCTCAAATCTGCTCAAAAATGCTACAACGCACAGTGCTAGTGATGCTCTTCGAGAGTAAAAATCGTTCGCTGGATGAAATCCATGGACAAAATCGAAATTCTAATCCAACCAATATGCTCAAATTTAGATGTTGAAGCTAGAAAATTTTTTAGAAACAATATCCACTACTCCCAGAGTTAACAAAAAATAGCAATTGGTAAACTGGTTTGACGCATTTTGACAGAGTGACGGGTTTGCGACAGAGTGCATTGAGTTTGGTTTTATTTCCAATATCCCACATCGATGGGACTGAGAGGTTTTAATGTGTACACCTTATAATCCCCTTACGAGTATCTCCTCTCGGGGGGATGCTACCTAGAGAGGGCGCGGGCTCTCCTCCCGTGTGGGGTTGGCCGCCTTGCTGGCTGCCACCTGTTGCCTTGTTGGCTTCCGCCTTGTGCCTTGTTTTTTGATCCGACTTGCGCCTTGTTGACTTTCGACTTGGTAGTCGATTTGCCTTGGTTGTTTGTCGATCCCAAAAAATTTTGGGATTCCTCCCCGATCGAGTCGAGTTAGGCCTTTGTATGGCCTATGTTCGCTTCACCCGAGTTGAGTCAGGCCTTTGTCCGGCCTATGTTCGCTCCACCCGAGTCTCACACTGCCCGATTGGGCTTCTTTCTAATGGAGAAAAAAAACTCCTCCAAACTTGATTTCCAATGGAGAAAAAAAAACAAAAGCTTCGCCCCTAATCATCAAAGCCTCGATTGCTACTAATCATTCTAAAATGAGAGCGGAGAGGTGGTGGCTCTAATACCATGTGAACATTGGAACTGATTCTCATTAATATGACCAAATATAAATAATACATTCAAAGCCAATAATAGTCCGGAGGTTACGGAACCACCCAGGACCAAAATAGGCGTTGTTATAACAAATAACAACGAGCCTAAAATATGTCCAACAATATAAGATTGTTAGGATCATAATAAATCAAATAAAATATTGAAATATGCTAACAAACAAAAACAAAAAAATGATCCAAATACACCCAAAAAAAAATGAAAAACAAATACAACAAAAACTAAGCCAAAGGAGATATTGAAAAATCAAACAAAATAAGGTAACACTAAAAATAAACGAAAGCTTAAAAAATTACCAAATATATCAAAAATTTCTTAGCAAAATAGCCCAAGTTTCCAACATTACCATACAAAGACTGAAGGATATCACCCATCTTATAAAACATTAGGATTATGGCATCCTCATCCTTTTATTCATATCTTACTTCATTCCAGCTGGGACTATAGGCTAGTTACTTAGAACCACAACACTACTATTAGAATTTGTATGATCTTTTTGAGGATCCATTTTGTTTGTAGTTTGAATTTGCCCTTTTGTTTTGCACTTGGGTTGATTTTTTACATTGTACTTTTTTTTTTTCCTTTACTGTTAGTTCTCAACATCAATGCAAGCTCTTTTAGTGATTTCTCATCATGCAATCCTTCCTGTTCCCTCTCTTCATCAAACTATGTTTCCATAATAACTGTTTCCATTTGACCATTCTCATCATTTGCTTGCTCATCCGTGGAGAGAATTTCAAAGGTGTTAGGTGAAATTACTGTTTTCTCTTTTGTTGTTATTTTTTCTTGTGTTTTTTTGTTAGGGATTTGAAACCTTGCCAAGTCCCCATCCTCTTTATCTTTGTTAGGGACCTTATATGGACAATCCTTGGCTAGATGGCCATATTCATGACAGATTCTACATCTAAATGGAATATTTTTATAATCTACGACTTGCTTCCATATTTCTTCTCCATATTGTAAAGTAATTTTCTTTGAAATTGGTTTGTCAAAATAAATAAAAACATAAATCCTTGCATAAATCATATGCTCTAAGTTTTGGGTGCTATTAGAAGTCATCATGAAAACTCCTAAAGAATTTCCAATTATTGCGAATATCTTTGGATGCTAGTATTCTATTGGAAGACCAAATAAACAAACCCAAACAAGGGCAGTTGATGGTATTTCTTCCTCAGATTTGAACTTGGTATGCCAAGGCTTCATGAAGAGTCTTGTCCTACCAAAAAACCATGGTCCCCATTGAAAAATGTTCTCCCTATCTTCTTCATTAGCAAAAAAAATAAGAAAGTAGCCATTAGGGTAAGTAAAAATTTGGAACTTACCTTTAGTGCTCTAGTTTTTGGTAGCCCATTGCTTGAAGGTAGCAAGAGTTGGTCGAAATACCATGAATCAAAAAATTATACCTCTCCTCTCCATATCATATATTCCTTCCTAGACATCCATTATTTCCAACTTTACTAGTGGGGATCCATTAGTTGCTTTCATGCAACTCATATTTTTTTTCTTGAATCGACCTTTGGCATCCTCAATGGTTTCCTTAGTAATTGTTGATTATGCTTCCCTCCTTTTTGAGGTGGTCCTCCATGGATTGCTTCTTTAAAATTCATTTTTAGATCAATACATGTATCTCTGTTGAAACCCTCCATCCTAGAATCCAAAAAATGAAGTTGTAGGAAACCCTAATGGAACTACAAATCTCTCTGATGCAGTCACTTTCACCGCTAAACTTAGTTTTCCCAATGTTTTTCACTCCTTTCCTTGTCCATCCACACTCTACCACACTCACATTCGGGTGGCGGTCACTATTGCTACCATTGATTTTAGCTCCATCTCTGTTGTAGGAAACCCTAAATTTTTTTGCATATTTTGATAGGGAGATCCTTGTTCCCTTATATGTTTCTCATATTGGTGAAAAGTTTTGGTTAGACTCATCTTAAGGATAAGACAAAAAAGTTAACTAATAGATATCAAGGTGGGTGAGGAGGTTTTGACTCACCTACAGTTTGTGGATGACACAAGATTGGTGGGAGTGGCCAACTTCAAGGAAGGAAAAATGATTAGAGATACTTTAATGTTTACCTTAGGACCACAAACCAATTCATTAATGATAAAAAATCCAAAGTGGTATTTATCAATAATGATTGAAGGCTTCAGGACAAATTTTAGAGATCTTGGGATTCATGAGGACTTCTCTCCCATTGGTATATTTGGGGGTTCCTTTGCATTTAAAAAAAATGAAGATATATTTGGAGGAATATTTTGGATTATATCAAAGAAAGAATTAATCATTGGTCTCACAAATGGTTAAGCTTTGGGGGTAGATTAAATTTTTTGTAGTTAGTCATTTAGGCCATGCTAATTTATAAATTTTCTATCCTTGCTACCCCACATACCATATGGAAAGAGTTAGACAAGATGGCTAGAAAATTTTTATGGGGAGGAGTAAAAGGAGATAGGAAATGTGCCTTAGTAGGTTGTAAGAAAGTAAGCCATCCCAAGGTAAAGGGATGTTTGGGACTAAGGAGATCAATATTTAATAATAAGGCTTTGGCTAGAAAGCTTTACTAGAGATGAATCTCCCAACCAAATTCTTTATTCATTAGAGTCTTAACTAGTAATATTTGGGACAGGTGAACCTGAATGAGGTGAGTTGTCTCCCTTTGGGTGGTAATGGGTCCTTAGTGTGGTAGGTTCTAAAGTTAAAATATTAGATAGTGAAAGATGGATTATTTTGGAAAGTGGGGAGAGAGGAGAAGGCATGATTTTGGATAGATTCATAGGATCAATACCCACCTATCATTGTTGAATTCCTAGAACTACAAGTAAAAACAACCATGGAAAGTAGGGGTTGGATCTATATTGAAAGTTATTTCAACACTAGTCAACTAGGGTATTATAATTTTAAGCACTTTAAAAAGTTAGATGAGTGGTCAATTCCAATCCTTCTAGAATTGACACCCATCATGACTAAAATACTGGTGGAAAGATTTCTCACAGGTAGATATGAGGAGGATGAATAATATTGGGGCTATGGGAGCCTTGGAGTCTATGCAATGAAGGATGTATATGATAAGATCCTTCCAGAAACTCCTCATGAATATCAGGTTGAGGATTGGAGAAATATTTGGCAGTCGAAGTGTTGGCTAAAAGTAAACTTCTTTTCCTGCCAATTCATGCATAATGGAATTCTTACTTTTGATAATTTGAGACGTAAGGGAATCGTTGGTCCATATCAATGTGTTTTATGCTACATATCAATGTGTTTTATGCTACAAGAGTGAGGAAACATGTGATCACTTGATGTTTAGTGCCTGTTCATGCACTGGATCTTGGAGATTTATGGTTTGAATCAAATTAGTATTTGGGAAAGATGGAAGAGGGGTAGATTTAAATCTAAAGCTCTTTGTATCAGTTGGAATCTTGGATTAAACTTCATTTGGTGGTAAGTGTGGTTGGAGAGAAATGGTAAAATTTTAGATAAACCTTTCCATACTTAGATGGCATTTTGCAAGTCATTTAGAGTAAAGTCACAAAAACCATGGTCGTGTATGCTAAAGAGAAAACTCAGGCTAATATAGGGTAGGGCCACGAACAATGAAGCAAAAGTCTTAGGTATCAAATATGCTTCTATATAGGTGATAAGACAAGGTTACAAAGGTATAATCCTAGAATCATATTCTCAAATATTGGTAGGAGCTCTAGATTGCATGAGGAACTGTGCTTTGAAGATATCGACGTTGAGGATTCTTGTCACCTAAATTAAGGAATTGTGGAGGAAATTAGATGATGTGATTCTAGTTGATGTGGGTAGAGATCTAAATAAAGTGGTAGAATTCCTAGCTAAGATGGGTACTAAGAAGAAGGTACAATTTTAGTGGTATAATGGAATGACTATTGAGGATGAGAGGATTAGGCAGGTTGATGAGAAAATCTACTATTTAGCTAATTTGAACATGAAGCAGAATTGCATTGAAAAACACATACAATCTACAAAAATAGAGAAATGCCAAAGTTTTCTTATATTCCTTGTTGAGGAAAATGGATCTTATAGAGACTAATCCTTTAAAAATTTGAAACTCCCCCTTAAATACCTTGTTTTCTCTTTTCCCACCTAGAACAATGCATTTGAAGTTTGAATTTTGGGGGCAAACTTCCCTAAGTCTTAACTCTTTGCTCGTTGCTCAAAATGACTATTGGTGCATGTTTTCGAAAAGCTCTCGAAGGGGTGGCAGCCTTGTAATGTCCAAAAGGAGATTACCGCCATTTTTTATCCCTCTACGAGGCCTCTAAGACCTTCAAAATTGACCTTCAAGTTTTAGTGGCAGGATTTTCACTAGTTTTTGGTAGGATCCTCACCTTAAAATTTGTATATCTCCCAAACCGCTCAGGATATTGGGGTGATTCTTTCACCGTTAGGTCTATTTTTCCATCCCCTAACAACTAAACAAACTTAGAATATAAAATGAAAATATTATAAATTTTGGATGATGCAAGATCACTCTTACACCATAGGATGCTCTTGCATTAGAACATAGAAATATAGTTTAGGATATTTGGGTCCAATGCATATATTATTTTAATATTGTTAACAGGTTTTCTTGTCAGCTAAGGCTGGTGGAGTCTCATCCCAACTTATAAATGATCTTGTTTTAATATAATCTTTTCAAATTCTTTCTCAAAAACAACTATATGAAATTTTATAATGCATGGTAGAAAATCAACTTTAATGCTTCAAAACAAAATTAATATATTCCTAATCCAAATAGGTTCCAAAGAAAATTAAAGGTTTAAGGAGAAGAGAAAAGAAAAGAACATAAACATGCCTATACTACCCTAAAATTCAGTTTTGGTTTGATAAAGCGATAATTCTGATTTAAAACCAATCTCGACCTGACCAATATTCACATAGCCTAAAGTTTGAGATGGTGTATTCTTTAGAGGAGAAACAAACTATGAAAATATACTTAGAGCAACCACCATCAATATGTACAAATTCTACATAATTTTTTTTATAAGCCTTGCATTATAAATATAATTATGAAGTACATTTGTCTTAAATTTCCTCACTGTGATGGATTACAAGAATATAACTCAAAACAATATTATGTTTGGTTAAAAATATCCATACAAACTATAAATAAAAAAGGAAAAAGGAAGAAACTCAGACTCTTGAACTCGCTAATGGATGTTTTCCAACCTTTGTAATTGACTAGTGAGCCCATATTTATACAATTTTATGACACTTCTCATTATTTTTACAATTAATTATTATCAATTTCCATGATGTATGTTCCTTGGGGTTGCCTTCAACCCTACTTTGGTCATGTATGATTAAATCTCAACTCGTATGATGTTTGGGGTCTCTTGAACCTGATTGGTCAAGTGGTTCAATGCTTGGTCTAGTAATCACAACAAGTGGGTTGGGCATTAATTTTGTTGGATTCCACCAATTGTTGTATTCTAACACTATCTAAGCAATGCTAATGTCAATATGATGTCCAATTATTGAGATCACCTCCTAGCCAAACTTTAGCTATGCATCATTGAATTTCAATTCTTTGTAAAACTTTGATATTGCTTGGCTCCAGTTATTTTGATTTTTCCTTTTCAACCACAAGTGGGTTGGTCATTAACTTCATTGCATCTACAACTATGCACCTCTATGTTTGTCTGGCCAACATTAAACCTCACATGTTTGTTGTCTTTGAATTTTGAGTAGCCATGTCAGATCTCCTACAAGGCAAGGTCAAAAATTGCAGGCATTAGAATTTATTATCATTATTATTTTTTATTTAATATTTTTTATTATATTTTAATGTTTTGTTATTATTATTATTTATTTATTTCTTCTTCTATATGCCTCTGTTTTTTGCATTTTTTGATGATTTTTGTTGTTTTTCAGCTTTCCTCCTACATCCTCCAATATTTTTCCTTTTCTTTGGTAACTTCTACATTTTTGACAATCCCTTGCATTTTTCAAGAAGTTTTTTACCCTTCCCCAAACAAATTTTTGAATTTTTCAATGCTAATTTCTAATTACCGCCATATTGATTTCACTGCTTTTGATATTTCCCCACAAATCTTTGAGGTTATGGTTAGAAGCTTTTAGCTAAAAATCTAAGTTTTTTGGATGATCGACTATTATGTACAAGCCCAAGAAAACAAGAGAAAATTAATTTTTTTTTAAAAAAGTGGGTTCTCGGTTCATAGAGACTAGGGTGTGTTGCATAAGCGCAACGACACCTTCATTTCTAAAATTGGCTTGGTTTTTGCAGGCTAATGACCTCTTGGTCTTAGAAGGGATTGAAACCTTTTTGATGCTTGAAGGATTTTTTCCTTTGGCATAAGTTTTTCATCGTGAAATATTTTTCTTTTAGAATTTTGCTTCATGGTGAAAAATTTAGATAGGATAATTTTTACCCTTGAAACCTCTTTTTCTCAAACAAAGTGCACTTTGGTTAGGATCAAAAGAAGAATTATTTTTTCCTTCTATATGCTTTGATACCACATGTTAGATATTAACGCTTCAAATGTTTGTATTATGAAAATGAAGGGTATGTTTGTTACACTATCTTAAGCGTAACAAACTTGCAACCAAGGTTATGCGTAAGGGATCAGACCCAAAATATATTTATAAAAAATTGGCAAATCAATTTTGGAATCTAGGGAATATTGTTCAAACCCATGTAGAAGGTTCACTATTATTAGGGGCAATGGTGGGAATTTAAACTTAAAATGGTCAAATTATTATAAAATTAGGGTGAATCGACCCCCAAAAAAATTTGCACCCAATTTTTTTGGCTAATGGACCCTGGTCAAGGGTCCCAAATATTAGTCAATTCCAAATTTCAAAAATCCTAATATTAGCCAATTTAGCGATAAATAACCGCTATGCATAACCCCACATGCAACAATCTTGTCCTATACTACATACATATACCTTATGAGGGGTGGTTATACCATTTGAATTCTCACATGGTCTGTGATGTAATAACTCCTAACACCTATATATATACTCCTTGAAAGTCAAATGAATCTAATGATTGAGCAAATATCCTTTGAGACTAGTTTTTATATATAATTTCTTGGAATTATATAATTATTTTAAGAATATATATAATCATGTTAACTATTATTGGTTATTAACTTGATTTCATAGTTTAAAGTATTCAAAATTAGTGATAATAAATTTTTAAAACTTGATAAATCAAATTTTTAAAAATTAAATATTTAAACAATTATTAAATACTTTTGATAAACATATTATAAATGTTATTTTAACATATGTAATTTAAATATTATCAATAAAATTATTAAAAAAATATTTATCCTCTAAAAATAACTTTGATGAAAAATCTTACTTTTCTTTTTAAGCGAAAAACCCCTTACGGGGCCGCCTTGGTCTAAGAGACCACGAACAAGGGGTTCTACACCATCAAAGTCACTCGGGGGTCACACCCAGCCCTGCCCGCACAAACATTATCAATTGGATTTTGGGTACCCAATTCAAATTTTTGGTAGGGTGGAGATTTGAACCTGGGACCTCCCTTGGAGGATTGCCCTCTCCTCTCCAACTCACCTACAACCCCTGGGTTGAAAAATCTTACTTTTAAATAAATGAAATAAAATCTATAACTCTGTGGAACACAACACCATTTTATACTTTTCATTTTGCTTTTAAGAGATTTAAATGAAAATATGCACAAATTTATTAAAAATAATTATTTAGATTTTAAAATCACATACATAAAACAACCAAAAATTCTATTTTTAAATAAATAAAATGAAATAATACTATGAGTAGTCATATTATATCATTATACAAATGACAAAAATAAGGGAAATTATTTATTTTCTTAAAGCCACAATTATTTTTTGTAATTTGGTGAAAGAAGGGGTTTTGAAAGGATCCCCAAACCTTTTACAACAAAGAAGCAAAAGCTTCCAAGGAAGAACCAAGAGAAACCAACAAGGAGCGAACCCACCTAGGGGAGTCAAGAAACAAGCACAAACTTAAACTAAAAACTAGCAGTTGTTTTGAAAACAACATGGACCTCCCCTGTTCTAGCTCTAGGTTGTATACAAATTTAGCACCTCAAACTTGTAAAAAAACTTCAACTATTGTTTAAATCTCCAGGAAACAAACTACATTAACAAAAATTGGGATTGGATCTATTTCCCCTAGCAAAGGACTGGGAATGTTGATAATTTTCAACATCCATATTCAATAGAGGTTGAGAGCCATTGGTGATATCTGAATCCGTATCCCTTTTCCCTAGATCTTTAATTGATGGTCTCCCAACATTACACTCTACCCCAACATCTACAAATCCTTTTTGAAGACTTCTTGGATTAGGGCCAAGAAATCCCTTCTCTAAGAAGGGTTTCAAGGGATATTTATGACTTCTAGTGGGTCTGGGGACCCTTTCTCCAATTTCACCATCCTTTTGATAAGAGTGGATGGGGGAGGATTTACCAAATCTAATAAAACATCCAGCATGAGGATATTGAGGCAATCAAAGGAGTTTTATAACGAGAATGAGGTCAACAGAGAAGAGGCACTTGTTTAACATGTTTATGAATCTTAGATTTGAAATGAGATGGAGGCACATCACGGTCTTCAACCATAGGATATATTTCACCCTAAAGGGGAGGTACAACATGACCTTCAACCAAGGGTGGCTTCTCACTCTAAACAACCTTAGAACCTAGAATATCAACTTCCTCAACTTGTTGGAACTCAATGGGCTTAGATTATTGGCTATCTATCTTGGCCACATTCTTCAAGGGCTTCTCTTGGCCAGATTTACCCTGTGAATTTATCCTCCTCAAGGGTTCCTCTTGAGCAGATTTATCCTTCAAGCTTGTATTTGTTTGAGAACTAAACATTGATTTCTTCATGGGGCATTGGCCCAAAATATGACCATCAGATTTGTAATTGGTACAAAAATTAGGGCGATTCTCATACACAATGGGTTGGATCCAAGAACCTAAGCTAAAAGTGAGCTTAATAGAGAATAGAAGATTACCGCAATTATGCACATTATTGCATAAATCATTCTTGATTTTCCTCTAGTTACAACATGATAGAAATTAGTTCACCCATAGCCTTGGCTATACTACGCAAAACATGAACATGCCAATACTAAAAGGGTAAGCTAGGGAGTCTAACCCAAAGAGGGGCTGCATTGATTTTTTATGTATCAAGAAAAAAAATTGGGCTCCATCGACGTAGGAAGAGGTCTTGCTTCCCAAAGAACCATGGACCTCGGTAGAGGATCCGCCTAGAATCCTCTTCACAATTGAACTTGAACATGAAAAAATATTTGGGAAAAGCGACGATATCCAGGTGACCTTGAGACCATCATTTGGATAAAGCCCACCTCCTAACATCATCCAGATTTGGTTAGGCACCCAAAAATTTTCCCACCAAATTGAAGGCCCCATCCTCCATTGTGAGCTTAATCAAACCCTCAAGAACATAGAGGGTGTCTTCAATCGAAGAAATGTCAAAAATAGTGTTTGAAAAACACAAACCTGAATGAGATGAAATTATCACTGCAAACAAAGATCCAGCACTAGGACCAGATGACATTTGAATTGAAGCCCACAAAGGGGCCCCATTCATAGAACCATATGGTAGAGAACCTACCTATCCACTTGGTAAAAACATGTGATCTACCACAAGGTTGAAAAGACCATCTTCAGACTCACCTTTTTTTTGCCTCCCTAGAATTTTCACCCACCATATTCTCACCATTCCGCTACCCTGTCCGTTGATATTGTAACCCTGAAAACCATTCCTGCTACCCTAAACACCATTCTTGCTCAAAGATAAGTTAAAAAATCTCGAGTCCATCAATAATTGAAAGCCTTGATGTTTATCATTGAGTAAATCTACAAAACTAGAAGTCATGGGATGTAGTGAGAGACAAGGATGCACCGTGGATTACATTTATTAACTGCCATTGCAAAAAAACCCTATATTTAGGAAAAATCATCACTACAACACCATATTCGGTCCCACAAAAACTCTCAAATTGTGGTGTTTAATAGCCATTGCAAAAAAACCCAAGCTTTAGTGTGAATCATCACCGCAACCCCAGATTCAACCTTGCAACAACACCTAAATTGCAGTGTTTAACAGTCATTGCAACAAACCCTAGCTTTAGGGTGAATCGTCATCACAACCCCAGATTCAACCCTACAACAACACTCAGATTGCAATGTTTAGTAGCTACTACAATAAAATCTTAGCTTTAGGGTGAATCATCACCGCAACCCAAAATTTGACCCTACAACAACACTCAGATTGCAGTGTTTAAAGCCACATTTAATTTTGATTTATGTAAATAAAACATAAATTTTAAACCAAAGGAAAGTAAAAATCACATTTAAGCTAATATAAATAAATAAAAATTATATTGTTATCTCATTTAAATCAAGCCATTAATGTTTACTAATTAATTTTAAGCCATTAATGTTTACTAATTAATTTTTTTACAAATTTATATTGTTATCTCATTTAAATAAATAAAAATTATTAAATTGTTTCCTAAAATTGGATATGGAGAAAGCTTATGATAGGGTATCATGGAGTTTTTTTTAAATCAAATCCTATCTAAGTTTGGCTTCTGTACAAGGTGGATTGATAGAATTAAAACCTGCATCTCCTCGGCTAAGTTTTTAGTTATTATTAACGGTTCCCTGGTGGGCTACTTTCGGAGTTTTAGGAGGCTTAGGCAGGGGGACCCTTTATCTCCATACCTATATATTTTATTGGTAGAATATTTGGGGAGAGCACTCAAAGTTGACCCTACTGTGGTTAGGATTAACTCAACCATTAATGTTGATCCTATTTCCCACCATCAATTTCTTGATGATACCATACTTTCCTTCTTGGCCTCAATCCTATAGGCTAAAGCAGTTAAAGCCATCCTTTCTTATTATGAAAAATCTACAGGACAAAAGGTGAGTCTAAGGAAAAGCAGAATATTTTTCTTCAACACCCCCCTTAGGAGATAAAGGAAAATTACAAACATTCTGGGCTACGAAGTGGGCTCTCTACCCTCCACCCACTTGGGTATGCCATTGTTTAAAGGTGGTGCTAAATCTTCTCTATGGAACTCAATTGTGGAATGAATCCAAATGAAACTCACAGGTTGGAAAGGAGCACTTTTGAGTCAAGTTAGGAAGGCCTTGCTTATGAAAGCCACTCTCTAGAGCATTCCAGTCTACTTCCTTTCACTGTTTAGGTTTCTAGGGAATATCCTTCAATACCTTGAATGCATTCAACGCTCATTCCTATGTTATGGATCTCAAGATAAGAAGAAATTTCCCTTGGTTGCATGGGACTAAGTTTGTAGCAAGAAAGAATCTGGGGGTTTGAGGCTACGGAAAAATGAATTCCATGAATAGAGCATTATTGGCTAAATAGGGATGGAGTTTGGCACAAAATAAAAATGTAAAATAGGTCCAAATCCTAAGAGTCAAATATTTGAGAAATGAAGACTTCTTTCAAAGTGATCCAAATCCTAATCAAGGCTCTGCTTTCTGGAGAAGCATAATTAAAATCCATTATGATATCCATTTGGAGGAAGGTGGCTTTTAAGAAATGGGCAAGACAAAATTTTGGGGGGATAAGTGGGCGGATGATCGACCTTTATTTTCATACCCCAATCTCAGGCAGGCGAAACCCACTATGAATCAGATATTTAATTCAAAATTCTGTAACTTCTTTGAAGTGCTGGATGGGATAAATCACTAGAAACCTATGGACTTTCCTAGAATAATACCAAAGGAAGAGGCTACTTTCAAATCCTTATATGATATCTTGAAAGGGATTATTTTAATCAATGGGGATAAGCAGGATAAGTTATATTGGGAAGCAAAAAATGATGGTCATTTCTTTGTTAAATCAGCTTATGCTCTGTTAGATGGTCATATTGACCCTTGGTTTCTAGCTTGAGAGGTGTGGAGGAATGGTCTCATGCCATAAGTAAACATCTTATTTTGGTTAGTGGTACAAGGTAAGTGATTGACTTTGGATAATATTTAAAAAAGAGGTTTTGTGATTGCTAATAAATGTTTCCTGTGTGAATTAGCAGAAGAAACACCTGATCACCTTTTTGTAGAATGCCCATTTTCCTGGGAGGTTTTTGGCTTGTTGCTGATATTATTGGGTTTGGATTGAGTCCTCCCTAAGGATTTGTCTTCCTTTGTTGATTAGTGGAAATCCCCATTTCTCTCTCCTTACCTTCGATCCTTTTGGTTATTTGTCTTACCTCATGCTTGGTGGTGCCTTTGGAAAGAAAGAAACTCAAGGGCATTCAAGAATATATCTCGTAAGCCTGATTTAGTCTTTGTGAAGGCAATGGTAACAACAGTTGATAATGCCAGTATGTTGTCCTTAGATAAGGGCTCTATAGGTAAGGAAGTAGAGATTGAGAAGGCATTGGGTTTGAAGTCTCAGTCACCCTTGTTCCCCAAGAATCAAATTGCTTCCAAGATGAATATTGTCTGGGGACGCTCCCTCCTGGCTGGGTGAAGCAGAATTTTGATGGATCTTCCAAAGGAAATCCTGACATGGCTGGAGATGGAGGAGTTCTTAGGGACTCGAATGGGAAAATTATATTGGCATTTGCTGAGAATATAGGAATCCAGACTAGTCATGTGGCAAAAGCTAGAGCACTCTACCAAGGTGCCTTACAAGTGAGCTCTATGAACTGTAGAAAGGTTATTTTTGAGGGAGATTCCTTAAAAATTATTAATATGGTCAATGGGAACTATACTCCAACTTGGACTATAGTAAATATGATAGATGAAGTTCTTGGAATAACTCAAACTCTTGAAGTGGTCCAATTTAATCATATTTTTATGGAAGGAAATAAATATGTTGACTTCTTGGCTAACTTGGGACTCTCTCAAAATGGTGTGTCAATCTAGTGCAATGAGTTCCCGAAAGGTTTAAATCAACTAGATAATGAAGGCAGGAATAGATAAACTATTAAGTGCTCTATTGGAGACCAAAAGGAGGGAAAGGCTGAGTGAAATGGTACAATTTTTATTTTTGAAGAGACAAATTTATTCAAATATTTAAAATTTGAATAGAAAGTTGAGTTGCATAACAACATTAAGCAACTAGGACATATGGATTTTCCAAGTGGGGTTGACTCAGAGACACGTTGGAATACACATGGACGAGAAGGCCCAAACCCAATTTTAAAAGTTTTGTTTTGCTTCCCGTAGTCTATGTTCTCCCCTACATGGGTAGCTTGTACCTATTCTATTTTGAAATCCCCTGTGAGGGATTGTGGTGTGTTTAGTTTCATTTGTGGTTGATATTTTTTGTTTCCTTGGCTCTTGTAGCTCTTGTGAGAGTGTGCTCTTCTCAGGATCTTAGTTTCTCATGGTGGCCTGCGTGCCCCTTTACCTCTTTATTGGCTGGATCCTTTCTATATAAGGGTCGAGGACCCTTATAAAACCCCTTCTTCTACCTGATCAAAAAAATTATTAGTATAAATTTGAATAACAATTTTTTTCTTTTAACTTTTTTTTTTTTGTTTTTATTTTTTCATATTTAACATAAAAATAACTACCACATGTTGTAGGCGGGTTGGAGAGGGTAGGGCAATCCTCCAAGGGAGGTCCCTGGTTCAAATATCCACCCTACCAAATGCACATCGGGTATCCAAGGGGGCCCCACAAGGGGTTTTTTGCTAATTAAAAAACATAAAAATAATTATGACCTGCTTCATTTTTTTTAGATCATTTTTTCTTTTTTAAAATTTAAAAAAATCAAAAATTGAAACATCTCCATATATATATATATATATATATATATATATATATATATATATATATATATATATATATACAACTTTTTATTTGCTTTTAACTTTGTTTTTTTTTTTTTTATCCTATTTAATATAAAAAATAATTAAATGACATGTCAGTTCATTATTAATAATAATAATAATAAAAAATAACCTTTTATTATTTTCTTTTAACTTTGTTTTATTTATTTTTAACAATTTCTCTTTTTAACATAAAAATAATTATAACCTTATTATAAGATTTTTTTTAAAAGACATTGAGTTATATGAAAAAACCCCACAAATTTAAAAATTAATTTTTTTTTTTTTTAAATAATAAATAATTTTTTTGTTTGCTTTAAAAAAATTTAATTTATTTATTTATCCTATTTAACATAAAAATAATTATGATTTGATTTTTTTTATAAGATTGTTTTTTTTTTCATTTTTTTAAATTACTTATATGAAATTGAAATAGGCTCCACCTCCCACCTGCATTATATCATGACCACATCGTGGTATTACAATAACGTTGGCAATTATGTATGTATCAAAATTTGAGGAGACTCTTTATTTGGCTCCTACTCCATAAGAGGGTTCTTACAAGAGATCAATTAATGAAACAATGCTCTTTTGGTTTGTCTAGATGTGAGTTATGTTATTCATAGAATGAGACTTGGGACCACATTTTTTCTTTTCCCCTGGCCATTAAATTATAGAAATGGTTGGCGACTTTTTTAGATCTAAGATTCTAATAATTCACCTCCCTTGAGCAGGCATGGAGGAATTGGCCTCGAGTGAATGGATTGGATAGTTCAATGAAACATATGGCCTTGGTTAGTATCTCTATGATGCTATGAAATCTATGGAAAGAAAGGAATTAAAAAATATTTAAAGCAATTCACCATATTGTTCAATATATTTGAGAAAACTTTTAGTTAAGGAAGCTAGAGGAAGAAGCTGCATGCATGCATTAGGGTTTCGAGTTCTTGGTGCCATACTGCCTCTCCACTCTAGAGTGTGTGTGGGACGCCTCTTAGGGCATTTTTTTGCTGCTTTCATCTACTTTACTCCACCGTTTGGCAGATTGAACCTCTTTTTTTTATGGATAGAGCTCAGTCAACAACTCCAACTTTTGTTGAATCTGTAGAAGGGAGTAATGGAGCTAAATATGAACAAGCAACCACAGAATTTTATTTCCAAATTTTCTCAGGAGGTAATATTTATCCCGTTGAGTGAGTTTAATACAACTTGTTCTTGGTTGGAAAGCCATACGCTGGTAGGGTGTTTTCTAGGTCGTATCCCTGGCGAGACCCTCATTCGAAACTGGGTCCAACAAGATTGGAGTGGTGTCAAGGTTGATGGTATCTAGAACCTCACCAAAGGGTTTTTTTGTTTCATTTTATTGACCCTGTATTGAGTGGTATTTTTGCCCAATTGCAAAACCACACTCACCCTTAAGATTTTGATAACAAAACCCTCTCTTGCAAAGAAGTTAAAAACAAAGACAACTTCTCCAAGGTTCCACTATATAAGCATTGCACATGTATATTTAAAATATTGTGAAGATATATCAAATAAGTGCTAGAAATACCTTAGTGATTGCAAGTAACTGTTAACAAGGGGCCCGTTTGTTTTATTTTCTTATGCTATAATAATGATTGTTCATGAAACTTAAAGCAAGTGACTGTGAATGAATTCTTTTTCAGTTTGCTTTGATGAATAACATAAAAGGAAATAAAGATGCATGAATAACCATGAAATGTAAAGGCCTTAAAATGTCATTAGAAATTATCCTTCTTTAATAAAATTAATTTTCATTAAGAAGAAATAATTTAATGCTTTAAAACACTAGCATTTATATAATGATAAATTACCTCTCTTTGATGAAATCAAAATTTTCATAAAGAGAAAGGAATTTATTGCTTTAAAAATATGGCCTATGGAATGCCATTTAAATTACCTCCCTTTGATGAAATTGAAATTTTCATAAAGGGAAGGTCATCTATTGCTTATGAATGGAAATGCAAAGTTTAAAAATCTGATTTACCTCCAAAACATGAAATAATGTGAATTTCCAAAATTATAAAAACCTCATAAAACAATGATTTTCAACAATTTTTATAAAATTGAAATGGCTTCGGAATGAGTTCGAATTTGTTTTGGATGAAAGGTTGAAGCTCATTCTTCACACCCATGTATTTATTTTTGTCATTTTTATTTATTTTTATTTTTATTTTAATCCTCAAAGTTTATAAAAATCTGCAAAATGAAGAGTTAGAAAAATAAAAATAAAAATATAAAAATAATACAAATACTGCAACTAAAAAATTCTCCATAGACCCTGCAAGCATGAGTATTTTGCACAGAAACTAGCATTAGTGTTACCCAAATTCACGCAATCAAACAACTAATGCGGTGCAAGCTTCTAAGGAAATGGTGCAATATGTCGAAAATAAGACAAAGCTAACCATGAACATGCATTAAAATTTGAAATATTTCCATCATATTGCAAAAAAAGGTATTCAATGTTAAACATGTTTGCAAAAAACCTCAGCCCCAAAATAGGCATCATATGGTGAAAAAGAAAAGTCCAAAAATATGGCAAAACAATGCAGCCATGGCTACCAAAATGGTCAATCCTCTGGTTTGTAAAAATTCCAACCAGGTCCTCAAAAAATCCAACCCCCTTTTTTTGTGTTTCACTGCAGTATTTGAAATCTCTTCTCCCACTGTTTGTTTCCTCCAACGGTTCATTTTATTTTCTCTCGTTTTGGCTTTGTTTTCTTGATTTGATTCAAAAGATCTCTTTTCCATTATTTCGTAATGACTATGCTTGGTTTCATGATGCTCCTTGAGCGTTTCAATCTTTTTTTACCTTTGTTGTCATTTTCCTTCGACATTGGTATCCATTTTGACATTTCCCCATGGATTTCATTTTTTGCTTTGGTTGTTTGTTTAGTCTTACTTCCTTCTCCAAGGCTGACAAAATGTTTTGAACACATGATGAAATGAGCATATTATTCCTTGTAACCCCCACACCCTTAATGAATCTTATTATTAATCATGACATGGATTTCATGCTTAATTGTCATATACCCGATTTCAGTGTTGTGTTTGGAGAGAAGACACATTGGATGCTATGTGTTAAATATACTAAAACTGAATTTTGCCAATATTAATGCCTTCACATTGCCGAGGATTCTTCTAATACAAACATAAAATAGCCTGTTTGATCTAAAATAACCAGTCAATGAATTCTTGTGCTACAAACCTACCACTACGACCTACTAGATTCTATTTTCTTACTTCAATATCGTTGGCACTGAGCTCGACTTACCAACACTATTGATGGGTTCATCACACTGTAATTGCTATCGTTCTCCTAGACTTGCATGCCTACTATATTTTAATAGCCTCAATGCCTTTTGTGAAACCATCGATTCATGGGGTTTATCTCCTCCCTCTACGTGTCATATTTGCCAAGCTTTGGTATGAGAAGTCAAGGGGCTACGTGGTACAAGTTTCCCAAAACTAACTTTCCCTATCTCATTGTCTTGATAGTATGGTCCACATTGTATGTGCATCCATTCACATTGCTCGTCACTGCCACATAGACAGTGTTACTCGACCATTATCATCATCGTTTCTCCTATGTGCTCATTGGTCGACATCGTTGCCATCCCAAACAACAATAACTATAGCCATATTTCCACATCAGATCTTCTTTGCTCTTCGCAGTGGTATAGCACATATGCCTTCGGTGTTCTACCATGTAGACTCAAAAATCTTCACTTTTACATCGATGAATCCACATCATAGAGGGATTGGATCCATTCTGATTCTTTAGCCAAAGGTGTCACGCTCATCGTGGGATCAAATATCCACTCGTCTGCTGCCAAAATATTTCCTACATATATCATAGCCTATAACGTCCATCACCATGATGTATTGGGGTTCCACTTTAATGCCTCTTCTACCATCATAGATCCCCTACAAACGTTCACTTTCGGTATGCCTAGTTAGCACTATTGGACATCCATCTACAGTGAGATCACTACTTATACACAAATCCCCACTGATTAATTCTAGGTTTATCAACATCAACTTTCTCGGGTGTTCCTTTCTTCTTGATATAGTTTGATGTTGGAATTTTGTTCCACTTTAACACCTCTTCTTTGCAGGATTATGCATAAGGGGTCAGACCCGAAATCTATTTATAAAATCAAGGTGAATTGTCTTGGAATCCATGCGAAATTTGTAGAAGTATACATGGTGAATTGCATTTATTTATCTCCAAAAATTTTCAAACCATGGAAAATTTCACTAATTTGTCTCCAAAATTTTTCAAACAGTGGTGATTTTTTCTATGTTGGGGGCTATGAATATCGATTTGCAAAATCTAAAAAATGTACAACATACTTAAAAGCTTTAGGTCGATATGAAAGACTTTAGGTCGACATGGCGATTGATAGCATGTCGATCAACTACAGGAATGTCGATCGACTATAGGAATATCGATCGGCTACAGGCATTTCGATCGACTACAAGAATGATGATCGGCTATAGGCATGTTGATCAGTTGCAGGTATGACGATTGGCTGTAGGCATGTCGATCGGCTACAGGCATACCGATCAGCTGTAGGCATGATGATTGACTGTAGGAATGTCGATCAACTGCAAGAATATCAATCGGCTTCAGGAATACTAATTGATTGTAGGCATGATGATCGATAGTCCTTGCAATCAATAGATGAATGCCGATCGACACCTCTGCAACCGATCGACTAATGTCGATCGACACGGTTTTGCAATCGATCGACTAATGTTGATCGATACATCTGCAACCGATAGACAAATATCGATCGACAATCCCTATAATCGATAGGCTGATACCGATCTACACCTCTGCAACTAATAGACATGTCTATGTAACTGATAAACTTATGCTGATAGACATGACTCTAAAACCAATTGGTTTATATCGACAGACATGACTCTACAATCGATCGACTTATATCGACATACACGACTCTACAACCAATCAGCTTACACTGACAAACACGGCTCTAAAATCGATCGGCTTATGTCGGTAGACACAACTCTACAACCGATCGACTTATACTGATCTTCTTGCATCGATTGACACTTCTTTGCAATCGATCGACTTATTTTAACAAACACTCCTTTGCAACCTTCTCAAGTTTTTCATTGTTTCAAAGCTATTTTTGAGTTAGAGTATTTTTAATGTATGTTTATCGGTACCCAATACTGTATATATACGGGTAGTATATGAGGTGATTTGGGCAGGAAATAGTTTGAAGGTGATTTGGGTGGGAAATATAAAATCATTTATAATTTAAAGGTGAATCGGGTGGGAAAATAAAAATCATAAGTAATTTGAGGTCGGCAAATTAAAATAAAATTAGGTTCATGATTATCAATGGCGGGCAAATTTACCCCAAAAAAACTTCCACCTCGTAAATTTTGGGCAAATGGGCCCCAGTGAAAGGATCCAAAATTAGCCTTTTCAAAATTTTAAAAATCCTAAATAGATCCAATTTACGATATTTCACGCTTATGCATAACCCTACTTCTTTGAATGTATCCCAGCTCAGAATACCACTGTGAGGTCCACATTTTATAGACACTACTCCCACTGCACCGTGTCATACCAATCGCCCACATCCTCAACACCTTGAGCATTGTAAGTTTTACTGCCATTAATCCCCTGATGCTGGTTTCTCTATCATTCATCAAACTGCTAACATGTCCACTCTGGATCTATGTGATTTTCAATTGGCTCTCTGATGCTGCCTCTCACTATCATAAAATTATGAGATTAATAAGCTTCCAGCCCTAGGATTCAAATGGATCATTGCCTGTGTCTCTCTATGAATACACCTACGATCTCCACTACCGAAGACATAAACTCCCAAGGCCTGCATTAGAAGTCTTCATTTACTAGTAAACCTCCACTGCAATGTTTTTGTCAACCTTGGGCACCCTGGGCAGTGTTGCATATGTCCTACCGCAACATCAACTTCTCCTTGCAATTCTTGTGGGCCTCCGTGATCTCCCACTACCACTGTTAAACTTATTATTACTGCTCCCATGTATGACCTTGTATCCACCAATTATATCACTCATTGTGCACTACGACTCACACCCATCCATTCGTTCATGCTGCCACTCGGATACCTAGTCTCCATGTCACTGTCTGTCGTGGCATCTTTGAAAGATGATTAGCCTTAAAACTAATCCTCCTTGTCATCATATGATTCACTGTCTCCATGTTTGCATCCATGTACTCACTCTAGATTAGCTCTCGTAACCATCGACCAAATCGTATTTGAGTTGTCTTGTGGGTCTCACGACCAAGTCTATCACCTAATGGCCTAAACCCTTTGCTCGCTATGCCATGTCATCGAGGAATCTGTTGATTGGTGGGGGTGCACCATTTTCATTGAAACCAAGGTATCAATTCATCCATGCCTGCATGTTCAAACATTAACAAAATTGGTAAGTCATACATATGAATTTTAAAATAATAATAACAATGTTGAAGCACCAACATTTTAGGACCATGACCACGATAAAACTTAACTTTAAAGCTAAAACAAACTAATTAAAATATTTAAAACTTAAAACAAATAATATATATATATATATATATATATATATATATATATATATATATATATATATATATATATATATATATATATATATATATATATATTGTTATTTTTTTATGTTTTCTATATTTTTTTATACATATATATATATATATTTATATATTTATATGTATAAATATATATGTGTTTATTTTATTTTTAATTCAAAATGTTTGAAAATAACCACAAAATACAAAACACCTTAAAAGCCACCAAAGGAGACTCCTCCTGCATAGCAAACTTCGAAATGGAACTCTAACCAATAACAAGAACTTTGGAGACTATATCACCAAGACAATCTAGACCATGGGTAGAGCCCCATAAAAATAAACACACCAAGACAACCAAAAACATCAAAGCATCAAAAATAAAATGTGGGTCCCCAATTTTGGGGCAAGTTGTGTGCCAGTCACAAAAAATGGTGACTCTACTGGGAAATGCTCTTGAGCATTTTGGGTGAAGAACCCAAATTTGAAATGAGAACATCAAATATTAGCGAAATAAAATTATTTAGCGATGTCCTAAGAAGGTGTGGGTAAAAAAATTTGAATAAAAACAACTAATCCATCTGCCTTTGCTCATTGTGTGAAAAGTGATTCATTTTTGCACCTCTGAAAACCTTTCGGATTCCATCATCTGGTTCACATTTAGGCTCTAAAGCATGGTTTATAAAAGAAAGCTTTTACAGATAGAGCCCTATTTCCAGTCAGGCATCTATAGCCCCGATAGGGTTTATCTAACTCACCCTTGTGTTTGCTTAATATTTTGCAAAGCCTTTCTTATAATCGAGTTATGTCTATATAGAGCCCTACTACCGATCAGATGTCCATAGCCCCGGTAGATTTTATCTAGAATTTGCGACTGATTTGATCAAGATTTTCAAAGCTCATTTTTTTTCTCCTTTTTTTTATAACTTTGCAAAAATTTATGCATCACTAGGGTTAGGAAGCCTATAAGTAGAACGTGTTGAATTTTCACCTTAATTTGCAAACCAAGATAACTTCATCCTTCAGGACTTCTAGAAATACCCTTTAATATATGTGAGTTACATGTGGAGCCTTATCTAAATGTTTCATTGTTCTACTCTCCACTATTTTAGTCCCAAAATCTGAGAAGGATCATCAAATAACTCCTTTCCCTTTTCTCAGGTTCATCTACTTTAAGATTAGGTATTCCAACCTACTTAACAAAGGAACACAAAAATGGGCAAGAGGCCATAAATTAGTGACAATGAAACATCACCTCAAAACAAGGGAACAACCCAATACACAAAAGTAAAAACACAAACCAAAACCTAACCTAATGCAAACTAACAAGAAAGCAACAAAATCAACACTTAAAGACAAAATAGAAACTGCAAAGCTAAACAAAAGTACAAAAACCAAAACTATATACAAATGTACAATATGGTATAGGATGGTGTAAATATTTGAGCCATCATTTCCTTGGATTCCAAACATGATTTTTGCACTTCAAAAGATATATAACATGATAAGCAAGCCAAGCTTTGCAGGAATCCAATGACATTAAGATTAGGCCACACAATGCAACAATCTGCATCTTGCATTTCTCACCCCACCAATTTGATTTAGTTCCATTAATGATCCCATAGGTGAGATTTAAATCATTAAATTGATTAGACAATAGTTGATTTTCAATTATTTCTTGTCTATTCCTTAACATGTAGATTTCACAATTCAAATCATGATGTAGAACTAGGCTTTCCTTTTCAAACATGAGATTTTGCAAACAAGAGCCTATTTCTAAAAACTTTAAAGCCAAATCATTTTCCATGTTTGTAGGCCAATCAAACTTATGCAAAACTTTACAAGCATCTAGGATATCTATTAAATGAGGATCATTATAGGTTTATATCCTAGATTCCAATATCAATTGTTGATGAATTTGATTCAACAATTCAAGCACATCAATTTCCCTTTCATTTAGAAAAGCAATATCATTAGATATGTGAGTAGAAATCAATACTATTTATTCATTCACCTCCAATGTCATTCATCATAAACCACATTTGAATCCAATAAATGATTATACCAATTTTCACCTGAATCTTGGATGTTTGGACACAAAAGGTTAGATTCTATCTTTTGTATATTTTTATTTACCAACACTTGGTGAACCATTGTAATCTTTTTTGCCACCTCATGATCTTTATCTCCTTTATTATCTCAGTCTTTCACCTTCATTTATTACTTGTTCATAAAACATACCAAAATTAGGCACCAATTAAAAACATGCCCATATTTTCAAACCATGACTCTTGTTGATAAAGGGATGTGTCAAATGATACATCTCCATGATCAATTACTTGAGTTGCTTTGAATAATTCAACATATTTATCATTTGGTTCCAATTCCTTGTTAACCATCCATGGTTTTTATTTCTTTGAATCTTCAAGATAATCGTGTGAATCTGTACCCAAATTTTCAGTATTCCAAAATGAAAGAGAAGATTTTACCTCTTCCTCATCTAGAATAGATGATTCATAAGAAACATTTACCATTTCTTCCCTTTCTATTTCAACAAGATCTTCAATAAATTCATATTCAACATGATATAATCTGGGAGCCTTCTCTATTTTTGTAAATGCAATATGTTCATGTGAAATGGCGATTTTAGAATCCCGCATGTCAATAGACATCTCATCGATAGGGGTGTGAAAAGTAGATGATTCTTCATATCTTCCCCAACCATTGTAAAAATTATCATCTAAATTTGTGGGATGAAACTCTATTGTATTTGTGACATGATATTTTGATTCATCTATCAATTCTTTTTCTTCTTTATCCTTGGTAGTAGAATCAATATCATTTTCCAACACTTGATGAGATTCCAACTCTTCTTCCAAAACATTCTCAAATTGTACAGGACTTGTAATATCCTTACGTGAGAAAGCAATTGTATTATCCTGCATATCAATTGACACAAAAGTTTCATCAAAAGGTTTGGAGTGAGCATATTCTTCCCACTTCTTCCAAGAGTCATAGTAATCATCTTCCAAAATCACATGGGGATGCTCAACTACTTCTTCAACATCTTCCAATTTATCAATATGTTTTTTTATCAAATTCGCCTTCACCTCCCTTAGATGGTTCAATTATTTCCAAAAGTGGGCTACTCTTTGTATTCAAGTTTGCAAGATCACAATTCACATTTGATACCCAAAATTTAATTTTATCACAATTTGGAAGGTGTAGGTTTTCTTGACCATCAGTTTCAAGCATCTCATCCAAAGTGTCTTTCGAGAACAAGTGGTAAAATTCTATTATGTATTCAAATTAATTTATTGATTCTCTTTCAACTTCACTTTCAACCACTTTATTCAATTATATGGAAGGTTCTAACCTATCACATACTTCAAAACTAATTAGATCTATGACACCTTCATTATCTAAATACTCATGCATTTCTAGAGATGAACCCATCTCTACACAATCCTCATTGGTGGATATTGGATTGGAAACTTGCACCTCCTATTAGACAATATCTAAGGTGGTTATAAAATTTGGACATTCAAATTCATCCCCTTGATAATTCACCTTAGGCATCATTGGAGTGGAGGGTGCTATATTAGATGGTTGGTGTAGGTTGGCATCAATAACTCCTGAAAAACAATTCCTCATGGGGGAAGGTTGTGCCTCAACTTGTCTCATGGGTATTATTAGATTTTTAACCTTAGGGTTATGCAGTGATAGCTTACCCAAAAAACCATTAACATCAGTCACAATCCACCATATTTCCAATAGAATTGCCTCATTGTAGGCCTTAGGCAAGGATGAATCTTCAAGAAGTTTCCTTAGAAATTTGGATATCATGGAGTCTAAGGCTCCTGGGTAAATGAAAGGCTTCATCTCCAGTTATGTCATAATGTTCCACCACTTCAGTGTACAATGCATGGAACCTATCATTGAATTGACTCATGGATTCATTTTGTTCTTTACAAATAGAAGCAAACTGATTTTTTAACACAACTGGGTCAACTTGATCTCCAAAATGGTCAAGAAATGTTTCTTCTAGTTGAGCCCAAGAAGTCCTAACATCTAGAGGTAATTGGGCATACCAAACTATTACTATGTCATCCAATATGTAAGAGAATAACCTACAAGCAACATCCTCATAGAAAATTTACCAGTGAAATAACATGCTCTTGTAGATATACAATCTTTGTATGTATCCTAATGTCTCATTTTGACTAAACTGTGGTGGAAATTCCAATACAATTTTAGGAATTTGATGGGGTATTCCAAGCATGTTTAAAATACTATAATAATCACCTAACATAGATACCATTCCAGCTCTTATTTCATCAAATGTCGTCATTAGTGAAACTCAAAGAATAACTTCAAAACCAATTTTGTTAGTCAAATATAAATATCTTGCAAAGAAGCATGAAATGACTAACAAATCTCAAATGTTCACCATATAAATACGTTTAGCATCAATCCAAAGGTATCATAAATTAAACCATAACATTAAACAACATTTTCCAATTTGCAAAAGTTTAGTATTAATGCATCATCAATTAGAAAATATTTGAATCTTTGAAAGTGATCACAAAACAAAACTTTGTTAATCAAGATGAATATAAATCTCTTAAGCAATCATGAACAATATATATTATTTAAAATCACAATAAAATAAACCACTTCAGGCCCTCCTTCTAGCGCTAAAATGTTGAGTGGTAATTTTACCCAATTGCAAAACCACACTCACCCTTAGGATTTTGATAATAAAACCCTCTCTTGCAAATAAATTAAAAACAAAGACAACTTCTCCAAGGTTCCGCTATATAAGCATTGCACATGTGTATTTATAATCTTGTGAAGATATATCAAATAAGTGCTAGGAATACCTTAGTGATTGCAAGTAACTATTAACAAGGGGTCCGTTTGGTTTATTTTATTATGCTATGATAATGATTGTTCATGAAACTTAAAGCAAGTGATTGTGAATGAATTATTTTTTAGTTTGCTTTGATGAATAACATAAAAGGAAATAAAGATGCATGAATAACCATGAAATGTAAAGGCCTTAAAATGTTATTAGAAATTATCCTTCTTTAATGAAATTAATTTTCATTAAGAAGAAATAATTTAATGCTTTAAAACACTAGCCTTTGATATAATGATAAATTACCTCTCTTTTTCATAAAGAGAAAGGCATTTATTGCTTTAAAAAGATGGCCTATGGAATGCCATTTAAATTACCTCCCTTTGATGAAATTGAAATTTTCATAAATGGAAGGTCATATATTGCTTATGAATGGAAATGCAAAGTTTAAAAATCTGATTTGCCTCCAAAACATGAAATAATGTAAATTTCTAAAATTATAAAAACCTCATAAAACAACAATTTTTAACAATTTTTATAAAATTAAAATAACTTCAGAATGAGTTTGAATTTGTTTCAGATGAAAGGTTGAAGCTCATTCTTCACACCCATGTATTTATTTTTGTCATTTTATTTTAATCCTCGAAGTTTAAAAAAAATTTGCAAAATAAAGGGTTAGAAAAATAAAAATAAAAATCTGAAAATAAAACAAATACTGCAACTCAGAAATTCTCCACAGACCCTGCAAGCATGAGTATTCTGCACAAAAACCAACATTAGTGTTACCCGAATTCACACAGTCAAACAATTAATGTCGTGCAAGCTTCTAAGGAAATGGTGCAATATGTCGAAAATAAGACAAAGCTAACCATGAACATGCATTAAAATTTGAAATATCTCCATTATATTGCAGAAAAAGGTATTCAATGTTAAATATATGTGTAGATTACCTCAACCCAAAAATAAGCGTCATATGATAAAAAAGAAAAGTCTAGCAATATGGCAAAACAATACAACCATGGCTGCCAAAATGGTCAAGCCTCTGGTCTGTAAAAATTCCAGCCAGGTCCTCAAAAAAATCTAGCCCGATTTTTGCATTTCACTATACTATTTGAAATGTCTTCTTCCACTGTTCATTTCCTCCAACTGTTTTTGCATTTCACTATACTATTTGAAATGTCTTCTTCCACTGTTCATTTCCTCCAACTGTTCGTTTTCTTTTTCCTCTCATTTTGACTTCGTTTTCTTGATTTGATTCAAAAGCTCTCTTTTCCATTGTTTTGTAACGGCTCTGCTTGGTTTCATGATTCTCCTCGAACGTTTCAATATTTTTTTTGTCAATTTTCTTCAACATTGGTATCCATTTTGATATTTCCCCATGGCTCTCCTTTGCTCTTTGCGATAGTATAGCCCACCTACCTTCGATGTTCTATCATGTAGACTCGGAAATATCTGCTTTTGCCTCGATGAATCCACATCATAGAGGGCTTGGATCCATTCTGATTCTTTAGCTGTAGGTGTCACGCTCATCGCGGGATCGAATCTCCATTCGTCTACTGCTGAAACACTCCTACGTATATCGTAACCCATAACATCTGTTGCCACACTGTATCAGGGTTCCACTTTAATACCTCTTCTACCATCATAGATCCACTGCAAACATCCACTTTTGGTATGTCTAGTCAGCATTGTCTGATGTCCATCTACAATGAGATCGCTGCTTATACACAAATACCCACCGATTAATTATAGGTTTATCAACATCTACTTTCTTGGGTGTTCCTTGGAATTTCATTCCATTTTAACACCTCTTCTTTGGATGTATCCAAGCTCAAAATACCACTGTGAGGTCCACATTTTGTAGACACTGCTCCCACTGCACCGTGCCATACCAATCGCCCACATCCTCAACAACTTGAGCACTACAAGTTTTGCTGCCATTAATACCCCGATGCTGGTTTCTCTATCGCTAATCAAACTGCTAACATGTCCACTCTGGCTCTGCATGATTTTCAACTAGCTCTCTGACGCTGCCTCTCACTATCATAAAATTGAGATATTAATAAGCTTCTAGCCCTAGTATTCAAATGGATCATTGCTCGCATCTCTCTACAAACACACCTACGATCTCCACTGTCGAAGACAACAACTCCCAAGGCCTGTGTTGGAAGTCTTCATTTACTAGTAAACCTCCGTTGCAATATTTTCGTTAGCCTTAGGCACCCCGGGTAGTATCATGTACGTCCTACCGTGGCATCGACTTCTCCTTGCTATTCTTGCGAGCCTCCACGATCTCCCACTACCACTGTCAAACTTCTCATTACTACTCCCACGTATGACCTTGTATCCGCCAATGATATCGCTCGTTGTCCACTGTGACTCACACCCGTCCATCTGTTCGTGCTGCCACTTGGATACCCATCCTCCATGTCACTATCTACCGTGACATCTCTGGATGCTGATTAGCCTTCAAACTGCTCCTCCTTATCATCATATGATTCGCTATCTCCACGTTCATGTCCATGTACTCACTCTAAATTGGATCTCGTAACCACTAACCAAATCATATCCGAGTTCTCCCACAGGTCCCACGACCAAGTCTATCACCTAATGGCCTAAACCCTTCGCTCGCTACGCCATGTCATCGAGGAATCTGCCGATTGGTGGGGGTCCACTATTTTCGTCGAAACAAAGGTATCAATCCGTCCACGCTTGCATGTTCAAACATTAACAAAATTGGTAAGTCATACATATGAACCTTAAAAAAATAATAACAATGTTGAAGCACCAACATTTTAGGACCATGACCACGATAAAACTTAACTTTAAAGCTAAAACAAACTAATTAAAATATTGAAAACTTAAAACAAGTAATATATATATACTCCATTATATTTTATTTTATTTGATTATATATATATATATATATATATATATATATATATATATATATATATATATATATATTTTGTTATTTTGTTATGTTTTCTACATATATATGTTTATTTTATTTTCTTTTTTAATTTAAAATGTTTGAAAATAACCACAAAATGCAAAACACCTTAAAATCCACCAAAGGAGACTCTTCCTGCACAACAAACTTCGAAAAGGAACTCTAACCAATAACAAGAACTTTGGATACTATATCACCAAGACAATCTAGACCATGGGTAGAGCCCCATCAAAATCAACACACCAAGATAACCAAAAACATCAAAGCATCAAAAAAAAATGTGGGTCTCCAATTTTGGGGCAAGTTGTGTGCCAGTCACAACACCTTGCTCAAGCCAAAGCGGTCCTCAATCGTGGGCCTTGGTCTATTCGTAGCTCCCTATTGATTTTTCAGCCCTGGACTAAGGATTTCTCAGTCACTAATGATGTTTCCTTGAGAGTTTCAATTTGGGTTGAATTCCTTGGTCTTCCTCTGAAGCTCTGGCCTTATTATCAAAACCTTGTGGCCCCCATTGGTGAATTTGTCTATTGTGAAATGGATAAATTTTATGCCTCACGCCCTCAAAAGTATTTTTGTACCAAAGTCAATCTTTCTAAAGATCTCAGGGAGACTGTTAATGTCCAAGTTGGTGATTATAGGTTCAAGCAATGTGTTGTCTATATAAACTTGCCTAACACATGTTACCGTTGCTAATCAGCTGCCCATAAGATAAAAGATCATTATTTAATGGTGGACAAGATTAAAGTTAAAGAGAAGACTATGGATCTTGTTACTACTAGCTCTATCCCTACTTCCAAAGGGGGACAAGATGAATGGAAGGTAGTCTAGAAAAATGGTAAGAATGGGAAAATGTAAACCCTACAACTACTCCCAACAACTCGTCTCAATCCCTTGTGTCTTCTGTGATAGCTGGGCATGGTGTGGTGATGGAGCAACATACCACACAACTAACAACATCTAGTGCTAGGGCTTCAAAAATGGTTGCTAATGTACCAACAACTAGTGCTTCGTTTGCTGAAATTGTTACTTCTTCTGCTCCTACTTATTCTTTAGATTCTCCAATTATGTATATCAATGGGCAGTCTTCATCAAGCTTCATGGAAACTGAACGAGCTTCTCTCAATAGCCAAAGATCCTGTAGCCCACCACAGGGAGAATCCTTGGTTCACCAGGATAAAATGTGTCAAATGGAGTTTTGGAAAGCAGGTCAAGAGTATTTTATCAATAATATTTATGATTCTCTTTCAAACCTCGAAGATGCTAAAGATGTATCTAAACATATGAGTCTTGATCGATCATGGTTTTTTATCATGGAATGGCAGAGGGCTAATGGACCTAGTCTACAAATACTTAGTTCGAGATGAGATTTCTTCATGCTCCATGTTTTATGGTAATCCTGACTTTCTTTGTCTTCAAGAGATTAAGATTTTTGACTTTATTCTACAACGTACTTGCCCTTTTCTTTGGCTAGGTTGATTTTTTTATGCCACCAATCATTCCCTTGGTAGAGGGGGAGCTATCATTCTTTTGGTAGCTAGGTGGAAAGATAATTTTGTCTCGTGGGGTGTGGACCCTTCCAATCATGCAGTTTGGGTTTTACTTGAGGTTGGTGGGTTGTCTTTTGGCATTATTAATGTCTATGCCTCCAATGATGCTCAAGAGCATTGTAGCCTCTAGAGGTGGTGTGCTTTTTCTTTACCACCTATTGTTTGGGTTATGTGTGGAGATTTTAATATGACTAAAAAGCCTATAGACAAGATAGGAAAAATTTCCATGTTGTGGGATACTAGGGAAAGAGAAGCATGGTACTTCATGAAAAACAAATTGGGTTTTTTAGACCCTAATTCTTGTTTTCCTCGGGAATTTTCCTAAAATTTATGGTATACATGGTCCAATTTCTAGGTTGGCCATGCAAGAATTTTGAGAAGGTTGGACAGAGCCATGCTTTTAGATCATGTGTAGTTTTTCTTTCATAGGTAGGGATTTCTTTCATAGGTTTGTAGAAACCATTCCTGGCACTACTACTTCTATCCATTCACCCATCATATTTAATGTGTTGATAAAATCCCTACCTCAGAGACAAGTCATAATTTTATTTTAATATTTCCTTTCTTCAACACCCTTCCATGGTTTATCATATCTGCAGAGTCTGGAATCTAGTTCCTAGATCTACTGGAGAGTTGGGTTGGATAGAATGGTGGAATAATGTTATTTTTTGTACAACTATCTTACTTCATACTTTAGGGAAAAGTATGGCATAGTTCAGAAGATATTTCAATGTTGTACTTCATGATGAGCTTGTCAAAGCTTCTCTCAAGTTTGAGGCTTGTTCATTTAATCCTAAAATTTAGTCTCATGTTACCAAGTTGATGCATGAAATTAAACTTGCTTAACTCTATAAGCCTTGGGGATCTCGAATTAAAGCCCATCTTCATTGGCTTAAATTTGGTGATAAGGTCACCAAAGAAGTTTTTAAAGGCTTGGCCCTCCCAGATAAGCTACACAATTCAAGGCCATTCAAGGCAATGGGATAAGGTTTACCTCTCTTCCTAATATGATTAATGTTTTTTTCAAGTACTATACTAATTTTTTTTCCACTCAAGCTTATTCCCTGAGCGGGAGCAAGCACTGGCAGCTTGTATGGCAGTTGTACTAGTTAAGGTTTGAAAGTCTCAAAGAGCAAGGTGTGATAAACTACTCTACCTTATAGATCTAGAGGATGCATTACCTCAAATGGCAAATGATAAAGCACCAAGTCTGGATGGCTTTCCCTGTGAGTTCTACAAAGGTCTTTGGGACTTAGTTGATCCTGATCTGCATAAATTTTATCTAGAGGCTCTTCAAGTAGGCTCTTTGGGAGCAATTATTAATAGGGGCAATATCAAATTCATAGCCAAGCAAGGTACCTAGAGTTGATTACTAATTGGAGGTCTATTAATTTGTTGAATGTTAGTTACAAAATCATTGCCAAAGCTTTGGCTCTTCACCTTAGGCCTCTTCTTCCTTTAATAGTCAGATTAGAGCAAAATGGATTTATTCAAGGAAGGTACATCCTCAACAATGTTTTGGCTATATGGGAGGGCATGGAATGGGCTCGGATGTCAAGCAGAACATACCTTTTATTAAGATTTATTTTGAAAAATCTTATGACCACATTGAATGGAGATTCATTCTTGCTATGCTCAAAGCTTTAGGATTCAAGCCAATTTTCATTTAGACTATTTTTATGCTATTTAGAGATGCTTCGAATATTCTCAATCTAAATAATTCACAGTCTGAAGCAGTGGGCCTATTTAGGTCTATTCAGAAAGGGTATCATATTGCTCCTTCTTTATATGTGCTTGTTGTTGAAGCCTTTGGCTATATTTTAGTTTCTCAAGCTTCTACAGGTCTTATTAAAGGAATTTATCTTTTGAATGATCAGGGACAACTTATTAATGGTCACTTTTATGATGATTTCTTTATTACTATAATGGAAGAGGAGCAATATGTTTCTAATGCTCTATTTTGTCTAAACACCTTTTGCACAACCTCTAGTTCTAGCATACAATGGAGGATGACCTCCTACTTCAGGCATTTTCCCTTGCCTAAGTCACCTTGGATTCAAGGGTATCATTGGAATTGGATCCCTCCTAGAGATTTTTCTAAGTTTCTTGGTATTCATTTTGCATTCCAAGGCTCCCCTGCTCAGCTTTGGAATTATGTGCTTCAAAGAGTTAAAAAGAAACTCAATTTCTAGCTTACCAAGAAGTTGTCATTAGTAGGTAAATTTTAGATTTGCTCTAAATTTTTAGCTACAACTCATGTTTATTATTCCTCTTGTTGGGTTTCTTCATAGGCTTGCTATAAGAAGCTTGAGAAACTCCTTCGAGATTTTCTTTGGAATAATTATTCTAAAAGAAAGGGATTTCATAGAGTTGCCTAGGATATTTGCTATCTTCTCAGAGAATCTGGTGGAATGGGTCTGTTGGACTACTAAGTGAGTGATCAGAGCTATGAGGGGAGATGAAGTTTGGATAGTTCTGATTCGACATTTCATTTCCTCTGGTCTTCCCTTAAACCATAGAGCATGGACAGGGTTGGATTTTTTCTATCTCATTGTTGCTTTAATTTTTATTAATATTTTTGGCTCCTTTGTTATTAAAGTATATGGAAAGCCTGGCAGCAACTCACTCCTTGGATCTTTTCGAGAGGATATGACTTTTGTAAAGGCTTATCCATCGATTCTATGAATATTTGATGGTTCCCCATGTTTCTTCACCAAGGTTCTCCCTTAGCTCAGGTGCAATGGATTTATGCTCAGTGGTTTTTCAAAAAGGGTATTGTTATAATAGTTGATTTCTTTTCTCACAAGACCAGGGATTAGATCCCATGGAATGAGTTCAAATGAACCTTTACGCTAAATGGTGTGAACAAAGATACATATGATGTTGTTATTGCTCTCACCCCTTTTTCTATGTTGCATAAGATTGGTGTGCGCTCGCAATGTCCCTAGTGGTAAGATTGGAGATGACATGTTGACACTCCTTTGCTTAATTATAAGGCTCGTTTGGGGTATAAATGGTTATCTCCTCATATTCCTTTGGTGCCTAAGCTCAATCATTATTGGGACTTATTTTCTACAAGGACTAGATGGAATTCTAGAATTTAGAATGTTTGGGCTACTTATGTTGAGCCCAAGCAATATTTTTTGCATGGAGCTTGTTGTGTAAAGGCCTTCCCTTGAGGGAACATTTTAAGTACATTGGTATTATTGATTCTAAATGTCCTTTTTGTGGTGTTCTTGAGTCTTGTATTCATCTCTTTTGGAATTGCAGAAGATCTAGGTAAGCTTGGGAATGAGTTCTTCCTTTTTTTTCCCATTTACGACTACAAGAGTTTCTTGGCCCCAAGATCTTCTTGGGGACTCTTTTACTTTGTCTCTTCCACTTTTTGAAGTGTGACAGGTTTTCAGGATTAGCCTACTCTTTCATATTTGGAAGGCCCATAACAAAATTATTTTTAAATAGTGTACACCTTCTATCACATTTACTGAGGATGACAAATTAGAAGTTTTTAATGACATGTGGATACAAATATGTACTCAAGCCAACAAACTTACTATGGATTTGGATCATCTGCATGTTCTTCTAGTACACTGGTCCAATGATCCATGTACAGTCAATCGAATCCCACAAAGCGCTCTTCTCAAGAGCATTTTCAATCCTGCTCTCACCGTCGGTCTTCGTCATATGCAAGAAGTGCTCTCGTAGACAGGCATTGGTCCTATCCCTCACTAGTCAGGAAGCATCCTAATGTTGACATTGCTTGTTCATCTCGCCAGGATGGGGGGTGGGATGATGTTAAACCAATTTCTCTTGAGCCAGTTGTTGGTTGGAGCGATGCAAGTATTGAAGGCCTTAATCGTGATGTAGAGGGGTGGATTCCCATTTCATAATCACTAGTAGTTTATGTAGGACAAAATGCTAAGGTACATTATTCCATATGATATGCTTTATTTGATGTAATGATCATCAATGATCATGATTAGTAAAATTGTGTTTTTTTGGCGGCTTTGTTTACTAACCCTTATCAATGAGGCTTAGTTTTATTCCCCATTGGGTGTGTTAACCCACCCATTTTTTTTATTGTAAAGTTTGTTATCTTAAATTAATATAAATTTGCTTTTTCATCAAAAACAATTATAGTCAATATCAAGGAAACTACTCTGCATACATTGAATCCCTCTCCTAGTATCTCAATAGTGGCATAGTTTACTCTTTAGGATTCAACTCCTTATGGATGAATGGATATGTAGGTATCCATAAGGTCCTCATCCTACTATTCAAAGGTATGGACCGTGGCAATCCCCTATTAAAGGTATGGGTAAGATCAACATCGATGGCACATTAATGTTGATTTTTAGGAGGAACCAGTTAACAAAATAGGGCATAAAAATAGAGTATAAAAAAAAAGTACTGTAACTGCTACTTCAATTATATTACATTAAAACAGAGGATAACAAAATAGGGCAAAAATTGCTGCTACAATTTTATCATTACATTATATTGTACCCATTACATTGCCCTTGAACAAAGGAGGACCACTTCACTCATGCAAGAGGAAAGGTCTGTATTTATAGACCCAGTATGATAGTTTCCAAGAAGCTTCTAGATGGTCGGTAGTGCTAGAACAATCTGGAAAGTCAACAATCTAGAAATTTTGTTGTGCTAGAATATTCTGGAATGTTAAGCTAGAATGTTCGATGCCAGAACATTCTGGAAGATCAACACCGTCTTCCGTTGACCAAAATGAATTTATCTTCAACACTCCCCCATAAATTCATTTTGTCTAATCCCTCTAGAAAACACAAGGAAATATGGGTCCCGCCTGCCTCTTAAAGACATGGCTGATTAGGTACCCATTTACAACAAGGTTTTTATAAACTGTAGCCATTGCTATGGTCTCTCTCAACTACTCAATCAAACAAGACTTTATAGTCATTATCAATCAATACAATGCAATGTTGCTTTTACATCTTATCTTGCTCTTTTGAGAACAAGACATCCTCCTATAAAATCCACTCAATATTTGTTTCATTTTGCTCCATTTTATCACATCTAGCCATCCACAATCAACATATACTTTGTTGGTTATTTCATCTTTGTGTCGACAATAATTTTTAGAATGATTATTTGCACCACAAATTTCACATGGATGCAAATTCCAACACCGAGTAACCTCATGTCCTAACCGACCACAATGACTGCAACAATTTATTTTGAAGGGTTCATCCACCTCATAGGTTTCTCCTTTCACAAACTTGGTTTCACCACTTTCGGTTTGACCGACATAACCAAGGCCTTCATGCTTTGGCCTTATGGTTGGCTCTATGGGCTTTCTTATGCCTTGCCCATTCCTTCCCAAACCTTTGCCATCATATCCCATTATTTTCATTATTTTGGACCCAATACCTCTGGTGTGCTTTTCAAAGCACCCAATCTCTTCATCTGCTAACTTTAGGTCAAAATACTCCTGTTGCTCCAATTCCTTCTTTGCCTTTTCAGCATCATTAAGCTTTTTCAATGTATCTGGGTTGTGGTGTTCTACCAAGGCTTTTTGGTATGCCTCAATTGCTAGCTCAAAGTCTTTAGAGCACTTAGCCATCTTAACATATGCAGTTCCTTTTCTAGTCAATGCCCGAGCAACTATTTTATAATCTGCTAGAAGTTCTCTTCCTTTTTCAATAGCTTTATCACAATCATTGATACATTCATCATATTTTCCCATTTCCAAATAAACAACTGCTCTATTTGTGAGGTAAGAAATATCCTCATCATCTAGCTCCATTGCTCTTGTATAATGCTCAATGGTAGTCTCAAAATATTTCTTCTTGTAAGTTGCATTTCCAGCTTCTTTTTCCTTATGTGCTTCAGCCTTACGGGCTTGTTTCTCTTTCTCTTCATCAAGGATTAGGTCACTTGTGTCACAAGCAATGTTTACCACCATAGGCTTGACCTTCAACCTTTTACACTCTTCTTTAAGCACATCAAGAGTGATTAATGCCTTGTATAAGGTCTTCACAACATCAACAGGAAAGGTAACTCCATTCTTGAAGTGATCTTCACAAGCTTTGAGAACTGTTTGTAAGTTGTACTTAAGTGATGATAAATCTCCATCTTCACTTCCTGCTGGAAAATAAAAAATTTTATCTGGCATCACATTCTTTTGATCTTCAACTTGTTTACTGTTTTGTTTCTTCCTTGACTTTCCCATGATGAAATTTTTTATTTTATTTTTATGACCTTTAAAATTTTACTTCCTCAACACAATAACAAAGGTGTCGGGTACCACCGATCATGCACCCCAAATACAACAATTACATTTTTTTAATAATAACAATAAACACCTTTAAAAAATAAATACCCCCATTTTAGAGCAAATATTCAAACATATTTCACTCAATAATTTTCTCAATAATCTGCCATTGCTGAAACCCTAAAGGAAACCAAGGAGCAAACAATTCCTCCAAAACCCTTAAAATTGTCGGCCCTCTTTACCAATCCACAAACATGTCCTTCATAACTCTCCTCCAAATGTCTTCAATGCACAACTTAAAAATAATAAAACATTCTAATAAACTCCTCGAACCTGCACCATAAATGGATGGTCCTATCTGCGGATCCGCTGCACAACAAATTGGCCATGACTGTAGACTGAATTGTGCATGAGATCCATACATTAATGTTCCCCTCAAACCGGATCAAACCTCGTTTCAACCAGGTTTCCCCTTTCTCACAATAGATCTTTCAGACCACAAAAAAAAATAGAACAAAACACTGCACATACATAAAAGAACAAGGGTTTTAAAAAACAGAATCGCTTCGCTATCGCTCCACCATGTCAGTCAAAAGCTAGGGCACTCTTGCAAAAAATGCTCTGCTCCCCGCACTTGAAACAACCTTCGTCATCACCTCCTCCGCGGTCATGCTCAGATGGAATCCGGCCTTCCATAAAATTTAAGCTTCATGGGTCAAGGGTTCTGCTGCCCCTTCTTCAGATGATGAATGATGAAGTAAATCACGCCAACAAGAGAAGCTTTGGGTAGTTTCTACAACTCGAGTTGCAATCACACCAATTCCTTCACAAGCTCACACACGATGAACAAACCCTACAATAGACACAATAGATATATCCATACCTAGACAACCATGGGCTCTGATACCAAATGTTGGTTTTCAGAAGGAACCAATTAACAAATCAGGGCATAAAAATAGAGTATAAAAAAATAGAGTACTATAATTGTTGCTGCAATTATATTACATTAAAACAAAGGATAATAGAACAGGGCAGAAATTGCTGCTGCAATTTTATCATTACATTATATTGTACCCATTACATTGCCCTTGAACAAAGGAGGACCACTTCACTCATGCAAGAGGAAAGGTCTGTATTTATAGACCCAGTATGATAGTTACAAGAAGCTTCTAGATGGTCGGTAGTGCTAGAACAATCTGGAAAGTCAGCAATCTAGAAATTCTGTTGTGCTGGAATATTCTGGAATGTTAAGCTAGAATGTTCAATGCCAGAACATTCTGGAAGATCAACACCCTCTTTCGTTGACCAAAATGAATTTATCTTCAACAATTAAGAGGTTATCCAAGAAGGGCAAGTATAGGAGGTATAAGAAGATTCTCAAAAGATACTCATGCTTTTATTTTTATAAAGAATATTGGCATCCTCTCTAATAATCTAGCAAAAGCATGTGCTATCCTTTGTGGCCTTCAAGAAGCTACTAAGGTTGGTTGATCTACAATACAAGTAGAATCAGACTCACAAGTAACCATTAATAAACTAAAGGCGTCCATTAAGACCTCTTAGGATTTGAAGTTACAAAGGGTGATTGACAAGATACATGCACTTCAGTTTGGATTCATAATAGTAAAGTTTCTTCATGCTCCTCAAGAATGAAATAAGATTGCAAATGCTATAGCAGATTAGGATTTAGACCAAGGAGATCTAACTTGTTATGGAGATTCTCCATAATGATAGATGTAGACAACTATGGAAGATCTATACTGCATACTACATATCTATGCTAATAATTCTAGTTTCTGTATGGCATAACTCAAAAGAAAACCATAGATTTCTCTATCCTTGTTTTACGAGAATGCGCTTAAGACACAATTATTGATATTTTGTAGAATTTTAATTGAAAACCATGTTTGCATGGTAGAGCAGATGATGTAGCTTTCTTATTTGGTTATAATAAATACAAAAGTCTATTTTTAACCAAAACAAGGATTTGAACATTAGTATTTTCCTTAAAAGTTGAGGAATATAACTAATTGGGCTAATACAATTTGATTCTTGTTTTTGTTTTTTAATATGAATTTTATGATTTCTCTTATATTTTTCCTTTGCATTTGTTCAAGGTTTCTTAAAAACTTATATTTATTTTTTAAAAATACTTTTTTTTTTTAAGAAATTGATACTTTTGTATAGATTTTTATTTTTATTTTTTAAATCCCTCACTTGTCTTAGAAAAAGAATGTGTGAATATTTGTGGCATTTTGCCATATGATTAAAATAAGGTATATTCTTTTTTTTCTCCTTAAAAATATAAATATTAACATTTTTGTGTAGATATAAGATACAATTGTTTAATTGTATTGGTTTAAATTTTATTGTTAATGTGATTGAATTATAGTTCCTATTGTTTTTTCAAATTTAAATAAAATAAAATTGTTATCATTAAAATTTTATTGTCCATAAGGTAATTTATTACATTAATTAACTATTTTTTATTACCTTATAATCTTCTACACTGTTTGTATTATAGTTTTTTTATGAACTTTAAAAGGAGCCTAATTGAGAGGTGTTGTTTACTACATGAATAGGCTACTTCTTCTGATGCCTTATATTCTATAGTGTTTTTTTAAGCTATTAATGAAATTTAATATAACAATGTTGATATGTGAGAAAACATATTGTTTAGTTGTTGACTAGTCATATAATATATGTTAAAAATTTAAGTGGGATCCAATACTTATATAAGATGTTATATAGGCATTTGGATTATAGGGTAAGTAGATTGTAGGTGTAGAAATGAAGTATATATAGATATTTTAAGTATATATAGTGGATAGCTGACTAGACTAGACGGTATGAATTGTGGATAGCTGACTGGACTACATGATATCATTCGGCAGAATAGAACCTGTCGGATCAAGTTGCTAATAACAGACTGTTTGTAAACATTCATCCAGCACATCGGTGCATAAATTCCAAAGTGATATGGAGTATCTCCATGTAGGCAATAATCACGGAGACGTTAAATTCGGTAGTAAATTACCAAAAATGACTACATGGCCAGCTTGATGGCGTACAGGGCATGCAATGTTATCAAAGAAAATGGGCTAAAGCTTTGTAATCATGTAGTGGAAGTTTTGGGTGAGCCAGAGTACATTAGATAGAAATGAGATCCAGGCAGGATAATGGGAAGACGACGATGGTTACATCTATGAGATTTGGTGTGGTCGATTTCCATTGTGAAAGGAGGGTAATTGATTACTACAGTGATGAAAGGAGGGTTGTTTATAAAATATAAGTTAGGTTTTATAAACGACCACATGGCATCCGTGGTGGTGTAGCAGTAGCTGCAAAATGTTATCGATCTGCAAATGAATACGATTATGTTTACGGTAGTGTGGGAGAGAGGGACAGTAGCATATGGGAAGTAGGTGTCGAATGGTATGCTACCACTGCTATCGTTGGTGGACGATATTGTCATCACACTGCATGAAACAAAGCTTCACATTGGAGAACGAGTGATACGATAAAGTTAAAGAAAAATGCCAACATTCAAGGCATCAAGGTGTATGTCCAGAGATGCAAGTGTAGCAGGGTAGTTGATGACTATTGGGAATGGCAAATTCAAACCTTAAACTCCTGATAGGTCATGTGCCATATGGTATTGGAGAATTTTATTCCTAATATCCTAGCCTAGCCACTTGTTTTCGTAAGATTATTTTAATTTATTTTATTTTATAAGAAAGACCAATAAAGGGTTTGGCATTATTATTGTGGCAAGACACCACCATATTCGTGCATGTTTTATAATCTCACATTCAAATGGGCAGATATGGGTTTGAAAGACATTTTAATGAAAATAACGTAAGTTAGAAGTTATAAAGGGAGAATGTGTCAAGGTAAAACGAAAAGAAGAAACAAATGGATGCATGGAGAAAGACAAAGGTTTTTTTGGGGGAATATTTAAAATGAGGGAAGCTAGCGATGTGAAGGGTTGGAAATGTTTTTGAAAAGGATATTATATTCTTTGGGCTAATAGTTTATCTTTCCCTTCCATGATTTTTAGGCTTATATATAGTGTTTAATGCAGTTTAATGGTTGCACTATCGAATGTTTAGAAACATGGAATTTATTTTTGTTTCCTTAGAAGATTGCACCTAGTTTATTTTGGATCGTGCGAATGCAGCTTCGATTAGATTAGGTTACATTCAAAAATTCTCACATCTCTGGTTTTGCAGGATAGGGTAGCATTATACTGATAGTAGTTTGTCTTTTAACATTTTCAGCATTTACTTTTTGTTATTCATTTTGCTTCATTTTATTTATTTTTCTTCCAAAGCATTATCAAATACTTAGAATCCCAGGGTTTTATTTTACCCATAAATTCAACCAGGGGATTTTGCAGTCACTAGTCATCCAAGTAATTAGTTTTAAAAGGCATTAAGGCAGATCATTATCTGGACATATTTTCATTTCAAGGGTTAAAATGAACTCATTTTGCACAAGTTTCAACACTCATTAAAGATCAAGATAAAATTTGTGCTCAAAGGGAGGGTCTACTAACCTACAATTTCACATTAATGCTTAGATAAAATGAAGTGGATCTTCCACAACATTTCCTAACTTTCACATCATAATTAAATAAAAATACTAACCTACAATATCACATTAAGGCACAAATAAAATGAAGTGGATTCTCCACAACACTTTCTAACTTTCATAGTTTAATCTGAAGTAAAAGGAATCCACTAACAAGGTTTTCAGGGATAAGTCACATTAATCCAAAGATAAAAGGAATTAGGAGCAACCTCATTCATCATTTATTTTTGCATATAAGGGAAATCAAGCCCTTTTAATCAATGAACAATAAAAACATGTCAAAAATCACATAAACCTAGGCCCTTGTTAACAGTTTACTTGCAATCACTAAGGTATTTTTAGCATTAAGTTTATACAGACTTACATATTTGCATATATTCTCAAGCACATATTTGTTTATGCTAAAAGGAACCTTGGAGAAATTTTATATTTCTTTGCAAGAGAGGGTTTTCATTTTAATACCTTGACTATGATGGTGATTTTGCAATTGGGAAAAATTACCACTCAATAAAATTGGTGCTAGAAGGAGGGCCTGATTGAGTGCTTTGTGACTTGTTTATTGGAGGTTGCTTACATCTGACATTGTTGTTTTGATGTAGGGATTTCATTTTTGATAGCTAATGTGTAGGTTTAATGGTTTTATTTTGTTTTTATGTAGGGGTTTGATATGAAAGATGTTTGTCTAAAAGTAGTGAGAGTCTGAGAAGTCCTTTTTGAGTGATTGCATCTCCAAGATGGATCCACCTCAATATATCATTACTAGATCCAAATCCACTAGGGATACTATTTTTCAAAGTCTATCTCCCACTCATAGAAATAGAAAATCCGAGAGTCAAACTATTGTTATCCCACCTAGTGTACTCGCAGTTGGCTTACCTCCTATTTCTAGTGAACCTAGTGTGTCTTTACCTATTGACTCTATTGCTCCTAGTGTTTCTTTAGGGACACCTCCATTGAATACAATGGCTCAAAATATTGCTTGGTATGGAGCACACAGTACTCCATTGAACATAGTTGGGGATGTCCATGATGTACCCAAAAACATTGAAAGGTTCTTGCCCAAGTATAAGCATGATGGTCCTAGATTAGCCAAAGAACACGTCCAGGCTTATAAGGATGTCTTGATCATATTACGAGTTGAACATGAAGATGTGGCTTGTAGATTATTTCCTTTGAGTCTAGATGAAATGACATATGATTGGTATATCAGTCTACCTACTGGTTCTATTACCTCTTGGGCCCAATTAGAGGTTGCTTTTGTCAATCAATTTAGGTCACCCTTAGATCCTACCATTATCTATCACCAATTTGTGACTTGTAAAAGGGGACCTAATGAGCCAATCAGGATGTTCAATTCTAGATTTTAGAAACTCTACACGATATTGACTCATCATTTTGTTGTTGATGCCAATGTGGCTCTTCAAATATACTTTGGGGTGTTAGATCCCATGACTACCATGTTTTCTAGGAGGAACCCTTAGGTTACTACCCTTGCCCTAGCTTACTTGGAGGCCATGACCATTGAGTAGAAAATGATGTCGCAAGGTGTTGGGATAACCCAATTACCCATGGTAGGGTAGTTTGGTCCTTACAATCATATCCCTATGATGAACCAGGCTATGGCACCACAGATGTCGATGTTGAATACCCTACCTTACAATCAACCTTGTCCATCTATACCCACTCATCCATCCATGCTCACCTATCCAAACACATCCATTCCTACAACTACTCCTTTGCTTCTAGAGAATCAATTGGCTACTCAGGGAGTCACTACAACCAATGCTCAGGCCTTGGCCTCATTTCCCATGCCCACACCCTTACAGAGTGTGAATCCATTCTTGAGTCAAAGTGTCCAAAACCAAAACATGATGCCAAATCAGAATATTGCAGGTTTTGGGAACCCAACTTGTCCTACCATCATGCCTCAACCAAAAGAGTTAGATTCAAAGGTTGAGGAACTAGAAAATATTATCCAAAAGCTAAGCAGGGACATGGTTCATATGCAAAAGCAGGGTTCTCAAAATCCTCAACAAAATTAAAATTTTGATTTTCAGAGGAAATAGTGGAATACAAGACCAAATAATGGGGGTGTGCCTACTCCTATTACTAACCAAGCCAATGCTTCCACAAGTTCTAGTCAGTCCAATACAATTGTCAATATTTCAGACTTGACTATGAACAATTGGTGTAGGTTACATGCCACTAAGGAGCATAGCGAGAAAGAGTGTCCAGAATTCATGTCATCCATGAATATTCTGTAGGAAGAAGTAGATGACTTAGAGTTGGTGCCTAATGATGGTTTGCCTCACCAACCCAAGGGTAAGGGAACTACCCTAGTTGTTGAGACCTTCTACCCAGAGGAAGAAGTGGAAGAAGAGGAGAGTGATGATACCCTAGAAGAGGAAGTTCAAGCCTTTAGGCAATTTCAAAAGGGGAATCATGGTTATCACTTGAGGAATAGATCCAAAGCCCCAAATACTTCCTCTACCCCTCCAAACAACTCTGTTCTTCCACCTGATACCAAGGCCAACAATAATCCACCTCCTCCATCTTCCATTGAGTCATCTAAACCAGTTTAGAAGATGCAAAATTTGGATAGAACTTCCTATAATATCATTGAGGATATGAAGAAAATTAAAACCAATATCACTTTGTTTGAGATGGCTCAATTGATGAATCAAAAGGATGCCTTGATTAAGGCACTTGCTCCATCAAGCAAAACCAATGATAGAAAAGCTACTGAGTCACACCTTGTATTATGAAAGGATAAAGGAGAGGTTCCTCCTTTTATCTTAACAATTAGGATTGTAGGTAAAAACTTACACAATTGTCTAGTAGACTCAGGTGCATCAGGCAATGTCATACCTTATATGATTTGTCAAAGGTTAGGTTTGAAGCCTACTCCCTCAAATAATACTATGGTTCAATTAGATAGGTCTGAAGTGAATGTGGTAGGCATGCTCCATAATATTCATATCCAGATTGCTTCTAAGCCTAGGATTCAACAATTTGTTGAAATCTATGTGGTTGACATTTTAGATAAATATGGCATGTTATTGGCCAGATATTGGAGCAAGAATTTAAATGGCTATATGGCCACAAATTGCTCTCACATGTGGCTACCTTGGAAAGGGGTGGCCAACCAAATTCATGTTGATAGGGAGCCTAGGCTCAAAGAAATGATTACCGACTATAACAGAACCAATGAAACTCTTTTTACAGAGTCAAAACTAGGGGTCTACACCATAGATATAAAAGGGGCCACCAATAAACCTAAAGATGAAATCCTTTCTAGTAGCCCATTTAATGATGAGAATCTTGTGTGGATACTTAAGTTTGATGGATCCAAGTCAAAATAGGGTTCTGGGGCTGGTATTGAGCTCACTTGTCCTAGAGGTGAACCTTTTCTTATTACCTATAGACTACAATTCCCATGCACCTATAACGTAGCAGAGTATGAAGCTCTAATTTTTGGATTACAGCTAGCTTTGAGTAAGGATGTCAAATGCTTGAAGGTCTTAGGTGACTCAGAGTTAGTGGTCAAACAAGTCAAGGGATAGTACACTTGTCATGACAAAAGGTTAAGTCATTACAAAAATAGGGTTAGAGATCTAATTGATGAGTTTGATGCTTTTAATATTTCTCTAATTTCTAGAAAAGGTAATCGTGTGGTTGATTCCTTGGTAGTTGTTGTAGGTATATTGAGACCCATTGATAATAGAAAGTTTAAAAAGTTTTCAATTGAATTAGTCCCCTATCCTTCCATACCTGATAATGTTAACAATTTGTAGGTATTTGAAAGTGATAGACATATATTTAAATTTGTGACTAATTCAGGTATTTTTGAAAACCAGGTAATCGATGAGGATCAATGATGGCAAGAAAAGGGAGAAGAAGAGAATGAGGAAACTCAAAAAATGAATGATATCCCAAAGGGGGTTATTTCACTTGAGAAGTTATTTGACATTGGCTATGAAAGCAAGAGGTGTGATAAAATTCCTCTCCCAAAAGATGCTTGTGATGTAGTTAACCTTGGGAGTAAAGAAAATCCACATGAGGTATTTATTGCCAAAGCATGCACACACTAGGAGAAAGAAGGGATAGAGCATGCTCTCAGAGACTATGTAGATTGCATTGCATGGAGTTATGAGGACTTAAAGACCTATAATCAAAATATCATCATGCACACTATCCCACTAAAACTGGATTCTAGGCCTTTTAGGCAGAAACAATGATCGATCAACCCACTATTAGAACCCCTAATAGAGAAAGAAGTTAAGAGATTGCTTGATGCAAAAATCATATTTCCTATTAGACATTCTACTTGGGTTGCTAATATTGTGCCTGTTAGGAAGAAGAGTGGGGAGATCAGATTATGTATTGACTTCAGAAATCTCAATAAAGCATCACAAAAGGATAATTACCCTTTGCCTTCTATTGATGAAATTTTACAAATGGTAAATGGTTCTGAGATGATGTCCTTTTTGGATGGTTATTCAGGGTATAACCAGATTCTTATTCATCCTAATGATAGAATGAAAACTACCTTTACCACTAAGTGGGGAACATTTACCTATAAAAGGATACCTTTTGGTTTACTCAATGTAGGCGCGACATTCCAATGCACCATGGACTATGCTTTCAAAGGTCTCATAGGCAAATGCATAATTATTTATGTTGATGACATTCCTATTTTCTCAAAGAAAAGAGAAGATCACATCAAGGACTTGAGAAAAGTACTTCAAAGATGTAGGGAACATGGGATTTTTCTTAATCCTAAAAAGTGTATCTTTAGGGTAACCGAGGGAAAGCTATTGGGGCATGTGATATCGAAAGAAGGAATTTCCATAGACCCCACAAGAATAGAATCAATCCAAAATATCCCCCTCCCACATAGTAAAAAAGAGCTAAGGTCATTCTTTGGTAAAATCAATTTTGTGAGGAAATTTATTTTTGGATTTGCAGAAATAGTAAGGCCATTGAATGATATGCTAAGAAAGGATGTCAATATAAGTTGGACAAGTGAGGCAAGGGAAGCTTTTCAGAATATTAAAGATGCTATCTCTAGTGCACCGGTATTGGTAAGTCCTGACTATACAAAGTCATTCTACATTTACACATTTGCATCTGATCATTCATTTGCAAGTGTGTTGACTCAAAAGAGCGAAGGTAATTCCGAAAATCCCATTGCTTTTATGAGTTCTCCATTAAAGGATGCACAATTGAGGTATACTACTTTGGACAAACAAATGTATGCTTTATTTAAAATGGTAAAAAAGTTTAGACATTATATCTTGCATAGCAGAATTTTTGCTATTGTGCCTGACCCAACAATTAAAACTATGTTTTTGCAGAATGAACTAGGAGAAAAGTGAGGGAAATGGATCTCTACCATACAAGAATTTGACCTTGAGATTCAACCAATGAAACTAGTTCGAGGACAAGGCCTAATGAAAACAATTGCAGAAATTGATCCCCAAATCTCATGTCAACAATATAATGTAGGGGACATCACACATGATGATTGGTATGTGGACATTGTCTATTTTATTTTAAATGGTAAGTGTCCCTCTCACCTTACATCTACATAGAGGAGAGCTCTCAGGTTAACATCTGCAAACTATATGATTAAATCTGGTGCTTTGTACAGGAAGAATCACGAAGGGATTTTCCTTCATTGCTTGAACAAGGAAGAAGCTACCCAAATATTACATGAATTCCATGGTAAGTATGGAATGGGACACGGATCTATGAATGCTACAACACACCAAATTTTGAGAGCAGGATACTATTGGCCCCATATCTTCAAGGATGCCCATTCCCATGTGTGTTCTTGTCACATCTATCAAGTAGCAGCCAATAGGGAAAGAAATGTGGCTATGCCATTACAGCCAGTAGTGGAAATGAGACCATTTACCCAATGGGGATTAGAATTTGTAGGGGTTATCAATCCCAATTCTTTTGCTTCTCATAAGTTCATCCTTACCACCACTGATTATTGTACTAGATGGACTAAAGTAATCCCCACAAAGAATTCCACTAGTGAAGTTGTTATTCAATTTCTAGAGGATCATATTGTAACCAGATTTGGAATGCCTAATTCAATTGTTTGCGATAATGGTTCTACTTTTTCTTCAATTCTTTTTGTAGGTTGGGCTTACGACAACAAGGTGAGCATTAAATTTTTATCTAATTATTATCCTCAAGGTAATGGTTTGGCTGAATCTTCTAATAAAAACTTGTTGTCTATTATTAAGAAATTGCTTGAACGAAATCCTCGTGATTGGCATAACAAATTGAAATTCACACTGTGGGTAGATAGAATAAGAATCAAAGAGTCTATTGGGACATCACCTTATCATTTGGTATATGGGCAAGATCTAATTTTTCCTGCAAATCTGAAATTGCAAACATTACAATTTATGAAAGAATATCTTGAAACTGATGATCAAATTGAAGCTCGTTTAACTCACCTAATGCATTTAGATGAAAAGCGAGAAGAGGCTTTGCTTCATCTTAGCAAACATCAAGACATTGTAAAACGGTGGTTTGACAAAAGAGCTAAAATTAAAACTTTCAAGATTTTTGATTTAGTGTTATTGTGGGATAAGGCTCATGAAAAGAAAGGTGATCATGATAAGTTTGATTGTTTGTGGCTTGGTCCTTACCAAATCTCTGAAATCCTTGGTGAAAATACTTTCAGGTTGAAAACTTTGAATGGAGATGATGTTCACTTGCTTGTGAATGGGTAATTTCTCAAGCACTACTTTCACCCTGTCATGAACCGTTACCCTCCTACCTTATTTAAAGAATATTAATTGATCCTGGAAGATCAATTAATGCCTAATAGAAGGGGCATGACCTTAAAAAAAAATCCTACAAAAATTCAAATAAAATAATTTTATAAGGGATAAGAAATATTAATTATTTAAGGGCTATTTATGGGGTCTAGTAAAAGATAAATTTGAGGAATTATATTTTACAAAATTATAACCATATAGTAAATTAGGTGTAGATTGAGTGGACCCTATGTGGATGGACCTAAAAAGAACTAATGAATTTTTAAATAATTTAGGAGTCATCCTATGTTTTGGGAAGTACTCATGTGGCTACCCTATATTGGTGGGAATCTCCTAACTTATCAAGAATAGTTCTAACCATGTAACTATCCTATGCCTCAATAGTATGAGTTTTGTCACTCACCTCATCCCTAGAGAACCCTTGAAGGACATGATGAAGTCATAATGGTCCTAGGCATATTTTTAATATTATTATAATGTGGCCACTATTTGGCCCATGAGTGGGAAATTTCCCTATAAATAGAAGTCATTTTGGGAGGAAATGACTATCTAGGATCTAGGAGTTCTTAATGGTTCAGGGAGTATGCTCTTCACCTTTGGTGGATTAGAAACCAAAATAATTGAAAGATATCCTAGTTAGAAAATGACATCTAGGAAATCCTGGTGGTCTAGGGAGTATGCTCTCCACCCCTTGGGTGGATCAAAAACTAGAAGACCTAAAAGGGTTTCTTGCTATAGTAAGGATCTAGTTTGGATAATTAGAAGGAGTAAGCAAAGGAGGAAGGACAAGAGGTTATTCTTGTAAGGCAAGCCATAGAGGAAAGAGAAGAACAAGAAACCCAAAGGAGCATCATGCACAATTTTAAGGTTAGAATCACTGCCCCATATTGTGTTTATAAAAATTTTATATTTGAAATCCTTAATATTTCTTACTATGTATGGCTAATAAAATCATTATGAAACAATACTTTCTCTCCGCTCTTGGTTGTTCAAATCTGATAGGATCCTTATAATCTTTTTAAAAATTGATCGAGCATAGTATAGTGCTATTAGAGATCTATATTATTTTATGAGATTGCTTGTTGTTCACAAATACAATAAGATTGTATATGATTTATGGTTCAAATCCAATAATTAAAATATTTATTAGGAGGTTAAGGGTCAACACCCTTAGAACTTTCAAAAAGGACCCCCAACTGGATTAATTACTATGAGGTCTCGACCTGTAGAGGTAAAGCCTTACGCACCTTAGAAAATTGAATGAAGTACCATCATTGATATTGGAGCCCCTTGCACCTTTTAAGGAGTGCTCCACCACCACGTGACCACTGGGTGGTGGTTGATATAAATAAAATAATTCGAGGGCTAACGAAATACCCACATAATGAATATGGGATAACATTTCAAACCTTCCCCACGCTAAACTCTTAGCACAGACCGATTTGCCTTCGCTTGACATGCTCTTTCTTGATATTATGAATATGTTCAAAATAACCCAAGTTTTACTTGGGGAAATCACCTTCGAGCCCTTGCCTATTGGCTCCCATCTCGAACAGGCATCCAACCTGATGATTTTATCTTCTCCACAACTGCCTAGGTTTGGAAAGTATTAGATGTAAATAATAATGGTTGAATACATGATTACATAGAGATGTGAAAGGGAGTAGGTTGAAGACACACCAATCATTAGTAAATTTTTTCTTTAAAAATTGGTCTCATGTAATACAATTATTCAATCCATAGAACAATGTGTATCTTGTTGTTTGACAAAATGCCTCGACCAGTAGGATCCCAAGGAGTGTAGTGATTACAGGATACGAAAAGAGCTCTAAAAATGCACCATCAAACCCTATCAATGATTTGGACCCCCCCAAAAAAAAGAGCCTCTGCAAAATGAAAGAGTGAATTGATTAGTAGAAGCATCGAGTAGGGCAATGTAGAAGTTTTGGATGAGGGTTTGGTGGTTTTCCATGAGCTTTCAAGCTCTGAAAATTTGTTCTGAGCAACCATGGCGTAGGGAATTGAGACTGCTTCACCAGAGGAAAACCATTTTAAAAATACTGTAAAATCATACTACTACCAAGTCCATCTATAGTGAATGCATTGGTAGGGAGATCGAAAAGGACAGATACTGATCTGGACTGAGATTTCTATCTCGAAAGTAGAACTTGTTATCTTTCCCCTATTTAACAGAATTTGTATGATGTAATCTCTTACCCATTTTGATTAGAAATTATCGCTAAACTCTCTACCTGTGTCCTCCGAAATACTATGAGACCCTCCAACCCTGAAGCCATTAGATTATATTGGCATACAAAGGCTTCAGATGCCACTTCAACTTGAAAGATTCAAGTCCACAACACTCAAAGCTTGTTGTAGCTTTGATCAATAGTAATGTATTAGGAGTTTTGGTGACTCCTATGTATCTTCTAGCTATGGATACCAAGCTAGGATAACATCCCTGTTCAACCCACCTCGATGAACGAAAGGGGTATTCCTTGATACGACAATGACTCTAGCTGATGTGCTCCCTGAGACCATTAGTTGTCTATGACACCTCATTGACACCAGACATCAGAAACAAAGGACTGATTATGGTCTCTCAAATTTGATTAACTACCTCGAAACAGTGGTAGATGCCTTATACCCTAATAGATAATTCTTACTCTATAAACTTGACTATGGTATTGATCGAGGACCTCGCTTGGCGACGGTGAAATATGCTAGGGTAAGTATACTCGTTGTTAAGATGTTGTCGTGTGGCCAATCCTAAACCTACGCTCACCACATGTTGATGGTTAATCATCCCCTCCGGATGATCTTTCGGTTGGATCTTCCTTACTTTTATTGAAATATTCTAAGGCTTAGATTGGGAGATCTTATCACCATACCATATTTACTATACAGGTATGATCATTTGATCACATAGAATAAGGATGCCTTTAACACTATCAGTTGTAAGGTTGTACCATAATAGTTCAAAGGATAAAGGGGTTAGGTGAGACTAACCAAGATTTGAATGCGTCTTATGACTTTAGATGACATTAAAGACCCATGTATTGAATATTAGGTAGATATAAAGAATCTAGTCCAGTAACACTTGATGAAATAGAACAGAGGAATGTGTTTCAAAATAATTTCCATAGCTTAAGCGCTATGTTGATGGCATACGTAAATACATTCTAGCTTATCCTGTGAAATAAATAGGATGTTATGGTATCAAGAGAATACTAGTAAGATCATGAGTCCTTTAGGTAGAAGATCATATGTTTTATGTAATACTAGTTTATCTTGTGTATAATATATATAAATATATATATATATATATATATATATATATATATATATATATATATATATATATATATAATTAGAAGATTTGATGTTTTTTCAATGGCTTTGTAAAATGAATGGAAAGTAGAATACCTTGGACTAAGAATGTATAGTAGATTATTCAACGACTTGTTAAATCTAGTGGATTAAATAAATGGAATTAAGAATAGGAATTAAAGGGATTGCACTCTAAATCCAAGGGATTAAATAAAAAAAAGTGAATTTGGGAATTCATTCTTAAGGAAACGGTTATTGATGTATTTAAAGGTATGGGACTTTAAATCCATTACTTCGGGATTGATTATAAATCAAATACAAAGAGTGAATTTGGAATTCATTCTTGAGGGGATTTATAGGGCTCCCTCGAAATATGATATCTCCAAAATATGATCCAATGAATTTTCATGAACAATGTAAGATGATAAATGTCTTAGGAACTAGGGATTCCTTAATGGTATTGTGAATTTTATATTGATGTCATAGAAGAAGGGATTGGGTGATCCCTTAATTACATCAATAGGTCAAAAGGAATTTTTGTATACTTTGACCTATATATTGAAGAAAATGGGCCGGTAGATGTCCTACTATTATTGTAAAGTTTACCATTCAAGTTTATGAAAAAGAGGAAGAAATATTTTGGAGGTTGGGTTTTTCCTGACAGGGTTTTCCTAGGATAAATCTTTGTGTCACCTTATTTTGTGGTTTACTTTATGATATCATGTGAATGTTGCATTTATGATGAACTGAAAATGATAAGTGATAGATGTAATGTTTCCATTTTATGCACTGTAATGTATGTTTAATTTTTAGAATGTATGGATGTTAGAAGATTATGCTCAATTTCCATTAAGTCGATGATTTAATTCAATGGTATCATTTATTTTTGGAATTAAATGAGTAATGATGAATGATGGATGTTTTGTAAAAACAAATTAAAAGAATTTGTTTAATTTATTATAATATTGTGGGATAATTATTTATGAATGATGCACCTTTCCATATGCAACACCATTCATATTCATGTTATAGAAACCAAATCTTAAGGGGATAATTGGATTTATGCTTATTATTGAATGGAACTCTCAACAAGGAAAAATGACCCTAAACTACAAACCAAGATAAACCCTACATTTTAAGCTAAGAATTGGGTGTACAAGATGAAGGGAACACCCTTATGGGACTAGAGGAGTCCTTTTTGGTAATAAACCCAAGATGAGCAAATAAATAGGGTTGCCTAAATGGAGTATGTATCAATAAACTCTAAGAGGCTCAAGGATATATAATCATGTCAAAAAGGATATTCCATGGATTCGTATCACGATAGTGATACGGTTGTCTTAGAACTTTCTTCTAAATAGGATGGATCGGAGCTAAGATTTATGAATAACCATTGGTGTGGTTATTTCATCTATGATGGTTTACCATTGGTGTGGTTCTCCATATTCAAGGCATTCACATGGTCTAGGTGGACCATTTGGTGATTTTCTCCTTTTATGAGGATGAAACCTAATGTTTGGCCATCGTACTCATACCAAGTGGGGTATGAGGGTTTCATAGAAGCTGATCACTTCTACTTGAAGAGACTCTGATAAAGTCTCTATAGCTCCTAAAGCTATTTGCCTTGAAAGTTATAATCTAAATGGAATATGTCTATCCTAAGGCATGATTAGGTCTTTTGCCATATGAAGAAGAATATTTATATATATATATATATATATATATATATATATATATATATATATATATATATATATATATATATATATATATATAATATGGATAAGGAGTAATGAATGGGGTCGTTACAAACCCATGAGGCAACTGAATGCTTGTATAAATTGCACAATGCTTATATATTATATAGATTTGGGTTTTATAGTTTGACTTTAGTGATTGTCTTGTTTTGTCACTTTTGTACGTGGTTTTGCAAGTTTGTTCCTTGTTTTCTCATCGACTTTCCTTTTTTTAGTATAGGGTGTTGCTTTTTATATTCTCATATTGGTTTTCTCCTTTTGTTTGTGGTGATGTTCGTAATGGACACTAACTCATGGTTCCTTTGTTAATTTGTGGTCCTTTGTTAAGTAGGTTGGAATACCTAATCTGAAAGCAAGTAAAATTGGGAAAAGGGATATGGAGTTATTTTGTGATCATGCCTAGATTTTTAGACTAAAATGGTGGAGAGTGGAACAGAGTGGAACAACAAAATATTTTTTTTAAATATGCACATGCAAATCACATATGAAAGGGTATTTCTAGAAGTCCTAAAGGATGAACCCAAAATGCTCCATCTCTAGCTTCAAATACCCATGTGGTGCATAGTTTTTTTTCTTGCAAATCTATAAAAAAGAAAAATAAAAAAAGAAAAAGAAAGAGGCAAGCAAAGGAAAACATGCTAAAATTAGTCACAAAGTTTAGATAAACTCTACCAGGGCTATAGACATCTGACTGGTAGTATGGCTCTATCTGGACATAGCTTGTTCAAAAAGAAAGGCTTTGCAAATTATAAATTAAACACAAGGGTAGTTTAGATAAACTCTATCGGGGCTATACATGCCTGACTGGTAGTAGGGATATGTCTATAAAATGTAAAATAGATGATGAAATACAGACGATTTCAAGTATACAAAATGAATCACTTTTCACACATCGAGCAAAGGCAGATGGATTAGTTATTTTTATCTGAATTTGCTTACCCAACCTTCTTAGGACATCGCTAAATAATAATTATTTTTTTGATATTTTGTGTTCTCATTTCATATTGGGTTCTTCATACGAAATTTTCAAGAGCATTTCCCAACAGAGTCACCATTTGTTGTGGCCCTTGCACAACGTACCCAAAATTTGGGACCCATATTTTATTTTTGTTATTTTTGGGATTGTCATGTTCTCTGAGTGATATTTTTTATAGGTGTATTTAGGTGGTTAGTGTACTTTATTTATTTTTTTTAGAGTGTCTTACGTTGGTTAGGTTATGGTGCTGAGGTTCAAGTCTCATTTTCAATATTTTTGGGTTAGGATTTTTGGGTGAGCTTTCCCTTTGTTTCTAAAATAATTTAAGCATGCAAAATCAAAAAAATATAAAAATATAAAAAAATTAAAAATTAAAGAAATGAAAATAAAATAAAATAAAAGACAAATAATTGTAATAAAAATAAAAAAATTAAAAAATTAAAAAATAAAGCAATGTTTAGTTATATATGGGTACCCCTTATGCATTATTTTATGGGTGATATTATGTTGTAATACTGGACAAAATATGTGTAGATAAGAGCGAGCACGACTACAAAGTAAACATGAAGTGGACACCACAACTGGGCAAATCAACATGGATTATAGAGCTAGGGTGACATGGTGATAGTTTGGGGAACCAACTAGACTAGACATGGGTGATGATGGGAACCACCTAGGATAGACCGAAGGCTTGGCAACAATGGCCTAGATGTGAACACAGTAAATCACCCGATAGTGAATTGGACCCATGGAATTAGATAGGGTATTTATTGGTCGTTGATAGTCATATGCACATAGATACATGGACTTGGGACCACCAACATCCTCTCTTTGCTTTTAATGTTCATTGTTGAGGTGGCATGGTCACTACCGCTCAGAGGAAGACATTGATAATGGTGTTGCAAGATGTGGAAACCATGTATGTGTCATGCCACATCACACAAGGTGAGTGGATACAAATTACATGATGAAGGAGTTTATTAGAAATGATGATTCATGAGAAGATGACCACGTGGGAAGTAGACCACAAATTTAATCATGGAAAAAAAATTGATGGTATGACTTGTGGACAATTGACTGGACTAGACGGTATCATTTGATAGCGCATAACCTATTGGATAAAATTGATAATAACAAACTGTTTTTAAACATTCATCTAGCACATCAGTGCATAAATCCTAAAGTGATATGGAGTATCCCCAATGTAGGAGGAAATCATGGAGACATTAAATTCGATAGTCAGTTACCAAAAATGACTACATGGCCAGCTTGATGGCGTTCAGGGCATGCAGTCTTGTCAAAAGAAATGGGTTGAAGTTTCATAATAATGTAGTGAAAGTTTTGGGTGAGCTAAAGTATGCCAGGTAGAAATGATATCTAGCCAAGATAATGGGGAGATGACGATGGTTATATTTGTGATATTTGGTGTGGCTGATTTCCACTGTGAAAGTAGTAGGGTAATTGATTACTACAATGATGACCAGATGACCATTACGAGTGTAGAGGGAGGTGGAGCATTACAAAACCATGCTAGATGCGAGAGTTGATTTCTCCATATAGCATGTTAGGACTAGAACTATTGACATGCTCATCGAGTATTATTGAAGCTGAAGGGGAGATCATGATCATACAATCAATTTTATGCATATTCGATAGTCTTACACATGACCAATTGACTAAATACTTAATAAAAAGGACGTTACATACCTCAAATATGATGGCAGAGGATCGTATTTAGAAAACATCATCACCTCCTATTACAACATGAATCTATCAGATAAATGCATAGCGATGACAAAATAGGAAAGTACATCCTATCAATGCCTAAAAGAATCAGCTACATCATTGTAACAAGGATAGATTAGCATCTGGATTGTCTATCAGAAGATTTATCAAATGCTCTATATCAGTGCAGGTTCTTGTGGCTAGCATGATTTTGAATCATATTTCTACCTATTATCAATAGTATGGTGGTTGCTTGTGTTTTTTAAGTATAATGAGTGGAGTTTATAGGGTTACGACACGCATGAAAGCATCCTTTTATGATGAAAGTAACATTAGGACATCAAGATGTCATTCAAAACATAGTTCGATATTCCTTCATGATTGCACTATGGATGATAGCATAATGAACAAGAGTTACCTCATCGAAGGTATTGTTAAATAAAGAAGAGCTCGATGTTGTTGTAGTGGATGGTTTTGAGGATGAAAGAAAGAATGATAACCATATCAATGGTCCACTATGATGCAAAATATGAGTTGGATTTTATAAATAACCACATGGAATCTATGATGGTGTAGCAGTAGCTACAAAATATTATCGATCTACAAATGAATACAGTTGTATTTATGGTAGTGTGGGAGTGGTGGATAGTAATGGATGGGAAATAGGTGTCGAGTGGTATGCTACCATCGCTATCATTGACAGGTAGTATAGTCATCACACTACATGAAATGAAGCTTCATATTCGATAATTATTGATGCAACAAAGTTAAAGAGAAACACCAACATTCAAGGCATCAAGGTGTATGTTCGGTGATGCAGACATAGTGGGGTAGTTGATGGCTATCGGGACTAGCAAAGTCAAACCTTGAACACCTGACAGGTCATGTGCCATATGGTATTGGGGAATTTAATCCATAATATCCTAGCCTAGCCACTTATTTTCATAATATTATTTTAATTTATTGTGTTTTATAAGAAAGGCCAACAAAGGTCTTGGCATTATTATTGTGGCAAGGCACCACCATATTTGTGCATGTCTTATAATCATGCATTCAGATGGGTAGAGATGGTTTTGAAAGACATTTTAATGAAAATAATGTAAGTTAGCGGTTATAAAGGAGAACATGTCAAGGCCAAATTAAAATAAGAAATGAATGGATGCATGCAGAAAGACGAAGGGTTTTTGCAAGAATATTTAAAACCAGGTAAGCTAGCGATGCCAAGGGTTGGAATTTTTTTAAAAAAGGACATTATATTTTTTTGGAATACAAATGCTTTTAGAAACTTGCATCTTGTAATTAGAATAAGAGGAGAAACATTTTTTGAGTGTTTGGGCTAACCATATATCTTTAACTTCCATGTTTTTAGGATTATAGATAGTGTTTAATGCAGTTTAATGGTTACACTATTGAATGTTTAAAATCATGGAATTTATTTTTTGCTCCTTAGAATATTACACCTAGTTTATTTTTAACTATGCAAATGCAGCTTTGTTTAAAGTAGGTTACATTAAAAAATTCTCACATATCTGGTTTTGCATGATAGGGTAGCATTATACTAATAGTATTTTGTTTTCCAATATTTTTAGCATTTATTTTTGTTGTTCATTCGATCTTGTTCTATTTTATGTATTTTTCTTCCAAAGAATTATCAAATAATTAGAATCCCAGGGTTTTATTTTACTCCATAAATTCAACCAGGGGATTTTGTAGACACTAGTCATCCAAGTAATTAGTTTTAAAAGGTATTAAGGCAAATAATTATTTGGACATCTTTTTATTTTCAAGGGATAAAATGAATTCATATTGCACAAGTTTTAGCATTCATTAAAATCAAGATAAAATTTATGCTCAAAGGGAGGGTCTACTAACCTACAATTTCACATTAAGGCTTAGATAAAATGAAGTGGATATTCCACAACATTTCCTAAATTTTACATCATAATCTAAAGATAAAAAAAATTGCTGACTTTACTAACATACAATTTTACATTAAAGCACAAATAAAATGAAGTGGATTCTCCACAACACTTGGGTAAAACATTGGTTAGTTTACTATGGTATAAATCATTTTCTCCATTTAATTGTCAACCTGGGATAGCTTGTAAACTTGTAACCATACATAGTATATGCTTATAATCTCCCTTTAATTAGATGAGTCTCTTAGATTCTATGGTTTGGGGGTGTTGTTTCGTTGAAGTTATCATTTATCTTCCAAACCATTAATATAATTTACATTAGCAAATACATGACTAAAATGCCTTGAAATAAAAAATAAACACTTGTTGGAAATTTATAGAAAATAGGGGAAATTGAAGTGTTAAACTAAATTACAAAAAATAAGAAAATGAATTAAAATGATAGAATACAAGTAAAATAAGGGAGGAATATTTTTGAGAGTGGGCCCAAGCTTCCAGCATATTTTACCCACATTATGACATTCACCATATGCTAGTTGAGTTGATCAAAACACTCTAATGAATTGTATTTGGAATTACAAAAAACATTTACAAAGAAAATCCAAGATCTATTTTTTAGGGGTGGCCTACATATTTATAAGATATGTGGCCATGCCCTGTTACATTATGAAAGCAAATCGATTTTTGATTTTTATGTTACAATAATACATAGGAATAAATGAGATAAAGTAAAATATTAAGTTTAGAATATATTCAACGTATTTTGTATAAAAAATTATACGTATGATATTTTTCTCTACCTTATTACGTTGATTTTTATGTGATTTCTAAAAAATAGATAACATATGGTTGTTGATATTTTATTTGGTATGCATCCATCGCTGAAATCATGTTTGCACCCATCACTGATATCATCGTTCTGTTCTACCGACAATAGGGATTGTGCTATAATTTTGTATCAATGGGAATCAAGTGCCTTATCTATAGAAGATAGGAATCAAGAACCAAAATAAAATTTGGGTACCTAACAACAATCAAGCACCCGATAGTCAAGCACAAATGGGAATCAAGCGCTCGATAGTCAAGTGCCAAAAAATAATTAGATGCCTAAATGAGAGTTTGTAACCTGAATTAGTGCTTCATCATTGTTTTGTTGTAGATAATTTTACCATCACAAAACAAAAAGTGCCATGTTCAAATTTAAGAACACAAGCTTATACTGAGAAGGGGGGTGAACAATATAAGATCAAACTTTTACTTTTCTTTCCAAATGATAATAGCAATAATATCAAAGTAGTAAATAAAACAATGCACAACTTATCACACACATGTGAGACACATATTAAATGTGGTTCACCTAATGTGAGCTACGTCCACAAAAAAAATATTTCTTATAAATTTTATCAACCAATGGAACCAATTATCTATTACAATGTTTATGGGAACCAACCCAAAGGAGACACCAATCCCCTATGCTCAAGTTTATGGACATCTATCCACAAGAGACCTTAATCCCCTTTGCTCTAGTACATAGACATTTATCCACAAGAGACGTCAATCCCCTCTACTCTGGTTCATGGACCTCTATCCACAGGAGACCTCAATCCCCTTTGATATATTCTACTTCATGCATTTACCCAAGGCTTGCTCAATTCCATTCCAAAAACTGCTCTCAACTCTACTCAGATCTGCTTCAATTCTATACACAAGACTTGCTCAAATTTGGTTTAAACCTTGCTCTCAACTCTTCTCAAATCTGATGCAAGACTACATACAAGGCTTGCTTCAAATTTTCTTACCAAACCTACTCCAAGCCTACACACAAGGATTTCTCAAATCTAATTCAAGCCTTCTCACAAGGCTCGCTCAAATCTGCTCCAAGCATTCTCACAAGGCTTGCTCAAATCTGCTCCAAGCCTACTCACAAGGCTTGCTCAAATCTACTCAAAAACCTGCTCTCAATTCTACCCAAATCTACACCAAGCCTACTCACAAGGCTTGTTCAAATATGCTTCAATCCTACTCACAAAATCTACTCAAATCAACCTCAAACCTGCTCTGCTCAAATATTCCCAATTTTTGCATACAAATAATTGCTTGTCTTTCCCAAAAGTACTTTCTTTGACTAAAGTAATTCAGACATATTTTACCTAGAATTATTTTTCTTCATGAACATAAAGAGAATGATATGCAATACAAATACTCAATATGTTCTTTTCACATTCATTAAGTCTATTGCTTTCACATGTCCCACATTTATTGCTTTCAAAAGATATCTCTAGTATAACACTTAGTAGTTGACCTTCTTATGTATTTCTCAAAATCAAAACCAATGCACACACTTGCTTCACAAATCTAATTTCTAACACTTGCACATTCACCTCCAATATCACTCAAACCAATGCACAAATTACTTCACAAAACTGCTCTATAACCCTTGCAAGTTAATCTCAATATCAATCAAGGTTAATGCATAAATTTGTTTCACAAAACTGGTCTATAGCTCTTGCAAGTTTATTCCCAATATCACTCAACACAATGCTCAATTATACTCTCAAAACATTACACAAATATTCTTAATTTCATTCAACAATGATGTACAACTAGTTTACAAACCCTAGCACATGTATTTCCAATTTCATTTAATAATGATGCACAACTTGTTCATAAATCCTAGCACGTGTTTCCAATATCATTCAACAATGAAGCACAACTTAGCTTTCAAAATCTAACACAAATATTTTCAAAAATGCACATAAAACTAATCCTTATATCTCCACCTTAATATTCCCTTCAAACAATCCACCTTGAGAAGAAGTTAAAACACCATACCTCTAAATTTTGCTTTGATGAATATGTGCCCTCAAAAACCTGTATAAGAATAATCATCTTTCTTTTGCCATTATAAAAACTCGGTTAGCAAATTTTCTTTTTCAAATAATCCACAAAAATTCTTTCCAAATATGTCCACAAAAAATCTAAAAATAATACCTTGTTCCCCCTTTTTAATTTCTCAAAATAAAGCTTTTAAAAACCTTTACAATTTCTTTTTCTACAAGGAAAAATTACAATTAAATATAAACCATATCACACCTTATCTCTTCTCTTTAACACACAACAATTACAAATATCAAATAGTCCACTCTACATATTATTACTCCTATTCTGAAATAACTATACACATAAACCTTTGCCCTTACAAATACCAAATAATCCACACTACACCTTATTAATCCTATTATGAAATAATCATGCACATAAACCTTTGCCCACAAAAACTTTGTCTTTAATAATTAAATAAATGAATCTAGAAATTATTTCTTTATCAAATAAATCAAACAAACCCAATGAACACAACGATCATGATTTCCTTTGTAATTTAAAACTTACTAAAAAACTTTCATACCTCAACCAAGAGTACGGGAGTTGAAATCACAACCTCTACCTTCATAGAATCCTAGCAATAGCTAGGAAGAAGTGTGAGCTAGCTGCCCATGCAAAACTCAAAGCATGCGAATGGGTTCTTCAATTGCATCCTATGATTTTAGCCTTGCTTAAAACTTTAACAAAGCAGAGCAATCAAGATTTGTCCTCTTGAACTCCTGTTTGCCAATGCCTTAGTGTAGACTATCCTACTACCTAGGCTAGCCACCTAGTTGGGTTAACTAATGCGCTCACTTATATTTATATTTTAATTTCCACCTCTTCCTCAAATGATGTGCACACTCCTCCTTTCTCCTCTTCTGCCCTCTATCATTTTGTGCAAACGAAATCAAAATTTCTTCTTACCTTAAGTGAAATATTTTTCCCTTTTAAATATGCAAATTGATTTCACATGGAGATGTCGACACGATATTAAATTCGAATTTATTTTCTCCATATGCATTTTGGCACCTTTATATTTTTAAAACCTTTATATTATAATATTTAAAAATATTATAATATTGATTCTAAAACCTTGGTCTATTGCATTTTAAATCTTTTTCTCCTCTTGGAATATTTTATTCCAATGTCTCTTAAACCTTGGTCCATTGCATTTTAAATATTTTTCTCCTCTTGGAATATTTTATTCCAATGTCCCTTAAACCTTGGTCCATTGCATTTTAAATATTTTTCTCTTTTAAACTTCTGTCTCAACCAAACCTTGAATAAACCTTTCTTTCTTTATAATATTTAAATTTAAATTTAAATATTATAACCCTTTACTGAATATTGTCTTTGCTTTGCTTCATGCTTTCCTTGGATAAATGCTATTATTTTTGACCTTAAGGATATTTTCCATCCTTATAATCTTTCCATCCTTGAAGAATATTCCTACCTTATGAAATTTTGACATCAATGACTATACACCTTTGACATAAATGACAACTCAATATGCTTAATATTTCCAACAATCTCCCCCTTTGTCATTGATGGTAACCCTTACCAAAAAATATTCTTTTACTTGCAACTGGATTCCAAAAACTGTTCCCCCTGACAAACTGCTTCCCCTTTCTGAATCCTCTTCTCCTTTGAAATTAATGGCAAAGGGCTCCTTAGGGATAAATATAAGATACTTAGCATAGCCCCATAACCACCTCATTTCTTGAGGTGATCAATTTTGGGATGGGAGTAAAGCTACTCCCAACTTACAATGCTCTTATTCTTTTTCAATATTTTTCCAAACTTTTGAATCCATACCTCTTTGAACATTTTGACTATCCTTCTTCTTGCTTGTCCTTGGATGTTCCAAGAATTCTGTTCTACACCACTTTCCTTTATGCCCAAAATTATTGCAATTGTAACATCTAATATTGTAATTCTTGAGAGTTGCAAATGAATTGAAGTTCCTCTTGATGAAGCCAAAATCATTCCTGCTATGAACCCTACAATGTATAGCTCTATGACCAAAATAATTACATGAGTAACAATGTCCTTGGAAGAAGTATTTATCTTGTCTTGGAGAGTGTGGTCTCATAGCTCTTTCCTTACCTTTTCTGTGATGATCTCTGTTCCTTGTTTGTGCATTGTTTTCTTTCTCTTTGATGATTTCACTTCTCAACTCATCATCATAGGTCTTAGGTTCTTCTTCAATCACTTCCTTTGAAACTTATTTTTATTTAGAGCTTGACTCCCCTTTTTGTATATCTTGGCCTTCTTCATAACCTAGTCATGTCTTGATAAATGGAGATCTCTATAATTTGAGAATGTCATCCAAGGTTTTTGAACTTTCCTTAAACCTAGTTAGCTTATCAAGATATTTTACAAGTCCTTTATTTAGAGAGATAACTTCATCTTCTGTATTTTCACACTCTAACTCTTTTGCCTCTAATTTTTTAGCCATACTTTCTTCAATTTTCTTTACCTCTTCAACTCTAACTCTTAATTTGGTGAGATCTTGTAGAAGTATTGCCTTTGTATCCTCATCCTATTGAACTTGAGCCTTCAATATTAAGTTTTATATTTTTAACTCTTCAAGTTCCTTTTCCATATCAACTATAGCTTCTTCTTTCTTTTTTGAATTTTTCTCTATCTCTAGATCTACAATAACAAGAGCATTTTCTTTCTCTTCTACTTGAACTTCAACAAGAGCATCTTCTACTTGGTCTACAATGGGAGTACATTCTTCCTCTTCTATGACCAAAAATAGAATCTCTTATTTTTCACTATTTGAAATACTTTAATCACTCTTGCTGCTTATTCAACATAAAAACTCTTTTTGTAATTTTGAAAGATCTTCTCATGTTTGCCTTGACCATATTTGTTTTACTTTTCATGATAAGATTTTCTTTCTTTATTTTTCTTGTATACCTTTCCATGGATGGTAATGGGTCCTTAGTGTGGTGGGTTCTAAAGTTAGGATCATAGGTAGTGAAAGATAGATTATTTTTTAAAGTAGGGAGAGGGGAGAAGGCAAAATTTTGGATAAATTCATGGGATCAATATCAACCTATCATTGTTGAATTCTTAGAATTAAAACAAGTAAAAGCAACCATGGAAAGTAGGGGTTGGATCTAGACTAAAATTTATTTCAATCCTAGTCAGCTAGGGGATTATAAATTTAAGCAGTTTAAGAAGTTGGATGAGTGGCCAATTCCAATCCCTCGAGATTGATGCCCACCATGACTAAAATCTTGGTAGAAATATTTATCATAGGTAGCGATGAGGAATATGAATTAGCTTGGGGCTATGGGAGCCTTGGATTCTACATAGTGAAGGATGGATATGATAAGATCCTTCCAGAACTTCCTCCTCATGCATATCAAGTTGAGGATTGGAGAAATATTTAATAGTCCAAGGGTTGGCCAAAAGTAAACTTCTTTGCCTATCAATTCATGCACAATGGAATTATTACTTTTGATCATTTGATACGTAGGGGAATCATTGGTCCATCTCAATGCATTTTATGCTACAAGAGTGAGAAAAAATTTGATCACTTGATGTTTGAGTACCTATTCACATGCCACATATAAAAGAATGGTGATTTGAATTGGATTAATATTTGGAAAATATGGAAGGGGTAGATTTAAATATAAATATCTTTATATCCATTGGAATATTAGATTAAAATTTAGTTGGTGGTAAGTGTGGTTGGAGATAAATGAAAATTTTTTTAGATAAACCTTTTCATCCTTAGATGGTGTTTGGTAGGTCATTTGGAGCAAAGTCATAAAAATCATGGCAGTGTATACTAAAGAGGAAATTCAAGCTGATATAGGGACAATGAAGAAGGAAGCTAAAGTGCAAGAGGGGTAGGACAAACCTAGTTGAAAACCATCCCCAAAAGGTTAGATTAAAATTAATATTGATGGAGTTGTAAAGGGTAATCTAGGTAGAGTTGGAATTGGAGTGGTCTATAGAAATCATATTTGGACAATACTCTATTGAGAACTACAAGGCCTAGGCAGGGCCACAAATAATGAAGTAGAAGCCTTAGCTATCAAATATGCTTCTATATGGGTGTTAAGATAAGGTTATAGAAGGATAATGCTAGAATCAAATTCTCAAATATTGGTATGAGCTCTAGATTGTATGAGGAAATTTGCTTTGAAGACATGGAGGTTGAGGATTCTTATCACCCAAGTTAAGGAATTATGGAGGGAATTAGATGATGTGATTCTAGGTATGTGGGTAGATATCTAAATAAAGTAGTAGACTTCCTGGCTAATATGGATATTGAGATGGAGGTAGGGGTTTAGTGGAATAGTGGCATAGCTATTGAGGATAAGAGAATTAGGTAAGTTGATGAGAAAGTCTATAGTTTAGCTAATTTGGATAGCCATTGTAGAAATATGATTTAGGATATTTGGCTCCAATGCATATTTTTTATTATTATTGTAAATAGGTGTTCTTGTCGGCTAATACTAGGAGGAGTCTCATACCAACTTGTAAATGATTTTGTTTTAATATAGGCTTTTCAATTTTTTTTCAAAAAAAATGATATGAGATTTTATAATGCATGGAATAAAATCAACTTTAATGCTTCAAAAAGAAATTAATTTACTCATAATATAAATAGATTCCAAAGAAAATTAAAGGTTTAAGGAGAAGAGAAAATAAAATAAAATAAACAAGCCTATATTGCCCTAAAATTTAGTTTTGGTTTGATAAAGTGATAATTTTAATTTAAAACCAATCTCAGCCTAGCCAATATTTATATAGCCTAAAGTTTGATATTGTGTATTCTTTAGAGGAGAATAAAACTATGAAAATATACCAAGTGCAATCACCATCAACATGCACAAATTGAACATACAAAATTGCAAAAGCCTTGCATTATAAAGATAATTCAAAAGCCTTGCATGATTCAGGTCGCTCCTGCTAGTTTTATTCATGAGCTTGAAAATCTCAGTCCAAAATATTTTTATGGGATGGAAAATTGGAGTATTCAAAATGGAGTCTAGCTAAGTAGGAGACTATTTGTAGACCAAAACAGGAATGTGGTTTGGGTCTTCGTTTGACTTCTCTTTATGGTAAGGCTTTGGCAGCCAAGATTTATTGGAGATGGTGCATTTCTCAAGACCATGCTTGGGCTAAAATTATTTCCTTTAAGTATCTTAATGGGGTCGAGAGCTCTGATATACCTAGATACAATTTTTATGGTAAAGGCTCTTCGATATAGAACACCCTTAAGAAGGGGGTGAATCTTGTTAAGTAAGGATTGTTCTAGATTTATCTCAAAGGCTCGAAGGCTCTTTTTTGACATGATTCTTGGGATGGTTTCCCTATAATTTTATCTATGTTTCCTCATATTCAGGAGCTATGTAATTGTTTCTTAACTTCTGGTTGGTACAAGATGGATTATAAATTTACCAAAAGAGTTGGGTAGGTGGAGGTAGTTTAGTGCAAATATCCTAGAGATTGGCCGACAGGTTGTTCCGTTTAGGATAGAAAAGAGTTGGATCATATTTTGGCTACTAGGGAGTGCTCTTCTTTATAGGACGATGATGTTTTATCTTGGATTTCAGATCCTAGAGGGATTTTCTCAATGACTTATGGTTACTATGTTTTAGATAGGCAACATTTTGGAGATGAGGAAGTTCCTTTGTGGAAATAGGTTTGGAATAAGTGTTCCTGACCAAAATATAATTTCTATTTGTGGTTGGCTACTAGGAAAATGTGTCTTACCTGGGATAATATCCAAAAGAGAGGTTTTCAAGGCCCTTAATTTTATTTCCTTTGTGAGAATAGTGACGAATCTTTTGGGCATTTGCTCTTACAGTGTTCGTTTGTGCAAGAAATTCTTTGGTGGAGGGTGTGGAAATAGTCTTGTTCTCATACCACTTATCTTGTTGAGTTCTAGAGGATTTTAGGAAGACCTCATGATAAGGATTTTTTCTTCAAGTTGCATGGAATATTGGACCCTCATGTATTATATGGAAGATTTAGCTTGAAATAAATAAAAGAATTTTTCAAGGTCGAAAGTTAATTGTTTATCAAATTTGAAAGAGGATTATTGATATGATCCAAAAAATTATTTCTTCTAAATGTTGAATCAATCTTCCTTTGGAGTAGTCTGAGATTTTGATGATGTAGGATTTGGGTTTAGTGGAGAATGGTCCTTGTCCTTCTTTATCGGTCGGGAAGAGAGGCCTCAATCAAAAAGTGTAAAGATATGGCAGATGGCATCCTCCACTTTGGGGATGTTTAATATTAATATTGATGGGTCTTCTAGAGGGAATCTTGGATATGTAGGTATTGGTGGTGTTGGGAGAGATAGTAGTGGTACAACTCTTTTCATTTTCTCCTATTATAAGGAGAAGCAAACTAATAATTATATGGAGGCCCTTGCTATTCATTTTGCTTTGGAAAAAGGTTATGCTCTAGGATGGCATAAGATAATTTGTGAGTCAAAATTTTATATTATTATTAATTTGTTGAAGAATCATAATATTTCTAATGTTCATTGGTATCTTGCAGTAGTGGCTCCGTAGATCATTTAAATTTATCAGCATCTGGAGTTTATTTCCTTTGTTCATATTCCCAGGGAATGGAATAGTGTGGCTGATTGCTTGGAAAAATGGACTTCTAAGATTTAGGAAGACTGGAATGTTAGGGAATGGGACCAGATCCCATTGGATTGTTCTCATCATCTTGATAATTTGCTTGCTACGGATATACCCGATTGAGGTTGTTGTTTATTGGGTGTCATTTGGTTGGGTGCTCGGTGGTTTTGGGGGTTTCTTTCTTCTAGCCCTTTTAAAAGGTTATTATTTTGGGAATATCTATTTCTTGTATGGTTTTCTTGATTCAATAATTTTTTACCAAAAAAATAAAAATAATCATGGAATACATTTGTCTTAAATTTCCCCACTTTGGTGGATTACAAAGATAAAGCTCAAAATAATATTATGTTTGGTTCAAAAAATTCATCCAAACTACAAATAAAAAAGGATCAATGAAGAGACTCAGACTCTTGGACTCACTAATGGATGTTTTTCAACCTTTGTAATTGACTAGTGAGCCCATATTTACACAATTTGATGACACTTCTCATTACTTTTACAATTAATTACTATAAATTTCCATGACATGTGCTCATTGGGATTGCTTTTAACCATACTTTGGTCATGTCTCATTAAATCTCAATTTGTATGATGTTTGGGGTCTCTTGAACCTAATTAGTCAAATGGTTCAATGCTTGGTCTAGAAATCACAAGTGGGTTGGGCATTAATTTTGTTGGATTCCACCACTTGTTAAATTTTGACACTATCTAAGCAATATTAATATCACCATGATGTCCACTTCTTGGAGTCACCTCCTAGTAAAACTTTAGACGTGCATCATTGAATTTCAATTCTATATAAAACTTTGAGATTGCTTGGCTCCAATCATTTTGATTTTTACATTTTATTTTTTTTGGTAAGTAAAAAGCTTCATTATCTTTTGGGTTTTTCAGGTTGACCCAAAACCTGTTACAAAAATCAGCCTTATGTTGAAGCTGCGGATCCTTGACATCCTAAGGACTTTCTATCCTTTACTGCTTCTAGCTAGTCTAGACCACCTATCTATTAAAGGAAAGCAAGCCTTAATCCTACCACCTATCAGAACAGACAAAGATAAGCAAAAATCCCATATACGTAAAACAAAAACTGAAAATAGGCATTCACCTTGAGAGGAAGACTTCCTCTGAACATTACGTAAACCAAAAAGGGAAACAACCAGAGCTTGAGGACCCTTAGGCCTCATCTTTGACATCCTCTTCGAGCTCCTCATCCTTCTCTTCCTCCTCGTCTTCATCAACATCATTGACCTCCACTTTTAGCATGTAACCATTGTTGAAGAAGACCTGAGTCAGAGTGTCATGGGTTTCCTGCATCTGATGGATGATGTTGGCATAGGATTTAAGGACGAAGCATTTCAAGACCATAATTGTAGGTCCTTCATCCTCCAGGTCACTCACACTCACTTTGGAGCTGCCTTGAATTTGCTTGTTTTTTAGCCTTAAGGAGGATCTCATCGCGGGTTCCTCAATCCTTAACCTCTTCCTTGTCGTCCCTCCTTTAATTGTAGGCTCCCCCATGTGTTTCTTTTTTGGAGACACTGAAGTAGGCTTGACGCTGTCGGGGCTAGCCTTAGCCCCTGAACTCTCTGCATGGTGGCTGGGCTGAACTTCCTCGATGATCGAGGGTTCAGGGTTGGGAGCCATGGCCAACACCCACTTATAGATCACTTTAAACAACCCCTGGTGCAGCGGCATAGCAGATCCCCTCTTACTACGACAAGTGTTGATTGTATAGTTCATTGAATTCATCAATAATTATAGTATATTGATCAGGTTCACATCCTGAAAGAAGTTCACGAAGGTGTAATGGAAGCTATGTAGGGTCTTGTTGGGATCCTCCACCGTAACAAATTCCATTACATTTTTCATGACCCCATTCCAAGGGGTGGGCAAATCCATTCTGGTCAGACCATTTTTAGCCTCCTTAAATATTTTGGGATTATCTTTAAATTCCTTCAATTCAACTTCCCAATGGTGCTTCTGATGGTGGATGGAGCATCCTCTCACCATTTTTCCTATCACAATAGTGAGAAAATTGATGTCAATGATAATATCTATGCCATGAATCTCCACCTTCCCATATTCCCATGTTTCCATCATCGCCTAAGTGATATCCTCATCCGCTCCTGAAAAAAGATCAAAAAATTGGGTGAACCTATGCTCAGTCAAGATGGCCTGGGCCACAGGTTCCATGATAACCATTCTGGGTTCCACATACATCATTTTGTTATTCTCAATCCTTTCACTTGTAGCACTCTCAGTCTCGATTATGCTCCACTCCTTTTTGCCTTTTCCTGAGTTGAAAAGGTGGTGGGACTTATAGCCTTTCTGGCATGTAACAAAAACTTCCTTGTTACGAGTGCCAAACCTAGGAAAGGACCACCCAACATATTCCATGTAGATTTGTTGCCATATTGTGGTGCCTATCATTTTTTTTAGTATCCCGCTGAACACCAAGTCCTTATGATGTAGCTCCATAATTTTTGCACATTCGTCGATGCCTTCTTTGTTTGGAGTGCCATGCAAAGGAGATGACCACCCATCTTCCTCCACTCGGATCTCCTGCCAGCTGGCCTTATCTGGCAGCCTCATCATCAGCCCAACAAGCTCCAAGTCATCCTTCTGATCCACTATCTTAACACTTGTAGCACACATGCCGACACTTCCCTTGTTACTCATACCCCCACACTGTGCACTCGTGGCTAGGTTTGACATTCTCTCCTTGGTTGGGATACTCATGCCATAGCTATCCATGTAATCACCTGGACTCTGGCCAATGATTTTTATCCTTTTGCAATGGGGCCGATTACGGTCATGATTATTGTGCATTGGGTATGAGTTAGTTCTATCATGCCTTGGATACTCAGCAATTTGTATCCCGACTTTGGCCTCATTCATAATTTCTATCAGATTTGCCCTAAAATTTAAGGCTCTCAGATTAAGTAGTGTTGTTGAAGACACCTCGTGACCATCATGGGCCACGTGGGACTTGTACTCCTCACCCCTGTCCACCTCAAGAAATGGATCACCTATCATTACAAAGGATTTCTTCCACATCGCATGGCACGCCCCGCGTCCATGTTGTCAGGTTCCCAACATCAACTCCAAGGTTGGCAAGTTTGTCTGTAGTTCTGTTGGCCTCACAAAAAACATGTTGAGCCATCTTATCGTGTCTGTCCTCGAAGAGGATCCTTGCCTCATGGATGATGGCCTCTATCCTCTAGGGAGGTTTTTTGCTATTAGTAAGGAGGTTAATGATGACCATTGAATCCCCTTCAACGATCAACTTGCCCTGCATCTCCTGAACCACCTACAATCCCCTCCACAATGCTCTTGCTTCAATCTCATTATTGGTTCTGATTCCTAATGGTTTAGCAAAGGCCATCACCAGGTTTCCTTGATGATCCCTAACCACACCTCCTACCCCTGCCTATCTAGGATTCTCCTTAGCCACACCGTCAAAATTCAGCTTGATCCAGTCACTAGGGGGTGGCTTCCAAATGATACCAATTCTGGGATTGGGCTTATGAACCAGGGCCACCTCATCCTCAGGAATACCTAGGGATTGAGAGAGTTGCTTTTCAAAAGGAGGAACAACCTGGTTCTCAATAGACATGATGCTAACATTTTCAATCACAAAGCCAAGGATCTTGTTGAGGATAGTCCTAGTATTATGCTTGGATTCGTTAAAGGCTCTATGGTTCCTTTCTAGCCAGATTTTCCAAAGGAAGTGGTGCCAAAAAATTTTCCAAAGAAACTTGAGTTTTGGGCTCACAAAAGGTTGAGGCCATTGTTGAAAAAAATCAATGATTGTAGCCGGTCTAGCCCAAGATATCCTAAAGGCCTGGAATAATTCATCCAGGATTGTTGTTGACACCGAACATTCTATAAAGAGGTGTTGGACCGATTCCCACCTTGCCCTGCACATGTAACACCGGTTAGCAATAGTCATACCTTTCTTAAGCATATTGTCAATGGTAAGGATCTTTCCTTGTATCACAAGCCAGGAGAAAAAGGATATTTTGGGAATCAAACATTTGACCCAAGCCATCTGTGGCTGAGACTGGCGGTCCTTAGGATTTAAGAGCATATTGTAGGCGGTTTTGACCGTGAATTCTCCACTTACAGTTTTTGTCTAGGCTAGATGATCTTCTGCTTCCCTCCTGGGGATGAACTGCTAACCTAAAATAATTTTGAGTTCTTCAGACTCAGCTTCAAAACCTTGAACCCTGATTTGTTTATTTTTACCTTTTCAACTCTACAAGTGGGTTGGTCATTAATTTAACTACATCTACCACTATGCACCTCTATGTTTTTCCAGTCAACATTGAACCTTACATGTTTGTTGCCTTTGAATTCTGAGTACCCATGTCAGATATCCTACAAGGCAAGGTCATAAAAAGCAGGTGTTAGAATTTATTATCATTATTAATTTTTATTTAATATTTTTATTATATTTTAATGTTTGGTTATTATTATTATTATTTTTATTCTTCTCTATGCCTCCTTTATTACATTTTTTGATAATTTTATGTTGTTTTTTGCCTTTCCTCCTTCATCCTTTAGTAATTTTCCATTTTTTGATAACTTCTACATTTTTGACAATCGCTTGCATTTTTGAGAATCTTTTACACTTCCCCAAACATTTTTTTGCAGTTTTCAATGCTAAATTTTAATTACTGTGGTTTTGATTTCATTTCTTTTGATATGTTACATTCCAAATATAGCCTTCGGCTATGTTTCCAAGGAATGAATTATTGATATTTATATGACATGATTTAATTTGGTTTTATTATCTCTTTCATCAATTATTATCCATCAGTTGCAATTTTGCATAAGTGCCCTCACAGCAGGGATCTGCCCTCATTAAGAGGCACCACTTATTAATTGATTTAATATTTCATTAGTATGATGCTTTGTGTGAGATTTAATTTGTGAATTCTATGTTTAATTGTGATAACTGATTGTATTAAGAAGAAAGGCAAGGAGTTGCCCTGCATGGGTTAGCAGAATGAGTGGGACAAGTGCATGAGTGAAAGGTGGACCAAATGACCAAATGGATGATTGTCAAGTTTAGAGAACTCCAAAAAAGGGAGCATAAAATCACCAAGAAGGCCTCCAAGAAGCAAAGGTACACAAAATTCTTCTTCACCTTTAGGAATTAATAGCTATAAACCTGATAATCCATTAATTAAAAAAATGGTGTCTAATACCTCCCAAACTTCCTCCCATGAGAACCTCACACAAAAGGAAACGTGAAGCCCCAAGATCACTAATGAAACCTTACTAGCATTAGTAAAGAGTATTAGGGACATGAATGCCAACATGTCCCAACTATTCGCCAAAAAAAATTGACCAAATCCTACTAGCCCAAACCACTGGAGTACTGAGCATTAGTATGAAGACTATACACACCAAAGAGATCATAATGGTCATCCTCCAAATCCCAATGGACAAAGAAATAATGAGGATCTAGGAAATGAAGAAGTTTTTGAGCAACAAAGGGGTTTTGATAGGCCTTCCCAAATTCGCATCCATAGACAAGGGAATAATGAGGACCAAGATAGGAACAACACTTACCACCAAAGAGGTCCTACTAGAGTCAATTTTCCACACATTGACATGCCCACATTTGAGGGTTATGATCCACATAGGTGGATAGCCAAAATGAAGACATCTTAGAATTATACCAATTATGAGATTAAAAAAAGGTTCCTTTTGCTGCAACCAAATTGGGCATTGAAGCTTATCAATGGTTTACATGGCACAAACACAAGGTGAAAAACAACATCTACTAGAATGAATTCATCGACATATTTTTTCATATATTTAATGAAGGTCCCATAGCTTCCTACACGGTATGATTTTTGTCACTTAAGCAGACGGGATCGGTAGTGGACTATATCTCGGAATTTACTAGTATGCTTCACTATGCAAGACACTTACAACTAGATGTGGTGGTAGTTGCTTTTAGAAATGGGTTGAAGAGAATATTAAAGTCAAAGTGGACTTACAAAATCCATCCAAGATAGATGAGTGTATAAGGATTGCCAAGTTGGCGAAGAAGAAGGTGCAAATGATGATATCTATACGACGTAATTCTTATGGTTAACCTTAATATCACGATAATTATTTTTGCAAAAATGATCAACCATCAAGATATTTTTTCTATAAATGTTGTAATCACCATACAAAATATCAGGCATGTGTACCACAACAGAGCTTTCAAATCGAATATTCTAACAAGAAAAATAAAGAAATAGAGGAGAATAGCTCACTTGATAATTCCCTAGATGAAGACCAAATTGAACACAAGGTGGTTGTAGATGGGGAAGATACTATGGCTATTTTAATACATGCTCTTATGGGGTCATCAGCTCACCATACAATCAAAGTAGAAGTATTCATTCAACTAAGGAAGGTAACTATATTAATTGATTCAAGAAGTACTCATAACTTTATTGACACAAGGCTTGCCAAGGCATCAAACTTGCACATCAACTCCTCCAATCAAGATAAATTTCAAGTTAGAACTGCAAATGGGAGTAGCACTCAATATATAGGTAAAGTATCTTCAATTTTATTACAAATAGGAAGTTATACTTGGCATGATCCTCTTTTTGTTATGAATTTATGGAATTCAGAAGTTATCTTGGGAGTCGCATTGTTAGAACAAATTGAAACCATGGTTGGTTTTAATTACAAGAAGTGATTTGTTGAATGGAAAGAAAATGGGAGGACCATTCACCGCCAAGGAATTCCAACACCTCCATCAAAGATAGTAAGTTCGCACATGTAAAAAATAGTAAGCAAAGGTAGTTATGTTGTTCAGAGAATGAGACTTGGGACCACATTTTTTTCTTTTGTCCCTTGGCCATTCAATTATGGAAATGATTAACAACCTATTTACATCTAATATTCTAACAATTCACTTCCCTTGAGTACGTATGGATGACTTAACCTAGAGTGAATGGATTGGGCAGTTCAATGAAACATATGGCCTTGGTTAGTATCTCTCTGATGCTATGAAATCTATGAAAAAAAAGATTAAAAAAATCTTTAAAGCAATTCATCATAACGTTCAATATACTTGGAAAAAAATTGTAGTCAATATCAAGGAAAATACTTTGTAAACATTGAAGTCACCTCACTAGTATCTCAACAGTGGCATCGTTTACTCTCTACGCTTCAAATACTTATGAATGAATGGAGATGTAGGCATCCATAAGATCCTCGACCTACTATTCAAAGGGATGGACCATGCTAAGCCCCTATTAGAGGTATGGGAAAGATCAACACTAATGGCACATTATAAGGTAATCCAGGAAGGGCAAGTATAGAAAGCATAAGAAGATTCTCATAATGTAGTCATATTTTTCTTTCTACAATGAATCTTGGTGTCCTCTCTAACAATCTAGAAAAAGCATGTCCTATCCTTAGTGGCTTTCAAGAAGCTACTAAGGTTGGTTGGTCTATAGTACAAGTAGAATCAGGCTCACAAGTAACCATTAATTGACTAAAGTTGTCCACTAGGACCTCCTCTTAGGATTGGAAGTTACAATGGGTGATTGAAAAGATACATGCACTTTAGTCTAGATTCATAACAATAGAGTTTCTTCATGCTCCTCAAGAATGAAATAAGATTGTAGATGCTATAGTGGATTGGGCTTTAGAACACAAGGATTCTCCACAATGATAGATACAAAAAACTAGGGAAGATCTATACCATATACTACATATCAAGTCTAATAAATTTGGTTCTTGTATGTCGTAAGTCAAAAGAAAATCATAGATTTATCTATTTTTGTATTAGGAGAATGTGTTTAAGACACAGTTGTTGATCTTTTGTAAAATTTTGGATGAAATCCCAGTTTGCATGGTAGAGCAGATGATGTAGATTTCTTATTTGCTTATAAATAATACAAAAACATTTTTTAACCAAAAAAATATTTGAACATTAGTCTTTTCCTTAAAAGTTGAGAAATCTAACCGATTGAGCTAAAACCATTTGATTCTTGTTTTTGTTTTTTAATACATATTTTTTTATAGTTTCTCTTGTATTTTTCCTTTGTATTTGCTCAAAGTTTCATAAAAACTTATATTTATTCTTTAAATAACAATTTTTATAGATTTTTATTTTTACTTTTAAATACCTCACTTGTCTTAGAAAAAGAATGTGTGAATATTCGTGGAATTTTTCCATTTGAGAAAAATATGCTTATATTTTTTCTCCTTAAAAATATGAATATTAATCGTTTTTGGTAGATATAAATTTTTAATTGTAATGGTTTAAATGATATTGTTAATGAGATTGAATTATAGTTCTTATTGTTTTTTCAAATTTAAATTAAATAAAATTGGTATATGAATAATTATCATTAAAAGTTTATTTGATATGAATAACTCTTCAAGAGCTTGTCCATAAGGTAATTTTTTACATTAATTTTTTTTTTTTTTGGCTTGGAGTCCAAAACAAATTTCTTACTCTTGACAACATGTCTATCGGTGGCCTCATCATCCCCAATCGTTGCTACTTGTATCAATCAGCCTAGGATTCAGTCTTCCACCTTTTCATTGATTGTCCCTTTTATTTCACCATTCTTTTCATGCTCCTTTCAGAGTTCCACATTTCCTGGGCCTTGCCTAGCTTGGTCTCTAAATTACATTCAATGGCCAAATCCTTTTAAACATGTGTGCCTTAAATCCTTTTGGTATTTCTATCTCCCGCACTTCATGTGGTATATCTGGCTTGAAAGTAATATCTGAGCCTTCAATTATTCTTCTATAGATCCTCCCTCAATTCACTCTGAAATCATTTCTTTGGCTACTGAGAATACCTGCCTCATTCCTTCTCCTAAAAACCATAGTCGTGACCTCCAAGACAATATAATTGGTTCCTTTAGCCCTTTTGACTGGCCCGAATCCTCCTGAGTTCCCTAAGATTGATATATTGATGATTCATTGGTCCCCTCCTCCCATTGGATGGCTAAAACTCAATTTTTATGGAGCCACCAAAGGTAATCTTGGCAATGCTACTTTCGAAGGAATCGTAAGACATTGTCGGGAGAAAATTATCCTCATGTTTGTTGAATCCATTCATGTTTGTAATTTTGAAAGATCTTCTTCTCATGTTTGCCTTGACTATATATTTTTTCTTTTCATGATAATATTTTCTTTATTTCTTTTTCTTGTATTCCTTTTCATGGATGGTAATGGGTCCTTAGTGTGGTGGGTTCTAAAGTTAGGATCATAGGTAGTGAAAGATAGATTATTTTTTAAAGTAGGGAGAGGGGAGAAGACACAATTTTAGATAAATTCATGGGATCAATACCAAACTATCATTGTTGAATTCTTAGAATTACAACAAGTAAAAACAACCATGGAAAGTAGGGGTTGGATCTAGACTGAAAGTTATTTTAATACTGGTAAGCTGGGGATTAAGTTTAAGTAGTTTAAGAATTTGGATGAGTGGCAAATTCCAATCCCTCTGATAAGATCCATGAGTGAAGTATGGATATGATAAGATCCTTCCAGAACCTCCTCCTTATGCATATCAAGTTGAGGATTGGAGAAATATTTGATTGTCCAAGGGTTGGCCAAAAGTAAACTTCTTTGCCTATCAATTCATGCACAATGGAATTATTACTTTTGATAATTTGATATGTAGGGGAATCATTGGTCCATCTCAATGCGTTTTATGATACAAGAGTGAGGAAAAATTTGATCACTTGATGTTTGAGTACCTATTCACATGCCACATATAGAATAATGGTGATTTGAACCAGATTAATATTTGGAAAATATGGAAGAAGGGTAGATTTAAATATAAAGCTCTTTGTATCGGTTGGAATCTTAGATTAAAATTTATTTGGTGGTAAGTGTGGTTGGAGATAAATGGAATTTTTTTAGAGAAACCTTTTCATCCTTAGATGGTGTTTGGTAGGTCATTTGGAGCAAAGTCACAAAAATCATGGCAGTGTATACTAAAGAGGAAATTCAGGCTGATATAGGGATGATGAAGAAGGAAGCTAAAGTGCAAGAGAGGTAGGACAAACCTAGTTGAAAACCATCCCCAAAAGGTTAGATTGAAATTAATATTGATGGCGTTGTAAAGGGTAATCTAGGTAGAGTTGGAATTGGAGTGGTCTATAGAAATCATATTTGGACAATACTTTATTGAGAACTACAAGGCCTAGGCAGGGCCACAAATAATGAAGTAGAAGCCTTAGCTATCAAATATGCTTATATCTGGGTGTTAAGATAAGGTTATAGGAGGATAATCCTAGAATCAGATTATCAAATATTTGTAGGATCTTTAGATTGCATGAGGAACTTTGCTTTGAAGACATGGAGGTTGAGGATTCTTATCACCCAAATTAAGGAATTATGGAGGGAATTGGATGATGTGATTCTAGTTATGTGGGTAGATATCTAAATAAAGTAGTAGACTTCCTGGCTAAGATGGGCACTGAGATGGAGGTAGGGGTTTAGTGGAATAGTGGCATTGCTATTGAGGATAAGAGAATTAGGTAAGTTGATGAGAAATTCTAGAGTTTAACTAATTTGGATAGCCATTGTAGAAACATGGTTTAGGATATTTGGCTCCAATGCATATATTTTTTTAATATTCTAAATAGGTGTTCTTGTCAGCTAAAAGTAGGAGGAGTCTCATCCCAACTTGTAAATGATTTTGTTTTAATATAGGCTTTTCAAATTCTTCTTCAAAAAAAATGATATGAGATTTTATAATGCATGGAATAAAATCAACTTTAATGCCTCAAAAATAAATTAATTTACTCCTAATATAAATATATTCCAAAGAAAATTAAATTTTTAAGGATAAGAGAAAAAAAATAAAATAAACAAGCCTATCTTGCCCTAAAATTTAGTTCTGGTTTGATAAAGTGGTAATTTTAATTTAAAACCAATCTTAGCCTAACCAATATTTATATAGCCTAATGTTTGATATTGTGTATTCTTTAGAGGAGAATAAAACTATGAAAATATAGCAAGTGCAACCACCATCAACATGCACAATTTGAACATACATTGCAAAAGCCTTGCATGATTCAAGTCGCTCTTGCTAGTTTTATTCATGAGCTTGAATATCTGTTCAAAATATTTTTATGGGATGAAAATTTTGAGTCTTAAAAATGGAGTCTGGCTAAGTAGGAGACTATTTATAGACCGAAATAGGAAGGTGGTTTGGGTCTTCATTTGAATTTTCTTTATGTTTAGGATTTGGCGGCCAAGTTTTATTAGAGATGGTGTATTTCTCAAGATAATGCTTGGGCTAAAATTATTTTATTTAAGTATATTAATGGGGTTGAGGGCTCTAAGATACCTAGATACAATTTTTCTCATAAAGACTTTTTGATCCGAAACACACTTAAGAAGGGGGTGACTCTTGTTAAGTAAGGATTGTTCTGGATTTGTCTCAAAGGCTCGAAGGCTTTTTTTTGACATGATTCTTGGGATGCTTTCCCTATAATTTTATCTATGTTTCCTCATATTCAGGAGGTATGTAATTGTTTCTTTGTTGCTGGTTGGTACAGGATGATGGATTATAAAGTTACCAAAAGAGTTGTGCAGGTGGAGGTAGTTTAGTGCAAAGATCCTAGAGATTGGTCGATAGGTGGTTCCGTTAAGGAGAGAGAAGAGTTGGCTCATATTTTGGCTATTAGGGAGTGCTCTTATTTATATGATGATGATGTTTTAGCTTGGAGTTATGATCCTAGAGGGGTTTTCTCAATGGCTTCTGGTTTTATATAGGCAACATTTTGGAGATGAGGAAGTTCCTTGGTGGAAACATGTTTGCAATTAGTGTTCCTGACCCAAATATGATTTCTATTTGTGGTTGGATACTAGGAAAAGATGTCTTACCTGGGATAATATCAAAAAGAGAGGTTTTCAAGGCCCTTCATTTTGTTTCCTTTGTGAGAATAGTAACGAATATTTAGGGTATTTGCTCTTATAGTGTTCGTTTGTGCAAGAAATTCTTTGGTGGAGTGTGTGGAAAGAGTCTTGTTCTCATACCTCTTATCTTGTTGAGTTCTAGAGGAGTTTAGGAAGACCTCCTAATAAGGCTTTTTTCTTCAAGTTTCATGGGGTATTGGGCCCTCATGTATTATATGGTAGATTTGGCTTGAAAGAAATCAAATAATTTTTCAAGGTCGAAAGTTAACTGTTTATCAAATTTGGAAGAGGATTATTGATATTATCCAATAAACTATTTTTTTAAAATGTCAGATCAGTCTTTATTTGGAGCAGTCTAAAATTTTGATGATGTAGGACCTGGGTTTAGTGGAGAATGGTCCTCATCCTTCTTTATCGATCGAGAGGAGAGGCCTCAATAAAAAAGTGTAAAGAGATGGTAGATGGTATCCTCCACTTTGGGGGATGTTTAATATTAATACGAATGGCTCTTCCAGAGGGAATCCTAGATATTAAGGTATTGGTGGTGTTGGGAGAGATAGTAGAGGTACAACTCTTTTCATTTTATCGTATTATAAGGAGAAGCAAACTAATAATTATATGGAGGCCCTTGCCATTCATTTTGCTTTGGAAAAAGGTTATTACTATGAGTATAAGGGGAATGGCTCTTCAAAATTGGGATGCACTTTTCTTCTTCGCCACTGTAAATATCAAAACCTGGTTCATACTCTTCTTCCATTGATATCACAAAAATAAGAGCTAGAAATCCAATTTCTAAATTTAAGATGACAAAGATACTAACAAAACAACATATAGCTTTGATATATATAGTTGTTTCAATTTTGAAAAAGCAGCTTTTTTTTATATAAAGTAAACAACATATAACTGTTTCTAAAAAAAAAATTATAATAAAGTAAGGATAAAAATAGATTTGGTAGAGAAATTTATATAATATTATTTTACATATTTTTATCAAATATTATTAATATATTTTTTAAATAATAAAATAAATTTATAAAAAACCATAAAATTAAATTTGATCAAATATAAAAATAAATGAATTTATAAAAATTAAAAAATAAATCTTATAATAATAAACAATTTTTTTTTTTGCTTTTAACTATATTTTAATTTTAATTTTAATTTTTGGTCTTATTTAACATAAATATTAAAATAATAAATAACTTTGTGTTTGTTTTTAGCTGTATTTTTTTTTTTTTTTACAATGATAAAAAAATAATTAAATGGCATGTCACTTCATAAAAATAAATTTAAATAATAAATAACATTTTTTTCCTTTTAGCTTTGTTTTGTTGTTTTTTTTCCCTTTTCTGTTTTTAACACATTTTTCTATTTAACATAAAATAATTATGATTTGTTAAAGAAGATTATTTCTTTTATTTTTTAAATTAAAAAAAATTGAAACAGCCACACAATTTAAAAAAAAAAAATCCTAAAATAATAAATAACTTTTTATTTGCATTTGACTTTGTTCTAGTTTTTTCTTTTTTCCTATTTAACATAAAAAAAATAATTAAATGACACAGTAGTTCATTAAAAAAATAATAATAAATAACTTTTTATTTACTTTTAACTTTGTTTTACTTTTTTTTTAACATAAAAATAATTATAACCTTGATTATAAGATTTTTTTTTTTTTAATAATAATTATGACAATATTATAAGATTATTTGTTTAAAAGACATTTGGTTGTATGAAACACCTAAAATATAATGAATATAAATTAAAAATAATAAATAACTTTTTATTTGTTTTAAACTTTATTTATTTATTTAATATAAAAAAATAATTATGATGATTATTTATTATTTATTTTTTAAATTAGTTATATGAAATTGAAACAGGCCTAATTTTTCATCCCCTTTACATTATGACCACATGGTGGTATTACAACAACCTTGAAAATTATGTATGTATCAAGATTTGAGGAGACTCTTCATTTTTTTTTTTAATTTAGCAAAAAAACCCCTTGAGGGGTCGCCTTGGTCTGAGAAACCATGATCAGGGGGCTTTACACCGTCAAAATCACCCAGGAGTTACGCCCGACCCTGATCACACCAAATTAATCAGCTAGATTTTGGGTACCCAATGTGCATTTGGTATGGTGGAGATTCGAACCAGGGACCTCTCTTGGAGGATTGCCTTACCCTCTCCAACTCACCTACAAGAGGGTTCTTACAAGAGACCAATTAATAAAACAAGGCTTTTTTTGGTATATTCAGATGTGAATTATGTTGTTCAGAGAATGAGACTTGGGACCACATTTTTTTCTTTTGTCCCCTGGTCATTCAATTATGGAAATGATTAACAACGTATTAACATCCAATATTCTGACAATTCACCTCCCTTGAGTACTCATGGATGAATTAACCTAGAGTGAATGGATTGGGTAGTTCAATGAAACATATGGCCTTGGTCAGTATCTCTCTGATGCTATGAAATATATGAAAAAAAAAGATTAAAAAAATATTTAAACTAATTCATCATAATGTTCAATATACTTGGAAAAAAATTGTAGTCATTATCAAAGAAACTACTTTGTAAACATTGAAGTCCCCTCCCTAGTATCTCAACAGTGGCATCGTTTACTCTTTAGGCTTCAAATACTTATGGATGAATGGAGATGTAGGCATCCATAAGATCCTCGACCTACTATTCAAAGGGATGGACCATGGTAAGCCCCTCTTAGAGGTATGGGAAATATCAACACTGATGGCACATTATAAGGTAATCCAGGAAGGGCAAGTGTAGAAAGCATAAGAAGATTCTCATAATGTAGTCATGTTTTTCTTTCTACAAACAATCTTGGTGTCCTCTCTAACAATCTAGCAAAAGCATGTCCTATCCTTAGTGGCTTTCAAGAAACTACTAAGGTTGGTTGGTCTATAGTACAAGTAGAATCAGGCTCACAAGTAACCATTAATTGACTAAAGTTGTCCACTAGGACCTCCTCTTAGGATTGGAAGTTACAAAGGGTGATTGAAAAGATACATACACTTCAGTCTAGATTCATAACAATAGAGTTTATTCATACTCCTCAAGAACGAAATAAGATTGCAGATGCTATAGTGGATTGGGCTTTAGAATACAAGGATTCTCCACAATGATAGATACAAAAAAGTAGGGAAGATCTATATCGTATACTACATATCAAGTCTAATAAATTTATTTATTGTATGTCATAAGTCAAAAGAAAGTCATAGATTTATCTAGTTTTGTATTAGTAGAATGTGTTTAAGATACAATTGTTGATATTTTGTAAAATTTTGGATGAAATCCCAATTTGCATGGTAGAGCAGATGATGTAGATTTCTTAGATGATGTAGATTTCTTAATTGGTTATAATTAATACAAAAAACCTTTTTTAACCAAAAAATATTTGAACATTAGTCTTTTCCTTAAAATTTGAGAAATTTAACTGATTGATCTAATACCATTTGATTCTTGTCTTTGTTTTTTAATACAATTTTTTTTATAGTTTCTCTTGTAGTTTTCCTTTGTATTTTCTCAAAGTTTAATAAAAAGTTATATTTTTTCTTTAAAAATACTTTTTTTGTTGTAATAAATTAACAATTTTTATAGATTTTTATTTTTACTTTTAAATACCTCACTTGTCTTAGAAAAAGGATGTGTGAATATTCATGGAATTTTTCCATTTGAGAAAAATAGGCTTAAATTTTTTCTCCTTAAAAATATGAATATTAATAGTTTTTGGTAGATATAAATTTTTAATTGTAATGGTTTAAATGATATTGTTAATGAGATTGAATTATAGTTCTTATTGTTTTTTCAAATTTAAATAAAATAAAATTGGTATATGAATAATTATCATTAAAAGTTTATTTGATATGAATAACTCTTCAAGAGCTTGTCCATAAGGTAATGTTTTACATTAATTAACTTTTTTTTGGCTTGGAGTCCAAAACAAACTTATTACTCTTGACAACATGTCTATCGGTGGCCTCATCATCCCCAATTGTTGCTACTTGTGTCAGTCAGCCTGGGATTCGGTCTTCCACCTTTTCATTTACTGTCCCTTTTATTTCACCATTCTTTTCATGCTCCTTTCAGAGTTCCACATTTCCTGGGCCTTGCCTAGCTTGGTCTCTAATTTACATTCAATGGATAAATCCTTTAAACATGTGTGCCTTAAATCCCCTTGGTATTTCTGTCTCCCGCACTTCATGTGGTATATCTGTCTTGAAAGTAATAGTCGAGCCTTCAATGATTCTTCCAGATATTCTCCCTCAATTCACTTCGAAATCATTTCTTTGGCTACTAAGAATACCAGCCTCGTTCCTTCTCCTAAAAACCATAGTCGTGGCCTCCAAGCCAATCTAATTGGTTCCATTAACCTTATGATTGGCCCAAATCCTCTTGAGTTCCCTAATATTGATATATTGATGATTCATTGGTTCCCTCCTCCCATTAGATGGCTAAAACTCAATTTTTATTGAGCCACCAAAGGTAATCCTGGCAATGCTAGTTCCAAAGGATTCATAACACATGATAAGGGAAAAATTATCCTCATGTTTGTTGAATCCATTCATGTTTGTACTTTTGAAATATATTCTTCTCATGTTTGCATTGACCATATTTTTTTTCTTTTCATGATAAGATTTTCTTTCTTTATTTTTCTTGTATTCCTTTTCATGGATGGTAATGGGTCCCTAGTGTGGTGGGTTTTAAAGTTAGGATCGTAGGTAGTGAAATATAGGTTATTTTTTAAATTAGAGAGAGGAGATAAGGCACAATTTTAGTTAAATTCATGGGATCAATACCAACCTATCATTGTTGAATTATTAGAATTGCAACAAGTAAAAACAACCATGGAAAGTAGGGGTTGGATCTAGACTGGAAGTTATTTCAATACTAGTCAGTTGGGGGATATTAAGTTTAAGTAGTTTAATAAGTTGGATGAGTGGCCAATTCCAATCCCTCTAGATTGATGCCCACCATGAATAAAATCTTGGTAGTAATATTTATCATAGGTAGAGATGAGGAATATGAATTAGCTTGGGGCTATGGGGACCTTGGAGTCTACATAGTGAAGGATGGATATGATAAGATCCTTCCAGAACCTCCTCCTTATGCATATTGTGTTGAGAATTGGAGAAATATTTGATAGTCCAAAGGTTGGCCAAAAGTAAACTTTTTTGCCTATCAATTCATGCACAATGGAATTATTACTTTTTATAATTTGATACGTAGGAGAATCATTGGTCCATCTCAATGCGTTTTATGCTACAAGAGTGAGGAAAATTTTGATCACTTGATGTTTGAGTACCTATTCACATGCCACATATAAAATAATGGTGATTTAAATTGGATTAATATTTGGAAAATATGGAAGAGGGGTAGATTTAAATATAAAGCTCTTTGTATTGGTTGGAATCTTAGATTAAAATTTAGTTGGTGGTAAGTGGGGTTGGAGATAAATGGTAAAATTTTTAGAGAGACCTTTTCATCCTTAGATGGTGTTTGGTAGGTCATTTGGAGCAAAGTCACAAAAATCATGGCAGTGTATACTAAAGAGAAAATTTAGGCTGATATAGGGACGATGAAGAAGGAAGCTAAAGTGCAAGAGGGGTAGGACAAACCTAGTTGAAAACCATCCCAACAAGGTTAGATTAAAATTAATATCGATGAAGTTGTAAAGGGTAATCTAGGTCGAGTTGGAATTGGAATAGTCTATAGAAATCATATTTGGACAGTACTCTATTAAGAACTACAAGGCCTAGGCAGGTCCACAAATAATAAAGTAGAAGCCTTAGCTATCAAATATGCTTCTATATGGGTGTTAATATAAGGTTATATGAGGATAATCCTAGAATTAGATTCTCAAATATTGGTAGGAGATCTAGATTGCATGAGGAACTTTGCTTTGAATACATGGAGGTTGAGGATTCTTATCACCCAAATTAAGGAATTATGGAGGAAATTAGATGATGTGATTCTAGTTATGTGGGTAGATATATTGTAAAATGCAACGAACAGATTGTATTATTTAGCAGTGGATTAAATAATATAGTAGTAGCCGGGAATAGCACACCGGCGAAACTGAAGAGCGTTACATGGTTGTAACAGCATGCCAAATAAACAAATACAGACAATATAGTAAGTACGCTAACATCCCCCTTTATTACATTATTTGGGTAATGTAATAACTAATAGCTATACTAGACTACTAACATCCCCTTACATCATTTTGCAATACAAAGTGAGCTGTGAAACAATTCAAATTTGACACGTCCAAGTGCCTTAGTGAAAATGTCTGCAACTTGAGCATCGGTGGGAATGTGTTGAAGCTGAATTCGGTGCTTTGGAACTTCATCTCGAATGAAATGACATTGTGTGTCAATGTGCTTTGTTCTTTCATGATGGTTGGATTCTTGACGAGGTTCAGAACACCACGATTGTCGCAAAACAAGTGTATTGGAGATTTTGATGGATGGCCCATACTTGTCAGAATGCGACGTAACCATATCACTTCGCACACAGCTTCACGTGCGGCGCGATATTCTGCCTCTGTTGATGAAATAGCAACCACCTGTTGCTTCTTGCTGTGCCAAGAGACAGGACCGGATCCCAGATGAAAAATGTATCCAGAAGTTGACTTGCGATCATCAAATGATCCGGCATAGTCGGAGTCCGTGTATCCTTGCAAGAAGAATTTGTTGTTCCTCTTGTATTCTAGGCCATATTCCATAGTACCACGGACATAGTGAAGAACACGTTTTCTTGCTTTCCAATGAGTGGTCTTAGGCTCCTGCATGAACCTCGAAAGATAGTTGACGGCAAATACGAGATCCGGCCTAGTATTGGTCGGATATATGAGACTCCCAATCAGCTGTCGATAGAGAGTACCATCTACCGAGGTGAATCATCATATCGCGATAAGCGAAGTCCATTCTCCATTGGAGTTGCCATTGGCTTGCAATCGATCATGCGATATTTTTCCAGCAATGTCTTGGCATATTTTTTCTGAGACACTTTGATGGAGTGCTCCTTCTGGCTGAATTCCAGACCAAGACAGTAATGGAGAAGTCCGAGATCTGTCATCTCAAAATATTTGCACAAGTTTCTTTTGACAGTAGAGATCATAGTTTCTGAACTCCCTGTAATGAGCAGATCATCCACATAGAGTACAAGCAACACTATCTCAGAACCCTGTTTCTTGAAATAGAGGTTTGCATCTCGACGGACATCTCTTAAATCCATGCTTGCATAAGGTGATTGTCCATTTTTATATACCAAGCTCGAGGAGCTTGTTTCAGACCATACAAGGATTTGACCAATTTGCAAACTTTCTGCTCTTGGCCTTCCACTTCAAATCCTTCAGGTTGAGTCATATAGACTTCTTCTTGGAGATCACCATTTAGAAAGGCACTTTTGACATCCATCTGGTGAACTTTCCACCCATATTGTGCTGCCATAGCACACATAACCCGAATTGTGGTCATCCGAGCGGTAGGTGCAAAAGTTTCCTCGTAGTCAATGCCTTCCTTTTGAGCATAGCCCTTTGCAACAAGACGGGCCTTATGCTTATCAATTGTTCCATCTGCCTTGTACTTGACTTTATATACCCATTTGCAGCCAATGGGTTTCTTTCCATGCGGCAGATCAACAAGCTTCCAAGTTTTATTCTTCATCAAAGACTCATACTATGTATCCATAGCGGCCTTCCACTGAGGCTCACTAAGAGCATCTTGCACTGATGCAGGTTCAAGATCATCTATGGTAGACATGAACGCCCTGTCATCATCAATATCCATATCCTCTACTTCTGTACTTGGAGTCACAGAAAGTTCCTCAAAAGATTGACAAAGATCATCAACCTCACCGATTTCTTTGGCTTCTTTTTCCTTTTGAGCCATACTTCGTGTACGAGGTCTATCCAAATTCAAATTGGGAGGAGTGGATAAATTTGCATCTCCGATTGTATTTGTACACCATTTAGGATTCTTCTTCGGTGGAGTTGAAGAAGATGTAGAAGGACCTCCTGTCTGTGTTGACGAAGGAATCTTCTCTTCCTTAGATTCCACAATATCTTGGTGTACTTTAGATGTGCTCTGTGATGTGAAAGCTTCATCAAAGACAACATCTCTGCTGATATGAATTTTCTTGGTCAAAGGATCTATCAACCGATATCCTTTAGAGTGCTCGAGAATAACCAAGAAAAATACATCTCGGTGTTTTCTCATCTAGCTTCTTCCTTTTCTCTTTCGGTATGTGCATGAAAGCGTGACATCCAAAAATACGTAGATGAGATATGGAGGGTTTTCGACCACTCCATGCTTCCTGTGGAGTCATTCCTTTTAGGGCCTTTGTGGGTGCCCTATTCAACGAGATACACTGCGGTGGTGACGGCTTCTGCCCAATATTGTTGCCCAAGAGTAGCTCCTGTGAGCATACAACGAACCATTTCCATGATAGAACGGTTCCTTCTCTCAGCAACTCCATTTTTCTGAGGAGTATAGGCAGTTGTTAAGTGTCTCTTGATTCCATGCTTATCTAGGAATGCAAAAAATTCATTAGAGGTAAACTCTCCCCCTCGATACGAGCGGAGGGTTTTAATAGAAGCTCCGACTCCTTCTCAACGGATTTCTTGAGCTGCTGGAAGAATGCGAAAGCTTCAGATTTCGGTTGGAGAAAGAAAACCCACATCTTTCGTGAGTAGTCATCTACGAATAACTGAAAGTACCTCTTCCCTCCACAAGTGTTGGGTGTGAAAGGACCGCACGGATCGGTGTGAATTAACTCCGAGAGGTTTTCGTGCTCTTGTAGAGCTCTTCTCAAATGGTACTCTATCTTTGCTTTCCTGCCAAGCAGTCAGAGCACACTGGCAATGTGGCAGAAAGGGAAGGAAGACCCTTTACCATCTCATACTTGCTGAGCTCAAGTAAGTAGCCAGAACTAAGATGCCCATATCTCTTGTGCCATAGGGAAGTTGCCTCCTTGGTAGAGACAGTCATGGCAACATGTGGAGTAGAGATAGCATCTAGTGCAAATAAGCCGTGCTTATATGAAGTTGTTGCAATCTGCTTACCCTTCCTGGTAATGGTACAACACTTCTTTCCATTCTCAACACGAAAGTTGACAACCATATTTCTATCCAGGATTTGTGTCACTGACAACAAATTGTTGGCCAATCCCGAAACATAGAGGACTTTGTCAATCTGACACTTGCCATCAGGAAGAGTGACTGAAACTGTACCCTCTCCCTGAACCCTGTAGGTTTTATCATCAGCAATGGTGACAGGTTTGCCCTCTTTGGCCACAAATGATTCAAACCACGATCTGTCGCCAATCATATGTTTGCTAGCTCCAGAATCGACATACCAAATAGGATCCCTCTGTGTGGAATCTGTGGTAGTCATGAGCACCTTGTGTGCCCATTCAGAATCTGAGTCAGATTCTTCAACAACAACATTCACCTGGGGTTGCTTGTTTTTATTTTGTGGTTTGTTTTGGCCTTTCTGCTTGTTCTTATGCCAACACCTGTTGGTGTCATGGTTGTCTTTCTCACAGATCTTGCACCACCTCTTCTTCTGTTGAGGTTGTTTGCCTTTTCCTTTCGTATCCTGTTGAGAATTTCCTCCTTTCTGAAAGTTGCCTCCTTTTTGCCCATTACCTTTCTTCCTAGAACCCTGTCTGTTGGTGTATAGGGCTGTATTGGAAGAATCATCCTTGTGAAGTTGGCGTGCCTCCTGTTGTTGAAGCAGATTGACCAACTCGATGTAGGTAATTTGTCGTTGAGACACCTGGATGGAGGTTATCAACATATCAAATGAAGAAGGTAAAGCTCTCATCACAAGTGAAATGAGAAGCTTTTCGTCCACAGTATCTCCCAAAGAACTCAATTTCTCTTTCAACTCAGACACTCTGCATAGAAAGAGTTCAACTGTTTCACCCTGTCTCAAACTCAGGTTATGAAGTTGTTGTTGAAGATGAAGAATGGTGGAATCATTCTTTCCCTCATAGATGGTTCTAAGGGCATCCCATGCCTCTTTACCACTTGCTTTGTCAGCTATATGAGGTTGCACTTCATCCGAAACAACAAACAAAATGAGCACCTTTGCTCGACTGTCTTTCTTGTCAAAAGCTATCTGATCTGCGGAAGGACCTGTGGATCCTGTTGTTGGTGAAGGCCTAGTTGCTACTCGAGTAACAATATCCCACAAATCTTCCATTTGGAGAATTGCCTTCATCTTATGTTTCCATGGTGTATAATTTGGACCTTTCAATAAGCGATGCGGATCGGTCATCAACTTTGCAACAACGGCCATAGTGAAGGTTCCTTATATCACCAATTGGTCCCCCTTTCGATATACCTTTTGCTAGGCCAATATACCGTACAAAATACCCGCCCTTACGTGAGGGAAACTATAGGTATTTAGAAAGATCAACAAAAATCACCCGCCCTTACGTGAGGGAGACTATAGGTGAGTTTTAGAGATCATACGATACGTGGAACATAAGCGGTGCTGAAAGGGAATCGCCTTGTTGATGGCACCTACCATAGAAGATTCTTCTCATGCGTGGGGCGTAACTTCCCCTAAACACTATGAAGAATACTTCGTCAGGATTTACGCCTAAACACAAGTGCGATAAAGGGTAGTGGATGGAGTAAAAAAATGCAAAAATGGCTAACTTATCTCTCCCCGACGATTTATAGAGAACAAGCTCAGACGTCGTTGTAGCAGCTATATTAGGCGGCGGATACAGTAGCCAAATCACGACAGCTTTACCTGTAAGTGCTGGCCAGAGGTATCACAAATACCGAACAGTTGCGGTGCAATAAATTGCACGGATGGGTTTTAATTATTCGGGGACTTAGGGAGTGATTTGATTTTAATTTTTAATGTTATAGTGCAAAAATGAAATATGCAACATACAACAAAAAAAATGCCCACAAGAATAACCCACAAGGTGTCGGTCACAGCCGAAAATGCACCTTTTACAATTCGCCAAATTGCTCTTTTCAAAAAATTACTCACAATCCCCCTTTGATTTTTTTGAAAAAAATATCCCCCCTTAAAAAAATTTCTTTAACAAAGCATTTTTAATAATTATTATATATTTAAAATTAAAATAAATAATTTTAATTTATATAGTTTTAAAACTTATAAAAAAATAAATTAAAATTAAAATTTTAATTTATAAAGTTAAAAAACTATATAAAAAAATTAAAATTAAAAATTTTAATTAAAAAATAATAATTAAAAAAATAACTTTGAAAAAAAATTTATACCTTGGGGGGAGTCGGCGGGATTTGAACCCCCGACCTGCAGGCTCCCTGAGCCTTACCGCACGGCTCACGACCACGTGAGCCAGCGGGCTGATCCGAGAGGATCAGTCGACCTCCTCCCTTTTCAACCCCGAATGGTCCTCCTCCTCGGCCTCACGCACTGCTGCTCTGCGGCTCCCGGCACTCTGTGCTCTGTGCTGCTCTGCGGATCCCGCTGCGTTTTTTTTTTTTTTTTTTTAAATTCGCGGGGGGGTGCCTTTCGCGCAGAGTGGGTGGGCGGGGGGGTGGCATTGGGGAGCGTGCACGATTGCGCGTCGTCTCCGCCAACGGGGGGGTGGCCCTTCCCACCTTCGCGTCCGCGCGCGGTGGACGTTTCCCTCGCGCGGACAGCGGGAGCGGGGGAGGGGTTGCGCGACGGACTGACGTCCGTGCGCAGGGACAGTGCTGCGTCCTCCGGGATGCGCGCTGTACCTCCGCCTTGCGTCCTTCGACTGGAGCCTACGTCCAGTCATGGGGACAGCACTGCGTCCTCCGGGACGCGCGCCCTACCTCCGCCCTACGTTTGCGTCCAGTCGCACGCGACGCAGCCTGCGTGGACGCGCTGCGTTCCAGGCTGCGGAGCGTTCCAGACTGCGCGCATGTTTTTTTTTTTTCTTCGACTACGGAGAATTGCGGCTGCGTCCGCTAAAATTTTTTTTTTTCAAAAACAAATTTTGTTGCGGTGTGCCGTAGTCACGCCCAGCGAGGAAAACAAATTTCCTTCGCTTCCAGCACCAACTCCTTCCTCCGTCTACGCACGAAAAAAAAATTCCTCTTTTTTCTTTTACTCGCACTGCTGCGCGGCAGGGAGAGGACCTTGCGCATAGGCTGAGAAAAAAATCACGCCCAAAAAAAAATTATGAACAGCTCTGATGCCATGTAAAATGCAACGAACAGATTGTATTATTTAGCAGTGGATTAAATAATACAGTAGTAGCCGGGAATAGCACACCGGCGGAACTGAAGAGTGTTACATGGTTGTAACAGCATGCTAAATAAACAAATACAGACAATATAGTAAGTACGCTAACATATCTAAATAAATTAGTAGACTTCTTGGCTAAGATGGGTACTGAGATGGAGGTAGGGGTTTAGTGGAATAGTGGCATAGCTATTGAGGATAAGAGAATTATGTAAGTTGATGAGAAAGTCTAGAGTCAATTTTCCATGCATTGACATGCCTACCTTTGAGGGTTATGATCCACATAGGTAGATAGCCAAAATGGAAGAAATTTTAGAATTATACCAACTTTGAGATTAAAAAAGGTTCATTTTGTTGCAACCAAATTGGGCACTGAAGCTTATCAATGGTTTACATGGCACAAACACGAGGTGGGAAACAACATCTATTGGAATGAATTCATCGACATATTTCTTCATAGATTTAATGAAGGTCCCACATATTCCTACACCGTACGATTGTTTTCACTTAAGCAGATGGGATTGGTAGTGGACTATATCTCAGAATTTACTAGTATGCTTCACTATGCAAGATACTTACAACCAGATGTGGTGGTAGTTGCTTTTAGAAACAAGTTGAAAGAGAATATTAAAGTCGAAGTGGAATTACAAAATCCATCTAAGATAGATGAGTGTATAAGGATTGCCAAGTTGTCGTAGAAGAAGGTGCAAATGGCGATATCTATACAACGTAATTCCTATGGTCAACCTCAATATCACAACAACTCTTTTCGCATAAATGATCAACCATAAAGATACTTTTACTATAAATGTCATAATCACCATCCAAAATATCAAGCATGCGTACCACGATAGAGCTTTGAAATTGAATATGGTAACAAGGAAAATAAATAAATAGAGGAGAATAGCTCACCTGATAATTCCCTAGATGAAGACCAAATTGAACACAAGGTGGTTGTAGATGGAGAAGATACTATGGCTATTTCAATATATGCTCTTATACTATCATCAACTCAGCATACAATCAAAGTAGAAGGATTCATTTAACTAAGGAAGGTAACTATATTAATTGATTCAGGAAGTAGTCACAACTTTATTGACACAAGGCTTGCCAAGGCATTAAACTTGCACATCAACTCCTCCAATCAATATAAATTTCAAGTTAGAAATGCAAGTGGGAGTAGCGCTCAATGTATAGGTAAAACATATTCAATTTCATTACAAATAGGAAGTTATACTTGGTAGGGTCCTCTTTTTCTTATGAATTTAGGGAATTCAAAAGTTATCTTGGGAGTTGCATGGTTAGAAAAAATGGAAACCACAGTCGGTTTTAATTACAAGAAGCGTTTTATTGAATGGAAAGAAAATGGGAAGACCATTCACCTCCAAGGAATTCCAACACCTCCATCAAAGATAGTAAGTTCGCACATCATGCAAAAATAGTAAACAAAGGTAGCTATGGATTCTGTGCTCAAATTAATTATATGGAAATGCAAGCACAAGATATGCCAAAAATACAATCAGAATATTTACAAAACATTGTGGCCAACTGTGATAAGGTCTTCGTGGAACCAAAGGGACTACCTCCCAAAATATCCCATGACCATGCCAAACAGTGTCTCAAGAAGGTGATCGACAAGAAAGTGAAATCTTAGTTAGAAATACCAATACTAGATGTACAAGGGCATATATATATCCAATCGGAAGTCATTCTACAAAGAAGAACACACATAATGAGATCTCATCACATCCAAGAATTTCTCATCAAATGGTAGGGCCTACCAAAAGAAGAGGCTACATGGGAACCTAAAAGTATTTTCCAAAAATTTCCAGCATTGAGGACAAAGCTTTCCGAGGAGAGGAGTCGTGTTACATTCTAAACATAGTCGTCGACTATGTTTCCAACGAAGGAATTATTGATATTTATATGACATGATTTAATTCGATTTGATTATCTCTTTCATAAATTATTATCCATCACTTGTGATTTCACATAAGTGCCTTCACGATGGGGATCTGCCCTCCTTAAGAGGCACCACTTATTAATTGATTTAATCTTTCATTAGTCTACTGCTTTATGTGAGATTTAATTTATGAATTCTATTTTTGATTGTGATAACTAAATGTATTAAGGAGAAAGGCAAGAAGTTGCCTTGCATGATATTTGCCCATAAATATTCGAGGTTATGGTTAGAAGATTTCAGCTAAAAACCTGACTTATTTGGATAATTGACTATTGTGCACAAGCCCAAGCAAACAAGAAAAATTTCACCAAAATTTTAAAAAGTGGGTCCCATGTTCATAGAGTCTAGGGTGTGTTGCGTAAGCGCAACAACACCTTCCTTTTTGAAATTGGCTTGGGTGTTGCAGGCTTATGACCTCTTGGTCTTAGAAGGGATTGAAACCATTTTGATGCTTGAAGGCTTTTTGCTTTTGGCATTGGTTTTTCATCATGAAATATTTTTGTTTTATTATAAAATTTTGCTTCATGGTGATAAATTTAGATAAGATAATTTTTACCTTTGAAACTTCTTTTTCTCTACCAAAGTGCACTTTGGTTAAGATTAAAAGGAAAATTATTTCTACATTCTATATGCTTTCATATCACATTATAGATATTAATGTTTTGAATGTTTGTATTATGTAAATGAAGGGTGCTTAAGTGCATAGAATGCCTATATTAAACTTAACAAACCCTAAAAAAACTTGCAACTACCTTATCCTATACTATATATATACCTTATTAAAGATGGTTATACCATTTGACTTCTCATATCGTTTACCTATCTATTATATATATATATATATATATATATATATATATCCTTGAAAGTAAAATGAATCTAATGATTAAGCAAATATCCGTAAGCTTAACAAACCCTCCTTGCAACTACCTTATCCCATACTATATATATATACCTTATTAGAGATGGTTATACCATTTGACTTCTCATATGGTCTACCTATCTATTATATATATATATATCTATTATATATATATATATATATATATATATATATATATATATCCTTGAAAGTCAAATGAATCTAATGATTAAGCAAATATCCTTTGATATAGTTTGTTAACTATTATTGGTTTTTAATTTGATTTCATAGTTTGACTGTGTTAATTCCCTATGGATTTATCACACTATCCATTTAATTTTTGGTCCCAACACAACTTGGGAGAGTGTGTGAGGGGGTGGATGTGTATTTATCACACTATCCATTTAATTTCTGGTCCCACTGCAACTTGGGGGAGTGTGTGAGGGGGTGGGTGTGTGTTTGGTTCCTATTGATAAGCTCAAATATGATCCTTATTAGAGGATATGGTTGGTATGGGGATGCTTAGCCTTGAGTGTCATTTTTGGAATTTTTCACACTAACCTTAGTAAAAAATAAAACTTGATAAATCTAGTTTTTAAAAATTAATTCAGGAGGTCCAAAGTTAAAACCGTTGCGTGGGAGTGTGTGGTGGTTGTTAGTTAAATTTCCTACTAAGACGGGTCATGGTTGGAAAGAAATTGCTCAACCCCTAGTCGTAGGGATTTCTCACACTAACCAAATAAAAAAATTAAAATCAAAATTAAATATTTAAACAACTATTAAATATTTTGATAAATATATTATAAATATTATTTTAATATATGTAATTTAAATATTATCAATAAAATTATTAAAACTATATTTATCCTCTACAATAACTTAGATGAAAAATATTATTTTTAAATAAATGAAATACAACCTATAACTCTAGGGAACATGACACCATTTAATACTTTTCATGAAAAATATTACTTTTAAATAAATGAAATACAATCTATAACTCTCCTGAACATGACACCATTTAATACTTTTCATTTTAATTTATAAAATATGTAAATTTTTTTTTATTAAAAATCATTATTTAGCTTTTAAAATAGCATGCATAAAACTGCCAAATTTTTTTCTTTTATATTTAATAAAATTATAGAATACTATGAGTAATCATATCACTCAAAATAGCAAACAATTTTGCTTTTTGTTCATAAGTCAGCCAACTAATAATGTTCAAGAATTTTCTTGGTTGGTTCATGGGCTGTGACGGATGGAGCAGCAAGGAGGAGGAGTGAGAGGTCTAGGGGCATCAAACCCTAGGTGTGGGACTTCAGAGGGCAGATCAGCAGACGCGGCAGGTGGGGGCTGCGGCGAGATAGCGAGGCCCCCGGGCGGAGGATGTGGACAAGGAAGTTCTATTGGAACCGGTCCAAGGGCGTTGGGCGGATGCGGTTGAAGATTTCTACGAGGGGGACCCGGGACTCTATGCGTCGGGATCAAAGGAAGACCCAAGAAGGAGACAAAGAGAAACATGGCAACTGGAGACCTTCATATCTTAATGCTCTTCGCGGTAAGCAAAAATTATCCGACTCTTGTTTTAATCTAAAATCTGTCAATGGTAGGTTGCACGTCCCGGATTCCTTAGCTCGGCATGTGGCTATGGAGGGCGAGAACATCTTTGGTGGCTAAATTTATGGGGGTGAGGCCGGACATGGAAGTCATAAGGAGATGGGCCATCCAAAAATGGCAGCCAAGGGCCGGTATGATGATTAAGGCTTTACCCAAGAGTTTTCTTTTGGTGACATTTCAATGTGAACGGGACATGGAAAGGACTCTCCAAGGAGGTCCTTGGTTTTTTGGGAAAAGGGGCTTGTATCCGAAGCGTTGGACCCCCGATTTCAACCCCCGGACTCGAGTCTTTGGATTTGGCTCCTATTTGGGTTAAGATGCCAGGATTACCTCTGCTTTTCTGGAACGAACAAATATTGGTTGGGATAGCTACAGAGATTGGAGAACTAATAGCTATTGATCCTGCAACCTTGAGCAAAACAAGACTCCTGTCCGCTCGCATGTGTGTGTTGGCGGACCTGAGTAAAGAGCTCCCTAAATCCATTATTTTGTCGTCTATGTTTGGCCTTCATACTCAGGTATTTGAATATGAAAATATGTCTTTTAAGTGTAGTGTTTGTGGGAAGGTAGGGCACCAGGGTATCCACTTCATTTCCAAGAACCAGCCCCCACTCCAAAATGCGATCCTCAAACCCGAGAATAATATCCCTCCCCCATGAGATCTCCATTCCTACCCAACCTGGGCCTCAAGGACGTGGAGCTCGAAATCCGAATATCGAGAGACCACTGTTCGCCCTATTGTAAGCAAGAGGCAGCGTTTTAACCCTCCTCCCAAAAATTCCTATGCCCCAAAACCCTCTCACGGGGGAGCTGGTCCCTTTGATGGGAACCCTCAAGCTCAACTTTGCTCCTAAGATGATACGACAAGCCTCGAGCCAAATCACAAAGGAAAGAACCCCATAGATCAACGCCATGGGGCAAGTAAGTTTGATTGGGTGATACGGGAGGCCTATGGAGGCTCGGTGGAAGTGGTCCCATGTCTTTGAGAGGAATTTATGGGAAGAAATTCCAAGGAGATCAACATCCCGAGTGGAGAGCGGTTTTGATGCATTAAATCATTTGAAGGGAGATCGGATGGACGGCCAAGAAGTGGAATGCGAGGTAGAGGAGACTCAAGAGAAGGATTTAGAGGAGAAAAATCGAGAGGAAGGAGCGAGGAAACTAATAATACGGGCAAGGATACTCGGGAGGAAGAGGTGAACCACCAAGATCGGTGTAACCCCAAAGCGGGGAAAAAAGAATCTACTAATCAAGAAGCTAAGAGCACGGAATCATCTCCCTTGTCAAAAAGACCGGTTAACCTGGAAAGCAGATTGTTACCCCAAATACCAAGGCCGACCTACCCAAGATGGTTACTAGAAGCCAAGTGAATCCCAAGGAACTTCAACCTAGAGCGGATGTATGGGGATATGGTTCGGTAGGAAGAGGGAAACCTAGCAATGCTGCCTTAAGGCAGAAAGAAGCAGAGCGAGGAGTGGCTGATGGCACTCAAGCAGTATTGCTCTTTGGGGCGAAGGCTCGAGGATCCAAAGCCCATAAATGAAGATCCTTTCATGGAATATTCGTGGGAGTAATCCTACAAAAATAAGAGCTTTGTATGCTCTTAGACAAGAACACAAACCGGATATGATTTTATTGCAAGAAACTAAAATGGAGGAGAGTAGAGTTATTCCTTTTAAGAATAGGACTTGGCGAGAAGGCTGAAGTAGTAGGCCAAGAGGCCACTTGGAGCAGCGGGGAGGGTTCCTGGTTATGTGGAACAAAAATGTGATTGATAGTAGAGTGATTCGAATGTCTAGTTGGTTTATTTGTCTCTTATGTGTGGATAAAACCACACGGGAAGAGTGGATCTTAACGAATGTATATGCTCCGGTTAGACGAGGGATCGAGAAGGGTTCTTTGGAGTCGGCTAGGCTGAATTGAGGGAGACGGTCCCCAACTACCCTTGGATTGTGGCGGGGGATTTCAATTGCTACCTTAATCCTGTAGATAAATTGGGGGGCTCTCAAAGAATAGCTGCTGATATCTACGAGTTTAGAGATTTTGTTGAGCAACATGAGTGATGGATGTGGACTGCGTAGATTCTCCTATACATGGTCTAACAAAAGATTGAAGGAAAACCAAATTCGAGATAAGATTAGATAGGTTTCTTCTTTCTCAAGAATGCCTGGAGAGGTTTGGGGACTCTTCATTAACGGCACTCCCAAGAATCGGGTCCGATCACAACCCAATTCCGTGGGAAACGAGGGGAGGACTCTAAGAAAAGATACATCGAGACCCTTTCGATTCGAACTTATGTGGTTCCAACATCGGGATCTCAAGGATACTGGTTGCCCAATGGTGGGACAAAAAGTATAATGGTTCGAAGCGGCCCAAGTGGCATGTAAACTAAGGAATGTGAAGGCTAACATTAGAGAGTGGAACAAAACTTCCTTTGGCAATATTTTTTGTTAAAAAGGCGAGAACTAAAAGACAAGATCAATGAACTACGGGAGAAGTTGAAGTCGGAGCGACTTACGAGAGGATCGAGAAACCGGGGAGAGGGAGGCATTGGCCGAATACCACACGATGCTAGGATTTGAAGAAACCTTTTGGAGGCGAGAAATCCAGGCTGCGTTGGTTAAAGGAGGGTGACAGAAATACAAAGTTCTTCCATGTCTCTACTCTTCGCCACGGGAGTACTAACAAAATTAAGGAGATCAAGATGGCCGATGGGTCTAACACCAAAGATATGGAAGACATAAGGAGGGAAGCGGTTGAGTACTTTAAATCGTTGCTAGAAGATGTAAATCCGACTATTGAAGAAGAGGACTCTCTGTTGGCAGCCATTCCACCCCTCGTAATGCGATAATCTTAATGGATTCTTACTTAGTCCTTTCACAAAGGAGGAAATCAAGAAGGTCGTTTTTGACATGGATGGTAACGACTCCCCGAGGACCGGATGGCTTCCACTGCAGCTTTCTTCCAGAAGTTTTGGGATATCCTAGGCAATGATGTAGTGGAAGCTATAATTGAGGCTCAAAAGGACATGGAAATCCCAGAAGGAGTTAATGCTACTTTTTTAGTTCTCATCCCTAAACTAGTGGGAGCAATGGAATTTTCCGAGTTTCGCCCTATCGGTTTATGTAACACTACGATGAAGATTCTCACAAAAACAATCGCCAATAGAGTTGAAGGTTATCCTTCCTTTCATCATTGATATGAACCAAGGTGGCTTTGTGAAAGGGCGACAAATATTGGATGGTATCATCACAATTCATGAGGTTATTCATTCAATGGTGACTAGTAAGGAAGCGGGTATGTTACTAAAGCTTGATATGAATAAAGCCTACGACCGGGTCTCATGGCGGTTCCTCACCAAGATTTTGGGTAAGTTTGGTTTACTGTCCCCGGTGGATTAAGTTGATTTTTAGTTGTATCTCTACTACAAGATTTTCTGTCATGGTGAATGGGTCACCCTCCGGTTACTTTAAGAGTGAAAGGGGGTTGCGACAAGGAGATCCTTTGTCTCCATACTTGTTTATTATTTTAGCGGAAGCATTGGGTAGGAACATTTCAGCGGCGGTGGCAGATGGTCAATTGGAAGGTTTTAAACCGGCCTCAACGAGCGAGGCCGGTGTCTCACCAACGGTTTGTGGATGATACAATCATTGTGTCCAAAGCCTCGGTGCCTCAAGCTAGGAAGTTGAAGAGAATTCTAACCAAGTATGAGACGGAAGCGGAGACGGTACATAAACTATAAGAAGAGTAGCATCTATTTCTTTAACACGCCTGGTGGGAGGGAGGAAAGAATAGCTAACCTCTTCGGTTGTGGAAAGGAGCTTCTACCGGCAACTTATCTAGGTATGCCTATGTTCGAAGGAAGAATGAAGGCTACTTTGTGGAACTCAGTCATTGACAGGATCTCCAAAAAGTTAGCGGGGTGGAAGGGCGGCCTTCTCGGCTCCGCGAGAAAAGCCTTATTAGTTCAAACTACTTTACGAGCATTCCAATTTCTTGCATGTCTCTATTTAGAATGCCTGCAAAGGTCCGAGCTACATTGGAGCTAATTCAACGCAACTTCTTGTGGTCAGGTTCAGAGGAGAGAAAGAGAATTTCGTTGGTAGCATGGAATCGGGTGTGTGCAAGCAAGGATCAGGGGGGCCTGGGGTTAAAGAGAATGAAAGAATTGAATCAAGCTACGATTGGCAAACGAGTATGGAGATTTATCAATAATGATCAATTGGGATGGGTAAAACTTCTTAAGGCAAAATATATCGGAAATAATCGGGACTTCTGAAAGTGATAATCTTCCTAGAGGATCCTATTTTTGGAATTGTTTGCTCGAATGTCGGGAGGTAGTCAGGAAAGGCATCAGATGGAGAATTGGTAATGGAAGACAAGTGGACTTTTGGAAAGACCCGTGGTTGGAAGAGGCCCCTATGAAAGATAACTTAGACCTTCAGGTCCTCCAACATAAACTTTCGAAGGAAATGGGAGGAAAAGTAGGGGATTTTATTCTTTGTAGCACGGGAAACTTCTTCTTGGAAGAAAATCACGAGTTCATAATCCGTCGAGCAAGAGAAGGTGGCCCTAACCAAACTCAATGATGCTTTAAGGGTGTTCCCGATCATTCACTGGGGAGGAAGAGACAAGGCGATTTGGGGCAAAACTACAAGTGGGATCTATTCGAGTAAAAGCGCCTATAAGTTAATCCACTCGGGATTCAATGGGTGGACTCCGACTTACGTTATTTGGTTAAATAATTTAACCCCAAAAATAGCTTTCTTCTTTTGGTTGGCGGTTCAAAATAAGATCCCGACAACGAGATAATCTGCAAAGGAGAGGTTTCCAATTCATCAATCGATGTATCTTGTGTGAGAAAGCAATAGAATCCGTAAGTCATATATTTCTAACTTGTGATTTTTCTTGTACGAGTCTTCCAAATGATCTGTCCAAATTTCATATAGATTGGAGTCTGTCCAAATAGCATGTCGACTTACGCATACGGTGGGCTTCCCCCTTCAGGGCAAAGCTTTTGACTTGGCTGCGGAAGCTCGGCTTACCCCATTTTTTATGGGGGATATGGAATGAGAGAAATAAGAGAGTATTTAAAGGACGTAAGAAAGATCCCGGGTTATGTGGTAATAAAATAATCGAGCTTTGAAAGAAAAGCTGGAAAACTTTCTTCTTCAAAAATGAGACCATGTCTCTAAGGGAAAGGAGGATTTTGCGGAGCCGGGAGAGGAACTTCCAGGACCTAGACATTACAACCAACCCACGGGATGGTGTCAAGTGGATACCCCCCACACAAAAGTGGGTTAAGTTTAATTTTGACGGGGCGGCTAAAAGGAAATCCGGGGCTGCGGGAGCGAGGAGGAGTTTTGAGAAATGAGGAAGGAAAAGTGGTCCTTGCCTTTGCGAAACCTTTGGGAACTCAAACAAATCATTTTGCGAAGCCCGAGCTCGCATGCGAGGCAATGAGAATTGCCGGACTTGAGGGTTATAAGGAAGTTATCTTTGAAGGGGATTAGCTTAATATAATCAAGGCAATTAAGGAGGATAAAGACCCCAGTTGGACCATATTGGAGCTTATCCTAGAAGCAAAGATTCATAAATCTCATTTGGTTAATGCCCGAATCCAACACACCTTCGAGAGAAGGGAACCGAGCGGCGGATCTAATGGCAAATATTGCGGTTTACGTTGGGGAGATGCAAATTTGGAAGGATAACTTCCCTCAAGAACTATTGGTGTTGGTTGCTAGAGAAGAGCTAAGATCAAACCTGTTAGAGCATCAGGAGATCGGAGGGGCTGATGATGAGTAATCCGACAGATGGAATTAGGCGAGAAAAGGCATCCCATTTCTTTGGGGCACGGGAGGTGACAAGTGTACGAGTACTGACAACCTAGTGTTAGTAAGTGCTAGGTGTTGTTTGGTTTTTGTTTTATCTGAATAGTCAAGCGACAAGTATAGGATTTTGGACTCTAAGTATGGCTTAATGTGAGTCTTAGAAAGATCCATTTTGTATTTTGATTATACGGGCTTGATGCTAGAACCAGCCCATTTTGACTTTGTAAAAGGTTTGTGGACCTTATAACCACCTCTACCTTATACCAAAAAAAAAAATGAGTAATCATATCATATTATATTATATTATATTTTATTATATCTATATATATATATATATATAAAAGCTCCAGTTAATTTTGATTTATGTAAATCCTAAAATGAATTTTAAACGAGGAAAGTAAAGAAATAAAAATAATTAAATAAATTTCAAGCCATCAATACCTACTAATTGGTTTTTTACAAATTTATATTAAGAAATAAAAATTATTAAAATAAATTTGAAATGATGGACGGTTAATAATTTATACAAGGAACCCTCGTATATATGTAGCAATGAGGTCATAGTTTACTGCTACTGACATGTAAATATAAAACTCGTAGAGAAATGCAGTTTTTTTTTTTTAAATAAAAAACGGTACTGAAAAAACTGTGGGTGTTACTGAAAAAACTGTGGGTGTTACTTACCTTTTCCAATCTTCATCTGATTTTTTAAGAAATGCTTGCAGATTTTTGTTTTCTTCTTCTTTTGAAATAGTAGGAAAATGCACCAGAATTTTATTAGTATGAATATAAGGGGAATGGCTCTTAGAAATTGGGATGAACTTGTCTTCTTCGCCACTGTAAATATCAAAACCTGGTTCATACTCTTCTTCCATTGATATCTCAAAAACAAGAGCTAGAAATCCAACTTCTAATTCAAGATGACAAAGATACTAACAAAACAATATATATATATATATATATATATATATATATATATATATATATATATATATATAGTTTTTTCAATTGTGAAAAAGATTTTTTATATATAAGTTAAACAACATTTAACTCATTTCTGAAAAAGTTTTTTTATAATAAAATAAGAAAGATAAAAATAGATTTGCTTGAAAAATTTATATAATATTATTTTACATATTTTTATCAAATATTATTAATATATTTTTTAAATAATAAAATAAATTTATAAAAAAACATAAAATTAAATTTGATCAAATATAAAAATAAATGAATTTATAAAATAAAAAAAATAAATTTTAAAATAATAAATAACTTTTTATTTGCTTTTAACTTTATTTTTATTTATTTTTTATTTACTGTTAACTTTATTTTTATTTATTTTTTTCTTATTTAAGATAAAATAATTTAACCTAATTTATTTATTTATTTTTAAATTTGGTTATATGAAATTACAATGATCCCTACAATAAAAATAAAATAAAATATTAAAGTAATAAATAACTTTGTGTTTGTTTTTAGCTTTTTTTTGTTTTGTTTTAAAAAATAAGTAAATGGCATGTCCGTTCATAAAAATAAATTTAAATAATAAATAACATTTTTTTCTTTTAGCTTTGTTTTGTTGTTTTTTTTTTTCTTTTATGTTTTTAACACATTTTTCTATTTAACATAAAATAATTATGATTTTAAGACACATTTTTGTATACTACATATAATTTGGTTTTTGTATGTAGTAAGTCAAAAGAAAGTCATAGATTTATCTATTTTTGTATTAGGAGAATGTGTTTTTAAAGTTGTTGATATTTTGTAAAATTTTGGATAAAATCTCAGCTTGCATGGTAGAGCAAATGATGTAGATTTCTTATTTGCTTATAATTAATAAAAAACCTTTTTTAACCAAAAAAAAATTGAACATTAGTCTTTTCCTTAAAAGTTGAGAAATCTAACCGATTAAGCTAATACCATTTGATTCTTGTTTTTTTGTTTTTTAATACAATTTTTTTTATAGTTTCTCTTCTAGTTTTCTTTTGTATTTGCTCAAAGTTTCATAAAAACTAATATTTATTCTTTAAAAATACTTTTGTAGTTGTAATAAATTAATAATTTTTATAGATTTTTGTTTTTACTTTTAAATACCTCACTTGTCTTAGAAAATGGATGTGTGAATATTGGTGGAATTTTTCCATTTGAGAAAAATAGGCTTATATTTTTTCTCCTTAAAAATATGAATATTAATATTTTTTGGTAGGTATAAATTTTTAATTGTAATGGTTTAAATGATATTGTTAATGCGATTGAATTATAGTTCTTATTTTACTTTTTCAAATTTAAATTAAATTAAATTGGTGTATGAATAATTATCATTAAAATTTTATTTGATATGAATAACTCTTCAAGAGCTTGTCCATAAGGTAATTTTTTACATTAATTAACTTTTTTTTTGGCTTGGAGTCCAAAACAAAGTTCTTACTCTTGACAACATGTCTATCGATGGCCTCATCATCCCCAATCGTTGCTACTTGTGTCAGTCATCTTGGGATTCGATCTTCCACCTTTTCATTGATTGTCCCTTTTCTTTCACCATTTTTTTCATGCTCCTTTCAGAGTTTCACATTTCCTGGGCCTTGCCTAGCTTGGTCTCTAATTTACATTCAATGGCCAAATGCTTTTAAACATGTGTGCCTTAAATCCCTTTGGTATTACTATCTCTCACACTTCATGTGGTATATCTGGCTTGAAAGTAATAGTCGAGCCTTCAATGATTCTTCTAGAGATCCTCCCTCAATTCACTCCGAAATCATTTCTTTGGCTACTGAGAATACCAACATCGTTCCTTCTCCTACAAACCATAGTCGTGGTCTCCAAGCCAATCTAATTGGTTTCTTTAACCTTCTGACTAGTCCGACTCCTCATGAGTTCCCTAAGATTGATATATTGATGACTCGTTGGTCCCCTACTCCCATTGGATGGCTAAAAATCAATTTTTATGGAGCCACCAAAGGTAATCCTGGCAATGCTAGTTTCGAAGGAATCATAAGACATGATCGCAGGAAAATTATCCTCATGTTTGTTGAATCCATTCATGTTTGTACTTTTGAAATATCTTCTTCTCATGTTTGCCCTGACCATATTTTTTTTCTTTTCATGATAATATTTTATTTCTTTATTTTTATTGTATTCCTTTTCATGGATGGTAATGGGTCCTTAGTGTGGTGGGTTCTAAAGTTAGGATCATAGGTAGTGAAAGATATATTATTTTTTAAAGTAGGGAGAGGGGAGAAGGCATAATTTTAGATAAATTCATGGGATCAATACCAACCTATCATTGTTGAATTATTAGAATTGCAACAAGTAAAAACAACCATGGAAAGTAGGAGTTGGATCTAGACTGAAAGTTATTTCAATACTAGTCAGCTGGGGGATATTAAGTTTAAGTAGTTTAAGAAGTTGGATGAGTGGCCAATTCCAATCCCTCTAGATTTATGCCCACCATGACTAGATTCTTGATAGAAATATTTATCATAGATATAGATGAGGAATATGAATTAGCTTGGGCGTATAGGAACCTTGGAGTCTACATAGTGAAGGATTGATATGATAAGATCCTTCCAAAACATCCTCCTTATGCATATCGAGTTGAGGATTGGAGAAATATTTGATAGTCCAAGGGTTGGCCAAAAGTAAACTTCTTTGCCTATCAATTCATGGACAATGGAATTATTACTTTTTATAATTTGATACGTAGGGGAATCATTGGTCCATCTCAATGCATTTTATGCTACAAGAGTGAGGAAACATTTGATCATTTGATGTTTGAGTACCTATTCACATGCCACATATAGAATAATGGTGATTTGAATCAGATTAATATTTGGAAAATATGGAAGAGGGATAGATTTAAATATAAAGCTCTTTGTATCGGTTGGAATCTTAGATTAAAATTTAGTTGGTAGTAAGTGTGGTTGGAGATAAATGGTAAAAATTATAGAGAAACCTTTTCATCCTTAGATGGTGTTTGGTAGGTCATTTGGAGCAAAGTCACAAAAATTATGGCAATGTATACTAAAGAAGAAACTTAGGCTTATATAGGAACGATGAAGAAGGAAGCTAAAGTGCAAGAGGGGTAAGACAAACCTAGTTGAAAACCATACCCAAAAGGTTAGATTAAAATTAATATTGATGGAGTTGTAAAGGGTAATCTAGGTAGAGTTGGAATTGGAGTGGTCTATAGAAATCATATTTGGACAATACTCTATTGAGAACTACAAGGCTTAGGTAGGGCCACAAATAATGAAGTAGAAGCCTTAGCTATCAAATATGCTTCTATTTGGGTGTTAAGATAAGGTTATATGAGGATAATCCTAGAATTAGATTCTCAAATATTGGTAGGAGCTCTAGATTGCATGAGGAACTTTGCTTTGAAGACATGGAGGTTGAGGATTCTTATCACCCAAATTAAGGAATTATGGAGGAAATTAGATGATGTGATTCTATTTATGTGTGTAGATATCTAAATAAAGTAGTAGACTTCCTGGCTAAGATGGGTACTGATATGGAGGTAGGGGTTTAGTAGAATAGTGGCATAGCTATTGAGGATAAGAGAATTAGGTAATTTGATGAGAAAGTCTAGAGTTTATCTAATTTGGATAGCCATTGTAGAAACATGGTTTAGGATATTTGGATCCAATGCATATCTTTTTTTACTATTGTAAATAGGTGTTCTTGTCAGCTAAAACTAGGAGGAGTCTCATCCCAGCTTGTAAATGATTTTGTTTTAATATAGGCTTTTCAAATTCTTTTAAAAAAAAATGATATGAGATTTTATAATGCATGGAATAAAATCAACTTTAATGCTTCAAAAATAAATTAATTTACTCCTAATATAAATAGATTCCAAATAAAATTAAAGGTTTAAGGAGAAGATAAAAGAAAATAAAATAAACAACCCTATCTTGCTCTAAAATTTAGTTCTGGTTTGATAAAGTGGTAACTTTAATTTAAAACCAATCTCAGCCTAACCAATATTTATATAGCCTAAAGTTTGATATTGTGTATTCTTTAGAGGAGAATAAAACTATGAAAATATACCAAGTGCAACCACCATCAACATGCACAATTTGAACATAAAAAATTGCAAAAGCCTTACATTATAAAGATAATGCAAAAGCCTTGCATGATTCAAGTCGCTCCTGCTAGTTTTATTCATGAGCTTGAATATCTATCCAAAAGATTTTTATGGGATGGAAATTTGGAGTCTTCAAAATGGAGTCTAGCTAAGTAGGAGACTATTTCTAGATCAAAATAGGAAGGTGGTTTGGGTATTCATTTGAATTTTTTTTCTGTTCAGTCTTTGGCAACCAAGCTTTATTAGATATGGTGCATTTCTCAAGATCATGCTTGGGATAAAATTATTTCTTTAAGTATATTAATGGGGTTGAGGGCTCTAAGATACCTAGATACAATTTTTATGGTAAAGGCTCTTTGATTTGGAACACACTTAAGAAGGGGGTGACTCTTGTTAAGTAAATATTGTTTTGGATTTGTCTCAAAGGCTCGAAGGCTATTTTTTGATATGATTTTTGGGATGGTTTCCCTATAATTTTATCTATGTTTCCTCATATTTAGGAAGTATGTAATTTTTTACATTAATTAACTATTTTTTTGGCTTGGAGTCCAAAACAGAGTTCTTACTCTTGACAACATGTCTATCGATGGCCTCATCATCCCCAATCGTTGCTACTTGTGTCGATCAGCCTGGGATTCATTCTTCCACCTTTTCATTGAATGTCCATTTTATTTAACCATTATTTTCATGCTCCTTTCAGATTTCCACATTTCCTAGGCTCTGCCAAGCTTGGTATCTAATTTACATTCAATGACCAAATACTTTTAAACATGTGTGCCTTAAATATCTTTGGTCTTTCTATCTCCCGTAATTCATGTGGTATATCTAGATTGAAATCAATAGTCGAGCCTTTAATGATTCTTCCAGAGATCCTCCCTCAATTCACTTAGAAATACTTTCTTTGGCTACTGAGAACACCAGCCTTGTTCCTTCTCCTAAAAACCATAGTTGTGGCCTCCAAGCCAATCTAATGAATTCCTTTAACCTACTAGCTAGCCTGACTCCTCCTAAGTTCCCTAAGTTTGATAGATTAACAATTCATTGGTCCCCTCCTCTCATTGGATGGATAAAACTCAATATTTATGGAGCCACCAAAGGGAATATTAGCAATGCTAGTTTCAAAGAAATCATAAGACATGATCGAGGTAAAATTATCCTCATGTTTGTTGAATCCATTCGTGTTTGTACTTTTGAAAGATCTTCTTCTCATGTTTTCCTTGACCATATTTTGTTTTCTTTTCATGATAAAATTTTCTTTCTTTCTTTTTATTGTATTTCTTTTCATGTATGGTAATGGGTCCTTAGTGTGGTGGGTTCTAAATTTAGGATCATAGGTAGTGAAAGATAAATTATTTTTTAAAGTAGGGATAGGGGAGAAGGAAACATTTTAGATAAATTCATGGTATCAATACCAAACTATAATTGTTGAATTCTTAGAATTGCAACAAGTAAAAACAACCATGGAAAGTAGGGGTTGGATCTAGACCGAAAGTTATTTCAATACTAGTCAACTGGGGGATATTAAGTTTAAGTATTTTAATAAGTTGGATGAGTGGCCAATTCCAATCCCTCTAGATTGATGACCACCATGACTAAAATCTTGGTAGAAATATTTATCATAGGTAGAGATGAGGAATATGAATTAGCTTGGGGCTATGGGAACCTTGGAGTCTACATAGTGAAGGATGGATATGATAAGATCCTTCCAGAACCTCCTCCTTATGCATATCGAGTTGAGTATTGGAGAAATATTTGATCATGCAAGGGTTGGCAAAAAGTAAACTTCTTTGCCTATCAATTCATGCACAATGGAATTATTACTTTTTATAATTTGATCTTTAGGGGAATCATTGGTCCATCTCAATGCGTTTTATGCTACAAGAGTGAGGAAACATTTGATCACTTGATGCTTGAGTACCTATTAACATGCCACATATAGAATAATGGTGATTTGAATCGCATTAATATTTAGAAAATTGGAAGAGAGGTAGATTTAAATATAAAGCTCTTTATATCGGTTGGAATCTTAGATTAAAATTTAGTTGGTGGTAAGTGTGGTTGGAGATAAATGGTAAAATTTTTAGATAAAAATTTTCATCCTTAGATGGTGTTTGGTAGGTCATTTGGAGCAAAGTCACAAAAATCATGGCAGTGTATACTAAAGAGGAAACTTAGGCTTATATAGGAACGATGAAGAAGGAAGCTAAAGTGCAAGAGGGGGAGGACAAACCTAGTTGAAGACCATCCCCAAAAGGTTAGATTAAAATTAATATTGATGGAGTTGTAAAGGATAATCTAGAGTTGGAATTGGAGTGGTCTATAGAAATCATATTTGGACAATACTCTATTGAGAACTACAAGGCTTAGGTAGGGCCACAAATAATGAAGTAGAAGCCTTATCTATCAAATATGCTTCTATCTGGGTGTTAATATAAGGTTCTAGGAGGATAATCCTAGAATCAGATTCTCAAATATTGGTAGGAGCTCTAGATTGCATGAGGAACTTTTCTTTGAAGACATGGAGGTTGAGGATTCTTATCATCCAAATTAAGGAATTATGGAGGAAATTAGATGATGTGATTATATTTATGTGGGTAGATATCTAAATAAAGTAGTAGAATTCTTGGCTAAAATGGGTACTGAGATGGAGGTAGGGGTTTAGTGGAATAGTGTAATAGCTATTGAGGATAAGAGAATTAGGTAAGTTGATGACAAAGTCTAGAGTTTAGCTAATTTGGATAGCCATTGTAGAAACATGGTTTAGGATATTTGGCTCCAATGCATACCTTTTTTTACTATTGTAAATAGGTGTTCTTGTCGGCTAAGACTAGGAGGAGTCTCATACCGACTTGTAAATGATTTTGTTTTAATATAGGCTTTTCAAATTCTTTTCAAAAAAAATAATATGAGATTTTATAATGCATGGAATAAAATCAACTTTAATGCTTCAACAATAAATTAATTTACTCCTAATATAAATAGATTCCAAAGAAAATTAAAATTTTAAGGAGAAGAGAAAAGACAAGAAAATAAATAAGCCTATCTTGCCCTAAAATTTAGTTCTGGTTTGATAAAGTGGTAATTTTAATTTAAAACCAATCTCAGCCTAACCAATATTTATATAGCCTAAAGTTTGATATTGTGTATTATTTAGAGGAGAATAAAACTATGAAAATATACCAAGTGCAACCACCATCAACATGCACAATTTGAACATACAAAATTGCAAAAGCCTTGCATGATTCAAGTCGCTCCTGCTAGTTTTATTCGTGAGCTTGAATCTTTGTCCAAAATATTTTTATGGGATGGAAATTTGGAGTCTTCAAAATGGAGTCTGGCTAAGTAGGAGACTATTTCTAGACCGAAATAGGAAGGTGGTTTGGGTCTTCATTTGAATTTTCTTTATGTTCAGGCTTTGGCGGCCAAGCTTTATTAGAGATGGTGCATTTCTCAAGATAATGCTTGGGCTAAAATTATTTTCTTTAAGTATATTAATGGGTTTGAGGGCTCTAAGATACCTAGATACAATTTTTCTCATAAAGACTCTTTGATCTGGAGCACACTTATGAAGGGGGTGACTCTTGTTAAGCAAGGATTGTTCTGGATTTGTCTCAAAGGCTCGAAGGCTCTTTTTTGACATGATTCTTGGGATGGTTTCCCTATAATTTTATCTATGTTTCCTCATATTCAAGAGGTATGTAATTGTTTCTTGGCTGCTAGTTGGTACAGGATGATAGATTATAAAGTTACCAAAAGAGTTGGGCAGGTGGAGATAGTTTAGTGTAAAGATCCTAGAGATTGGCCGATAGATGGTTGCGTTAAGGATAGAGAAAAGTTGGCTCATATTTTGGCTACTAGGGAGTGCTCTTATTTATAGGATGATGATGTTTTATATTGGAGTTATGATCCTAGAGGGGTTTTCTCAATGGCTTCTGGTTTTATATAGGCAACATTTTGGAGATGAGGAAGTTCCTTGGTGGAAACATGTTTGCAATTAGTGTTCCTGACCCAAATATGATTTCTATTTGTTGTTGGCTACTAGGAAAATATGTCTTACCTAGGATAATATCAAAAATAAAGGTTTTCAAGGTCCTTAATTTTGTTTCCTTTGTGAGAATAGTGACGAATATTTAGGGCATTTGCTCTTACAATGTTTGTTTGTGCAAGAAATGCTTTGGTGGAGTGTGTGGAAATAGTCGTGTTCTCATACCTCTTATCTTGTTGAGTTCTAGAGGAGTCTAGGAAGACCTCCTGATAAGGCTTTTTTCTTCAAGTTGCATGGGGTATTGGGTCCTCATGTATTATATGGCAGATTTGGCTTGAAAGAAATCAAATAAATTTTCAAGGTCGAAAGTTAACTATTTATCAAATTTGGAAGGATTATTGATATGATCCAATAAACTATTTCTTTTAAATGTTAGATCAGTATTTCTTTGGAGCAGTCTAATATTTTGATGATGTAGGACCTAGGTTTAGTGGAGAATGGTCCTCATCCTTCTTTATCGATCGGGAGGAGAGGCCTCAATCAAAAAGTGTAAAGAGATGGCAGATGTCATCCTCCACTTTGGGGGATGTTTAATATTAATACAGATGGCTCTTCCAGAGGGAATCCTGGATATGTAGGTATTGGTGGTGTTGGGAGAGATAGTAGTGGTACAACTCTTTTCATTTTATCCTATTATAAGGAGAAGCAAACTAATAATTATATGGATGCCCTTGCTATTCATTTTGCTTTAGAAAAAGGTTATGCTCTAGGATGGCAGAAGATAATTTATGAGTTAGACTCTTAGATTATTATTAATTTGTTGAAGACTCATAATATTTCTAATGTTCATTGGTAGCTAGCGTTAGTGGCTCGATAGATCATTCAAATTTATCAACATCTGAATTTTATTTCCTTTGTTCATATTCCCAGGGAATGGAATAGTGTGGCTAATTGCTTGGCAAAATGGGCTTCTAAGTTTTAGGAAGACTGGAATGTTAGGGAATGGGACTAGATCCTATTGGATTGTTCTCATCATTTTGCTAATTTGCTTGCTGCAAATATACCTAGTTGAGGTTTTTGTTTGTTGGGTATCATTTGGTTGTGTGCTCGATGGTTTTGGGGGTATCTTTCTTCAAGCCCTTGTAAAAGGTTATTTTTTTGGGATTCTCTATTTCTTGTTTGGTTTTCTTGATTCAATAATTTTTTACCAAAAAAAAATATAATCATGGAATACATTTGTCTTAAATTTCCTCACTTTGGTGGATTACAAAGATTAAGCTCAAAATAATATTATGTTTGGTTCAAAAAATTCATCCAAACTACAAATAAAAAATGAGCAATGAAGAAACTCAGACTCTTGGACTTGCTAATGGATGTTTTTCAATATTTGTAATTGACTAGTGAGCCCATATTTACATAATTTGATGACACTTATCATTACTTTTACAATTAATTACTATAAATTTCCATGACATGTGCTCGTTGGGATTTATTTTAACCATACTTTGATCATGTCTCATTAAATTTCAATTCATATGATTTTTGGGGTCTCTTGAACCTAATTTATCAAATGGTTCAATGCTTGGTCTAGAAATCACAAGTGGGTTGGGCATTAATTTTTTTGGATTCCACCACTTGTTAAATTTTGACACTGTCTAAGCAATATTAATATCACCATGATGTCCACTTCTTGGAGTCACCTCCTAGTAAAACTTTAGACATGCATCATTGAATTTCAATTCTCTATAAAACTTTGAGATTGCTTGGCTCCAATCATTTTGATTTTTACCTTTTCAATTGCAAGTGGGTTGGTCATTAATTTAACTACATCTAGCACTATGAACCTCTATGTTTTTCTAGCCAACATTAAACATCACATGTTTGTTGTCTTTGAATTCTGAGTACCCATGTTAGATCTCGTACAAGGCAAGTTCATAAAAAGTAGGTGTTAGAATTTATTATAATTATTAATTTTTATTGAATATTTTTATTATATTTCAATGTTTGGTTATTATTATTATTTATTTATTTTTTTGGTAAATAAAAGTCTTCATTAATTACCGGGTTTTGCAGGTTAACCCAAAACCTATTACAATATCCAACCTTCTGCTGAGATTGTAGATCCTAGTCATCCTTGAAACTTTCTTACCAGAACTTGTGTTGAATCCCCTACAACACCTTACTAAAAAACAACACTCATACCTAAACATAACTGTAAACATTACTTACATTGATAGGAAATTGAAGTTTGGAAATTTGCACTTGTGAAACCTGTTGCTTGCCCATTTCCTATTCTCTGTCTAAATCCTCCAAGGCTTACACCCTGTTACCTTCATTTCCAATTTGGTATGATTTAGAGGGAAACCCCATAGTTATTACCAACTCCATGGGAAAAGAACACCCATTCATATTTCTCCTTAACAGGTAGGTTTCTTTTCATGACTAATAATGTTTTCCACTTCACGTGGCATGCCTTGTGTCCAAGTCACCAAACTACCAACATCAACACCTATGTTGGCTAATTTGTCAGCTGACCTATTGACCTCACGGCACACGTGACGAGCCCTCCTATTTTGTCTTGCCGTAAAAAGTATCCTCACTTCACGGATGACTCCCTCGATTCTACATGGAGGTTTTTTCCCATTGGTTAACAGTTTGATGATGTTCATCGAATCACCTTCAATCATAAAGTTACCTTGAGTTGCTTGGGCTACTTGCAACCCTCTCCAAAGGGCTCTAGCTTTTGCTTCATTATTAGTTTTGATTCCCAATGGTTCAACGAAGGCCTTGACCAGATTTTCTTGATGATCCCTGATTATTCCTCCAGCTCCAGCTCTTCCCGGGTTCTCCTTGGATGCACCATCAAAATTTAGTTTAAACCAACCCTGGGGGGGTGGCTCCCAAGAAATCCCATTTTTGGGATTGGGAAAAGGAATGGAAGGTTTGTCCTCAATACCTAAGGCCCAAGCTAATTGTTTTTCTTAGGGAGGAATTGAGTGGTTCTCATCCACTAAGGTGCTAAGGTTTTCTTTCGCAAAGACAATAATCCTATTGAGAATGGTTTTTGGATGTGAATGGTATCCTTAAAGGCTCTATGGTTCCTTTCTAGCCAAATATGCCAGAGAAAATGATGCCAACAGATTTTCCATAGGTACTTAAGTTTTAGGCTAACAAAGGGTTGAGGCCATTGATGGAACACTTCGAATATAAGAGTAGGCTTAACCCACGAGATCCTAAAGGCTTGGAAAAGTTCATCCAGGATGGACTCTACTATCGGACACTCTAGAAATAAGTGTTGGGTTGTATCCCATCCTGCCCTGCACATGTAGCAACAGTTAGCAATAACCATACCTTTGGATAACATATTTTCCATAGTGAGGAATTTTCCTTGAATCACCAGCCATGAAAAAAAGAATATTTTAGGAATTAAGCCTTTGATCCAAACCAAACTCGATTGAAATTGTTGACCTTCCACATTGAGAAGAAAATTATAGGCAGACTTAACTGTGAAGTCACCACTTTTAGTCTCAGCCCAAACAATGTGATCTGCATCCTCTCTAGAGGGAATAATTTGCTGAGTTAAAATATTATTAAGTTCTTCAGAATCCACTTCAAAACCCTATACTCTGATGTGTTTCCACCTGTTGATATTTATATCCTGTCGCATAAAATTTGCAACCTTCTTCCCAATATGCTACTCCATATGCTCTTGAATCCTAGCCAAATGAGGATTCTGGGATAACTCCTCAGCTCTCACCCACCGATCCTTCCAAAAGTCTATTGTTTACCCATTTCCTAGAATCCATCTAAGACCTTTCTTGACAAGATCCCTGCTCGTGAGGATTGCCTTCCAAAAAGCAGACCCCCTGCTTGCTAAGTTGTCATTAAAAAAATTCACACCTTGGAGGTATTTCCTCCTAACTATGGTAGTCCATTCATTATCGGCCTTAGTCAATAATCGCCACACTTGTTTGGCTAATAGAGTTGTATTGAGATGAGCAACTCTCCTCAATCCTAACCCCCCATCAACTTTAGGTTTGCAAACCTTGTTCCAACCTACTAAATGGATCCTTTTCTTATCCTCAGTCCCTGACCAGAGAATTTTTTTTGAAGCTACTCAATTTTGTGATACACCTTGCTAGGAGATCTGAACACTGATAGGAAGTAAATGGGTATACTTTGAAGTGAAGCCATAGTTAAAATTGCTTTGCCTGCTTGAGATAACAAATTTCCTTTCCAACCTGCTAGATTTTTTTGGATCCTCTCCAGAACTATGTTCCACATTGATTCTTTAGGTTTCCCCATAAATAGGGGAAGACCTAAATAGGAGGTGGGAAGGGATGCAATCTGACATTCCATGATCCTTGCTATGCTATTTTACCTAGGAATGAGGGTATTGATGAAATAAAGTTTGCTCTTATCAAAGTTCACTTTCTGTCCAGCCGCTTCTTCATACATTATGAGAATATTTTTAATCCTTCTTGCCTCAACCACAAAAGCCAAAGTCAGTAGCAATGTATCATCAACAAATTGCTGATGTGTCATCGAGGTAGTTAGCAATGTGGCATTGATACTTGATATGAGTCTAGCTACCACTGCTGCCTTAATGGTTCTTCCCAAGGCCTCAACTACGATGATGAACAACATAGGACTTATGGGATCTCCTTGTCTTAGACTACATTTTCTTTGAAAAAAACCTGCAGTAGACCCATTAACCAAAAATGAAAAAAAGACTTAGAAATACACTCTCTTATTAACTTGACCCATTTCATGTTGAATCCAAATTTTAATAAAACCGCCTCTAGGAATTACCAATTTATCCTGTCATAAGCTTTGTTCATGTCTAACTTTAAAGCCATGACTACTTTTTTGGTCTGAGCGGTTGTATGAAGAACCTCATGAACAGTAATAACTCCATCTAAGATTGATCTTCCTTGTACAGAACTTCTTTGACTTGGATCAATGATAACCGGTAGAACTTTCTTCAAACGATTGGCTAAAACTTTGGACAAAATTTTATAGGATATATTACACAGGCTAACCGACCTAAAGTCAGCCATAGTCTTGGGGTTGGGGCATTTAGGGATCAACACAATGAAATTTGAATTGAAACCCCTTGGAATATGATTTGAACTTTGGAACTCCTTGATTGCAGCAATAACTTCTGCTCCAACAATATCCCAACAAACTTGGAAAAACTACGGTGAAAACCCATCCGGCCCAGGAGCTTTGTCAGGATCCATGTTAAACAAAGCCTCCTTGATATCTTCATCTAAAAAAACTACTGTAAGAGACTAGTTAATCATTTCATAAATGAGTTTTGGAATGAATTGAAGGAGAGAGTCCTTTGCTTGGGCATTATAGGCCCGTTCTTCACCCAATAATGAACTGAAAAAATTAACAGCCTCGTCCCTGATCTCCTGAATGTTTTGAGTTGAGGATCCATCTACCTTAGTTAAATTTCTAATATTATTTTTGCTTCTATTGCTCAATGTGGTAACATGGAAAAAAATTGAATTAGAGTCCCCTTCCTTTAGCCATAATGCCCTTGATTTATGCCTCCAATACATCTCCTCACAAGCTAAAATATTATAAAACTCACAAAGGGTTTCCTTCTCTTCAGTCCTTATCACCTCATCATAGGTTCCATTTTGGATTTTGCTTTCTATTATTCTTAGTTTTTCCCCCACTGCTCTCTTATTCTCAAAAATATTTCCAAAGACTTCTTTATTCCATATTCTAAGGTTGTTTTTCACCATCTTAAGTTTTTGAGATAGTTTGAAGGAAGCACTTTCCTGGATAGGCTTCTACCACCATTCCTCTATTCATTTCTTGAATTCCGGATGTTTAACCCACATTGATAGAAATTTGAATGGCTTTTTAAAGGATTTAGCCTAAAATGCCTCCCATAGAATAATATTATGGTCTGAAGCACATTTAGGAAGGGCTTGTAACGCTGAATCACCAAACATTATTGTATTATTATTAAAGAAGAATATAATTATTATTATTTATTTTATTATTCTTATCTATGCCTCATTTTTTACATTGTTTGATGATTTTATGTTGTTTTATGCCTTTCCTCCTACATCCTCCAGTAATTTTCCCATTTTTCGATAACTTCTACATTTTTGACAATCGCTTGCATTTTTGAGAATCTTTTACCCTTCCCCAAACATTTTTTTACAGTTTCAATGCTAATTTTTAATTACCATGGTTTTGATTTCATTGCTTTTGATATGTTACGATCCAAAGCCGTCGGATATGTTTCCAAGGAAGGAATTATTGATATTTATATGACATGATTTAATTTGGTTTGATTATCTCTTTAAGAGGCACCACTTATTAATTGATTTAATCTTTCAATATTCTGATGCTTCATGTGAGATTTAATTTGTGAATTCTATGTTTAAATGTGATAACTGATTATATTAAGGATAAAGGCAATGATTTGCACTGCATGGGTTAGCATAATGAGGGGGACAAGTGCATGAGCGAAAGGTGGACCAAAGGACCAAATGGACAATTGTCAAGCTCAGATAACTCCAACCAAGGGAGCATCAAATCACCAAGAAGACCTCCTAGAAGCAAAGGTACACAAAATTATTCTTCTCGTTTAGGAATCAATAAATATAACCCTCATCATCCATTAATTAGCAAAATGGTACCTTATACCTCCTCAAATTCCTCCCATGAGAACTTCACACAAGAGGAAACATGAACCCCCAAGATCACTAATGAGACCTTACTAGCATTAGTAAAGAGTATTAGGGACATGAATACCAACATGTCCTAAATATTCGTCAAACAAAACCAACAAAATCCTCCTAGCCCAAACCATTGGAGTATTGAGCATCAGTATGAAGACTATACACACCAAAGAGGTCATAATGGTCATCCTCCAAATCTTAATGGACAAATAAATAATGAGGATCTAGGAAATGAAGAAGTTTTTGAGCAACAAAGGGGTTTTGATAGACCTTCCCAAAATTGCATCCATAGACAAGGGAATAATAAGGACTAAGATAGGAACAACACTTACCACCAAAGAGGTCCTACTAGAGTCAATTTTCCACACATTGACATGCCCACCTTTGAGGGTTATGATCCACATAGGTGGATAGCCAAAATGGAATATATTTTAGAATTATACCAATTATGAGATTAAAAAAAAGTTCCTTTTGTTGCAACCAAATTGGGAACTGAAGCTTATCAATGGTTTACATGGCACAAACACGAGGTGGAAAACAACATCTATTGGAATGAATTCATCGACATATTTCTTCATAGATTTAATGAAGGTCCCACAACTTCCTACATGGTACGATTATTGTCACTTAAGAAAACAAGATTGGTAGTGGACTATATCTCAAAATTTACTAGTATGCTTCACTATGCAAGATACTTACAACCAAATGTGGTGGTAGCTGCTTTTAGAAATGGGTTGAAAGAGAATATTAAAGTTGAAGTGGACTTACAAAATCCATCCAATATAGATGAGTGTATAAGGATTTCCAAGTTGGCAGAGAAGAAGGTGCAAATGGCGATATCTATATGACGTAATTCCTATGGTCAACCTCAATATCACAACAACTCTTTTCACAAAAATGATCAACCATAAAGATAATTTTACTATAAATGTCGTAATCACCATCCAAAATATCAGGCATGTGTAGCACGATAGAGCTTTCAAATTGAATATGCTAACAAGGAAAATAAATAAATAAAGGAGAATAGCTCACCTGATAATTCCCTAGATGAAGATCAAATTGAACACAAGGTGGTTGTAAATGGTGAAGATACTATGGCTATTTCAATACATGCTCTTATAGGGTCATCAGCTCACTATACAATCAAAGTAGAAGGATTCATTTAACTAAGGAAGGTAACTATATTAATTGATTTAGGAAGTACTCACAACTTTATTGACACAAGGCTTGCCAAGGCATTAAACTTGCACATCAACTCCTCCAATCAAGATAAATTTCAAGTTAGAACTACAAGTGGGAGTAGCGCTCAATGTATAGGTAAAGCATATTCAATTTCTTTACAAATGGGAAGTTATACTTGGCAGGGTCTTCTTTTTGTTATGAATTTAGAGAATTTAGAAGTTATCTTGGGAGTTGCATGGTTAGAACAAATGGAAACCACATTCAATTTTAATTACAAGAAGCGCTTTGTTGAATGGAAAGAAAATGGGAAGACCATTCGCCTCCAAGGAATTCCAACACCTCCATCAAAGATATTAAGTTCTCACATCATGGAAAAATAGTAAGCAAAGGTAGTTATGGATTCTGTGCTCAAATTAATTACATGGAAATGCAAGCACAAGATACGCCAAAAATCCAATCAAAATATCTACAAAATATTATGGCCAACTGTGATAAGGTCTTCCTGGAACCAAAGGGACTACCTCCCAAAATATCCCATGACCATGCCAAACAGTGTCTCAAGAAGGTGATCAACAAGAAAGTGAAATCTTAGTCAAAAATACCAATACTAGATGCAGAAGGGCATATATATCTCCAATAGGAAGCCATTCTACAAAGAAGAACATGCATACTGAGATCTCATCACATCCAAGAATTTCTCATCAAATGGTAGGGCCTACCAGAAGAAGAGGCTACATGGGAACCTAAAAGTATTTTCCAGACATTTCCAGCTTTGAGGACAAAGCTTTTCAAGGAAATGAGTCATGTTACGTTCCAATGAAGGAATTATTGATATTTATATGACATGATTTAATTTGGTTTGATTATCTCTTTCATCAATTATTATCCATCACTTGAGATTTCACATAAGTGCCTTCATGACCTTATTAATTGATTTAATCTTTCATTAGTTTGTTGCTTTGTGTGATATTTAATTTATGAATTCTATGTTTGATTGTGATAACTGACTATATTAAGGAGAAAGACAAGAAGTTGCCTTGCATGATATTTCCCCATAAATCTTCGAGGTTATGGTTAGAAGCTTTCAGCTAAAATCCTGAGTTATTTGGATAATTGACTATTATGCACAAGCCCAAGCAAACAAGAGAAAATTCACCAAAATTTTAAAAAGTGGGTCCCAAGTTCATAGAGGCTAGGGTGTGTTGCATAAGCCCAACAACACCTTCCTTTCTGAAATTGGCTTGGTTGTTGTAGGCTTATGACCTCTTGGTCTTAGAACGGATTGAAACCATTTTGATGCTTCAAGGCTTTTTGCTTTTGGCATTGGTTTTTCATCATGAAATATTTTTGTTTTATTATAGAATTTTGCTTCATGGTGATAAATTTAGATAAGAATTTTTACCTTTGAAACTTATTTTTCTCTACCAGAGTGCACTTTGGTTAATATTAAAAGAAAAATTATTACTTCATTCTATATGCTTTGATACCACATTGTAGATATTAATGTTTTGAATGTTTTTATTATGGAAATGAAGGGTACTTAAGTACATAGGATGCCTATATTAAGCTTAACAAACCCTCAAACAAACTTGCAACTACCTTATCCTATACTATATACATATACCATATGAGGGATGGTTATACCATTTGACTTCTCACATAGTCTATCTATATATATATATATATTGTTGAAAGTCAAATGAATCTAATGATTAAGCAAATATCCTTTGACACTAGTTTTAATATGCTATTACTTGGAATTATATAATTATTTTAAGAAAACATACAACCATGTTAACTATTATTGGTTTTAAATCCTCCAAAGTCAAATGAATCTAATGATTAAGAAGATATCCTTTGATGCTAGTTTTAATATACATGTTAACTATTATTGGTTTTTAATTTGATTTCATATTTTAAAGTATTTAAAATTAATGACAATAAAAATTTATAGTTTAGGTTCTTCTTGAGGAGGTCCAAGGTTCAAAATATGGTGTTTGAATTTGTGTTAATTCCCTATGGATTTATCACACTATCCATTTAATTTTTGGTCCCAATTTATCACACTATCCATTTAATTTTTGGTCCCAATGCAACTTGGGAGAGTGTGTGAGGGGTGGGTGTGTATTTATCACACTATCCATTTATTTTTTGGTCCACACTATCCATTTAATTTTTGGTCCCACGGCAACTTGGGAGAGCGTGTGAGGGGTGGGTGTGTGTTTGGCTCCTCCATTTAATTTTTGGTCCCAATGCAACTTGGGAGAGTGTGTGAGGGTGTGTATTTATCATACTATCCATTTAATTTTTGGTCCCACGACAACTTGGGAGAGCGTGTGAGGGGTGGGTGTGTGTTTGGATCCTATAGATAAGTTCAATAGGTTATGGTTGGGATGGGGATGCTTAGCCCTGAGTGTCATTGTTGGAATTTTTCACACTAACCTCACTAAAAAAATAAAAATTGATAAATCTAATTTTTAAAAATTAATTTAGGAGGTTCAAAGTTCAAACTGTGGGAGTGTGTGGTGGTTGTGTGTTAAATTTTCTATTAACGGGGATCATGGTTGGAAGGAAACTGCTCAACCGTTGCAGGAATTTCTCACACAAACCAAATAAAAATAAAAATTAAATATTTAAACAATTATTAAATATTTTGATAAATATATTATAAATATTATTTTAATATATGTAATTTAAATATTAGCAATAAAATTATTAAAAATATATTTATCCTCTAACGTAGATGAAAAATCTTACTTTTAAATAAATGAAATACAATCTATATCATTGTAGAACATCACACCATTTAATACTTTTCATTTTGATTTATAAAATATGTAAAAAAAAATTATTAAAAATAATTATTTAGCTTTTAAAATAACATGCATAAAACTGCCAAAAATTTTACTTTTAAATTTAATAAAATTAAAGAATACTAAGTAATCATATCCTATCATATTTTATTATGTTATATTTTATTTTATATGATTATATATATATATATATATAAAAGCTCCAGTTAATTTTGATTTATGTAAATCATAAAATGAATTTTAAACTATAGAAAAGTAAAGAAATAAAAATAATTAAATAAATTTCAAGCCATCAATGCCTACTAATTGGCTTTTTTACACATTTATATTAAGAAATAAAAATTATTAAAATAAATTTGAAATGATGAACGGTTAATAATTTATACAAGAAACCCTCGTATATTTGTAGCAATGAGATCATAGTTTACTGCTACTAACATGTAAATATAAAACTCGTAAAGAAATGCAGTTTTTTTTTTTAAATAAAAATAAAAATATTTGATATCATCCATCAAGTTTCCGATCACAGACAATAACAATTCGCAAGGCCCTATAATACCCTAAAAACTCATTAAAAACGAATAACACTAACTTTCTCTTCTTTCTTGGGCCCAGGCTCGGGAGCCGCGGCAGGAGCGGCGGCGCCGGCGCCGACAGCCGCCACGGCGACACCTCCGCCGACGGGCACCGAAGCAAACTTGTCCCTTCCGGCCGCGATCACTTCCACTAAATCCCTCCCCTTGAGCTGATTCAACAGCAGATCACAGCCCACAGAGCCCATGAGGATGTTTTTGATGCCACCACCTTCATCTTCGCCTCTTCTTGCCACCTTGTGGTTTAACAGTTTAGTCTACAAACTCTCAAGTGAAAACATGTCCAATTCTTCTTTGAAGTCTATTATTAGCGAACTTTGATCCTCCTCCAATTAAGCCTTGTATTATTGGCTGGATCTCCATTACTTGGACAATATTGAATGTAATGCCCAGCTATTCCGCATCTTCTGCAAATATATTGCTTTGGTGATGGTTTGAACTTAGGATACACAATCCCATTATTGAGTGGGCAATTTTGAAAGTAATGCCCTTTCACTCCACACTTCCTGCAAAGATAACCGCCTGGTGGTGTCGTAAGCACTAAAGAGCTGTTTCCAGTATCCATATGCCTGAAGTTTAAATGGACTTTATAAGTAAATCGAAATCCTTTTCAATTAAAACAGGCACGCACAAAAAGAAAAGAAAATATTTGAAAAAACAGTACTGAAAAAACTATTGGTGTTACTTACTTTTTCCATTCCTCATCTGATTTTTTAAGAAATGCTTGCAGATTTTTGTTTTCTTCTTCTCTTGAAATAGTAGGAAAATGCACCAGAATTTTATTAGTATGAGTATAAGAGGAATGGCTCTTAGAAATTGGGATGCACTTGTCTTCTTCGCCACTGTAAATATCAAAACCTGGTTCATACTCTTCTTCCATTGATATCTTAAAAATAAGAACTACAAATCCAACTTCTAATTCAAGATGACAAAGATACTAACAAAAACAACGTATAGCTTTGATATATATAGTTGTTTCAATTTTGAAAAAGTTTTTTTTATATATAAAGTAAACAACATATAACAGTTTCTGAAAAAGTTTTTTAATAATAAAATAAGAAGAATAAAAATAGATTTTCTAGAGAAATTTATATAATATTATTTTACATATTTTTATCAAATATTATTAATATAGTTTTTAAATAATAAAATAAATTTATAAAATAACATGAAATTAAATTTGATCAAATATAAAAATAAATGAATTTATAAAAATTAAAAAATAAATCTTAAAATAATAAACAATTTTTTATTTGCTTTTAACTTTATTTTTATTTTTGTCTTATTTAACATAAAATAATTTAACCTAATTTATTTTTAAATTTGGCTATATGAAATTGCAATGATCCCTACAATAAAAATAAAATAAAATATTAAAATAATAAATAACTTTGTGTTTGTTTTTAGCTTTTTTTTCTTTTTTTTACAATGATAATTAAATGGCATGTCAGTTCATAAAAATAAATTTAAAATAATAAATTTAAATAATAAATAACATTTTTTATCTTTTAGTTTTGTTGTTTTTTTTTCTTTTCTGTTTTTAAAACATTTTTCTATTTAACATAAAATCTGATTGTTTTAAAGAAGATTATTTCTTTCCTTTTTCAAATTTTAAAAAATTGAAACAGCCACACAATTTAAAAAAAAATAATAAATCTTAAAATAATAAATAACTTTTTATTTGCATTTAACTTTGTTCTCGTTTTTTCCTTTTTCCTATTTAACATAAAAAAATAATTAAATGACACATTAGTTCATTAAAAAAATTATAATAAATAACTATTTATTTACTTTAAAACTTTTTTTTTTTAAACATAAAAATAATTATAACCTGATTATAAGATTTTTTTTTTTTTTTTAATAATTACAACAATATTATAATATTATTTGTTTAAAAGACATTTGGTTATATGAAACACCTAAAAAATAATGAATATAAATTAAAAATAATAAATAACTTTTTATTTGTTTTAAACTTTATTTATTTATTTATTTTATTTAACATAAAAAATAATTATGATGATTATTTTTTTCATTTTTTAAAATTATTTATATGAAATTAAAACATGCCTAATTTCCCATCCCAATTACATTATGACCACATGGTGGTATTACAACAACCTTGACAATTATATATGTATCAAGATTTGAGGAGACTCTTCACTTTTTTTTAATTTAGCAAAAAACCCCTTGAGGGGTCGCCTTGGTCTGAGAAACCACGATCAAGGGGTTTTACACCATCAAAATCACCCAGGAGTTGTGCCCGGACCCTCATCACACCAACATAATCAACTAGATTTTGGGTACCCAATGTGCATTTGGTATGGTAGAGATTTGAACCAGGGACCTCTCTTGGAGGATTGCCTTACCCTCTCCAACTCACCTACAAGAGGGTTCTTACAAGAGACCAATTAATAAAACAAGGCTTTTTGTGGTATAGTCAGATGTGAGTTATGTTGTTCAGAGAATGAGACTTGGGACCACATTTTTTTCTTTTGTCCCCTGACCATTCAATTATGGAAATGATTAACAACCTATTTATATTTACATCTAATATTCTGACAATTCACCTCCCTTGAGTAGGTATGGATGACTTAACCTAGAGTGAATGGATTGGGTAGTTCAATGAAACATATGGCCTTGGTTAGTATCTCTCTGATGCTATGAAATCTATGGAAAAAAGGAATAAAAAATATTTAAAGCAATTCACCATAATGTTCAATATACTTGGAAAAAAAATGTAGTCAATATCAAGGAAATTACTTTGTAAACATTGAAGTCCCTAGTATCTAAACAGTGGCATCGTTTACTCTCTAGGCTTCAAATACTTATGGATGAATGGAGATGTAGGCATCCATAAGATCCTTGACCTACTATTCAAAGGGATGGACCATGGTAAGCCCCTTTTAGAGGTATGGAAAATATCAACATTGATGGCACATTATAAGGTAATCCAGGAAGGGCAAGTATAGAAAGCATAAGAATATTCTCATAATGTAATCATATTTTTCTTTCTACAAAGAATCTTGTTGTCCTCTCTAACAATATAGCAAAAGCATATCCTATCCTTAATGGCTTTCAAGAAGCTACTAAGGTTGGTTGGTCTATAGTACAAGTAGAATTAGACTCACAAGTAACCATTAATTGACTAAAGTTATCCACTAGGACCTCCTCTTAGGATTGGAAGTTACAAAGGGTGATTGAAAAGATACATGCACTTTAGTCTAGATTCATAACAATAGAGTTTTTTCATGCTCCTCAAGAACTAAATAAGATTGCAGATGTTATAGTGGATTGGGCTTTAGAACACAAGGATTCTCCACAATGATAGATACAAAAAACTAGGGAAGATCTATACCATATACTACATATCAAGTCTAATAAATTTAGTTCTTGTATGTCGTAAGTCAAAAGAAAGTCATAGATTTATCTATTTTTGTATTAAGAGAATGTGTTTAAGACACAGTTGTTGATATTTTATAAAATTTTGGATGAAATCCCAGTTTGCATGGTAGAGCAGATGATGTAGATTTCTTATTTTCTTATAATTAATACAAAAACCTTTTTTAACCAAAAAAATATTTGAACATTAGTCTTTTCCTTAAAAGTTGAGAAATCTAACCGATTCAGCTAATACCATTTGATTCTTGTTTTTTTTTTTTAATACAAATTTTTTTATAGTTTCTCTTGTATTTTTCCTTTGTATTTGCTCAAAGTTTCATAAAAACTTATATTTATTCTTTAAAAATACTTTTGTTGTTGTAATAAATTAACAATTTTTATAGGTTTTTATTTTTACTTTTAAATACCTCACTTGTCTTAGAAAAATGATGTGTGAATATTGGTGGAATTTTTCCATTTGAGAAAAATAGGCTTATATTTTTTCTCCTTAAAAATATGAATATTAATAGTTTTTGGTAGATATAAATTTTAAATTGTAATGGTTTAAATGATATTGTTAATGAAATTGAATTATAGTTCTTATTATTTTTTCAAATTTAAATTAAATAAAATTGGTATATGAATAATTATCATTAAAATTTTATTTGATATGAATAACTCTTCAAGAGCTCGTCCATAAGGTAATTTTTTACATTAATTGATTTTTTTTTGGCTTGGAGTCCAAAACAAAGTTCTTACTCTTGACAACATGTCTATCGATGGCCTAATCATCCCCAATCATTGCTACTTGTGTCAGTCAGCCTGGGATTCGGTCTTCCACCTTTTCATTGACTGTCCCTTTTATTTCACCATTCTTTTCATGCTCCTTTCAGAGTTCCACATTTCTTGGGCCTTGCGTAGCTTTGTCTCTAATTTACATTCAATGGCCAAATCCTTTTAAACATGTGTGCCTTAAATCCCTTTGGTATTTCTATCTCCCTCATATCATGTGGTATATCTGGCTTGAAAGTAATAGTCGAGCCTTCAATGATTCTTCCAGATATCCTCCCTCAATTCACTTCGAAATCATTATTTTGGCTACTAAGAATACCAGCCTCGTTCCTTCTCCTAAAAACCATAGTCGTGGCCTCCAAGCCAATATAATTGGTTCCTTTAGCCCTTCTGATTGATGCCCACCAAGACTAAAATCTTGGTAGAAATATTTATCATAGGTAGATATGAGGAATATGAATTAGCTTGGGGCTATGGGAACCTTGGAGTCTACATAGTGAAGGATGGATATGATAAGATCCTTCCAGAACCTCCTCTTTATGCATATCGAGTTGAGTATTGGAGAAATATTAGATAGTCCAAGGGTTGAACAAAAGTAAACTTCTTTGCCTATCAATTCATGCACAATGAAATTATTACTTTTGATAATTTGATATGTAGGAGAATCATTGGTCCATCTCAATGCGTTTTATGCTACAAGAGTGAGGAAAAATTTGATCACTTTATGTTTGAGTACCTATTCACATGCCACATATAGAATAATGGTGATTTGAATCGGATTAATATTTGGAAAATATGGAAGAGGGGTAGATTTAAATATAAAGCTCTTTGTATTGGTTGGAATCTTAGATTAAAATTTAGTTGGTGGTAAGTGTGGTTGGAGATAAATAGCAAAATTTTTAGAGAAACCTTTTCATCCTTAGATGGTGTTTGGTAGGTCATTTGGAGAAAAGTCACAAAAATCATGGCAGTGTATACTAAAGAGGAAATTCAGGCTGATATAGGGATGATGAAGAAGGAAGCTAAAGTGCAAGAGGGGTAGGACAAATCTAGTTGAAAACCATCCCCAAAAGGTTAGATTAAAATTAATATTGATGGAGTTGTAAAGGGTAATCTAGGTAGAGTTGGAATTGTAGTGTTCTATAGAAATTATATTTGAACAATACTCTATTGAGAACTACAAGGCCTAGGCAGGGCCACAAATAATAAAGTAGAAGCCTTAGCTATCAAATATGCTTCTATATGGGTTTTAAGATAAGGTTATATGAGGATAATATTAAAATAATATTCTCAAATATTGGTAGGAGCTCTAGATTGCATGAGGAAATTTACTTTGAATACATGGAGGTTGAGGATTCTTATCACCCAAATTAAGGAATTATGAAGAGAATTAGATGATGTGATTCTAGTTATATGGGTAGATATCTAAATAAAGTAGTAGACTTCCTGGATAATATGGGTACTGAGATGGAGGTAGGGGTTTAGTGGAATAGTGGCATTGCTATTGAGGAAAGAATTAGTTAAGTTGATGAGAATCTCTGTCCAAAATATTTTTATGGGATGGAAATTTGGAGTCTTCAAAATGGAGTCTGGCTAAGTAGGAGACTATGTGTAGACCAAAATAGGAAGGTGGTTTGGGTCTTCATTTGACTTCTCTTTCTGGTCAAGCTTTGGCGGCCAAGCTTTATTGAAGATGGTGCATTTATCAAGATCATGCTTGGGCTAAAATTGTTTCCTTTAAGTATATTAATGGGGTTGAGGGCTCTAAGATACCTAGATACAATTTTTTTGGTAAAGACTCTTTGATCTGGAACACACTTAAGAATGGGGTGACTCTTGTTAAGTAACAATTGTTCTGGATTTGTCTCAAAGGCTCTTTTTTTACATGATTCTTGGGATGGTTTCCATATAATTTTATCTATGTTTCCTCATATTCAGGAGCGATGTAATTATTTCTTGGTTTTTGGTTGGTACAAGATGATGGGTTATAAAGTTACCAAAAGATTTGGGTAGGTGGAGGTAGTTTAGTGCAAATATCCTATAGATTGGTCAATAGGTCATTCCGTTAAGGATAGAGAAGAGTTGGATCATATTTTGGCTACTAGGGAGTGCTCTTATTTATAGGATGTTGATGTTTTAGCTTGGATTTATGATCCTAAAGGGGTTTTCTCAATGGCTTATGGTTACTGTGTTTTAGATAGGCAACATTTTGGAGATGAGGAAGTTCCTTGGTGGAAACATGTTTGAAATTAGTGTTCCTGACCCAAATATAATTTCTATTTTTGGTTGGATACTAGGAAAATATGTCTTACCTGGGATAATATCAAAAAGAGAGGTTTTCAAGGCCCTTAATTTTGTTTCCTTTGTGAGAATAGTGACGAATATTTAGGGCTTTTGCTCTTACAGTGTTTGTTTGTGCAAGAAATTCTTTGGTGGAGGGTGTGGAAATAGTCTTGTTATCTTACCTCTTATCTTTTTGAGTTCTAGAGGAGTTTAGGAAGACCTCCTGATAAGGATTTTTTCTTCAAGTTGCATGGAGTATTGGGCCCTCATGTATTATATGGCAGATTTGGCTTGAAATAAATCAAATAATTTTTCAAGGTTGAAAGTTAACTGTTTATCAAATTTGGAAGAGGATTATTGATATGATCCAAGAAACTATTTCTTCTAAATTTCATATCAGTCTTTCTTTGGAGCAGTATAATATTTTTATAATGTAGGACCTAGGTTTAGTGGATAATGGTCCTCATCCTTCTTTATCGATTGGGAGGAGAGGCCTCAATCAAAAAGTGTAAAGAGATGGCAGATGGCATCCTCCACTTTGGGGAATGTTTAATATTAATATAGATGGCTCTTCCAGAGGGAATCTTGGATATGCAGGTATTGGTGGTGTTGGGAGAGATAGTAGTGGTACAACTCTTTTCATTTTATCCTATTATAAGGAGAAGCAAACTAATGATTATATGGAGGTCCTTGCTATTCATTTTGCTTTGGAAAAAGGTTATGCTCTAGGATAGTAGAAGATAATTTGTGAGTTAAACTCTTATATTATTATTAATTTTTTGAAGACTCATAATATTTCTAATGTTCATTGGTAGCTTGTGTTAGTGGATCGATAGATCATTAAAATTTATTGACATCTGAAGTTTATTTCCTTTGTTCATATTCTTGAGGAATGGAATAGTGTGGTTGATTTCTTGGCAAAATGGGCTTCTAAGTTTTAGGAAGACTAGAATGTTAGGGAATGGGAACAGATCCTATTGGATTGTTCTCATCATCTTGCTAATTTCAATTCTCTATAAAACTTTGAGATTGCTTGGCTCTAATCATTTTGATTTTTACCTTTTAAACTGCTAGTGGGTTGGTCAATAATTTAACTACATCTACCACTATGCACCTCTATGTTTTTCTAGCCAACATTGAACCTCACATGTTTGTTGTCTTTGAATTCTAGGTACCCATGTTAGATCTCCTACAAGGCAAGTTCATAAAAAGTAGGTGTTAGAATTTATTATCATTATTAATTTTTATTGAATATTTTTATTATATTTTAATGTTTGGTTATTATTATTTATTTTATTCTTCTTCTCTATGCCTCTTTTTTTACATTTTTTGATGATTTTATGTTGTTTTTTGCCTTTCCTCCTATATCCTCCAGTAATTTTTCCATTTTTCGATAACTTCTACATTTTTGATAATTGCTTGCATTTTTGAGAATCTTTTACCCTTCCCCAAACATTTTTTTGCAGTTTTCAATTGTAATTTTTAATTACCGTGGTTTTGATTTCATTACTTTTGATATGTTACGATCCAAAGTCGTCGACTATGTTTCCAAGGAAGGAATTATTGATATTTATATGACATGATTTAATTTGGTTTGATTATCTCTTTCATCAATTATTATCCATCACTTGCAATTTTGTATAAGTGCCTTCACAGCGGGGATATGCCCTCCTTAAGAGGTACCACTTATTAATTGATTTAATCTTTCATTATTCTGATGTTTCATGTGAGATTTAATTTGTGAATTCTATTTTTAATTGTGATAACTGATTGTATTAAGGAGAAATGCAAGGATTTGCCCTGCATGGGTTAGCAGAACGAGAGGCACAAATGCATGAGCGAAAGGTGGGCCAAAGGACCAAACGAACTTCTGTCAAGCTCAGAGAACTCCAACCAAGGGAGCATCAAATCACCAAGAAGACCTCCTAGAAGCAAAGGTACACAAAAGTATTCTTCTCCTTTAGAAATTAATAACTATAACCGTCATCATCCATTAATTAACAAAATGGCATCTAATACCTCCCCAAATTCCTCCCATGATAATCTCACACAAGAGGAAACATGAAGCCCCAAGATCACTAATGAGACCTTACTAGCATTAGTAAAGAGTATTAGGGACATGAATGCCAACATGTCCTAAATATTCATCAAACAAAACCAACCAAATCCTCCTAGCACAAACCATTGGAGTACTGAGCATCAATATGAATACTATACACACCAAAGAGGTCATAATGGTCATCCTCCAAATCCTAATGGACAAATAAATAATGAGGATCTGGGAAATGAAGAATTTTTTTAGCAACAAAGGGGTTTTGATAGACCTTCCCAAATTCGCATCCATAGACAAGGGAATAATGAGGACCAAGATAGGCACAACACTTACCACCAAAGAGGTCCTACTAGAGTCAATTTTTCATGCATTGACATGCCCACCTTTGAGGGTTATGATCCACATAGGTGGATAGCCAAAATGGAAGAAATTTTAGAATTATACCAATTCTGAGATTAAAGAAAGGTTCCTTTTGTTGCAACCAAATTGGGCATTGAATCTTATCAATGGTTTACATGGCACAAACATGATATGGGAAACAACATCTACTGGAATGAATTCATCGACATCTTTCTTCATAGATTTAATGAAGGTCCCACAGCTTCCTACATGATATGATTGTTGTCACTTAAGCAGACAGGATTAGTAGTGGACTATATCTCAGAATTTACTAGTATGCTTCACTATGCAAGATACTTACAACCAGATGTGGTGGTAGTTGCTTTTAGAAATGGGTTGAAAGAGAATATTAAAGTTGAAGTGGACTTACAAAATCCATCCAAGATAGATGAGTGTATAAGGATTGCCAAGTTGGCATAAAAGAAGGTGCAAATGGTGATATCTATACGACGTAATTCCTATGGTCAACCTCAATATCACAACAACTCTTTTCGTAGAAATGATCAACCATCAAGATACTTTTACTATAAATTTTGTAATCACCATCCAAAATATCATGCATGTGTACCATGATAGAGCTTTCAAATTGAATATGCTAACAAGGAAAATAAATAAATAGAGGAGAATAGCTCACCTAATAATTCCCTAGATGAAGACCAAATTGAACACAAGGTGGTTGTAGATGGGGAATATACTATGGCTATTTTAATACATGCTCTTATAGGGTCATCAGCTCACCATATGATCAAAGTAGAAGGATTCATTTAACTAAGGAAGGTAACTGTATTAATTGATTTAGGAAGTACTCATAACTTTATTGACACAAGGCTTGCCAAGGCATTAAACTTGCACATCAACTCCTCCAATCAAGATAAATTTTAAGTTAGAACTACAATTTGGAGTAGCGCTCAATGTATAGGTAAAGTATATTCAATTTCATTACAAATGGGAAGTTAGACTTGGTAGGGTCCTCTTTTTGTTATGAATTTAGGGAATTCATAAGTTATCTTGGGAGTTGTATGGTTTGAAAAAATTGAAACCACAGTCGATTTTAATTACAAGAAGCACTTTGTTGAATGGAAATAAAATGGGAAGACCATTCACCTCCAAGGAATTCCAACACCTCCATCAAAGATAGTAAGTTCACACATCATGAAAAAATAATAAGCAAAGGTAGTTGTGGATTTTGCGCTCAAATTAATTATATGGAAATGCAAGCACAAGATATGCCAGAAATCCAATCAGAAGATCTACAAAACATTGTGGCCAACTATGATAAGGTCTTCCTAGAACCAAAGGGACTACCTCCCAAAATATCCCATGACCATGCCAAACAATGTCTCAAGAAGGTGATTGACAACAAAGTGAAATCTTAGTCAGAAATACCAATACTAGATGCAGAAGGGCGTATATATATCCAATCAGAATTCATTCTACAAAGAAGAACACACATACTAAGATCTCATCACATCTAAGAATTTCTCATCAAATGGTAAGGCCTACCAGAAGAAGAGGCTACATGGGAACCTAAAAGTATTTTCTAGACATTTCTAGCTTTGAGGATAAAGCTTTCCAAGGAGGGGAGTCATGTTACGTTCCAAACATAGTCGTTGACTATGTTTCCAATGAAGGAATTATTGATATTTATATGACATGATTTAATTTGGTTTGATTATCTCTTTCATCAATTATTATCCATCACTTGTGATTTCACATAAGTGCCTTCATGACGGGGATCTACCCTCCTTAAGAGGCACCGCTTATTAATTGATTTAATCTTTCATTAGTCTACTATTTTATGTGAGATTTAATTTATGAATTCTATGTTTGATTGTGATAACGGACTATATTAAGGAGAAAGGCAAGAAGTTGCCTTACATGATATTTCCCCACAAATCTTCGAGGTTATGGTTAGAAGCTTCTAGCTAAAAACCTGAGTTATTTGGATAATTGACTATTATGCACAAGCCCAAGAAAACAAGAGAAAATTCACCAAAATTTTAAAAATTGGGTCCCAAGTTCATAGAGGGTAGGGTGTGTTGCGTAAGTGCAACAACACCTTCCTTTCTTAAATTGGCTTGGTTGTTGCAGGATTATGACATCTTGGTCTTAGAAGGGATTGAAACCATTTTGATGCTTGAAGGCTTTTTGCTTTTGGCATTGGTTTTTCATCAAGAAATATTTTTGTTTTATTATATAATTTTGCTTCATGGCGATAAATTTAGATAAGATAATTTTTACCTTTGAAACTTCTTTTTCTCTACCAAAGTGCACTTTGGTTAAGATTAAAAGGAAAAATATGTTTTCATTCTATATGCTTTGATACTACGTTGTAGATATTAATGTTTTGAATGTTTGTATTATGGAAATGAAGGGTACTTAAGTGCATAGGATGCCTATATTAAGGTTAAAAAACCCTCAAACAAACTTGCAACTACCTTATCCTATACTACATGCATATACCTTATAAGGGATGGTTATACCATTTGACTTCTCACATGGTCTATACATACATATATATATATATATATGTATATATATATATATGTATATATATAAATATATATATATATATATGTATATATATAAATATATATATATATATATATGTATATATATAAATATATATACATATATATGTATATATATATATATATACACATATATGTATATATATATATATATACATAGATATGTATATATATACATATGTTTTCATTCTATATATATATATAGATATGTATATATATATATATATAGATATGTATATATATATAGATATGTATATATATATAGATATGATATATATATATATATATATATACATATCTATATATATATATATACATATACATATATACATATACATATATATATACATATATATATACATATACATATATATATACATATACATATATATATATACATATATATATACATATATATATATATATATATATATACATATATATATATATATATATATATATACATATATATATATATATATATATATATACATATATATATATATATATATATATACATATATATATATATATATATCGATGTAATTCCTATGGTTAACCTTAATATCAAAATAATTATTTTTGTAGAAATTATCAACCATCAAGATATTTTTGCTATAAATGTTGTAATCACCATCCAAAATATCAGGCATGTGTACCATGACAGAGCTTTCAAATTGAATATGCTAACAAGGAAAATAAAGAAATAGAGGAGAATAGCTCACCTGATAATTCCCTAGATGAAGACCAAATTGAACACAAGGTGGTTGTAGATGGGGAAGATACTATGGCTAGTTTAATACATGCTCTTATAGGGTCATCAGCTCACCATACAATCAAAGTAGAAGTATTCATTCAACTAAAGAATGTAACTGTATTAATTGATTCAAAAAGTACTCATAACTTTATTGACACAAGGCTTGCCAAGACATCAAACATGCACATCAACTCCTCCAATCAAGATAAATTTCAAGTTAGAATTGCAAATGGGAGTAGCACTCAATGTATAGGTAAAGCATCTTCAATTTTATTACAAATGGGAAGTTATACTTGGCAGGATCCTCTTTTTGTTATGAATTTATGGAATTCAAAATTTATCTTAGAAGTCTCATGGTTAAAACAAATGGAAACCATGGTTGGTTTTAATTACAAGAAGCGCTTTGTTGAATGGAAAGAAAATGGGAGGACCATTCGCCTCCAAGGAATTCCAACACCTCCATCAAAGATAGTAAGTTTGCACAACATGTAAAAAATAGTAAGCAAAGGTAGTTATGTTGTTCAGAGAATGAGACTTGGGACCACATTTTTTTCTTTTGTCCCCTGGCCATTAAATTATGGAAATGATTAACAACCTATTTACATCTAAAATTCTGAAAATTCATCTCCCTTGAGTAGGCATGGATGACTTAACCTAGAGTGAATGGATTGGGTAGTTCAATGAAACATATGGCCTTGGTTAGTATCTCTCTGATGCTATGAAATCTACGAAAAAAAAGGAATAAAAAAAACTTTAAAGCAATTCATCATAATGTTCAATATACTTGGAAAACAATTGTAGTCAATATCAAGGAAACTACTTTCTAAACATTGAAGTCCCCTCTCTAGTATCTCAACAGTGGCATCGTTTACTCTCTAGGCTTCAAATACTTATGAATGAATGGAGATGTAGGCATCCATAAGATCCTCGATCTACTATTCAAAGGGATGGACCATGTAAGCCCCTCTTAGAGGTGTGGGAAAGATCAACATTGATGGCACATTATAAGGCAATCCAAGAAGGGCAAGTATAGAAAGCATAAGAAGATTCTCATAATGTAGTCATATTTTTCTTTCTACAAAGAATCTTGGTGTCCTCTCTAACAATCTAGAAAAATCATGTCCTATCCTTAGTGGCTTTCAAGAAGCTACTAAGGTTGGTTGGTCTATAGTACAAGTAGAATTAGGCTCACAAGTAACCATTAATTGACTAAAGTTGTCCACTAGGACGTCCTCTTAGGATTGGAAGTTACAAAAGGTGATTGAAAAGATACATGCACTTTAGTCTAGATTCATAACAATAGAGTTTCTTCATGCTCCTCAAGAACTAAATAAGATTGCAGATGCTACAGCGGATTGGGCTTTAGAACACAAGTATTCTCCACAATGATAGATACAAAAAACTAGGGAATATCTATACCATATACTACATATCAAGTCTAATAAATTTGGTTCTTGTATGTCGTAAGTCAAAAGAAAGTCATAGATTTATCTATTTTTGTATTAGGAGAATGTGTTTAAGACACAGTTGTTGATCTTTTGTAAAATTTTGGATGAAATCCCAGTTTGCATGGTAGAGCAGATGATGTAGATTTCTTATTTGCTTATAATTAATACAAAAACCTTTTTTAACCAAAAAAAGATTTGAATATTAGTATTTTCCTTAAAAGTTGAGAAATCTAACCGATTGAGCTAATACCATTTGATTCTTGTTTTTTTTTTTTAATAAATTTTTTTTTATAGTTTCTCTTGTATTTTTCCTTTGTATTTTCTCAAAGTTTCATAAAAACTTATATTTATTCTTTAAAAATACTTTTTTTGTTGTAATAAATTAACAATTTTTATAGATTTTTATTTTTACTTTTAAATACCTCACTTGTCTTAGAAAAAGGATGTGTGAATATTCGTGGAATATTTCCATTTGAGAAAAGTAGGCTTATATTTTTTCTCCTTAAAAATATGAATATTAACAGTTTTTGGTAGATATAAATTTTTAATTGTAATGGTTTAAATGATATTGTTAATGAGATTGAATTATAGTTCTTAGTGTTTTTTCAAATTTAAATTAAATAAAATTGCTATATGAATAATTATCATTAAAAGTTTATTTGATACGAATAACTCTTAAAGAGCTTGTCCATAAGGTAATTTTTTACATTAATTAATTTTTTTTGGCTTGGAGTCCAAAATAAAGTTCTTACTCTTGACAACATGTCTATCGGTGGCCTCATCATCCCCATTCGTTGCTACTTGTGTCAGTCAACCTGGGATTCGGTCTTCCACCTTTTCATTGACTGTCCATTTTCTTTCACCATTATTTTCATGCTCCTTTCAGAGTTCCACATTTCCTGGGCCTTGCCTAGCTTGGTCTCTAATTTACATTCAATGGCCAAATCCTTTTAAACATGTGTGCCTTAAATCCCTTTGGTATTTTTATCTCCCGCACTTCATGTGGTATATCTGGCTTGAAAGTAATATTCGAGCCTTCAATTATTCTTCCAGAGATACTCCCTCAATTCACTCCGAAATTATTTCTTTGACTACTGAGAATACCAGCCTCATTCCTTCTCCTAAAAACCATAGTCGTGGCCTCAAAGCCAATATAATTGGTTCCTTTAGCCCTTCTAACTGGCTCGTCTCCTCTTGAGTTCCCTAATATTGATATATTTATGATTTATTGGTCCCCTCATCCCATTGAATGGCTAAAAATCAATTTTTATGGAGCCACCAAAGGTAATCCTGGCAATGCTAGTTTCGAAGGAATCATAAGACATGATCAGGGGAAAATTATCCTCATGTTTGTTGAATTCATTCATGTTTGTACTTTTGAAATATCTTCTTCTCATGTTTGCCTTGACCATATTTTTTTTTATTTTCATGATAAGATTTTCTTTCTTTCTTTTTCTTGTATTCCTTTTCATGGATGGTAATGGGTCCTTAGTGTGGTGGGTTCTAAAGTTAGGATCGTAGGTAGTGAAAGATAGATTATTTTTTAAAGTGGGGAGAGGGGAGAAGGCACAATTTTAGATAGATTCATGGGATCAATACCAACCTATCATTGTTGAATTCTTAGAATTACAACAAGTAAAAACAACCATGGAAAGTAGGGGTTGGATCTATACTGAAAGTTATTTCAATACTAGTCAACTGGGGGATATTAAGTTTAAGTAGTTTAAAAATTTGGATGAGTGGCCAATTACAATACCTATAATAAGATCCATGAGTGAAGGATGGATATGATAAGATCCTTCCAGAACCTCCTCATGCATATCGAGTTGAGGATTGGAGAAATATTATATAGTCCAAGGGTTGGCCAAAAGTAAACTTCTTTGCCTATCAATTCATGCACAATGTAATTATTACTTTTGATAATTTGATATGTAGGGGAATCATTGTTCCATATCAATGCGTTTTATGCTACAAGAGTGAGGAAATTTTTGATCACTTGATGTTTGAGTACCTATTCACATGCCACATATAGAATAAAGGCGATTTGAATCGGATTAATATTTGGAAAATATGGAAGAGGGGTGGATTAAAATATAAAGCTCTTTGTATCGGTTGGAATCTTAGATTAAATTTAGTTGATGGTAAGTGTGGTTGGAGATAAATGGCAAAATATTTAGAGAAACCTTTTCATCCTTAGATGGTGTTTGGTAGGTCTTTTGGAGCAAAGTCACAAAAATCATGGCAGTGTATACTAAAGAGGAAATTTAGGCTGATATAGGGACAATGAAGAAGGAAGCTAAAGTGCAAGAGGGGTAGGACAAACCTAGTTGAAAACCATCCCAAAAAGGTTATATTAAAATTAATATTGATGGAGTTGTAAAGGGTAATCTAGGTAGAGTTGGAATTGGAGTGGTCTATAGAAATCATATTTGGACAATACTCTATTGAGAACTACAAGGCCTAGGTAGGGCCACAAATAATGAAGTAGAAGCCTTAGCTATCAAATATGCTTCTATCTGGGTGTTAATATAATGTTATAGGAGGATAATCCTAGATCATATTCTTAAATATTGGTAGGAGCTCTAGATTGCATGAGGAAATTTGCTTTGAAGACATGGAGGTTGAGGATTCTTATCACCCAAATTTAGGAATTATGGAGAGAATTAGATGATGTGATTCTAGTTATGTGGGTAGATATCTAAATAAAGTAGTAGAATTCCTAGCTAATATGGGTACTGAGATGGAGGTAGGGGTTTAGTGGAATAGTGGCATTGCTATTGAGGATAAGAGAATTAGGTAAGTTGATGAGAAAGTCTAGAGTTTAATTAATTTGGATAGCCATTGTAGAAACATGGTTTAGGATATTTGGCTCCAATGCATATCTTTTTTTACTATTGTAAATAGGTGTTCTTGTCGGCTAAGACTAGGAGGAGTCTCATCCCAACTTGTAAATGATTTTGTTTTAATATAGGCTTTTCAAATTCTTTTTCAAAAAAAATGATATGAGATTTTATAATGCATGGAATAAAATCAACTTTAATGCTTCAAAAATAAATTAATTTACTCCTAATATAAATATATTCCAAATAAAATTAATTGTTTAAGGAGTAAAGAAAAGAAAAGAAAATAAACAAGCCTATCTTGCCCTAAAATTCAGCTTTGGTTTGATAAAGTGGTAATTTTAATTTAAAACCAATCTCAACCTAACCAATATTTATATAGCCTAATGTTTGATATTGTGTATTCTTTAGAGGAGAATAAAACTATGAAAATATACCAAGTGCAACCACCATCAACATTCACAAATTGAACATACAAAATTGCAAAAGCCTTGCATGATTCAGGTCGCTCCTGCTAGTTTTATTCATGAGCTTGAATCTTTATCCAAAAGATTTTTATGGGATGGAAATTTGGAGTCTTCAAAATGGAGTCTGGCTAAGTAGGAGACTATTTGTAGATCGAAACAGAAAGGTGGTTTGGGTCTTCGTTTGACTTCTCTTTCTGTTCAAGCTTTTGCGGCCAAGATTTATTGAAGATGGTGCATTTCTCAAGACCATGCTTGGGATAAAATTATTTTCTTTAAGTATCTTAATGGGTTTGAGGGCTATGGATACCTACATATAATTTTTCTGGTAAAGGCTCTTTGATCTGGAACACCCTTAAGAAGGGGGTGACTCTTGTTAAGTAAGGATTGTTTTGGATTTGTCTCAAAGGCTCGAAGGCTCTTTTTTGACATGATTCTTGGGATGGTTTCCATATAATTTTATATATTTTTCCTCATATTCAGGAGCTATGTAATTGTTTCTTGGCTGTTGTTTGGTACAATATGATGGATTATAAAGTTACCAAAAGAGTTGGGCAAGTGGAGGTAATTTGGTGCAAAGATCCTAGAGATTGGTCGATAGGTGGTTTCGTTCAAGATAGAGAAGAGTTGGCTCATATTTTGGCTACTAAGGAGTGATATTCTTTATCAGATGATGATGTTTTAGCTTGGAGTTTAGACCCTAGAAGGGTTTTCTCAATGGCTTCTGGTTACTGTGTTTTAGATAGGCAACATTTTGGAGATGATGAAGTTCCTTGGTGGAAACATGTTTGCAATAAGTGTTCCTGACCCAAATATAATTTCTATTTTTGGTTGGCTACTAGGAAAATATGTCTTACCTAGGATAATATCCAAAAGAGAGGTTTTCAAGATCCTTCATTTTGTTTCCTTTGTGAGAATAGTGATGAATATTTAGGGTATTTTCTCTTACATTGTTTGTTTGTGCAAGAAATTCTTTGGTGGATGGTATGGAAATAGTCTTGTTCTCATACCTCTTATCTTGTTGAGTTCTAGAGGAGTTTAGGAAGACCTCTTGATAAGGCTTTTTTCTTCAAGTTGCAAGGAATATTGGACCCTCATGTATTATATGGCAGATTTGGCTTGAAAGAAATAAAAGAATTTTTCAAGGTTGAAAGTTAACTGTTTATAAAATTTGGAAGAGGATTATTGATATGATCCAAGAAACTGTTTCTTCTAAATATCACATCAGTCTTTCTTTGGAACAGTATAATATTTTTATAATGTAGGACCTAGGTTTAGTGGATAATGGTCCTCATCCTTCTTTATCGATCAGGGGGAGAGGCCTCAATAAAAAAGTGTAAAGAGATGGTAGATGGCATCCTCCACTTTGGGGGATGCTTAATATTAATACGGATGGCTCTTCCATAGGGAATCCTAGATATGTAGGTATTGGTTGTATTGGGAGAGATAGTAGTGGTACAACTCTTTTCATTTTCTCCTATTATAAGGGGAAGCAAACTAATAATTATATGGAGGCCCTTGCTATTCATTTTTATTTGAAAAAAGGTTATGCTCTAGGATGGCAGAAGATAATTTGTGAGTTAGACTCTTAGATTATTATTAATTTGTTGAAGACTCATAATATTTCTAATGTTCATTGGTAGTTGGCGTTAGTGGCTCGGTAGATCATTCAAATTTATCAACATCTGGAGTTTATTTTCTTTGTTCATATTCTTTGGGAATGGAATAGTGTGGCTGATTGCTTGGCAAAATGGGCTTCTAAGTTTTAGGAAGACTGGAATGTTAGTGAATGGGACCAGATCCTATTGGATTGTTCTCGTCGTTTTGCTAATTTTCTTGCTGCAGATATACCTAGTTGAGGTTGTTGTTTGTTGGGTGTCATTTGGTTGGGTGCTCGGTGGTTTTGGGGGTATCTTTCTTCAAGCCCTTGCAAAAGGTTATTTTTTTGGGATTCTCTATTTCTTGTTTGGTTTTCTTGATTCAATAATTTTTTACCAAAAAAAAAGATAATCATGGAATACATTTGTCTTAAATTTCCTCACTTTGGTGGATTACAAATATAAAGCTCAAAATAATATTATGTTTGGTTCAAAAAATTCATCCAAACTACAAATAAAAAATGAGCAATGAAGAAACTCATACTCTTGGACTCGCTAATGGATGTTTTTCAACATTTGTAATTGAATAGTGAGCCCATATTTACACAATTTGATGACACTTATCATTAATTTTACGGTTAATTACTATAAATTTCCATGACATGTGCTCGTTGGGATTGCTTTTAACCATACTTTGGTCATTTCTCATTAAATATCAATTCGTATGATGTTTGGGGCCTCTTGAATCTGATTGGTCAAATGGTTCAATGCTTGGTCTATAAATCACAAGTGGGTTGGGCATTAATTTTGTTGGATTCCACCACTTGTTAAATTTTGACACTATCTAAAAGATATTAATATCACCATGATGTCCACTTCTTGGAGTCACCTCCTTGTCAAAATTTAGACATGCATCATTGAATTTCAATTCTTTATAAAGCTTTGAGATTCCTTGGCTCCAATCATTTTGATTTTTACCTTTTCAACTACAAGTGGGTTGGTCATTAATTTAACTACATCTACCACTATGCACCTCTATGTTTTTCTAGCCAACATTGAACCTCACATGTTTGTTGTCTTTGAATTCTGAGTACGCATGTTAGATCTCCTACAAGGCAAGTTCATAAAAGGTAGGTCTTAGAATTTATTATCATTATTAATTTTTATTGAATATTTTTATTATATTTTAATGTTTGGTTATTATTATTATTTATTGTATTCTTCTTCTCTATGCCTCCTTTTTTACATTGTTTGATGATTTTATGTTGTTTTTTACCTTTCCTCCTACATCCTCTAGTAATTTTCCCATTTTTCGATAACTTCTACATTTTTGACAATCACTTGCATTTTCGAGAATCTTTTACTCTTTCCCAAACATTTGTTTTGCATTTTTCAATGCTAATTTTTAATTACTGTGCTTTTGATTTCATTGCTTTTGATATGTTACGTTCCAAAGTCATCGGCGATGTTTCCAAGGAAGGAATTATTGATATTTATATGACATGATTTAATTTGGTTTGATTATCTCTTTCATCAATTATTATCCATCACTTGTGATTTCGCATAAGTGCCTTCACAGCGGGGATATGCCCTCCTTAAGAGGCACCACTTATTAATTGATTTAATATTTTATTAGTTTGATGTTTCATGTGAGATTTAATTTGTGAATTCTATGTTTAATTGTGATAACTGATTGTATTAAGAAGAAATGCAAGGAGTTGCATTGCATGGGTTAGCATAACGAGCCGGACAAGTGCATGAATGAAAGGTGGACCAAAGGACCAAACGGACGACTTTCAAGCTCAGAGAACTCCAACCAAGGGAGAATCAAATCACCAAGAAGACCTCCTAGAAGCAAAGGCACACAAAATTATTCTTCTCCTTTAGTAATTAATAACTATAACCCTGATCATCCATTAATTAACAAAATGGCATCTAATACCTCCCCAAATTCCTCCCATGAGAACCTCACACAAGAGGAAACATGAAGCCCCAAGATCACTAATGAGACCTTACTAGCATTAGTAAAGAGTATTAGGGACATGAATGTCAATATGTCCTAACTATTCGTCAAACAAAACCAACCAAATCCTCCTAGCCCAAACCGTTGGAGTACTGAGCATCAATATGAAGACCATACACACCAAAGAGGTCATAATGGTCATCCTCCATATCCCAATGGACAAAGAAATAACGAGGATCTGTAAAATGAAGAAGTTTTTGAGCAACAAAAGGGTTTTGATAGACCTTCCCAAATTGGCATCCATAGACAAGGGAATAATGAGGACCAAGATAGGCACAACACTTACCACCAAAGAGGTCTTACTAGAGTCAATTTTCCATGCATTGACATGCCCACCTTGAGGGTTATGATCCACATAGGTGGATAGCCAAAATAGAAGACATTTTAGAATTATACCAATTCTGAGATTAAAAAAAGGTTCCTTTTGCTGCAACCAAATTGGGCACTAAAGCTTATCAATGGTTTACATGGCACAAACACGAAGTGGGAAACAACATCTACTGGAATGAATTCATCGACATATTTCTTCATAGATTTAATGAAGGTCCCACAGCTTCCTACACGATACGATTGTTGTCATTTAAGCAGATGGGATTGGTAGTGGACTATATATCAGAATTTACTAGTATGCTTCACTATGCAAGATACTTATAACCATATGTGGTGGTAGTTTCTTTTAGAAATGGGTTGAAAGAGAATATTAAAGTCAAAGTGGACTTACAAAATCCATCCAAGATAGATGAGTGTATAAGGATTTCCAAGTTGGTAGAGAAGAAGGTGCAAATGGCGATATCTATACGACGTAATTCTTATGGTCAACCTCAATATCACAACAACTCTTCACAAAAATGATCAACCATCAAGATACTTTTACTATAAATGTCATAATCACCATCCAAAAGATCAGGCATGTGTACCACGATAGAGCTTTCGACTATGTTTCCAAGGAAGGAATTATTGATATTTATATGACATGATTTAATTTGTTTTGATTATCTCTTTCATCAATTATTATCCATCACTTGCGATTTCACATAAGTGCCTTCACGACAGGGATCTGCCCTCCTTAAGAGGCATCGCTTATTAATTGCTTTAATCTTTCATTAGTTTGCTGCTTTGTGTGAGATTTAATTTATGAATTCTATTTGATTATGATAATTGACTGTATTAAGGAGAAAGGCAAGAAGTTGTCTTGCATGATATTTCCCCATAAATATTCAAGGTTATGGTTAGAAGCTTTCAGCTAAAAACCTGAGTTATTTGGATAATTGACTATTATGCACAAGCCCAAGCAAACAAGAGAAAATTCACCAATATTTTAAAAAGTGGGTCCCAATTTCATAGAGGCTAGGGTGTGTTGTGTAAGCACAACAACACCTTCCTTTCTAAAATTGGCTTGGTTGTTGCAGGCTTATGACCTCTTGGTCTTAAAAGGGATTGAAACCATTTTGATGCTTGAAGGCTTTTTGCTTTTGGCACTGGTTTTTCATTATGAAATATTTTTGTTTTATTATAGAATTTTGCTTCATGGTGATAAATTTAGATAAAATAATTTTTACCTTTGAAACTTCTTTTTCTCTACAAAAGTGCACTTTGGTTAAGATTAAAAGGAAAATTATTTCTTCATTCTATATGCCTTGATACCACATTGTAGATATTAATGTTTTGAATGTTTGTATTATGGAAATGAAAGGTACTTAAGTACATAGGATGCCCACGTTAAACTTAACAAACCCTCAAAAAAAACTTGCAACTACCTTATCCTATACTACATACATATACCTTATGAGGGATGGTTATACCATTTGACTTCTCACATGGTCTATATATATCTATATATATATATATATATATATATATATATATATATATGAATCTTATGATTAAGAAAATATCCTTTGATACTAGTTTTAATATACATGTTAACCATTATTGGTTTTTAATTTGATTTCATAGTTTAAAATATTTAAAATTAATTACAATAAAAATTTAAAACTTTAGTTCCCGTGGGCTCTTCTTGAAGAGGTCCAAGGTTCAAACTGTGTGTGTTAATTCCCTATGGATTTATCACACTATCCATTTAATTTTTTGTCCCAACGCAACTTGGGAGAGTGTGTGAGGCGGTGGGTGTGTATTTATCACACTATCCATTTAATTTTTGGTCCCACCACAACTTGGGGGAGTGTGTGAGGGGTGGGTGTGTGTTTGGTTCCTATTGATAAGCTCAAATCTGATCCTTATTAGGAGATATGGTTGGTATGGGGATGCTTAGCCCTGAGTGTCATTGTTGGAATTTTTCACACTAACCTCAGTAAAAAAATGAAAGTTGATAAATCTAATTTTTAAAAATTAATTCAAAAGGTCCAAAGTTCAAACCGTTGCATGGGAGTGTGTGGTGGTTGTGTGTTAAATTTCCTATTGACAAGGAATCATGGTTGGGAGGAAACTGCTCAACCCCTGCGTTAATCGTAGGGATTTCTCACACTAACCATATAAAATTAAAATTAAATATTTAAATAATTATTAAATATTTTGATAAATATATTATAAATATTATTTAATATATGTAATTTAAATATTATCAATAAAATTATTAAAAATATATTTATCCTCTACAATAACTTAGATGAAAAATCTTACTTTTAAATAAATGAAATACAATCTATAACATTGTGGAACTGTTGGTCATGAATCTGCCACAGGAAAGGATTTTACAAGTGCGCCCTAGACCCGGCCAACATTGAAAGGCTGGAAGCAAGAAATGGCTCCCAGACCAATCTCCAGAGTGGGCTGGTTCCCTCTACTATTCTAAAATTGGTTAAAGATAAGGGTTGCTGGAAAGAGATTTAAAAGTTGCAGAAAGAAATGGGAAATATGGCCACAGGCCGAAGTGATGAGATCAGAAAATAGCAGCAGGAAACCTCAAATGCAACAACAGCAAGCAATAGAAATTATCAACTTGATTCTCACACAACGTATGCAAAAAAAACCTTCCAAGACTACACTCCAGAGATTATATTCTTACAGCAGTATTTAAATTTAGAATGCAGAATTTAAACGCAACAGCCGTTAAATAATAATAATGCGATTAGAAATGTAACAAAGACAGAAAGGAAATCACCCAAAGCGTTGCTTGAAAAATCAGAAGTCAAGTCTTTTATTCCTGCAAATGCACTTCCAGTCTCTAGCAGAGAATTTTCCAACCCTTGTAAATGAGAATTACATTGGTTTTTATAGAGGTCCGTCCTCTTTGCAGCATTAAAAATGCACCACCACCCCTCTCGTGATCTACAATTGTGCATTGGAAATTACATACATGATCCCCTTAGTTGCAGCAAAAATTAAATACAATTAGACACTAACGGTATTCTTCATTAAATTTGTTTTTTAAAATATGCATGAAACCGTTACGACAATCCACGAACAGCAGCCTCGAATGCATTAAATCTTCAATCTTGGTGGCCTGGGCACGTATTTTACTTTGAATGCTTTGGAAATCTGCAAATCATTAAATTCGGGTCAGCATTAAATCATCGAAAATAAAAAAAATCTCCTTGACCGTTCACACTGTGCTTTGGTGGAAAACAGTTGGAGGTCGCGAAAATGCGACAAGTCGCGAAATCGCGACGTCTTTTAACTCCGTACACTTTGACCACGTTTGACCCACGAAAATGGCACCTGTAGCGATATCGCTACGTCTTCGGCTTCCTTTTCTCCATCGCTAGCTTATCCACACGAAAATGGAACATGTAGCGATATCACTACATGTTTTGGTCGTTGGATCCTTTCTTCGCTTTGCTCCACGAAAATGGAACATGTAGCGATATCGCTACATCTTTTATGCACTTTGTACGACTTCATGGACGGGTCGCAAAAATGGAACACTTCTTGCCCTTTGCATGTTTTCTATTCTTTCCTTATCAAGAATTCGCTATGCACTTGAGTCATTCAAGCATTTCAATCAACGCGTCATGAAATCGCTGTCATCTCCTTGTCTTTTGTTTGATTCTCTTTGCACTCCGCCTTGTCGCCCAGAACTTGCAGCGAATCGCTACATTTTCTATGCCTTTTGCGAAACAATCAACAGCATCGCTACCATTCTTGCATCTTGGACTCTTTGTAAATAAACACCCCGAGCTTTAGAATATGCAACCTTAGAAATAAAATAGCTTACAACTTGGAATATGCGGCCTTAGACACCTCCCTTAACAATGCTCGGCAAAAATGTGCAGCGCATCGCTGCACTTTTGAACACTTAGACCCTTGAAGCCAATCACCGTGTGATTTTAAGACATGCAGCGCATCGCTGCAAGTTTTTAACTTTGTGCCTTTAGCTGAACCTTTTGTCACGATTTCGTGACAATTTGTCGCTTTTCCCCCTTCACTTGTCTTCGGCCACGAAAATAGAACACGTCGCGATATCGCGACGGTTCCACCCCAACTGCATACGTTGACCGCGTTGACCGCGATTCTGCGACATGTCAGCGAATTGCTGCAGTTTCTGGACTTGTCATTTTTTACTCAATTTCGCTCCTTTTTTGCTTCAAATCCGCATCAAAGCCTGTATAAACGTTAGATTTGCAATAATGTATACATTAATACTTCAATGAAAATCAATGTGGCAAAAATGCCAACATTCTTGGCGGCTCATGGGTATACAGCTCATTGTATGAAAGAATCCAGGCCTTAGTCCATTGGGCACAGAGTCATATTAGAACAGGAAGTCGGCTGCTGCAATACATGTTCTGCTGAAAAATTGAAACTGGAAAAAAACCTGCATATAACTGATTATGAAACGACTAATGGAACGCGATGATGGAGTGAGCTCTTGCGATTGCGCAAGCGGTGACTGCAATGGAATGATGAAATTAAAATGAACGAAGTTATGGAGTGGGAATAAAAGTATGAAGGCTGTGAAATGAAATGAACTAGACTGCGAAATAAATGCATAAAAGACTGAACTTAGAGGAAAGGGATAAGAAGGGACGGGGAAAAACATAAAAAGGGAAAAGAAACAACAGCCGTGGCTTATTTTTGTTTTAATGCAGAAGAAAAAGAAGGAGGAAGAAGATAAAGAAAATAAAGAGAGGAAACGGGGAAGGGAAAAGAAGAATTTTCTGAAAGCCATCAACTGTCGGGAAAGGAAGAGACAAAAGGAAAAAAATAAGCACCTACAGCTCGCAGGCAACAAAAGAGCTGAGATGAATAAAAAAACAATACTTCTCTTTTTTTTTTTTTTCTTCTCTTTCTATTTTTTTTTTTATATAAAATACTATATACAATAGTTCACGACATGATTGGCATGTCGCCACTAGAAACCTAGTCTCATAGGGTTATCCGGTAAACCTGCAATGTCCCGACCAGATCCAATCATACTTGAGTCGGTTCTTGAAATTGGGCTGGCTCCTTCCTGAAGTTCTCCATGGTGCGAATAGGATGCAATGTGACAGATTATCCTTCTTACTAGTACCCACATGGAGGACTTCTTCAGGTATCGGATGTAGTGGCTGGAACCAACACCACCACTTTGCAGACTTTACGGGCTATGGGCTGAGTACAGGCTCCTCTAACTCCTTGATGTGATCACAGGGCTCTTCAAGTGATAAATCTGATTCTGGGATCTCCTCAGGTTCTGGAATTTGAACTTGTTCTTCTACTTGGCCCATCTCTTGATGAAAACTGCAAGCAACCATATTGTTCATTGTCTGGAAAATTTCTTGCATGTTCCAATCCTTGACTTTGGACGAGATCCGTCCCTTGAACTCCACATGACTGCATCTCAGGTTTCTTCTCAGCATAAGGGATCTGGCATGAAAAGTACTGTGCAGGGTAGACAGGAGCAGCAACCACCGGAGAAGGTAATGGAGTTTCTCCCCACGGTAACTTTCTCGATAAGAGCAAAATCTGTTCCGCTCGCACTGCTTCCTCAAAGATTTGTGGGAACCGTTGTTCACCTGACTGCAGCAAAAAGAGACCTATGTCATAATTAAAAGCTCAAACATAAAAGAGGTGGGCTTGGGTGGGTGATGGACGGATCTTCTCTGGAATTCTCTTCCAACTTATCAAGAATCGGACATTGAAGTCCGTGATGCTTTCTTGAGGTGCTCTCTTGATGTACATGAAAAATTGATAGAGATCCAAAGAACTGTAGAAAGGATCTTCGTCAAATATTTTGATCGTGCCCCGCTAGATCGTCCCATGAGCCGATGCTTCGACGTTTGAGCAATTTGTACCACCGCAATGCTCTTCCTTCCAAAGACTCGAACCGTAAGTCGGATCATGACATCTTCGTGTTCTATGACATGGATCATGGACAGAGTAGCAATATCTTCAACATGTGCCAGAGCCATGCCTTCGGTACCATCATATTTTGCCGGGTTCTTCAGGGCACCTTCGGGAATTTCATGCCGAACTTGGAGATTCAGAGGGCTAGGATCATCCCATCTAGGAAAAACCCTCGCCTTTGTGGTAGTGGTCTGCGGGATCACGACTATCGCCATTAAGTCAGAGTCGCCAGACGAACATTCTTTGAATTTAAAAAAAACAGGCGTCCACGAACAGATCTTCAACTCAGCAAAGTCGCCAGATGAACTTACAAATCTCCGTTGTGAGGCCAAGACAGACTCATCAAATCTTGAGACCTCCGGGTGTTAAAATAAATGTGGATTTTTGTGAGATAGAAGAAGTTTGTCCCACCGGGCGTGCCAAAATCGTTGGCACCGGTGGGTTTATCACTTTGGAAAATTATGCTTATCCCACCGATTATGAATTCTTGGAGACAAAACTTGTCTGTCCCACCGGGCGTGCCAAAACTGTTGGTCACAAATCTGCCACAGGAAAGGATTTTACAAGTGCGCCCTAGACCCGGCAAACATTGAAAGGCTGGAAGCAAGAAATGGCTCCCAGACCAATCTCCAGAGTGGGCTGGTTCCCTCAACTATTCTAAAATTGGTTTAAGATAAGGGTTGCTGGAAAGAGATTTAAAAGTTGCAGAAAGAAATGGGAAATATGGCGACAGGCCGAAGTGATGAGATCAGAAAATAGTAGCGATATAGCTACATCTTTTATGCACTTTGTACGGCTTCATGGATGGGTCGCGAAAATGGAACACTTCTTGCCCTTTGCATGTTTTCTATTCTTTCCTTATCAAGAATTCGCTATGCACTTGAGTCATTCAAGCATTTCAATCAACGCGTCATGAAATCGCTGTCATCTCCTTGTCTTTTGTTTGATTCTCTTCGCACTCCGCCTTGTCACCCAGAAATTGCAGCGAATCGCTACATTTTCTATGCCTTTTGCGAAAATAGTCAGCGCATCGCTACCATTCTTGCATCTTGGACTCTTTGTAAATAAACACCCCGAGCTTTAGAATATGCAACCTTAGAAATAAAATAGCTTACAACTTGGAATATGCGGCCTTAGACACCTCCCTTAACAATGCTTGGCGAAAATGTGCAGCGCATCGCTGCACTTTTGAACACTTAGACCCTTGAAGCCAATCACCGCGCGATTTTAAGACGTGCAGTGCATCGCTGCAAGTTTTTAACTTTGTGCCTTTAGCTTAACCTTTTGTCGCGATTTCGCGACAATTTGTCGCTTTTCCCCCTTCACTTGTCTTCGGTCGCGAAAATAGAACACGTCTCGATATCGCGACGGTTCCACCCCAACTGCATGCGTTGACCGCGTTGACCGCGATTCTGCGACATGTCAGCGACTCGCTGCAGTTTCTGGACTTGTCATTTTTTACTCAATTTCGCTCCTTTTTTGCTTCAAAGCCGCATCAAAGCCTGTATAAACGTTAGATTTGCAATAATGTATACATTAATACTTCAATGAAAATCAATGTGGCAAAAATGCCAATAGGAACATGACATCATTTAATACTTTTCATTTTGATTTATAAAATATGTAAAAAAAAAAATTATTAAAAATAATTATTTAGCTTTTAAAATAGCATGCATAAAACTGCCAAACATTTTACTTTTATATTTAATAAAATTAAAGAATATTATGAGTAATCATATCATATTATATTATATTATATTATATTATATATATATATAAGCTCCAGTTAATTTTGATTTATGTAAATCATAAAATGAATTTTAAACGAGAGGAAAGTAAAGAAATAAAAATAATTAAATAAGTTTCAAGCCATCAATGCCTACTAATTGGTTTTTTTACAAATTTATATTAAAAAAATAAAAATCATTAAATAAATTTGAAACGATGGATTGTTAATAATATCCGACAGCCGCCACGGCGACACCTCCGCCGACGGGCACCGAAGCAAACTTGTCCCTTTCAGCCGCGATCACTTCAACTAAATCCCTCCCCTTGAGCTGATTCAACAGCAGATCACAGACCACAGAGCCCATGAGGATGTTTTTGATGTCATCGACAGAAGGGCTGGTGTTGCCAAGACTGCTGCCACCACCTTCATATTCGCCAACAACTTTTTATTTGCTTTTATCTTTATTTATTTTTTTTCTTATTTAACATAAAATAATTTAACTTAATTTATTTTTTAAATTTGATTATATAAAATTGCAATGATCCTACAATAAAAATAAAATAATATATTAAAATAATAACTAACTTTGTGTTTGCTTTTAACTTTTTTTTTTGTTGTACAATGATAAAAAATAATTAAATCGAATGTCAATTCATAAAAATAAATTAAAAATAATAAATTTAAATAATAAATAACATTTTTTTTTTTAATTTTGTTTTTTTTCCGTGTTTAAAACATTTTTTCTATTTAACATAAAATAATTAATACTTGATTTAAATTAAAGAAAATTATATTTTTTTTTTTTAAATTTTAAAAATTTGAAACAGCCACACAATTAAAATCGGCTTCGACCACAATCCTTTAATTCTGGATTATACACGACCCCAACAAATCTTCAAAACCCCTTTCAGGTTTTAAAAGATGTGGCTCACTCATCCAGATATAGGCCGGTGTATATGCCAATGGTGGCAGCAGGATTTCTGTCCAAACCCTCTCACAAATCTATTCCTTAAACTGAAAGCGGTCAAATTCAAACTAAAATGCTGGAACAGGGATGTCTTCGGCAACCTCTTTAGAGAGAAAAAACATCTAATGGATGAGCTGAAAAGGGTGGAAAATCTGATTCAGGGAGGAGACTTGAGGGCCGAAACTCTCCTTGAAGAAAAGAGCATCCTCTCAAATTTTCACAATACCTTGGCTAAGGAAGAGACATATTGGAGGTAAAAATCCAGAAACCTCTAGCTCAAAGAAGGAGACACCAATATGAAGTTTTTCCATGCATATACCATGCGCCACAGAGGCTCTAATAAAATCACTGAGCTGACCAAGGCATATGTGTCCATTGTCTCTGACATCCAAGTAATTAGACAGGAAGTTGTTTGCCACTTCCAGGAAATCTTAGGGCCAAGCACTGGTTGCCATCCCCTCACATCAAGTTCTTTGCTACAGAACATCCCAAAGATGGTGTCTAAAAATGATAATGAAAAATTGCTTGAAAGCTTCACTGAAGATGAGATCAAAGAAGCTTTGTTCGCAATGGAACCTGATAAGGCCCCCGGACCCGATGGCTTCCCACCCCAGTTTTTTCAACATTTTTGGGAAATCATGGGCCAAGATGTCTTTGCTGTAGTTAAATTCTTCTAGAGAGCCAAAAATATGCCGAGAGATGCCAATTCCACTTTCATTGTATTAATCCCCAAGTCCAACGATTGCGCTTCCCTTTCAGATTTTAGGCCGATCAGCCTCTGCAGTGTCATTTACAAACTTATCACCAAAGTTATGGCAAATAGGTTGAAAGCTATCCTTCCCTCCATTATCGACCAGTGCCAAGGGAGCTCAATCAAAGGCAGACTCATCTCGGATGGAGTGATAACCATCCACAAACTGGCCCACTCGGCACCTAAAAATAAAAAACCCAGCATGTTCCTCAAGCTTGACATGAACAAGGCATTTGACCGTGTTTCCTGGAAATTCCTGTTCGAAGTATTGGAAAAGTTTGGGTTCCACAAAGAATGGATCAAGATGGTTCACGAATGTATCTCGACTGCTTGGTTCTCTATTCTAATCAATGGCTAAACCACAGGTTTCTTCCAAAGTTTCAAAGGCATCCGTCAAGGGTACCCTTTGTCTCCCTTTCTCTTCATTATTCTAGCCGAAACCCTAGGAAGAACCCTTTCAGCTGCCTGTAACAAGGGTCTTATTTCTAGGATCAAATCGGCCTCAACATCCAAAGCCATATCCCATCAATATTTTGTTGATGACACTATTTTAACCTCTCATGCTTCCGTACCTGAAGCAAAAATCATTAAGAACATACTTGACTCTTATGAAGAGGCGGCTGGTCAGAAAGTCAACTATCGTAAAAGCAAGTTGTACTTTCTCAATACCCCCATTCACAAAAAAAATAGGATTGCTGAGATCCTTGGGTGCAACATTGGGAGTCTTCCAACTACTTATCTTGGATTACCGCTTTTCCATGACAGATCTGTCTCGGCTATGTGGAACCCTGTTTTAGAATGCCTCAACAAGAAACTAGCGGGGTGGAAAAGCTCAATGCTCAGCCAGGCTGCCAAAGCCACTCTGGTCCAAGCTTGCCTTCAAAGTATCCCCGTTTACTTCTTATCCATCTTCAAAGCTCCAACTGCCATCTGCAAAAAAATTGAACAAATTCAACGCAGATTCCTATGGGTTGGAAACGAAAACAAGAATAAATTCTCGCTAGTCGCCTGGGACAGGGTCTATTCCAAGAAAAAGGACGGAGGCCTTGGATTTAGAAACATCAACCGGATGAACATGGCCCTCATTGCCAAGAAGGCCTGGAGACTCACCATCAATGAAAAAGCCACATGGATTGATATCATTAAAGCTAAGTACCTTCAACAGATTTCCTTTCTTGGAGAGCACAACCTACCTATCGGATCCCATTTCTGGAATGGCATAATCAAAACAAGAAAAATCATCATGGAAGGCTTAAGGTGGTGTCTACAAACAAGAACGACCATCCGTTTTTGGGACGACCCATGGATCCGCAATAAACCTCTCAGCCAAGATTCGCATCTTGTAGTGCTCAAGGCGACTACAGAAGCTACCTTTGGAGATAAGGTGTGTCACTTCATTACCCAAGGTCCTACAAGATGTCAATGGAAACACCTGGCTCTTAACGGGCCCAGGCAAATCATTGAGGCTCTCAGGCGGTTACAAAACCTATTGAGGACATGCATCATTCCGAGCTCACACAAAGATGATTCCATGGTCTGGAACCTTGAAGAATCTAGAAATTTCACTGTCAAATCAGCTTACTACAGTCAAGAAACTCCCACAGATGGATGGGACTTATCAAATCAGGTCTAGGTTCCCAAGATCATTCCCATGGTCAAATTCTTTTGTTGGTTGGCCACCCAAAACAGAATCCTCACCATATACAACTTGATAATTAGAGGGTTACTCATTCCCCATTGGTGTATCCAGTGCAAAAATGTTTGTGAGTCTATTTCGCATGATTTTTTGAAATGTACCTTCTCTCTAGTAGTTCTCAACTAGGTCCATAACACCTTTGGCATCTCCACAGCCCTCCCACCTTCCATTCCCCTCCTTATTAAGCAATGACCCCGGCCTTTCAAGAGCACCCAATTAAAATTCATGTGGCAAGCTTGCCTCCACTTTTACCTGTGGCAGATATGGCTCGAGAGAAATGCCAAAATTTTCAAAAATAAAGCCACTGATAAGAGGATTATCACTGCAAAAATCTTGGCCCTATCTACAAAGAATGCCTCTCTTGTTTCTTCTCCAAACCCCCCCCTCTTGGTTTAGAATCGGATCTAGCCAAACTTTTCAATTTGTCTAACATCTCTGTTGTGCTTCGTAATTCTGTTGACAGGTATGCCATCAAGTGGGTCTTACCACCTACTGGGTGGCACAAGCTCAATTTCGACGGTGAAGCTAAAGGCAACCCAGGAGCTACTGGCGGGGGAGGAATTCTCAGAAACCATCGGGGAGAAATAATTTTGGCCTTCGCCTAGAACCTAGGAATTCAATCCAACAATATGGTAGAGGCTCGAGCTCTATTCCAAAGTTTGATCCTCATGGAAGGGTTGACCATCAATAAACTTATCATCGAAGGAGACTCGTTGCACTGTATCAACTGCCTTTAAGGTACGGCTAGGCCTCCCTGGTCCTTAGCTTCGATTTTCCAAGAATGCAAGGCTCTAGTTGGTAATTACCCAAAATTAGTCATTCAGCATCAGTACCGGGAAGGAAACAAAGCTGCGGACTGGCTAGCTAACAGGGGAGTCGGTGAATCTGACATTCAAGTTTGGAGAGACTCCTTCCCCATTGGCCTAAGGAATGACCCTACAAGTTTCAATGTTTGCACAATGTGAGCTGTTGCCAGGGGGCTTGGTATGGATGAGACACGGTTCTGAGGGAACCAATCCCAGGTCTGTTGCTGCTCTAATCACCTACGCCACGTTTGCAAATTCCATCCACAAATGTATCCACAACCATCACAATAATTTCCAAATTGAGGACAATTGGAACCCGATAATTTGGTCCGTACGTTGCCTGTCGACCATGGAGTCTTTCCATGACATTCTCAGGGAGGTTTTGTTCGAAATCAGAGACAACATCAACTCCTGTGCCCATCTGTTGGGGAAGTCTAGTAAATGGAAGGAATATCGGTCCAAAGGCATTCTCAAGCAGCATTTTCCTTGGAGTGCACCCCTGATTTTCAACGTCCTCACAAGCATAATTATGAATACCCGACCCCTTTCCCATGCGGGAACCCCTTTCCCATGCTTGGCCTTAAATTTCTCTGTTTAAGTTTCGCTTTCCTTTTTCTGTTGGCCACTGGTCATGTTTCACTTTAGTTAGTTCTTCCAGTTAGTTCTTCTGGGCGCCTTTACCTTAGGTGGCCCCTGCTATTTTTGGGCTTACTTGTTCTGCTGCCGCCGTACTTCCCCTTTGCCTCCCCTCTTTGGAGGCCCACGACTGTTTTGTACAAGGTTCAGGGACCTTTCAACACCCTTTCAACCAATCAAAAAAAAAAAAAAAATCTTAAAATAATAAATAACTTTTTATTTGCATGTAACTTTTTTCTGTTTTTTTTTCCTTTTTCCTATTTAACATAAAAAATAATTAAATGGCACAATAGTTCATTAAAAAATAATAATAATGAATAAATTTTTATTTGCTTTTAACTTTGTTTTATTTTTTTTAACATAAAAATAATTATGACCTGATTATAAGATTTTTTTTAAAATAATTATGACATGATTATAATATTGTTTTTTAAAAGACATTTGGTTATATGAAACACCTAAAAAATAATGAATATAAATTAAAAATAATAAATAACTTTTTATTTGTGTTTAACTTTATTTATTTATTTATTTTTCCTATTTAACATAAAAAAATAATTATGATTATTATTTTTTAAATTAGTTATATGAAATTGAAACAGGCCTCATTTCCCACCCACATTACATTATGACCACATGTGGTATTACAACAACGTTGACAATTATGTATGTATCAAGGTTTGAGGAGACTCTTTATTTTTATTTTGAATTTAACAATAAACCCCTTGAAGGGCTGCCTTGGTCTGATAAACCACGACCAAGGGGTTTTACACCGTCAAAATCACCTAGGAGTTGCACCCGACCTTGATTGCACCAACATAATCAACTGGATTTTGGGTACCTAATGTGCATTTGGTAGGGTGGAGATTCGAACCAGGGACCTGCCTTGGAGGATTGCCCTACCCTCTCCAACTCACCTACAAAAGGGTTATTACAAGGTACCAATTAATGAAACAAGGTTTTTTTTGGTATATTCAGATGTGAGTTATGTTGTTCAGAGAATGAGACTTGGGACCACATTTTTTTCTTTTGTCCCCTAGCCATTCAATTATGGAAATGGTTAATATCCTATTTACATCTAAGATTCTAATAATTCACCTCCCTTGAGCATGTATTGAGGACTTAACCTAGAGTGAATGGGTTGGGTAGTTCAATGAAACATATGGCCTTGGTCAGTATCTCTTTGATGCTATGAAATCTATGGAAAAAAAAGAAATAAAAAAATCTTTAAAGCAATTCATCATAATGTTTAATATATTTAGGAAAAAATTGTAGTCAATATCAAGGAAACTACTTTGTAAACATTGAAGTCCCCTCCCTAGTATCTCAACAATGGCATAGTTTACGCTCTAGGATTCAACTCCATATGGATGAATGGAGATGTAGGTGTAACATCCTAAAAGGCTAACACCTATTGTTGTAATGGTTGTAAATCATATGAAAAATGAGCATGCACACATAAATTGACAAGAAATAACACATAACAAGAAATGTATCTTCCATTAATTTGAATCAATCCATGTTACAAATTCATCCCTCTTAGGGATACCCATTCGATACAACAATTACAGTATGAAAATCCCTTACAAGGGTAGGTGTCTTTAAGGGCCTTCTATAATGACACGAACTACTCCAAGGTGTTGATGACCTTCTTCTCCATGATTCGAGGTATTTGTTGCTTTGAAGGCCAAGACCCTGTTAATTCTGCGTTCAAGAAACAATTAAATAAAAAGGAGGTCTCTCTTGATGAGGCTTTTGGAGGAATTCATACAAGATATGCCATGAAAGCTTGAAATCGAGAAAGTGCAAGAAACGTACCAAACTACACTAAACATGATAATTGATCATCAAGAGATGTAAAATAAGCATAGATCAAATAATCTAATGTTCTAATTAAGCAATTGAAAGCATCGAAACATGTGAAATAGCTAGAACTAATCTAATTACCAAATTACAAGAAATGAAGGAATTTTACCCTAAATCTGTAATTATAATCGTACAAATGTGTGAATAAAGACTAATCTAAGCTAGATTAACCTATTTGCATAACTGAAAATAGAAATCTACTACTAAAATGGAGGAAAGAGAGCATCAAACCCTAGTCACTGGTTTAAGGCACAGCTAGCACTGTTAGCCATAGCTAATAGCCATGGCTAAGGTGAAAGTTTCCTTTCTCTTGAAACCAGGGTCAAAAACTCTCAAAGCCTCCAAGGAATTGATGATCAAGGGTCGCCTCGGTATTCTAAAATAGAATGGCAGTTGAATTCACTATAATTGGAAATGGAAGTGTGTCAATTGTCAAGCTTGCTCCTCAAGCTCTTGAGATCTCCATTGTTACAAGGTTGATGATCAAATTGGATTTTGGCAGCATCTTGTTACTCTTCACAAGGTGCAATTGGCTCTCCAATTCGATAGGGCTTCGCTATAATGCAATTGAGCTATTCTTCATTAATTTTGTAGCACTTTGTTAGAGAAGACAACCAGCTAGGAAGAAGAGTTTTATCTTTGAAATTGGGATCTTAAATAGACTCCCAATATCCTTGCTCTAGCTTCATAGAGAATCCAAGAATAAGATTTGGTAATTGGGAGAAAGCTTTTAAATGCTTCCAAGCCCAAACTGCTTTGAAAATCATTGCAAATGGTCATTGTAACTAATTTTACTCAGCTCTGGTCACCCAAGTTTGTTACAGGGTTAGTCACGGGTCTCAAGCATGACTAAGAATCCTAGCCGCGGGTGACACCAGTGGCTAAGGCTAGATAGGCCAAAATGCCCAAATTGAGTGGTTAGAACCATTGTTTTTGCCTTGGAGTTGTCCAATATTATTCATATGGTTTGTTAGCATGTCCTATATGAGTAGTCCCTTACACATGACGTGTTTTAGGTGTCTACAGATACCTCTTTTGTGATGCATTATGAGAATGAACAACGCTAAGAAAAAATAGACCTCCTAAAATGATGTCATAGGTTGTATGATGATCATTGATTTGATCAACATTAGATACCCCAATCATGAAAATAGCATACATCATTGAATCATTGCATTCGCTGAGTTGAAGAACTTGATTTTGGAAAGCTTAAGTCAAATCCTAACCTTGATAGCAATTAGGAGATAAGCTTAAATCAAATCCTAGCCTTGACGGTAATTAGGAGACAAGCTTAAGTCTAATTCTAGACTTGATGGCAATTAGGAGACTAGCTTAAGTCCAATCCTAGCCTTGATGATAATTAGGAGACTAGCTACCTAGTTTGCTTGAATTTGCTCTTGATATTTTGCTTATTTGCCCCAAGCAAAGAGGGTGCACGATTGTCTTTTGCAATGATTCTTGAATGAATGTACTTAGCAGTTATTGAGCATTTAATTGTTGATTTTGATTATGAAGTTGATATTATGACTACCCCCTCAAGCGATGAGTTGATGCGGGTAATGATAATGAATGAAGCGATGAGTCACTTGACCACATGATTGACCTAAATAGTTCAAGACTTTAGCACTTTGATATTCTTTGACAAGGCCTAATTCAACCATTATTACAACTTTTAATAGTGATTGTACATCTCTATCTCATGGAGTAGTCCGACTGCAATGGTCTTCTTAGGGAATCAATATGATAGCAATTCCAATTAGGCTTATGTTGAATCATAATGTTCGATGATCTGCTGAAAATGTCATAGAAGAAATGAAATGAACGCCTCATTTTCGTGGAGCAGTCTGGCCGCTATGGACTTCTTTGGGATTGAAGTGAAGCATTTCAATTCAACGATGACTAATTTAACCCAAATGGCCATATGGTTATTTACTCATCTTGTCGGATTGCATCAATTGCAAGTCACTGCAACTGCCAAGTGTGTAGAATAAATGACTGAATACGAGGCACATTTGAATTTTGAATTATTTAATTTTTTTTATTAATTTTGAATTTTTTTGAATTTTTGGACTTGTAGATATGCTTAATTAGCCATTTGAAACTCCTTATGGTGAGAAAATGTGTGCATTTAAGGTATTGACCAAAGAACTTGGATGTCTTTGGAGATTTTTGGGGAATATGATACTCATAATGCCCCAGTTGATGCTTAAAAATATTTTTGTTTTGATTTTATATTATGGATGCAATGATGAATGCAATATCTAAATGCTTTAACTATTGCTATATGATGTGATGTATTAATGACATGCACTAGCTAGATGATAAATGTATGTGATCTATATGAGTAGATGCACTATTATGTATGCATATGGATGCAATTCTTATTGTTAAATGCATGTTTGATTTTGATTTAATTGTATGCATCTAATTTATATGGTTATGATATGGTGAATGTCATGTATGTGATGCATTATTTACATGATGGTGATCTAATGTAAATGAACCTGTATGCTTTAATCACTTAAAACATAAGGAATGAATGCAATATGAGTTTGACAATCTAATGGATGACACCACAAAATGTATAAAAATCATGAATTATAATTGCTATATCTTATCATAAAAATTTAATCAACTAGACACCCATATGTGCTATGAAATGTTGTATTGTTTTTATTCACAAGCTTTTGTAAGTTAAAATAATATGCACAACATAGTCAGTGGTCATTTAAATATCATTTATGATATCCATACAGTATCTAATCTATATTATGAATAGTCCTAATAAACAAACTCTCATAAAAAGAAATTGATATTTGATGATTGCTTGAAAATTTGTTGTTGCTATTTGGGAATTTTTTAGGCTTTCAATGAAACTCAAACACCCTAGCCGACTTATCAAATGTTGTATAATGACCATACTAGACTTCTGAAAATAATTTTTTCGTAATGAAATACCAAGCTATTCATTATCCCTGTGTGTGAAAATGAATATATTAGATAATACATAAGCATACCCCGGTGTCAGGTAGGATTCATTCAACCCATTATTGTATTGGGGATCCTCAAATGTATATCCAATCCTATGTTTGGATTCAGTTAGACTAGACCACTAGGTAATACAGGCCACCTAAAGCAAGCTCATTTGTAAATTGCTTAGACCTACCCCCAATGACAAGCAGGATTCATTCATCCCATTGCTATATTGGGATCACTCCATGATTTTCAAGTAATGATCATTCTAGGGATTCAAGATCCCCCTTATTTTCTTCAATTTATTGGGATACTTGCTCATGTATAGTGATAAAAATCATTGTTTATTTTGTATTAGTGATAAGAATCATTGTTTATTTTTATCTTTTGTTTTTCTTTTTCTTTGAGCAAGGGATTTGATTTTGATATGAATGTTGGGATTTGATTTGAGGGATTTTGCTCCTTCATTTGTAATCAAGGAATTTTATTTGGGTAGGGGAGAATGCTTGTCCTTTTGCCAATGACCACTACCCTAGACCATTGCGCCTCATAAAATGAACAAGTAACAAAACCTTTCACCCAATGTGACCAGGACCACTTTGTAGTGTTCATATTTCCTTGCCCTAAGTAGGGTTGTTAAATATGTTTGATTAGTGATAGAATTTTGATATTCTAAGTGCTATCAAAACTAGACCTCACCTACAAAAGCAAAGCAATATTTCTACCAAACACTTGAGGAGACCACTAGGTATGGCTGAATGACCGAAAACCCCTAATATACTCTTCATAGCAGCAAGATGGGTTGTGTTGAAAAACATAACTACTCACAAGGGTGATGAATGATGAAGATAATACAAAAATGTATGATTGAAACACAAACGTGGTATCGTTTGTAAGATTGCAAACACAACCTATCCTAATGCAAGTGTGATGGGTGGAAATACCTAATGCAATGCAATTGAATGAGTGTATGTGCAAGATGAAAATGCATGATGCAAATGCAATGAAATGTTTTTTTTTTGAAATTTTATGTTTTGCAATTTTTTTTTTGGATTTTATTGCTTTTTTATTTTTATGGATTTTAATGTTGACCAATGTATTTTAAATACCATTGTCTCTTTATGCTTTGACCAAAGGGCTTATGATGCATTTGGAACATTTTGTGAATTTACCAAAGGGCTTATGATGCCTTTGGAGCTTTTTTTGGGTTGACCAAAGGGCTTATCATACCTTTGGAGCTTTTTGTGGGTTTACCAAAGGGCTTATGATACCTTTGGAGCTTTTTGTGCATTTTTATGGATTTTGGTGTTTTCCATAATTTTGAAGTTTTGAAAATTTTCAATTGCTTTTGAAATTTTGATTGTTTTTAATGTTTTTAAAAAAATTATATTTTATGATGTTTTTCTTGTTTTCTTGTTGCTTCCAAGCCTAAAATTCTTTGAAAACCATTGCAAATGGTCATTGCAACTAATTTTACTCAGCTCGGGTCGGCCAAGTTTGTTACAGGGTTAGCTGTGGGTCTCAGGCAAGGCTAAGAATCCTAGCCACAGGTGACACCAGCGACTAAGGCTAAATAGGCCAAAATGCCCAAATTGAGTGGTTAGAACCACTACTTTTGCCTTCGAGTGTTCCAAGACCATTCATATGGTCTGTTATCGTATCCCATATGAGTAGTCCCCTACACATGACGTGTTTTAGGTGTCAACAATAGGCATCCATAAGATCCTCGACCTACTATTCAAAGGGATGGACCATGGTAAGCCCCTCTTAGAGGTATGGAGAAGATCAACACTGATGGCACATTAAGAGATAATCAAGGAAGGGTAAGTATAGAAGGCATAAGAAGATTCTCATAATGTAGTCATGCTTTTCTTTCTATAGATAATCTCGGTATCCTCTTTAAAAATATAGCAAAAGCATGTGCTATCCTTAGTGGCTTTCAAGAAGCTACTAAGGTTGGTTGGTCTATAGTACAAGTAGAATCGGGCTCACAAGTAACCATTAATTGACTAAAGTTGTCCACTAGGACCTCCTCTTAGTATTGGAAGTTACAAAGGGTGATTGAAAAGATACATGCACTGTGAATGGTGAGTTAGATCGAATAATGATTAATTGAATTAACTTTGAAACATAGGTTACATAGCTTAAATACAAAGTAAATAACCTATTTGAGAAAGAAAGGGGGGAAAGGAGAAATTGGGGGAAAAGAAGAATGAAACGAATTCTCTTGCCGCCCAAATGCTGTCGTCCACTGCCGTCCAGGTAAGGTAAAAGGTAAGTTACCTTTACCCAAGGTAAAAACAATTTTTTATCCTTTTACTAATGGTAATCTTCCAACATTCTCCCCCTTAAAGTTGAGAGGACTGACTATATAGTCTCTCAGCTTTATAAATTGAGCTTTAGCCATGCCTTTGGTGAAGATGTCTGCTAGATTATCCAAAGTGCTACAATATTGAAGCTCAACTGTCTACTGTTCCACCATATCTCTTATGAAGTGATACTTCATATCAAAATGTTTTGACCTTTTGTGGTGGATCGGATTATATGCCAACTGTATGGCACTTATATTATCACAATTCAGCTTTGGTTGGACCAATTTGTTTTTCGCCAATCTCTTCAAGGATTTTCCTCAACCAGAGGATCTGAGTACTTGCATGAGTAATGGCTATGTACTCAGCTTCTGTAGATGATAATGCTACAACAGATTGCTTCTTGGAACTCCAAGTTATTAGTCCTGATCCTAGACTAAAACAGTTCCTCGATGTAGATTTTTTGTCATCTATATTACTGCCCCAATCGCTGTCACTATAACCAAATAACTTCACAGAGTTAGACTTGTGGTAATGGATTCCAAAATCCAAAGTACCTTTTACATATCGTAAAATTCGTTTGGTTGCTTGTAGATGCAGCTCGGATGGGCATGCCATAAACCGTGATACAAGAGAAACAACATATCGTATATCTGGCCTAGTGTTGGTGAGAAACATTAAACTCCCAACCATGCTTCTGTAATTGGTCAAGTCAACTTTTGGTGCTCCATCTTCTTTGCTTAGCTGGATTCCATGTCCAGTTGGTGTTGCAGCTGATTTGCACTGCTGCATAGCAAATTTCTTGATCATGTCATGAGCATATTTCTGTTGACATATGAAGATCCCATTCTTTGATTGATGTACTTCCATTCCTAGAAAGTATCTCATTAATCCGAGATCCTTCATCTCAAACTGATTCATCATGGAGTTTTTGAACTCCATATTCATTTTATCATTACTACCCATGAATATTAGATCATCCACATATAAACAAACTATGAGGATATCTACTCCATTTTTCAGGTAGTATAGTGTTGGTTCACTTTTGCTTTTTGTGAAACCATATTTGCTGAAATAGCCGTCAATTCGTGAATACCATGCTCTTGGTGCTTGCTTGAGGCCATAAAGTGCTTTCTTCAATTTATAAACAAGGTTCTCTTTTCCTGGTTCTTGGAAACCTTGAGGTTGTTGAACATACACCTCTTCTGTCAGGTATCCATTTAAAAATGCACTTTTCACATCCATGTGTTGAATTTTCCATCCTTTATGGGCTGCCAAGGAAAGAACAGCTCTAATTGTTTCTTGTCGAGCAACTGGAGCAAAGGTTTCCTCATAATCTATTCCATATTTCCGAGTAAAACCTTTAGCTACTAATCTTGCCTTGTGCCTTTCAATGCTTCCATCAGCATTGAATTTGGTCTTATAGACCCATTTACATCCAACACATTTTTTTCCCTTGGGAAGCTTCACAAGCTCCCAAGTATCATTCTTTTTAATTGAGGATATTTCCTCTTCCATGGCATCTTGCCATATATTTTCAGTGCATGCTTTTTCATAGCTAGATGGTTCTAGCTGTGCAGCAGCCAACAAAGCATAATTGACTACATCACCCCTTGGTTCATGAGACTCATCATCCCCTGACATTTGAAGATTTTCAAGTCTTGACAAAATGTCATCCATCTCACTAGCTTGACTCCTAGTGTATCTTTGTTGGAAATTCCTATCCAACATTTGAGTAGATGGATGACTCTGTAGTATGCGCTTTCCTCTATTTGTCTCTTTCCTTTGAGAAACTGAATCAATATCCATCGGGCTTGGAGCGCTTACAGATCTTTGAAATCATTTTGGAGAATTTGGGGGTGCCAACAAAGAAGTCCCTCTTGGACTTGGTGTACCACTTGATGTACTTGATGAAGTTTCCTGTTGTGGAATTTGTGGAGAAGGACTTATTCCACTGCTTTTCTTGGGTAGTACCAATGTGGGAGGTACTAATGTGGAATTGTTCGAATTAGAGTCAAAATCAACAAATTTTTTATGACCCCATTCTCCCCCTTCATCAAAAATTACATCCCTGGAGATAATGATTTTATGTGTTGTGGGATTGTACAATCTATACCCTTTGGTTGAATCACAATACCCTACAAAAACACATGCTTGACTCTTTGGATCAAGCTTCTTCCTCTTCTCCTCAGGAATGTGTGCATAAGCTAAAGAACCAAATACTCTGAAATGTTTGACATTTGGTTTCTTACTGTACCATCCTTCATAAGGAGTGATACCATCTAAACTAGAAGTCGGACTTCTATTTAGAATATATGCACTTGTTCTCACTGCATCTGCCCAATAGCTGTTTGTGAGATGTTTTGCCTGAAGCATTGTTCGTGCCATTTCAACAAGGGTGCGGTTTTTTCGCTCAGCCACACCGTTCGTCATGGGGTATAGGCAGTGGTGAACTGCCTTTTTATCCCATTTTGCTTACAATAATGTAAAAATTCATTTGAGGAGTATTCTCCTCCTTTATCAGTGCGAAGACATTTGACATAGTAGTCACTTTGCTTTTCTACATTATTTTTGAAATCTATGAAGCAATCAAATGCTTCATCTTTGTGTTTCAGAAAATAGAGCCAACACATTCTAGAATAATCATCTATGAATGTTAGAAAATAAGAATTGTTTCCAAGGCTCTTTGTTTGCATTGGACCACAGATGTCCGAATGTACTAGCTGAAGAGGATAGCTTGCTCTCCACGCTCGGCCTCTTGGAAACTTCGTTCTGGAGTGCTTTCCCAAAGCACATGCTTCGCATACCTTTTTATGTTCTAGAATTTTTGGTAGTCCTGTCACCATAGCTTGTGATGTTAACATTTTCAAGCTAGCGGAATTGAGGTGACCATATCTCAAGTGCCACAATTCACTTGGATTTGTAATAGCAATGTTTGCAAGTTGAGCTCCCCCTGGCTCACCAAACTTTAGAGGGAATAACCTATTCTTTGTCATAGGTACTTCTGTGATGACACGGTTACAATTGTTTTTATCAAAGATTGTACATTTTCTTTCATCAAAAACTAATTTGTAATGCTTCTCCATCATTTGGCCAACACTCAACAAATTGTGTTGTAGTTGTGGAGTATAGTATATGTCATTCACATTTTTAAGGCCTTCTTTTGTTGGAACTTCCATAGCTCCTATGCCTTCAACTTGCAAGGATTTATTATCCCCTAACTTAACATGAGATTTGTAATTTGAATCTAATGTAGCAAAGAGATTTTCTTTGCCACTCATGTGGTTGGAGCAACCAGTATCCAAAATCCATACGTCATTTAGATTTTGATCTGGCTGTCCATAAGAGAGAAAAAGGTTTGGTGGACCTTCTTCTTCTCCGTAGAATGAGCCATATTGACTGCTTTGATCTTTTGAAGACTTTGACCAGCAGTCACGAGCGAAGTGACCTTGTTTCCCACAATTGAAACAAGTTGTTTTAGTTTTATTACTTCCTCGTCCTTGATTTCCATGGCCTGCATTGCCGCTTTGGTTCTGATTGGCTCCTCTATTTTGATTTCCACCTCTGTTTTGATTACCTCCTCTGTAGGAGTTGCTTTGGCCCTTGCCTCTTTGTTGTTGTCCTCTGCCTCGGCCTCTTCCTTGTCCTCGTCTTGCACTTTCATTCGAAGTGAAGGCTTTGTCATCACCTTCATAGCTTGATGAAGGTGCACCCTGAAGTCGCTCTTCATGTGATGTTAATGATCCAATCAAACTATCAAATGTAAGAGTAGAAAGGTCTTTGGATTCTTCAATTATGATAGCAATGTGATTCCACTTAGGAAGAAGTGTTCGCAACACTTTCTTCACAATTGTTTCATTTTTTGTGTCTTCACCTAAAGTTTGCATCATATCAACTATTGCTTTGACTCGTACACAGTAGTTTTCGACTCTTTCATTTTCCTTCATTCTGAGATTTTCAAAATCTCTTTTCAAAGTCTGAAGCCTGACTTGCTTTACTTTATCACTTCCTTGGAATCCTTCTTTCAAGGCATTCCATGCATCTGTAGCTGTTAAGTAAGATGCAATTCTAGGAAAAATACTTGGATCTAATGCTCGATTGAAGATGGTATAAGGCAAAAGAATTATTTTTCTCGTGCATCTTTGTAGATCTTCTTATCATTTGCACTTAAAGTAGTCCAATCTGTTGGAGCAATGTATCCGTCTTCAATAATATCCCATAGTCCTTTTTCGATGAGTAATGTCCTCATCTTGATGGACCAATACTCATAATTATCCCCACTGAATTCGGGAATTGGTAGATTATTATGTGATCCCATTTATCTACTAAAACAAAAAACCTCTCTTTTATAGTCTTATTGCAAAAAAGACTTTACAAACTATCAAGCCCTGCTTGATTTACAATCATAAACAACTCAAACTTGTTCAGAAATTACAAAATTGTCAGCGACTTGTTCATCATCGTCACTGATCAATATTATTTCAGGAGAAGGAGGTTGTAGGATTTCAACTGAATTACTATAATGAGTATATTCGGATCCTTGTGAAGCAATTGCAACTGTGTTGGATTGTTCAAACCTGGCCGCCAAAGGAGTTATCTTTTGAATCTGCTTCGTATCCTAGATCAGGATTTCTCTGGTGTGCAATAACCGCGTTTTGCAACTGTGAAAAAACTGTATTAAGTCCTAGGGTTTTCACGTGCCTATCAAAGTCTTCAGGATTTGTTCTCAGTAACAACTTGCAGAGGGCATGATAACAACCTTCCGATCTTATCATTTAAGAAAATTTCCCAGAAATTTTCTTTTACAAAGATTTCCTCTTAGGAAATAATAAAAAAAAAAATTAACTTTCTAAGTTTTTTTTTTTTAAAAAAAACTTTACATTTATTTCCTCTCAGGAAATTTCTATCAACTTAAAAAAAAAAAATTTAAAATTTTAAACTATTTCTTGAATAGTTATTACATAAAAAAATTTTTTTTTTTAAATTTAAACTCTTTCTAAAGTTTTTTTTTTTTTTTTAATTTTATGTAACTATTGACCCCGCCGAGAGTCGATCCTGCGACCTCGCGGGTGTCAGGGCTAAGGGTAGCCGCTGCGCTACCGGGCTGATCCGGGAGCAATGCGTGCTCCCTGCCCTTTAGCTTCCGCGTCGAGCGCGAAGCTAATGTTGGCTTCGCGCTTCGGCGCGAAGCTAAGTTTTATTGGGACTTATTTGTCCCACATCGCCTGTAGGGCGATGTGTGGGCACTTTATAATCAGCCAAGCACATACAGTGCTTTGACTGCCTGCGGGCAGTCTCGAAAGCCGCAGGTTCTCTTTTGTCGATGCACGCGCGCGGGACGCCACGTCACCTTTCCTCGGGCCGCGTTCCAGTGCCACGTCACCAGCGGATCGCCACGACACCTCTCCTCGGGCCGCGTTCCAGCGCCACGTCACCAGCGCCTCGGGCTGCCACGTCAACAGTGCCTCGAGAATCGTGCCTCAGGCCGCCACGTCAACAGTGCCTCGGGAATCATGTCGATCTGCTGCTCCTGCGGGCCGCCTCGTCCAGCTCCACCAACGCCTCGAAAAATGCATCGGTCTGCTCCTACGGGCCGCCTCGGGATCCGTGCCGCCTCGGCTCCTACGGGCTGCCTCGAGATCCGTGTCGCCACCTCGAACTGCGGGCCCCATCGCCTCGTGAATCGCGTCGCTCTGATACCAAATGTGAATGGTGAGTGAGATCGAATAATGATTAATTGAATTAACTTTGAAACATAGGTTACATAGCTTAAATACAAAGTAAATAACCTATTTGAGAAAGAAAGGGGGGAAAGGAGAAATTGGGGGAAAAGAAGAATGAAACGAATTCTCTTGCCGCCCAAATGCTGTCGTCCACTGCCGTCCAGGTAAGGTAAAAGGTAAGTTACCTTTACCCAAGGTAAAAACAATTTTTTATCCTTTTACTAATGGTAATCTTCCAACATGCACTTCAGTCTAGATTCATAACAATAGAGTTTCTTCATGCTCCTCAAGAATGAAATAATATTGCAGATGCTATAGTGGATTGGGCTTTAGACCACAAGGATTCTCCACAATGATAGATACAAAAAACTAGGGAAGATCTATACCGTATACTACATATCGATGCTAATAACTTTGGTTCTTGTATGTCGTAAGTCAAAATAAAGTCATAGATTTATCTATTTTTGTATTAGGAGAATGTGTTTAGGACACAGTTGTTGATCTTTTGTAAAATTTTGGATGAAATCCCAGTTTGCATGGTAAAGCAGATGATGTAGCTTTCTTATTTGCTTATAATTAATACAAAAACCTTTTTAACCAAAAAATATTTGAACATTAATCTTTTCCTTAGAAGTTAAGAAATCTAATTGATTGAGCTAATACCATTTTATTCTTGTTTTTGTTTTTTAATACAATAATTTTTATAATTCTCTTGTAGTTTTCCTTTGCATTTACCCAAATTTTCTTAAAAACTTATATTTATTCTTTAAAAATACTTTTGTTGTTGTAAGAAATTAATAATTTTTATAGATTTTTATTTTTACTTTTAAATCCCTCACTTGTCTTAGAAAAATGATGTGTGAATATTCATGGCATTTTTCCATTTGAGAAAAATAGGGTTATATTTTTTCTCCTTAAAAATATGAATATTAACATTTTTTTTGTAGATATAAATTTTTAATTGTAATGGTTTAAATGATATTGTTAATGCGATTGAATTATAGTTCTTATTGTTTTTTCAAATTTAAATTTAATAAAATTGGTATAAGAATAATTATCATTAAAAAATTTATTTGATATGAATAACTCTTCAAGAGCTCGTCCATAAGGTAATTTTTTACATTAATTAACTTTTTTTTTTTGGCTTGCAGTCCAAAACAGAGTTCTTAATCTTGACAACATGTCTATCCACAACCTCATCATCCCTAATCGTTGCTACTTGTGTCAGTCAACCTGGGAATCGGTATTCCACATTTTCATTGATTGTCCTTTTTCTTTCACCGTTCTTTCCATGCTCCTTTTGGAGTTCCACATTTCCTGGGCCCTACCTAGCTCAGTTTCTAATCTGCATCCAATGGCCAAATCCTTTTAAACATGTGTGCCTTAAATCCCTTTGGTATTTCTACCTCTCGCACTTCATGTGGCATATCTAGATTGAAAGTAATAGCCAAGCCTTCAATGATTCTTCTAGAGATCCTCTCTCAATGCACTCCAAAATCTTTTCTTTGGCCACTTGAGAACACCAACCTCGTTCCTTCTCCTAAAAACCATAGTCATGACCTCAAATCCAATCTAATTAGTTCCTTTAACCTGCTGGATGGCTCGACTCCTCTTGAATTTCCTAAGGTTTATAAATTAACGGTCCGTTGGTCCCCTCCTCCCATTGGATGACTAAAACTCAATTTTTATGGAGCCACCAAAGGTAATCCTAGCAATGCTAGTTCCAGATGAATCATAAGACATGATTAGGGGAAAATTATCCTCATGTTTGTTGAGTCCATTGGGACCCACTCCAACAACATGGTTGAGGCCAAAGCTTTATTCAAAGGATTATCTCTTGTGGATGATATTTGTATTAGGAGTCTCATTGTTGAGGGGGACTCCCTAAACATGATCAAATATGTCAAAGGGTACCATCCCCCTACTTGGACTATAGCCAATTTGATCGATGAATCCAAAATCTTGGTTAGTAGGTTTGAGAGATCCATCATCCAACATGTGTTCAGAGAAGGAAATGGTGTAGCCGATATCATGGCTAACCTTGGGTTGACTCAGAATGGCCTCCGTGTTTGGATTGACAACTTTCCCCATGAAGTCACATAATTTTGCGAAAGAGTGGATTCTCCACCTTAGCACTAGCTTATGGGGTTTCAGTGCCTCGATCAACATTATCAAGATTTGGACCAATAATAGGTTGTATAGCAATATGATGCCTCAGATTTACAACTCTTATTGGTCTACATAGGGGCCTACCAAATGGTTATTGGTGTTTTCTAGAATGTTGTTGGCTACTATTTCGAATCCCAGTGGCTATCTGCATTTGTCGAGGTTGCCACACCTAATTTTCTCCACCATCACTGCCACTAAGAAATTTAGCCATGCATCATTGAATTTCAATTCTCTATAAAACTTTGAGATTGCTTGGCTCCAATAATTTTTATTTTTACCTTTTCAACAGCAAGTGGGTTGGTCATTAATATCACAGCGTCTACCACTATGCACCTCTACATTTTTCTAGCCAACATTAAACCTCACATGTTTGTTGTCTTTGAATTTTGAGTACCCATGTCAGATCTCCTACAAGGTAAGGTCAAAAATTACAGGTGTTAGAATTTATTATCATTATTAATTTTTATTTAATATTTTTTATTATATTTTAATGTTTTGTTATTATTATTATTTATTTTATTCTTCTTCTCTATGCCTCCTTTTTTAACATTTTGTGATGATTTTATGTTGTTTTTTGCCTTTCCTCCTACATCCTCCAATAATTTTCCTTTTTTTCAGTAACTTCTACATTTTTGACAATCGCTTGCATTTTCGAGAATCTTTTACCATTTCCCAAACATTTTTTTGTAATTTTAGTGCTAATTTCCAATTAGCGTGGTTTTTATTTCACTACTTTTGATATTTCCCCATAAATATTCGAGGTTACAGTTAGAAGCTTCAGCTAAAAACCTAAGTTATTTGGATAATTGAGTATTATGCACAAGCCGAAACAAACAAGAGAAAATTCACCAATATCTTAAAAAGTGGATCCCCAGTTCATAGAGGCTAGGGTGTGTTGCATAAGCGCAACAACACCTTCCTTTCTAAAATTGGCTTGGTTGTTGCAGGCTTATGACCTCTTGGTCTTAGAAAGGATTGAAACCCTTTTGATGCTTGAAGGCTTTTTGCTTTTTTTTTTTTTAAGCAAAAAACCCCTTGCGGGTCGCCTTGGTCTGAGAGACCACGAACAGGGGGTTCTATACCATCAAAGTCACCCGAGAGTCGCACCCAACCCTGCCCGCACCAACATTATCAATTGGATTTTGGGTACCCAATTCAGCTTTTTGGTAGGGTGGAGATTCAAACCTGGGACCTCCCTTGGAGGATTGCCCTCTCCTCTCCAACTCACCTACAACACCTGGGTGAAGGCTCTTTGGTTTCGGTATTGGTTTTTTATCATAAAATATTTTTGTTTTATTGTAGAATTTTGCTTCATGGTGATAAATTTAGATAAGATAATTTTTACCTTTGAAACTTTTTTTTCTAGCAGAGTGCACCAGAGTGCACTTTGGTTAGGATCAAAAGGAAAATTATTTCTTCCTTATATATGCTTTGATACCACATTTTAGATCTTAATGTTTCGAATGTTTATATTATGGAAATGAAGGGTATTTAAGTACATAGGATGCCTATATTATCCTCAAACATAACAAACCCTCCAACAAACTTGCAATTATCTTATCCTATACTATATACATATACCTTATGAGGGGTGGTTATACCATTTGACTTCTCTAATGATCTATGATGTAATAAATCCTAACATCTATATATATATCCTTGAAAGTCAAATGAATCTAATGATAAAGCAAATATCTTTGACACTAGTTTTAATATACTATTACTTGGAATTATATAATTATTTTAAGAAAATATACAATCATGTTAACTATTACTGGTTTTTAATTTGATTTCATAACAATAAAAATTTAAAACTTGAGTTCTCGTGCGGACAGCATAATGGTTTGGGGTTTGGCTCTTCTTCAGGAGGTTCAAGGTTCAAACTGTGGTGTTTGGCTGTGTGTTAATTTCCTATGGATTTATCACACTATCCATTTAATTTTTGGTCCCACTGCAATGTGGGGGAGTCTGTGAGGGGGTGGGTGTGTGTATGGTTGTGTGTTTGGGTCCTATTATGTTTGGAATGGGGATGCCTAGCCATGAGTGTCATTGTTAGAATTTTTCACACTAATCTCAATAAAAAACAAAAAATAAAAATTTATAAATCAAAATTTTAAAAAATAAATATTTAAAGAATTATTAAATATTTTGATAAATATATTATAAATATTATTTTAATATATGTAATTTAAATATTATCAATAAAATTATTAAAAATATGTTTATCTTCTAAAACAACTTAGATGAAAAATCTTACTTTTAAATAAATGAAATAAAATCTATAAATTTGTGGAACAGGACACTATTTTATATTTTTCATTTTGATTTATAAAATATGGAATAAGTTTTCCTAGCCCAAATGCAATTTCTATTTGTGGTTGGCTACTCGGAATAGGTCTCCTACCTGGGATAATCTTCAAGAGGTTTTCAAGGTCCTTCACTTTGTTTCCTTTGTGAGAATAGTGATGAATTTGTAGGGCATTTGATCTTACAGTGTTCGTTTGCACAGGAAATTTGGCATCTTTGGTGGAGGGTGTGGAAATAGTTTTTTTTTCATACCTCTTATCTTGTTGAGTTCTGGAGGAGTTTAGGAAGACCTCCTGCTAAGGCTTTATTTCTTCAAGTTGCGTGGAGTATTGGGCCCTCATGTATTATATGGCAGATTTGGCTTGAAAGAAATTGAAGAATTTTTCAAGGAAGGAAGTTAACTATTTACCAGACTTGTAGAGGATTATTGTTATGATCCAAGAAACTGTTTCTTCTAAATGTTAGATCAGTCTTCCTTTGGAGCAGTTTGAGATTTTGATGATGCAGGATCTGGGTTTAGTGGAGAATGACCCTCATCCTTTTGTATCAATCAGGAGGAGAGGCCTTAATAAAAAAGTACAGAGAGATCGCAGATGACATCCTCCACCTTGGGGGTGTTTAAGATTAATATTGATGGCTCTTCCAAAGGGAATTCTGGGTATGCAGGTATTAGTGGTGTCGGGAGAGATAGTAGTGGTGCAGTTATTTTCATTTTTTCCTATTATAAAGGGAAGCAAACTAATAATTATATTGAGTCCCTTGCTATTTATTTTGCTTTGGAGAAATGTTATGCTTTGGGATGGCAGAAGATAATCTGTGAGTCAGACTCTCAAATTATTATTAATTTACTAAAGACTCATAATATTTCTAATGTTCATTGGTAGTTGGCAATAGTAGCTCAGCAGATCTTTCAAATTTGTCGGCATTTGGAGTTTATTTCCTTTGTTTATATTCCCAGGGAATGGAATGGTGTGGCTGATTGTTTGGCAAAATGGGCTTCTGAGTTTCAGGAAGACTGGAATGTTAGAGAATGGGATCAGCTTCCATTGGACTGTTCTCAGCATCTTGCTAATTTTCTTGTTGTGGATATGCCTGGTTAAGGCTGTTGTTTGTTGGATGTCTTCTGATTGAGTTCTCGGTGGTATTGGAGGTTTCTTTCTTGTAACCCTTGTAAGGGTTATTATTATGGAATTCTCAGTTTCTTATAAAGCTTACTAATTCAATAAAATTTTACCATTTAATATATATATAAATATAAAAATTATTAAAAATATTATTTAGCTTTTAAAATCACATACATAAAACTGAATTTAATAAAATAAAAGAATACTGCGAATAATCATATTCATATATATATATATACTTAAACCACAATTAATTTTGATTTATGTAAATCAAAAATAAAATTTAAACCAGAAGAAAGTAAAGATCACATTTAAATTAATAAAAATAATTAAATGAATTTCAAACCATCAATGCTTACTAATTGATTTTTTTACAAATTTATATTAAATCAATAAAAATTATAAGTATAAATTAGAAACAATGGGTGGTTAATAATTATATAGTTGACTGCTATATACTGACATGTAAATCTAAAACTCGTAGAGAAATGCAGCCTCTTCTTACCACCTTGTGGTTTAACAGTTTAATCTACAAACTCGAGTGAAAACATTTCCATGATGATTGGACTATCTTTCTATCCTCCTCTAATTCTTTTTGAAGTTTATTATTGGTGAAGTTTGATCCTCCTTCAATTCTTCTTTGAAGCCTTGTATTATTGGCTGGATCTCCATTACATGGACAATACTGAATGTAATGCCCAGCTATTAGGAATACACAATCCCATTATTGAGTGGGCAATTTTGAAAGTAATGCCCTTTCACTCCACACTTCTTGGTAAATCGAAATCCTTTTCAATTAAAACAGACACGCATGAAAAAGAAAAGAAAATATATAAAAAATCAATACTGAAAAACTATTGGTGTTACTCACCTTTTCCAATCCTCATCTGATTTTTTAAGAAATGCTTGCAGCCTTTTGTTTTCTTCTTCTCTTGAAAGGGGCACCAGAATTTTATTATTATGAGTATAAGAGAAATGGCTCGTAGAAATTGGGATGCACTTTTCTTCTTCACCACTGTAAATATCAAAACCTGGTTCATATTCTTCTTCCATTGATAACCACTGTAAATATCAAAACCTGGTTCATATTCTTCTTCCATTGATATCTCAAATAAATAAGAGCTAGAAATCCAACTTCTAATTCAAGAGAAAGATACTAACAATCAAAATAAATAAATATATATAGCTGTTTTAATTTTGAAAAAGCTTTCTTACATATAAAATAAACAACATACAACTATTTTTAATTTTGAAAAACCTTTCTTACATATAAAATAAACAACATATAGCTATTTTTAATTTTGAAAAAGCTTTTTCAACCAATCAAAATAAATAAATATATATAGCTGTTTTAATTTTGAAAAAGCTTTCTTACATATAAAATAAACAACATACAACTATTTTTAATTTTGAAAAAGCTTTTTCATATATAAAAAAGGAAGGATGAAAATAGATTTGCTAGAGAAATTTATATAATATTATTTTACATATTTTTATCAAATATTATTAATATATTTTTAAAATAATAAAACAAATTATTACAATAAAATATAAAAATAAATGGATTCATAAAAATTTAAAAATAAATCTTAAAATAGTAAACATTTTTTTTAGTTGTTTTTAATTTTATTTTAATTTTAATTTTTCTTTAATATAAAATAATTTGATCTAATTTATTTATTTACTTTTTAAATTTGGTTATATGAAATTGTAAGGATCCCCACAATAAAAATAAAATAAAATGTTAAAATAATAAAGAACTTTATATTTGGTTTTAATTTTTTTTTTTTACAATTATAAAAATTAATTAAATGGCATGTCACTTTATAAAAATAAAATATTTAACATCAAATAAATAAATTTTTAAATAAAATATAAATGGTGGATATGTATAAGAAATATTACTTAAAAAAATAAATAAATAAAATAAAATAAAATATTTAAATAATAAATAACTTTTTTTTTTTTCTTTTAGCTTTGTTTTGTTTTTGTTTTTTAACATTTTTCCTATTTAACATAAAAATAATTATGACTTGATTTATTTTTTTAAGAATATTATTTCTTTCCTTATTTATATTTTAACAAATTCAAAAATTAGGTATTATTTCTTTCCTTATGTATATTTTAACAAATTCAAAAATTAGGTCCAAGGTATAGATCAATTCGTTCTTCCAAACCTTGTAACGGGAGCGAAGGTCTAAGGTTTAAATCTCGGACCTTGTCGGACTGAATGTTTGTCCCTTTCCCGGTGCTTTTAGCAAGCATAAAAGGTTTAAAATGATTGTGACATGGTGGTTATAGGGGTAGACTGCGTAAGTACTGAGTCTCCTCGGACTGAATGCTTTTCAATTTCCTAGTGCTTTTAGTGGCATAAAAAGTTTAAAATAATTGCGACATGGTGGTTATAGAGGTGGACAGTGCGAGTATTGTGTGACAGTTTCTAAGGTGGACAACACAGAATACTATGACGACCATAAAAAACGGACAGCATGCCCGGATCATCGTGCCCAGATCATCATGGCGGCTACCGATTCCACCATGTAAAATAAAACAAACCACATTTTTTTTAATATTAAAATAATAAATAACTTTTATTTGCTTTTCTTGTTTTTTTTCTTTTTCCTATTTAATATAAAAAAAATTAAATGACATGAAAGTTCTTAATTTTTTTTATTTGTAACCCTTTATGTACATAGCATATCCGCAGCATGTGAGGGGAGATATTTGAATCTGGGCCTCTCAATTTCAACTGAAGAGTTTTAACTACCCACTTGCTCTCCAACTCCTCTACATGAGCGGATTCTACTAACATTTTTTCTTTTTAACATAAATTATGACTTGATTATAAGATTGCTTTTTTTTACATTTGGTTATATGAAACAATCTTATTTATCTACTTATTTATTTAATAAAACATAATAATAATTATTATTATTATGATTTTTTTCTTATCCTATAATATTTTTTTTATGATTAGTTATATGAAATTGAAACAAGCTCCACCTTCTACCAACCACCCGCATTACATCATGACTACATGGTGGTATTATAACAACGTTGGCAACTATGTATGTATCAAGATTTGAGGAGACTATTTGGCTCCTCGTCCACAAGAGGGTTCTTATAGTAGACCAATTAATGTATGTATCAAGATTTGAGGAGACTATTGGCTCCTAGTCCACAAGAGGGTTCTTACAGTAGACCAATGAAACGACGTTTTTTTTATTTGTTCAAATGTGAGTTATGTTGTTTAGAGAACGAGACCTGGGACCACATTTTGTCTTGTCTTCTGACCATTCAATTATGGAAATGGTTGGCAACCTTTTTAGATATAATATTATGACAATTTATCTCCCTTGAATAGACATGGAGGACTTGACCTAGAGTGAATGGGTTGGATAGTTCAATTAAATAGATGGCCTTGATCAGTATCTCTCTGATGGTATGAAATCTATGGAAAGAAAGGAATAAAAAAATATTTAAAGCAATTCACCACAATGTTCAATATATTTGGGAAAAAATTGTAGTCAATATCAAGAAAACTACTTTGCATACATTGAAGCCCCCCTTAGTATCTCAATAGTGGCATAGTTTACTCTCTAGGCTTCAACTCCCTATGGATGAATGGAGATGTAGGTATCCATAAGGTCCTTGGCCTACTATGCAAAGGGATGGACCATGGCAAACCCCTCCTAGAGGTATGAGGAAGATAAACACTAATGGCACGTCAAGAGGTAATCCAGGAAAGGCAAGTTTAGAAGGCATAAGAAGATTCTTAGAAGGTATTCATGCTTTTCTTTCTATAGAGAATCTTGGTGTCCTCTCTAAAAATCTAGCAAAAGCATATGCTATCCTTAGTGGTCTTCAAGAAGCTACTAAGGTTGGTTGGTCTATAATACAAACAGAATCGGGCTCACAAGTAATCATTAATCAACTAAAGGTGTCTACTAGGACCTCCTCTTAGGATTGGAAGTTACAAATGATGATTGACAAGATACATGCACTTCAGTATAGATTCATAACAGTAGATTTTTTCCATGCTCCTCAAGAAAAAAATAATATTGTAGATACTACAATGGATTGGGCTGTAGAACATAGGAATCTAACTTGTTATGGAGATTCTTCATAATAATAGATGCAAAAAATAGGGAATATCTATACTGTATACTACATATCGATGCTAATAAATTTGGTTCTTGTATGTCTAACTCAAAAGAAAGTTATAGATGTCTCTATTTTTGTATTAGCAAAATATGCTTAAGATACAATTGTTGATCTTTTGTAAAATTTTGGATGAAAGCCCTGTTTGCATGGTAGAGCAGATGATGTAGCTTTCTTATTTTCTTATAATTAATACAAAAATATTTTTCAACCAAAAACAAGATTTGAACATTAGTCTTTTCCTTAAAAGTTGAGGAATCTAACTGATTGAGCTAATACTATTTGATTCTTGTTTTAGTTTTTTAATACAATAATTTTTATGATTTCTCTTGTAGTTTTCCTTTGCATTTGCTCAAGGTTTCTTAAAAACTTTTATTTATTCTTTAAAAATACTTTTGTTTTTGTATGAAATTAATACTTTTGTACACATTTTTATTTTTACTTTTAAATCCCTCACTTGTCTTAGACAAAGGATGTGTGAATATTCGTGGTATTTTTTCATTTGAGTAAAATAGGATTATATTCTCTTTTTTTTCTCCTTAAAAATATACATTTTTGTGGAACACATCCCAGAAGGGATGCCACTTTTGGGTAAGACCCAAGGAGGCAAAGGTATCTTTCTCCTTACAAATATGAATATTAACATTTTTGGGTAGATATAAATTTTTAATTGTAATGGTTTAAATCATATTGTTAATGTGATTGAATTATAGTTCTTTTTGTTTTTTCATATTTAAATTAAATAAAATTGGTATATGAATAATTATCATTAAAAGTTTATTTGATATGAATAACTCTCCAAGAGCTTGTCTATAAGGTAATTTATTACATTAATTAACTATTTTTTATTATTACCTTATAATCTTATAGTGTTTGTGTTATAGTTTTTTATGAACTTTAAAAGGAGCCTAATTGAAAGGTATTTTTTACTCCATGAATAAGCTACTTCTTTTTTGTTGCCTTATATTCTAGTAGTGTTTGTTATTAATAAAATTTAACATAACAACGTTGATATGTGGAAAATATATTGTTTAGTTGTTGACTAGTCATATGACAAATGTTAAAAATTTAAATGGGATTCAATCCTTATGATAAAAGGTTGTATGTTCATGTGGAATATAGGGTAAGTAGATTATAGGTGTATAAATGAAGTATATATATAGATGGTCATAAACGTTTTATAGGACAAAACAAAATGAGAGAAAATGGGTATTAGTAGGCAGGGAGAAATTAAGCCAACCAAAGGCAAAGAGAGATTTAGACCTGAGGAGATCAAAGCTAAATAATAAAGCTTTAGCTAGAAATATTTACTAAAGGTGGATCTCCCATCCAATTTCTTTATTTAACAAAATTTTAACTAGTATATATTTGGGACATGTGAACCCAAATGAAGTGAGTCATTTCCCTTTCGATGGTAATGAGTCTCTAGTATGGTAGGCTCTAAAACTAGGATCTCAAGTAGTGAAACATGGATTATTTTGAAAAGTGGGAAGAGGGGATAAGGCATGATTTTGGATAGATTCATGGGATCAATACCCACCTATCATTGTTGAATTTTTAAAACTACAACTAGTAAAAACAACCATGGAAAGAAGGGGTTGGATCAATATTGAAAGTTATTTCAACACTAGAAAGCTATGAAATTACACATTTAAGCAACGTAAGAAGTTGGATGAGTGGTAGATTCTAATCCCAACGAAATTAACACCTGTCTCAGCTAAAATCTTGGCAAAAAATATTCTCACAAGTAGGTATGAGGAGGATGAATTAGCTTGGGGCTATGGTAGCCTTAAAGTATGCATGATGAAATATGGATATGAAAAGATCCTTCTAGAACCTCCTCCTCATTCATATCATATTAAGGATTGGAGAAATATTTGGCAGTCCAAGGGTTGGTCAAAAAGTAAATTTTTTTCTTGGCAGTTCATACACAATGGAATTCTTACTTTTGATAATTTGAGATGTAAGGTAATGGTTGGCCCATACCAATGTGTTTTATGCTACAAAAGTGAGGAAATATCTAACCACATAATGTTTGAGTACTTGTTCACAAGATAGATCTTGGAGAGATGGTTTTTAACTTATAATAGTTGAGTCAACTATGATCTAAATTAGATTAATATTTAGGAAAGATGGAAGAGGGGTATATTAAATATGAAGCTTTTCATATCATGTGGAAGCTTGTTTTAAATTTTATTTGGTGGTGATTGTGGTTGGAGATAAATGGTAGAATTTTTACAGAAAAATTTTCATCCTTGAATGGCATCTGATAGGTCATTTGGAGCAAAGTCATAGAAATTGTGGTCATTAATGCTAAAGATAAAACATAGGTTGATATAGGGATAATGGGGAAGGAAGCTAAAGCATAGGAGGGGTAAGATAGAACTAGTTGGAAAACACGCTAAGAAGGATGAATTAAAATTAATATTGACGGAGTTACAAAATGCAATCCAAGTAGAGCTAAAATTGGAGTGTTTTGCAAGAATCATGTTGGGACAATGCTCCATTGAGAATTACAAAACCTACATAAGACCAAATATAATGAAGAAAAATGCTTAGCTATCAAATTTGCTTCTATCTAAGCAATAAGACAAGGTTATAAGAGTATAATCACAAAATTATATTATTAAATATTCGTAGGGGATTTGGATTGCATGAGGAACTTTGCTTTGGATATATGGAGGTTGAGGATTTTTATCACCCAAATTAAGGTGTAGAGGGAATTGAATGATGTGATTCCAATCTATGTGGGTAGATCTTTGAATACAATGGCAAACTTCTTGTCTAAGATAGGTATCAAGAAGGAGGTAAGGGTTCAGTGGCATAGTGATATGTCTATTAAGGACGAGAGGATTAGGCAAGTTGGTGAGGAAATTCAATGTTTGACTAATTTTGATAGTTATTGTAGATATATGGTTTAGGATATTTCACCTCATATGAGGTTGGATAGTCACATTGACCATGAGAAGAACGAAAAGATAAAAAGACAAAATTGATGGTGAAACACCGAACAGTATTTTGAAACAAGGAGACATGGACCGGTGGTTGATTTAGCCTTTTTCTACCTCTTATCCAATGATATCAAAGATTCTTGTTCCTGCAAGATCACTTATGAAATACTAAAAAATTGAATTAGTATTAGGGGTCCTACATAGGCTGTTGTATAATAGATCTAGCAACAGTCAAGCCTCCTAGGTCCTTTTAGATGACCTTCTAATACAAAAGTGGAAATTGACCTTTGGAGAATTAATCATAAATCAGAAAGACAGTAGCAGAAAATAGAAATAAAAGTATAGAACTATGATCTAGAGATAGAATGGAATGTAACAGTGAAAGTAGAATCTAAAAATTACCCCTAGTGTGCCCTAGGACAAAATCACACCTCGCTTGGAGCTGGAGCAATATCCCAGTAGCAAAGTCACACCCTACCTATATGGAACACTATTTCACTTCTATAAATAACTTTGCCCTAATTAGGGCAAGCGAAGTCACACCTCGTCAATTCCAAGCATGATTTCACTACAGAATAAAGAAAAATAAGAAGTGAAAGCAAAATATGAAATAAATACAAACAATAAAGTGATCAAATCCTAATGGAAATCACAAAAGTAGACATAAGAGAACCAAGTATACATATGGGCACTCTGTCTCTTCAAACTACACCACGAATCAACCAAGTCACACAACAAATCAATCCAATCCATGCAATAGAAGATCAATCTGAAATTCACACTTCAAGAGTTAGCTTGCAGTAGAGAAATTAAATAAAAAATGAACTCTAAATAATTCACATATAGATTACACATAAAAAGTTTGCATATCACACTTGCACTTAAAATTTACATGTCTCTTGATTTGGCAAGAACATCCTTCTTTTTATAGACAATCGGAAGAAGGAAAGCGAACACAAATAAACTCACAATCGATGCCAAAACACGCGAGAAGGTTTAAACCTGGGTCTAAGAAGACTTAAAAAACTTGTTTAAATAGCGAAGTCGTGCCCCGTGCTGATAGGGCATGATATCGTTGGTGCGAAGTTGTGCCTCGTAAAGACAGGGCATGATTTTGCTAAAAGATAAATAAATTAAAAAAAGGAGGGACAATGGGCTTCCCTTTCACTTGGCAAGGGGTGAGGGCCTCTTAAGGGCACTAAGGAATATTTCCCACTCAAAATGGGTCAATTTTCCGTGTCTACATTTTGCCGCCTCTTTGATGCATTTATGGCCTAATAAATGCATCAAAGAAAATATGTAGGCACACACTGAAAAAGATAGAACTACAAAAAAAAATGGGGTAGTTGGGTTAGAAAAAAAGGATGGTGCAAAAAGGGTGTCATTTTGGATACCTTATAACTTGCATGCAAATCGAGGCATTAGGGACATTAATGCCTCTATAGGCTGGGGTGCCCCCTTGAGTGATTATGAAAAAGTAATATTTCATAAGAACTCGAAAGAACTCGACAAAGAAGAAAATAAAGAGAAAATAGGTGACAATCAAAAATAAGATGAGAGAGAAAACCCAAAATAAGGTTTAAAAAGAAAACAGGGGTAAAACCCTAATTCACTTTTACTATGAGGAGGAGAAGAAAAAGGGCTCTGGAGAAACAGTGATGGCACTTCCGGTTCATTGAGCGGTGACTGCAAGGGGTGAGGTTGGGGCTCGGTAATGGGTAAGGAACATCGATATCCCTCTTTCGCAATATTATTTTTTTCTCGGTTCACACAATTAGGAATTTTTAGGGTTTTTTTAAATCATCATAAAAATCGTTGAAATTCACACCATGACCCGAGCACAAATTTGTGACCTGGGCATGATTTCACTTTTTGAATGAAACATGGTGAAATAGTTCCTGGGAAAAACCAAGCGTGATTTCATGAAGTTACACCAAAAAAATAGGGGGAGTGACTTCACGAGAACTCAGGAAAAAAGAAAAGAGAGAGGAAGAAAAAGAAACAAAAGAAACAAGGAAAATACAAAGTGCAAAAGATTATTTGAAAATTCTTCATGCTGAATCAAAAAGAAAATTTTTATTAATTAATTTGATTTATATGATGAAATTGGTTAAATTATTGTGTTTTTTATGAAATGCAACTAGGTATTCTCAAGACTCGGGAGTGGTGGGCAGGGGCACTGGTAGAGCTAGATGCACTGGGGTAGGTGAAGAGGGTGAGACTAGGGGTGGTTAGGTTGGACGATGTGGCAAGGATTCCATAGATCGAGACAGGAAGGGCTATGTTGACTGCCTTAGCAAAGCAATGGTATCTAGAGTCTTCTACTTTTCATCTACCAATAGGGGAGATGACCATCACAATGGAGGATATGTGGTGGATCTTGAGGATCCCCATTAGGGGGAGGGAGGTTTACAAGGCTTGAGGAAAGGTTGCTAAACTATAGCAGATTTCTATAGGTTTCACCCACCAGGTGTGGGAGGTCACCATAGTATTTGATGACCTAGTTGACTGCTATGGAGCAGATACTTTGACCGTGGTACTCGCAGGGGTGGTGGTAGGTATCCTAACTTGCCACACTAGTAGAAGACACTTGCCATGGGCATTGGTAGGGGTAATGGTAGAAATGTGGTAGTAGGGAGTCCACTTCACATGGATTCCTTATGTTTTAGCCTATTTATATAGGACATTGTACAACATCATGTATAAACGATGTACATGACTGGTGTATACGACATTGCTCTAGGTGTGGTGTTGGGAGCATATTATGGTGTGGAGACCGTTAGCAGTGTCAGGATCGTTGCCCAACCCAGAGTGACCAATACCATACAAATGGCCTCGATCTCTAGAGAGTACCACGAGGATCTATGCAGGGAACCTGCCACTAGCGAGGTAGGTGATCAATGAGTTGTAAGAGGTGTAACTCATATAGAAACCATGGAGGATTCACCCTAGCTAGGTAAAGGATATGATAGAGCTAGCGAGGGTGAGGAGGATCGGATGGTTGAGGTTAGAGCAGGTAGAGCTAGAGGTGCTCAAATTTGATAGAGTCCTAAGGTAGTTCAGGATCTTACAGGAAATCCTACACCTGTACTGAAGGGTGATCCGAGACCCATCAGGGTCAAAGATAGGCAAGACTTCACCAAGTGGGCCAAGGAGGACCAGTATGACCCTCCTTACATTGAGCTAGGATGTACAATGTAGGGGTGGCCATCGGGTATAGGCAGTGGTATAGATGGGTTGCAGCTTAGAGGATCTCACCACCTGTACCAGTGCAAAGGCACCAGGTGATGATCTTGGGCATGTAGTGGGTATTTCGAGAGGTATCCCAAAGGACAATGGAGAGGGCGCAATAGGCCTCGACTGCATCTAGATAGAGGCTAACACAAGTTCAAATCCAGGTGGTGGAGGAGACCATCCCTAGATCAAAGACCAATGAGGGAGGTATGGGGGATGCCCCCTTATAGGAAAATGGACCATGGGCCACAGACCCTGGGGAGGCATCGATATCGATAGTGGTGGGAGGCCAAATCTAGGGTACAGAGGATTTGCAGGTACAACTAGCTTCTCTGCAAGCTCAAGGTGGCCCAACTATAGATGGAGAGGGACACTACTCAAACAGAGGTGCCCTGGCTACAAGGAGAGGTGGTCCAACTGGATGGAGAGATCCAGCAAGTCTAGGCTAATGGGATGGCTACTATTGGGAGTAGCCAAGTAGGGGATATGATGCATCTCCTTCAGGTAGAGTTTTGGTGCACCAGCAAAAGTTTGGAGATGGTGATTCAGAGGGCCATGTTTTTTGAGATGGCTTATTACACAGTTGTCCTTCCAGAGTGGAGGATGGAGATTCCTTCATCCCTTCAAGAAGCTAGCAGGTCACAGTCTCGATCACAAACACTATCGACATCTCAGTAGTCAGTGTCACCATTGAAGCTGCCTCGACCCTAGGGAGGGGTAGAGGGAGTTGGCTCTCAGATCTAGGGTAGGCTAGGCTAGGGATCGGTATGATGTACTGATTTTTGATTATGGTGTGCATCCCTAGGTTGAGTGTACCAAGTTTGTATTATGGTACACCAACATCACACGATGTACTCTTTTTTCCTATGAATAATACATAGCTATGGATTTTATCTATTTTTATGTGTTTATTTAAGTGTTTTGAATGTATGCAAATTATCCTAATGCACACTACATGAAGGGTGAAATGAATGCAAACATAAGAGGAGGAAAGGGGAAAAGCAGAAGGAGAAACCATCAAGGAAAACAAGAGAGAAAGGAGGAAGAAGAAAAAAAAGGAAGAGAAGAAGAAAGAAGAGGAAAAGAAGAGAAGAAGAAAGAAATAAGAGAAGAAGAATGAAGAAGAGAGGAAGAATAGAAGAAGAAGAAATAAGAGAGGAAGAAGAGAAGAAGAAGAAAGAAGAGAGGAAGAAGAGAAGAGGAAGAAAGAAGAGAGGCCCAAAGGTCAACCATCATAAAAGAAGAAAAAAATGGATGACCCAAAGTATAAGGCTAGTGTAAGTTTCTATGAACCAATGTAGCTAGACATGATGGATCAGATGAACAAAGCTTCTAGAATCGCTAAGGGTACAACACCTGCATTAATGTGACCAAGTGTGTGGATATTTGACCCAATATGGGTGGTTGCTCCCTTATTGACTTCTATGAGATGATTACCTGCTAGGATGTATGTTGAGGTCTGTTGAAAGTGACTAAGGAGCTTATCCTGTAATAGGGTGTTAAGCCTACTAAGTCAAAAGAGAATATGACCTAATAAAATATTGTGAATAGTATAATACCCGCTAGGTTGTATAAGTATCCCATATGGGGTGTAATATATATGTGTGTGTGTGTGTGAAATGTTATGCAAGTGTTATCCCAGAGCAGGACTATGTGGAAATTTTTGTACAACATTATGAAGAAATTGGCAAAAATAAGGATAAGAAACCAGAAGAATAAGGGAAAAATGAGGGAAAGAATCCCTAGGGGGATCTTACTAGGCATCAGAGTCCTAGTGAAAAGTGTAATGCATGTGAGATATGATCTAACTATGTATCACATGCCATTGTCATAATATTCCCAAAATATATATGAGCAAACAGTCATGAACAAGCAATCATGCATTTATGACAAACAAACATGCAATGTGTTTAAATTAGGTGTCAAGCAATCATGCAAGGATGACAAGCAACAATGCAATATGAACAAGCAAGCGGATGCAAATGAAAGTGCAACTATATGAAAGTTTTTTTTTGTTAAGAATTGAAAGCAATGCAAAACCTAAATGCACCATTCATCTTATTAACATGGATTAACGTGCCATGAGGTGTTGGATCAAAGATATCCCCAAGGAATGCATTTTCTCGATGATGAAAAGCATGAGAAATTTCTTCCAAGGCTCTTCTTTTAACATTCATAGCACGATAATCACTACATTTTCTAACAACACCATTTCTCTTAGCAAAAAAGACATTAAACAAAGATCCTTAATTTCTTAATACAGAAGCAAAATTATCTTTAGCACAAAAAAACCAATCATGTTACAAAACATTACTTTTGTAGAAAAATCAATACTTTTATTATCATCTATCGATAGCTTTTGATATTTTGCATATTTTGCATAAGTCATAAGATGTTCATCATCCTCAAAAGGAAAAGGTTCATTTTTTCTAGGTATAAAATCTATACCACATCTCCCAGACCAAATATCAACACCCAAGGGTTCTTGAATACCCTTTTATTGTGGTTCCAATCCTTTACCTACATACCCCATACCAGACAAGATCTGCTTAGGAAGGGGATAATCATTAGTGATATAGCATTGAGCAAAATAGCGCTCATTGAGAGATGGGTTGCTACCATGAAGCTTTTCTTTGGAGGCCATACCCCCAAAGACAAAAGCACATGTGCCAAAGTGTACAACTTCACCCTTCTTATGAGGTAGGCCCATAGTTCTAGGTGAAGGTGGTAGCTTAGCTAGATCCAGAAGAGGCTCTCGAAGAAACTGATTATCATGATCTGAGGAGAGAATATGGGTCCTATGTTCCTCACTTACTTTTAAACTTTGAAAACACTCAGAAATTTGAGAGGAGGAACATGAGGAAGTTGTTGATGAAATAGAGGGACAAGAATAAGAATCTATTTGGGCTAGCTCTATATTTGAACAAAATTCAAATGGTCAAGGATCGCCTGGAATGGTGATGACTTGATTATTGAACTCAAACTTGAGACATTGATGAAAAGTAGAAGGGACGGCCTTCATAGCATGGATCCAAGGTCTCCCAAGAAGAATATTAAAAGAAGCAAAACAATGTACCACATAAAACAAGGTATCCAATATCGTTGGTCCCACTTTCAATGGGAGAGATATGACACCGCAGGCCTCTTGGGACTCATTATTGAAAGCTTTAACGATGATATCAGTTTTTGTTAAATATTCCTCTTTTAATACAAATTTTTGAAAGAATTGATATGTACATAAATTGAGGGATGAATCATTATCAATCAATAATCTCTTGATAAGGGTATCCCCAATAAGTGTGGTGATGTAAAGTGATGAATCTTCATGCAAGTTTGAGGAAGGTTTATCATCATCTTAAAATGAGACATGATGTATCCCAAAAGAACCTACAGTGTTAACTATGGCATCAGAAGGGATATCTAGGAAAAAAGATTGTTGCTGTAAAAATCTCATTAAAGCATTCTTGTGATCAGGAGAATTCTGTAACAGTTCTAACACTGATATCTTGGCTGGAGTACTAGCTAGCTTCTTCTGAAGATCAAATGAAACCTATAACTTTTGTCTCAATACTATAGGTGGAATCCTTGTAGCTGAATATTTTCTCTGGATTTCCTTTGAAACTGAATTGGGTTGAGATAGTGAATTATGTCCTTGTTGATGTTGCTAATTTTGAGCTTGTTTTCTTGTGGTTACCCCAACCATACCAACCACATTAATATGGCATAGGGAGTCATCTTGGTGAGCCACCTGATTGGCTGCTTGTTGTTCATGCTTAGATAAAGGATCCTTAAATATTCTCATATCTTGATTTTTTGTTTGAGCTAGAGCTTGTTGAGGAAGATTTTGACTACTCATTGATTGGAGATTTCCTATGTCAATATGTCTCGCATTGATTAAATCTTGAACCACATGATTCAATTTCTTACAAGTGTTCATCCAATGTCCTTCTACTCTATGATAAGTACAATATTGTTCTACCTTATACCAATGAGATGTAGTATATAGCTATCTTACTGGAGGTAATTCTATTGCCTTAGCATCTAATAATTGCTTTAAAATTGATTTCATAGGGATGCTAGGGCTCGTGAAATTCCTTTGAGGAGGTTTTTGAAGCACAATATTCTATAGGCTATTATTGACATTATTAACAGGCCTACTATCACTATTACCTCCTATATGTTTGTTCTTAGGTTGAGACTTAGTTGAATTATCTTCTTTAACCTTGATTTGACCTCTCCTAATGAAAGCTTGTTCCACTTTTTTGGCTAACTCAATTGCTTGGTCTAAATATGTGACAGTAGTAGTTTCTAAAGCATAAGACAATTGTTCTTGTAAATTTCTCGTAAATATATCAATCATATTTTTTTGAGACACAAGTTGTCTTAATCAGCCAACTAAACTTCTCCAATGAGCTAAAAATTTTGAAAAGCTTTCTTCTTTACTTTGCTTTAAATTATATAGATCTCTCATGGTCACTTCCTTTTCCATATAAGCGCTAAACTGATGAACAAACATCTCTGCGGTCTTCTCAAAACTTTTCAAAAAATAGTTGGGTAATCGATAATACCATTCTAATGCTACTTTGATAAGACTCTTTGGAAATGTTTTTAATAAAAGCATATCATCATAAAAAAATATCATGGCAAGCTATTCTGAATCCCCTCAAATGCTCTATTGGATATTCAGTCCCTTTGTAAATCAACAATACTGACATGGAAAAATACTTAGGATAAGGTCTGGGAGCAACAATAGGATCCAATGGCTGACTACACATATCCTTATAGTTGTATGTAAACCTTGATGGTTGAATCATATCCATTCTTGAGACTAATTGATTCACAACACTTGTTAAATTCTGCATTTTTGGATTGCTATGTGTGTTCCCCAGACTCGCTAAAGGAGGAATGTATGCATGTTGAAACCCTAATGTTGGATTTAAACTTAGGATACCCTATTTGTATGTGGAATTTTGAGAAAAACTAACATTTGGTGGAATAGAAGCAATAATGTTGATGTTAGAAAATACAGGAGGAAATTGAGAATAAATTTTTGGGCCACTACTGGTTAGAGGGACTTGCATATTCCCTCCAACATTGGTGGTATTATTATTGGCACAAGTCACATGATCCTTAAGATTACTCGAATGCAAATATGTAGGAAAATCATGATGAAGCAAAGGATACCTATTAGGATGAGAAGGAGTAGCATCCTCTTTTTCAAGATGAGCTTCTCACTCTATACATTCCAATAGTTTTTCCTTATGATATTTCATGAATTTCCAAATGTGATCAAATGATGAAAACTCTAAACTTCCATTAGGCCCAACAAGATTATCATAATTAGATTTAGTTTCCATGTTTACATCTTCTTTCTCTTCTGGATCTATATTAAGGTTTTCCCCATCAATTTGATCATCTTCCAAAGGAACATAATTAGATTCTAATTGTTTCCTTTGACTTCTAAGTATAGGAGTCATTAGAAGTAGTGAAAAACAAAATAGGGAAAAACATTATTAAACAAAATTCTAAATTACTTAAATATTTTCCAAATAGAATTAATGATCTTGCTTAGTTTTTAAAAGAAAAGGAGGTGTTCACGTCGGGTTCACCAAATATGTAGAGGGGGAAAACTGCCCTACCGCATACAATTCCCAAACAAAAGTGTCGGATCCACAAGGAGGGAACCCTTTCTTTGGGTGAACCACGGGGGTATGTTGTGCTCTACACTTAGTTCTAGGGGAAAGGGTTCACTAGGAACGATTTAAGGACTCACTCCAAGTCCTTGGGATATTCAGGATTGTTTGATGTATTCAATTTTAGGAAATCACCTAAGTTTGGTCTTTCTAGATCTAAGCTAGAAAAGATAAAGGACAATGTAGAAATAAAATAATGAAATTGAAAACAGAATGCAAGCATACAAGAGCTATCATAGAATGATTATTTCTTTTGAATGCTCACTAACCTAAGGTTTTATTTTAGAAAAACTTCAAAGTAGAAATGTGCAGGAGTAAATACACAAAAATTATCCCTAGATGCAGGCTAGATGCTTTTCACTTTAAGATGCCTAGAAATCAATAATGAAATCAAATTCTCAACCAATAATATTGATAGAGCACTTATCTAGACCGGTGGTTGATTTAGCCTTTTTCTACCTCTTATCCAATGATATCAAAGATTCTTGTTCTTGCAAGATCACTTATGAAACACTAAAAAATGGAATTAGTATTAGGGGCCTGCATAGGCCATTGTATAATAGATCTAGCAGCAGTCAAACCCCCTAGGTCCTTTTATATGACCTTCTAATACAAAAGAAAATTTTGATTTTTGGATAATTAATCATAAATAAAAAATATAGTAGCAAAAAATAGAAATAAAAGTACAGTAGTATGATCTAGAGACATAATGGAATGTAACAGTGAAAGTAGAATCTAAAAATTACCCCTGGTGTGCCCTAGGATGAAATCATGCCTCACCTAGAGCTTGCACGATATCATAGCAAAAAATCCATGCTCTGCCTATACGGAGCACAATTTTGCTTCTACGAATAACTTTTCCCTAATTAGGGCAAGCGAAGTTGTGCCTCACCAATGCCAGACATGATTTCACTGCAGAATAAAGAAAAATAATAAGCAAAAGCAAATGATGAAATAAATCCAGATAATAAAGTGATTAAACCCTAATGGACATCGCAAAAGTAGACAAAATAGAACCAAGTATCTGGACGGGCACTCTGTCTCTCCAAACTATGCCATAAATCCACCAAGTCACACAACAAATCAATCCAATCCATGCAATAGAAGATCAATCCAAAATTTACACTTCGAGGGTTAGCTTTCAATAGAGAAAGTAAATCAGAAATGAACTCTAAATAATTTGCATATAGATCACACATAAAAATTTCACATGTCACACTTGCACTTAAACTTTACATGTCTCTTAATTTGGAAAGATCATCCTTCCTTTTATAGACAATCGAAAGAAGGAAAGTGGGCACAAATAATATTGCAGTCGATGCCAAAACATGCAAGAAGGTTTAAACCTAGGTCTAAGTGGGCTTAAAAATAATAAAATAAATTAAATTAAAAAAACTTGGTTAAATAGAAAAGTCGTGCCCTGTGCTTATGGGGCGCAAAGTCGTGCCTTGTAAATACGAGGTGCAATTTCGTTAAAAGACAAACAAATTTAAAAAATGAGATACAAAGGTCTTCCCTTGCACTTTGCAAGGGGTGAGGGCCTCTTAAGGGCACTAAGGAAGATTGCCCACTCAAATTGGGTTAATTTTCCGTGTCTACAAGACTATAAGCAGATTTTGGAGCAGATTTGAGCAGGTTTTGTGAGCAGATTTTGGAGCAGATTTGAGCAAGTTTTGTGAGCAGATTTGAGCAAGTTTTGTGAGCATATTTGAGCAAGTTTTATGAGCAAATTTTGGAGCAGATTTTGGAACAGATTTGAGCAGGTTTTGTGAGCAGGTTTTGGAGAAAATTTGAGTAGGTTTTGGATAATATTTGAGTAGGTTTTGGAGCATATTTGAGCAGTATTTGTGAGACTATTTGTGAGTAATATTTTAGGACAGACCTGAGTAGAGTTTTGACCAGACTTGAGAGAGGGTATTGGTATCTTCTGTGGATTGGTGTCCATGAAACTGAATAGAGGGGATTGGTGTCTCTTATGGGTTGGTGTCCACAAACTAGTAGAAGGGATTGATGTCTCTTGTGGGTTGGTGCCCATAAACCAATAGAGGGGATTTGTGTCTCATGTGGATTGGTGTCCATGAACTTGAGCAAGGGGATTGGTGTCTCCTGTGGATTGGTGTCCATGAACATTGTAATAAGGGATTGGTGTCTCCTGTGGGTTGGTGCCCATAAAATTTATTGAAGAAATATATAAGCAATATTTTACCATGGTTTTCTCCCAAGAGGGAGTTTCCACGTAAAATATTTCTCTTATGTGTGTGGTGATTTGTGCATTGTTTCATTATTGTATTGATATTATTTGAATTTATTGCTTTGGAAAGAAAAAAGAAAAGTTTTATCTTATACTGTTCACCGCTCCTCTCAGTATAAGTGTGTGTTATTCAATTGGTATCAAAGTGGATTCCTTTGTGAAAGCCTAACATCTTGAATAAAGATCTTACAGGAACACACATGGCACATTAGGAAGGGTTTTCATCAAATTTGGCTCCATTGTTTGATGGAACTAACTATACTTTCTGGAGTGTGAGGATGCAGAATTATTTGATGGCAAATGGATATGATATATGGTAATCCATTGAGAATGGGTTCACACCACCTACAACTCCTCCCACGGATGCAAATGGTAAGAAACCATACAAAAATAATGCCAGGGCAATGAATGCAATATTAAGTGGGTTATGTGAATCAGATTTTATGAAAGTCATGTAATGTACTTCAGCAAAATATATATGGGACAAGTTACAAAGAACATATGAAGGAGATGACAAGGTTAAAATGGCAAAACTTCAAACCCATAGGAGAAATTTTGAAGACTTGAAGATGAAATATGAGGAAGATATTTCTAGGTATTTGCTCCATGTTGATGAGGTTGTCAATGAAATATGAGGAAGATATTTCTATGTATCTTCTCCATGTTTATGGGGTTGTCAACACCACTCGTGGACTTGGAGAAAGTATTGAAGACTCTAAGATTGTTCAAAAAATATTAAGGTCACTTCCCATGAGGTTTGATGCAAATGTTTCAGCAATAGAAGAGATGAAGGATATTAAAACCTTAAGCATGGACGAGCTACATGGAATTCTCATAGCTTATGATATGAGAACTGAAAAATATAAAATATCCAAATGGGAAGCAACATTTAAAGCTTCAAGGAAGACAAATAATAAGTAACTAGAATCAAGTAGTGAAGAAGAAGCTAACTTTGTGAGAAGAAATAAGAAGGGTCCAAGAAAACATAAAGGTATGCATACTATGAAATATTTTAATTGTGGTAACTTTGGTCACTATGCATCTAATTGTCCACAAGCTAAAAGCAGTAGCAGTGAAGAAGAAAAGGAATACAAGAAAGAGAAAGAAAAAAATTATCATGGAAAGAAGGATAGGCATCATCATAGTAAGCATGAGAAGAAAATATTTCAAAGACATAAGAAGAACTTTTATGTTGAAGAAGTAATCAATTTTTCCAGTATCAATGAAGAAAGCCTCTCTGATAGTGAAAAAGAAGAGATCCTATTTTTGGCCATAGAAGAGAAAGAAGATGCTCCTATTTTTGAAGACCAAGAAGAAGAGAAAGATTTAGAAAATGAAGAGGAAGCCATAGTTGACATAAAAGAGGAACTTATTGTTGCTCTTGAAGAGTTGAAGAGGGTTATAAAGAAGCACTCAAGATTGAAGTCTCAATTACAATAGGATGAGAAGATAAAGATAAATTTGTCACAAGAACTCATTGACTTAAAAAATAAAATTGAAGAGGCAAGTAGAATTGAAGAAGGTATGGCTGAACAGTTAAAGGAAAAATAGCTAGAATGTGAAAGTCTAAGGAAGGGACTTAAAAATTTTAATGATAAGATATATCAGTTTAGGAAAATTTCAAAAATATTGGATGATATTATCAAAGTACAGAGATATCCATTTATAAATAATGGATTTGGTTTTGAAGAAGCTCAAGAGAAAAAAAAAGGGAGAGTCAAGCTCAAAAGAAACATAATCATCAAAGAAAGTAATTGAAGAAGAGCCTAAGACCTATGCTGATATGTTGAGAAGTGGAAGCATTAATGAGGAATAAAACAAAGTTTAACCACCAAAAAGGCTCACACCTGAAGTATCCTATTGCAAGAATTGACAAAAACACAAAATGCATACAAGAACAAGAAATTGACAACAAATTGATCAATAAAACACGCTTTATTTCATTATATTTGAAGCCAAACTCAAATTACAAGTACATCCCTCTTAGGGATAATCATCTTGATACAATTTTTACAATAGGATGTAATTGTTTCCCTCTCAAGGGTAGGTGTGATTTCCAAGTGCCTTTCAGGGTGACACGAACTGCTCTAGGGTGTCGATGACCCTCTTCTTCGCGTTGAGGAAGGAATTGTATGCTTTATCTCTTTCAATACCTGTTCCCTATGATCAAGAAACAACAAGAAGCAATTAGTAACAAAGGAGGCCTCTCTTGATGAGGCTTTGAAAGGAATCTTGCATAAATAATAGCATGAAATCAAGAAAGCATGTAAAACTATCAATCTATGCAAGAAATGAGGAAATTGTAATATAGCATGTAAAGAAGCATGAATCTAGCTAAGAAACATCCTAATTAACCATTAGAAAACTTGAATTGCATGAAACTAATCTAGATTAACAAATGCAAGGAAAGGTGAAGCAAATCTACCTCTAATTCCTAAATTAACCGGTCAAATGTCTGCTAAAATGTAGATCTATGCTAGATTAAGCTAATTGCATGACTAAAAATGGAAAACTACTGCTAAAATGGAGGAAGGAGAGCATCAAACCCTAGTCATAGGTCTGAGGTGTGGTTGGCACTATTAACCATGGCTCATAGCCACGGTTAAGATGAAAGTGTCCTTTCTCTTGCAACCAAGGCCAGAAACTCTCAAATCCTCCAAGGAATTGATGGTCAAGGGTCACCTGTGTTTTCTGGAATAGATTGGTGGTTGAATTCAATGGAATTAGCAATGGAGGTGTGTCAATTGTCAAGCTTGCTCCTCAAGCTCTTGATATCTCCATTGTTGCATGCATAGTTGTCATTGATCAATTGGACAACACTTCGTTACTCCTCAAGGGGATATGAAATTGCTCTCCAATCCGACAGGGCTCCGCTATGTGCAATTGAGCTATTCTTCAGGATCTTTGCTCTCTAAAATTGGGGTCTTAAGTAGACTCCCAAAATCCTTGCTCTAGCTTCATGGAGAAGCCAAGAACAAGATTTGGCAGTTGAGAGGAAGCTTATGGATGCTTCCCAGCCCAAACCGCTTTGAAAACCATTGCAATTCGATTGTTGCAACTGATTTGACTCAGCTCTGGTCACTCGAGTTTGTTACAATGCTAACCGCAAGTGTCAGTAATGGTTAGCATGTAGGATTTTGCTAACCGTAGGTGTCAGCCATGGTTAGCATGCAGGCTTTTGCTAACCGCAGGTGTCAGTCGCGGTTAGCACTGAATAGGCCAAGGAGCCCAAATTGAGTGGTTAAAACCATTGCTTGGTCTTGGAAAGGTCCAAGGTCATTCATATGGTCTGCAAAGGTGCCCATATGAGTAGTCACCATCGACATGACATGTTTTAGGTGTCTACAGATGCCCCTTTTATGATGCATTGTGAGATTGAACAATGCATGAGCAAAAATAGACCTCCTAAAATGATGCCAAAGGTTGCATGATGATCATTAGTCTGATCAACATTAGATGCCCCAATCATGAAAAGAGCATGCATCATTGAATCATTACCTTCGATGAGTTGAAGAACTTGATTCTGGAAAGCTTAAGTCAAATCCTAGCCTTAGCGGCAATTAGGAGACAAGCTTAAGTCAAATCCTAGCCTTGATGGCAATTAGGAGACAAGCTTAAGTCAAATCCTAGCCTTGATGGCAATTAGGAGACAAGCTTAAGTCAAATCCTAGCCTTGGTGGCAATTAGGAGACTAGATTCCCAATTTGCTTGAATTTGATCTTGATATTTTGATTATTTGCCCCAAGCAAGGATGGTGCATGATTGTCTTTGACAATGATTCTTGAACGAATGCACTTAGCAATGATTGAGCATTAATTGTTGATTTTGATTATGAATTTGATATTATGACTACCCCCTCAAGCGATGAGTCGATGAGAGTAATGACAATGAAATGAAGCGATGAGGTCGCTTGACCACTATGAATGATCTTGAACAATTGAAGACTTTAGCACTTTGATATTACTTGGCAAGGCCTAACTCAGCCATGATTTCAACTGTGAATAGTAATTGTATATTTCTATCCCATGGAGCAGTCCAACCACTAAGGCCTTCTTAGAGAATCAAGATGATAGCAATTCCAATTATGCTTGTGTTGAATCACTATGTTCGATGATTTGTTGAATCATTTTGAATTTTGATTTATTTAATTTTTTTATTAATTTTGCAATTTTTGAAATTTTGAACTTGTAGATATGCTTTAATGTCCAATATGAAACTCCTTATGGTGAGAAAATATGTGCATTTATGACTTGAATAAAGAGACCAAATATTTAGACTTCTTTGGAGCTTTTGGGGATCGATACTGATAATGCCCCAGTTGATGTTTGCAAATATTTTTGTTTTGATTTTATGTTATGGATGCAATGATGAATGCAATGCCTAGATAATGATTTGATTATGCTATATGTATGCAATGGACAGATTACATGCACTAGCTATATGATAGATGTTCTATATGTATAGATGGGCTATATTGTATGCATATGGATGCAATGCTTATTGTTAAATGCATGTTTAGTTTTATTTTTTGTATGCATTTAATTTATATGGTTATGATATGGTGAATGCCATGTATGTGATGCATTAATTACATGATGGATGAAGTAATGCAGATGAACTTGTATGCTTTAATCACTTAAAACATAAGGAATGAATGCGATATGTGTTTAACAATCTAATGGACGACACCACAGAATGTGTAAAAATCATGAATGTAATTGAAAATCCTCATTACAAGAATTTAAACAATTAATCACCCATATATGAAATGCAATGATATGACGTGGAATGATGCGAATGATATAATATGTCACTCTATATTCCTTTTGCAATTTGATAGATATGCACGATATAGTCAGTGGTCGTCTAAATATCATTTCTGATATCCATCCGGTATCTATCCTATATCTTGAAAACTTTGTGCTCAGTGTAATGATGTATCATGGATCGATACTTTGCAGTTTGATATTTGAAATGACTTTTATTTTTGATGGTTTGTGAGCTTTTGGTATTTTGTTGCTATTAGCGAACATTTTTAAGGGTTTTCCATGAGACTCAAACACCCTAGTGGACTGCTCAAAAGTTGAATACTAACCATACTAGACTTCTGAAATACAAGGCTTTTGCTAGGATAGGCCCTAACTGTTCATTATCCCTGTGTGTGCACATGAGTATATTAAGATAAGACACGAGCATTCCCCGATGTCAGGCGGGATTCTTTCAGCCCATTGCTAAGATAGGGGTTCCACAAATGTCTTATCCAATCCCAAGTTTAGATTTTAGTTGGACTAAGCCACTAGGCAATGCAAGACACCTGAAGCTAGCTCTTCCACATTCAAACATTGGTCTACACACAAAAAAATGCAAGTGTATCAGACATATCATCATGCGTAAGGTACAGTAGTGCCGAAAATTCCAAGGATTCAGGCTCATTCCTTTCTATCCTTCAATTTTTGGGATACTTGCTCATATGTGGTGAAGCAAGGGAGTCGATTCCATATTGACTCTGAACTGTCTCTGGATCTTCATTTGATCTCTCTTCGAACTGGATTTCTGATCTTCATTTGATCTCCACTCGAACTTTGATTTATGATATTCATTTGATCTTCACTTTGAACTTGATTTGAGCATGTTTTTTGATCTTCATTTGATCTTCAATTTTTGGCATTTACATTTGATAATTTTCTTCAAAAACTTCCCTTTGGGGGATTTGACTTTGGGAAACTATTTCTGGTATATCAATTGAGGATATCGATCTTATGATATCAATATGGGATATCAATCTGGGAAGTCGATCTATGATATCGATCTAGGGTATCAATATTGAGGATTGATGTGGGATATCACTCTGGGATATTGCTCATTTTATCGTAAGCAAGGGATTCTGAATAGGGAACTAACCTGTCCTTTTGCCAATTGCCAATATTTCCCATACCGTCCGCACAGAGGGATAAGCAAGAATAACTCTTTTCACCTCAGGATACCCGGTCCTACTTCGTGACTTTCATCTTCCCCTAGTCCTTATTAGGATTGTTTAATTTGTTGATTAGTGATAGGATTCTGATATGCTAAGGGCTATACTAACTGGACCTCAGCTACAAAAGCAAAGTAAGCTTTCTATCAACTCTTGATAAGACCTCTAGGTATGGTTGAATGACCGAAAAACCCTAGTATATTCTCCATAGCAACAAAATGGGTTGTGTTGAAAAACACAATTACTCACATGAATGATGGATTATGATAAATGCAGAGATGCATGATTTAGACACAAACATGGTGTCATTTGTAATATTGACAAACATAATCCCTCCTACTACGAAATGCAATGGATGACGAATGCCTATATGCAATGCAATAATGCAACGGATGCATATGTGAATGCAAAATGAAAATGCAAAATGCAAATGTTTTTGGATTTTATGCTTTACCAAATTTTTTTGGATTTTTAATTATTTTAATTTTTTTGAATTTTGAGCTCTTATATTTGACCAAACGGTGAGTACATGCCTTTGGAGCCTTTAAGGGTGACCAAGCGATTTTTCAGAAAACCCCTGGAGCTTTTGGATTGACCAAAGGGACTATGGACACCTTTGGAGCTTTTTAGGATGACCAAGCGATTCTTAAGAAACCTTGGAGCTTTTGACTAACATGACCAAGCAATTTTTCAGGAACCCTTGGAGCCTTTTGGGATGACCGAGCGGTTCTAAACAAACCCTCGGAGCCTTTGACTGACATGACCAAGCGGTTTTCAGGAACCCTTGGAGCCTTTTGATGGGATGACCAAAGGGCTTACAGATGCCTTTGGGGCATTTTGTGCATGTGTATGGATTTTGATATTTTCCATATTTTTTTGATGTTTTGATATTTGAATTGTTTTTGCAATTTAAATGTTTTATTTGAATGTTTTTTTTTAAATTGAAAATTTTCAATTGTTTTTGAAATTTTAATTGTTTTGAATGTTTTTGAAATTTTGATATTTTATGATTTTTTTCCTTATTTTTATGTTTTTAAAGGGGAAAGTACGCTACCTTAAGTACCCCCCAGTGTGTGTGCCACTCAATGAAAGTGAGGAAGGTGTGATACCTTTAGAAGTCTCACTTTGCCTCATTGATCATGATGTGGATGATGGGGAAGGTGTGACACCTTGAAGACCCCCAATGTGCAATGTGCTTGATGCACCATGATTGGCTTGACTAGGAGGAGTAGTAGAAACTGAACCCCCATGCTGTGATGTGCAATTTTGTGCAGTGCCAATGTCCCACTGAGATGAGACAAGCGAAGGTGAAACATTGGAAGATGCCACCGATTGCGAAGATCGATTTTGACAATCCTGTTTCTCTGTTACAACACTGATCATTCCCACAAAATCTTGGGGAGGCATATTAATGTGCACCTGATTAGATTGTTCAACTTGATTGACAGGTGCTATGTTTACTTTGTGTGCATGCAAGGGGTCTTGGAAGACTCCTATCTGAAGCTCTTGCCTCTCGATCATATCTTGCACTACATCTCTAAAGGGATAACATGTTTGTATGTCATGACCTCTTTGTCGATGGTAAACACAATATAGATTTTCTCTATGCGCCTTTGATCTATGCTTATTAGGTTTCAAAGGATGTAACTCTGGAAGATTGATCCTTCCCGCCTCATATAATCGATCAAAGAGCGATGCTAATGTCTCTGGAAAATCAGTATATTGTCATTGTGGCCGACGTTGTTGGCCTTGTATCTGATTCTTTTGCATATGATTTTGGACCAGAGGAGGTTGAGCTTGGTAATTATGCTGCACTGGTGGAGGTGGTGCACCCTGGTTTGAGGATCTGGGGATACTCAAAACAACTTGATTGATTGGGGTCACCTTTTGTTGCATGTTGCCACCTATGATATTCTTGTTTGGCCATTCCTTTTTGTGGAGTTGAATATCACCCTCCTGTATCTTGATGTCTTCAATGACCTGGGCCTGTGCTAAGGCCTCCTCGAATGTTTGATACTATTGTAATTGCAAGAGAAGCGAGATATGTTTCGAAAAACTTCTCGTAAACATTCGAATGAGCTCTGTTGTGGGTAGGGTGAAAGGTAATTTTGACATCACCTTCCTCCACTTATTGCCATACTCAATGACTGGCTCATCATCAAGTTGACAAAGGCTAACCAAGTCAGTCAAGTTTATCATTTCCTTAGCACTAAAGGCAAAACGTTGCAAGAATGCATCGGCTAATTGCTCAAAGGTGTATATGCTATGATGTGGTAAATGATTATACCACTCTAAAGCATCCCCAACTAATGTTGTCATGAAGGTTCTCAACATCAAGGGGTCATTGTCTTGAAAACTAAAGCACATATGGATGAAGCCTGTCATATGCTCTCGTGCATCTTCATCATCTTCGTCATCATTGAACTTTTCAAGTTGAGGCATCTTGAAATTCGATGGGTATATTGGTGATGACATTGAGGGATGCAAAGGCTGATTTCTAAGCTGCTTTAGCGTGGGTTTTTGATAAACCAATATTTGATTTTGTTTTTTGACTGCATTTATCCGATCAACTAGCACTTTGTATGCCCTTGATGAAATGATATGATCTTCATCTCGTCACCCTTGGTTAGGCCGAGGAGGTCACTTTTGATGCTGAGGTGGACGATAAGTATAATCCTTAGGTACCTCATCATAACTGGATTTAGGGTAAGCATCTACTTCTTCCTGATGTTCCCACTGGGAATCTGCATATGATTCCTCATCATATTGATCTTGGTACTGTTGAGGAATATGAGGTTCATTATGATACCCAGATAATGGCCTATGATGTTGAACATGATTTTTGCATGGCCGCGATGAAATATTCTGAGATTGCACTGGGCGCCTTATGCGTTGTTGCATCCTTTGTGTGCTAGGCATAAGCACCACTTTATGCAATGCATTTTGCACTTGCTCTTGTTGTATCTTTTGTTGTTCTCGTATCTTTCATTGATACAACCTTTGTAGGTGTGCTCGTGGTGAGTCCACCCATTGTTGATTTAATTGTTGTTGATCCAACTGGGATTGATCCGTATGTTGTTGGTCAAGTTGTGGCCTCAGTGCCTGATGTGTATGATCCCGTTGTTCAGTTGTATGGGGGCTATGTACCCTCGTATTTGAGATACAAATGGGTTTATCATGTCTTTTCCCCCTAGTAGGATCTATCACTTGTTTTCCACACTCCTTAAAGGTTGCATTGACCTGATATTTTGAGTCATGAGTGGGCTTTGTATAGTTTGACGATGTAGAGCCACAACGTGGTTGCCCCACGTACTCTTCACAAGGAATAGGAGGATGACTTGGGTCCTCTTCCTCATCTATGAGAAATTATGCATACTCAAGCTCAGATGTAATCTCTGTATATTCAGGTTGCATAGAAGGCTCCCTATGAGGAGTAGGGGGTGACTTGCTCGACCCGATGGGGTGGTTTGCTCACCCAAGCTAGGCCATGGTGTATGTTCATGATCACTTTCTGATTGATGTATAGAGCAAGTTGGGATGTGAACCTATGACATTGACCTACTAGGCTCCTCAGTTGGCGGATTGTTCCTTATATAGAATTCTATCAAGGTGTTCCAGTCAGGAAGGCTTCCTAGAGGACCCGTGGGTGCCTCCCTAATAGGGCTATCTCGAAGGTTAGACCCCCTATGGATGTTATTGATGCTATGATAAGACCTAGGATGCCATTCAGGGATGGCCATGTCCTCTGGACTAATCTGAATATGTTCAGTGGTCATGGAACCTGATTCCCTCTCTAGATTGGAGGTCTTGCTCACCATGGGAGGTCCCCTAGCCATATAAAATTTTTTGGCTTCCAAAAAAGGTTATAAGTGTTATATATCAAAATTATCAGTGTGATGAGCTGATCAAAATGAGCTATAACACAAAAATATGATTTTTGGGTCAAAATTTTGTATTTTTGAAATAATTGGCCAACCGGGGCTCGTGGGGAAATGACCACTTTTAGGAATTTTTGGGATATTTTGAACCATGAAGAGTTAGGACCCAAAATTTTTGTGAGAGGTGCACAATGGTAAAACTAAGACAAAAAAACAAATTTGGCAAGTTTTGGAGTTGTCTAGACCATTTTATGACCATTTTAGTGCAGTTTTTCTTAGTTTTCGGCTTCGAAAATAGAGTAATCATAAAACCAAAATAAAATCTTTGTTATAGCTCTGATTTACATGATTCTCGAACCATTGGATACAGAATAAAAAAATATATTTAAGGTTAGGGTTTGGCCCCAGATCAAGGATCTTATGTTAATTACCCTAACAATAATGCAACACACAAAGTAGACAATATGATTATCTCTTTTAAGGATTAGATGTGTGTCCTAAAACTGGTTTAGTGCATTTGATATTTGTTGTGAATATACTCTAAACTCTTATCGTGTTTTTCAAAAGTTGATGTTATACTCAATTTGTTCAAAGGTTTTCACCTATATACTCGCACAAGCCGAATATGGGAGTGAAGTCCATACTCAACGAGGTAGCATAGGTACTACCAACCCTCACCCAGCACACCGTGCACAGTGATACACTCTTCTGAAGATGAGTGCATGCTATTTTGCATGGATAGGACAGTTCTTGGGTCGGCCTTGGCCACGAGCGGGTCCCGATAATACAATTTCAAATGAGCCAACCAAGTGGTAATGACATCCACTATTGGTCTCAATCAAATGGGTTGGATGTGAGAGCCCAACACCACTGATGTTTAAATGAAACATGGTGTGTGGGGTTCTTTTTACTTTGCATGAAAATAAAATGCATAAAACAACATTCACATGATTCTCCTACATGCTTTTCAAAAGAACGTTTGCTTTTTAGAGAATGCACAATTACACTAGATGATATTCAGAGAGTGCAACTATCTATGATGAAAATGGCCATTGATTAGGCCTCAAACATGCAAACTCTTAAACAATCAATGTCCTAGACCACTGGAGACTAGGGCGGACTGCAATCAGAGATCCGCTATTCCTAGCAATGACTAGTAGAAAACTAAAAAAAATGAACTAGGATTTTCCCATTTCTACTTAAGTTTTCTAATTAGCATCCATCTATTGCATTCTGCTTTTGTAAAAACATAGACAAAAAAAGACAGAGAGGGAAAAATGCTCCTACCTCAGGTCCAAGTCTGTTGGTGATGTCTGATTTTGCTATTTTTTTGTTCTCTGTTGACCGCGTCTATTAGGCACGGCTACGACTATGAACCATAGGTGTCAACCACGGTTAGCACTATGAACCATAGGTGTGAACCATGGTTAGCACTATGAACCACAAGTGTGAACCATGGTTAGCACTGTGAACCACGATTGTTACCCACGGTTAGCACCTACAACAAAAAAATAGAGAAAAACATCAGTGATCATGAAATTTTTGGGGTTTCCATCATGATCACCTTCTGTAACCACCAAAAAGGCTCACACCCAAAGTATCCTATTGCAAGAATTGATAAAAATACAAAATGCATACAAGAACAAGAAATTGACAACAAATTGATCAATAAAACACGCTTTATTTCATTATATTTGAAGCCAAACTCAAATTACAAGTACATCCCTCTTAGGGATAATCATCTTGATACAATTGTTACAATAGGATGTAATTGTTTCCCTCTCAAGGGTAGGTGTGATTTCCAAGTGCCTTTCAGGGTGACACGAACTGCTCTAGGGTGTCGATGACCCTCTTCTTCACGTTGAGGAAGGAATTGTATGCTTTGTCTCTTTCAATACCTATTCCCTATGATCAAGAAACAACAAGAAGCAATTAGTAACAAAGGAGGCCTCTCTTGATGAGGCTTTGAAAGGAATCTTGCATAAAGAATAGCATGAAATCAAGAAAGCATGTAAAACTATCAATCTATGCAAGAAATGAGGAAATTGTAATATAGCATGTAAAGAAGCATGAATCTAGCTAAGAAACATCCTAATTAACCATTAGAAAACTTGAATTGCATGAAACTAATATAGATTAACAAATGCAAGGAAAGGTGAAGCAAATCTACCTCTAATTCCTAAATTAATCGGTCAAATGTCTGCTAAAATGTAGATCTATGCTAGATTAAGCTAATTGCATGACTGAAAATGGAAAACTATTGCTAAAATGGAGGAAGGAGAGCATCAAACCCTAGCCATAGGTGCTTGAGGTGTGGTTGGCACTATTAACCATGGCTCATAGCCATGGTTAAGATGAAAGTGTCCTTTCTCTTGCAACCAAGGCCAGAAACTCTCAAATCCTCCAAGGAATTGATGGTCAAGGGTCGCCTTGTGTTTCTGGAATAGATTGGTGGTTGAATTCAATGGAATTAGCAATGGAGGTGTGTCAATTTTCAAGCTTGCTCCTCAAGCTCTTGAGATCTCCATTGTTGCAAGCATAGTTGTCATTGATCAATTGGACAACACTTCGTTACTCCTCAAGGGGATATGAAATTGCTCTCCAATCCGACAGGGCTCCGCTATGTGCAATTGAGCTATTCTTCAGGATCTTTGCTCTCTAAAATTGGGGTCTTAAGTAGACTCCAAAAATCCTTGCTCTAGCTTCATGGAGAAGCCAAGAACAAGATTTGGCAGTTGAGAGGAAGCTTCTGGATGCTTCCCAGCCCAAACCACTTTGAAAACCATTGCAATTCGGTTGTTGCAACTGATTTGACTCGGCTCTGGTCGCCCGAGTTTGTTATAGTGCTAACCGTAGGTGTCAGCCATGGTTAGCATGCAGGATTTTTCTAACCATAGGTGTCAGCCATGGTTAGCATGCAAGATTTTGCTAACCGTAGGTGTCAGTCATGGTTAGCACTGAATAGGCCAAGGAGCCCAAATTGAGTGGTTAAAACCACTGCTTGGTCTTGGAAAGGTCCAAGGTCATTCATATGGTCTACAAAGGTGCCCATATGAGTAGTCGCCATCGACATGACGCATTTTAGGTGTCTACACAAAGCACCATAAAGGGATAGGGTCCATCATAGAAAACACAATGAGAGAACCATACAACAATATCCTCTAAGGCAATCGGACAGGTTTCAATATCTCTTTCATGGTTATTGTTTCTCATGTAACCATTTTGGTCATAAAGTTGTAAATTGTAGGATCAGTTCTATGAATAATTTTGGTTTCACCAAGAGGAATTTAAATTAATTTGCACCTCCTATGGACTACAACATCATATTTTACAAATGTAACAATTTTGGGCATACAACTAGATGGTGTAGAATAATGTTCTCTAAATTTATGAAGTCAAGCAAAAAGGAGAATGGTCAAAATGTTCAAAAGGGTATGATATCCAAAGTTTGGATAAATAAAATGAAACAAGAAGAGGAGCATAGTAATTTGGAAGTTTCACTCCCATCTCATAATTGAAGTCTCAAAACAAAGCAGGGAGTGGGGGGCGTTGTCAAGTGGCTTATCTTACAAGTCCCAAGGAGCCTTTGCCATTGATGTCAAAGAGGGAGAGTTTTTAGTAAGGTGGAGCAACTTGTGATCTTGTTCTGTAAAAGTCAGTTTCATTATAGGGTTACCATAAATGACAAAGGAGGAGATTGTTGGAAATATTGATTTGTCATTGATGTCAAAGGCTGAAATATCTTCAAGGATGAAATGTTGATTTCAAAGGTAGAAATATCTTCAAGGTTGAAATGATGAGTTATCATTGAAGTGCAAGGCAAATATCTTCAAATATGATTTAATGTTTTCAAAGCAAAAGTGATATTATATGCTTTAATATTTAAATAAATATTTAAATATTAAAGAAGGAGGTTTATATTTAAATCAAAGGATTTAAATATAGTGTAAAATTTTAAATATTTAAAATTTAAATATTTAAATTTTTTAAAAATTAAGTGATGGGTGACCTCCTTAAGAGCAACATGCAAAAGGTAATTAAATATTATGGGCCGACCATGCAAAATGTTGAAAATTCAAATATTAAAAATGTTGGGTCGACTTCGTTCAATACGCATGAAGAAGCATATAAATATGAGCTCCTAAGTTCACTTTGAAATATGCCAAGCAATTCGAAGAATATTGATCGAGTGGAGAACGACAGTGAGAAGGAGGGAGGAGAGGAGCACAGATTTTGGTAGCGTTGTAGTGAAAAGAAAACTTTAAACATTGGTTTGTGCCACTTCTATCTCAACCGAGTGGTTAGACTAGTCGGTAGCCTAGCTCGCACTAGGGCGCTATGTTGCAAGAGGTTAAGGGGTCGAATCTCTTCGACACCATTTTGCTAAAGAGTTGAAGATAGAGCTATGAAGGATTTAAATATTGTTTTTGCACCTTTGATTCCATCCATTGGGGTAGCCTAGTCAGTATCCTAGCTTGCATGGAGCACTGTTGTGCAGGAGGTTAAGGGGTTGAATCTCTTGAATGTCATTTTGTTGAAGAATTGAAAACAGAGTGCCAGAGTGCCGAAGGAATTAAATATTTTTTTATGCCTTTTGGTTTCATGTGTTGCGTTAACGTAGTTGGTCACTAGCCCAAGTTAGGGTGTTGCGCTTCTAGAGGTCAAGGGATAAAATCCCATCCACGATTGTGCAAGGTATTTATAAAATTTATTTTATTAAATTTTATAAAAAGGGAGATATAAGACATAGTATTGGGATTTGATTTTTGCAAATGATAAAAGGAGAGATATAAGGCATAGTATTGTGATTTCATTTTTGTAAATTATAAAAGGGAAAATATAAGGTGTAATGATGTGATTTGATTTTTGCAAATTATAAAAGGGGATATATAAGATGTAATGTTGTGATTTCATTTTTGCAAGAGATATTTTAGTATAAAGTTCTATTTTTTCAAATCATAAAAAGAGATATAGAGAAGATGTTGTTAGAATAAAGCTTTATATTGTAAGTTTCAAAAGGGAGATATAAGGAGTTATTTCTAAACTTTATTGTGTATGTTTTGAAAGAAGTTATAAGAGTTAAAAAAGTGGTTGATTTGATATTTAAATCAAGAAGGAAAAAAAGAGAATTATTGTCCATATTTGAAAAGCACATGCAAGAGGAATATCATCATCACTGAGGCTAATTTTGAGGGCACAAATTTGGAATAATTCAAGGTGTCAAGTACACATATTCACCCAAGCATTAAATTGAAAAGGAAGAACAATTAATCCATTTCAAGAAGAAGGAAAGGTACACATGATAGTGGAAGAAGAGCAAGGTATTAGCATCTCCAAGTCAACACACAAGTAAGTTATATAATGCTAGACTTGAGCTACCTTTAAAATGTAATAAATATGAGATATGTGGAAGCGATAGACTTAATGGATGTGAAGAACATATTGGTCATTTTAAGCTTACTAAATTAATGCATATCATTATCCATACGTTCTTGAATATTTTTGGGTAGAATATGTGTGTATTTTTGTTAGTTGAAGAAGAAAAAAGAAAAATTATAAATCAGATTTGTATGACTAGATTTGGGAGTAGATGAGCAGTGTTTGTGAGCAGATTTGAGCATAGACTATGAGTAGATTTTGGAGTAGATTTGAGCATAGACTATGAATAGATTTTGGAGCATATTTGAGTAGGTTTTGTGAGCATATTTGAGCAGGTTTTGTGACCAAATTTTGGAGAATATTTGAGCATGTTTTGTGAGCAGATTTTATAATATAATTGAGCAGGTTTTGTGAGCAGGTTTTGGAGCAGATTTTGGAGTAGATTTGAGCAGGTTTTGGAGTAGATTTAAGCAGTGTTTATGAGCAGGTTTGTGAGCAATATTTGAGGATAGATCTAAGTATAGTTTTGACCATACTTGAGATAGGGGATTGGTGTCTCTTGTGGATTGGTGTCCGTGAATCAGAGTAGAGGGTATTGGTGTCTCTTGTGGATTGGTGTTCGTGAACCAGAGTAGAGGGTATTGGTGTCTCTTGTGGGTTGGTTCCCATGAACCAACAGAGGGGATTGGTGTCTCCTATGGGTTGGTGCCCATGAACCAGCATAGGGGATTGGTGTCTCTTGTGGATTGGTGTCCATGAACTTGAGCAAGGGTATTGGTGTCTCTTGTGGATTGGTGTCCATGAACATTGTAATAGGGGATTGGTGTCTCCTATGGGTTGGTACCCACAAAATTTATTGAAGAAATATATAAGCAATATTTTTTTGTGGTTTTCTCCCAAGAGGTATTTTCCATATAAAATATTTGTCTCTTATGTGTGTGGTTATTTGTGCATTGATATTTTTTGAAGTTATTGCTTTGGAAATAAAAGAGAAAAGTTTTATCTTATACTGTTCAGCCCCCCTCTCAATATAAGCTTGTTTTCTTGAAAAAAAATATAAAAATATGCATGGGATAGACTTTGCAATGTATTTTAAGGAAGGAATGAAGCCACAATATTTCATTTTCAATAACAATTACATACATTAAGGGTCCAATATTATGAGAGCATTGAATAATTCCCTTGAAGAATTGTTGACTTAAAGGTAAAGTTGAACACCATGGGAGAAAAGGTGGAAGATAATATCTTAGTATCAATTGGACTTAGAGATCTCCCTAAATCATTTATAACATTGGTTAAATCTCACCAAGTATCAAACAGAAGGATGTCATTTGAAGAATTGGTAAACATCCTTCAACAATATGAAGTAAAAAAATAGTTAAGAGATGAGTTGTCTAATAATCCCCCTATATCCACAAATAAATCAAAAAAGGGTTCAAAGTTTCCTTCCATATTATTTTCATCACAAAAGCAACCTTAATGGAGGAATATATTGTCATATTTGTGAAAAATAAGAACATGGTACTAAGTTTTGTAATTACAATATGATGACACGTGGGGCTCAAATTCATACATCTCCTCAAAGAAAGAAATAGTTTCAAATATAACATAAAGGATAATGGAAACATCAACAAGGGTATATTGTTCAAAAGGAACCAAAATGAAATTGTGAAGAAGTATGAAATAACACATAAGATACTCATGGTTAAGGAAGTGTCGAAAATAAAAAATAAAGGACATAGTAAACAAACCAAGAAATATAGTGAAAAATAAAAGTGTGTGTCATTAGAAGATAGTGAAGATAGAGAGTTCTCAAAACTTAGATCTTGATTGTAATTAATTCTCAAAAATGTTGATGAAGGATACTTTGAAAATGGTGTGATAATATCTATTGGTGTAGTGAGAAGAATGTGAATGAAACTATTCACCCTTGACATCCTTGAGGTGCAATGTAGAAAGCAAATAGAAGTAATTAAAGAGTTAAAGGACAAGCCCATGATGATATATGTTTGTTGTGAAATAAGTGATCTTTTTCAAAGAATAAATTTTAGGTGTGATACAGGTAATTTGAAGCCTACAGTAGTCGATGTGTATTGTGATACACATTATCTTGTCTAAAGGGAAGATGTAGTTTATGATACAAGTGATTGGAAATTTGTTGATGATAAAAAACATTATATAGAAGATGGTTGTATTGGCAATGACAAAGACCATATTGTTAGAATTGAAAGTGACAATGATAGTTCAAATTGTTTTTAAGGTCATTGTGATAATGATGTTTGGTATTTTAATGTTGTTGGTGATGGTGAAAATGATCATAATAGTGATGAAGAAATTGGATGCTTTGAAAATATACCAAAGTAATTGGTTAAAAAATAATGAGTAAAATGAGATATAATGTTACAAGTTTTGGAAGATATGGGTAAGGTATGAATATGGTTATAATGCCAAGTATCAGACTAAAGAATGAAGGCCTTATATATACAAATAAAATAAGTAGTAATAACACTAAATTTGTGAGAAGAGAAATTCATACAAAAATTGAAGTTCAGAAGATGAGTTTTTTGTAATTTTTGTGAAATATATAGACATGTAACAACTAGGTGTTGGGACCTACATCCTTGTGATATTTGTGTGAAGAGCAAAAGGTCCTGATAAATTAAATCTAGAAAAAAATTAAATACGAATTCAAGGGAAAATAAGAAGAAGAAGATAACAAATATGCACATAACATAGTATTTCATCTAGGAAACCCTTATAGGAAAAATCCCAGTACAGTAATATCTTATTATTGTATAAAATTATCCATATTCAATACAATAATGTTCATTTCTCATATCCCTTCAAATCTTGATATAAGTGCAATTAAATAATAGTACAAGAATGAATTTTACAATACCATGGGTAAAAAAATGATGGGTTCAAATATTTAAACCTAAATAGCCCATATGGTTCTAAAAATAGCTTAAGAAACCCTAAAACTTCCATTAAGGGCTACCACCCCTAAATCCTTGCTTGGGGCCTACCTAGCCCTGAACCTTGATAAGGATACATGGAGAGTGTCCAATACCTTTTAGAGTTAACCCCACCAGGATAACATGGAAAATATTCAACATATTTTCAACATTCTTCCACTTGTTGAATACTTTCCATAGGGGCTAAAAACTACCATTATCAACTGTCAAGGGAAACCATACCCATAGATCTTTTACACTAAGAAATTTTTTGATAAGGTACAACCTTTGTTAATGAATCAACATAATTGTTATTTGTATCAACCTTCTCCAACATCACCTAATTTCCTTTAACCATCTCTCTAAAATAATGGTATTTGATATCAATATGTTTTGATCGATCATGAAAACCAAGATTGTTGGCCAAAAATATTGCACTCTGATTGTCACTGTCAATTCTCATAGCCTTTTGTTTAAGATCAAATGTTGAACACAACACACTGCTTCTTTACAAATATGACTTGTTGCAATGTACTCTACCTCTATTGTGGATAAAGTAATCATTGATTTCTTTTTACTCATCCAACTTACTATGCCTCCAAATAGTCTAAACACATATGCACTCGTGGATCTTTTCTTGTCCAAATATCCAACCCAATCAACATCCATAAAACCTTGTAGATTTATATTATTACTATCTACAAATTTTCCTTGGTAACAAATAACATAGTCTGAAGTTCCATGCAAGTATCTAAAAATCCTCTACACAACAATCCAATGTTCCTTTCCTAGACTGGATAGATGCTAACTACTCTCACTACATGTGTAATATTAGGTTTGATACATACCATTGCATACATCAGACTACAAATAGTGCTAGCATAAGTAACATGTTAGGTAATGGAGCTAAATTTGTAAGAAAGAAATTAATTACCATTAAATATTATTGATGGAGAAATTTTTATTGAAAATTTAACTGTATTTCTTGGTGGAAAAACACTTGTCAAAAGAACGTGATAAGCGTATGGGTGATTTTGGCCCATGGTTTTTTGGCCCATTGTATTTCGACACCACTATGTGGTTTTGGGTAGCATAAAAACCATGAATCTCTATATATTGTGTACTGTAAAGACTGCCTCTATGGTTGAAGGCTCTTTTCTAGTTTGGAGGAAGAGAGGGGAGGAGACATTGTACAAAGAAGAAGATTGTTGTATTGTTGCTAATACAAAGGATTGATTGTTTCTCCATGGATGTAGGGTACACTGTCTGAACCATGTATATTTTGTGTCTCTTACATTTGTGTGATTGCTTATTTTTTATTGCATTGTTTCCTATTTTGCTTATGGGGCTTAACTAGGGTTTGAATTGTTTCTCCATTTTTGTTGTTATTATTTGCTCTTTGCATAGGCTGTGTATTATTTGTACATGGTAAATTTCTAAAAACTAGTATCAAAGCAATCTTGTTGGGAAATGGCACTCACAAGAGAGTTTTTTGTTTGAGTGGAAGAAATGGGAGAAAGTTCAAAGTTTAAACTAAAAAATTTTACTAGATAAAATTTTGGTATGTGGAAAACCAAAGTGGGGGATTATTTGTATCAGAAGGATGATATGTACTTGGCTCTAAAAGGGAAGACTGATGGTCAACCTAACATGATGTATGATGAGGAATAGATCTGATAGACATGAGGGCACAGGGGGTGATCCGATTGAGCTTGGCTGATTCTATTACATACAACATCGAGAAGGAAAATACCACCAAAGAAGCTATCGATATACTAGATAATTTCTATGAAAAATCCTTAGTTTCAAATAAAATTTTCTTGATTAGAAAGCTTTTTACTATGAAGTTGCAAGAGGGTGGATTTATCCAAGAACACCTTATCGAATTTTATGTTGTTATGGGTTCTTTAAAAATTTTAGGGCTTGCTTTTGATGATGAGGTTATGGCTTTAGGGTTTCTTTGTTCACTACCAGATTCATGGGGTAGCGTTGTAATGGTAGTGAGTAATTATGTGCCTGGATCTGGAAAGCTAGTGTTTGATTATGTGGTTAGCATAATCCTCAGTGAGGATATGAGGAGAAAAACCTTAGGGGAGGCTTCATCATCTGGAGTAGCACTATCTATAGAAAGCAAAGGTAGAAATAGAGAAAAAGAAAAAGGCCAAGCTAGATAGAAAATCTAGAACAGAGGAAAATCGAATGGTATATCTAAAAGTATATACAAAAGCAAGATTGATTGATGGCATTGTGGGAAGAGTGGACACTTCAAAAGGGAGTGCAAATATAGAAAGAAGAATGAGGATAGTAATGGGAATGATGCTCAAGAGGTAAACATTATAGGTGTAATTTATCAGGATGCCCTGATTCTTGCATCAACTTGCACAAGTGAATATTGGTTTATGGACTCTAGAGCTTCTTATCATGTCACTTCTCATAGGGATTACTTTGCTAATTATACTCCAGGCCATTATGGAGAGGTTTTTTTGGGCAATAAATGTCCATGTGATATTGTGTGTATTGGCATGGTGAATATAAAGTTACCAAATAGAAATATCTAGATGCTTAAAAATGTTAGGCATATTCTTGATTTGAAGAGGAACCTGATTTCAACCAGTGCACTTGATTTGGAGGGATACAACACTAATTTTGAAAACTGACAATGAAGAGTGACAAAGGGTTCAATGGTGATTGTAAAAGGTGATTTGACCAAAACTTTGTATTTACTGCAAAACTCATCTTATTGTACATTGAACTATGATGTTCAAGATGATGCGAAAGCATGGCATTTGTGATTGGGTCATATGAGTGAGAAAGGGATGAAAACCCTTCACTCCATAAAACTATTTCCAAAACTCAAGGAGGTTGATTTGGGTTTCTGTGAAGGTTGTGTATATAGAAAATAGAAAAGGGTAAGATTTCTTAAAGTTGGTCCAGAAAGGAAGAAAGAGAAATTAGAGGTAGTACACTCGGATGTGTAGGGTACCTCACTGGTACTTTCTCTTAAGGGCTACTCTTATTATGTTACCTTCATTGATTATTTTAGCAGGAAGATATGGATCTACACAATCAAGCACAAATCTGATGTTTTTGACACTTTTTCGAAGTGGAGAGCATTAGTGGATATTGAGGCAGGTAAGAAGGTAAAGTGCCTTAAATCTGGCAATGGTGGTGAATATTACAGCAAGGAGTTTGAGGACTATTGCGCAAAGGAAGGAATTAGGAGAATCAAGACTACTCCTAGGATACCATAGGAGAATGGAGTCTCAGAGAGGATGAACAAAACTATAATGGAGTGTGTCAGAGCCATGAGATTGCATGTAGGGTTGTCATTGTTCTGTTGGGCTAGTGTAGTTGATACAACAATTTATTTGATAAACAAAGGACATTGTACTGCATTGGATGGAGGCATTCCAGAGGAGACTTGGAAAGGTAAGCCTATAAACTACTCTTTCTTTAAATTATTTGGTTGTGAGGCTTTTCCCATATAGATAAATAAAATAGGAGTAAGCTTGATGCAAAGTCTATAAAGTGCTATTTTCTTGGTTATGGTGTGGATGAGATGGGATATAGGCTATGGGATAATGTTGGTCAGAAAGTTATCAGGAGTAGAGATGTGATTTTCAATGAGGATAGGTTGTACAAGGATAGGCACATATAGGTTGAAGAGGATGCACCTGATTTTGTTGACTTGGATGCAATCCCAAAGCATGGTGTAAAAATATAGCCTCTTGTTTATATTGATGAACATGGTGCTCATGAGGAAGAGCAAGGTGAAAAGGAAATTATTGTCACTCCACCACCATCCCCATAATAATTAAGGAGATCTACAAGGGTAAGACATGCACCTGATAGGTATTCTCCTGCTTTACATTATGTACTGTACACTGATACCAATGAACTGGAATGCTTTCATGAGGCTTTGAAAGTGGATGCTAGTATTAAGTAGGAGCATGCTATGAAGGATGAGATGGACTCATTGACTCAAAACCAAACTTAGAATTTGGTTGAACTTCCTAAGGGAAAAATGGCATTGCATTGAAAATGGGTGTACAGTTTTAAGGACGAAGTTGATGGTAGCAAGAGGTACAAGGTAAGACTTGTTGTGAAAGGATTTGCACAAAGAAAAGGTATTGACTATGATGACATTTTCTCACTTGTACTAAAAATGACTTCAATTCAGACTATTTTGAGTATAGTTGCAGTAGAAGATATTCATCTTGAACAGTTTGATGTGAAGACAACATTCCTTCATGGGGATTTGAAGGAGGAGATCTACATTTACCAACCAGAGGGGTTTGAAGTCAAAGGCAAGAATAGCCTTGTGTGTAAACTAAAAAAGAGCTTGTACGGTTTGAAGCAAGCTCCAAGGCAATGGTATCTCAAGTTTGATAGTTTCATGAGTGAGCATGATTTTACTAGAAGCCAGAGTAGCCATTGTGTTTATTTTTGGGCTACAGGAAATGGTAACTTCCTTATTCTCTTATTGTATGTTGATGATATGCTTGTGGAAGGATCCAATATGCAGGATATTAAGAAATTAAAAAGGGAGTTGGCAAGTAAATTTGACATGAAGGATTTAGGGGAAGCCAAAAAAATCCTTGGCATGGGAATCACTAGATACAGGAAGGAGAAAACACTAAAGTTATCTCAGGAGAATTATGTTGAAAGTATGCTTAAGAGGTTTTGTATGCATGATGTAAAACTGGTAGCCCAATCTCTTGCAAAACACTTTAAGCTCTCAAAGAAGCTATATCCCAAGACAAAGGATGAGGAAGAGTACATGAAGAAGGTACCCTATGCTTCAGTAGTTGGTAGTTTAATGTATTCTATGGTGTGTACAATACCATACATTACCCAAGCAGTGGGAGTTGTGAGTCGATATATGAGTAATCCAGGTAAATCTCACTAGCAAGCAGTAAAATGGATACTCAGGTATTTGAAAGGGAATTCAAAATTTTGTTTTAATTTTGGAGGTTCCAAAGTTGACTTACAGGGCTATGTGGATTTAGATATGGTAGGTGATTTGGATGGTGGGAGGAGCACTATTGGGTATGTATTCATAGTTGGAGGTACAGCATTGAGTTGGATATCCAAGCTACAATGTGTTGTAGCTCTTTCTACTATGGAGGCTAAGTATGTAGCCCTCACGAAAGGTGCCAAAGAGTTCATATGGCTTTAGAGGTTGATTGAGGAGTTGGGTTAGGAGAAAGAATATGGGACACATTGGAGTGATAGCCAAAGTTCCATTTATTTAGTAGAGAACTCTACTTTTCACTCACAAACAAATCACATTCAATTGAGGTATCACTTCATTCAATCAGCAATGGCAAAGTTGGGTAAGATTCACACTTCCTAAAAAAAAATTGATATGCTTACTAAAGTTGTAACCATGGAGAATTTGAGCTTTTTCTCTACTTTGTTTGGCCTTAAGGAGTAAGTTCATGTTATGAGAAACTTTTAGTCCTAGGGTGCAGGGATGTTGCATCAATCTTGTCTCCAAGTGGGAGATTGTTAGGTAATGGAGACAAATTGATAAGAAAGAAATTAATTACCATTAAATATTATTGATGGATAAATATTTATTGAAAATTTAACTGTATTTCTTGGTGGAAAACACTTGTCAAAAGAACACGATAAGCATATGGGTGGTTTCAGCCCATGGTTTTTCGACCCATTGTATTTCGACACCACTATGTGGTTTCGGGTAGAGGAAAAGCCATGAATCTCTATATATTTTGTACTGTAAATACTGCCTCTATGGCAAAAGGCTCTTTTCTAGTTTGGAGGAAGAGAGGGGAGGAGACATTGTATAGAGGAGAATATTGTTGTATTGTTGCTAATACAAAGGACTGATTATTTCTCTGTGGATGTAGGGTACACTACCCGAACCACATATATCTTGTGTCTCTTACATTTATGTGATTGCTTTTTTTTTATTGCATTGTTTCCTATTTTTCTTATGGGTCTTAACTAGGGTTTGAACTATTTCTCCATTTATGTTGTTATTATTTGCTCTTTGCATAGGTTGTGTATTGTTTGTACATGGTAAATTCCTAACAGAACATGATGCATTTCTTTAATTTCCTCATCTATTTTAGGACACTGTTCAACAGATAACTTTTGACCAACAAGATATGGAATACATATTGTTTTACAATCATACAGCCTAAACCTATGTAGTATCAAATCAACATACTTCCTTTGATTTAACCACAACTTTCTATTTGCAAGATCCCTTATTATTTCCATACCCAAAATAAATTTTGCAGCACCCAAATCCTTCATATCCAATTTAGAAGATAACCAAGAGTTTAATAACTTTATCATCACCTTATTGTTACCAATTAATAGCATGTCATCCACATACAAAACAATGATAACAAAAATTCACCACCTTGTTTAAAATACATACACAGATCTACTTTGCTTTTTCCAAGCCCAAGTTTCAAAACAAACCTATCAAATTTTTGGTTCCACATTCTTGGAGATTGTGTCAAGTTGTAAAGAGACTTTTTCAACTTGTATACCAAGTCCTCCTTACCTTTTAATCTAAAGCATTATGGTTGTGACATATATATGTCTTCATCAATTTCACCATGTAGAAATATTATCTTTACATCCATTTGTTCTATTTCAAGATCAAAAGCAACAAAAATAGCCAAAAAAATCTAATTGAAGTTAGTTTAGCCACAGGAGAAAAAATCTCACCAAATTCAATTTCCTCAACTTGAGAAAATCCTTTTGCTACCAGGCAAACCTTGTACTTCTCCAACTTTCCTTCTATATTGTACTTCTTTTTGAATACCCACTTACAACCAACCAGTTTTCTTTTAGGGGGTAATTTCACCAAGTCCCACATCTTATTTTTATCTAGGGACTCCATTTCTTCCTCCATAGCCCTTTCCAATAATTATTCTCACTTGATTGAAATGGCTCTTTTACAGTATTGGGTTCTTCATAAATAATTTATATATTAAATGCATAATAAATATTTCAAGAGCTATACCTTTCTAGGAGTCTTCTCACTCGACCTAATCTCCTCAAACTTAGAGTTCCATATTATGCATCTTCAACTTCCTCCTCACCTTCTTCCTCTAAATTTTCCTCTTTATACTCTCTTTGTAGTTCATCTTCTTTTGTAGCACCAAGTTCTACCATAGGTTCTTCCTCTTGTTCTAATTTTACTTGAACTATTTTAGGTTCTTTGCTTGGTTGCATTTCCTATTTTGTAACCCCTTTTGTTTCTCTAAAAATCACATTATGATTATAAATAATCTTTTGTATTTTTGGGTTCCACAACTTATATACTTTAACACCAATAATATAACTCATAAATATGCAATTTGTAGATTTATAGTCTAGCTTAGTCATTTTCTCTTTTAGGACATGCATATAAGCATCACAACCAAAAACCTTTATATCACTGAGAGAGGATTTCTTACTAGGCCACACTTCATGTGGAGTCCTGTCCATCAAATATGAGGGAGGATATCTATTGATGAGGTAACAAGTAGTTAACATGGCTTCTACCTAGAATTTCCTTTCTAACCTTAAACCACTTAGCATGCTTCTAACCTTATCCATCAATGTTTTATTCATTTGTTCTGCAACTCCATCCTATTGTAGAGTATACAGGGTTATTTTCCACCTTTCTATTCCACAATCCTTGCAAAATTGCTCAAATTCATTAGATTAATACTCACCACCATTGTCACTTCTCAAAACCTTTATTTTTTCTCTATCTAATTTTCTACAAGAGCCTTAAACTCTTTAAATTTATTAAAAACATCATATTTGTTTTGTAAAAAATATACCTAGGTCTTTCTTGAAAATTCATCTATAAATAAAAAATAGATAGATTTACCTAACAATGGTACTTTTGTAGGTCCAAATACGTCACTGTAAACTAGATGTAAAATTCCTTCAGATCTTGTAGCACTACTAGGAAACTTGACTTAAGTTTACTTTCCAAAAACACAGTGCTTACAAAAATTAAAATTTAATGGGCAATCAAAAATTCCTTTAGCCATACCTTTCATTTTTAATGTTCAAAGGCCTTTCTCACCAATATGCCTAATGTGTTGATTCCACAATATTATCTTTTCTACAAAAATACTTAGAGTTGCTTCTACCATATTATTCTCTTATACAACTGAAGAGTTATTACAATCAATACTTACAGTGCTAGCCTCAATTTCGAATAGAGTTCCTTTATGGAATCTCCTTGCCAACACCAAGACTCCACAAACCATATTGCAACTATCCTAATTGAATACCATAGTCACACATGTGTAATTCATCTTACTCACAGATATTATATTCCTTGTAAAACCTTGATGGGGGGCCAAAAATTGCATTCATCAAAATCCAATATTTTCATTCAATATTTTCAATTTACAGTTACACAGACTAGCCCGTAGGCATAGTTTACATTCACTATGCAATCTCTGGCTCTCCACGCTCTCTCATTACATTCACTGGTTTTTTTTTTATAGAGGCCCCGACCCTCTGTAGTCTGCAATAACAATTATAGAACAATGGTCGTAGCCATTTAACCTTCCACATATGGAAGAAATTCACGTCGCTCTCCCCGTAGCCCTCAACATGCACGATCCTGGTGTAGACTACCTCACGCTCGATGAATCTGCCTACACTACCTAGGAACTCTGAGCTTTCTCTGGAAGGAAACATAGTTTGAAACTGCCTCACATTTGGCGCATCTGTTTTGCGGTCTTCCATCTCCATGGATCATGGTGCAAACTGTCTGTCTACAGTACCCAGGAACCCTAAGCTCTTCTAGAATAAAAATAGCATAGTAGGGCCATAGTGACCCTCTAGCCTTCAAATATACAACCCCTGCCTGCAACTATTTTCCCCCCCACTCTACATGCCTCGGCTTGCCCTTTTATAATTTTTGGCGTGCCTCTTTGTCTTCCATTCGGTGGCCCTTCGATTCCTTTCCATAATATGTCGTTTCATTTTCCCATGCCTCTTCATTGCTCTGGCTTTCAAAACGTCTTCCCGCATGACTCTTGGTCTTCACCTGCTTTCACTGCTCCTGGATGCCACGTGTCGCTCAATGACCTCATTCTGTAATGGTCCCTCAAAAATGTAGCATGTCACGAAATCATGACATCTTCTCCTTCTTCCTCTTCTTCTTCTCTTTCGATCATGATATCGTGACATGTCACGATATCGTGACATTTCTGCTCCATCGCCTTCTCTCTCCTCTTTGGGTCACGAAAACCTGACATGTCATGAAATCATGACATCTCATCCTCTCTGCTTCCTCTTGCTTCTTCGGGTCACAAAAATGTGACAAGTCATGAAATCATAACACCTTCTCCTCTGGATCCTTCGCTCACCTTCTGGTCGCAAAAATGTGACATGTTGCAAAATCACTACATCTTCCTCTGCTCTTCGCCTTCTGGTCACAAAAATGCGACATGTCACGAAATCGTGACATCTTCTCCTCTAGCTCCTTCGCTCGCCTTCTGGTCACGAAAATGCGACATGTCACGATATCGCAACATCTTCCTCCGCTGGCTCCTTCTTCGCCTTTCGATTGCGAAAATGCGACATGTCACGAAATCGTGACATCTTTTCCACTTGCGCCTCTTCTCGTCATTTTGGTCGCAATAACGCGACATGTCACGATATCACGACAGTTTCCTCTCGTTGCTTTCTCCCTTCACTTTGTGTCGCGATATCGCGACACATTTTCTATCCCGATATCGCGACAGTTTTCTCTAGCTGCTTCACTCTCCTCTGTGTCGCGATATCGCGACACTTTTTTTGTCGTGATATCGCGACAGTTTTTCCCCGTTGTCTTCTCTCTCCTCTTTGTGTCATGATATCGTGACACTTTTTCTGTCTCGATATCGTGACAGTTTTCCTCCTCCTCTTTCTCTCTCCTATTTTGGTCGCGATTTCGTGACATGTCGCGAAATCGCGACATCTTCCTTCCTTAGCCAATTTTTTTGAAACTGGCTCTGCTTCCACTGGATGCTCCTGCATCAAACCTAGAATATGCAACACACCAAAAATATTTTTAATTATTCTAACCTTTAACCTCAACTTGACTCTTCCTCGACCTATTATTTTATATTTCAAATTATCTTCCAAGAATATTTCACCTCCATTTATCTTTTCATATTCATAGAACCCCTCCCTATGAGGAGTCATCTAAATGAAGCACCTGAGTCAATCAACCATGAGTCATGGCATTCACCTGAGCATGTTGTAACTAAGAATAAGTCCCCTTAATCTTCATTTGTGGTATTCATTTCTACAGAAGTTGCTTCATAAGATGATTGACTATTATTAGCCTTTTTAGATCTACAGTCTCTTTTATTATTCTCTATTTTACCACACTTCCAACATTTTCTCTTTTCTAGAGAAACATATTTATTCCTAGATCTTGATTTTATTTCTTCTAATTTATTTTTGCTTCTCTCTTGAGAACAACCTCTCACAACCAAGACATCCTTCTAATGATAATGCTCAAAATATTTTTATAATTTCCTTAGACAGCAATTTTCCTACTATATCCTTTATATTCAATGTAGAAGTAGTATTGGTGATAGCCATAACTAGGTTATCCCACGAATCAGGTAATGAACAAAGTAAAATAATACACTTTTCCTCTTCATCCATTTTGTACTTTAGTATAATTTAATTGACTTACCATAATTTTAAAAGCATTCAAATTTTCAACCATAGAGTTACCATTATTCATCTAAATCAAATACAACTTATTTTGGATAAAATATTTATTTACTAACAACTTTGTCTTATACAAAGTTCTTAGCCATAATGACTTTGTCGTGGTCTCTGTCAATACATTCAACAATGCCAAATTATATAAGCATAATCTAATAGAAATCCTTTCCTTCCTATCGATCTTCAACTAATCCTTATTTGTCATTGATGTTGGTTTTATTCCTGAGACCACAATCCACTGATATCTATCAACCAACAGATCCTCCATCTTAATTTTTTATAACTCAAAATTTTGTACATTAAATTTTTCAATCTCTACTTATGTGCTTCCCATAATTTTCCTTCACCAAAATTCTTCTACGTATGACTCCCACTCAAGAATTAATTTATCATAAGGTTGAAACCCATACTTGAACAAAGCTAAAAAACCTAGCTCTGATACCAGATGAAGAGAAAAATGCCTTGATAAACTAAATCTAGAAAAATAATAAATATATAACCAAAGAAAAAAAGAAGATAACAATATTTCACCTAGGAAACCCTTATGAGAAAAACCCAACACAGTAGTATCTCCTTATTCATTATTGTATAAACTTAACCATATCCAATACAATAATGTTCATCTCTTATCTCCCTTCAAACCCTAATACTAGTGCAATTAAATAACAATAGCACAAGCATGGATTTTACAAAACCATGGGCAAAAAAAACATGGGTTCAAATATTTAACCCTAAATAGCCCATATGGGTCTAAAAATAGCTTAATAAACCCTAAAATTTACAATACATATAGGTTGAGGATACATGGAGAGTGTCCAATACCTTTTAGAGTTAACCCCTCCATAATAACATGGAAAATATTCAACCTATTTCCAACATTGTGGAGGTAATAGTCACTCTCAAAGAAAGTGTTGGCACAAAGAAAGTGACAAACAAAATACATATGAATTATGGTTGGATGAATGTTTCAGAATAGGATAAAAAAAATTAAATGTTGAATGGTTTCTACAAAAGAAAAAGGAGTTTGTTGAGTGAGAGAAATATATGTTTTCTTCATGGAACAATGTAATTGTGAGATATTTGAGATGCAATTAAACATTATGTATAAAATTTTGAATATGTAGAAGATTCCAAAAATATAATTCAATTATAATTTCATAGATTTGATGACCTATAGGTAGATCTAGAGGTTGACCCAGAGACAAGGATGACCTAAATGTGACCTAGAGGCAAGGACCTAGAGGTAATGATGACCTATAGGTGACCTAGAAAAAAGGACCCTGAGGTGATTCAAAGGCAAATACCCAAATGTAATGACCATAAGTAGAGCCAAATACTAATCCAAGAAGGCACACCAAGTGGAGATTATCCAAAACTAGTAGAGCCAGATCCAGATCCAGTGCAGTAATAATATATATTCCAAATAATGTAATAATGGGGGTGCTAACAATTATTACACTATTTGATGTAATGTAATCATTAGGATGATTGATGATTTTATCTCATATGATATTAGATAGTCACATTACCCCTAAAAATAACGAGAATATGAAAAGATAGAGTTGAAGGTAAATCACCAAGAGTTGAAACACCAAACAATCTCTTGAAACAAAGAGACACATTGATGTTTAAGAATGTATGTTGTATGCAAGTTTAGGCTAGCAAAATATTGATAAAAATATGAAATATATTGTGATTAATATTATTTTTTTTCTTTCCCTTGTTTTGCAAAAGGTTGGTCAATTTCTAAAATTTTAATTTCACCAAGACAAATATCAACACCGCGATTGACTAAATTATCTACTACTTGATTTCCTTGTCTATAGAAATACTCACAATTACAAGATATTGCCTCTAATAATAGATGATGAATATTAGCAATATTATTATATTTTATCCACCCCCCACATCCATTTTTGTTAATACTAATGATAATTTGTGAATCCCCCTCCATTGAAATATATTTCCCTCCTTATTCAATTGCATTATCAATTCTTGTGAGAAGTGCCCTAGGCTATGCATAGTTGTTAGTTTAAGTTCCATATGATTCTAATTAAGTGATAAGAATTTTGCCTTCATTATCTTAAAAAACACCACCTACCTCTAAATTTTCCAAATTTCCTTTAGAAGTATCATCAAAATTAGTCTTGATATACCCAATTTTTGAACATTTCTACTTTACCATAGATCAAGTTGGATTCTTTGTTTCAATGTCATTTTCAATCCATAAATCCCAACAAATAATGATAGGACCAATTTTCCACATAATATATAATGCTTTAGCTTTAAAATGATTAATCTAACCCTCCATCAACTATTTCAATGTTGATGGAGCTACTTAATATATTCTCATATTTAAAAAAAGTAATCCCAAATGGTGTGAGCAAAAGGACAATGAAGAAGTAAATGGTTTGATGTTTCTAAATCCTTCTCACACAAAGTATTGAAGATTCTCCCATATCATATAGGACTTGTGCAAAGTGAAATTCAAAAGCTATTAGATGTCTATTTCATTAGAACTATTCGTCATTTAGGGCTGGTATTTAGTATATACTAATTAATAAAAAATAAGAGAATAATATTTGAATTTGTTATAACTTTCAAAACATTATTATAGATTTTAAAAGGATAACTTTCATTTACCTTTAATTATGCTATGGTCCATTCCATTGTAGGTTATGAAATATTATCCCTTATGGATGCTTATTCTAGGTATAATGAAATCCAAATTATCCTTGAAGACTAAACCAAAATTACCCTCACAACACCCTTGACACATTCTATTATGTTGTTATGGACTTTGGACTAAAAAATTCTACTTTAAATTATGAAAGGGCAATGGCAATAGTGTTTTACGAATTTATTTGAAAATAATAGAATCTCATGTAGAAAATCCTTTTGGGTAATTTCAAAAAATGGGATAACCATCCAACTAATCTTAAAACTATATTCAATCAACTACATCCCTAAATGTTTAGGTCAACCCCGAAAAACATGTTTATGGTGTCATTAAATGTAAAATACTAAACTTTATGGTATCTTAATGAGGAATAGGTGTGGATGATTATAAAATCAAGGGCATTCATGTTATTCCTTCCCCATGCAATACTAAAGAGATGAAAATTATTTTTCAGAAAAGCTTGGGGTAATTCAAAGATTTTATAATTGAGTTATTTTTCAAGGTCTTATCCCCTTAATAAGTTAATAAATGTATAGACTTTAAGTAGAATGAGGGTTTTACAAGGATTTTCATGAATTTAAGAAGTTCCTCGTAAACTCCTTCAGACTTTGTCTAATCATAATAATCCATTTAGATTATACACTTTAGCTATTTCGGTATCCTTGGGAGTTTTACTCATACAACAAGATGGAAAATATTGGAAATGTATTGTTTACTTCATGAGCCAAACTATGATTTTAACATAAACTAGATACACTCACATGGAAAAGATTGCTTGGCCATATCAATTGCATGTAAAGTGTAAACAAATTATTTAAGACATCTAGTATGGTAAATGAATGATCATGATGCAATAATTTGATCTTTGTATCATAACTCAAAAGGTAGTTAAGGCACAAGTGATCATTGATTAGGTTGTTATAGCACCTTAGCTATATATTGACATGTAAATCCACAACTCGTAGAGAAATGCAACCTCTTGTTATGACCTTGTTTTACTTCAATATGCATAATATGCACATATTAAGAGTTTGATCTACAAATTATAATGGAAACATTTCCATGATTCCCATACCAACACCATAATGACAAATTTGTAGCTATTGATGATTGGAATATCTTTCTATTTATGGTTTGACCCTTTGAAGCCTTGTATTATAGGTTGGATCTTTGTTAGTTGGGTAGTACTTAATGTAATGACTAGCTATTCTAGATCTTCTAAAAATGTATTTCTTTGGCGGTGGTTTGAACTCACGATACAAAATTCTATTATTGAGTGGACAATTTTGAAAGTAATGACCTTTCACTTTGCACTTCCTACAAAGATAGCCTATTGGTCATGTCTTAAGCACTAAAGAGTTGCTTCCAATATCTATATACCTAAAATTTAAATGAACTTTATACATATATTGAAATCATTTTCAATTAAAACAAACACACTAAAAAGGAAAATAAAATACATGAAAAGAAAATTTCTAAAAAAATAAAACAATGAATATTGGTCGGGATTACCTTTTCCAATCCTCATCTGATTTTTTTAAGAAATGTTTTCAACATTTTGTTTTCTTCTTCTCTTGAAATAGGAGGCACCAAAATTTTATTATTGTGAGTACAAGAGGAAGGACTCTTAGAACTTGGGATGCAATTTTCTTTTTCGCCACCATAAATATCAAAACCTGGTTCATACTCTTCTTCCATTGGTATCTTAAAAAAATAGAATTGAGCTCAATATATGTATTAGAATGAGTGAAGGAAAGAGTACACTTAAAATAGGTGTTAGAATTTCTTAACAAAGCCACTAACAAACAACATATAATTGTTTAGAATTTTGTAAAATCTTACTTATATAAAATAGGCAGCATAAAAATGGATCTGCTAGATAGATTCATATAACATTATTGGACATATTTTTCATCAAATGTTATAAACATACTTTCAAAATAATAAAACAAATTCATGCAATTATAAAAACATTAAATTAAATTGATCCAATATAAAAATAAATGACATGTAAAAAGAAGAAGATATATCTTATAATAATAATTTTTTATGTACTTTTAATTTTATTTTATTTTATTTTATTTTTAAAATCTCTTGTACTATTTTGCATGAGCCAATACCTCTGTCCGAATCCATATTCTTGTGTCCAAATAAAAATAAAATATTCTACCCGAGCGCCCTAGTTGGAAGGTGAGCAAAACACTCTTATAGAGGGAAAACAGTTGATTGGCGGACTTTCAAGACAACTGACACAGGAGAGCAAAATCCTCATTTGGAGGCAAATAAAAAGTTGAATTATTGAAAATTTCAAGAGAATTGATAGAGGTTTGGTGGGTAGCTCAAGTTAGTTACACAACGGTCAATACAAGATACAATATAATTATATCTCATAATTTGTATGGTGGGGTTTGGCATTTGAAGAAAAAGTAAGATTTTTTTGGAGAGAGGTTGCGGGATAAATTCTCATTGGAGATATATTTTAAAAGGAAAGCTTATTATTTTAAAATATTTTATTATTGTAAGTATTTTTTTATAGCTATAATTTTTAAGGAAGGAGAAAAATTTTTGTATTAATTATAAAAAAATATTTTGTAAGATAAAATATGGTAAATTGTTAGAGATGTATTTAAGGAATTAAAAGGTGTATAGGTGCATTTTACATTTACGATAAGAAATACTTGAAATAAAATAGAAAGTTTTTGAGGTGAAAAAGTTCTATAGTTAATAATGAATATTTTTTGTAAATAAAATCGATAGTGATCGATATCTTATTTATTCAAACAAAATTTACATCAAATATAATTTTGTATATAAAAATCAAAACATGTACTTTGCACAATCACAACGTTCAGTATAAATGATACCTTTGACTTGTGTTTACAAGTAATGTTGTCACATTATGATATTATGTCTAAAGCCTAATATGAGTGCTATAATGACATCTAGGAATCGACCCTATAAATCGTTGGGGAGGAATACAGACATATTTTTATGATATTTTGTTTCAATACATTTTTTATCTTTTTTGTTACTATCATTGGACATAATTTTGAAATTGAGAAAATCCAAGTCTATAGGGAAGTTATACCTATTTATGAGGATTTCTCTTTAAACAAGTGTTATTGATATGACAAATATTTTTAGTAATACATTGGTATCGCATATCACTCTCTTTCATGTACCTTAAGATATTTTTCATTATTGACTACATATATCAAGAGGACAAGCTTCTTCTTTGTATAATTAAATATATTGAAAGAGCGAGTACATTGAAAGGTTCAATATCGAACTAAAGGTATATAGAAAAGAGGACAATTTTGAGAGAATAAGGAACCTTCACTATGACTACATCAAATACATAGTTACTAGTGATGAAACTCAACTTGAGAAGATAGAAGCTAAGTAACACTATGATGAAATAGATACTATGATCATCACTTTTGGAGTGGTAGATGATATACAACCACATATAAATGAAGCAAAAACATCAAAATATGCATGGGATAGACTCTACATTATATTTGAAGGAAGGAACGAAACCACAATCCTTCATATTTAGTCATAATTACATACATTAAGGGTCCAATATGGTGAGAGTATTGAACAAGTCCTTCGAAGAATTGCTAACTTGAAGGTAAAGTTGAATACCATGGGAGAAAATATGGAAGATAACCTTTTAATCTCAGTTGTACTTAGATCTCTCTATAAATCATTTATAACATTGGTGACATCTCTCCAAGTATCAAATAGAAGGGTGTCATTTGAAGAATTGGTAAACATCCTTTAACAATATGAAGTAGAAAATCAATTAAGAGATGACTTATCCAATAATGCCCTCATCTTCACAAAGAAATCACAAAAGGGTTCAAAAGATCTTTCCACTTCATTTTCATCAAAAAAGTAGCTTCAAATGAGTAGGAGATATTGTCATATTTGTGATATAGGACATGATAACAATTTTTGTAAATACAATATGCTGACTTGTGGGGATCAATTTCATAGATTTCAAAGAAAGTAATAGTTTTAAAGACAACATCAAGGAAAAGAGAAATAGTAACAAGAGTATATTGTTCATAAGGAACCAAATTTAGGTTATGAAGAAGAGTGTAAAATAGTACTTAAGGTACTCATGGCCAACGAAGTGTTAAAAACAAGAAATAAAGGAGAGAGAAACATGCCAAAAAAATAAAGTGAAATTCAAAAGTGTGTCATCAAAAGGTAGTGAATATGGAGAGTTTTCAAAACTTAGATCTTGTTTGCAATCAATTCTTAGAAAATTTGGTCAATGATACATGTTAAATGGTGTGAAAATGTCTATTGGTATAGTGATAAGAATGTGCATGGTACTATTAACCCTTAGAATCCTTGAGGTGCAATATAGAAAGCAAATAGAAATAATTGAAAAGTTAGAGCACAAGCCCATGATGAAATATGTTTCTTATGACACAAGTGATCTTCAAAGGACAAATTTTAGTTGTGATACAAGTGATTTGAAGCCTATAGTGGCTTATGTGTGTCGTTATACATGTGATCTCATCCAAAGGGAAGATATAGCTTGTGATACAAGTGATTTGAAGATTGTTGATGAGAGAAAATATTATGTAGAATATGGTTGTATTGGCCATGACAAAGGCCATATTATCATAATTGAAAGTGATAGTGATAGTTTAGATTATGTTGAAGATCATTATGATGATGATGTGTGGTATTTGAATGATGTTGGTGATGGTGACAAGGATCATAATGGTGATGAATAAATTGGATGCTTTAAAAATCATACCAAAGGAATTGGTTCAAAAAAATCATAAAAATGAGATATAGTGGTATAGGTTTGGGAATATATTGATAAGGTATGAAAATTCCCATAATAGTAGGTATAATGTTGAAGAATGAAGGCCTTGGATATATAGGTAAAGCAGGTAGTAGTGATGCTAAATTTATAAGAAGATAAATTTGTGCAAAAAATAATTTTCATAGGATGAGTCGTTGCAGTTATTATGAAAGATCCAGACATGTAACAACTAGGAGTTAGAACCTACATCCTTATGAGAATTGTGGAGGTAATAATCACTCTCAAAGAAAGTGTTGGTACAAAGAGAAAGTGACCAAAAATATATATATGAATTGTGGATGGATGAGTGTGTTAGAATAGAAAAATAAAAAAGAAATGTTGATTGGTTTATAAAAAGAAAATGGAGTTTGTTGAATGAGATAAATATAAGTTTTTCCTATAAAAAAGTATAATCGTGGGAAATTTGAGATTTAGCACAACATTATATGAAAATTTTTAAATATGTGGAAGATTCAAAAGATATAATTCAATGGTAATTTCCTCGATATAATGACCTAAAGGTAGATCTAGATGCTAATTTAGAGGTAACCCACATGCAATGATGACCTAAAGGTAACCTAGAGGCAAGGACCTAGAGGTGACCCAGAGGTAAGGACCCAAAGGCAATCCAAAGGAAAATTTCTTAAGTTACTGACCTAGAGGCGGGCCCAAATATTTATCCAATAAGGCACACCTTGTGGATATTATCTAGAGCTAGCAAAACTAGAGCCAACAAAGCTAGAGCACAATTCCAATGGACCACCCCTAGAATAATGGGGTAATAATATTTATACCAAATAATGTAATAAGGGGGTGTTAACCATTATTACATTATTTGATGTGATGTAATCATTAGGGGATGATTGATGATTTCACCTCATATGAGGTTGGATAGTCACATTTCCTATGAGAAGAATGAGAAGATAGAGTTGAAGGTGAAACACTGAACAATCTCTTGAAACAAAGAGACACATTGATGTATAAGAATGTATGTTGTATGTAAGTTTAGGCTAGTAGAATATTTATGAAAATATAAAATATATTATGATTAGTATTGTTGCTTGTCTTTTTCTTATTTTTCAACAAGTCAATCATCTTCTAAATTTTGAATTTCACTAAGACAAATATCGACACTATTCTTGACTAAATTATCTACTACTTGATTTCTTATCTATATATATGCTCATAGTTCCAACTGATTGCCTCTAATAATAGATGATGAATATCATCAATAGTATAATTTTATCCAATCCCCCCTTCCATTTTTTTTGTCAACACTAATGATAATCTGTGAATCCCCCTCAATTGAAATATATTTCTCTTCTTATTCAATTGCAACATTAATTCCTATGAGAAGTGCCCTACGCTATGCATAGTTAGATGAAGTTCCATATGATTCTAATTAAGTGATGATAATTATGCTTTCATTATTTTTAAGTACCATCAAAATTAAAATTGATAAACCCAATTTTTGAACATTTCTATTTTATCATAGATCAAATTAGATTCTTTGTTTTAATATCAGTTTCACAAATGACTCTTCCATGTATATTCAAATCCTGCAACCAAGTGGCTAGCACCTCTTTTTCTACACTTGAGACTTCCCATGATGAACACCATTTATGTAAATATTTTACAAAAGAGGCAATAATACGATTCCAAACATAGGTATAATTTTGAGACTTATTTGTAAAAATTCTATTATTCTTTCAAGTCATAAATACCAACAGATAATAATAAGACCAATCCTCCATAGAATATATAATGCTTTAGTTTTAAAATAATAAATCTAACATTCAATCAACTCTTTCAATGTTGATGGAGCTACATAATATATTCTCATATTTTAAAAAAGTAATACCAAATGATGTGATCAAAGGGATAATAAAGAAGTAAATGGTTTGATGTTTCTAAATCCTTCTCACACAAAGTAGTAAATATTCTCCTATCTCATATAGGACTCATGCAAAGTTAAATTTAAAATCTATTAGATACCAATTTCATTAGAACTATTCACCATTTAGGGTCGGTATCCAATATAGTACTAATTAATAAAAAGGAAGAGTATAATATTTGAATTTGTTATAACTTTAAATACATTAACATTACTTTTCAAAAGGATAACTTTCATTTACCTTCAATTATGCTATAGTCAGTTCCATTGTAGGTTATGAAATATTACCCCATATGTATATCTATTTTTGGTATAATGAAATCCAAATTATCTTTGAGGACTAAACCAAAATAATTTTAGCAAATGGGTCCAAATCTCATAGATCTATAATTTCTAGGATCATATAATCTCACACATATAATCTCATTCAATAATAACATCAATATTGCATAAAAATAACTTTATTGATTCAATCCAAAAACCATTACATTACTATCTTCTTGATCACATAATATAGAGCCTTGTCATCAATATATAACCTTACATGAGACTCTTCAATGCTCTTGACTCTTGACCTTTTATCTCCTCAAACTTATGAGAGATGCAACCTTTCATATTTTATTTTTACATAATGACAAAGTCTCTCATGATTACATAACTTCCTACTTCTAAACTTGACACATCACACTCATAACTCTCACTTACATACAAGACACCTCACACAACTCTTCACTTACACATATGACACCTTTCACTCATAAATCACACTTAATTACATGACACATAAACACACTTTATAACTTGGCACATACTATTGACACAAATAATCACACACCCTAAACTGAATATTTACAATGGTTCTCAAGGCACCAAATAATATAATACCTCCAAAATCTCCCCATATTGCATTATTTGGTGTGAAGGCTTTGTGCCTTCAATCTCTAATTATTGTCTTCTTTCTTATCCTAATGTTAACTCTGGTATTCCTTCATGTTTTGGCATTGAATATGTTCTTCTGGCTTGATGTTTTTCATTCTTATGAGTAAGTCATCATAATAATATATTCCACGAATATTTGAATTCAATGACTCTTTATTATTAGTCCTATTGTTGAAGTTAAAACATGTTGAAAGCACTAAAATATCATCATGGTCATCAATATTGTTTGTATATTCTTTGGTTACACCCAAATTTGTTCCTTGAACAATATCATTTGCTATCATATGCCATAAGTCATTTGTGTCGCAACTAATATCTTTTGTCATTGGTTTTTCCTTCAAGGTTTTAATCAACTCTTCTTGTTTTATGTTCTTGTCTTTAGAAATTTTAAAAGTAAGCAATGCCATATACATTATCATACCTATATCAATAGGTAGTATAATAGCATCCTTAGAATTTCATCTTGATTCAATAAGTTTTGTACTTAGATAATTGCCAAATGTTGTAAATTTTTCATCTTTGGCTTCTTTGAGAAAAAATTTAGACATTTCAATCTCTTTTACTTTCTTCTATCAATGCATCCTAAATAACTTCTTCCATGGTAATCAATTTTACCTTAATTATCTCTCAATTCAATCCTTTTGTAGAATTTCTTGTTGCTCTCAAATTAATAAAATCAATTAATTTCTTTCCTTCAAATAAAATTGAATTTTTCATTCATAATATTCTCTTTATTTATCCTTTTAAATTTCATATTTCATTCAACTTCAATTAATTAATTTCAATTCTTCTTCCAATTTCAAATTTATTGTCTCCCTAATTCTCAATTTAAATTTCCTCCTCAAAAAATATTAACTAATTTCATTTTCAAATAATCAATTTCATTTCCTTATAAGTCCTATTTAGTTCATTCTTTAAATTCTTTTAAATACCTTATATAACCTAAATAACTAAACTTAAATTGAATTAATCAAATGCACTCAAAAATTCACTTTACTCAAATACACCCTTTTTCGTAATAATCATAAAAGTAAAAAAGATACCTCAATGTGGTGTCATGTTCAATGAAACACTCTCAATTCATATGCCATGTTAATTGCATTAGGGCATCCAAGAAAATATTACATGAAATGCTTACATTCCAAGCCTTCCTTCTATATTGGTGTTTCAAGCATTACTTCTACACCAACATTTTTGCTGCAACTCAAATGCTTTTCTTACATTCGTCTGATTCATCCACTTTCAGACTCAGTCTAATGCTCACACCCTTCTGCTCTCATCCTTCCAATGCTCCTCAATATTTATATGCTTAGGTTTCAATCTCTCAATGTCCTTTCGGCCTCAATATTTTTGTGCTTAGTTTCCAATCTCTCATTGTCCTTCTGACCTCAATTTTTTGTGCTCAGGTCCAATCTCTCAGTGTATTTTCAACCTCAATCTTCACTCCAATATATTACACATTAGTATCCAATGTTCTTATATTCTATATAATGTTCCTCCAAGCTCTCTATTATATTAATCTCCAACATTTATGTTTCCATGAATGTTTTCCTTCAAACGTGACTTCAACTCACACCTTCCTTAAAGACATCTCTCTACAAAAATATCTCCTTCCAATATTTTCAATCTACTACTTCTGAACTTGTTGGACATTTTGAGTCCCTAAGTCAAAGTTGTCATTGATGTCACCATTGATGCCACCAGATGGAGTCATCATTAATACCAAGATTTTAGTAGAGATAAAGGCAACAAAGACGATCATTTGATATTCAGCAAGAAGGTAGAAGTTCAAGTGAAACAGTGCAAAAGACAGAAGTTAGAAAGGAGTGGTAATATTTATTTTATAAATTATTTAAATTCAGGATGAATTTAAATTTTATAAATAAATATTATAATGGTTAGAAGTGCCATAGTGAAAACCCAAATAAAATAATTGTAATTTTTATTACAATATTTTATATTGCCAAAGTGGGTTTATAAAGTTTGAAAATATCTAAACCCAAAGGTTGGGTTTAAAGGTTTAAGACCAAAGTTTAATTTAATAAATCCAAAGGTTGGATTTAGAGTTTTAAAACAAGGCAAAGTTTATTTCCAAAGGGAAGAATCGATCTCATAAAAGCCAAAGGGAAGTGCCAAAGGGAAGCGTCAACGTCATGTAATTTAATTGGAATGCATATTAATACCATGCCAAAGTTATCTTCGAAATTATCCTTGCTAATTCATTTTGGAGCGCATGCGAATTAAGGCTCGTGTTTAAAATATTTTTTGAATTGCGAAAAGGTTGAAGTAGGGAACGTTTGGATTTGTGGAGCACATAGGCCAGCTTGGCCTAGTGGTGCATTGGCTTGGCGAGACACAGGAGGTCCCATGTTCGATTCGCTTGGAGGTTGCTTGCTTAGTCAAAGCGCTCGAAGCACATTTTGATCATTTCGAAAGGTACGAGTTCGTGAGGTTTTTGGTGCAGTTCGTGCCTCTTTAGGCACGTGTGGGCACGTGGCCCAACGATGGCTTGGCCACGGTTAAGGCATTGGGAAGGAGGACGTCGGGGGATCGAATCCCTCCGAGAGGCGAGGCAAGTTAATTTTTTATATTTTAATTTTTATTAAAATAGCCTTAAGGGAGAAATAAGGGTTATGCTATGCCTTAGAAAATTGAGAGATTTTTTATGGTTTTATTTTTGGAAGGGTAGCATATTATATATCGTTGGAAAGCATTTTTCAAGGGCTATTTGATTAACTTGCTTAGAAGGAGAAATAAGGTGTGTGTAAAGAGATATTATTATTTTTGTAAAGGGATTCAAAAGTAAGTTTGATTTGTTCTTTTTCAAAGGGGATTAATTCTTTCATGAGGGGACATGGTGAATTTTATTGAGTAGGAGTAATAAGGTGTTATTGGGATATTATTTTTATTGTTGTGATATTACTCAAGTCCTCTAACCTCTTTGTGATTGAAAAAGGAACATTTGAAAGTGTGTAGATTTTGAGAGATCAATTCCTAGGGCATCAAAAGGTATGGGCAAAATTCTTCTTTGACTTGAGTTAGGTGATTGGCTTGATTGAAAATTAAGTTTGGAGAGAAAAGGATTTGATTAGGGTTTCCTTTTCAAAAGTGGTTGAGTTAATGCTTCAAGGTTTTTTGGATTGTGAGTTGTGATTAAACCTTGTTTGATAAGCATTGTTTTTTAGACCATTGGTTGAGTGAAGTACTTTGAGTTTATGCTTCAAGGTTTTATGAATTGAGAGTTGTGATTAAAACCTTGTCTTATTAGCATTGTTGTTGAATCCAATGGGTGATGCAAAGAACTTGAACTTGAGTCTAGAAAAGAACATGAGTATCATTGTTATGTGAGATTTGTTGTTGAGCATTGTTGGAAATATTTTGAGTTGGTTGATACATGCTTGGACTAGGGTTTGTGAGAAAGGGTTGTTCCTTGAGGTGATTGGTTGAGTAGAGTTGATTAAGCCTAGTCAAGTGGATGCATGAAGTGGTTGTTCAAGTTCCATGAAACAAACTATTCTATATTCTGATTTGAGTTGAGATTGAGTTTTTGAGAATAGAACATATTGAGTCTCTAACAATTCTCTTTATGCTTCTATGAGATTGAGTTGAGATTGAGCATTGAGTATAGAACATATTGAGTCTCTAACAATTCTCTTTATGCTTCTATGAGATTGAGTTGAGAAAGTGATTGAGTATTGAGTATAGGACATATTGAGTCTCTAACAATTCTCTTTATGATTCTATGAGATTAGACAAGTTCTGTGTGGACTTGTTAAGATGATTTGAGACAAGTCTTTGAGAAGACTTGTGGACTAATTTTGTGTGAGCTTTTGTGGAAGCTTGCAATGCAGATTTGAGCAAGTCCTAGAGAGGACTTGTTGAACATATTTGGACAAGTTTTGAGTGAGCTTGTTGAGCAAATTTGGACAAGTTCTAAGTGAGCTTGTTGAGCATATTTGGACAAGTTCTGAGTGAGCTTTTTGAGCATATTTGGACAAGTTTTGAGTGAACTTGTTGAGCAGATTCTAAGTGGACCTTTTGAGTAGATTTGAGCAGGTTCTGAGTGGACATATTGAGCAAATTTGAGCAAGTTATGAGTGGACCTATTGAGCAAATTTGAGCAGGTTATGAGTGGACCTATTGAGCATATTTGAGCAGGTTATAAGTGGACCTATTGAGTAGATTTGAGCAGGTTCTAAGTGGACCTATTGAGTATATTTGAGAGGTTCTTAGTGGAGCTATTTAGCATATTTGAGTAAGTTCTAAGTGGACCTTTTAAGAATATTTGAGCAGGTTATGAGTGGACCTATTGAGCAAATTTGAGCAGGTTTTGAGTGGACCTGTTGAGAAGATTTGAGCAGGTTCTGAGTGGACCTATTGAGCAGATTTGAGAGGGTTTTGAGTGAACCTATTGAGTAGAGCTTTGGAGGTGACACAACAGAGAGGACAGAGTCTCTAGTGGATAGAGATCCATCAACCAAGATATTGAGGATAGGTCTTTTGAGTGAGGACAAGAGTCTTCAAGTGGAGAGAGATCCACAATCAATGTAGTGGAGGTAGTCTTCTAGAGGATCACCAGCTAGAGCATAGGAGAAGGAGTTCTCCTATGGATAGAGATCCATAAACTAGATTTAGGGTATCAGCATCTCCTTTGGATAGAGGTCCATAAACATTGTAATTGGGAAGGATTCCCAAAATATTATTTGAGAAATATTTAGAAGAAATATTTTCTCTATGGAGGTAGCCCACATTGGGTGAACCACGTTAAAATATGTGTCTCTATTGTGTATGGTGTTTTGTGCATTGCTTTGATTACTACTATTGATACTGCTATCTATACACTGCATAATATTGATTTGAAAAGAAAAGTAAAAAGTGGTCTTATACTGTTCACCCCCCCTCTCAGTATAAGCTTGTGTTCTTCAATTGGTATCAGAGTGGGTTCCTTCAGAAGAGTTTGATAGCTTGAAGGAAAAGCGGTCTAAGAACACAATGGATCAAAAGGATGGATCCATCAATAATGCAGTACCAGTATTTGATGGAAGTGACTTCTTGTATTGGTGTGTGCTTGATGAGATTTCACCTTATGGCACTTGGCAATGAAGTTTGGGATGCAGTGGAATTTGGATATGATTCAACAGCCAATCCTCCTACAGATAAAGAAGGTAAGCTTCTAATGCATGCAAATTCAAGAGCTATGAATGTGATTATAAAAGGATTGTGTAGATCAGAATCTATGAAGGTTATGGATTGTAAAACAGCAAAAGATATGTGGGAACTATTGCATACCATATATGAAGGAGATAAAGGTGTCAAAAAAGCTAAAATCAGAAATCTCAAAGGAGAGTTTGAAAATTTAAGAATGCGGGATGATGAAAACATTTGTGACTATCTCAATAAGATTGATGAACTTGTACATGAGATGAGAGGTCTTGGAATGAAGGTTGATGAGTCTGATGCTTGTGATAAGATCTTGAGAACTCTTCCAAAAAGGTATAGTGAAAAGGTTTTTGCTATAGAAACATCAATTGATAGTGATTCTTTGACAAGGAATTCTTTGCTTGGCATGCTTACTACTTTTGAGATAAGAACAAAAGATCCTATTCCTTCGAAAGAAGCTACATTCAAAGTGGACAAAAATAAAAAGGGTAAGAAGACAGAATCAAGCAGTGAGTCTTCCAGTGATGAAGAAGCAAATTATGGTAGAAGAGATAAAGGTTCCAAAAGAACCATAGATCTAAGATTTGTTAAGTGTTTTAAATGTGGAAAGTATGGACATTATGCAACAAAGTGCAAAGAGCCAAAGAGCAACAATGATGAAGAAAAATAGGATCACAGGTATAGGGAATCAAAAAAACATAGGTACCAGAAGAAAAGCAAGGATGGACAAACAAGACAAGGGAATAAGTTCTTCCAAAGGCAAAAGAGAAGCTACTATATGGATAATGCAAGTAAGTACTCAAATGATAGTGATGCTAGTTTTTCAGACAATGATAGAGATGAAGTCATATTTATGGTTGAAGAGAAAGAACAAGTTAAGAGAAAGACTCTAGTTATTCTCAAGTGTTTTAGATGTGGTAGATTTGGACATCTTGAAGATGATTGCACAAGGGATGGTTATAGTTTCAGTGATGATGATTTTGAAGATGCACTTGATAGACCGGATGAAAATATTCTAATGGCATTAGAAGATGAAGTGAGTGATCCTATAGAAGACAAGCCAAAAGAAAGAAATGATATGGACAAAGGTAAAAAAATAGAGGATTATTCAGTAGAGAATGGCTATGATCTCAAGGGAGAACTTATCTATGCCCTTGACACAGTAAAGAAGGTAAGAAAGCAACACTCTAAGCTTGAAAGTCGAGTTTCAAGAATGTGATGAAGAAATATTATTGCTCATAGAGGATTTAGAAAAGTCAAAGGCTAAGGCAAGCAAGTTCAAGGATAAGTTAGAAGCAAAGATCTTGGAATGTGAAAATTTAACACAAGAAGTGGCCCTACTAAAGGAAGATTTAGAGGATTCCAAGAATAAGCTATACAAGTATGTAAATAGTGCAAAGAGTGTGGATAAAATAGTCAAGATACAAAGAAGAGCAACAAACAAGACAGGTCTTGGTTCTAAACAAGTTCAAAAGAAAAAGGAAGAAGAGTCTACTTCAAGTCCTGAAGAAGAAGAAACTTTAGAAGAAGACAGTGTAAGTGGGAGTGAGATATCAGAGGATGAGTTGGACAACAAAGATAGGAACAATGCACAGAGAAGATATAGATGGAACAACAATCAGAATAAGAGACCAATGAGGTCGAGACAAGGAAGCTTCAATGGAAGATGTGTTTCATGTCACAGGTTTGGGCACATGGCTTCACAGTGCAGGACACATGAAAGACAAGAATATGGAAAAGGACAACTTTTCCAAGGGTATTGCTACTCATGTAATGAGTTTGGTCACAAGGCAATGAATTACAAAATTCATGACAAAAGAGGATATGGCTTCACTAGGAGAAGTCCTAAGATAGTTGCACCTCCAAGGAATAATAACATTAAGTGTTATAAGTGCAATAATGATGGTCACACAACAAGATGGTGTAGAGAAAATATTCTAGAATCAGGCATGAACAGGAATAGGAATATGAATAGGAACATAAATATGAACAGGAATAGGAACATGGGCATGAACAGGAATAGGAACAGGAACAGGAACATGGATGAGAACAAGAATAGGAACAGGAACATGGATGAGAACAAGAATAGGAACAAGAATAGAAGTGATGACAGGAACAGGGATGATGACTTGGGAAAGAGGATTCAGAAAACTCATAAAAGAAGAGAGAAAGATAAAGGTAAATAATAGTGCTTTCGGGGAGTAGAAATACTCCCACCCTAGAATTAACCACCTCATGTGGAGGTGGGGGAGGGGCTAAGCTAAGAGGCTCATTCTTAGCCCCGAGCCCCAAAGGTGACCCTTTGCCATTGATGTCAAAAGGGGAGAGATTTGTGTATTGGGGAGAGATTTGATATTTGAGAGAGCATTGAGCCAGGGGAGCAATGTCCTAGGGGGAGCAAAAGAAAAATAAAGGTCAGTTTTCAGAAAAAGGATATGGGTTGCCATCAATGACAAAGGGGGATATTGTTGGACATTTTGAGTCCCTAAGTCAAAGTTGTCATTGATGTCACCATTGATGCCACCAGATGGAGTCATCATTAATACCAATATTTCAGCAGAGATAAAGGCAACAAAGATGATCATTTGATATAGGCAGAAGTTCAAGTGAAATAGTGCAAAAGATAGAAGTTAGAAAGGAGTGGTAATATTTATTTTATAAATTATTTAAATTCAGGATGAATTTAAATTTTATAAATAAATATTATAATGGTTAGAAGTGCCATAGTGAAAACCCAAATAAAATAATTGTAATTTTTATTACAATATTTTATATTGCCAAAGTGGGTTTATAAAGTTTGAAAATATCTAAACCCAAAGGTTGGGTTTAAAGGTTTAAGACCAAAGTTTAATTTAATAAATCCAAAGGTTGGATTTAGAGTTTTAAAACAAGGCAGAGTTTATTTCCAAAGGGAAGCACCGACGTCATAAAATCCAAAGGGAAGCACCGATGTCATAAGCCAAAGGGAAGCACTAACGTCGTGTAATTTAATTGGAATGCATATTAATACCATGCCAAAGTTATCTTTGAAATTATCCTTGCTAATTCGGTTTTGGAGTGCATGCAAATTAAGGCTCATGTTTAAAATATTTTTTGAATTACGAAAAGGTTGAAGCAGGGAACGTTTGGATTTGTGGAGCACATAGGCCAGCTTGGCCTAGCGGTGCATTGGCTTGGCGAGACATAGGAGGTCCCACATTCGATTCTCTTGGAGGTTGCTTGCTTAGTCAAAGCACTCGAAGCGCATTTTGATCATTTTGAAAGGCGTGAGTTCGTGAGGTTTTTGGTGTAGTTTATGCCTCTTTAGGCACGTGTGGGCGTGTGGCCCAAAGGCGGTTTGGTCATGGTTAAGGCGTTGGGAAGGAGGACGTTGGGGGATTGAATCCCTTCGAGAGACGAGGCAAGTTAATTTTTTATATTTTAATTTTTATTAAAATAGCCTTAAGGGAGAAATAAGGGTTATGCTATGCCTTAGAAAATTGAGAGATTTTTTATGGTTTTATTTTTGGAAGGGTAGCATATTATATATCGTTGGAAAGAATTTTTCAAGGGCTATTTGATTAACTTGCTTAGAAGGAGAAATAAGGTGTGTGTAAAGAGATATTATTGTTTTTGTAAAGGGATTCAAAGTAAGTTTGATTTGTTCTTTTTCAAAGGGGATTAATTCTTTCTTGAGGGGACATGGTGAATTTTATTGAGTAGGAGTAATAAGGTGTTATTGGGATATTATTTTTATTATTGTGATATTACTCAAGTCCTCTAACCTCTTTGTGATTGAAAAAGGAACATTTGAAAGTGGTAGATTTTGAGAGATCAATTCCTAGGGCATCAAAAGGTATGGGCAAATATTCTTCTTTGTTGAGTTAGGTGATTGACTTGATTGAAAATTAAGTTTGGAGTGAAAAGGATTTAATTAGGGTTTTCTTTTTAAAAGTGGTTGAGTTAATGCTTTAAGGTTTTCTAGATTATGAGTTGTGACTTAAAACCTTGTTTGATAAGCATTGTTGTTTAGACCATTGGTTGAGTGAAGTACTTTGAGTTTATGCTTCAAGGTTTTATGAATTGAGATTTGTGATTAAAACCTTGTCTTATTAGCATTGTTGTTGAATCCAATGGGTGATGCAAAGAACTTGAACTTGAGTTAGAAAAGAACATGAGTATCATTGTTATGTGAGATTTGTTGTTGAGCATTGTTGGAAATATTTTGAGTTGGTTGATACATGCTTGGACTAGGGTTTGTGAGGAAGGGTTGTTCCTTGAGGTGATTGGTTGAGTAGAGTTGATTAAGCCTAGTCAAGTGGATGCATGAAGTGGTTGTTCAAGTTCCATGAAACAAACTATTCTATATTATGATTTGAGTTGAGATTGAGCATTGAGTATAGAACATATTGAGTCTCTAACAATTTTCTTTATGCTTCTATGAGATTGAGTTGAGAAAGTGATTGAGCATTGAGTATAGAACATATTGAGTCTCTAAAAATTCTCTTTATGCTTCTATGAGATTGAGTTGAGAAAGTGATTGAGTATTGAGTATAGGACATATTGAGTCTCTAACAATTCTCTTTATGATTCTATGAGATTAGACAAGTTCTGTGTGGACTTGTTAAGCTGATTTGAGACAAGTCTTTGAGAAGGCTTGTGGACTGATTTTGTGTGAGATTTTGTGGAAGCTTGCAATGCAGATTTGAGAAAGTCCTAGAGAGGACTTGTTGAGCATATTTGGACAAGTTCTGAGTGAACTTTTTGAGCATATTTGGACAAATTTTGAGTGAGCTTGTTGAGCATATTTGGACAAGTTCTGAGTGAGCTTGTTGAGCAGATTTGGACAAGTTCTGAGTGTACTTGTTGAGCAGGTTATGAGTGGACCTATTGAGCAGATTTGAGTAGGTTCTGAGTGGACCTATTGAGAAAATTTGAGCAGGTTCTGAGTGGACCTGTTGAGCAGATTTGAGCAGGTTCTGAGTGGACCTGTTGAGCAGATTTGAGCAGGTTTTGAGTGGACTTGTTGAGCATATTTGAGCAGGTTCTGAGTGGACCTGTTGAGCAGATTTGAGCAGGTTCTGAGTGGACCTATTGAGTAGATTTGAGTAGGTTCTAAGTGGACCTATTGAGTAGATTTGAGCAGGTTTTGAGTGGACCTATTGAGCATATTTGAGCAGGTTTTGAGTGGACCTATTGAGCATATTTGAGTAGGTTTTGAGTGGACCTATTGAGAAGGGGTTATGAGTGAACCTATTGAGCAGAGCTTTGGAGGTGATAAATCAGATAGGACAGAGTCTCTAGTGGATAGAGATCCATCAGCTAGGACATTGAGGATAAGTCTTCTGAGTGAGGACAAGAGTCTTCAAGTGGAGAGAGATCCATAGTCAGTGCAGTGGAGGCAATCTTCTAGAGGATCACCAACTAGAGCATAGGAGAAGGAGTTCTCCTATGGATAGAGATCCACAAACCAGATTTAGGGGATCAACATCTCCTTTGGACAGAGGTCCATAAACATTGTAATTGGGAAGGATTCCCAAAAGATTATTTGAGAAATATTTAGAAGAAATATTTTCTCTATGGAGGTAGCCCACATTGGGTGAACCATGTTAAAATTTGTGTCTCTATTGTGTATGGTGTTTTGTGCATTGCTTTGATTACTACTATTGATATTGATATCTATACACTGCATAATATTGATTTGAAAAGAAAAGTAAAAAGTGGTCTTATACTGTTCACCCCCCCTCTTAGTATAAGCTTGTGTTCTTCAAAACTCACATTCTCTCCCTCCTCAAATCTAGTAGCTCTTGTTCTCTTAGCTCCTCATGTTCTCTTATTCCTAGATGGCTTAGCTACAAATGGCTTTCACCAACAAAGCTCTAATACCATTGTTAGTAAATGGGATCAAATCTCACATATCTATAATTCTAGGATCGTATAATATCACACATATAATCTCATTCAATGATAGCATCAATATTGCATAAATCATTGCATTACTATCTTCTTTATGACATAATACATAGCTTTATCATTAATATATAACTTTACATAAGACTTTTCAATGCACTTGACTCTTGACCTCTTATCTCCTCAAACGCGTGGGAGATGTAACCTTTCATATATATTTTTTTACATAATAATGAAGTATCTCATGATTACATAACTCCCTACTTCTAAACTTGATACATCACACTCATAACTCTCACTTACATACAAGACACCTCACACAACTCTTCACTTACACACATGACACCTTTCACTCATAACTCACACTTGATTACATGACACATAAACACACTTCACAACTTGACACATACTATTGACACAAATAATAAACACACACCCTAAACTAAATATTTACAATGGTACTCAAGGTACCAAATAATATAATACCTCCAAAAAATGACCCTCACAACACCCTTGGCACATTCTATTATGTTGTTAAATACTTTGGACTAAAAATTTTAATTTTGTAGATTAAAAATACAACGCCAAACAGAAATAAAACCACAATAATGGAATACAGGAAAGTTGCACAAAACAAACAATGTTTATTAATCAGTGGAGTTTAAAAACTCCTTTTGAGTACAACAGGGCCTGTAACCCTTTTTGTGATACACAAATTACAGTTTGTTCTAGGGTTCTCCGAAACCCTAGCTGGCATAAATTGGTGGCATTTTCGAAGACGTATCCTTAATCCCAACAAAGTGAGTGGGTTTTGTTGTATCCTTTGGCTCGGACCACTCCAGCTTAAACAGCTGCTATCAACACACCAGATCTGCCATTAAAATCCTACACACATTAACACTATCAAGGAGTTAGAAATTAATAAGAGGGCTCCACTGTGTGAGCCCTTAGAAACAATTTAAAACCCTAGAAAAATAGAATGCAAGAGTTCAACAACAGATTAATAAAAGAAAAGAAGTTACTTGTTTTAAACTGATTTATACCTATTCTCTGTTAACGTGGCTAGACCAGGCGACACCTGGAAGTAATGTGGCTATCAAATCGACTGCAGAAGGCGCCCTGGTGCACTCACTGAACGCCCACGTGCTTCTAGATCAAGGTTTTAGACGCCGGTCTGAGTCTGTGGCTGCGGGTAAACGCCCGTGGGCACTTGGTAAACGCCCGCGGGCACTTGGTAAATGCCCGCGGGCACTTGCGACAAGAATGGGGAATTCTACAGAATGCTACAGAAGAGATGGCGGTGAAGTTGACGACGGATGCGGCGATAAAGGACGGCGATGGATGAGGTGAAAGATAGCGGAAGAAAAGAGATAAGATAGCTGGGAGAAGAAGATAGAAAAGGTCCAAAAAGATAGCAAAAAAGAGATAGCCAAGATAGGAGAAGAAGATAGGGTTTGAGCCATCAAGGTGGCTCTATTTATAATCTACTCTTAGGCCACACTTTAGGGTTTTAACGACACTTTGAACGTGTGGCTAAGATTAAAGTGGATCCAAGGGTAGAGAATAAATCTAGGTTGTGAAACGGATTAAGAAGGATGGACGGATGAGATTAAATGAAATATGGACGGCTTAGATTAAATCACTTAAACTATATTTATATATATATTAAAATATATTAAAATATTAAAATATATATATAAATATTAATTTAAATAAATTTGGGGATGAAAAATGGCGGGAAAGGTGAAATTGGGCCAAATAATGGTGGGAAAGTGTGGATTTGGGCCAAATAATGACGGGAAGGATGAATGATTGACATGTGGCTGACAGGAAGGTATAGATGACTTACAAGTGGCTGGATTTTGGTGTCTACAGATGCCCCTTTTTGAGCTGCTTTGTGTGAAGACACAATGCAGCACAAAAACTTAAGACACTTGAAAAGCTGGATCAGACACAACTCTCTCTCAAGACTAAAGCACAACTTTGAAGACCAAAGAATAAAAGAATATTTAAAATTTTATCAGCTTACCCCCTCAATTGGCGAGCGAGAATGGTTCTCACAAGCCAATTGGAAGAAATTTGGAAGAAAATGAACCGTTTTTGCCCCAACGATGAAAAAAGGGGTTGGTGTATGAACCATCTGTTTATGTCCCAACAGGAAAGGGGTTGGTGTACAAACCAGAAAAGAATATGATTGAAGATGATATGAGTGATGTGAAATATGGACCGTTTTCTGCCCCAACGGTTATAAAGGGATTTTTGCCAAATTATAAGTTCCATGATCATGTAAGATGAATTCCACTATAGGAAAATTAGAAATTGATAACGGATGCCCCAACTCCTGTGTGTGAGTCCATACTGTTAATGAAATTGCCTTGTTGGCACCATTGATATGCAGAGATGAAAGATGCATGAAAAGATTCCAAAACTCAGAGATGCTCCTAGTGACTATATGGATAATTCCTTGGGTCGGAACCAATCAACCTAGGTAGCCTCAATCTCTAGCAAGACTCAAAATAATGATGATATTAAAGATTGTCCATGTTTAAGGCCCCATGAACTAGGCCATCAATGACAACTGTTGAGCAAATTAATCTTGGTATGAGGTCACTTGAAAAGTAGAATATCCAAAATTGATTTCCAATTTTCAAACAAGTGAAATAGTTGATTATGATAAATGGTAGGTGTCCTTATGGTGGTTTAATCCTCTTACTGAATTGCATGGATTCAAATCGCTGCAATCGCCAAGGTGATAGAATATACCACTAGATACGAGGGTTACTTTAATTTGATTTGGCAAAAATATGCATGATGAAAGAAGAATGAATGAAATTGACGATAGATCAGAAGAATTGATGAATGTGGTTAATTTTGTGAAGGTTTTGAATATTTTTAACCCAATTTGTAAAACAATGATGAATGATGCGCTTTTTGAGCGAAATGACAAAATTTGTGTCCAAAACTGTTGTAACCTTCACAAAATGTTTTATTATTATAAGAAGAATAGATGAATTGAATTTGATGAAATTTGAAGGAGGTAAGCTTCAATTTTGCAAGTTTTGTTCCTTTATTCAATACCGACACCAAACGCCGGTCTGCATTTGTGGTTGGCAGAGATGCCTGCCGGTGTTTAGGCGCTCTGCAAATGTAGGACTACATCTAAATGTGCCATGAAATGCCCCACTGTGTTTTAGGGCACCAAAACCAGCTATTTAAATAGTTTCAACGAGAATTTCGCTCATTTGTGCGTTCGAGCTTGAGAGAAGTGCGTCTGAGGGAGTGGAGTGAAAGGTTTGTGTGGGAGATTGAAGCACGCGGGAGCTATGGCAGAGATGGGAGTGGACGCGCCAGTGCAGCCAGCTGAGGTATTTGTTCATTTAAGCAAGTTTTTTTTTTTTTTTTGGGAAAAATTTGTAACAAATTTTTGTTTTGTTGTTTTGTAGCTTAGGGTGTTAGAGGCACGACACCGGTTCTCCCCTATCATTCTGGGTTTGAGGAGGTCATTGTCCCAGGCAGACTGGGAGATATTGGAGGCAGTGGGGCTGGCGGAGGTAGCCCTATTAGAGGTAGTTCGAGCAGATGAGGGGTACCTCTCGGCTTTGGCCGAGAGGTGGGATCCAGATCGGGGGACGTTCCAGCTCCCGACTGGAGAGATGACGGTGACGCTTGAGGATGTATACCGCATCCTCAAGGTGCCCGTGGAGGGGGCACGGGTGGAGGTTGGATGAGATAGGGCCATGAAGATGGCCAAGTTTTTTGGGGATGACTGGAGAGAGATCCGAACGAAGAGCGGGGGGATCCCATACTTGGCCATGTATACGGCCAAGGAGTTGGTAGCGGTGGAGGCTCTGATGATGTTCGTGTTGACCAACATTATGGCCCCGAACAGCACCGGGTGCAGGTTCCCATGGAACCTAATGGGTGTAGTGAGCGAGATGCTCACTAATAGGGTAGTGTATGCCTGGGCGCCCGCTTTATTGGCACAGGTGTATCAAGAGTTGTATGAGGTTCGGAGACGAGGCCGGAAGGGCCTAGGTTGCAGTGTGGTTCTCCAGTGCTAGGGCTAGGAGCACTTCAGAGTGGCTCAATCGGAGGGGTTGCCATGGGCTCACTGGGACATGATCCAGGCTTATGGTAGGAGATGGCTAGTGGCGGAGGAGAGACAGCCTAGCCGCCCCGTGAGATCGGGGTAATGGTATAGGAGATTATGGGCAAACTTGACAGATGCCCAAGTCATTTGGAGGCCCTGGCGAGAGGTGAGGTGGATCGGGGATGGAGAGCACCTGAGACGAGTGCGATAGGCCAGATGGGTAGTGGGGCGGGGCCATAGCGAGGTAGAGTACATACAAATGTCTTGAGTACTCCGCCAGGTTGGATTGAGGCAGGATGTCCCTGGTGAGCCAGTGCGCTACCTGAGGCACAGATCAGAGGGTGATTTGCCATGTGTTGAGCCATGGAGGGAGGCGGCAGAGGACGATGAGGACATGGAGATCCTCGACGTGGACGACGTCAGGGTGACAACTGAGTATGCAGCATGGATAGCCGCAGAGCCGAGGTGGGAGCCACCATTGGTGGCTAGTGGAGCCGGAGAGCCCGAGGCTGGGGTTGGAGAGGGCGAGGGAACCGCGAAGGTTCCCAAGCGCAGGGAGGGTCCCCGCCTTCGATCTGATAGTTGAAGGTGAAAGGGGAAGATGGCACGACAGGCTTCGAAGAGCAGAGATGACAGGGAGGATGACGGAGAGGGACTAGGAGAGGCCATAGGAGAGGCTAGGGAGGTACCCCCTAGCAGGCTCGAGGACAAGCTGGCACAGCTGCAGCAGCAGATAGCAGAGCGCGATGCTATGCTAGCTACCCAGGACGAGAGGATAGCTCGACTGGAGCAATAGGCAGTAGAGCGGGATGCCCTGTTTGCTGCTCAGGAGGAGAGGATTGCCCAGATGCAGGCAGACTTGGATGGAGCGACTAGGGTGCCCCAGGATGACAGGGTGACGAGACTCCAAGCAGAGCTAGCAGAGCGAGAGCGACGACATGGGATAGACATTGCTAGACTTAGGTCTAGGACTCGTTACATTAAGGCTTTGGAGGACACATTGTTTAGGCATCACATTGTGTTGCCTGATCCTCCATCCTCTTCTGTCTCTAGGCGTAGTGAGTCTAGACACACCACTAGGTCTAGGGCTCCTACTAGGTCTCAGGGGTCCTCTTTTGATGGTTAGCTTAGTGCTTAGATGCACTCTTTATGAGCCTTGGTGCTCTATTGTATATTGTAGTCTTTTGGCATTCCTCGTACAGTTTGTCCTTTCTACATATATATATATACATGGCTTTTATATATTTGGTGTTTTACTCTCTTTTGTGTGAATGCCTATGTTTTTGTGATGTATGTTTTGATATGTTTTAATGTTTTTGATGCATATGTGATCGAATGGAATGCAAACTTATAGATGATTAATGCGAGACTAAGTATATAACATACAAATCTATGGATGATTAATGTAAGACTAAGTAAATGATATGTAAATCTATGGATGATTAATGCAAGACTAAGTAAATGAAATATGTACTAAGAAGCACTCATATTTTTAGATAGTTAGATTTAGCCAACTGTTATCATAATTGTTTAATCAGGGGCACCGAACTTGGTGGCTTGTGAATGGATGACGTATGGAATGACATGAATATGGAAGAAGATATGGAGGACGATATGGAGGAAGACTGTTTTACAAAGACTCAAACATGCTAGTGGTATCAAACAAACTTACTAATACTGCCTAATTCAACTAGGACCAAATGTGTGTGCATGCGAGTTCATTAACCAAATCAGAAGCATGGTAGTGACTCTAGGCAATCAAAAACCTGTGTGTGTGCAAGTGTGTTCATTAACCTCATCTTGCATAAATTAGGTAACCCTGTTATGGAGAAGACCCCGAAGCTAGTTTGTCTATATGAGCATTCAGAGGTCTCTTTTTGAGGAGAGACATGTCGCCACGCCATGAGTATACTCCACTACCAGTCAAGCGTCTATAGCCCCGATGAAGGTTAACTCCATAGTCCATGTTGTTTTTGACCTTTGTAAGCCTTAGGGATGACTACCTATCCGTCAAACTGGACAAGTAGTACGATCCTTACAACTTATTTGAGATCAATGGTGTGTGAAAAATGTTCATTTCCTTAGAGCTTTGGGGAATCGGATTCTCAACCGAAGTATGATGAGAATTTTACCCTATCCTTACTACTCTGTTTATATTTATATTTTGTGATTGCTTGTGATAGTGGTAAGAACCACTGTTTTATGGACTATGTTTGCATGATAGGACAAATGAGGATTACCCTTTTCACTTCAAGGCACAACCCAAGGATGGTGTTATTTCTCTTTGACACAAGATGTTTTTAAGATGTGAAAATGTGATAGGTTCAAGACCGCTTTTGAAATCATTTCCCAATACTCAAGATTTTATTTAGTGTAATTTGTGATATGGCCCTAGAGAACTTTGACATGCATTTCAAAGTTTGCTTAAAACACTAGGAATGGCTGAGTGACTGAAAACATTTTGGCAACGTAAATATGTGCAAATGGAAAATGAGTGTACGAATGACAATTCGGTTTGATGGATTTTATGAAGGTGCCCTTGATTAAGGCAACATGACTTTTTCTTGACCAAATTTTATATCCAAAAGATAGAATGGTCTCTAACATGATATGCAACTATGGCTGAAAATGAAATGTTATGGTTTTCAATGAGATGTATGCACATGAAATGCAATGTTTTTGAATGAGATGTATGCAACTAACAATGAAATGCAAATTCTTTTTATTTTATTTGTTTTTTTTTTTCTTTCTTTTTTTGTTGTACAAGCCATGTATATATGTACATATAAAATTCAAACTATGCATAGAATGCCCTCAAGTGTATAACATTAAGTGGTTCGGGTTCTTCCTCTCCCTCTAAACTGGCAAGTCTATAAGTTCCATTACCCACTCTTTCAGTGACCATATATGGACCTAACCAATTAGCCACGAATTTATCTCAAAGATGCAGCAATGCATTGGTGTTTTGTTGATTCTCTTTAAGGACAAGATCTCCTACTTGAAATTCTCTTAGATGAACTTTGGCATTGTAAGCACGTTTCAATCGGTCTTGATAAACTCGTAAATGCTCTAAAGCATTGATTCGTTTTTCATCTATGAGTGTGAGTTGATCAAGACATGCTTGTCTAGCAGTATCATCATCGATAATTTCCTGCAAAGAAATTCGCAAGGAAGGGATCTCGAGCTCAAGAGGCATGATTGCTTCAACTCCATAGACCAAAGAAAATGGCGTTGCCCCAATGGGAGTTCTGATGCTTGTTCTGTAAGCCCATAATGCCAAGGGGATTTGTGTATGCCAATATTTATGATTTTCTTTAACAAGTTTCTTAAGAATAGCAATTATGGTCTTATTGGAAGCTTCGGCTTGTCCATTGGCTTGTGGGTAGTAAGGAGTTGAGAAACTATGTTGGATATTATACTTTTCGCAAAGAGCTCGAACATCCTTATTCTTAAAAGACTTGTCATTATCAAAAATGATTTTAGAGGGAATACCAAAATGACAAATGATATGGTGAAGTATAAACTCCACAATTCTAGGACCTCTCGTACTGGTTAGAGGAATAGCTTCAACCCACTTTGTGAAGTATTCAATGGTTGTAATGATGAAAGTATGCTATCCCGAAGAGGCGAGTGAAATCTTGCCAATTAAATCGAGACCCCATTGTGAGAAGGGCCAAAGGCTTTGGATGGGTTGTAAAGCTTGTGATGGTATATGGATTAAATTAGCGTGTTCTTGACACTTTTTACATTGTTTAACATATTTGCAACAATCTTGTTCCATAGTGGGCCAATAATACCCCATACGTAAAATACGCTTCACAATGGCCATTCCACTAAAATGACCACCACAAGTACCATCATGGGCTTCAGCAATAGCTCTATGTGTTTCACCTGCTTCTAGACAACGGAGGAGTACTCCATCATATCCATGTTTATACAACACATCCCCCAAAAGAACAAAACGAGCTGCCTTTTGCTTAAAGCAGCGGCAGGCAGTTCGAGACAAATCATATGGGAGTGTTCCAAACTTGAGGAAGGCTACTATCTCACTAGACCAAGGCTCATATGGATCCGAATGGATAAAGCAAACATCTTTTTCATCTTTAGAATCAGCACAAACAATTGCAGACTTAGAGATTGTGGAAATGATTAGGGGTCGTACCTCTCCAAGGGAGTCCTTTGGAATCAATGATCCAAGAGAGGCCATGGCATCCGCAAATCTATTAGTCAAACGAGGCAAACTAGTGATCTCATACCAATCAAACTTAGAGAGCAACTTCATTGCTACATCATGATAAAGCTTAATGGTAGGTTCTTTGGCTTGGTATTCTCCTGTAATTTATTTAACCATGAGTTGAGAATCCCCAAATATCCGAATATGCTTAATGCTCATAGCTATGGCTGATTGAAGACCTAAAATTAAGGCTTCATACTCTACTGTATTATTGGTGCATTGGAAGTCTAGTTTGAATGATAAAGGGATGGGAATCCCTTGAGGTGTATGAAACACAACTCCAGTGCCTTGACCTTTCGCACACTTAGAGCCATCAAAGAATAGCATGATGTCAACATCTTCCTCCGGAATGATGTCCTCTTCTTGTTCAATGATAGCAAATACCGAATCATCTGGGAGCTCAATAATCAAAGGATGATCACTAGGTAGTGGAGCTTTCGCAAGTTGATCGGCTATAACTTGACCTTTAACAGATTTTTGGCTAATGAATTCAAGATCGAATTCGATAAGCAACATTATCCATTTAGCGGTACGATTGTTATTATAAGTGCGAGACATCATATAACGCAGAGGGTTTTCTCTAGCTATGACATATGTTGTTTGGCTAAGCATATAATGACGAAGTTTCTTAGTGGCAAAAACCATTGCTAAGCACAACTTTTCCACATAAGCATATCAGGTTTCATAGCTTACCAGTGTTCGACTAATATAATAGACTGCTTGCTCACGATTTTGTTCATTCTTTTGTGCAAGCATTGTCCCTAAGGCAAAGTCCGTTCTTTGAGATATAAAGATTGAAAGGGACCCCTGGACGAGGCGGAGCTAATATTGGCGAAGACACTAAGTATTGCTTGATGTCATCAAAGGCTTTCTGACACTCATCTGTCCATGAAAATTGTACCCCCTTTTGTAGTAGGTGGCAAAATGGCCTACATTTATCATAAAGTTGTGCAATAAAGCGACGGATTGAATTAATCTTTCCTTGTAGACTACGCAACTCCTTCAAATTAGTTGGGGGACACATTTCCATAATGGCTTTGACCTTTTTTGGGTCCACCTCAATACCTCGTTTAGAGATAATAAAACCTAGGATTTTGCCTGAGGTAACACCAGACACATTTCTTAGGGTTCAACCTTACTTTATGCTCTAGAAGTCTATCAAAAACTTTTTCCAATACATCAAAATGCTCTTGTCGAGTTTTAGATTTTGCCAATAAATCATCCACATAATCTTCGATAATCTTATGCATATAATCGTGGAAAATATAATTCATGGCTCGTTGATAGGTTGCACCTGCGTTCTTAAGGCCAAAGGGCATCACCCTCGTAACAAAAAGTTCCCCAAGGTGTGGTAAATGCTTGTTTTGTGTTGATCTTCAAGGTTTATTCGAATCAGGTTGTATCCCGAAAATCCATCCATGAACGAAAGCATTTCATGACCAGTGCAGTGTCGACAAGAGTATCAATGTTTGGAAGAGGAAAGTCATCCTTAGGACACGCTTTATTTAGATCTCAAAAATTGGTGCAAACATGTATCCCCCCGTTAGGCTTGCGAACGGGTACCATGTTAGAAAGCCACTCAAGATAATCAATCGGGACGACAAATTTAACATCCAAAAGTTTTTGAATCTCCGTTTTAACTATGAGGGCCACGGTAGGATGCATTTTCCTAAGTTTCTGTTTGACAGGTTTAGCATCTTTTTGTAAGGTGAGGTTATGGACAACCAAATTAGGGTCTAGGCCTGGCATGTCTTTGTAAGACCATGCAAATATCTTCTTCTTCCGCTTGAGTAGAGCAATCATTTGCTCTTGTTCCTCTGATGATAGACTTTTAGCCAGTTTCACAATTTGGGTGCCATCTTGGTCTAGACTAAGGTCTACATCGATAGTTTCTTCAATAGACATGTGGGAACCTTCCTCAAGCTGATGGGGAGTAGGGATCATATTTATGTCATCTAAAATGTCATCAAGCTCCTGTGCCTTGCTCTCGTCTATGTCTTCCTGGAAAACCTCTGGCTTAGAAGATGAAGGTGAATGTGGAGGTGAAGGAGGAATGTAGTTGGCGGAAGCCCTTAACAATTCCTCAAAAAGGATGAACTCTGAAATAGATGGAGGGGATGAAATCCGATCCATGCCAATCAGGCTTGGGTTGATCAGGATTGGCTTATCCGGATCATATGGATTATGGAGCAGTGTGAATAAGTCTTCGAAATTCATTGTCGACTTATGGAAGAAAGGATGGGCGAAATGGAAGGGAAAACCGATGAAGACCTCGGAAGACCTGAGATGCAAAACAACATAGTTTTTCAGTTTTTTTTTTTTTTTTTTTGTAGTTTGAGTTTTTTTTTTTTTGTAGTGGTGAAAACCACTATTACACACATACATAAAGCAATAAAGTATTTTTATATATTTTGATTTTTTTTTTTTTGGAAATTTTCTGATTTTTTTTTTTTTTGGTAGTGGTGAAAACCACTATTTTAGTATATACATATAATACAGGTTTGGATTATGGCTTATGGATGTGGCGGAGGGGGTGGTTCACCTCGTTCTTGTGGAATAAGCAAGCGAAAGATGGCCTCTTGGAGAGGGAACAATTGGAGATAAAACTTGTCTTGTTTAATGAGGGGAACAATGGGCGTCGACTCTTCTTCAGATTCATCACCATTTGACATGACATCAAATTCTTCATAGGCTTCATCTTCGGATTCGTCGGGGTGGAGTATTTCTTCTTCTGAATTAAGATTAATGCTTTGAAAAGCTCTTTCAAAAGAAGAAAGTGATGGAAGTGGTTGGTAGCCCAGACCAAAACGCTCAGTGGGTCTCTGATATGGCATATCGATGCGTTCGGTTACCCCTTGCTCGTATCGACCTAGGCCAAATTGTTGCCAATTATGTTTGTGGAAATAGCGAGAGGGAAAACCCTCCATCCTTTCGATATTGGCAGGGACTGGATGCTTAGGTTCTAGTATGGTGGTAGGACTAGAAGATGACTCTATTCCCCCATATAAAAAATTAATGGAATTTGGCATAGAACCCATGTTATAAACCGATCCAATGGATAAATGTTGGTCATGTGGACGACCAAAATCTTTAACTGTTTGCACATTGAACGGTGTGATGTGGACATCTTGGATGGCATACTCACCAATACCTGCATCAATGATATGGACCTTGACTTGGGAGGGAGAAAGACTAGATGATGGAATAGAAGAATGTGGGATAGAAGAATTGGAAGGATTTGGTTGGGTTGATGCTTCACTAACTTGTGAAACATCAGCTGGTGATGGTTGGGAATATGGATAAATAATAGGTGATGTTGAAGAAGGTGTAGAAGAATGGGGTAATGACATGGAAAGAGATGATTGGTCATGGCCACATGTGCATGTGGTCACTGATGAAGAAGAAGGAAGATTAGTTGATGAAGAAAGTGGTGAATGAGATGGAATAGCGGAAGAGGAAGATGGTTGCGATATGATGGGTAGCTCCTCAGGAATGGGAGCTGGTATAGAAGAAGTAGATGGGGTCAAGAAAAGATGAGTGGATGGCAACACAATCTCATAAGGATTTGAGACATAGTTGCAATGTTTGAATGGTTCAGTGTCAACAGGTACACAATGAACCTGTCCCTCATATACATACTTCGGACATTGATGCGATGATAGAAGGGACACATCTCATCTCCCTAAGCCAAGGCCGTCCAAGAAATACATTGTATGCCATGGACCCTTCCAAGATGTGAAACAAGGTATGCAAAGTTTGGGCCCCTACCTCAATGGGCAAGATAACTGTGCCAACCGTGGAAGATAAAGCATCATTGAATGCTTTAAGAGTAAAAGTCGACTTGGTGATAAGGGATGGCGACAGCTCTAGATGACTCAACGCCGATGTTGTAATGATATTGATTGAGGAGCCGGTGTCAATTAAGACTCTCTTTAATGGCTTGTGATCGATATTGGCCATGATATGCAGTGGAGGATCTATATTTTCTGTTGACATAGGTTTGATTTCAAAATCATAGAAAGTGATGGAGGGCTCCATGCATGTTTGAATACTCCCCACAAAGTTGTTGAAGGCATTAGTATCTTGAGTTTGAAGCTCGATTGACTTCAAAATTTCCATTAATGCCTCTCTATGCGGGGGAGATTTTTGAATGAGGTCATAGATCGATAACTTGGCAGAAGCCATTTTTAAACTGGTAGTTAATTGGCTACTCAATGACATGATGGGTCGTTGGCGTTGAGTAGAATGATTTAGCGATTGTTGAGAAGTACTAGCACGTCGTTGGGTCACCGTTACCGAGGTGGATGGGGGTTTGTACAGGTGGTCGTGGTTCAGCCTGATTTGGTTGGTTCGCCCTTTGACCCCGGGTTACTATGTTAATAGTACCCACAAAACCTTGGTATTGTTGTACATGGTTGACTTGATTAGGAGGAGTTACCTGAGTTACTCCCCCTGAAGTTGTTGGAGCTTCCTCCCGATGTGGAAGGGGTGTTTGAAATATACCAAGATTTTGATTTTGTTGGGCTAAGGGGCTATCCAATTTAATGGCTCCAATCTCAATAAGATCTTGGATCACATGTTTGAAAGCTGTACAATTATTGATATCGTGCCCATTTTGCCTATGATAAGGACAAAATAAGTACTCTTTGTAATACTTCCCCCTTCTAGATGGTTCTAAAGGTTTGAACTCAGGTAAAGTTAACTGATTTGTGCTATACAACTTATTGAATATGATCGCATATGGTTCATCTAAAGGTGTGAATTGTCGCTTGGGACGATTATTTTTCCAAGGTTGAGTTTCCATGGTTGGCCCAGTATTGGGAGCTGGTTGAGTAGGGGTGGGTACCGCATGATAAGCAATTGGTTGCGGTTGACTTTGCATTACTTGTTGTTGTTGAGCCATTACGGGCTGACTCGCCACCACTTGATTAACTTGGTTAACATTTGAGGTTGTACTAGCCTATGTTTGCTTATTTTGGCCATAATTATTATTTCGTTGTTGGCCCTTTTGTTGCCATTCTTTTCTACGAGGTTTTAAAACACCCTCTTGGACTTTAATGTCTTCTATGATACTTTCTTGGGCCAAAGCCTCTTCAAAAGTCCTGTATTGTTGTAATTGGAGTAACCAAGAGATAGGTTTTAGACAACTCTGGGTGAACATTTTGGTTAACTCCTCCATTGGTAGGGAGAATGGCAGTTTATTAATGATAGCCCTCCAACGGTTTCCAAAGTCATAAACAGTCTCATCGTCATGTTGCTTGAGCTTGTATAAGTCGAACAATGAAACTCTCTTTTGAACATTTAGGGAGAATCATTCTAAAAATAGATTAATCAATTATTCGTAAGCATAAATGCTCTGGTGAGCTAAATGATTGTACCATTGTACAGCATCTCCCCCTAATGTCTGAGGAAAAGTTCTGAGCATAAGAGCGTCGTTATTTTGGATTCTAAAGCAGGCATGCATGAATGAGCTCACATGTTCATGAGGATCCTCAATTCCTCGAAATTTGTCAAACTTTGGTAATGTGAAATCAGTCGGATATGGCGGTGAAGGTACCGAAGGATGAATTGGTTGATTGATCAACGAACTTAGCGTAGGTTTCTGACTAGATGAGCTAGGCATGTTGAGCATAAGGTTGTCAATCTGTTGTTGCATAGCATGGAGTCGATAATCTTCATGAAAAATTTGACTTTTTTGATGATTATGATGATGCAATGGAGGAGTGGAAAAATGATGAGATGGGATGAAATTGCCTGGATTAGGCAGTGTGGAATGGACAGGTTGTTGGTATGGATGATATCGAAAAGAAGGTGATTGGTTTGGATGATGAACTGGACTGGGTTGGGAGAAAGGTGGGGTAGGAATGGACACCACCGAAGATTGGGGTACCCAGGTGGGGCCTGAGCTAAGAAAAGCTGGTTGGGTAGAAATTGGTTGAGGTGTAGGATTTACTACGACAGGTGGTTGAGCATTTTGTTGCTGTTGTTGCTGAAGCAACTTGTCGAGGTACTCCTTAACCTTATCAATCTCTAACCCAAGGGAGGTGGGATGATTGGATGAAGGTGGAGGGCAGGCTGCCATGGTAGTCATAGGAGACTACGTAGCAGGGACAATGAAGGTGGCTGAAGTAGGCGGTACCTGGGAAGAAATAGTAGATTGTGCCCCAGGTAGGGTGAAACCATAAATGGTTTGGGAAGAAGAGGGTTGAAATTGGTCATGGCTAGAGGAGGTTCCACCAGCCTCATAGAGAGAATTGGTGTACACCGGGGTAAATGGAGGAGAAAGTGGTCGAGAAGACACTACATTTGTCTCCAAAGGAGGACAATTGAGCATCTGGGAAGATGTTGGAGATGAAGCCGACTGAGCAGATACAACATTAGCCTCAAAAAAAGGGTTAGTGTAGACCTAAGTGAAACCAGCGGGTATGGTTGATGCAATATCCTGCTGAAAAATAGAATCTTGCATAGGGGAATCTTGGATTGGCTCAAGGACATAACCAGTGCCATCTCTTAAGTGAGTTTGCACTTGGGCCATATCAATGTGGGTAATATGACAAGAATTGTCTTCCTCCATGGGCATGGCCATGTGATAGACGGTAGAAGGACGTGAAAGACTTGCAGGCAAACCTACCTGAAATTCACTAGGATAAGTGGCTATGTTGGTGGTGGGGATATTCTGTGAATTATTCATTTGATTATTTAGATTTAACACTTTAGATTGATTCCTTGTTAAGACCATAACGCAATAAATCTAAACAAATTCAGAAAAAGAAGAATGCAAAACTGGAATGATAAATTTACACTAAAGAAATTATCAGAAAACAATCACAACCTAGGTTTCAACCAATATGTCTTACCTGCGGTTAATTAATTATTTTTTGATCTTAATCTGTAGTAAATTTTAAGTGTCCGATTTATGAGTTTTGCATGTGATCTAATCTTGAATTATTCACAAAAAAAGGTAAAAACTATGGCTAGGAAAGGACAACGAGATTCTTACTGGTGATGAAATCCAGCAAGTTTGCTCGGGGGTGACCTATGGTGTCTAAGGCAGAAGTTTAATGGATGGAGATGAATTCCACCGTCACTAAACTTCAAGCAATACCTGCTAGCTGGCATAAAGTGGTGGCATTTTCGAAGACGTATCCTTAATCCCAACAAAGTGAGTGGGTTTTGTTGTATCCTTTGGCTCGGACCACTCCAGCTTAAATAGCTGCTATCAACACACCGGATCTGCCATTAAAATCCTGCACACATTAACACTATCAAGGAGTTAGAAATTAATAAGAGGGCTACACTGTGTGAGCCCTCAGAAACAATTTAAAACCCTAGAAAAATAGAATGCAGGAGTTCAACAACAGATTAATAAAAGAAAAGAAGTTACTTGCTTTAAACTGATTTATACTGTTCTCTATTAACGCAGCCTAGACCAGCGGCACCTGGAAGTAATGTGGCTGTCAAATCGGCTGCAGAAGGCACCCTGGTGCACTCGTTGAACGCCCGCGTGCTTCTGGATCAAGGTTTCAGACGCCGGTCTGAGTCTATGGCTATGGGTAAACGCCCATGGGCACTTGGTAAATGCCCGCGGGCACTTGGTAAACACCCGCGGGCACTTGGTAAACGCCCGCGGGCACTTGCGACAAGAATGGGGAATTCTGCAGAATGCTGCAGAAGAGATGGCGGCGAAGTCGGCGACGAATGCGACGATAAAGGACGACGATGGATGAGGCGAAAGATAGCGAAAGAAAAGAGATAAGATAGCTGGGAGAAGAAGATAGAAAAGGTCCAAAAAGATAGCAGAAAAGAGATAGCCAAGATAGGAGAAGAAGATAGGGTTTGAGCCATCAAGGTGGCTCTATTTATAATCTACTCTTAGGGCACACTTTAGGGTTTTAATGACACTTTGAACGTGTGGCTAAGATTAAAGTGGATCCAAGGGTAGAGAATAAATCTAGGTTGTGAAACGGATTAAGAAGGATGGACGGATGAGATTAAATGAAAGATGGATGGCTTAGATTAAATCACTTAAACTATATTTATATATATATATTAAAATATATTAAAATATAGATATAAATATTAATTTAAATAAATTTGGAGATGAAAAATGGCGGGAAAAGTGAAATTGGGCCAAATAATGGCGGGAAAGGATGAATGATTGACATGTGGCTGACAGGAAGGTATAGATGACTTACAAATGGCTGGATTTTGGTGTCTACAAATTTTATTTATGAAAGGACTATGAAAATAATATTTTATAGCTTTATTTGAAAAATAATATAATCCCATGTAGATTATACTTTTAGGTAAATCCAAAAATGGTTCCTTCTTTTGGAACAGTATTATGAAGACTAGAAATCTAATTCATATTGGAAGAAGATGGAATTTGGGGACTGGTACTAATATTGATTTTTGGAAAGATCCTTGGATCTTTGATTCCCCCCTTGATCTTAATCCGAAGATAGCTTTTCTTGAACCTATCACTTCTCAAGTCTTTGGAGATAAATTTTTGGACTTTATTGAAATAAAAAATGGCAAGAAATGTTGGAAATCTTTGCATATCCAAGGTCTTGATCAAAATGGTGAGCAGACCATTAAAATTCTTTTTGGTATGTTAAGAACTCAATACATTAAAAATTATGATGTTGAAGATGCTTTGGTCTAGAAACTAGAAAAGAATGGCTCCTTCTTTGTTCGATCTACATATGCCTTAATAGAGGAAGAGGTGGATAATTGGTTCCCAATAAAACAAGTGTGGAATAAAGACCTTATTTCAAAGATTAATTTTTTCTTTTGGTTGGTTGTCTAGGACAAGATCTTGATATTAGAAAATCTCCAAAAAAGAGGTATGATCATTGCCAATAGATGTTACCTATGTGAATCTAATTGTGAAAGTTCTAAACATCTTTTCCTAGAGTGCCCTTTCTCTAGGGAAGTTTTCAACATTATCCTTAGAAGTTTTGAAGTGGACTGGGTTTCTTCAGAGAATCTTGTAGATATGTGCATCCAATGGTCCCCCACTTTTAGTAGCCACCATATTTGATCTCTTTGGAGGTTGAGCTTCTCGTAATTTTTATAGAGAGTTTGACTTGAAAGAAACAATAGAGCTTTTAAAAATAAATCAAGAAAACCTGAGGTTGTGGGCCTAGAATTATGAACTCTTTGGTTGAAAATGCTTTCATCTTGCCTATCTCCAATCGCTAGAGAAATGAATTTGAGGCCAATATTGTGAGAAAATTGGGGCTTCCAAATTTAGATATTTCCCAAGGTGAGATCCAAGGTAGAGAGTTAGTCAAATGTGAACTCCCCCTCCTGGTTGGTTAAATATTAACTTTGATGGAACAGTAAAAGAAAAATCGGTGTTGGTTGCAACTGGTGGTGTAATCAGAAATGATAAAGGGGAAGTCCTTCTTGCTTTTGTGGAGAATATGGATGTTCAATCAAACCACTTTGCAGAGGCCAAAGCTCTATTCCAAGGGATTATTCTGATGGGAGAGCTCAACCACAATAAGCTCATTATTGAAGGAGACTCATTGAATATCATTAACATTATGAAAAATGCTCAACCCCCCACTTGGAACACTATATATTTTTTAGATGAGGCCAAACAAGATTAAACCTCCTAGAAAATTTTTAATTCGATCATGTTTACCATGAAGGAAATAAAGTGGCTAATTCTACGAGCAGGTTATGAAAAGAAAATAAGTTTTCATAACCTCCATGGAACTAAACCTCCATGAAGAAAATAAGTTTTCATAACCTACTTCAGACTCATGTGACTATGGTGCTTCAACATGAGCAATCATGAAAATCGAGGAGGTGGGCATCCACTTTTTGTAGGGTAAATTTGAGTCAGATCAGACTGTCTAACTTAGCTAATAGTTTAAAATATTGCATGGTAACTCAAAGTTATGTCATCTTACCACCTTTGATACATGTTTAAACTCACATTTTCAAAATAGAACCAAATCACCATGTGCCACGTGTCTGATTGATGCATACAAATTGTAGCATACTATGCACCATATTTCGAAGTTTATTTTTGTATGCCAAAGTCATGAATACCTGAGCTATGCAATCACCATAATTATAGAGGCCATTGAAACTAAACACGAGCTATAAAATCAAGAATTCAAGTTTTGCATTACAGACAGATGGTATTTAATAAAACCATCGAAATGTAGTAATATTACCAAAAAAAATAGAAGGTTATAGAAAAATTGTAGTAGAGAGAAGAAGACATTGGCACACCAATTTCAACTAGCATGGGGTAAAAAAATAAAGTTGAACCAAACACTCTGGATGAATTTCAGCAAAACCCTGATGTGGTGTGAGTCTTTCAGCAAGTTGGATTGATGTCATTCTTGGAAAAAATTGATGGATATTGTGAGGGGTTAGTAGCCGAATTTGTTCACAATCTTCACAATAACAAAGCAACTGTAAACATCATGAGCATTAAGGTAACTCCCTTAGTTTTAAGCCAAATCACTGAGTTTCCATTACAAGGAACAATAATTACTAGAACTATTAAAGACACACTCTTTGAGGTAGTCAAAAAATATTAGTAGAGGGAGATGTGCAGTCCATAATGCAAATTAATAACAATGTCTACAAAGGAGTTAAACGAGTTAGTTTACAAACACACTGAGATAAGATTACAATATGGTTTAATTAAATATTTTACTTATGAGGGGCAATACGATGTGTTATTTGGCCATCACATAAATCTTCTCACTCATATGAGGCATGACATACAATGCTTGAAAGTAAGGGTGAATATTCATTTGTATTTGCACCAAGAGTTGCACAATATGGCAAAATGATACTAGCATGGCAAGGTATATCCTAGACACCATGGCCTCATTAAACTAATCTGTAAGCATCACTTTAGGAGAAATCCATAGAGTTTCAATAGATTCTTTGCACCCTAGAATGAGCAAGTTCCTATTGAAGAGCAGCCAGAGTAGGCAAAAGAAATAACTACATATAGGGCAGGGATCCTTGAAGAAGATATTGATGAAAGGGTTATTCTTGAACTTGAAGAAACCCCTTTCATCCCCCTGTGGTCCACCAGTTTCTAGATCTAAGGCACAAAGAAAAAGGAAAGTTGAAGGCAGCCCTATAGAACACCCAAGAACCAAGAAATTAACTTTCAATGATAAAGTTACTAAGATTGTTGCTTAGGTAGAGATATTTGCACAGTCAAAACCCTCTAATTATGAAAAAATTGGGTCATTGGCTAAGGCAACAAATTCATCATCATAGGAAGAAACTAATTTTAGCTTTATAATTAGGTCTACAAGAAGAAAAACTGCAAAGACAAAGCAAACTGGTGGAATAAAAGAAACAAGTGCACAATTGTTGAGAAGGTCCACCAAGTAAAAATTAAAATCTACTATAGAGGATCCAATTGAATCAATGGAAACAAATACTGATACATAGACACAGCCACCTTCACCTCCTCTTTTGAGAAGGAGCTTAAGGATAAAACAATAGGACACAACTGCAAAAACTAAATCTACATCTCTTGAACCATATAGACCATGGAGAAGGATAAATTAATAGTATAGGAGGATGAAGACAAAGTTGAAAAATAAATACCATCTCAAATAGAGGACACATTGGTTCAGCCATCACTTGATCAGGTGGAGGAATCACTTGAAAAATCTGAAGAGCATGAAGAGTCTAATTCACCACATGTCATGGATTTACCTAATATTCTTCAAAATCTAAATAATATGAGGCTTATGATCTAAAATATACAATGAAGGTTGCTAAGGTGATCATTAAGACCCAACAAACCTAGATTGATAAGGGAGAAGCAGCAATCAAATAAAAATATGAATACATTAACCAATTTCTACAAGAAATAAGTGAGTTAAAAATAAAAATGGCATAAATGAAGATTTTGCTTGCAATTCCTAACTTAAAATAAGAGATAGTAGAAATTATGCTTGAATTAGCAAAGCCAATTTCAAAGGGGGCAACACAAGAACACATCCCACAATTGTCCCATAGGATTGAAGAAGCTACCTTGGAGCAGGGGCTTGACATTTTGGTTCCTACCATGGTTTTTGATTCAGTAGAACAACAACAACATTTTTAGAAGGAAGACATCCTAGAACTTTTTAATGCAACTCTGGAAAATTCTAGAGTAGCTTCAAAACATTCTGAAGCTGAACAAGTACATTTCAAAGTAGCTTCAAAAGGTCCAAAAAATATGTCATAATATCAATATGAAGCTCCAAGACAACAGGAGAAGCAATGCACACCAAAAAATAAAGTTACTAAAGTACAAGATACTTCAATACATGTATGCACATCACCCAAGGAGGATAAAATTCATTTTTTTATAAAAATTGTTCAAACAGTACAAACTACAGAAGTAGGCATTCAGGTTGAATCGTTGATAGTACATCAACCTCCACCAGTAGTAGTGCATTCGCCAGACATGGTCCTATTACCAAAACACAATGAGACTATTGCAAGATGGTTTGCATGCTACCAAGCCCTTGAGTTGTACCTTGCAACACTAAAACCTATGGAAGAGCAAAAATAGAAATAGACTACAGAAATTGTAGAATTGGAGGCTAAGGTGAGGGATTTGTATTTGATTGTAGAATGCTTGGTACAATGTGGAAGGCCTACCAGCTTATATAGCTTACTCCTCAATGAAAAATTCCTTAGATGGTAGGTAATGCATATTTTCTCTGCCTTGTCATATGATTTATCTACTAAGAAAATTTTGGAAGCATACCTACAAAGTCTAGAGGAGCAAAAAAATTTGTTGTGCAAGTTCTATTTTCATAATTTTGTAATGGCAGATGATATAAAATTCTTGTCGCACATATATACAGGTGATGTATAGCTTCGATCCTTTGTCTCTACTTTGCAAAATCAAATATATTGGGATAAGGAGAAGAAACAAAACAGAGAGGTTGAATTAGGATCTGGGCTTCTGCTAAGACATATCCAGCCCAATCCTTTTGCATTAACAAGCCAACATTTTACTTTTATGAATAGGCCAAACATAAAAATCACCTATCTAAATAACCTTTAGGAAATTTTGGCTTATTTTCAACAATTCTATATGGATAATTTTGCAAACTCCTTGGTAGCATGTAGAAATGGGTAGAATTACTTGTATCTTTGCAAAAAGGGAACCCATGTCACCGATAAACTTGTTGTGGTTACATAGGAGGGTATAAGTAGTGATGGAAGTAATCCTATTATAGAAACATTATTGGATATGCTTAAGTTTTAGACCGTCTACTATTATCACACTAGTCCCATTTTACTTTGACTCTGATCCCCAGCCTGATTAGCAATTTCAAAGTTGGCTAAGAGAGTTAATATAGAACAAAGAATATTATCCTGGAGATTATAAATTTTGGAGGAATTGGGACAAGGAGCTAGACCTAAGTGCATTTTTAGCCCAACAAAATGCATGAGGACATGCATCAGGTTAAGTTGGGGGGAATGATGAGGCCAAATAATGCCTCATTTTTACTACATTTTTGACATATAAAAACTGCCATATGACAATATATAATATAATTTTGTGCCAAATATTTGATTAAAGTACATTATTTGTTAATGTTTGCATGATTAGATGTTAAGGAATAATATACCTCTATTTTGACTATTTTCTGCATTTTATGTCTTGTGTTTGCATGATTTTAGTGGTAAATATAGCATAGTATAATTGGTAGCAAATAAAAGTATTTGTAACTTGTGATTGGTTGAGGTGTTTTGAATTTTTTCTCACCCTAAAAAAATATTTTGAGGTGATGTGGTGCCAAAATCAACCACTCTGTTGTGAAACAAGGTATGACAATTGTACACAACATACATATGGCAACCACCTGCAACATTAAAGGAGGGCATGGGAAAAGTCAAAAGAAGTGAGTGCAACCGGTTGGAACATATTCAAGGTGGAAATAAATGACCTATCATACACCTGGAAGCACCCCCACATAGTCTAATTAACAACAAAAATATATAATAGCTATTCGGCCTGATATTTTGGAGCTTCTTTGGAATAACAGGTAGAAACTATCAATTCCAACATAAAAGCAAAGGTCACATCTATTTTGCAAGGAATAATATATATTAGCATTAGGATAGGTGTAACAACTTATTTTAACCCATTCATGGCTAACTTCCACCAGATTGAAGGTACGAATAGGCACATGGATGACTACCACAGTATATTCTATCTTGAAATAGACCAAGTGTGTTGCAATAGAATAGCAAATCAAGCGTGGATAGCACATTCTTTGATTTTGTAGTTGCAAATAAGAATGTAAGAAATAGTATAAATAGAACCACTCATTCATTGGTTGATAAGTTAGTTAGTCAATAAATTTTAGAAAATAGGAAAGGAAGTGAAGTTGACAAAGTTGTAAAAGTTGTAGTTTGAAACAACAGTTTAATAAAAGCACAATATTATTCAAATGTGTTAATTTGTGAGTGAGTGAATGTTTAGATTTTATATTTTGCAGTTATTACACCTTCTTCTGGACTAGGGATCAAGGGCCCACTCTCAGGGTTGGAGGAAGGAAGTATTTTATAGGTTTTTGATAAGTTTATAGTTTTGTAGTTTTTGTCAATTTATTGCTTAAATCTTGTAAATAAAATTTTCCTTTGATTTCAGCATGATTTTTCTTATATTTTAAGTGTGATATATGTGTGTGGATTTGTAGCTAGCTGACCCCTATTTTTGTGTGCATTTATTACCTATATTTTTTGTATTTCAATTTTAGCAACTTTTTTGATAGTTTTTGCAGAAACTTTTTTGACAGTTTTTAGCAGTTTCAATTTCAGCATGGATAAATTTAGTTGATTTAGCTTTAATATTTTTATTTTATGTTGTTTCAATTTGAAATTTTAAAATAGTTCCTTAAATAATTTCAATTCTGCAAATTTAGATTAAGTGTCAATTCTGCAATTTAGAAGTAAATTCACTTCTGCAAGTTAAAATAGTTTCCAATATATAAATTAGGACTAAAGTGACCTTTGAAAAGACTTGATACAAATTTGTTTTACTGAAGAAGCTTGTGAACTAATGACTGAACTGTAGAACTGTCCAAAATCCTCTATCGTAGATAGCCTTGGACATCGCCTTGGATTTGATAAAAATTGAAATTAAATGATGATAATAACGACACTCATCACCAAAGTTGGGACTCTGTCAAGATTTGATTACTATTTGAAGAAATAATTTTCCTCAAGAAATGATTCAAGCTTCTAAAGCTGATATGGAAGCCAATTCTATGCAATGAAGATTTCTTAGTTTTTTTTGTTTCTCAAGAAAAGAGTGGTTTTAGTGAACCCCTGTTTTATTCTTTTCTAAAGGTTTTATTGTCTCTTCCATCTGCTAGTTCTTGTTCCTATTATAAAGTGCAATGGAAAAAAGTTTGTTATTGGGAAACCTTCTAGTCTGTATTTTTATTTTATTTTTCCAAAGTCCTCCTTTGGAATAAATTGGTATTATTGGAAAGAATGATGTTTAGCAGGTTTGCATTGCAGTCATGTTGCCCTTGTTGGCTTTTTTAATTGTTATTTGTTATATAGTTATCTTTATTTTGTTTATCTTGAGTTCTTTATCTAGTATCCCTTTCTAAGGCTGAACTTGGATGGTTCTCATATTGGCTCTATTTTGCGCTTATGTTATCTTTCTTTGTGGTTGTGATGTAAAATATTTGGAGACCCTTTCAAAACACCTTCTTCCAACTTATCAAAAGAAACTAATCTTAAAACTATATTCAATTGACTACATCACTATGATGTTTAGATCAATCCCAAAAAATATGTTTGTGTCATTAGAGGTAAAATCCTAAGATTTATGGTATCTCAATGAGGAATAGATGATCATTATAAAATCAAGCACATTCATGTTATGCCTTCCCCATGCAATACTAAAGATATAAAATATTTTTTAAGAAAATCTTAGGGTAATTCAAAGATTTTATAATTAAGTTGACTTTCACGGCTTATTCACTTAATATGTTACTTAAGAAATGTATCAACTTCAAGTGGAATGAGTGTTTGATAAGGCTTTTCATGAATTTAGGAAGTTCCTCCTAAACTCCTCCAAATTTATTTGTCTAATCATAATAATCCATTTAGATTATACACTTTAGCTATTCAGGTTTCCTTGGGAGCTATACTAACACAACAAGATGATAATATTTAGGGGTGTATTATTTACTACATAATCCAAACTATGATTTTAACATAAACTAGATTCACTCACATGGAAAATTTTGTTTGGCCAATTGCATGTTAAATGGTGACTTTATATATTATATCAAACTACTTATGTGATCATTTAAACAAATTATCTAAGACACTTAGTATGGTAAATGGATAACCATGATGCAAGAACTTAATCTTTGTATCATAACTCAAAAGGTAGTTAAGGCACAAGTGATCATTGATTAGGTTGTTATAGCACCTTAGCTATATACTGACATGTAAGTCCACAACTTGTAGAGAAATCCAGACTATTGTTATGATCTTTTTTTACTTCAATATGCAAAAATTGTGCATATTAAGAGTTTGATTTAGCAAACTCAAATGGAAATATTCCCATGATGCCCATACCAACATCCTAACAAAAAATTTGTAGCTATTTATGATTGGACTATCCTTATATTTATAGCTTGATCCTCCTTAATTTCTTCTTCAAAGTCTTGTATTATAGGTTGGATCTTCGCTATTTGGATAATATTGAATGTAATTAATGTAATTACCAGCTATTATGCATCTTCTACAAATATATTCCTTTGGAAGTGCTTTGAACTCATGATACATATCCCATTATTGAGTGGATAATGTTGAAATTAATGACCTTTCACTTCTCACTTCCTACAAAGATAGTCTCTTAGTGGTGTCCTAAGCACTAAAGAGATGCTTCTAATATCCATATATCTCACATTTAAATGGAATTTATATGTAAATCGAAATCCTTACTAATTAAAACAAACACGCAGAAAAAAAAATATATATGAAAAGAAAATTTCTTTAAAAAATAAATAATGAATATTGGTCTTATTTACCCTTTTCAATCCTCATCTCATTTTTAAAAGAAATTCTTGCATATTTTTGTTTTCTTATTCTCTTGAAATAGAAGGAAGAGGCACCAAAATTTTATTATTGTGAGTACAATAGGAAGGAATTAAGAACTTGGAATGCAATTTTCTTCTTCGCCACCATAAATATCAAATCCTAGTTTATACTCTACCAATTATTGTGAGTACAAGAGGAAGGACTTTAGAACTTGGGATGCATTTTTCTTCTTTGCCACTATAAATATCAAATCTTGGTTCATACTCCTCTCCCATTGGTATCTCAAAAAAATAGAATTGGGCTCAAGATCTATATTTTTTATTAGATAGACGAAATGGGTTTTGAAAGGGACCCCAAACCTTATACAAGAGTGGATCAGTAAACCTTCCAGAAGCAAGGAAGATATGAGTAAAGGACCAGCCTAAAAAAATTCAAAGATCCAAGACCCAAAGAAACTTCAAACAACCATAAAGAAACAAAACACCCCATAACTAAAACTATCCACAGACAAAAGAGAGACTATCAAAAACTAAGATCATAGATAAAAAAGATCCCACGTAGATCATATAGAAACAAAGTCCCATGCATGGGATAAAACCAATCTATAGATGCAGAGTTCAACAACACTCCATGAGGGTGCAGGATTTAATACTCCACATCATAAATGATCTATGTATCACAATCCTTTCTTCCCAATGATGATATTCTCTCTATTTCATTATGCCATAAAAAATAATTTGATGTTCCCTTGTTCTTGAGTAATTATTATCACCAAAAAATAGAGCATACGTCTCCCAATATAACCATATGAACTCCACACTTATGACTTTGATAAAATTAATTTTGCCAATATTTAACACTTTCTTAATGCTTCGAAATTGGCCACCCACTAACCCCCATGAAGGACCTTTTATTGTGATTACTAAATCTATCCACCTAGTCTTGTACCACAAATTGCTGACATTCAAGTTGAAAGCATGAAATTTAGACCATTTCAAATTTAAAATGTGGTGGCACCTTGAGTTCAAATACCTGCAACCAGTGACCCTATCCACAAAGGTCCAACTGACGTATTCCAAGGGTAGAAAGAAGAGAAAATTATGTTCTTGCAATATCATTATCTAAATGATTTAATCTGATAGGAAATTCTTCCCACCAAAGTTTTGTAAGTATGCGGATCGATTTCCTTCCCTATAAACATGGTTAAAAAGAATAGAATCAAGTGTTTGAATTTGACTTAGGGCTTCGGCTAACTCATTTGTGATTGACCAAGAAGGGGTTTGATAGCCTTTGAGCATGTTTATGATATTAAGGGAGTCCCCTTCAAAAATAATCTTCCTACCAAACACAGAATCTAGGAGAGAGACCCCAAGGTAGAGAGCACGCACCTCAAAAAAGTGACTAATATGAAAATCCAGGTTCTTTGTGTAGGCCACCAAAATCCTCCCATCAGAGTCCCTAAACAAACTGCCAGCACCAACCAGACTAGGTTTACCCTTAAAGGTTCCATAAAAATTGAGTTTTAACCATCTAAGAGGAGGAGGCTTCCAAATGGTTTCAAACCTAGAAGAGACTTCAGGGCTCATATTGGGAGTGGTGTTAGCTCTAAAACCAAGGGCTGAATCCATATAAAGCTCTCTGGTAAGGGTGAATTTATCTAACAAAAGAACATCAACATTCTCAACAGTGGCCACCATAGTGACCATCTCAATAGGGTGAGAAACATTTTTAAAGGCTCAAGAATTATGCTTCTTCCAGATGCATCACCAAACATGAGGTAAACCAAAATATCATAAAGCACGGAGGTGAGAAGATGAAAATAGAAAATGCCAATGGACAATCAAGTCATACAAATCCCTAGGAAATATCCAGTTCACACCAATAGAACAAAGAAACTAGGAGAGAATAGATCGAGAGAAGGGGCAGACAAAAAATAGGTGAGGGGATTCTTCAGTACAACCACACAAATAGAATCTATTCGAGAAGAATAAACATCTCTTCTATAGATTATCCAACATTAGACACTTGCCTTGGACCGCTAACCAATAAAAACATTTACCTTGGGAATAAGACCCCTCATCCAAATATTATGAGCAGGGAACCAAGGATCAAAAGATAACTTTAAAATATAGTAGGACAACTTAATAGAGAAGTAGTTGTTCTTTTCAGCTCCCCACACTAGCTTATTTGGTTTATCCTAGCTAGGTATAACATTCCACTTTAGGATATCTATCGGGGCTCTAAAGGCCATTTCTTCATCCTGTGAGATCCTAGGAAAAACAAATAATTTTTAATATTTTCTACCATCATAAATGTCAATGAAATCACATACCTTCATACCAAAAGCTTGGTTTGTCAATGGTTGCACCAAGATTAAGTTTAGATACAAATATAAATGTTGGTCGGTTTCCCATTTATCTTTTCAAAAGTTAATACACTGATCATTTCTCGACATCCATCTTTCTACTTTTTAAATGTTAGCACAAATTTGAACAATACTTCACCAGAATGCCAAACCTTGAGAAGGGGTGGGATCCAAGAGGAAATCACCAGCATTGCCTAGATACTTGGTTGATAGGATTCTAACCCAATTAACATCCTCTGTTTGAATCAATCTCCAACTCTATTTAGAAATAAGTACCTTGTTTAAAGTTTTCATCCTTCTCAAACCTAAACCACCCATCTCCTTTCCACTACACACTTGATCCCAAGCCACCATAGGGAATTTCTTCTTCTCATTAGGGTCGAACTAGAGGAAATATCTCTAAATTTGCTTAATTTTTCGAAGAATATTTCTTGGAATCCTAAAAAGAGAGAGAAAGTAAACTGGAATGCTCTGCAGGGTATACTTAACCAGCATGATTTTTCCTGCTTGGCTCAAAAGGGTCCCTTTCTAGCTCATCAACTTTTTTTGGACTCTTTCCACAATCAGTTCCCAAAGATATGATTTGATACCACTTTTGAATAATGGCAATCCCAAATACACCAAAGGAAGGAAGTCAATTTTACATTACAAAATCTCAGCAATTCTCCTCTACCTACCAAGGGGAGTATTGAGGAAAAATAATTTGCTTTTTCTCAAAATCACTTTTTGCCCAACCTCTCTTTCATAGTCTAGGAGGATACCTTTAACATATTTGGCTTGAGGAATAGATAAAAGATAACAATGTATCATCAGTGAATTGGTGATGCGATATCAAGGTGATGGTATAAGTGGGTTTGATGCCTTCAATGATAGAATACATCTTCAGGATTCTTCCTAGTGACTTGACTAGTAAAATAAAAATATACAAAGAAGTAGGTTCCCCCTGGCAAATACCGTTGTAACTGTTGAAGTATCCCCTTGGTGAACCATTGATGATAACTGCATTTGTCTTGGAAATACAAGCCCTAATCAAATTAATCTAGCTTGCCCTAAAATCAAACTTCCCTAGAACTCTGAATAGAAAAACCCATGAGACCCTATCATAAGCTTTGTTCATGTCGACCTTGAGGAAGGTCCCTGATCTTTTGCTTCTATCCATTGAGTGGATAAGATCATGCATTGTGATGAATCCATCCAAAAAATTTCTACCCACTAGAAAGCCACTTTGGGGATGGTCAATTAAAGCTAGTAGGCAAACTGAGTCTATTAGCCAAGGTTTTAGTAAGAATCTTAAAAATTGTAATGCAAATACTGATGGGTCTAAAATCTGAAGTCTTTAGCACCCACTGACTTAGAAATAAGAACTAAAAATGTATATTCTAAATAATAATGAATGAAATGATACTTCTAAATTTCTCTCATAGCTAAGCAGATATCCCTACTAACAATATACCAAAAATTTAGAAATAAAATGGGAGGCAAGTCATCCTCCCAGGGGCTTTCAAGCCTCCCATGGAGAAAACTACAGCTCTAATTTCATCATCCTTGAAGAGAGCACAAAGGGCTTCATTCATGTCTTTTGAAACTAGGGAGGGGATGTTCTATAAAATCCTATCTTTCACTTGTTGGTCCCTGACATTTCTCAAGAAGAGGAAGGATTTGAAAAATACCATCGCTTTGTCTCTAATTTCATTAATGCTCTTCATTCTTTCACCATTTAGTTTTAGGACATCTCTAATTCTAATATAGCCTCTATGCCTTAAGGTGGACATGTAGAAAAACTTCTATCACCTTCATGCAACCAGAGGAATCTTGAATTTTTGCGCAACAAGATCTCTTCTTCAACAAGAATATTATGCAAGTATGTTAAGATTTTTTTTTCTTTCAATATATCCCCTTTCATGATCTCACCAGACTCCATGGTAGATTCAAAATACTTTAACTGAATTGCTAATTCCTTCTTCTTTACAAACACATTTCCAAAAATGCACTTATTCCAAATCTTAAGATTATCCTTAATAAATTTGAGCTTGGAAGCTACTTGAGAGATAGGACGGCGTGAGAAATCCCTTGACCACTAGTCTTGAATTGGATTCTAAATCCTAATGCTACAACCACATAGCCTCAAACCTAAAGGGTTTGGAGAAGAAGCTGACATTCTAGATTCTTTCGAACACTAGAGGATTATGATCAGAGCCCACTTTTTAAAGGGATCAAAGGGATGCATCTACAAAAAGGGGAAGACCTTCCTTGGAGACCAAGACCCTATCCAGTCTACACTGAATATTTTGATTACCTAAACACCTATTGCTCTAAGTATATTTTTATCCCTTCAAATCTAGGTCCATAAGTTCCTGACTGTTAATAAATAGGATGAATTCCTCCATGCTTTTTGAGTCATAATTGCTACTACCCTTTTTTTTGAAGGGTATATGGGGGTGTTGAAATCCCCAACCAAGATCCAAGTTTCCCCTTTAAATATGTCCCTCATAGAGCTCAAAAAATCCCACAAGAGAGTCTTGTTGGGGCCCATATTAGGAGCATAAATATTAGACATAATCCACTTATATCCTGAGTCTTTACAACAAAAAATAATATTTATCACTCTATCAAAAATTAGGAGGATTGAGCCATGCAATTTCTCTGGGTTCCACAAACTCAATAGACCCCCAAAAGTTCCATTGGAAGAGTTTGTTGCAAAACCCACCTCCTTCCAAACTATCTTTTTAATTGCCTCAGCATTAGAAATATCCATCAAAATGAGTGAAGAGTATATTTAAAAGATGTGCTAGAATAGCATACAAGAAGGTTCGGTTTAGGCTAATTTTTTTAAATATTAAATTTCTCATTTCAATCAGATGACAAAGCTACTAACAAACAACATATAACAGTTTCTAATTTTGAAAAAAAAATTATATATATATATATATATATAGTTTGGAGTATAAAAATTGACTTGCTAGATAGATTCATATAATAATATTTGACATATTTTTCAACAAATGTTAAAAATACTTTCAAAATAATAAAATAAATTTATACAATAAAAAACATTAAATTGAAAGTTGTAAGCTTACTGTAGTGGTAAGGGTTTTCGCCTCTCTTTGAGAGGTCCAAGGTTCAAACCCCACTCAATATAACGGAACCATGTCCCCTCATAAAAACATGTGTAAACTCATTAAAAATAAAAAATTAAATTTAAATAATCAAATGTAAAAATAAATGGTATGTCAATTCATAAAAATAAAAATAAAAAATTAATTATTTTTTATTTGCTTTTAACTTTATTTTTTTTATTTTATTTTTTAAACATTTTATGAACTGTTTTTTTTGGTATATTGATTGAGACGTGGGTTTTGAAAGGGTCCCCAAAACCTTGTTACAAAAGTATCAACACTACAACAACAGCAGTGAACCAGCCCAGAGGCTTACAAACTTAACAAAAAGGAACATACCCATAGGGGGGAAACAACAAAAAAGAAAGGTGAAAAAACAACCAACAACCAGTGGACCCGATAGTCCCTAAAAACAAAGGATTAAAAATACCTATCATTAGAGAAATTATGGGTATAAATAGCAGAGAGGGAATGGGGAAACTCATTATTCCAGATCATCAGATTTTCCACGATGGTATCTAGATTGGCAAGAAAATTCGCTACTTTGTTGACCTCTTTGAAGACATGTTGAACATTGGATTCAGGGAGCTTATGGAGAAGTCTTTTGGCTTCTGAAATTATGTTATTAACTTTCCATGCAGGTGTATTCTCTTTTTTAGATAGTTGATCACGTTCAGGTAATCTCCTTCTACGGTGAGGCTACACTAGAAGTTTTGAACGATGATTAGACCTCGAAGGAGGGATTTACCTTCGGCAACATGGTTGGTCTAGGTGCCAAATTTCTCAGCATAAGCAATAATTAATCTATCATTGTAATCTCAAAGTTGAGTTTAAGCCAGCCTTCAAGAGGAGGGCTCCACTTGGCGTTGGCTCTGCTGTTGACTTGGGTTGAGCACACAGTGAGGTGACTCGGTGAGGAATCAAGTTGAAAGAGGCAACAATAGATACCTCAACTCCAGTATTAGGGGCATTAATATAGGGGATGAGTTAGGCATTTTCTATGGTGAAACATAGGACTTTAATGCTAATAGAAGTAGGGTCTTTGGATAAGTTGGAGAATGCTCTGCTATTGCACTCAAGCCAAACTTTCCATAGGAAATGATGGAGGCACATGGACCACAAGGATTTGAGCCTAATATTACGGAAGGGATTAGGCCATTGGATGAAAAAATCAAGGAGGAAATTAGGATGAACCCACGCCAAGCTGAAAGTGCTTAAAAGGAAATTAAGGACATCTGATGAGAAATTGCATTCAATGAATAGGTGGTTGGTTTAATCCCAATTAAAAATATAAAGGTAGCAATAGTTGGGGATGGTGAGACCATGTTTAGCAAGGTTTTCAATTGTGAGTATTTTATTTTGAGTGGTGAGCCAAGAAAAGAATCCAAATTTAGGGATAAGACTCCTCTGCCAAATGAGATTAAGAGGGATAGGACTTGGGTGAGGAATTTTTTGCAGCAAGTAGGTGGTTTTGATAGTAAATAAGTTGCTATCACACTCTTTATATAATATTTGATCAAGAGGACGATTAAAAGGAATGATATAGAAATTGAGCACACGGGCCAAAGAATCAACAACTTGGTCAAACTAAAAATTGGTGATAGCAAGGGCGAAAGGTTTCCATGAGGGGGAACCATGGTCATACGACATTAAATTAGCAACATTGCTCCCAAATAAATGATCATTCAGAGGCTTGATGCTGGCGAGGACAAGGTTATCGATGAGGGGATGATCACAGGCCCAGGGGTCCTTCCAGAAGTTGATGGTTAAGCCATCACCAAGCTACCATATGAAACCCTATTTAATGATAGGTTTGGATTGGATAATAGAGTTCCAAAAGATAGATCCATGATGAGATATTCTTCCATCCATGAAGTTGTGATGTTGAAGATATTTTCTTTTTGCAATGGACACCCATTCCACATCAACATTGGTGAAAATTTTCTAGGCCTATTTTGCAATAAGGACCATGTTCATCTTATTGACTCTTCTGAAACCAAGGCCTCCTTGGACTTTGGTGGTGTATACTTTATCCTAAGAAATAAGATGGAACCTTCGAGCATTTTCAAGTCCTGACCAAAGGAATTTTTTTTAAATTGTTCAATTTTGGAACAGACAACTATTGAAGCTTTGAAGATAGATAAAAATTACACCGAAATGCTCTAGAGGTAGGCTAAGACTAAGGTGGCTTTGGCTTCTTGGCTGAGGAGGGCTCATTTCCACCTGGTAAGTCTTTTTTGGAGTCTTTCAAGGACATTGTTCCACATGGAGACTTTGGGTTTACCCACAAAAAGGGGAAGGCCAAGATACAAAGAAGGTAGATCAGCTATGATGCACTAAAGGACGCTAGAAATTTTAGCTTAGTGCGATAGAGGAGCCTTTGGGAAGTAGGTCTTGCTTTTAATGTAGTTAATTTTTTGGCCTGTTGGATCTTCGTAAAGGTTGAGGATAGATTTAATGTTTTTTGCTTCAACCATAGATGTAGAGTTAGCAAGAATGGTGTCATTAATGAATTGTTGGTGAGTGACTGGACTCAAGGTGGAGGTAGCATGAATTCTAAAAATAGCACCATAGGTACAGGCCACTTAAAGGAATTGACCTAGGTATTTAGAAATAATGATGAACAACATGGGAGATAGGGGATCACCTTGTATTAATCCTCTAGTACTTGGGAAATAACCAATAGCAGACCCATTAACTAGAATGGAGAACCAAGTAGAAGTGATGCAGGCTTTGATGAGTTTAATCCAGTTAGGGTGGAAGATAAATTTTTGAAGGATAGCAAAGAGGAAGTTCCAGGAAACTCTATCAAATTCTTTATTCATGTCCAACTTGAGGAAAAAACTATATTTTTTACTCTGTAAGCTGAGTGCATGGTTTCATGAATGGTAATGACCTCATCAATAATGACTCTCCCTTGAACAGTGCTCCATTGACAAGGGTCAATGATGGAGGGGAGGATTTCCTTCAATCTATTGGCTAGGGTCTTGGTTAGAATTTTATAGATCACATTGCATAGGTTGATGGGCCTAAAATCATACATTGATCTATAAACAACACTTTTGGGGACCAAATCAAGTAAAGTGGAGTTCACATCCCTGGAAATAAATTTGGACTACTAAATATCCTTGATAGCATTGCACACATCATTGCTAAGAATATCCCAAAAAGTTTGGAAAATTTTGGGGGAAAAGCTATTGGGACCTGGGCTTTGTCAGGTTGCATGGAGAAGAGAGCCTACTTGATCTCGTCATTGGAGAAGGATTTTGTGAGTTGATTGTTCATTTTAGGACTAACTAGATTGGAAATGTGGTGGAGCAAGGCTTCACAGTATTGAGCAGATTAAAGGATTTGAGTACCAAGGATGGATTCAAAGTGACCAACAATTTTTTTCCTTATTTTGTGGATGCAATAAGTAATAGAGTTGTAGGTCCGAGGTGTAAACCAATTGGTTCATCCAAACCCCATAATGGGGGCGAAGGTCCAAGGTTCAAATCTTGGGCCTCGTCGGACTGAACGCTTGTCCCTTTCTTGGTGCTTTCAGCAACGTAAAAGGTTTAAAATGATTGTGGCATGGTGGTTATAGGTGCGAACTGCATGAAGATCTATGTGGTGGCTTCTAGGGTAGACAACGCAGAATACTGTGGCGGCCATAAAAGCTAGACAGCCTACCCGGATTCATGGCGGCTACCGATTCCACCATGTAAATTCAAAAAACAAAAAAAATAAGTAATAGAGTTGTCACTCTTGATAAGCTCTTTAATTTTGTTGGATATTCTATGCTTAAGGGTAGAAGCATGGAAGAACTTGGTATTTGCATCTCCCACCTTGAGCCATAGTGCTCTCGATTTTTGCCTCCTAAAAAATTCTTCCTTTACAAGAATATTATGGTAATCTGACAGTAATCTTTGTTCTTCAAATATGGTATGGGTATTATTCTATCCTTGCTGGATTTGATTTTAAATGATCTAGAGCCTCTCTTTGATTACCTGCTTATTTTCAAATATATTATCGAATACTTCTAAATTCCATACTTTAAGATTATCCTTGATGAGTCAGAGTTTCTTAGCAACTTGAACCATTGGAGGTCCTAAAAACCTTCAGCCCCACCATTATTCGATTTGGTTCCTAAGCTCCAGATGTTGAATCCATATAGCTTCAAACTGAAAGGGGGTTTTGAAGATAGGGGAACAGAGACCTTCAAGGATTAACGGAGTGTGGTCCATTCCTATTCTGGGGAGAGACTGGAGAGAAGCATATCTTAAGAGTGGAACAACCTCCTTGGACAAAAAAAATTGATCAAGCCTTAGTTGGATATGTTGACCTCTTATTCTCCTATTGATCCATGTGAACCTGATTCCCTTAAGTTGAACATCCATCAAATCGTTGCCATCAACAAAGTTGCTGAAATTTTCATAATTTTTGGGTGAGATAGCAATTCCTTCGATTTTGTTATATGGATAGAGGGGTGAGTTTAAGTCACCTACCAGAATCCATGGGTGATTGGCAAATATGGTTCTCATCTAACTTAATGTGTCCCACAGATTAACTCTTCCTTAAGGGGTATTAGGGGCATAAATATTTGACAGAATTCGAGTTGCATTGGAATCTTTTTTGAAGAGCAAGACGTTGGTAATTCTATCAAATGATGAAATAAGTCTTCCTTCAACTTTGGAAGGATTCCAAAGACATAGTATCCCACCTAATGATCCTTGTGTCAGGTTGGCAATGAACTCGCATCCCTTCCATATAATTTTAGTTGTTTTTACTGTGGCCATGTTATCAATTTTGGTTTCCTACATAATGAAGATATTTGGTTTTATTTCTTTCTTCATGGTTTCTACCAGTCTCTGCTTGGCATGACCATTAAGGCCTCTCACATTTCATGAGAGGATTTTTATTTGGAAATCATGTTTGAAGTTTTTCGCCCCCCTTTGCTTTGTTGTGAGGGAGGTTTGGTTCTCTTGGTTTCATCTTGCGCTTGAGCAAACATATCTGCAAGAAGGGTTGATTGAGTGCCATTTGTGATTTTATCTTCAATGGATTTTTTATTTTGCTCATAAATAGGGGGTCTTCCCCTCTTTTTGTTGCTTTCGAAGTCAACAACTTCCCTTTTGAAGCTTCTAGTATCTTTAGGGCTAAAGCCTTCAAGGGAAGGTAACTCATGAGGGTTGGAAGGATAAAAATGCTTGGTTGAAATTGGAATGGTAGGGTTGGGGGTGGAAGCTTTGAAAAATAGGTTTGAGGATTGATGTATGAGGGGTTTAGGGTAAGTTGCTTTGAGGAGGGGGGATTTAGGGGTGCGAGGATGGAGGGAGGTAAGGAAGGACTAGTTCCATGTTGCCAAAGGTCTTCCACTTTAGATAAGCCCATTTACGTATTGATTCCATGTTCGGTCTCCCACCAATGAATTTTCCAACTAGATACGGGGATTCCATGGAAAAATAATTGGCCATCACATTCTCAAGAAGGACCAAGTCACATCCACTAGGAACAAGAGAAACAATCTTCGACTAGGGCTAGGAATCAAATGTCCTAGGACCATTTCACACTATTTTTACAAAGGACATATGTGCTTTATTTGGATCACTTTCTCTTCCTGTGACTTTATCGGGGGGTTCATGGGACCGGACTTCATCAAAATCACCTTCAGGGGTGGATCCATCTGAATCTCCATAGGTTGCAAATCTTTCACCATAGCCTGCAACGCCTGAAGAAGTTTTCCTGCTCTCAAAAGATTCAAAATTTGATTTCACCATTCATAGAAGTTTTTCAATTTTTAGGTTTATATTAGAAGATTATTTCTTTCCTTCAAAAGAAAATTATATAGAATTGAAACAACCTCATAATTTGAAAAAAAAAAACTTAAAATAACAACCTTTTGTTTTCTTTTTTCTTTTTATTATTTACATAGAAAATAAGTATGATCCTCATATAAGATTATTTATTTCTTTTCTTTTTTAAATCAGTTATATGAAATTGAACGACCTCACCACATCATGACCACACGGTGGTATAAAAACAATGTTGGCAAGTATATACATATATCAAGATTTAAACCTTGGTTTTCTCCTTAAAAGTTGAGGAATATAACGGATTAAGTTAATGTGAATTAATTTTATTTTCCACTATAACAATTATTATGATTTCTCTATCAAGTGGTGTTTGGTATTAGCTTAACGTGTTAGATTTCTCAATATTTTTAGGAGGAAACCAAGATCAAATTTTGCCAAAAGATACATGGATAATATCCAAACCTTGTTGTAATACCACTATATGGTGATGATGTAATATAGGTGGGATCTATTTCAATTCCATAAAATCCATAAAAAAAATTATGATTTCTCTTGTATTTTTCCTATTGTTCAAGGTTTCTATTATTGAATTTCTTTAAAAACTTATGTATATATTCTTTAAAACACTTTATTATTGTTGGAAATTAATACTTTTGTATAGATTTTTAGTTTTATTTTTAAATCTCTAAATTGTTTTGTATAGATTTTTTGTTTTATTTTTAAATCCTTCAATTGTGTAAAAAAAAATGTGCAATTAGTATTCGTGGTATTTTCTCATTCGAGGAAAATAGAGTATTTTCTTTTTTTTCTTCCTTAAAATATAATTATTCACATTTTTGGATAAATATAAGATTAAAATTTTTAATTGTAATGGTTTAAAAGATATTGTTAATGTGATGGAATTATAGTTCTTATCGCTTTTTCAAATTTAAATTAAACAAAATTATTATTTAAATGGTTATCATTGAAAAGTTTATTTGAAATGAATAACTATTCAAGAGCTTGTATATAAGGTGTTAATTTATTACATTAATAAACTATTTTTTTTTGTTTATTGCATGAATAGGTTACTCTTTTCTTGTTGCCTTATATTCTAGGAGTGCATTTTTTTAAATTAAAAAAAAAAAGCAAATTTATATTAAATTAATATAAAAGCCTTTTATAATAATAAAAAAGTGGGTGGGTTAACACACCCCATGGAGAATCAAACTAACCCTCATTGATAAGGGTTAGGAAATAAAACCGCTAACAAAACACAAGTTTACTAATCATAATCATTTATGATCATTACATAAAAAAGCATATCATATGGAGTATTATGCGCTGGCTAGTAGTGTTTTTATCTTAGTTATTAATGAGCTTTAAACATGACAACATTGATATGCAAGGAAAAATACTATTTAGTTATTGACTAGTCAAATGATAGATGTTAAAATGTTAAGTTGGATCCCATACTTATGAGAAGAGGTTGTATAGGCATGTAGATTACAGGGTAAATAAATTGTAGGTGCGAGAAGAGGTTGTATAGGCATGTAGATTATAGGGTAAATAAATTGTAGGTGCAAGGTGAAGTATATATAGATATCTTAAGTATATATTAAGAGTATTTTTATGTTTATAAAATGCATTTATATTTTATTGGTATTTTTTAATAAAATTTATTTGTGGCTTTTATTGGAGGTCACTCCCATCAAAATACCATAATATTAAATTTGTTGTTAGGTTAAAGTTTAAACTGTATTCAACTTGTCCTTTTATAATATATATTTTTTTATTTCTTTTTTATCAAATATATTATTCATCTTTCTTAAAGTGCTATGTTGCCACAATTAGTTCTTTGACATTATTTTTATTAAGAGATAAAATCTTAATTGGGTATGCTAACCATTGTTATATTATTTGATGTGATGTAATCATTAGAGGATGATTGATTATTTCACCTTATGTGAAATTGGATAGTCACATTACTCATGAGAAGAATGAGAAGATGAAAATATAGGGTTGAAAGTGAAACACCAAAAAGTCTTCTAAAACAAAGAGATACATTAATGTGTAAGAATGTATGTTGTATGCAAGTTTAGGGGAAAAATATTGATGGAAATATGAAATATATTGTGATTAATAGTGTTTCTTATGTTTCCCTTATTTTTTAACATCTGGTATCAGAGCCAAGTTAATTTCTATGAGGAGAGTCTATGACAAGGGTTGTGTTGTAAGGGGTAATTATCACCATCCAATGGCATGCCCTATATCGAAGGCCTCAAGTAATGGGAGAAATTCTTCCTTTGGTTTGAGATTCATTATCTACAAAATCCACAAGCTTCTACTCAATTCTAGTTGTAATGGGTCCATGCATGCTAAGCATTTAAAGTTTGATGGTATTCCTTAGTGATTCAATGACACACATCCAATGATAAACAAAATGTGCATCCATCTGAATACTTTGGAGCATTAGATTCTTGTCTTGAAAGAACATGTTGGAGGTATTAAATTATTTGTACCATTGTAAATTTTAGATTAGGAGTGTGTTTTATCAATAGTATATGTCAAGTTGTGAAGAGTGTTTATGTATCATGTAATCAAATGTGAGTTATGAGTGAAAGGTGTCATGTATGTAAGTGTGAGTTATGATTGAAAGGTTTCATGTGTGTAAGTTAAGGATCATAAGTATGATGTGTCAATATTAGAAGTAGGAAGTTATGTAATCATGAGAGACTTTGTCATTATATAATGCATATGAAAGGTTGCATCTCCCATGAGTTTAAGGAGAGAAAAATTCAGATGTATTGAAGAGTCTCATGTAAGGTTATATATTGATGATTCTCAATATATAAGAAAATTTAGATTATTATTAATAAAGATTTTATTTTGTGCAACATTGGTGTTATTGAATGAGATAATATATGTTTGATTATACGATCTTATGAACTATAGACCTGTGATATTTGGACTCATCTACTAACAATGGTATCACAACCACTTCAATAAGTCATATCTAGGGTGGAGAGAGAGAGGAAGAAAACCTTCAATAGCACATTTTAAAAATTTTGGATGCAAAGCATACATGCATATTTCAAAGCATACAAGAACAAAACTAAATATAAAAACCATGTGTGGCATATTTCTTGGATATTGTGATGATTGAAAAGGATATAGAATAATTGATCAAATCACAAAAAAAATCTATGTGAGCAGACAAGTGGGTTTTGATGAAGAAAAAAAAACTCTTGTTGAACTCCCAAATATCAATACAGGTCCTATTCTAAATATTCTATCAGATATAGAAGACTCTACAAGTGAAGAATCAAAACAAAAAATATTTAATGAACAAGTTGAAAACTTAGATTTCATAACCTCTACATAAATAAAAGAGGCAAAATGGTATATAAATACACTTAAGGACTCAAAGCTAGAAAATTTGTCAAATCTTACTACTACAAGACCTCAAACTCGTAGTATGACAAGAACAAATATGGGGCTAATGAGTTCAATAATAGAACCCACAACTACACAAGATTCCATAAGACAACCAGAATGGAATACAACCATGGAATCATAATATGCAGCACTCATGAAGAACAAAAATTGGGATTTGGTTTATCTACCAAAAGAAAAAAAGACAATGTGATGTAAATGGTTCTACAAGATAAAATAAAAGGTAGATGGATCTCTTGACAAGTATAATATATGATTAGTTGAAAAAGGTTATCATCAAATAGAAGGAATTGACTATGAAGAAACACTTGCACCTACAACAAATATGACTACTATACTTACAATTTATGCATTAGCAGCTTGATTTGGTTGGAAAGTAAACCAAAATGATGTAAAGAGTGCATTTATTAATGGTGATCTTAAAGAAGAAGTTTATATGACTCAACCAGAAGGTGTTTTTGTTAAGATACAGGTTTAAAAGGTTTGCAAGTTAAAAGAATCATTATATGGTTTAAAACAAGCTCCTAGAGCATGGTACATTACCATTAATGATCATCTACTATGACACAATTTCAAAAATAGTACATCAGATTCAAATCTTTATATAAAAAATTTTGGATCTGAGATAATAATTCTTGTAGTATATGTTGATGATCTAGTAATCACAAGAAGCTCAAAAATGCTAATAGATAGTGTAAAAAGTGATTTGGAAAAAGATTTTGAGATGACAAATTTGGGGCTTCTACTATATTTTCTTGAACTAAATGATTGTCAAAAATAAAATAAAACCACAATAACCCAAAAAAAGTATGAAAAATCATTACTTGAAAAATATATAATGACAAAATGCAAACCTAAAGATACTCCAATGGAACAAGGACTACAATTATCAAGATATGATGAGTCATTACAAGTTTTAGCTACTATGTATTGCCAACTAATTGAAAGTCTTCTATATTTAACAAATACTAGACTTGATATTGTCTTTGTTGTAAATTTTCTCTCTAGATTTATGCAATATCCTAGAGAAATTCATTGGAAAGACACAAAGAGAATAGTATAACATATCAGTAAAACCACATAATATGGCCTCAAATATAAAAAAAAAATGATAATTTTTACCTATAGGAATATTTTTATTTTGACTATGTTAGATAAATATATGACAAGGAATCATCATCAGGCTATGTATTTCATCTTGGATTAGAACCTCTTTCATGGTATAGTAAAAATCAACATGCGGTAGCCCTCTCATCAACATAAGCGGAGTATCGTTCAACAAGAGATGTTATATGTGAAGCACTTTTGTTACAATGCATTCTACCATATATGGAAATCAAAAGAACTTCTACAATACTAAACTATGATAATCAAAGAGTTCAAAAAATAATCAAAAAACTTGTGTTTCATGAAAGGACAAAATACATTGAAGCTCAATGTCATTTTATTGGAGATCATGTTCTAGACCACTATATTCAAATAAAATATATTCCTACTAAATATCAACTTGTGGATATTTTCACAAAAGCACTTGGAAGAAACAAATATAAGATATTTCAAAGTCATCTTTGTACATCAAAAGATATTCGTACCAAATACTGTGATACGCGACTATATTAGGAGTGTGTTTCGTCAATAGTATATTTCAAGTTGTGAAGTTTTTTTATGTATCATGTAATCAAGGGTGATTTATGAGTGAAAGGTGTCACGTGTGAAAGTATGAGTTATGAGTTAAAGGTGGCATGTATGTAAGTGTGAGTTATGAGTGAAAAGTGTTATGTGTAAGTGAAGAGTCATGAGTGTGATGTATCAAGATAGAAGTAGGAATTTATGCACTCATGAGAGACTTTGTCATTATGTCATAGAGGCATATGAAAGGTTTGCATCTTTTGTGAGTTTAAGGAGAGTAGCAAGTAAGGTTATATATTGATGACAAAGCTCTATGCTATGTAAGAAATTTTGGATTATTATTAATAAAGCTTTTACTTTGTGCAACATTGGTATTATTGAATGAGATGATATATGTTTGATTATACGATCTTGTGAACTATAGACATGTGATATTTGGGCTCATTTGCCAACAGAGCAAAGCATGAAGAGAATTTTTTAATATCCCATCCTATTCTACCTAATCCAATACCTATGCCCAAATCCATATTTTTGTGTCCAAACAAAAACAAAATATTCTACCTGAGCCTTGGTTGGAAGATGAGCGAAACACTCATTTAGAGTCTAAACAACATTTGATTGGCAAACATTTTGAGACAATTGATGCAAAAGAGAAAAATGCTCATTTGGAGATAAAATAATGCTTAAGTTGATAGGAATTTCAACACAATTGATAAAGGTTTGGCAAGTAGTTCTAGTTAGTTGCACAACGGTCAATATGAGGTACAATATCATTTAAAAGCAATTGCCTTCAATTTTATGTCATAACTTGCATGGTGGGGAATTGGAATTTACAAGAAAATATATCCTTTGAAAAGGGTTTGTAGGATCAACTCTCATTAGGGACATATTTTAAAAAGAAAAGCTTGCTATCTTAAAATATTTTACTATTGCAAGTATTTTTTTTATAGTTATACTTTTTTAAGGGATGAAGAAATGTTTTATATTAGTTATAGAGAAATATTTTGTAATATAGAAGATAATAATTTGTTAGAGATGCGTTTATGGAGTTAAAAGTTGTATTGGTATATTTTATATTTAAGGGGATAAATATTTGAAAGAAAATTAGGGGTAAAATCCTAAGATTTATGGTATCTCAATGAGGAATATGTGTATATCATTATAAAATAAAGGGCATTCATGCTATGCCTTCCCCATGCATTACTAAAGAGAAAAATATTTTTTTAGAAAATCTTGGGGTAATTCAAAGATTTTCTAATTGAGTTGACTTTCAAGGTCTTATCCCCTTAATAAGTTACTTAATATACGTATAGAATTCAAGTGGAATGAGGGTTTGATAAGGATTTTCATAAATTTAGAAAGTTCCTTCTAAACTCCTTCAAACTTATTTGTCCAATCATAATAATCCATTTAGATTATACACTCTAGCTATTCAGGTATCCTTATGAGTTGTACTAACACAACAAAATGAAAAGATATGGAAGTGTATTATTTACTACATGAGCCAAACAATTATTTTAACATAAACTAGATACACTCATATGGAAAAATTTGTTTGTCCATGTCCATTGCATGTGAAATGTTTGACTTTATATATTATATCAAACTACTTGTATGATCATTTAAACAAATCAATTAAGATACTCAATATGGTAAATGAATGACCATGATGCAAGATTTTGATCTTTGTATCATAACTCAAAAAGGTAGTTAGGGCACAAGTGATCATTGATTAGGTTGTTACATCACCTTATCTATATATTGACATGTAAATCCAAAACTTGTAGAGAAATGCAGCCTTTTGTTATGACCTTGTTTTATTTATATATGTAAAATATGCACACATTAAGAGTTTGGTCTACAAACTCTAATGGAAACATTTCCATGATGCCCATACCAACAACATAACAAAAAATTTGAAGCTATTTATTATTGGACTTTCTTTCTATTTATGGTTTGATCCTTCTTCGATTCTTCTTCGAAGCCTTGTATTAAAGGTTGGATCTCTATTAGTAGGGTAATATTGAACGTAATGACTAACTATTCTTCATATTCTACAAATATATTCCTTTGGTGGTGGTTTGAACTCATGATACACAATTCCATTATTGAGTGGACAATTTTAAAAGTAATGACCTTTCACTTTGTATTCCTACAAAGATATCCTAGCAGTGGTGTCTTAAGCAGTAAAGAGTTGCTTCCAGTATCCATATACCTGACATTTAAATGGAATTTATACGTAAGTCAAAATGCTTTACAATTAAAACAGACACACAAAATAAGATAAGAAAATACATAAAAAGAAAAATTCTAAAATTAATAATAATAAATATTGGTCTCACTTACCTTTTCCAACCCTCATCTAATTTTTTAAGAAATACCTGTAGTCTTTTATTTTCTTCTTCTTTTGAAATAGGAGGAAGAGGCACTAGAATCTTATTATTGTAAGTACAAGAGGAAGGACTCTTAGAACTTGGGATGCAGTTTTCTTCTTTGTCACCATAAATATCAAAACTTGGTTCATACTCCTCGTCTTCAATTGATATCTCAAAAAATTGGAATTGGGCTCAAGCCTTGTATTAGAATGAGTGAAGGCAAGAGTATACTTAAATAAGTTCTATAATTTCTTAACAAAGCTATTAACAAGCGACATATAGTTTAGAATTTTGAAAAAACTTTCTTATATATAAATAGGAAGCATAAAAATGGATCTACTAGATATATTCATATAATATTATTGGACATATTTTTCACCAAATGTTATAAATATACTTTCAAAATAATAAAATAAATTCATACAATTAAAAAACAGTAAATTAAATTGATCAAATGTAAAAATAAATGCCATGTCATTTCTTACAAAAAAAAATCTTAAAATAATAAATAACTCTTGATTTACTTACAATTTTGTTTTATTTTTTATTTTTTACAATTTTTCTCTGTTTAACATAAAAATAATAATGAGTTGATTTGTTCCTTATCTTTTAAGAATATTTTTCATTTAATTGGTTATATAGAATTGAAACAGGTCCCACAATAAAAAAGAATTCAATTGTTGGGACATATGGACGATGTAGGCTATATAACTCAATGTGACAAAGTTGATGTAAAATGAAAAGGAAAACCCTTTCAAAACCCTTCTTTTAAAAATAAATAAATAAACCTTAAAATACTAAATAACTTTTTATTCACTTTTAACTCTCTTTTTTTTATTTTCTTTTTCTTATTTAACATAAAATATAATTATGACTTGGTAAACCCTAGGTACAGTCAAGCGATGGAACAAAGTGATAAATTTGGCTCCAGTCTTTACAAAAGGGGTGTAAATACTAGGTGTAGTCAAGCGATGGAACAAAGCGATAAATTTGGCTACAGTCTTCATGAAAGAGATGCAAACCCTAGGTGTAGTCAAGCGTTGAAGGAAGAGGGTTGTTCGTAGACCATATCTTCAGTCTGTGAGAAAGCCTCTTCGGTCAGAAGAAATATCTCTTAGGTATATTTGGGTTCATGGGTGGATGAACCTTTACCCTCTATCAAGATTTTAGAGGATGAATTTGGGTTGGATCTGATTGATCATGAAGCCCAAATAATTATCTACAAACTCAAGGACAAAATACTAGGCCTAAAGGAGCTCAAAGGATACATTAAAGATTGGTGGACCAATACAGAATTCCAAGTAACTCTCCTACCCAAAAAAAATGTTTCCTTTTCTAATTTAGTAGATAGAGATAGGGTAATGGATTATAGATATAATTGGTTTTTCAGACAAAGAGGTGTCTATATAAGACCTTGGACTCCTAGTTTCAATCCCTTTATAGAAGAAGTTAATGGCTTCCCAATTTGGGTGAATCTTTATGCTCTCCCTATGGAGTTTTGGGGAGAGAAGATATTCACCAAAATTGATAATGCCATTGGTATATTCCATTATATAGATGCCCAAACAAAGAAAAAATTGTCTAGTAAAATTAATATGAGTAAAGCAAGATTGGTTGTTTGGATGGATATTTCAGTTCTTAGGCCTCAATCCATTACTATCTCCTCAAGCAAAGGGAAATGGATCTAAAATATTGACTATGAAAACTTCTCCCTAAGATATTATGATTGTCAACAATATGGCCACTTGAACAAGTGATGCTCGTTCATCCGATCATGCTTTGATTCCTCCTTGGTGGAGGAGAAGGCCCTGCATGCGAATGATTTGAAATCTTCAAATGTCCTAGTTCAAAATAAATAATCTCATACTCTAGATGCACCAATTGTCCAACAGGAATCATGCAAGCAACATAAGACTCAACCCTAAAAGGATAATTTGAAGCATATCATTGATAAAATCCAAATGGTTACTAAAGACCATCCACATAGTTCCATGGAAAATATTAGCATCTCAAATGGTATTCTTGAAGCTAATTACGAAACAACTAGTGACAGTTAATTTTTTGAAAACAAAGATCCTAAAAAATGTGTTACAACTAGATATTACCTCAAGAGCTTGAAGTGCAAAAATGCATTCTTAGATCTTGCCACTCTAAAGGAGGAAGAACCTCTGCTATAGAAAAATAATAATCAAACCAATTTCATCTTTAATGAATGACTATTATGTTTTTTTTTCCTTCTATCTATTGGATTTATGTGTCATGTAAGGGTTGTTCTTGTTGTTAGTTCCTAAAAAAAAGTTGAATATAGAAACTTAGCAGTTTGAGGAAGATTGAGAATATCTTTGATAGAAATTCAAGTATGTGTATGCTTTAATTAACTTGTTAGAAATATAATGAGAGCAATGTAATGTTATGATTTTTGTAATGGCAGTGGCCCCCAATAGAAGCCACACATAGCTTATTCAAAAATATATATAATTATGACCTGATTTGTCCCTTATCATATAAGATTATTTTTTTATTTTTTTTACCTTTTTAAATCAGTTATATGGAATTAAAATAGGTCCCCCTCCACCCTACCAGTATTACATCATGATCATATGGTGGTATTACAATAATGTGCACCAATATGAACGCTTTAGAGCCTTGAATGCTTATCTCAAAAGAACAAAGCATGAAGAGCATTTTTTAAAATCCCCTATCCTATTCTACCTGAACCCATACCTGTACCTAGATTCATATTCCTATGTCCAAATAAAAATAAAATATTCTACCTATAGCCCTAGTTGGAAGGTGGGAAAAATACTCATTTATAGTAAAATATATGATTGACAAACTTTTGAGACAACTGATGTAGGAGAGTGAAATGCTCATTTGGAGGTAGAGCAATAATCGAATTGATGGGAATTTCAATACAGTTGATATAGGTTTGGCAAGTATCCCAAGTTAGCTTTATAGTGGTCAATACGAGGTACATGTCATTTAAAATCAATTGTGTTCAATTATATGTCATAACTTGCATGGTGGGTATTTGGCATTTGCAAGAAAAAATAAGTCTTTTGGAAAGAGGTTGCGGATCAATTCTCATTAGGGATATATTTTAAAAGGAAAGCTTGTTATCTTAAGATATTTTATTATTGCAAGTATTTTTTTATAGTTATATTTTTTAAGGGAAAAGGAAAATTATTTTATTAACTCTATAAAAATATTATGTAAGATAGAAGATAGTGATAGAGATGCATATAGGGAGTTAAAAGGTGTGTATGTGCATTTTACTTTTAAAGTGAAAAATATTTGAAATAAAATTGAAAGTTTTTGAGGTTGAGTTGTATAGTTTATAGTGAATAGTTTTTGCAAAGAGAATCGACATTGACTAATACTTTATTATTCAAATAAATTTTGCATACAAAAATCAAAATATGTGCTTTGCACAATCGTAGCATTTAGTATAAACAATACCTCTAACTTGTGTTTATAGGTAACGTTATCACATTATGTTACTGCATCTAAAGCCTAATATAGTTTTCATAACGATGTTTGGGCATTGACCCTATAAATCATTGGGGAGGAATAAGAATCCATTTTTGTGATCTTTTGTTTCACTATGTTTTTTACCACATTTGTTACTATCGTTAGACATAAATTTTGAAATTGAAAAAATTGAAGTATATAAGAAAGTTACGCCCATGTATGAGGATTTATATAGGTGTCATTGATAGAAAAAATATTTGTTAATAATACCTCAGTACCGTGTACCACTCTCTTTTACATTCCTTAAGGTCTCTCTCATGTACGACTATGTATCGAGAGGACTAGTTTATTCTATGTATCATCAAATATATAGGAAGAGCAAGTACATCAAAATATTTGGTATATAAAATTGAAGATATATAGAAAAGAGGATGATTTTAAGATATATAAGGAACCTTCACCATGACTACATCAAAAATATTTCTCATAAAATCTCAGTTTCTAAAGGGTCCAAATTTTTCACCATAGAAGACAAAAATGAGAATAGTACTAGTGGTCAAAAAACTTTGGGACATATTTACTAGTGATGAAACTCAACTTGAGGAGATAGAAGCTAAGCAAAATTATGATGAATAAGATGCAAGGGCACTTATGATCATCATATTTTGAATGGAAGATGAAATACAACCACATATAATGAAATAGAAAGATCAAAAGATGTATATTTGAAAGAAGGAATGAAGCCACAATCCTTCATCTTCAATCATAATTACATACATTAAGGGTCCAATATGGTGAAAGTATTGAAAAATTCCTTTGAATAATTATTGAATACTATGATAGAAAAGGTGGAAGATATGCTCTTACTCTCAATTGTAGTTAAAGCTCTAGTAGGGTACCTAAGAATAGATATTTGGGGATATATTATTATATTGTATAAGGGTTGGCATGGACCATACATAACCCAAGGTTGATTGTATTATAATATTATATTATATTATAATATTATATTAGTAGTATGCTCCTCAAAGTAGAATAAGAATATGGATATATAAAGAAGAGATATTTGTCATTGTAATCATCATTGGAGAAGAATCTTATGTAATCATCGTTGCCCACGAAGTGGCTTATGGGACTTTTCCCTCCTTGAGTGGCCTCTCATCTTGGGAGAACTTATGGAGTGATTCCTTCCTTAAGGAGTATTATTGGTGTTTCTCTACCTTAAGGGTATTATCTATCTCTCTCTCATTTGTGGATTGTTATTATGGATAATGTATTATGGATGAATGATTTGATAATCTGCATATTGATGAATGATTTTTTATAATAATAATTAAGTTTTGCAAAAAGTGGTATCAAAGCAACAATTTTGGCAAAGTGGGGGCCACATATCTACACAAGTTTATCCGATTCAGGTGATTTTTGGATCAGATTGTGTAGAATTTGAAGAGCTTTAAAATGAGTGGTCATATGAAGGAATCCAAGCAGTATTGAGGGAGATACAACCTTTTGAATTTAGTCATCTAAAATAAGGATAGTGACGAATTTCTTAGATTTTTTTGGAAAAACGTCTCATCTTTCAGAAGCCATATCTTTGTGAGATTTTATCTGATTCAAGCGATTCTTGGATTAGTTTGTGCAGAATTTGAAGAGCTTTAAAATAAGTGGTCATATGAAGGAATCCGAGTAGTATTGAGGGAGATACAACCTTCTGAAGTCAGCCATATGGAACAAGGGTAGTGACAAATTTTCAAATCGTGAATTTTTTGAAAGATGAAATTTGTTTAGTTTGGGTAAGCAAATCAGTTGCACTTTATTTTCTTTGGAAGAAAAATTGCAGATCTAGTTGTATATATGTATTTTTAGCTTCAACTCAATGGGAAGATATTTACTTCCATAAAAACCTAGTTTGCATTAGGGCATGATATATATTATCAAAAAAAACCCTAGTAGCATTAGGGCATGAACAATGGTACTCCAAAAAATTTTCTAGAGAAGATGATATTAATGCTAGAGAATGGTGGAAAAAAATTTATGTCTCTATATTGTAATATTTCTTTCAAGAAATCCTTCCTTGGTATATGTCTTAAAGGGGAAGCTTGGTCTTGGTGGAATAATTTTTTTAATGGAAGGATTAATGAATACACTTGGGATGAAATAGAGCATGCATTCTTGAGTAAATGGGACCCATATTATATAGATAGCCTAATGGATGTCATCAAAGACCTTGAAAAAAAACTATAGGGAATTCAAAATGAGCAGAATGAAATAAAAGGAGATTGGGAAGTTTTTAGGAAACAAAATGAAGACTATGAAAAAGAAATAAAATTACTCAAGGAGAAAGAGGAAAATGTTAGGGAATATAATGAGAGGAATATAGAAGGTACATCGTTGGATTTACAAAAGCAAGAGCAAAATAAAAAAGGTTTAAATTCAGTTAAAAGTTCTATTTTGCAGGTTCATGGAAGCATTCAAAAGGAACACGTTATTATTTCCATTGACCCTGGTAGCAGATATAATTTTATTAATATTTCTTTGGATAATAAATTGCAAGTTCAGGCAACAAAAGTTAAGGACATACAGCTAGAGGATGAGCATGTTCAAATTTTTAAAAATTTGAAGATCACCATGGATAAATATGTTTTACATTCATATTTCTATGCTATCGATATGGATGATGAGGATATTGTTCTTGGTTATCCTTGGTTAGATTCTTTGGGTAGTGTTAACATTAATGTGCAAAAGAATTTTATGAAGTTATGGTACAGAAAAAGAAGATAACATTGCAAGATATTTCTCAGCTTAAGGAGCAAGGATGCAAGGAAAATCAAGAAGTGGTTGTAGAGAAATAAATTGAAGAACCTAAAATAGAATCCAAGAAGGCAGTAGCAACAAAAGAGTCCATGGAAGAAGTAGCAACAACTAATTTAGTGGAAATAATAGTAACAGATTCCAAGAAAGCTTTGATAGAAGAGCACAAGGACACACCAAACAAAGATAACATAAAAGAACAATGTGTAGAGGAATTTAAAACAATGGAGCCAAATGTTGAGAAGTCAAAGAATGTAGAACATCAAGTTAAGGTTACACCATATCACCATCCACACCACCATGAGCAGCAACAATATTGGGGGCATGGTTTAAGGCAACAATATTATGGTTCTACATGGAATCGGAAGGGCACCAACTATGGTAGTGTTTGGTAGAGAAAACATAGTGATCATGGTTTTCAGAGTGGTTCATCGGAATCAAGGAACAAGTGGAACCATCATTCAAGTTATCAAAATATAGCAACAGAAGCATGGAACCAACAAAGCATATTTGGATACTCAAGTAACAAAATGATATACTAGCATCAACATGCTTCACTTGGATGGATAGATGATCGATATTTGTACCAGTTGCTAACATTTCTTAGAAAATCATATTATCATGTTTCTTCATATGTTTCAAAGACGAAACATTTGTAAGGACGGTGGCATGGTAGGGTACCTAGGAATAGGTATTTTGGGATATATTATTATATTGTATAAGGGTTGGCATGGGTCATACATAACCCAAGGTTGATTGTATTATAATATTATATTATATTAGTAGTAGGCTCCCCAAATTAGAATAAGAAAATGGATATATAAAGAAGAGATATTTGTCATTGTAATAATCATTGGAGAAGAATATTATGTAATCATCATTACCCACGAAGTGGCTTATGGGACTTTGCTCTCCTTGAGTGGCCTCTCATCTTGGGAGAACTTGTGGAGCGATTCCTTCATAAAGGAGTATTATTGGTGTTTCCCTACCATAAGGGTATTATATATCTCTCTCTCATCTATGGATTGTTATTATGTATAATGTATTGTGGATGAATGATTTGATATTTTTGCATATTGGTGAATGGTTTATGTTAATAATAATAAAGTTCCGCAACAAGCTCTCCCTGAATAATTTAGAACATTGATGACATATCTTCAAGTATCAAAAATATGAAGAACACAATCTTATATTGAGAGGGGTGTGAACAGTATAAGACCACTTTTTACTTTTATTTTCAATTCAATATTATGTAGTGTATAGATAGCAGTATTAATAGCAGTAATCAAAGCAATGCACAGAACACCATACACAATAGAGACACAAATTTTAATGTGTTTCACCCAATGTGGGCTACCTCCACAGAGAAAATATTTCTTCTAATTATTTCTCAAATAATCTCTTTGGGAATCCTTCCCAATTACAATGTTTATGGACCTCTGTCCAAAGGAGATGATTATCCCCTAATATTAAGTTCGTGGATCTCTTCCATAGGAGAACTCTTTCCCATTCTACTCTAGCTAGTGATATTCTAGAAGACTTTGTCTCTCTTTTGCACTGATTGGTGGATCTCTCTCCACTTGAAGACTCATCATTCAGAACATTTGTCTTCAATTATCTTGGTTGTTGGATCTCTATCCACTAAGACTCTGTCCTCTGTACTCTATCACCTCCAAATATCTGTCAATAGGTTCACTCAGATACTTCTCAAATATACTCAATAGGTTCACTCAAAACCTACTCAAACAAGCTTAAAATGTCCACTCATAACCTTCTCAAATTTTCTCAACATGTCCACACAAAACCTGCTCAAATCTTCTCAATAGGTCCACACAGAACCTGCTAAAATTTTCTCAATACGTCCACTCATAACCTACTCAAATCTTCTCAACGAGTCCACATAGAACCTACTCAAATCTGCTCAACAGGTCCACTCAAAACCTGCTCAATATGCTCAAAAAGTCCACACAGAACCTGCTCAAATCTGCTCAACAGGTCCACACAGACCTGCTCAAATCTGCTCAACAGGTCCACTCAGAACCTGGTCAAATCTACTCAATAGGTCCACACAGAACCTGCTCAAATCTGGTCAACAAGTCCACTTAGAACCTGCTCAAATATTCTCAACAGTTCCACATAGAACCTGCTCAAATCTGCTCAATAAGTCCTCTCTAGGACTTGCTCAAATCTACATTGCAAGCTTCCATAAAATCTTACACAAAATCATTCCACAAGCCTTCTCAAAGACTTGCCTCAATCACATAGAATCATAAAGAGAATTTTTAGAGACTCAATATGTTCTATACTCAATGCTCAATCAATATCTCAACTCAATCTCATAGAAGCATAAAGAGAATTGTTAGAGACTCAATATGTTCTATTCTCAAATATCAATCTCAACTCAAATCAATCTCATAGAAGCATAAAGAGAATTGTTAGAGACTCAATATGTTCTATTCTCAAATCCCAATCTCAACTCAAATCAATCTCATAGAAGCATAAAGAGAATTGTTAGAGACTCAATATGTTCTATTCTCAAATCTCAATCTCAACTCAAATCAATCTCATAGAAGCATAAAGAGAATTGTTAGAGACTCAATATATTCTATTCTCAAATCTCAATCTCAACTCAAATCATAATATAGAATAGTTTGTTTCATGGAACTTGAACAACCACTTCACACAATCACTTGAGTAAGCTCAATCAACTCTACTCAACCAATCACCTCAAGGATCAATCCTTTCTCACAAATCCTAGTCCAAGCATGTATCAACCAACTCAAAATGTTTCCAACAATGCTCAACAACAAATATTACATAACCATGATACTCAAGTTCAAGTTCTTTGTACAACCAATGAGCTTCAACAACAATGCTTATAAATAAGGTATAATCACAAATCTCAATTCAGAAAACCTTGAAGCATTAACCAAAAACTCTCAAAAAGGCAACCACAATCAATCCTTTTCTCTCCAAAGATATTTTTAGAAATCAATCACCCACATAAGTCAATGAAGAATATTGCCCATACCTTTTTGATGCCTTATGAGTTGTCCACTAAATCTGCCACACTCAACACACTTTATTTTTCCAATATCAACAAGGATTAGAGGTCATGAGTAATAACACAATAATCAAAATAATATCTCAATAACACCTTATTAATCCTACTCAATAAAATGCACCAAATCCTCTTATGTAAGAATTAAATCCTCAAAAGAATGAATCAAACTTACTTTTGGAAATCCTTGACTAAATTAGAAATATATCAACACACACACATACATTATTTCTCCCTTTAATCAATATAAAAAAGTAGCTCTCGAAAATACCTTTCCAATGATATATAATATGATATACTTTTGAAAAGAAAAACAGTAGAAATCTCAATCTTCCCTAGGGCATCCCATATCATTATTTCTCCTTGGGAAACCTTGGCAGAAATTAAAATATTAAACAAAAATTAAATTCACTTGCCTTGCCCTCTGTGGGATTCAATCCCTTGATCACCTTCTTCCCAACACCTTAGCTTTATCCAAGCCGTCGTTGGGCCAAAAGCCCATACAAGTCCAAAACAGTACGCCCACCATGAAGTTCCCTCGAAAAGGCATTCTTTCGAAAACGACAAGCGCTTCACGTGCTTCTTCCTTGCACCAAAAGGACCTTATGTGAATCAAACGTAGAACCTCTACCTTAGTACCAAGTAACCATACCACTAGGCCATGTTTTCCTATGCATTGTAGAACTTCCGAACCTCCACTCCTTAGCCTTTCTGTAAATCGTGAGGACTCCGAAAAATAAGACTATCATTCGCATGTGCTTCGAATTCAATTAACTTGCAAGGGATAACTTTGGAAATGATTTCATTTGGAATTTATATAGTGTCTTATGCCCTTTTAGCATCACATCGGTGCTTCAATAAAATTTTATGATGTCAGCAAGGATTTCCAAATTGGAAATTTAAATTTTAAAATATTAAAATTTAAACTTAAAATTCAAAGCTGAATAACTTTGTCACCGGGGTTCCTTTTTCAATGAAACAAAATGCTAAGTTGGGTTTCATGAAAAACCTATATCAAATATGCCATTCATGGTTTTTAATAAAACCTTTTATTTTTTCCAGCCTTGGTTTTTATGAAAACCATTTATTTTGCCTTGGTTTTAATAAGAACCTTTCCTTGTACTTTCGCACTAATGATTTTTTTTCCTAGATGACTGGGGCGACTTTATTTCTTTTTGAATTCCTTAATAAGAGAGATATCTCTATAATGTGACACCAATGACAAATTTGACTTAGAGGACTCAAAATGTCCAACAATCTCCCCCTTTGTCATTGATGGCAACCCAGATCTTTTTACTAAAACCTGACCTTCTTTTCTGCTCCCCCTAGCTCAATGCTCTCTTACATATCAAATCTCTCCCCAATACACAAATATCTCCTCAATATACAAATCTCCCCCCCTTTGACATCAGTGCCATAGGGTCACCTTTGGGGCTCGGGGCTAGGAATGAGCCTCTTAGCTTAGCCCCTCCCCCACCCCCACATGAGGTGGTTAATTCTAGGGTGGGAGTATTTCTACTTCCCAAAATCATTGCTCTTTATCTTTATCTTTTTCTCCTCTTTTTTGAGATTTTTGAATGCTCTCATTGTTTCTTTCCAAGTCATCATCCCTGTTCCTGTCATCACTTCTATTCATGTTCCTGTTCTTGTCCATGTTCTTGTTCCTGTTCCTGTTCCTATTCTCATCCATGTTCCTGTTCCTATTCTCATCCATGTTCTTGTTCCTATTCATGTTCTTGTTCTCATCCATGTTCCTGTTCCTATTCCTGTTCCTATTCTTGTTCCTGTTTCTATTCTTGTTCTCATCAATGTTCTTGTTCCTATTCTTATTCATGTCAATGTTCCTATTCATATTCTTGTTCCTATTCATGCTTTATTCTTGAATATTTTCTCTACACCATCTTGTTAGGTGACCATCATTATTGCACTTATAACACTTAATGTTATTATTCCTTGGATGTGCAACTGTCTTAGGATTTCTCCTAGTGAAGCCATATCCTCTTCTATCATGAACCCTGCAATTCATTGCCTTGTGACCAAACTCATTGCATGAGTAGCAATATCCTTAGAAAAGTTGTTCTTTCCCATATACTTGTCTATCACGTGTCCTGCACTGTGAAGCCATCTGCCCAAACCTGTGACATGAAAAACATCTTCCATTGAATAAACCTTGCCTAGATCCCATTGGTCTTCTAGTTCCTCTTGACTTGTTCTAATTGTTGTTCCATCTGAATATTATTTGTTCATTGTCCATGTTCCTCCTAAATTTACTACAATATGACTCATCCTTAGGAGTTTCACTTTCACTTCCGCTCTCATCTAAGAAACCCTCTTCTGAAGTATCCTCTTCTTCTGAAGTATCTTCGAAACTGGTAGTTAACTTTTCTTCTTGAACTTTTTTGGAGCCAAGACCTGTCTTGTTTGTTGCTCTTATTTGTATCTTGACTATTTTATCCACACTCTTTGCACTATTTACATACTTGTATAGCTTATTCTTGGAATCCTTTAAATCTTCTTTTAATAGGTCCACTTCTTGTGTTAGATTTTCACATTCCAAGATCTTTGCTTCTAACTTATCTTTGAACTTGCTTGCTTTAACCTTTGACTTTTCTAGATCCTCTATGAGTAATAATCTTTCTTCATCACATTCTTGAAAATGTCTTTCAAGCTTAGAGTGTTGCTTTCTTACCTTCTTTACTGTGTCAAGGGCATAGATAAGTTCTCCCTTGAGATAATATCCATCCTCTACTAAAAAATCCTCTATTTTTTTGCCTTTGTCCATATCATTACTTCCTTTTGGCTTGTCTTCTATAGGATCACTCACTTCTTCTTCTAATGCCATTATAATATTTTCATTTGGTCTATCAATTGCATCTTCAAAATCATCATCACTAAAACTATAACCATCCCTTGTGCAATTATCTTCAAGATGTCCAAATCTACCACATCTAAAACACTTGAGAATAACTAGAGTCTTTTTCTTAACTGGATATATTTCTTCAACCATAAATAATACTTCATCTCTATCATTGTCTAAAAAACTAGTATCACTATCAACTAAGTACTTACTTACATTATCTGCATAGTAGCTTCTCTTTTGCCTTTGGAAGAACTTCTTTCCTTGTTTGTTTTGTCCATCCTTACTCTTCTTCTGGTACTTGTGTCTTTCTGATTTCTTGTACCTATGATCCTATTTTTCATCTTCATTGTTGCTCTTGGGCTCTTTGCATTCTGTTGCATAGTATCCATACTTTCCACAGTTGAAGAACTTAATAAATCTCATATCTATGGGTCTTCTGGAACCTTTATCTCTTCTACCATAGTTAGCTTCTTCATCACTGGAAGATTCATTGCTTGATTTTGACTTCTTACCCTTTTTCTTTCTTTCCACTTTGAATGTATCTTCTTTTGGAGAAATAGGATCTTTTTCTCTTATATAAAACATAGGAAGAATGCCAAGCAAAGAATTCCTTATCAAATAATCACTATCAATTGATGTTTCTATAGCAGAAACCTTTTCACTATACCTTTTTGGAAGAGTCCTCAATATCTTATCACAAGCATCTAATTCATCAACCTTTATTCCAAGACCTTTCATCTTATGTATAAGTTCATCAACCTTGATGAGATAGTCATGAATGTTGTCATCATCCTACATTCTTAGATTCTCAAATTCTCCTTTGATATTTTTGATCTTAGATTTCCTGACATTTTTATCTCTTTCATATATGGTATGCAATAGATTCCACATGTCTTTTGTTGTCTTACATTCCATAACCTTCATACATTATTATCTACGCAACCCTTTTATAATTGCATTCATAGATCTTGAATTTGCATGCATTAGAAGCTTACCTTCCTTATCTGTAGGAGGATCGGATCCTGAATCATATCCAAATTCCACTGCATCCCAAACTTCATTGCTAAGTGCCATCAGGTGAAATCTCATCAGCACACACCAATACAAGAAGTCACTCCCATCAAATACTGGTATTGCATTATTGAAGAACCCATCCTTTTAATCCTTTTGATCCATTGTGTTCTTAGACCACTTTTCCTTCAATTTATCAAACTCTTCTGAAGGAACCGGCTCTGATACAAATTGAAGAACACAATATTATACTGAGAGGGAGGGTGAACAATATAAGACCACTTTTTACTTTTCTTTTCAATTCAATATTATGTAGTGTATAGATAGTAGTATCAATAGCAGTAATCAAAGTAATGCACATAACACCATACATAATAGAGACACAAATTTTAACGTGGTTCACCCAATGTGGGCTACCTCCACAAAGAAAATATTACTTATAACTATTTCTTAAATAATATCTTTGGGAATCCTTCCCAATTACAATGTTTATGGACCTTTGTCCAAAGGAGATGCTTATCCATTGATATCAATTTCATGGATATCTTCCACAGGGGAACTCCTTCTCCTTCTGCTCTGGCTAGTGATCTTCTACAAGACTTTGTCTCTCTACTACACTGACTGGTGGATATCTCTCCACTTGAAGACTTCTCACTCAGAATATCTATCTTCAATTGTCCTGGCTGCTGGATGTCTATCCACTGAGACTCTGTCCTCTATACTCTGTCACCTCTAAAGCTCTATCAATAGGTTCACTTAGAACCTACTCAAATCTGCTCAATAGGTTCACTCAGAACCTGCTTAAATCTTCTCAATAGGTCCACTCAAAACCTGCTCAAATCTGCTCAACAAGTCCACATAAAACATACTAAAATCTGCTCAATAGGTCCACACAGAACCTGCTCAAATCTAATCAACAGGTCCACTCAGAACCTGCTCAAATATGTTCAATGGTTCCACATAGAACCTGCTCAAATCTACTCAATAGGTCCACTCAGAACCTGCTCAAATCTGCTATTAGGTCCACACAAAACCTGCTCAAATCTGCTCAACAGGTCCACATAGAACCTACTCAAATCTTCTCAATAGGTCCACTTAGAACCTGCTCAAATATTCTCAATAGGTCCACACAGAACCTGCTCAAATTTTCTCAACATCTCCACACAGAACTTGCTCAAGTCTTCTCAACAGGTCCACTCAGAACCTCCTCAAATCTGCTCAATAAGTTCTCTCTAGGACTTGCTCAAATTTGCATTGCAAGATTCCATAAAAGCTTACACAAAATCAGTCCACAAGCCTTCTCAAAGACTTGCCTCAATCACATAGAATCATAAAGAGAATTTTTAGAGACTCAATATGTTCTATACTCAATGCTCAATCAATATCTCAACTCAATCTCATAGAAGCATAAAGATAATTGTTAGAGACTCAATATGTTCTATTCTCAAATATCAACCTCAACTCAAATCAATCTCATAGAAGCATAAAGAGAATTGTTAGAAATATGTTCTATTCTCAAATCCCAATCTCAAATCAAATCAATCTCATAGAAGCATAAAGAGAATTGTTAGAGACTCAATATGTTCTATTCTTAAATCTCAATCTCAACTCAAATCAATCTCATAGAAGCATAAAGAGAATTGTTAGAGATTCAATATGTTCTATTCTAAAATCTCAATCTCAACTCAAATCAGAATATAGAGTAGTTTTTTTCATGGAACTTGAACAACCACTTCACACAATCACTTGACCAGGCTCAATCAAATCTACTCAACCAATCACCTCAAGGAACAATCCTTTCTCACAAACTCTAGTCCAAGCATGTATCAACCAACTCAAAATGTTTCCAACAATGCTCAACAACAAATCTCACATAACCATGATACTCAAGTTCAAGTTCTTTGCATAACCAATGGGCTTCAACAACAATGCTTATAAACAAGGTTTAATCACAACTCTCAATTCATAAAACCTTGAAGCATTAACCAACAACTCTCAAAAAGGCAACCACAATCAATCCTTTTCTCTCCAAAGATATTTTCAAAAATAAATCACCCACATAAGTCAATGAAGAATATTGCCCATACCTTTTTAATGCCTTATGAGTTGTCCACTAAATCTGCCACACTCAACACACTTTCTTTTTCTAATCTCAACAAGTATTAGAGGTCATGAGTAATAACACAATAAAGAAAATAATATCTCAAGAACACCTTATTACTCCTACTCAATAAAATGCAGCAAACCCTCTTATGCAAGAATTAAACCCTCAAAAGGATGAATAAAACTTACTTTTGGAACTCCTTGACTAAATCAAAAATATCTCCATACACACACCTTATTTCTCCATTGAAGTAATCTAAACATGTAGATATCGAAAAGACCTTTCCAATGATATATAATATGATATACTTTCAAAAAGAAAAATAGCAAAAATCTCAATCTTCCCTAGGGCATACCATATCCTTATTTCTCCTTGGGCAACCTTGGCAGAAATTAAAATATTAAACAAAAATTAAATTCACTTGCATTACCTTCGACGGGATTCGATCCCTCGATCACCTTCTTCCCAACACCTTAGTCGCATCCAAGCCACCGTTGGGAAAAAATCCCACACAAGTCCAAAACAACACGCCTACCGTGAAGTTCCCTCGAAAAGGTGTTCTTCTGAAAATGACAAGAGCTTCATGCGCTTCTTCCTTGTACCAAAAGGACATTATGCAAATAAAACTTAGAACCTCTACCTTAGTACTAAGTAACCATACCACTAGGTCACGTTGGCCTATGCATTGTAGAACTTCTGAACCTCCACTCAGCCTTTACGCAAATCATGAGGACTCTAAAAAATAAGACTATCCTTCGCATGTGCTTCGAATTCAATTAACTTGCAAGGGGTAACTTTGGAAATGATTTCACTTGGCATTTATATAGTTCCTTATGCCCTTTTAGCATCACGTAGGTGCTTCAATGAATTTTATGACGTCGATGGGAATTTCCAAATTGGAAATTTAAATTTAAATATAAATTTTAAAATATTAAAATTTAAACTTAAACTTCAAAGTTGAATAACTTTGTCACCGGGGCTCCTTTTTCGACGAAAAAAATGCTAAGTTGGGTTTTACAAAAAACCCATATCAAATATGCCATCCATGGTTTTTAATAAAACATTTTATTTTTCCTACCTTGTTTTTTATGAAAACCATTTATTTTGCCTTCCTTGGTTTTAATAAGAACCTTTCCTTGTACTTTCGCACTGATGAAGTTTTTTCCTAGATGACTTGGGCAACTTTATTTCTTTCTGAATTCCTTTAGAAGAGTGATAACTCTATCAGGTGACATCAATGACAACTTTGACTTAGAGGACTCAAAATGTCCAACAATCTCCCCCTTTGTCATTGATGGCAACCCACATCCTTTTACTAAAACCTGACCTTATTTTCTGCTCCCCCTGGGACTTTGCTCCCCCTAGCTCAATGCTCTCTTACATATAAAATCTCTCCGCAATACACAAATCTCTCCCCAATATATAAACCTCTCCCTCTTTGACATCAATGGCATAGGGTCACCTTTTGGGCTCAGGGCTAGGAATGAGCCTCTTAGCTTAGCCCCTCCCCCACCTCCACATGAGGTGGTTAATTCTGGGGTGGGAGTATTTCTACTCCCCAAAATCATTGCTCTTTGTCTTTATATTTTTCTCCTCTTTTTTGAGATTTTTGAATCCTCTCACTGTTTCTTTCCAAGTCATCATCCCTGTTCCTGTCGTCACTTCTATTCCTGTTCATGTTCTTGTTCTTGTCCATGTTCCTGTTCTTGTTCCTATTCTTGTTCCTGTTCTCATCAATGCACTTGTTCTTGTTCCTATTCTCATCCATGTTCCTATTCCTATTCATTTTCCTGTTCTCATGTTCCTATTCCTATTTCTGCTCTTATTCTTGTTCCTATTCCTGTTCCTGTTCTCATCCATGTTCCTGTTCCTGTTCTTATTCATGTCAATGTTCCTGTTCATATTCTTGTTCCTATTCATGCTTGATTCTTGAATATTTGCTCTACACCATCTTGTTATGTGACCATCATTATTGCACTTATAACACTTAATATTATTATTCCTTAGATGTGCAACTGTCGTAGGATTTCTCCTAGTGAAGCCATATCCTCTTCTGCCATGAACCCTGCAATTCATTGCCTTGTGACCAAACTCATTGCATGAGTAGCAATATCCTTGGAAAATCTATTCTTTCCCATATACTTGTCTATCATGTGTCCTGCACTGTGAATCCATCTGCCCAAACCTGTGACATGAAAAACATCTTCCATTGAATAAACCTTACCTAGATCCCATTGGTCTTCTAGTTCCTCTTGACTTGTTCTAATGTTGTTCCATATTAATCTTCTTTGTTCATTGTCCATGTTCCTCCTAAATTTATTGCAATATGACTCATCCTTAGGAGTTTCACTTTCACTTCCACTCTCATATGAGAAACCCTCTTCTGAAGTATCTTCAGAACTGGTAGTTAGCTTGTCTTCTTGAACCTGTTTGGAACCAAGACCTATCTTGCTTGTTGCTCTTCTTTGTATCTTGACTATTTTATCCACACTCTTTGCACTATTTACATACTTGTATAGCTTATTCTTGGAATACTCTAAATGTTCTTTTAATAGGGCCACTTCTTGTGTTAGCTTTTCACATTCCAAGATCTTTGCTTCTAACTTATCTTTGAACTTGCTTGCTTTAACCTTTGACTTTTCTAGATCCTCTATGAGTAATAATCTTTCTTCATCACATTCTTGAAACTGTCTTTCAAGCTTAGAGTGTTGCTTTCTTACCTTCTTTACTGTGTCAAGGGCATAGATAAGTTCTCCCTTGAGATAATATCCATCCTCTACTAAATAATTCTCTATTTGTTTGCCTTTGTCCATATCATTACTTCCTTTTAGCTTGTCTTATATAGGATCACTCACTTCTTCTTCTAATGCCATTAGAAGATTTTCATTTGGTCTATCAAGTGCATCTTCAAAATCATCATCACTGAAACTATAACCATCCCTTGTACAATCATCTTCAAGATGTCCAAATCTACCACATCTAAAACACTTGAGAATAACTAGAGTCTTTTTCTTAACTAGATATTTTTCTTCAACCATAAATAAGACTTCATCTCTATCATTGTCTGAAAAACTAGTATCACTATCAATTGAGTACTTACTTACATTATCCACATAGTAGCTTCTCTTTTGCCTTTGGAAGAACTTCTTGCCTTGTTTGTTTTGTCCATCCTTGCTCTTCTTCTGGTAATTGTGTCTTTATGATTTCTTGTACCTGTGATCCTATTTTTCTTCTTCATTGTTACTCTTGGGCTCTTTGCATTTTGTTGCATAGTATCCATACTTTCCACAATTAAAGCACTTAATAGATCTCATATCTATGGGTCTTCTTGAACCTTTATCTCTTCTACCATAGTTAGCTTCTTCATCACTAGAAGATTCATTGTTTTATTCTGAATTCTTACCCTTTTTCTTTTTGTCCACTTTGAATGCAGCTTCTTTTGGAGGAATAGGATCTTTTTTTCTTATCTCAAACATAGAAAGCATGCCAAGAAAAGAATTCCTTGTCAAATAATCACTATCAATTGATGTTTCTATAGTAGAGAACCTTTTCACTATACCTTTTTGGAAGAGTCCTCGATATCTTATCACAAGCATCTAATTCATCAACCTTCATTCCAAGACCTTTCATCTTATGTACAAGTTCATAAACCTTGATGAGATAGTCACGAATGTTGTCATCATCCCACATTCTTAGGTTCTCAAATTCTCCCTTGATATTTTTGATCTTAGCTTTCCTGACATTTTTATCTCTTTCATATATGGTATGCAATAGATTCCACATGTCTTTTGTTGTCTTACATTCCATAACCTTCATAGATTCTGATCTACACAACCATTTTATAATTGCATTCATAGCTCTTGAATTTGTATTCATTAGAAGCTTACCTTCCTTATCTGTAGGAGTATTGGCTCCTGAATCATATCCAAATTCCACTACATCCCAAACTTCATTGCCAAGTGCCATCAGGTGAAATCTCATCAGCACACACCAATACAAGAAGTCACTCCCATCAAATACTAGTACTGCATTATTGAAGAACCCATCCTTTTGATCCTTTTGATCCATTGTGTTCTTAGACCGCTTTTCCTTCAAGTTGTCAAACTCTCCTGAAGGAACCAATTCTGATACTAATTGAAGAACACAATATTATACTGATAGGGGGGGTGAACAGTATAAGACCACTTTTTACTTTTCTTTTCAATTCAATATTATGCAGTGTATAGATAGTAGTATCAATAGCAGTAATCAAAGCAATGCACATAACACCATACACAATAGAGAGACAAATTTTAACGTGGTTCACCCAATGTGGGCTACCTCCATAGAGAAAATATTTTTTCTAAATATTTATTAAATAATCTCTTTGGGAATCCTTCCCAATTATAATGTTTATGGACCTCTGTCCAAAGGAGATGCTTATCCCCTAATCTCAAGTTCATGGATCTCTTTCATAGGAGAACTCTTTCCCCTTCTGCTCTGGCTAGTGATCTTCTAGAAGACTTTGTCTCTCTCCTGCACTGACTGGTGGATATCTCTCTACTTGAAGACTCCTCACTCAAAATATTTATCTTCAATTGTCCTAGCTACTGGATCTTTATCCACTGAGACTCTGTCCTCTATACTCTGTCACCTCTAAAGCTCTATCAATAGGTTCACTTAGAACATATTCAAATTTGCTCAATAGGTTCACTCAGAACCTACTTAAATCTGCTCAATAGGTCCACTCAAAACCTGCTCAAATATACTCAACAGGTCCACACAAAACCTGCTCAAATCTGCTCAACAGGTCCACAGAGAACCTGGTCAAATCTTCTCAATGGGTCCACTCAGAACCTGCTCAAATATGCTCAATGGGTCCACACATAACCTGCTCAAATCTTATCAATAGATCCACTCAGAACCTGCTCAATAGGTCCACACAAAACCTACTCAAATCTGCTCAACAGGTCCACATAGAACCTACTCAAATCTGCTCAACAGGTCCACTCAGAACCTGCTTAACAAGTCCACACAGAACCTACTCAAATCTGCTCAATAGGTCCACTCAGAACCTGCTCAAATATTCTCAACAAGTACACACAAAACCTGCTCAAATTTACTCAATAAGTCCTCTCTAGGACTTGCTCAAATTTGCATTGCAAGCTTCCACAAAATCTTACATAAAATCAGTCCACAAGCCTTCTCAAAGACTTGCCTCAATCACATAGAATCATAAAGAGAATTGTTAGAGACTCAATATGTTCTATACTCAATGCTCAATCAATATCTCAACTCAATATCATAGAAGCATAAAGATAATTGTTAGAGACTCAATATGTTCTATTCTCAAATCTCAATCTCAACTCAAATCAATCTCATAGAAGCATAAAGATAATTTTTAGAGACTCAATATGTTCTATTCTCAAATCCCAATCTCAAATCAAATCAATCTCATAGAAGCATAAAGAGAATTGTTAGAGACTCAATATGTTCTATTCTCAAATCTCAATCTCAACTCAAATCAATCTCATAGAAGCATAAAGAGAATTGTTAGAGACTCAATATGTTATATTCTCAAATCTTAATCTCAACTCAAATCATAATATAGAATAGTTTGTTTCATGGAACTTGAACAACCACTTCACACAATCACTTGACTAGGCTCAACCAACTCTACTCAACCAATCACCTCAAGGATCAATCCTTTCTCACAAACCCTAGTCCAAGCATGTATCAACCAACTCAAAATTTTTCCAACAATTCTCAACGACAAATCTCACATAACCATGATACTCAAGTTCAAGTTCTTTGCATAACCAATGGGTTTCAACAATAATGCTTATAAACAAGGTTTAATCACAACTCTCAATTCAAAAAACCTTGAAGCATTAACCAACAACTCTCAAAAAGGCAACCACAATCAATCTTTTTCTCTCCAAAGATATTTTCAAAAATCAATCACCCACATAAGTCAATGAAGAATATTACCCATACATTTTTTATGCCTTATGAGTTATCCACTAAATCTGACACACTCAACACACTTTCTTTTTCCAATCTCAACAAGGATTAGAGGTCATGAGTAATAACTCAATAATAAAAATAATATCTCAATAACACCTTATTACTCCTACTCAATAAAATGCACCAAACCCTCTTATGCAAGAATTAAACCCTGAAAAGAATGAATCAAACTTACTTTTGGAACTCCTTGACTAAATCAAAAATATCTCCATACACACCTTATTTCTCCCTTTAAGCAATATAAACACGTAGATATCAAAAATACCTTTCCAATGATATATACTATGATATACTTTTGAAAAGAAAAATAGCAAAAATCTCAATCTTCCCTAGGGCATACCATATCCTTATTTCTCCTTGGGCAACCTTGGCAAAAATTAAAATATAAACAGAAATAAAATTCACTTGCCTTACCCTCGGCAGGATTCGATCCCTCAATCACCTTCTTCCCAACACCTTAGCCGCAGCCAAGCTGTCATTGGGCCACAAGCCCACACAAGTCCAAAACAACACGCCCACCGTGAAGTTCCCTCAAAAAGGTGTTCTTCCGAAAATGACAAGCGCTTCACGCGCTTCTTCCTTGCACCAAAAGGACCTTATGTGAATCGAACGTAGAACCTCCACCTTAGTACCAAGTAACCATACCACTAGGCCACATTGGCCTATGTATTGTAGAACTTTTGGACCTCCACTCCTTAGCCTTTATGCAAATCGTGAGGACTCCGAAAAATAAGACTATCGTTCGCATGTGCTTCGAATTCAATTAACTTGCAAGGGATAACTTTGGAAATGATTTCACTTGGCATTTATATAGTGCCTTATGCCATTTTAGCATCATTTTGGTGCTTCAATCAAATTTGATGACGTCGACAGGAATTTCTAAATTGGAAATTTTAATTTAATATATTAAAATTTAAACTTAAACTTCAAAGCTGAATAACTTTGTCACCGAGTCTCCTTTTTCGACAAAAAAAAATGCTAAGTTGGGTTTCATAAAAAACCCATCTCAAATATGCCATCTGTGGTTTTTAATAAAACCTTTTATTTTGCCTACCTTGTTTTTTATGAAAACCATTTATTTTGCCTTCCTTGGTTTTAATAAGAACCTTTCCTTGTACTTTCGCACTGATGAAGTTTTTTCCTAGATGACTTGGGCAAATTTATTTCTTGCCGAATTCCTTAATAAGAGTGATAACTCTATCAAGTGACATCAATGACAACTTTGACTTAGAGGACTCGAAATGTCCAACAAAAGAAGGATGCCAATTTAAGAATTGGTAAACGTCCTTCAACAATATGAAGTAGAAATCAATTAAGAGATAAGTTATCCAATAATTCCATTATCTCTACAAATAAATCACAAAAGGGTTCTAAAGGTCCTTCCACTTCATTTTCATCATAAAATTAGACTCAATAAAGGAGGATATATTGTCATATTTACAAAAAAGGATATGACACCAAGTTTTGAAAATACAATATTATGATTCATGGGACTCAATTTGTAGATCTCCTCAATGAAAACAACAGTCAAAGACAACATAAAGGACAAGGGCAACAACAACAAGGGTATATTATTTAGAAGGAACCTAAATTAGATTGTGAAGAAGAGTGTGAAATAACACATAAGGTACTCATGGTCAAGGAAGTGTAAAAACCAAGAAATAAAGAAGATAGTAAACAAGCCAAGAAACAAAGTGAAATTCAAAAGTGTGTGTGATCAAAAGATAGTGAAGATAGAATGTTTTTAAAACTTATATCTTGTTTACAATAAATTCTTAGAAAATTTGTTGAACGATACTTGGAAAATGGTGTAACAATCTCTATTGATGCATAGAGAATAATGTGTATGGCAATATTCACCCTTGACATGCTTGAGGTGCAATGTATAAAGCAACTATAAATAATTGAAAAGTTAGAGGACAAGCCCATGACGAAATATGTTTGTTTTGACATGAGTGATCTTCTTCAAAGGATGATTTTTTTTTGTGATATAAGTGATTTGAAGCTTATAGTGCTTGATGTGTATTGTGATACATGTGATCTCATCCAAAGAGAAGATATAGCTTGTGATACAAATGATTTGAATATTGTTTATGACCAAAAATATCATGTAGAAGATGGTTGTATGGCCATGATAAATGCTATATTATCAAAATTAAAAGTGATATTAGTAGTTCAAATTGTGTCGAAGGTCATTGTGATAATTATGGTTTGCATTTGAATTTTTTTGGTGATGGTGATAGGGATCATAATGGTGATGAATAAATTGGATGCTTTGAAAAGTATACCAAAGGAATTGGTTCAAAAATAATGATAAAAATGGGATACAATGGTATAGGTTTGGGAAGATATGGACAAGGTATGAAAATACCCATAATACTAGGTATAAAGTTGAATAATTAAGGCCTTGGTTATATAGGTAAAGTAGGTAGTAGTGACACTAAATTTATAAGAGAAATCTATGTAGAAAATGAAATTCATAGGATGAGTTGTTGCAGTCATTGTGAAAGATCCAGATATGTATCAACTAGGTGTTGGAACCTACATCTTTGTGAGATTTGTGGAGGTAATAATCTCTCTCAAAGAAAGAGTTGATACAAAGAGAAAGTGACTAACAAAATATATATGAATTGTGGATGGATAAATATGTTAGAATGGGATAAAACAAAAGAAATGTTGAATAGCTTTTATAAAAGAAAATGGAGTTTGTTGAATGAGAGAAATATAATTTTTCCCTATAGAACAATATAATCATAGGATATTTGAGATGTAGTACAACATTATGTGAAAAATTCTAAAGATGTGGAAGATTTCAAAATATAATTCAATGGTAATTTCCCAAAGGTAATGACCTAAATGTAGATCTAGAGGCTAACCTGGAGGTAACCCATAGGTAATGGTGATCTAAAGATGATCCATATGTAAGGACCTAGAAGTGACCTATAGGGAAATGCATAGAGGTAATGACCTAGAGGTAGATACAAACACTGATCCAAAAAGGCACACCTAGTGGAGATTATCCAAAGCTAGTAAAACTAGAGCCAACAAAGCTAGAGCACAATTCTATTGTACCATCCCTAGAATAATGAGGAGTAATAATCTATATACCAAATAATGTAATTAGGGGGGTGTTAACCATTATTTTATTTTTATTTTTTATTTTTTTTTAATTTACATGGTGGAATCGATAGCCACCACGAATCCGGCAGGCTGTCCAGCTTTTTATGGCTGCCATAGTATTCTGCGTTGTCCGCCCTAGAAGCCGCCACACAGATCTTCGCGTAGTCCACCCCTATAACCACCATGCCATAATCATTTTAAACCTTTTATGCCACTGAAAGCACCAGGAAAGGGACAAGTGTTCAGTCCGACGATGGGTGTTAACCATTATTATATTATTTTATGTGATGTAATAATTAGGGTATGATTAATGATTTTACCTCATATGAGATTGGACAGTTGCATTGATTATAAGAAGAAAGAAAATATAAAAGATAAAGTTGAAGGTAAAATACTGAACGATCTCTTGAAACAAGAGACATATTGATATATAACTTATAAGAATGTATGGTGTATGCAAGTTTAGGCTAGTGAAATATTGATGGAAATATAAAATATACTATGATCAATATTGTTAATTGTCTTTTCCTTGTTTTTTAACAAGCCAATCACCTTCCAAAATTTGAATTTCACCAAGAAAAAGATCAACACTACAATGGGCTAAACTATCTACTACTTGAATTTCCTTATCTAGATATACTCATAGTTCTAAGATATTTTCTTTAGTAATAGATGATGAATATAAACAATAATATTATTTTCTATCCAATCCTCCCATTTTTTTGCCAACACTAATGATAATTTGTGAATCTCCCTCAATTGAAATATATTTACCTCATTCAATTACAACATTAATTTCTATGAGAAGTGCCTTACACTATGCATAGTTAGTTGAAGTTCCATATGATTCTAATTAAGTGATAAAAATTTTACCTTTAAGATTTTGAAAAACACCACCTCCCCTATATTTTTCCATATTTTCTTTGGAAATACCATCAAAATTAATCTTGATAAACCCAATTTTTGAACATTTTCAATTTACCATAGATCAAATTAGATTCTTTGTTTTAATGTCATTTTCACAAATGATTATTCCATGTATATTCAAATATTTTAACCAAGTGGCTAGCACCTCTTTTTCTACACTTGATACTTCCCATGATGAACACCATTTATGTAAATATTCTACAAGAGAGGCAATAATACGATTCCATGTTAGCAAATCACCACTCTAATCATAGATAAAATTTCCACAAGATCTTACAATATTTCTCACACAATAATGCACACATAAAAACACTAAAATATTATTTATTGATAGGGATCTACATTGGCATAGCCTTGTTTAATTAGTTAGTTTAACTTCTAGCTACTTTTTGTTAGTTATTAGGTTATTTTTGTAATTAGTTATGATATTGCATCTTATGTGTAATATTGCAAATATTGTAATTTAGGCATCCATAATGCCTATAAAAGTTTTAATATGTGAATTAAAATACATCTAGGATTTGTTCCCATATCATTGGTATCAGAGCAGTAGATCCGCCCTATGAGGAGGATTTTCCTCATGGAAATTCCTCCCTCTCCCCTTCTACAATTTCATCCATTTTTGCTCATGAATGGTAGAAATTTGCTTGTTTTCAAGTATCCAGGTTATGGTTTTTCTATAGACTTAGTTCATCCATCTTTTAAATGTTCCATATTATTGAAATCAACGTCACAAACATAACAACCATGCATACTAAGGCTTGTGTTTTAGTTTTGCTTAGTGGGATATCCACAACTAAGCTAAGGTTAGTAATGATTTGTGCCTTATGCATCCTTTTTTTTTTGGTTCAAGTTTTTGCAAAAATATTGAATGACTATAAGCCATGGATCTGTCATGCCACTATGTTTCTTCGATGATGGTTATCATGTTTTTCTGTCATACCCACTTCCATGTCATTGTGGACCTTTTTCCAATAATAGATCGCATTCCCTATTTTACCACACTTTGTTCCCCTAGCACTATTTTTGTTGTATCCCGATAGTTTTCTTATCGTAGTATCGATAATTCAAAATTGTACTTTTCCAAGCTACTTGGATGAGTTTCCATTTTAATCAAAGCATATTTTCATGTTGATGTTATATGCTGCAACATATGCTCTAAGTGATCAAAATTTTGGCATCTCTACAAAGCATCCGATATATTCCATCTTTTACAGAATGTGATATTGCATGCCATAAATTGCTTAGACAATGTAGCCTTTCACATAGAACCATCTCAAATATTTAGTGTGGTGTATCACCATTGAACAAAGGAAAGCCATTGTGTCAAGTGGATTTCAACTGTAGTAGGGTCATGACGAATGAACACATTAGCCTACCAATGAGTGATGTGTTTATGTCTAGAGGCATCACAGCCTAAAACTAGTTTGGGTGATTGATGAATATGGGCAATCATGAGGGCCATAATGTCCTTCAATGTAGGATAAAGGTGTTTCTAGCCAAGATGGATGCATATAAAGCATTTATAGTCAAACTCCCTTCGCACCCCCTCCTCGATCATGGTTAGATCTAGACTCATCAAATGCTACCTGGATCATCATTCTATCAATGTATGTGAACACCTTACATTGATGCACCTCCCCTGGTACTATCCCATGCATACAAACTAGCCTATATGGTCATTCCTTTCATTCTCCTACAAATTCCCAATAGATTTGTGCTTACCTGTCGATCACATTACCTTCATGCCAACCATGGGGCATGCTTATATTTGTTCCACATCATGATGAGTTTCTATTATATGGTATCCTCGGTGGTATCGCTCTCTCCCTTCTTAATTCTATTCAATTACAATTGAGCTATCAGATTTGCCCCCTATGCATTGTATTTCATATTTCTAGCACATATAATAGCCATAAGCTTGTCTGGCATGTAATGGGTCTAGGTGTATAGCCCAAATGACATATGCATGCAATGGTAGATGTGTAATATCATGATGTTAATGGCATGACATTTGTGTGGAGAAATTTCTATATTGTCATGCAATATACTTTTGATGCATCTTCATGGTTTCCTCGAATTGAAACCTACAATATGCATGAGCATGCTATTGCACTAGGATTTGTTGTCCAATAGGAGCACCCCCATGGCCAAGAGGAGTGGCATGATGTCACCTAGGTAGGTATACACCCTCACGTAGTGCAACACCCAACGAAGAAGCGCTCATTTGTTTCTTTCCCAAATGGACCTATAGGGAGGGTAAAATAGCAATCATAAAGTGTTTCTTTCCTTTTCAAAGTATTCAAGTAAAATGAATTAAGACACCAAATTAACCTTTTAAAAACAAAAATAATTTTCTTAAAAAATAATTTTTTGAAGTATATTCCTTGCAAAATATCCCCTTGATATTTTTCTTGGAGGGAAAAATTTCTTTCTCTTTCCTTTTTTCCCAGTGTGCCTTCTATTTTCTTGCCTTTTGAAGCACTTAACCTTTCTTGAGTATAACCTTGATTATACTTGTCTAAAAGCTTTTTTCATGTTGGTTCTAGTAGGACCCTTATTTTGTAGTTTTGTAAAGGTCTACTTTGACCTATGGTGCTCTAAAGTTTGGGTTTCTCAAACCTAATTTCACCAACAAATTGTTGTAATATGGAGTGCATTTTCAGTTGAACCCGACACTCCCCCATCCACTTTCATTCTTAGAGACTATTTTGGAATAAAACCTTCCTATAAAATACCATGGCCCTTTTTATGTGATCATAGATATCACATGGGTACTCTATGCATTGGAGTTATCTTTTCTGCTAGTGGCTTGTCTTTAAGTGGATTTTAGCTATCTTAGATTTTGGATCCTCTGACTCCTTTGAGGATTTACTATCCTCCAATTTGGGTTTTTAAAACCTTTTATAGATTTGTAATAAGGAATTCATGTTTTATGGTACCCGACACTCTAATATATGCCTTGTATTGGATTGCAATGATTAGTGTATTTTTCCTCTCTTTATTGTAATCTTTCCTTATAGTGAATTGACTTCAATTTCAATATGTTTATTTGGTAGGAGGGTATGACTGTTAGTTTGAGGTGCATGCTTCTCATTTTGAAGCATAAATGGTGTGAGGAGAATGCAACATTTTGTGGATAAGATTGAAGAAAATTTCTACCATGGTCCTTTTTGAGCATTGTTTGCTTATGGGTACTTCATTTATGAATGAAGTTTTTAAGGACAACCTGGACAAATTTATGATCATTTATCTTTATGATATTCTAGTTTTTTCACCCACTTGGAAGGCTCATCTAGATCACCTAGAATAGATTCTCTAAACCCTTCAAGAGAACCAATTGTATGCCAACCTTCCAAAGTATTCCTTTGCATAGTCCTCCATCTCTTATCTTAGCTTTATCATCAATGATCAAGGCATTAAAGTGGATCCTGCCAAGGTCAAAGTCTCTTCCATTGACCCACTCCTTCTATTGTCACTTAATCAAGAATTTTCCTTGGACTTTCCATTTTCTACCACAAGTTCATTCCTAGTTTTTCTAGTATTACCTCTTTGTTGTATCATTTGACTAAGGCCAAAGTTATTTTTCAATGGATAAAGAATAATTTTTATGCCTTTGGTACATTGAAACACAAACTGTGTACAATCTATATCCTAGTTCTTCTTAACCTTTCTCAACCTTTTGAGATAGAGACAAATGCCTCATAATTTTCTTTTGGATATATATTGAAGTATAATGGTCATCCAGTGGTCTATCATTCAAAGACCTTTTCAATTGCCAAAAAACTATTCCATGTATGATAAAGAGTTATATGCTTTGGTGCAAGCTATTAAGTACTAGAGATATTACCTTCCTGGTAAAGAGACTATTGTACATTTTTATCACTTACCCCTTAAGTTCCTCCAATCTCAAATTAATATTGAAGAAATATGCCGCATGAAGTGGTAAACCTACTTGCAATAATTCCACTTAATGATCAAGTAAAAAAAATAAAGTAGTAACCATTTTGTAGATTGTTTGAGTCACCCTCTAGCAACTTTCGCATTGACATTGGTGACTATTTCTCACATTGTTTTCCAAACTTGACCTACCCAATATTATTTTGATTCAAATTTTGGCATAGTTTACCAACATATTTTACATCATTCTTATTCTAATCTAAGTCCTTTTCAAGATTATAATTTGAAGGATGGATTATTGTATAAGTTGGATAAACTTTGTGTACCTCATGAGCATCAATTTTCTCTTCTCAAGGAGGCACATTCTATGCTCTATGGTGGACATTTTGGGAAACATAAAACTCTTCATCACTTGCAATGGTTCTTCTATTGGTATCACATGCAACACAATGTGTTGAAATTTTTGAGATACTGTGTTGTTTGTTGCCACTCTAAGCCAAAAAATAATAAATTGGACCTAAGTGTTCCACTGCTCGTTTCTTCTCGTCCTTGGGAAAGCATTTCCATGGATTTGTTGAGTGGATTCTTTATGACTATTTGGTAGCATGATTGTTTATTTTTTATTTTGGATTGATTTAGTAAGATGATTAAGTTCATTAGTCAAGAAGGTATTTAATGAAGATAGTGAAGAAATGCTACATGCATTCAGGTTTTATGCACATGGGTTAATACCCAATATTGATGGAGCTCAAATATTCAATGTTCTAAAGGAAAGACTAAGTTTATTTCTCAAAGAAGCTAAGGAAGGGGAATTTATTTCCTTTATAGAGTATCTTCATGAAAAACTCTTTAAATCCTATTGGAAATCTCAAGACATCATAGTATTTAGTACAGGATAATGTCTAATGATGTATCTATCATTAATTACTTTTGAACTCTTTCAAAGAAAGATACAGGGAGAAAGAAATATCTCATACAATAATCTTAAGGAAGACTGTTCAAATCCAAGTCAATATTACTATGATTTACAAACTTATCATGTTGAAGGAGAATCTTTAACATCAATACAAGAACAAGAAAAGAAAAGCTAGATTGAGAAATAGGATATGCCATCAGAAAGGATACAAAAGAAAAGGAATATAAAGAGGAACATACGAAGTTACCTCAAATAGGAAAAGCAGGAATCACTTCATGAAAATTCAGGAATCAATCACAGATTGAAGAATCAAGTTGAAGATCCATATTGAAGACTAAAGTCTTCAATAACAAAATAATGTAATACGAGGGGGTGTTGGAGTATATTACATTATTTGGTACATGTATTAGATTAGGTATTTACTTTATGCAATGTAATAAATGCACAAGTGTGCATAATATTCAATAATGTAAATGTGCACATTAGTCCATATGTACATGAATCCATAGAATAGGGATATGAAGAGTCTAAAAGTGTGAAGGTCAAGAGTGCTTCATATGAAGAGTCACATTACATTATATATACAAAGTAATGTGAAGATGTAAGATGACACGACTTGTAATAACATTACTTGGTGCTTACAGAGCTATGGCACCATTTTTGTGAGCTTTTGTTTATGGCATATTTATGAGTAGTTATTAGAGTTATTTTTGTATTTTATACTTGCAAAATATTGCCATTATTATAGTAATCGGTTGGTTAATTTATTTGATATATTCTAGTTAAGTTATCTTAAGTACTCAGCTTCAAAATCTAACAGATTTCTCTTCTTCTTCTATCTCTAATCTTCGTAGATGCATATATAAATTATCAAATATAACTTCAATTTAACCATGAGCCTTCCTTCTTCAAGTCTTGGCTTCTTAAAAATATGTTATTTTCATTGCTTTTCTTTTGCAAATGTGGGCCTTCCTTATACAAGGCTTGGATCCTCTCAAACGCAATCTTCTCGCTGCTATCTCTTCCAATAATTGCAATATCTTCATCGTATCTCTGATACCAATGTTACCAAATCACCACTCTAATCATAGGAAAAGTTCCACAATATCTTACAATATTTCTCACACAATAATGCACACAAAAACATTGAAATATTATTGATAAAATATACTATAGCATGCATAAATACTTTGCTACTTCGATACTTTGTTACAATGCTTTGTCATCAATTGATACATTTTATGTGAGGTATTTCATATTCATCTGATTCTTGATCTCCTCACATTCATGGAAGTTAAAATTATTCACATTTCTCATACATAATCACATATTACTTCCACATGTACATATAAATAAAGACTCTCATGATGAATCATAACTTCTAAACATGACACCTAACCTACATAACTCACACTTACCTACTTGACACCTCACACACTTAAATACATAACACATTCTAAATATTAAATACTCCCTAAACTAAATAAAACACTTCCTAAACTATTTACATGACCAAATAATATAATATCTCCAACATTCCAAACATGAGTATGATTTTGAAATTTATTTTAAAAAATATATTATTCTTTCAAAGCCATAAATCCCAAAAAATAATGATAGGACCAATCCTCCATAGATTATATAATGTTTTAGCTTTTAAATAATTAAGCTGACTTTCCATCAACTCTTTCAATGTTGATGGAGCTACCTAATATATTCTCATATTTTAAAAATTGATCCCAAATGGTGTGAGCAAAGGAACAATGAGGAAGTAAATGGTTTGATGTTTCTAAATCCTTCTCACACAAAGTAGTGAAAATTCTCCCATCTCATATAGGACTCATGCAAAGTGAAATTAAAAATCTATCAGGTGTCAATTTCATTAGAACTATTCACCAATTAGGGTTGGTATCCAGTATAGTACTAATTAATAAAAAGAAAGAGTATAATATTTGAATTTGTTATAACTTTCAAAACATTAACATAGCTTTTCAAAAGGATAACTTCTATTTACCTTCAATTATGCTATGGTCAATTCCAATGTAGGTTATATAATATTTTCCCTTATGGATGTCTATTATGGGTATAATGAAATCCAAATTATCCTTGAGGACTACACTAAAATTCTCCTCACAACACCCTTGGCACATTCTATTATGTTGTTAAATATTTTGAACAAAAAAATGCTAATTTAAGTTATGAAAGGGCTATGACAATAGTGTTGTATGACTTTACTTGAAAATTAATAGAATCTCATGTAGATGATCCTTTTGGGTAAATCCAAAAATGGGATAACCATCCAAATAATCTTAAAACTATAATCAACTAACTACATCACTATGATGTTTAGGTCAACCCCAAAAAAATATGTTTTTAATATCAATTAGAGGTAAGATCCTAAAATTTATGGTATCTCAATGAGAAATTAATGTCAATCATTATAAAATAAAGGACATTCATGATATGTCTTCCCCATGCACTACTAAAGAGATAAAATATTTTTTTAGAAAATCTTGGGGTAATTCAAAGATTTTATAATTGAGTCAACTTTCAAGGCTTATCCCCTTAATATGTTACTTAAGAAATGTATTGAATTTAAATGGAATGAGGGTTTTAAAAGGATTTTCATGAATTTAGGAAGTTCTTAGTAAATTGCTCTAGATTTATTTGTCTTCGTAATAGTCCATTTAGATTATACACTTTAGCTATTCAAGTATCCTTAGGAGTTGTACTAACACAACAAGATAATAATAATTAGGGGTGTATTATTTATTACATAATCCAAACTATGATTTTAACATAAACTAGATACAATCGCATGAAAAACAAATTGGCCATGTTCATTGCATGTGAAATATTGGCTTTATATACTATATCAAAAAACATATGTGATCATTTAAACAAATCATTTAAGACACTTAGTATGGTAAATGAATGACCATGATGTAAGAATATGATCTTTGTATCATAACTCAAAAGGTACTTAAGGCACAAGTGATTATTGATTATATTGATATAGCACCTTAGCTATATACTAGCATGTAAATCCACAACTTGTAGATAAATGCAATCTCTTGTTATGACCTTGTTTTAATTCAATCTACACAATGTGCACACATTAAGAGTTTGATCTACAAACTATAATGGAAATATTTCCATGATGCCCATACTAATACCATAATGACAAATTTGTAGCTATTGATGATTGGACTATCTTGCTAATTATGGATTGATCCTCCTTTGATCCTTCTTCAAAGCCTTATATTATAGGTTGGATCTCCCTTAGTGGGATAGTAGTGAATATAATGACCAGCTATTATGAATATTCTACAAATATCTTCCTTTGGCAGTGGTTTGAACTCACAATACACAATCCCATTATTGAGTGGATAATACTGAAAGTAATGATCTTTTACTTCTCACTTCCTACAAAGTAGCCTGCTAGTGGTGTCCTAAGCACTAAAGGGTGTTGGATGTGTTCTATCCTTTGCATGAAGGAAAAAAATGACATGGTCTTATTTGTGGAAAATCTCATTAAATTAGTAGATATGGGTGGTTTTAGCCCATGGACTTATTCTTGGGTAATCTTATTGTTGTCCATGGTCTTATTTTTGGGTAGTCTCTTTAAATTAGCATGTATGGATGATTTTAGCCCATGGTTTTATTCTTAGGTAGAATCCTTAAATTACCAGGTATGGGTGGTTTTAGTCCATGGTCTTATTCTTAGGAAATATCCTTAAATTAGCAGGTATGGGTGGTTTTAGCCCATGGTATTATTCTTGGCAGTTTATTTAAATTTGTAGGTATGGATGGTTTTAGCCCATGGTCTTATTGGGGTGGTCTTATTTTAGCCTATGGACTTATTTTTTTGGTTTTGTGAGATACATGTATATATTGTAATTGCTTTGTTAAAGGTGTACCAAAATATGCACAATAACAATAATAAGAAAAGAGCAAGACATGTGGCTCTAAGTTTCTATTGGTTTTCCTAGTCAAGAGCTTCTAGGATAAATATTTGTGTTTATTGTGTATGCATGTTATTTTTCCTTCTATTTTATGATTCAATTTGCATTAATATCTCTAGAATAGGTTTATCAATCTCTTAATTTGGTATCAGAGTGTGGTTATTAACTTCAGGGGGATGCCTTTGTTGCTAAGGTTTGGCTTACTCTAAGAAGAGCAAAGGTATCTTGGGTCTATGATAAACCTATTTTTTGAGTGGGATTTTTGTGTAAGTGAATTCAGTGTGAAGGAAGTATGGCATGCTTATTGCTCTTGTACTTTAGGAGGAAGTGCTAAAAGGAGTGATGACATGGTTTTGGTGCCTTTTTCTTATAGTGTGCTAAGCACAGGATGCTTACTCATGTATTAAGATGGAGGGACTATGAGAGCTAGTGTATCGTGTCCTTGTGAGGTGTTATGTGGGCTTGTCCATGTACCAAGCTAGAATATATTGTGTGGGCTAGTTTACCTTATCCTTATAAGGTGTTGTTAGACTATGGCATCGTGATGCTTGGATGGTGATAGAGGATCTATAAGGGCATGTTTTTGGATAACCATTGAATATCATCAACCCTTGTGTAATGAGTGTGTTATGCTAGAAGAATTTGTGTGTTGCTCTTGTGTGATAGGATGTTATGCTGGAAAGAGTAGCTAGCATTGTGTGTGCAGTATTTTAGAATGTTCTTGCTCTTGTACGATGGTGGGTTGTATATTAAGGGGTAACAAGCATGTTGGTGTTTTGTTCTTGTGTTGTGTGAGGACAAAAGGTTATCTTTGGATCCATGGGATTGTTCAGGGGTTATGATTCATAAGGTGCTTGAATGGTAGAAATGGGACTATGTGGGTAGTATGGTAATGTATGTTGCTATTGTGTGGTGGGTATGCTATGCTAGAGAGGCAGTGGACATTATGGGTTGAACTCAAATGTTATATGTTTATTACTACTAGGAGTGCATGGAGTAGGCAGTTGGAATTGTGGCTTCTCTAGTCTATGAGGACTTTGACTTGTGTTGCTCTTATGTACGAGAGGTGTGCAAGAAGAGGGTATAACGAATGAATGAAGGTTCCTTGTTCCTGTATGATAGGATGTGTTGTAGGAGCAAAGGATCTTGTGATGGATAATATGTTGGGCTTGGGGCATGTGTGCCTAACTAATAACTAGAGAGTGGGTTGTAAATCAAGTTCTAGAGAAGGATTATCCATGTTATCATTGACTACTCATCAAGAATTACAAATCCTAACTTGACATGGGCGTGGTGTAGCCTTAGGGATGATGATGGTGGTTGCCACGAGAGCAGATCATAGTGGATGAGTTCAATATCAATGTTCTTTAGTTTTGTGTGGTAAGGTGGCGTAAGCAACTAGAATTATTTATCAAATTTGAAGAGCTTGAGGAGGAGATCCTATCCATGAGAAGAAGTGTGGCTAAGCTATGAAATAGATTTCAATAGAGCTTGGTGTCTTTGGCTAAGTTACAAAAAGAGTTAGATTTGTGTTGAGCAGTGTTACGAGCACTAAGTCAAGCATTAGGGTCTAGTTCTTCTACAATCAAACTCTCTAAAGATGAAGGAACCAAAGTGTAGAGTTGGAGCATGAGATAAGTGTCTTTTAAGAGACTTTTTTTGGATATGGGAGAGTGTCTGGTAAGTTTAGGAGGATTTCCAAGAGTGCATAAAGTGCAGGTAGCAACATAGTACTTAGAGTGAATGACTTGGGTTTCATGGAGAAACTTGGTTGATGATCTTGTGACATACATAACCATGGGGAGTGTAGATTCTTGGAAGGAGCTTGGAGCAATATGTTTTGACCTAGTATATGGAGTGGCTAGCAAGGATTCATAGGCTTAGGTGGAGCTCATGAGTCATGAGTGAGAGGATATCAATGGAGTAATTGTTGTTGTAGATACTTCATTGGCTTTAAGAAATCGAGGTCGTCAAAGGATACTAATAACCTCGACAATTCAATGAAGTGAGTGTGCAAAGTGCAATGAGTCAACCTTCTAGAACATTTCAAGGTGGGACCCATGGTGTGAAGGTTTTTTTGATAGTCATCTAAAGAAGGAGATTACATAATGATTATGGATTTTAAGGGTTCAACTGGTTGAGTTGGATGGTATGGGTGACCGAGGATGGGGGTAATCCATGGGCTCAATGCCAAGGAATGGGTTGAGTCAAGAGTGAAGGGTTGCTTTGGTTGAATATTGTGGTGGTGGTAATCAAGGGAATGAGAACCACGATGCTAGGGGACACCAAAATTGATCACAATGGTGTTAGAATTTAAGGAGATAGAGATATTTGAACCTTAAGTTCTTTGAATATGCCAAGTGGTTCAAATCAATTAATTTATGTGTTGCAGAGATTGGTTGTCTATGCATATTAGTCAATGGAAGGTCAAGTTTGATCCATAGGTGGCTAAGATGGATTTTTTGAGCTTATGCTTGTTTAGGAAGCATGGTCCTTAATCCACAAAGTTGATGTGTCATGTGGCATTGTGGAACATGGTGGGCAAGGTTATCCACAAGATGGTTACTCTTATGTACAATGTGTGCATGGAGATAGCGATGGGCCAAAATCATGTCTTCTACTCTTTGGTGTTGGGAGTACCTGGAGAGGGTGGATAGCATTGGGATTGCTCTTTGGTATGAGGAGTGCCTAGAGAGGGCATTTTGAGTTGTGTATGCTCTTGTGTATAGGTATGCATGATGAGACTAGCAAGGCAAGACACTATAATGGAATGGATTATCTCAACTTCCCTTTGCACCCTGAGGGTCTTAAGGTGCCAATATCATGAGTGGGCACATCGCAATACTGGCAAGGTAGATAGATATGGGTGGATTCTTGATCTTGTAAAGTGCGAGTGGAAATGGACAACATGTATAGTGGGGCAATTTTATCTGCTTTTGTATCTCAAATCTCATCAAAATCCAATGGTTATGCATAATTGGCTAGAGTAGTGATGGGATGGGTGACCTCCTAGGAAGTCCTGGTGGTGTGCCCCCTTTACTTGTTCTCGAGCTATGAGATGTTGTATGGGAAGGATGGATGCTCTTTGTTATTTTGTTGTAGATTCATTAACTAAGCCTATGAGTACTAAAAACATTCTTGGTGCAAGGAGACAATGGGTTTAGTTGCCCCAAGTAGCTGAATTTGTGATTTGTATAGGCCCCATTGCAAAGTATTCAACAAGTGGGAGATTGTTGGATGTGTTGTATCCTTTGTATGAAGGAAAAAAAATTGCATGGTATTATTTGTGGGCTAGGTATGGGTGGTTTTAGCCCATGGTCTTATTTTTGGGGTGGTCTTATTTTAGCCCATGGACTTATTTTTGGGTGTTGCAGGATACCTATATATATTGTAACTGCTTTGTAAAGGTGCACCAAAATATGCATGATAAGAATAATAAGAAAATAGCAAGAGGTGTGGCTCTAAGTTTCTATTAGTTTTCCAAGTCAAGGGCTTCTAGGATAAATATTCATGTTTATTGTGTATGCATATTATTTTTCCTTCTATTTTATGATTTTGTTTGCATTATTATCTCTAGAATAGGTTTATCAATATCTTCAAAGAGTTGCTTCTAATATACCTAACCTTTAAATTGACTTTATATGTAAATTAAAACCATTTCCAATTAAAACAAACAGGCAAAAAAGAAAACAAAATACATGAAAAGAAATATTCTTAAAAAAATAAATTATAAATATTGGTCTTACTTACCCTTTCCAATCCTCATCTTATTTTTTAAGAAATGCTTGTATACTTTTGTTTTCTTCTTCTCTTGAAATAGGAGGAAGAACCACCTAAATTTTGTTATCATGAGTACAAGAGGAAGGACCTCAGAACTTGGGATGCAATTTTCTTCTTAGCCACCATCAATATCAAAACCTAGTTCAAACTCCTCTACCAATTATTGTGAGTACAAAAGGAAGGACTTTAGAACTTGGGATGTAATTTTCTTCTTCACCACCATAAATATCAAAACTTGGTTCATACTCCTCCTCTCCCATTGGTATCTCAAAAAATTACAATTGGGCTCAAAAATTGTATTATAATGGGTGAAGATAAGAGTATACTTAAAATAAGTGCTAGAATATCTTAGCATAAAAGAAATATCAACTTAGGCTGAATTTTTTTTGAAAAGATATAATTTCTCATTCCAATCAGATGACAAACAACGCACAATAGTATCTAATTTTAAAAAATATTTCTTATATATAAATTAAGGAGTATAAAAATAAATTTTCTATATAGATTCATATAATATTATTTGACATATTTTTCACCAAATATTATAAATATACTTTTAAAATAGTAAAACAAATTTATACAATAAAAACAACATTAATTTTTAATAATCAAATGTAAAAATAAATGGTATGTCAATTCATAAAAATAAAAATAAAAAGTTTAAAATAATAAATAACATTTTTTTGTTGGAAAACAAGGGGTTGTACTTAGGTCCCCCCACCCTTGACAAATCACAACTCTCTTATTTAGAACTTGATATTTTACAAATAGACTCAATTCTCATCTCAATTGAGTTGTTATAGCTAGAAACCTACATCATTTTACATAAAATGTTTAATTTTATTATTTTCACTTTTTGGAACTTTTTCAATTTTTTGTGTGAATACAAATATTTTGAAATCCAACATCCTTCTTAAAATTTTTCTACAGTAGCCTTCACAATACCAAAACTTCACCTCTACTATATATGCATTGCATCTTAGTATAGTAATATTTCCAAAACATCACACTATCATAGTCTGCTTTAATAGATCTAGATTGTTAGTTTCCTTCCTGAAGCACAAGTGCAACCACAAAAATTATAATAAATAGTTTATATGAAAGCACATTAATGTTATAAAATAAAGCAGATATTACCAATGGAAAACATTAAAGTAAATCTTAATCATTATTTGAATTAGGCAGTCAACATTTTCTATTAGCTTTTAATATTATATATTTAATGAAAAGAAACCACAAGATCTAGAATAAGCATGCTATATCAAATATAAGATAATGGCAATATTTAAAGCATGTAAAAATCATAAGAAACTTTTACAACTACTCATAAAACTGCCATTAACAAAAGCTCACAAAAATAGTATATAGAATGGAGGTCTACTAATGCATGCTATGAGCAATGCACTTTTGATACATATTACAATGCTTTGTCACAAATATATAATAGTATGTGACTCTTCACTTTCCTACTCTAAGGACACATGTGCATTCTACATAATGGACACTTGTGCACATGCACACCTAACTACAAGACACTTGTGCATTTATTGCATATTATTACATTACATAAAGTAAAGACTCAAATGCTTTCCTAAGAAACATAACTTGATCTAACCATGTACCCATGGTGGTACATTGACATGTACCACATGATGTAATATTTTCCAACACCCCCTGTATTACATTATTTGGTAATTGAAATCGAAGACTTTAGTCTTCAATATGGATCTTCATCTTGTCTTTAATTCACTTTGCATTGTATGCCTCCTTGGTTAGGTTCCTTCTCTTCTTGCTTATCTTCATCATTAGGGTCAGTCTTTGTGCTTTCATGAGTTGTCATGCTATCATCAGATTCCTGCAAAAATATTTTCTCTTTGCCTTTGTCCTTCTTATCACAAGTCTTCTTTAGTATACAATCTTCTAAATAATCACTTAAAACATCATGATAAGATCTTGAGTTAGAAGAACTTGAAGTATCAATATGAAGAATGAATTATTTTCTTTAAGAAGTATTCATGAACTTTTACTTTCTTCTTGAGAGATTCAATCAAATCTTCCTGTTTTATATTCTCTTATTTGTAATGTTTAAGTTTAAGTAATACCATATATATTATACTAGCAATAACTAAAAGAGTTACAATGTCATCCTTTTCATTGTCTATTGCTTCAACCAATATTGCATGTAAATAGTATTCTAATATTTTAAATTCTTCTTCTAGTGATTCTTTGTAAATGCAACTTGAAACTAAGTCTAACTTTCCTTTAGATTTTTCAATCAAATTTTTTATTCTAAACTTTATGACATTTATTCTTCCTTTTCTAATTTCATTTTCCATATCACTATTTAATAAATTATTTGAAGTAGACATCCTTATGACTCTCTAGTTTAATATGGATCAGGCAATAAATTGATACAACTTTAAAACTTTAATTTTACTTTAGTTTTGAATGATATACCTGGCTCTGATACCACTTGTAAGGAAACTTCCTTACTTGATGAATCCGAATCAATAAATCTGAAATAATAATGCACAACCACTTAGAGAGGGCAGGTCTCATAGCCACTTAGAGAGGGCAGTTCTCTTGCGAAATACGCAAATGGAATATAAGATGATTGAATATGATGATGATAAATATATTCAATGAATGGTTCTATTATAAATAGATAAATCAAATAATGAATGGACGTGATTCTTGAGGAGCCAACATGCCTATTAGGATCGTTACATATACTAAGGAAAAAATTTCAATTTCTCAACCTTAAGTTGACATCCTTTTATCTCCCTAATATCAATATGATCTTCAATTTGTATTATTTATGATGAATACTTTATCTATCAAGTTTAATTTATCAATCAAAAACTTGATCAAATTTTCAATTTTCAATTTTTATCTCTTTAGTTTTGAATAAGAGACTAAATATAATGTAATTCTCAATTTTGTAAAATCCTATGTTGTAATCCTTATATCTCCCAAATTTCATGTATATGATTAAATAGGTTCTAAATTTCAAAAACCTAATTTTATGTAGAAGTCCTTATGGCTCCCAAATAAGAAATTTAGAATTTTGTAAACTATATTTGCAATTTTGTAACCCTAATTTGATGTAGGAATCCTTATCTCTCAAAAATTCAAAATACTTGCAAATACTAAATATGCTTCACAAAATTTAATAATTTGTTTACAAAATTTCAAAAAAAAATCTCAAAACTTGAAATTTAACTTTCAACTTTCCTCTACACTTTCCAAAAGTAAATAATTTGCTTTATAAGGTTTTATTTTCCACTATAATGACTTATCTATTCAATTATCTCATTAATTAAGATAAAATATCAATTAATCAAATTAAACCTTAGGTAAAATAATCATTTTCCATCTTATAGCTCCAAACCTTATAAAAATTAATAATTAAATTTTTGAACTTTACCTCCAACGATGGTGCCTGATTTTTTTGGTGATAATTTTGATTTGCTTCTACGTATCACTTTGTCCTTCAATTTTGATGACTTTTTTCTTCCACTTACAAGTATATTTGAGGCTCTTCACGTCCTCTACATATGAGCTTCTACAGCTCTCAACACTCTCCATGTGTGCATTCGGCTGTCGGGAGGGAAAACTGAAGGGATTATATTTTATTGATAAATGGTTACAATATATAGGCATAAGCCTATATGATGAACATGACACTTGTCAATGAAACTGACAAGTGTCAAACTGGCATAGTGCACATTACATTAACTCTAACATTCCCCCTTAATATGCACTATCCTAACTAAAGAAAAAAAATAGGTCAACATTAGGTAACATTCCCCCTTAATGTTGACTTCTCTAAAACAACCTATCATCCTCGCTTATTGTTGATTTGGTCTAGGCTCGTGTTCTGTACTCTTGGCTCTTCAACTGTGAATAATGCTAGATTCACTATGTATACATCTCGATTTGTTGCCTCAAGGTCAGCCACTTCCATGGGTCTGTTGCCACCGGGTCAGCCGTCTAAGTGCCTCGGGATCATCATGGGTGCCTCAGGGTTAGCCACTTCTGGGTCTGTTGCCTCTGCAGGTCATCCTCAAAGGATGTTGCATCTTGTAGGTCACTAACTAGATTCACCATGAGTATGAAATCCCTCCTCATGGTGAACTCAATCTAGAAGGTGTCGGTCTCTGTCGAAAATGCACCTTAATACAAAGAAAAAATGAGCCATATAAGAGTGTCAGTCTCTGCCAAAAATGCACTCAATACAATAAAATGAGCCATAGAAGCCAAATGTGGAGGAGAAGAAAGAAGAATAGAATCTTCTGAAGTGTCTTCATCTGTAGTATTTAGAAGTAGATCTGGAAAAACCTCGGATAGAGTCTAGGGTGTCTATGTCTGTAGTCCCTAGAATAAGTGTCCTTATGGTAGTCACCTCATCTTATCGGAATGCATGGGTAACCGACCACTGCATTCGCCAAGTAGAAAGAGGAGAATACTAGATACTAGGTTCACTTACAAGTGCCTTGGGAGTGTCGAGTACAACCGAGAGTGCACTCCAAGGTAGAAAAACTTTGAGGCTAAAAAACTCAAATGAAACAGCCATATAATTACAAATGGACACCACCAATGTGTCCGTCACGAAAAAATGTTTCCAACGACTATAAATACCCCTATATTCCATCATCAAAGGGGCCTTCATCATAATGAAAAACAACATGCCTCTCCAAGACAGCAACTAAAACCTTGCACTGTGGCAGCATCGCTCTCTGGCGGAATAAAAAACATCATCACAATTTTCCTTTCATAAGGAAATTACATGGGCCCACTTAAACCATCCTTGAAAAAAATACAGAGCCTTTCACTTCATGTAGGCATACATTAAAAAGTGGCCTTATTGTCGGCCATAAACACTGAAATAATAAACAGTTAATAAACCATGCCCCCTTTTCAAATTAAAATATTTATGCCCCCATGCTTTAAATTAATGGCCATCCTCGTGGCCAAAAAATATAATATGCCCCATTCCATAAAGTGGTTCCCTTACACTTAATAACTTAAGTAAAGAGAAAATAGCAGCAACGGGCCTCCGATGATGGCAGCGACGACGTTCAATTCGTTGACGATATTGGCACGGTGTTGGTGGAGCTGTTCACATCGTAGGGCTGTAGCGCCTGCCCCGTCATCAATCTGCTGATATGTGTTGGAGTTCGACGTGGAGTTCAATTTTAGGCCTCCCGCTTCGAAAGAATCTGCAACAGATAAAAATTGAGAAGCAGCAGTGGACAAACATCAAGAAGTAACAGTGGATGTTCAGTTTGTTAGATGCACCGAGGGAGCTGGGTTTCACTTTTTCTTTTCTAGTGCATCAAACAACAATTGCCTCTGGAACACTTATTAAGTGGAGCAAGGGGTTCTCCATCTCAGAAATAGTTGGAAAGGATGTCGTAGTAGCTTTAAAAAGAGGCCATGGAAAGGCAAGGTTTGGACATGCGGGTCTCAGCCCTGGTGAATGACAATGTGGCTGAAACTATGCATGCAAGACAACAATAATGCTACGGCCAGACATTTGTAGCTACAGAAGACCAACGGCTGGACTGGGTTGATATCTTGTTTTTTGGCTTTTGCAACCCCTTGAAGGTAGACTGTTGAGTCAATGGCCTACAGCTCCTGCAGATTTCCAAGTCCCAAAGGAGATTTTTTTGCTTCCGCTCGTTCCGTTTGATGGTTCCCGACTGAAATGCATTGGTCGCCAATCTACCTACGAGGGCATCCAATAGAGTTGATTTTTCCTGATCCAGACGGGCCCATGAGTTCCATGAGGGTTCACCGCCGCAAAGAGAAAATGTGACAGACAAATCCTGCCATGTAAGCCGAGACGAAACATCAGTACTCATATACGGTTAATTCTTGCTTTGACTACGTTTTCTCTCTACTTCGAAGGAGGGAGGCTGGCATGAGTATTGCTCCAACACACGCAAAAGATGGACGCATGGATGCATGCGTGGCAAACATGTTGGCTTCCTTCCGCATGGCTACCCATCTGTAAGAAAACATCTTCGATGGCAGCAACAGTGAGCTGAGCGCGAAGCGGGCGGTGAAGGGCAAGGTCGTAATCGTGGATGGCGTCAGCTATGTGATCTTCGGCAAGGACAATGGGGGTTTGAGCAACTGGATCCGGGGCCTTATTGGCCACCTCATGAGGCTCGTACTCAACAGCATTGTGAAACCCCTGTTGGCGCTCCAGCAGATCCTCGACCCCAAGAAGGTTGCTCGTCGAGGTCTCACACCACTCCACCAATGAGGTGCTAAAGAACTTTAAGGAGATTCGGCACCTCAAAATCAAGCTTCCCAAGCTCGAGATCGAGAATGGGGTCCTGCTGAGATGGAAAGCCAACTTCGGGAGAACGTTGGAGAGCTAGAGAGCTGCATGATTTTGTAGCCCCATTATAGTCGAGCAGATGATCCATATTTTTTTGTTTATTAGATGAGACAGGGAGCAAAATTTTAAAGAAAGTTCTTTATTTTTAATGATGGTGGGCTGTAACTTTTTTTAGACTGTTGAATTAATATAGGCCCCAATATCAGGGAGATCATGCATTGTTTGGCAGTGTTGTCAAGCTGCACCTGAGACTGTAGCCGCATTATTGTCCTTTCCATGAAACAAGTTGAGAACGAACTATTGAGGTCATTTTGATAATGGCCTGGCAAGGGAACCTGATGCTGGGAGATCTGTTGTTTCCCACATCGTAAAGATGTTGAGTATAGAACCCAACTTTTTGATGATGATGCACATTTTTTAGTGGAGGTTCCGTTTTCGACTTTGCAAACACATGATTATTCCGTTGGGCGATGAACTTGGCGTCTGCAGCGCCGACGAACTGAGCATTGTAATTGACCGATCTCCCGTCGGATAGTCGTTTGTCATATACATTCTGGGTGTGGGTAGTGACGTCGAATGTGGGAAGAAGATCGAGTGTGAAAACATAGAATCTGTAGTGCAGACGATCAATGTTTAATGCAGTGTTTTTACTACATTGCTTGTGCTTGTTTAAGTTTTTTGAGGGCGAAGGTATCCAATGCCATGACCGTTGGAAGTCATCATCATGGGATGTGCACAAAATAGAGAGTAGGTGATAGTTGTATCTCGGAGTGTGCGTTGACTGGCGAAGAACCCATGAAGCTATTGTTCAAATGATTACATGGGGTATCAATTTTTATTTTTAAAAATGTTTTTATTCTACATGGAAGTAGAGGGCCACATGGCCATTGTAACTTCCATTGAAGGGAAATATTTTAATCATGGTGAAAGTGGCTGATAGTAAAACATAATTGGCCTATTTTTTCCACATGAGAGTGGAAGTGCAATGACTGTTGGAAAGTGTAATTCCCCTGCGAGGGAAATTTTAAGACTGTTTTTTTTTTGCCAGAGTGCGAGGCCAGGAATATGATATTCCTGAGGTTAATTTTGCTGCCTTAGATAGGCATGATGATTTTTCCATATGATGAAGGCTCCTTTGATGGTGGAATATAGGGGTATTTATAGTCGTTGGAAACGTTTTTTTGCGACGGACACAATGGTGGTGTCATATTGTAACTTTGAGGCTGTTTCAATTTAGTTTTTTAGCCTCAAAGTTTTTCTACCTTGGAGTGCACTCTCGGTTGAACCCGACACTCCCAAGGTAATTTTATATGTGATCCTTGTACCTAGTGATCTTTTATATACACTTGGCGAATGCAGCGGCTGGTTACCCATGCATTTCGGTGGGATGACATGGTCACCATAAGGACACTTATACTAGGGACTACAGACAAAGACACCCTAGACTCTATCCGAGGTTTTTTCTAGATCTACTTCTGAAGACTATAGACGAAGACACTCATGATTTTTTTTTTTAAGCTGTCTGGTTTCTGATCCATTTTAAAAAATGGAGAGCATACTCCCTCGACTTTGAAAAAAAATGGAGGAAAAGGATGAGGGGGGAATTTCTCGAGGGAAATACCCCCTCAAGATCACAAGGCCAGAGAAAGCTTGGAACTCTGATACCAAATGTCAGGAGGGAAAACTGAAGGGATTATATTTTATTGATAAATGGTTACAATATATAGGCATAAGCCTATATGATGAACATGACACTTGTCAATGAAACTGACAAGTGTCAAACTGGCATAGTGCACATTACATTAACTCTAACATTCCCCCTTAATGTGCACTATCCTAACTAAAGAAAAAAACAAGTCAACATTAGGTAACATCGGCTAATGGGCTTCCGCATTCCTTCTGTTGGTGTTCACTCCATACTATTTTTTGAATTCAAATTTTAGAATTTGCATTTAGGCTATGAAAATACATCAATGAATGCACACATATTAATAGGTTCCTTGAACATTTTAATTCTCCCAAGGTCGTTGGTGTTCTATTTTTGGAATGCCATGTGGCAAGCAATATCTATTCCTCTTCAAACAAACGCTTGATTCCTCCTTTGTACTTCCTCTTTGTGTAACGCTCATTAATGAGTGATTTGAAATGTTCTCCAAGCATTATGGTGTCTTGGGTATTTTAGTAAACATGTGGCATCTTCCAGTTACACTCTCCAATATCCACTTGTGCAATGATCTCTTGGTGCCTTAATTTTCCTTTCTTCAATGTTCTGCCTTCTTCACATATACCCTTTAATGTCCAACAAATGCTACATATTCGTATATTTCACTGCATGATTTGCTAAGCACTCTGACCTCCAATCTATGGTGCCTCCATGCGTTTGCCATGCAGAATATGTCTTCTTCAATATTTTAAATTCCCTTATGTTTTTCATCTTTCCAACATCTTCCCAATGCTATTTTGGTTCTCTTATTCAATGCTCACCTCCTATGGTGGTTCATCCACAACTTTGGTGGCTAAACCTTGATGATTATTCTCACCTCTTTGGCTATATATTTAACATCCAACAACTTCCATGGTAGCTCCTCCTCCTCTGCACCAAGTGGCATCCAAGCTCTTCAAGTTCTCAATCAAAGTGACAAACAACAGCTATACTCCTGCCTTTGATTTTGTAACATCTTAGCTCTCTTTGGTGCTCAAACTTACTTGTCCTTCCTTAACTCTTATGTGGTAGAAAAATGTTCCCATATTACTAAACAAAAATTGCCACGTTTTCACTTGCTAATTGACCATTGTAACTTCCAAATATTTGCTCCTCCAATGTATTTTATTTGGCTTTCTTTTTGGCAACTCTTCAACATCTACAAAATACTTGATATTTCTTTTTCTTCAATTCTTGTTATTGCCTCTTCATTTCCAACGCTCGATGGTGGCTCTTCTTTATCAATGGTTGCTCCTCTTCTACGGTGGTGGCTTCTCCTTTGGTTATGGTTACAACAACTCTTCCTCGGTAGTTCCTCAATGTTATTCAACCAGATATCCAAGATTTTTAACTTGGATAAAATATTTGCTTCTTGATTTATTTATCTTCCAAAAATCTTGCACCTTTATCCTTACTTTGGCTTTATCCTTATACTATATCTAATTCCTCCTTTTCTACAGATTTCAATATGGTGTGGATGTTATCTTCTTCAGCTTTGAATATATAAACTTGAAACCTTTCTTTTGCTATTTTAGAAACTTGAATATGGTGCTTTCAAAAATTGAAACTAAATCCACTTTTTCTCATTAAAAAAATACAATTTTAAGAATTAAATTTTCAAACCTTTTTTATCTCTTTTTGTAGCTTGTCTTCTTGGTGATTTGATTCACCTTTTTGTTGTATCAAATTTGTAGAATTTGCAGCTCTCCTTTCTACTCAATTGGTGCCTTAAACTTATCAATTTTGTAGCTCTAATTGCTACCCAAACTCTCTACCTTTTAGCCTTTAGCTTGTTGTTCAAAAATCCTTTAATTTGCAGCTTTCAAAACTATTCAAGAATCAGATTCTATGTTGTCCAAATATCTTTATAATTTGCAGCAATTATACTCCTTCAAATGCTACCTTCTCACTATCCAAAGGTTCTACAATTTGCAACTTCAATTGCTATCAAATATTCCTTTGCTTTGTTGTCCAAAGCTCTCTCAAATATACCCTCAAATTCTCCAAAATATAGCTCTCTTTTCTCATTCTAATGCTGCCCAATTTTGCAATCCAAATCTCTTAATTTTCTACTCCAAAATTCTAACTTCTCCTCCTTTATCTTGTTTTCCAAAAATAGCATTCAATTCCTCCAAATTATTTCCTTATTTTGTTATCAAGTCTTCCTTCAATTGGTTGTTCAAGGGCACTTCAAAATCTACCCAAATCTTCTTTGATTTGTAGCTTTATGTCACCTTCAATTTTTTGTCTTGTAACCTTTCAACTTCTACTGCAAAAGACAAAAATATTCTCCTCTACAAATTAACCTTTAAAATTTTAATGGTAGTCTTCAAATTTCTCAAATCGATGGCCTTTTCTATCTCCTTTATCCTCCTTAGCTCTCATTGAATTCTATCTTCAAATCTAACCTCTTTCACTAGTCTCTTCCTCAAGAATTTGAATGTCTTAAGGTCTTCAAAAATCCTTTTCAAAATTTAACAAAATTCTTGCCAAATCCTTCTTCCTTTTGGGCTTGTTTTCATATGGTGACAATTGTCCCAAATTCTTCTTTTCAGGAGATTATCTTGCTTGCAATATTCTACCTCAAGCTTTCTTCAAACCTTTTCCAATGGCCACTTCTTCAAATTTCTTAATAGGGCTTCTCTAGCCTTATTATTCTTTTTCCTTCCAATTTTACTTGAGACCTCTTCTCTTAGGTCTTCAAAAAACTACAGCTTCTCAAATTTTTAATAGGACTTTTCCTAGTCCTCCTCTATCTTCAATATTCTATCTTCCAAACCTAAAAAATTTTCAATGGGACCTCTTTCTTGGGTCTCTTCAAATTCTTCAATCTTCAAATTCTATATTCTTCAATATTCTATAGGGACCTCCTTCTTGAGTCTCATCAATATTCAATATTCAATGGGACCTTTTCCTTGGACCTCATTAATCTTCAATGTCTATACTATTGCTGCAACTCAAAAAACTAATCCTGACATAAGGAAAGCACATAGACTTTTAGGCAATCAAAGATGAAATTATTCTCTATCTATTGTAGGAAGCTTCTCAACTTCTGACAACTAATTTTTTGCAACAAAAACTTAGACAACAACAAGCAAATACATGCAAATCTCAAGATTTTTAAAATTCAATAAACTTCACTAATTATCCTTCAATCTAGTGAAAAACAATCTTTGTTGAGTCCTAGTCTTAACGAGTTTTCTTACAACCCTGTGGAAAGAATCTATCCAAAAAGCAACTTTAAAAAATCTGAAAATGAGATCTCCCTATCTCTTCTCAATCTCGCTTGTGGCTCTCCCCATCTCCTATCAATCTCCCTTGTGGCTTTGATACCATTGTTAGCTTTTAATGTTATATATTTAATGAAAAGCAACCACAAGATCTAGAATAATCATGTTATATAAAATATAAGATAATGGCAATATTTAAAGCATGTAAAACTCATAAGAAACTTTTGCAACTACTCATAAAATTAGCATTAACAAAATCTCACAAAAATAGTATATAGAATGGAGGTCTACTAATGCATGTTATAAGCAATGCACTTTTGATACATATTACAATGCTTTGTCACAAATATATAATAGTATGTGACTCTTAAATTTCCTACTCTTATACCATATAAATATGGTACTAACTATATAGATGTAGTTATATGTACATCTATGTCTATATAATACACAATTTCTCAATTCTTGGCAAATGACCCGTCTGATCGAGTACGCTATCAAGGAATCTCTTCCATTAATTACGGTGTGTGCTTCTGGCGGAGCACGCATGCAAGAGGGAAGTTTCAGTTTAATGCAAATGGGTAAAATAGCTTCTGCGCTGAATATTTATCAGCGCAAGAAAAAGTTGTTCTATATATCGATTCTAACATCCCCCACAAGGAAACATGTGCATTATACATAATAGACACTTGTGCACATGCACACCTAACTACAAGATACTTGTGCATTTCCTACACATTATTACATTACATAAGGTAAAGACTCAAATGCTAACCTAATATATTTAACCTAATCTAACCATGTACCCATGGCTGTACATTAACATGTACCAAATAATGTAGTATTTTCCAATATTCTCTTGTCAGCTTTAGCTAAACTTACTACTTCCTCTAACCATGGAAAAGAGAATTTAACTTCACAATATTCAATTAAAACCCCTCTATTGGCTAGCCTATCTGCACATTTGTTTCCTTTCCTTAATGTATGAGTGAATCTGATTTCTTCAATCTCTATAGCAAGATCTTGAATTTCCACAATTATCTCTTGTATGCTCCATGGAGCCTTTGCTTTTCTCAAAACTGCATGTATTACTATGAGTGAATCACCTTCCATCCATACTTTGTTCCATTTAATTTGTTTGAATATTTTTAACCCTTCCAAAGCCATCCAAGCTTCAACTTCATTATTTGTCTTAAATCCACTATTAAAAGTGTAATGAGACAAAATCTCTCCTCTATTATTTCTAATTATTCCTTCTGGTCTTGGATTTTCTTTAGATGCTCCATCATAATTCAATTTTACCAACTACACATTTGATGGTTTCCACTTTTTATTATTTACCTTCCTTTTGTTTCTCCTGTATCCAATATCATAATTATATTTGATGACTTAACTCCATCTATCAAGGCTCTTTACTTCTAGATTAGGGATTGGGTGAGTTTATAAGGTTGGTTTAGACTCCTCTAAAGTTAAAGAAATCTTCTTTTTCATTACCTCTAAATTTTTTTCCTTTCCTTTAAATATTCTTCTATTCTTTTCTAGCCATACAATCCAAAGTATTGTATCTTTTGATATATTCCAGGTTGTCTATAAAGCCTCACTTTTAAAAGTGCTCTACCATTGCTTTAACCATTCTTCAATTTTTTTATTCATCACCATGCATTTACCAAACATATTAAGAATCCATTGCCATAGTTTCTAGACTATTGAGTAGTGTCCCAAGAGATGGTTTATACTCTCCTCCTCATTTTTACAAAGAACACATTATGAGGGGCCATGAAAACCCCTTTTCATAAGGTTATTTCAGGATAAAATTCTTCTATGACCTACTAGCCAAACAAATATTTTAACTTTAGGAATGCTTGGGCTATCCCAAATACATATTCATATTCTTACAATATTCCTATTTTGTTGGTGCTTTACATTATATCCACTTCTTGTTGTATATTCTCCTAAGCTATTCAACTCCCAAATCAACTTATCCTTGGATCCTCTCAAAATAATCACTATTGTTATCTTTCTACTTAATTTCCTCCTAGCATCAATGTCTTGTATACTTGTAAACAAATCTTCTTTCCATTTGTATCCTCCTTTCTAAACCTTGTACAAAATGTTTGAAACCCTATCACAATATTTGTCTTGAAGTAATCTCACCCATGGTTTAAAAATTGGATATAGATCGAGTGGTTTTCTATCACATCAAGTATCCATCCAAATAGAATTTTTTTCTCCAATTTCCACCACCCATATTAAATCTGTAATCATTAGATCAACTAATTTTTTAAACCATTTTATAGTGCAGAACCATTTAGTAGAGATAATGTAGTAAATACTAAGCTTGGATCATTGGGCAGAATAAGCTTAGAATAATTCTTGGTCATTGTCTTTGACTCTCTTTGTACAATCTCCAAATTAGTTTTCCCCTAAGAGCTAAGTGTGCATCTGTAAGAACTCTTAAAATGATACCACCCATAGTTTTATCATCACAAACCTTGCTCCATTTCACCATAGGAAATTTTCTTTTATTATGTATTATTGACCATAAAAATAACCACATATTATAGATTAAACTTTTTTCTATCAATTTTGGCATAGTATACAAGGATATATAATATGTTGGAATGGCTTCCAAGACTGATTTAATTAGTTGCACTCTTCCTATTAATGATAACCATCTACCTTTCTATATCAATCATTTATTTTGAACTTTACTTATTACTAGATTCCATAATTATTTCCTCATTCTTCCCTAAAATAAGGGCATCCCTAGATAAGTTGCTAGCAAATTTGCCTCCTCCACTTAAAGTAACATGCATATCCTTCCTTATATATAGAGAAACCCCTACGACCAACGCACAGGACTGAGCAACCTCCTCCCAACCATGACCCCTCGTAAAGTTGAGAGCTATGTTTATCAATAGGGAATTTAACACACAACCACCACACACCAACCCCTCACACACTTGCCCACGTCACGGTTTGAACCTTGGACCTCTCGAAGAAGAGCCAAAGCCTGCATCGTTGCACTGTCCCCCTAGGACAAACCTTACATAAAGGAAAACCATTCCCCGTATCCTTTGGAGGCCAAGACTTTCTGTTCCACGGTGCCTGTCCCATCCGGGTATACCCCTCAAGGTAGTCGAGGGGGTTTTTTGTATCCGGTATAGGCCGCCAAGCTTGAACCCCGAACCTCCTTTCGAGGATTGAGGGAACTTGCCAGTAAGGTACCTGGTGCAAATAATGTAAATATATTTTACTTTGGGGGATCCATAGTTTATTATTAAAACTATAAAAAAAAATGAATGTGGAGATTAGATAAAACATTAATTAATTTATGATCAACTATTGTTAGGGAAAGTATCTTAGAAATGTCAACATATTTATAGAGAAGGAAACATAGTAGTAGACAATTTAGCTAATTGCAATGTTGATATCTTGTTAGAATTCAAATATTAGAAGGCAATTGGTTGAGTAAGATTTTATCTTTTAATAAAAATGATATAAAACACAATAATTTCATGAAGATACCGACAGGCAGTTGCCCTAGTGGCTAAGATGATGGTTGTTTCTTAAATGGTCTTGTTTTCAAAACCCCTTGAGAGTGGTTGTTGATGTAATTTATAAACGTTCTCCTCAAAAAAAATTCATAAAGATGAAGAATATCTTTTCTTTTTAAAAATCAAACGGGCTTCTATTGAAGGCTTAGCTATGAAAGACTAAACAAAAGAGGTACATTGGTAATGCCCATTGTAAAAAGTACAAACAAAAATAGACTAATACTTAAATCCCATCTTGTTAAATTGTTTAACCATAACAAAACAAGACACGGCAAATACCTAATACATTAATGATAATATAAAGACATAAAAACACAATGAGAACAACGAAAAGATGCTCCAATCATGCTATTTTAAATATTTATCACCATAAATTGATAATATTATAAGATAACGGATCTGTCACCACACCCTACAATTCCATATCATTGTGATGAATGGATTTATATGACATATTCAAATCAATTTTTATATTAAAAAGTTTATGAACTTCCTTATTACCATACATTTTCATATTAAAAAGTCTATCAACTTCTATATATTCTTCCATAGAATATTAAGTTTGCAATCAACAAACTTTTCTTTCCTAAATTTTCAAAAATTAACTACCAAAAAATCTTGTTTCAATGATCACTCTTAAACCTATAATCAAATTGACGACCTTTGCCCATCTCGAAATGACAAAAAGATAAAAAGGCATATGCGTAGAGTATCTCTAAAAGTACCCTTTGCACCTACCAAGCCCAAGTTCCCATAGACAAATGAATAATATTTTTCAAAAATAATAAATAAAAAATATATTTTTTATTTTTTATTTTTTACTATTAAATGAAAAATATTTTTAATAAAAAATAAATTAATTAACCTAAACAAATATGATATTTTTTTTACTATGATAAAAACTACGTATTAATTAATCCACGTGAGTGTGATCTACGAGTAAGGACGCCACTTATATTATCAATGATGTGACCTTGTGAGAGATGTTTATAAGAAGTATTATTAAAAAAAAACTACTTATTAGAAAAAATATATTATTGTGAGAGATTTTCACCATATAACCTTGAACAACACAATTTTATATATATATATATATATATATATATATATATATATATATATATATATATAATTGAAATGTGTTTTCATATCAATATCAAATTTTAGTATAAAAACCAAGACAATTTTACTTTTAGGAGAGTTAAATTTTTAATTTTTTTATTGAGGTTAGTGTGAGAAATTTTACGACCAAAGGTTAGACATCCCATTCCAATTATGACCTTTGACAAAGGAGAGAGCTAAATTTATCAATAGAGCCTAAACATACAACCACACGTGCACCAACTCCTCACACACTTGCACAACAACGATTTTAAACACACAACCATACACGTACCCACCCCTCACACACTTGCCCATGCCATGATTTAAATATTAGACCTTTCATCATTGTTCGAATCTTGAACATCTAGAAGAAGAGCCAAAGCCCAAACCGTTGCGCTATCTCCCATACTTAAAAGAGTTAATTTGTTTTTTCATAGAATTGAAACAAACCCATCATTATTACATACTTGTGTAATAGTAGCATAACCAGAACTTGAATATTATTCATGTATAACTTAACAAGATTGAGATGCAGGTATCTCCTCAAATAATCAAGAACCTAATCAATTAAGCTAATATTATTTAATAATTTCAATAAAATTAATTTGACTTCAATTTCACTTAAAAAAATATAAAAATAAATGAAATTTTAGAACTTAAACCTTAATCTTTAATCTTTTATATAAAATGCTTAAGTTCTAAAATGTTTAAAAGATAATTTAATTGGTAGGGCCCATAAATAAATAAATAATGGCGTCTTGTGGTCATTTGCCGACTCGAGCAAAAGTGAGTGTATAAGTTGGTGAGTAAAAAATTTCGTTTTTTTCAACCACGTCCACTCTCCTCTCCTCTACCTTTCTCTTTTTAACTTTGATTGTTTTTAACGGCGCTGTTAACTCAGAATCTTACACTGAAACATTGGAGCTCTGTTGTTCGTAGAAGCAGAGGAAGAATTGTCATTAAAATCTAGTAAATCTCTTCAGATTTTGCTTTGCCGTTGTTTCTCACGCATTCATCCAAAATGTCAGGTACTGTAGATTTTTTTTCTGATTATTGTTTTGGCGATTAATTTCAGTGATCGATGCCTGTGAAACCCTAGTTCAGTCATGCTTCGATGGATTTTGGATGGACAATGCGTTTCAAACCCTAATTGTAATTATTATTATTATTTTTTGAATGGATCAATTTCAGACGCGGAGGAAATGGATTATGGATTCGAATACTCCGAAGAGGAGCCCGATGAGGAAGATGTTGCCATTGAAAACCAGTATTACAACTCTAAAGGTACTGAATGAAAACAATCTTTAGCCCTCTCTCCATCTTTATTTTATTATTTTGGCTTTCCTTTCCAAAATTTAGTTTATTTGGTAAACGTTGGACCCAACCAAAAACATAAGCTAGGGTTTTAGAGCTTATGTCAAGGGTTCAGTATACACTAAAATGTAGATTTTGCTTTTTTGATGTGGAATTGTCTGTATAGTCAATTTTTAGATTTTTGGCTTGTGTTTTTGCAAATACCCTAGTAATTAACGAGGGACACTTGGTCCGGTGTTTTTTTTCGTAACAGTTATTTTAGGCTATTCTGGATGCTAGTTAATTTACATGGAGTCAATATGAGGATGACGCAGATGTTCACATAGCAGGGTTTTGAACAATTTGATGAGGTTGAGAAGGGTGGTAAACGGTTTGACGTAGGGTATGAGGTGTAATATATGTGGCGATATTGACTTTTACCATCTGGCATAGTTTTAAAATTTTGTAATAGTCCTTTGTTGAGAAGGGGTGGATTATATGTTGATATGACAACACTATTGCTGGTTGCATTTGTGTGGTATACTGACTTTTGGAGTGTTTATACAAAGTGATGGGTTCTTTAAAGGGGAGTTGAACTTGGGTCACATTTTCAACAACTGATTAAATAGCACTAATCTAATTTAGAATAGGATTGCAAATAAGGCTGCCTTTGCAATTTTTTTGTATTTGTTTTTTTTTAAATTGGTTATATGGGATTGAAACGGAGTCCACCCATATTATATTATGATCACATAGTGGTATTACAATAGCTTGACAATTATGCATGTATTGTTTGACAATATTCGAACCTAGGTTTCCTCCTTGAAAATCAAAGTATGTAATCGGTTGAGCTCAAGCCATTTGATTTCCTTTTTATATTTGTCATAACTCTTAATCTTTTTTTTTCATATTATATTCTTTTCCTTTTCAATTTATAGATTGTAGGAGCTTCTAGTAGTTGGTTCATTCTGTTAACAACTTAACACACTTTTGTGCATCTGACACTTAAATGAATATAGCTCATAATTGCTTAGATAACATAGAAACATAAGAAAATCATGTTTTAGAACTCTCCTTCGAATGATTTGTAAGTAATCAGCAGACTAAATTTTAGGGGGAAAAAGAGGAGAAACTAGATCACATACCATGGAACCTAAGTAGGTTGTCTACAGAAGCAAAGATTGCTGTATGCTTAAAAGTTAAAATTATCATTGAAAGCATTTGATACTTATGGGCAGCTAGTTTAAATAGTGTGAGGAAAGTACCCTTGCTTTTAGATATATTTGACAAGCATGATTATCCTTTCAAATTCCTTTTCTGAATCGTCTTTCCACCGTATTACAACATCCTACATCTTATCTTTGTCTACCTTGTGTACCTTTCGCAAATTTTTTTCTTTCTTGTTGTGTCTTCGTTTTACTTTAAACTTTAAAGCATAGTTAAGAAACTTGGTGAGTTTTTGAAAAAGTTGCCAAGTCCGTGCCCGAGTGAACCTTCCCGGGTTTTTTTGACCCAGCTCAGCGAATTTTTATGGACTCCCCAAGTTTTTTTATTTTACTCGTGAGTTTTAAAACATGGAAAAAAATTGGCTGTAGTGGCAAAAACACAAAAAAAACAGCATGAATTTTTTTTCCTAAAATGGCCACATTTTTGCTCTTTCTACTTGCAGAGAGAGGAGAGAGATGATAAAATCAGACCCAAAAAAACACTCATTTGCATCCTAAACCCAAAATTTTCCTAGTTTTCAAAAATCTAACAGCCACCCAGCAGTTACATTTGAGGTAAAAAAACAAGAACCAAAAGGAAGGCTAATGCCACAAGGCCCACCTGATTACAAAGGACCAAAGACGAAAGGAAAAGAAAAATTAGTCAGCAGAGTACAGGGATAAGGTCAAAAAAGATCAACAATGGAAGTTGAGACCAAAAGGGTAGACAACATTAAGAGGATTCTAAACCAATCTTGTATGGAGTTCCATGGCAATATGTCCCACCCCATGCAAATTGTAACACCTTCAATAATCAAGAGCAAATTTCTTTGCACTTCCCTGTAATATACATTCCTCTAACCACTGGGCCTAGGAACAAACAAATGCTTCCGAAATTCTAACCAATGTAGGAAACATTCACCATGTTTGAGGCAACTCAAAGGTGTCAAGAATTAAACATGAGAGATTGGAACAGTATAGTGCTTAGGCCATTTTAAGAAGCACAAAATGTCCTTGAGGTTTCTTTCTAAGGAAGACAAGTTGACCAATAATTGTGATATGTGGTTATACGCTTTGAATAATAATATACTATCCATACTCTGCCAGAGAATAGCATCAACAACCATATTCAGAGTGAATCTAACAGCACGTTAAATGACAACAAAAGGACTTGCAGATGCTCCAAGACTGAATCTAACAGCCACCCAGCAGTTACATTGATGTGTGTTTTGTCACTTTCATGTGTAGTTTAAGGTTGTATTGCTTACAGTATTAATTTTGGATTTGTGTATTGTTAATTAATTTGATATGCATGAAAAAGAACATTTTTCCAATGAAAACTTGCATCTTCTTTGTGTTTTGTTTTTGCCAAGTCTAAGTCTGAGTCAATATTGGCCTTGCTGAGTGTGCACCGAGTCCGAGTTTCTCTAATATGCTTTAAAGCCTATTCCTTGCTAATATGTTGTTCATTTTTCTTGAAAAATTTGTGCTTCTGGTCCTCAATACATATAACTGCAGGTGACTAGATAATCTAAGGATGTAAGAAAGAAGGAACATAATCTATGTTATAAAACTTCCTTTTTAATCCTTCTTAATTAATCTTATATTTCATCTTTCTAAAGAAAGAAGGAACATAAAATAGTGTAACTTACCAAAGAACCATGATAGGCTGCCTACCGAAACAAGGATTACCAATTAAGTCTGGGTTTCCACATGGATATTTTAAGTAAACTGTACCATAACTGGTATACTATTTGGTGATATTGTTTGAATTAGTCTCTACAAATCATGTAAAAAAAATTTGGTATTTGGTGGTTAATGAATGGAATGTACAAAATTGATATAACAAAACTAGTATTGTAGCTGTCTCAATTTAACTTGCTTAGATTTCTTGGATTTTGGTTCTTGGAAATGTTTATTATTCTTCTTTTTAATTTCCCAGTTGGTGTATTGTAATAAACTAGAAAAGATTCTTTGACGTTATTGTTGATGCAAAATAGGAACAAGGAACATTCATATACCTTGATATCTCCTTTTGTCTTGAAGTGCTTCCTCTTGTAGAATGTGTTGTTTATACATAGACTAGATAAAGACAACGAGGACCCAGGTTTTAGTGGGTACTAGGTCATTTGCTTTGATCTCGATTCTAAATATCATTTGCTTTGATCTAGATTCTAAATAGAATACAAGGTCCTTTGACCCTTTGCAGATGCAATATTTAATTATTAACGAAACAACCTCTGGCCCTAAAAGAAAGAATTTGGAAAACTTAGCAACTCACTTTTGTGCATGTGAGGTGGAATATTACTCCCATATTAACATTTGGGTTGTTGGCATTAACAATGTTTGGGAGTCCAGGAATTCAGTGTGGTCTCTTGGTTAATTTTCTACACTTGTTGGAAATGCAAGCCTGTATTTTGGGAAAAAATTATGATCAATGTGGTCGACGGTTTGAAAGTTGCTTTCCACTGCAAGAAATTGTATTGGAAAGATCATAGTTGACATATTGTTTTCTTATGATATAATATGAGGCTTAAATATAGTGTAGTTAAAACTTAAAAGGATTATCTTTAATATTTGATGTAATGGGTGGGCTGCGAAATGAGAATAAGAGTTATTATTTAAAGGGATTCTGGTGAATTTTCAATTTCATGGACATAAGATGAAGTCTTAAAATACTGACTGAGTTATTCTTGGTTTTGTTACAAATTTGTATATTAGAAATTGAAATTGCATTATCTGAGTTGTAAATAATTTGCATTGTAGGTTTGGTTGAGTCTGACCCTCAAGGTGCATTAGCTGGATTTGCTGAAGTTGTCAGGATGGAACCTGAGAAAGATCAGTGGTAAGATTTTTCTCCGCCTTTATTCCCGGCTTAGATTTATAGTATAAGGGGCAATATATGTGAATTCCCAATAATGCTCTTTGGTATGTGAAAATCATATTAAGATACTATCTTAGAATTTTATTTGGTGTGTCAATGATGATGACCACACAAATAATGATCATTCATAAATCAGGGGATTCAAAGCTTTGAAGCAAACAGTTAAGCTGCATTACCGTTTGGGCAATTACAAAAAAATGATGGATGCTTATCGAGAAATGTTGACATACATTAAATCTGCTGTAACCCGAAACTACAGCGAGAAGTGTATAAATAATATTATGGATTTTATCTCTGGATCAACAAATCAGAACCTTGATCTTCTGCAAGAGTTTCTGCAAACAACATTGAAGGCACTTGAAGAGGCAAAAAATGAGGTAATCAAGATTTACTTTTCATTTTGGTTTTGTGGTCACACCTTATTTTTTGTTGGGACTTGTGTATTTTTATTTTTTTAAATGTGTGTACATCGCAGAGGCTCTGGTTCAAGACAAACCTCAAGCTTTGCAAGCTATGGTTTGAGAAGGGAGAGTATGGGAGAATGAATAAGGTACAGATATCAATACTTGTTTGTTATGGATGCACTTTGTACTGAAGTCCTGTTCCATATTTTCTATTTTTCTTATTCCAAATCTGACAGATATTTGTGTGAATAATAAAGGTAGTTAGAGTGGCTTTTGAACTATTCTGTACTGCTTTGTCTTTAATAGATTTTGAAGGAACTTCATCGGTCGTGTCGAAAGGCAGATGGATCAGATGACCATAAAAAAGGCACTCAACTTTTGGAAGTATATGCAATTGAGATCCAGATGTACACTACAACTAAGAACAACAAGAAACTAAAGGTAAACTTGTCATGCAAAACTACACTTTTTATGTATTTGCTTTGATCCCTGTTTTGATCTTTTTAATCTATGTTCATATGCATCTCATGTCAATTTCGTAAATAAAATATAGCTTGTCTCCATTTGTATTCTGATCAACTTCATAGTTTTGAACTTTGTAACAAGATTTGTATTCTGCTCACATTTTGTTGAACTTCAAAGATCAGTTGAATAAAATTCGATTAAATTTGTTACTTTGTGTAATAACTTTAGTCATTATGAAAGGTAGGCAAATTTGGCCATCTGTCTTAGGTAACTTTTGTAGGCATAAGTTAGATATGTTTCCACATACATTTCAAGTAGCATTGTAATTAGTTTTAATTTTTTTCAATGAGTTTACACAGGTTTTTATGAGGGGTCCTGGTCCCCTCATACTGAGTGGGGTTTTAACTTTGGACCTCTCAAAGAGAAGCCAAAGCCCTTACCACTGCAATAAGCTTGCAGCTATAATAATTAGTTTTAATTTTTGTATTTGCTTTAACTTTCTTATTTGATTCTACAAAATTATACATATATTTTAATGTTTTTAACGTTGTGAACTTCATGTGGAATTTTACCAAAATTTCTCCATGTTTTTAATCTAATCCAAACTTTACCTTGCTGAACTCAAATTCAAACAAGAAACTTGTGACTATGGTTTTGATTGTATTGTAATCCCTTTGTTGTATGGTAACTAGTCCTTACACTGCTTGTATGAGAATGCCTTCTCTTTATATCCTATACTTTGCTTCTATGTATTGTTTGATACTTTCAATAGTGAACCTGGAGCTAGCTATTGTCTTGACCAAGATTAGCTATTTTGTTTGACACTTCTTTTCTTCTTCCTGATAAAATAATTCTTTTAATGCAGCAACTGTACCACAAAGCACTTGCTATTAAATCTGCAATACCTCATCCTCGTATTATGGGCATTATTCATGAATGTGGGGGTAAAATGCATATGGTAGAACGACAATGGGCTGAGGCAGCTACAGACTTTTTTGACGCTTTCAAGAACTATGATGAAGCTGGGAATCATCGGAGGATTCAATGTCTCAAGTATGTTGCGTGAACCTCCTATCTCTTTCGGCCTGAATGAACACATGATTTTGTGCTTATTGTGTTGAATTATGCTTCCCTACTGAGATTTACTATTTAGTATGCATTCACCCTCTGCAGATATCTAGTTCTAGCAAACATGCTGATGCAATCTGAAGTTAATCCCTTCGATGCTCAAGAAGCAAAGCCGTAAGTTGCTATTGGCTGATAAGTTTATTGTGGTTTTGTTAATGATATAAGATTTTCATGATCTACTGTCTTTCATCAACAAAATGATTGCTGCTTATAATGCAGGTACAAAAATGATCCTGAGATCTTGGCCATGACCAATCTTGTGGCAGCATACCAAAGAAATGAAATATTTGAGTTTGAAAAAATACTAAAGGTTTGGCAACTTTGATACTAGTGCATTTGCTATAGAGAAAGTTGAGCTTTCTTAATAATTGTTTTTCCATCTACAAACAAATTATGTGTTGATTTCTTCTACGTGCAGGAAAATCAAACTACAATTATGGACGATCCATTCATTCGCAATTATATTGAGGATCTCTTGAAGAATATCAGGACACAAGTACTGTTGAAACTAATCAAGCCATATACAAGAATTCGGATACCATTTATATCAAAGGTTAGCTTCTTACCCTGTCTAACATATCTACAGAAGACGTTAAATAATTTAAACATCAAACTGGCGGTTGAATATAAGACAGGAATGTATGCACTCTGTAAATGCCTTTTTGGTGGTTGGACCCATATCCTGACTTCGTTTTTTCTGTATGTTTGGTTTTCTGCAATTTCCTATTAATATCTGATGAAGTAAGAAGAGGAAGGAAATTAATAATACAATCACTTTGCTCCTAGGGATCCACAATGCCTAATTTATCCAATACACTTATCAAACAATTCTGTAGTAGTTGACCCTGTTTCTTAGACAGATCTTTTGTGACTATGAACAATTGTATCTTTTAGATCATGGATTTCAATTCTGATGAAATGAGTATTTCAATGCACAATTTTGCAGGAGCTTAATATTCCAGAGAAAGATGTCGAACAACTTCTTGTTTCTCTAATACTTGACAACCGTATACAAGGACATATCGATCAAGTTAACCAACTTTTGGAGCTTGGCGGTGATAGGTAATGTTTGCATTTTGACAATCACATTTTAGGTCAGTGTTTTTGTTGGGGAGAAAAAATAATTCTTTTTATCAGCAATGGAGTTGCCTTTAACTTTTGTTTTATTTTTTTTTTCAGATCAAAGGGTTTAAGGAAGTACAATGCTATAGATAAATGGAATACACAACTACGAGCATTGTATCAAGCTGTTTCAAACAAAATAGGATAATTATTGGTTCTTTTAGAAGTGCATGTAGCATTCATCTTATAGTGGTTAGTAGCAGTTTTTTTTTCCAAGAGCTTTATCTCCTCGGTTGAAGCGGCTGGATTTTTCCCATTTGTAAAATTGAGTAGCCTTTCTTGTCACGTGATGTATATGGATAGAGTTTAGTAGTTGTTTCGGAAAGGATTCCCTTGACAATGATTTTGTTTTGGTGAGAAATATGATCTGGGGAGAGAGATCAAATGCAAATTTGTTCCAGAGGAAAATCATGCTGAAATATTATATTATTAACTATTATGAGAATTGGCTATTGAAATACTTGTAGCTGCATTATTTTTATGAACTTATGGTAATATATTTGTTCTTCTATGAAATGTAATTAACCTTAATTGTCTTTGTTCAATATTTTGTTCTTTGCAAATTTTTAAGGTATATACTGTTAAATATTTTTGGGAATATTTCTGTTTCCAATCATGGAGAATATGAGAAGTCACCCTAATGTTATTCAATACTATAGGTTGTATTGGTGCTGTTGGAACTTGCACCTGACAATAATGTCATTACTTGTTCAGCTTGTTTTGAGAACTTGGTATCTCTCTGTTTCCTTGACATGAATGTTGATCTTTCACTGTAAGATTTTGACCTCTGTAAAATTTTATACACCTTGTCGCCCAAAAAGTCATCCCTTTAGATAGATATAGATCACACAAATATTTATGCATATTTCACTAAATCCTCTCCAGATACATCGTGCCTGTTCTTTATGCAGGTTTCAGCAAATGTGTTCGAGATGCGGCACCCAAATGTAGTTTGTCTATTTATACACAACGAATAGTAGGGGTTTGATTCAGTTGTCAGGGACTTTTACAGATTTCAGGTCTCTGGTTCAAAATGGGGGCCTTAGAGTTCCCATTCCCCAAAAATAAATAAAAATGAAGCCCGATACAATGAACTAATGTTTCTATATTTTATAGAATGTATACCAAGCAAAAGTTTAGCTTGATGTTCATCAATAGTTTCAAAAGTTTAGGAGTTTAATTCCGGGTCTTCATTGCAATTAATGCTCGTGCACACTTAGTTTATAGTCTTTGACTAAAATCCTGAAAACAATCAATGTTCTTCATTTATATTTTTAAAATAAACTACAATTGTTCAATGTGTTGGTGTGCTCGCCTTTCACGCCTGCATTGGAAACGCAAGATATAAAAGCTTAACTAGATAATGACGCCTAACTTTTCTCAATATGTTTATACGAGTAACTACCTTCTTTATGGAGTGTATGTGTTGGAATGGAGTGTATGTGTTGGAAGCAGCTCTGAGTGTTAGCTAGTGTGCAACCACTGTTTGAGTCCCTGGAGGCCAATGGCCCACTTTACATCTGTATGACGGTTAGTCACCATGGTTAGTCACCATGTTTATTTGAGAGGTGGGGTTATAGTGGCGGGGTTATAGTGGCAGCAATCGAAATTGAATATGAGACTGATGGAATATAATGAAGGAAGTTAGTGATTCTGCTGTATAACCAAAAAAAGAAAAATACTCTATGAGAGACTATTTCAGCTTCTCTTAGCAAAATTTTGTTTTCAAATTTTGATTTTACATTTTTTTAATTAGTTATATGAGATTGGAACTGGTCCCTACCATTTTACATCATACCAAATGGTGGCATTACAATAGCTTTGGCTATTATGCATATATTACTTGGCAAGATTTGGACCTGGGTTTCTTCCTTGAAAGTCCAGGAATTTAATCGGTTGAGTTAATGCTATTTGATAATTTGACTAAGACACTGAAAACAATCAATATTCTTCGTTCATATTTAAAAAATAAACTACAATTGTGCCTTTCACACCTGCATTGGAAACGCAAGATATAAAAGTTTAAAAACTAGATAATGACGCCTAACTTTTCTCAATATGTTTATATGAGTAACTACCTTCTTTATGGAGTAGATGTGTTGGAAGCAGCTTTGAGTGTTAGCTAGTGTGCAACCACTGTTTTGAGTCCCTGGAGGCCAATGGCCCACTTGACATCCGTATGATGGTTAGTCATTATGTTTATTTGAGAGGTGGGGTTATAGTGGCAGCAATCGGAATTGAATCCGAGACTGACAAGACATAATGATAGGAAGTTAGTGATCCTGCTTTATAACCAAAAAAGAAAAAAAGTACTCTATGAGAGACTATTTCAGCTTTTCTTAGCAAAATTTGATTTTACATTTTTTTAATTAGTTATATGCGATTGGACCTGCTCTCAACCATATTACATCATATCAAATGGTGGCATTACAATAGCTTTGGCTATTATGCATATATCACTTGGTAAGATTTGGACCTGGGTTTTCTCCTTGAAAGTCCGGAAATTTAATTGGTTGAATTAATACTATTTGATAATTTGACTAAGATACTGAAAACAATCAATGTTCTTCATTCATATTATATAAATAAACTACAATTTTTTAATGTGTTGGTGTACTCGCCTTTCATGCATGCGTTTGAAACACAAGATACAGAAGCTTTCAAAATTAGATAAGGACAGCTAACTTTTCTCAATATGATTATATGAGTAACTACCTTCTTTATGGAATGGACGTGTTGGAAGCAACTTTGAGTATTAGCTAATAGTGTAACCATTGTTTGTCTATCTGGAGGCCAATGGCCCATCTCACATCCATATGATGGCTAGTCATCATGTTTATTTGAGAGGTAGGGTTATAGTGGAAGCAATCTGAATGAATATGAGATTGATAGGACATAATGACAAGAAATTTAGTGATTCTGTTGTATAACCAAATAAAGTATTATATGAGAGACTATTTCAGTTTTTCTTAGCAAAATCCTGTTTTCAAAAATTGATTTTACATTTTTTCAGTTAGTTATGTCTCACCTGTATTACATTATACCAAATGATGCTATTACAATAACTTGACAATTATTTGACAAGATTTGGATCTGATTTTTCTCTTTGGAAATCTAGAAATTTAATCAGTTGAGTGTCATTTGATATTTTGATTTTACGTTTTTCATTTAACGTATTTTTTAATTATTCATTGTTCATTATTTTTAAAATATTATTATTATACAAAACTTTTAATTTAAATTATATTATTATTAAATATTGGTGATGACATTTCAGACCAAATAAGTTGAAGACCTACTATGTTTCACATGTTTATTTATATTTTAATTAAGGTAGAAGAAGGGGTTTTGAAAGGGACCCAAACCTTTTAAAAACATCAAAAAATAAGATTTACAATCCAAATATGGTTCCAGAAATAAGGTTTCAGACCTTAAACCAGAAAATCAAACAAAAAAACATTTATGTTAAGGAAACCGTCCCCCGTGTCCTTTGGGGACCAGGACTTTCGGTTCCACGGGGCCTGTCCCATCCTGGTATACCCCTCAAGCTAGCTGGTTTTTTTTTTGTATCTGGTGCAGGTTGCTAGGCTTGAACCCCGAACCTCCTTTCGAGGATTGAGGAAACTTACCAATAGGGTACCTGGTGCGGATGAAATTTTAGGTTAGTGTGAGAAACCCCTACGACCAACGCACAGGACTGAGCAGTCTCCTCCCAACCATGACCCCTCGTAAAGCCAAGACTTATGCTTATCAATAGAGAATTTAACACATAGCCTTTGTGTACCCCTTTGCATCGTAGAAATTCGAATCGTGGACCTCTTGTTCAACAAGGTTGTTAGAGTAATATTCCATCATTTGGGATATTTACCATTTTCTTACATTAGGTAGAATTTATTTATTGTATGGTAAAAAGTAGCTTCTTACTTTTTACCACTAGCATTTACTATTTACCTTTGATCTATCTTGGTTAATAGGTTAGTCATCGTAGTCAAATTGACTACGTTGTTAGTAGTTAGCGCTTATTTATCAAAGCGCGTTAGTTGTTAGTTGTTAGCTACAATAATTCTATTGTTAGCGTGATTAACTCCTAACCCTATTGTTAGTTCTACTAAGTGCTATTTAAGCACTACCTTATTTTAATAAATTGTTCAATGCTTATGAATTGATTTATTTATTTGCACTTACCTTTTCTAACATTGGCATCAGAGCCACGGAAGGAGGAAGCTGGGCAAGGAGGGAGAGAAGACCTGGACAAGGCAAGCATCTCTCGTTCCACGTTTCAAGAGCCACGTAAGGAGGAAGCTGGGCAAGGCGGGAGAGAAGAACTGGATAAGGCGAGCATCTCTCGTTCCACGTTTCAAGTAGGAGGTCATGATTTAATTGGTCATTTGATTTATTTATTTTGCTAACTCCTAAGGTTTCAATTTTTTTTTTGGTTTGAAACCATCGCGATTTTTTTAAGGGAAATTGCTGGTCAATTTTTTTTAACCAAGGGAAACTACTGGTCTACAGGCGGCCACTTAGCCACACGACTACGACCAAAAATTTTCTTCGGTGCAAGCCGTCTGGCGACGGCCGCAAGAGGACCAGAGTCCTCTCGTCGTCCGACGACCGCATTAAGAGGACCGACGGTCCTCCCGTCCGGCTATCGTCACCGTGAGAGGATAGGTGGTCCTTCGCTCCGACAATCGAACGTGGCCATCGACAACCGACCTACACAAGAGGGCAAGAGCGCCCTCCGTGGGAGGCCATGTGGCTACCAGGTCGAATACCACGCGAGGGCAGGAGAGCCCTCCATGGCGACGCATGGAAAGACGACGAACCTCCACGTGAGGACAGGAGCGCCCTTCGTGGGAGGCCACGTGGCTACCAGGCCGAATACCATGCGAGGGTAGGAGAGCCCTCCGTGGCGACATGTGGAAAGACGGCGACCCGCACCCTTCGTGGGAGGCCACGTGGCTACTAGGCCGAATACCATGTGAGGGTAGGAGAGCCCTTCGTGTCGTTGACCTTGACACAGAAATCGAGACACCTTAAACCCAACTGGCAAGAAACTGATATGGCTGACTATGTGGTTGGCACGATTCCCGAGGGTAATGACTAGGTGAAGCTGACGTAGCACTCAGATTGTTGGGTTGACTGGACAGTTGACTGGGCATGGATACCGAGGAACACATGAACACTGCCAAGTGGCAGGCTGACAAACTCTGATGTGGCATGTATGATCAGGACAAGTGGCGAGTTGTGATTTGTTTTTGTGATGGTTGATGTGGCAGGGTACTATTGGTTGTTGGCGTTGGCAAAAAAGGCGTCAACTGATTACCCGAAGGCAATCAATTTAAAAGGGGTGTGATTGCTCGAAGGCAATCAGTTTAAAGGGGCGTTATTGCCCTTTTAAGAAGATAAAAATCTCCCACGGGACAAATGTGGGACTAAAAGTCCCACATTTTTTTTGTCCCAAAGTGTGAAAGGGAAGGCTTCAAATTACACTTGCCTTCCCTTCACATCCATCGAGCAAGTTTGCCCGCCTGGCAAGACTGCCAGGCTCGCACCCGCGGGGTAGCGGGTTCCAATCCCCGCGGGGTGCATATATGTGTTGCGGCTAAAAAATTTTCCGCGACACCCTAAGGTAAGGTTAAATTTTTTATTTTATTTTTTAATTTGTTTTATTTTTAAATTATAAATTTTATTTATATATTATTTTTTTAATAATTTCAAATATAATGTTTGTTTTTAAAAAATCATTTTTTTTATAAATTGATTTTTTTAAATAAAAATTTAATTTATTTTTTTATTATTAAAATTTCAATTATATGATTAAATTTTTTAGCCGCAACACCCTAAGGTAAGGTTAAATTTTTTATTTTATTTTTTAATTTGTTTTATTTTTAAATTATAAATTTTATTTATATATTATTTTTTTAATAATTTCAAATATAATGTTTGTTTTAAAAAATCATTTTTTTATAAATTATGATTTTTTAAATAAAACTTTCATTTATTTTTTTATTATTAAAATTTCAATTATATGATTAAATTTTTTTTTTTAAATTTTGCAAATTTCAAAATTAAAATTAAAAAGAGACTCCTATTTTTTTGCAAAACAAATGATTTGAGTGTTTTTGTTTTCTCCAAGTGGGGATATAAGACAAATAAATAGCACCTATTTCTTGCAAAATTAGGGAACCTAAAATCTTCTCAAACCTTGTTAATTTAGCATACAATAAAGGTTCAAACTTGAATTCTTTTTTGCCAAATTGTAAAACAAGGAGACAAAAATTTGCAAAATATCAAAGGCAAAGTGTGCATTTGTTTTCTCCAAGGGGGGATATAAGACATAAAATTGCACATTCTATTTTTTGCAAAATTGAGAAGAAATTGAAGACCTTGGGTCCACTAAAACCAAGTCGTGTGTCGATTGGTTTGGAAGCCTTTCAAATGTGGGTCGTGTGTCGACTTGTCTTGGAAGGAGTGCTCATTTGTTAATTTTGCAAATCAAGGGGGAAGACAAGAAATTGTACTTCTTTGCAAAATTGTAACACAAAAGTGAGGAGCACTTAAATCAAACTTGTTAATTTTGCAAAACAAAAAAGGAAAGGCAATTGTTTTATGCCACATTCTTTGCAAAATTGAAAAACAAGAGGAGACATAATATATCAATTTTTTGCACAACACAAATCCAAATTTTGTTGCAAAAATTAAAAGGTGCATTTTCGATTTTACTCGACACCTTCATTGGCAAATTAGGTGCATTTTCGGTTGCATCCGACACCTATGTGATAAGAATTTTGTGGGCATTCTTGTTTGATTATTGCATTATTTTTTGCAATTATAAGTCATAAAATCAAGAACACTCAAAACCCCAAAATTTCACAATAATTTGTGTAAATCATTGCACAAGTTTAAAGCCAATTATTCTTGATATTCTCTCCTAAATCAAAACCCCTAATTCACTCTTATTTGTTTGGCTTAATTTCCTCAAACTGATTATTCCTCTTCAAGAGGATTTTCAGGCAGGTGCCATTAAATATCTTTTTGAGTGAATTATCTTTTGGTACTCTTTTAGGGTATATCAAAAGAAAGAACAAGTTTTTGTAAAATAAGGAACCTTGAAAGTAGCAAATATTTTGCACTAAAGGGGGATAATTCCTTTCTTCCTTCAAACACAGATTTTGACAAGAGGGAGATAAAACTTGTAAAGGCAATCATAAAAGTAGAAGTCATCATAAAATTATACCTTTTCTTTTAGGCTTCATAATAGCAACCATGCTTGAAGTACTTGCAATAAGGAAGGATTATTTGGTGAACTTTTTTGATAAAATTGCCTAAGAAGCAAAGTTTTGCACAAATTGTAAAAAGGACAACCATGACACCATTCAGTGTTGGTTTCCAAACAAGCAAAACTAAAATGGCAAAGGCACATCACAAAAGCCATGTTGCTAGTGAAGTGTCTGATTCTGATTCTGGTTCAGAAAGAGCACACAAAGTGCTCATGGCTAAGACAATATTGTAGAGGGAAAGCAAATTTGTCACCTTAAGCAAGCACCATTTCCTCTCTCTCTTTTTAGGCTTCATAAATAGCATAAGTTTTTGTTTGAAGTACTAGCAATAAAGGGGTGATTGTACCTCTTTTAGGCTTCATAAATAGCAAACTCTCATTGTTTGAAGTACTTGTAACAAAAGGAGGGAATTTTCTGGTGTAAAATTTGCCTAGGAGGCAATCTTTGTAAAAACCTTCACAAAGCTTCTTAAGTTGCACATATTTTGCAATTAAGGGGGGATAAACATTTCTTTTCCTACTTCACACAATTTTTTGTAAAAAGGGAAGAAGACTTATAAGGGTGCATTTTCGGCAATGATCGACACCTTAGTCACACTTATTTCAAAATTTGATTACAATATGTTTTGCAACAAGGGGGGAAACTTATAAGGGTGCATTTTTGACAACGACCGACACCTTAGCTACCTTATCAAAACATTTTTGCAAAATCATATTGTAAATAGAATGAACCTCGTATGAAGTGATCTACTCTACTACACCTAGCGGTTGCAACGGCTGGTTACCCATGCAATTTGGTTGGATGACAAGATTACAATAAGGACATTCGTTGATGTGAAGACAAAGTGAGGAATGACCCACTTTTTGCTTAGGAGCAGCCAGAGCACTATGACAGAGCCTGAGCAAGAGCAAGAACCAGCAGATCAACATCTTTTTCACTATATTGGGACAATTATATACATTACCCAAATAATGTAATAAGGGGGGATGTTAGAGTAATATTCCATCATTTGGGATATTTACCCTTTTCCTACATTAGGTAGAATTTATTTACCGTATGGTAAAAAGTAGCTTGTTACTTTTTACCACTAGTATTTACTATTTACCTTTGACCTATCTTGGTTAGTAGGTTAGTCATCGTAGTCAAATTGACTACGTTGTTAGTAGTTAGCGCTTATTTATCAAAGTGCATTTGTTGTTAGTTGTTAGCTACAACAATTCTATTGTTAGTTCTACTAAAGTGTTATTTAAGCACTCCCTTATTTTAATAAATTGTTAAATGCTTATGAATTGATTTATTTATTTGCACTTATCTTTTCTAACAAGGGTTAGGTTCACCTTCTCCACTTGCACTATTATTTAATTTAAATTATATTATGTATTTTTTTTTTCTAAATAATTCTTGAAACCTGTTTGTTAATTAATTCGTTATGATGCAAATAATAAAACCTTAATATTTTTTTGGTTTTTAATTTTAAAAAATTAATTATATATTTTTTCCATCTACGTTAAACTCTTAATCTCATTTCTTCTACTCAAATCTAAATATAATTCTCAAATTCAATTATATATTTTTTACCATCTACATTGAACTCTTAATCCCATTTCTTCCTTCCCTTTCTTCCTTTCATAATTTTATTTCCCTTAAACAAAAGAGTTTTTAAAACGAGACATTTCACTAAGAATGTTATTAACTATTTCATCTATAATATGGTATATTTAATATTTAGAGTACATCACTAGCTATCAATCTCTCTATGCAACACCCTTAGAGAACAGTTATAATATTTTCATGTCTTGCTAAAGTTATTTTACATATTGGTTTAGATGGTTGCATTTGGGATAAAATACAATGTATTAATATTTTTTTTTACTTTTAACAAAAAAATTTGTTATTTATTTTTTACAACTTATAATTATAAAAATAATCCCTATCAAATATTTTAATAGTATGTTGTGGTCATTTTATTTCGGTTATTTAATTTAAATTATGGGAGGAAAGTCTCTTGTTGCCATGCCCTTAGGTAATGTGACCGTCAGTTGTATCGCAATCGTCTGTTGTACTTTGTATTATTTTAACAAAAAAAAAAAAAAATTAATAAAAATAAATATTAGGTATATATTTTATATTAGTATTGTGAAAGCATTTATTATAATATAAGAGGATCAAACTTGTTTGGTTAATATAATTGTATTCCATTTACCATTGCTTTCCAACCAACCCATAAATCACTCTTGTCTAGAAGGCATCACAATGTATCAATGATTTCTGTCCTTTAATTATTTTTTTAATGTTATTTATTCAGTATAAAATTGTACTATAATTACAAAAGTAAATATAAGTAAACCCATGGGATTTTGGGCAATTGGTTGAAAGTGAAGAATTTCATAACATCAACTAAAGTTCCAAACCCATGGATAAACCTTAACATTTTATCAAATGGCATTATCTCAATGGTTCAATTCCCCAACTTTCAAGGAGGAGAAGGAGGCTTGAATTTTGCTAAGGTTACATGCGTAAAAGTCAAGTTATTGTAATACCACTCTATGATGATGTATTATGGGTAGGGCCTATTTCAATCTCATATAACTAATTAAAAAATAAATAAACACATGCATAATAGCCAAGCTATTGTAATACCACTTTATGATGATGATGTAATATGGGTAAGACCTATTTCAATCCATATAATCAATTTAAAAAAAAAACTTATTGTAATATCACTCTACAATGATGTACTATAGGTAGGGTCTATTTCAATCCCATATAACCAATTAAAAATAACACGTGTATTATAGCCAAGCTATTGTAATACCACTCTACGATGATGATGTATTATAGGTAAGGCCTATTTCAATCCCATATAACCAATTTAAAAAAAACACACAGCTGATAGTACTCTGATAGTACTCTTGTGAAAGTGTTTATTACATATATAAAATTATTTTTTAAATTGGTTATATGGGATAGTAATGGGGCCTACATATGACCAGATAGTAGTATTATAATAATTAAACAATTATGCATGAATTGTTTGATAAGATTTGAACCTACGACTCCTTAAAAGTTAAGGAATATAACCAATTAAGCGAATGTCATTTGACAACTTGAATGCATTAAGTTCATATAATTGTATCCCGTTTCTATTGCTTTCCAACCAACACGGAGATCATAACTGCTTTAAAGGCATCTTGTGGCTCAAATGCATCTGTTGTTACCTGCCCCATGGATCTAATCCATATTGGCCTATGTTATTTTACCATATGGTGTATATGAAGAAGGCCACATGTCAAATTAGGAATATGTAGGAGAATATTGTCATAGAATCATATATGTAACTATCATATAATCATTATGTATCTATCTTAGAATATGTAGTCAGAGAATATTATCATAGAATAGCTAGGAAATATGCTTGTAAGCCTTATAAAAAGGCAATGATGAAGGAGAAGATTGGAATTTATTATTAAGGAGGTTGCCCCCTCGAAAAAGCAATATAACTACTCTTGTTCTGAGTTCACATGTTTCACTTATTTAATGTTTTTGTTATTGGAAATGCTATAGTAATCCAACTTTTGTCATAAGTCTTTGTATGTGCAGTTAGAATTATCCTTGGTAGAATTTTTTTTTCTTAATACAACTTAGAACAAGGAACTTCCAAGTGAAACACTCACATCAGTGGAAGAATTTTATTCCAAGTTGTATTAGAGCCCTTTCTAGGGTGGGGTAAGCTTCTATTGTGAGTAACTTTTTTTTACACTTAGATCTATAGGTTAGAAACTATGTTCCAACCGTTTTAAAATATCGTGGAGTTGTCATTTTTTGCTAATCTAAATTTCCCATAAAGCATCTAGTGAAGTGAAGAGTGCTCAAACTCCAATACCCAGGCCTTAACACCTACACACGAAATTGAGCTCCCACGTACTTGTGTATATCAACAAACCATTATCAAAAACCTTGAGCCAAATATTAAAAATAGGAAGTCGATCAAGTTAGTTGTGTAATTATTTATACTGCATCAATAACAATACTCGGGAATATTACCCTCACATACTGACCAGAGGCGAGTATTGTGCCCAAGGGTATGGTCTAAATATTCCTTGGGTAGTGGCCTGAAATATTGGTTTGAGCATTACCAATCCTTGCTACAATATATTAGAGGGCTATAGGAAGTACACACATCTCAACTTATATTACCTCAATTTTTACTTATGGTAGTTTCATAATTGTGTTGGCCTTATCATTAGTAGAATGAGAAACATAGAGAACAAAAAGCTAAAGACCTTAGTCTAGCCTGGAAGAGTGTGATCATAGTCAAGTTTTTTAATTCTAGAGCATTTCGATGGAGATATGCAATACCAAAACCACTATCCAATAAAAACGTGTTGGGATCCAAAAAATATTTAATATATACATCGCTTCAATCACCTCGACAAGACAACCGTTTTGGTATAAGTCACCACAACAAGGTTTTGGACGAAGACCCTTACTGAAAATAGTAACCTGCTAAAAATAGAAATTATAGTTTTAGTAAATGCCATCAGAGACCAGAACTCAAACAATGGAGGTCAGAATGCACAAGATGGAGGAACAACTCACTAAGTTGGATGCCATAAATGAACTTACTGCTCAAATGTCTACCCTCACTAGCATGGTTGTAGTAAGACTCGATGATCCAAGACATCAAATTGCTTATTCTTAATGATCTAAACTTTGATGGAGACAATGAAAATAGCCCTGAAGGCCATAAAAGGAAAGCTTTTGACTAGTCAAAATTTTCCAGGACCATTATTGACGATAACTATCAATAGTTAGGAAACCACAAAGGCATGACCCTTAGACTTCCCAAGATAGATTTTCCAAGGTTTGATGGGACAAATCCACAAAGTTGGTTAATTAAGGCCGAACAATGGTATGAGTTGCATGAGACACCCATCAACCAATGGATTTTCATGGTTGCCTTCCATTTTGATCTTGAAGCACTCCATTGGTATCAATGGTTACGAAAATAAGTACCAAACATTGGTTGGACACAGTTCAAGAACAAACTCCTTGGTTGTTTTTGGTCTTTCCATGTTTGAAGACTTTACAATAGACAAGTAAAATATCTGAGGTCATTATAGCTTTCGAGAAGTTAGCCAATAGAACATTAGGCCTTTTCAACATCTTTTTTAAGAGTTGTTTGACCAACGACCTTAAGGAGGAAATTAGAACTGAGTTGCAAATGCTCAGATCAACCACATACATGACTGCAATAATGTTAGCTAAACTTACAAAAATTAAATCAAATATCCAACAAAAGGTCTCCAAAACCACAATATCCCAAAATAAAACCTTTGCACCCAAAAATAATAATGCTTCAAAGACTTTGTTAGGAAAGATACTAACATTAGAGGAGATTTTGTTGAATGCAATTGTGTGCTATGCAAATTGAAAAGGTAACCTTTAATTTGTCATCCATCCTCACTAAGAATTAGGAAGACTTCAAGGAGCCAACTTAGTTACCTCTCAGTCGACTAGAGGACCTTAGGATCAATTTGATACCAAGGAGTTGACCCCCAAAAATATAGTTGTACAAGTACCCCACCATCAAAAGAATGAGATTGAGAAGATGGTGAAGAAATTATTCAATGCAAGATTTATTTTCCCAAGTACAAGTCATTTTTTAGCCCAAGTATTGTAGTACGAAATAAATATGGATCATGGAGGATGTCTGTGCATTTCTGTGAACTTAACAATATCACCATCAAGGATAAGTTCCCAATACTAGTGGTCGATGACTTATTGAATGAGCTACATAGGGCCCAATATTTTACCAATTTGGACCTCAAGTCCGAGTACCATCAAATTCGCATCCATGAGGAGGATATAACTAAAATGATCTTCAAGACTCATGAGGGGAACTATGACTTCTTGGTTATGCCTTTTAGCCTCACAAATGCACCTTCCAATTTTCAATGACTAATGAACAAGATTCTCAAGCCATATTTATGGAAGTTTTCCTTGGTCTTCTTCAATGATATTTTGGCATACATTAAGACATGGGCTGAACACCTCCAACATATTAACTTGGTTTTGAAGCTACCACAAGAAAATTAACTTTATGTCAAACAATCCTAGTGTACCTTTGGGACGATGAAAGTGGAATATTTGGGACACATTGTGGTCAAGGATGATATGCATGTGGACCCTACAAAAATTGAGGCCATGAAAGAATGACCCAAACCCAAAATATTGAAGAGCCTCTAGAGATTCCTCGAACTTACAAGGTACTACCATAAATTTATGAAGGATTATGGTAAGATTGTAGCACCTCTAAAAACTATGATTTGCAAGGATGTGTTTGTGTGAAATAATCAAGTAGAACATACCTTCCTTATTCTATAAAATGCTATGTGCCACACAATAATTTTAGTAGTTCTTGAATTTTCCAAGACTTTTGTGAAAGAGAGTGATGCATCAAGGGTTGGACTGGGGGTCGTACTCATGCAATAAGGTTGGTTGCTTGCATTTATCAACAATATGTTATTAGGATGTAATATGGCCAAATCAACCTATGAAAAATAGATGATGACCATTGTCTTTGTGGTTTTCCATTGGTGACCATATTTGATAGGATGATATTTCATCATCAAAACAAATCATTACAACATAAAATATATTTTGGAACAAGTTTGCTCCCTTGAGTAGTAAAAATAGATCACCAAGATCTTAGGGTTTGACTATGAGATTGTCTACTACAAGGGTAAGGTAAATTTGGTAGCATATTCCCTTTCTAGACTTCCAAAAATACAAGACACTCTCTATGCAAAATCCATCCTCAGGCTGATTTGCTAGAGGAGCTCAAGTTAGAGTGACAAGGTGACCCCACACTCACCAAAATTATTCAAGACCTCTAGACAGAAACAAGGGATCATGCTAACTATACATGGAGGAAGGGGATACTCTGCTACAAGTAAAGGGTTTTTATTCCATCCACATCAAAACTCGGGTCTTGAATTTGAATAGAGATCCATTCTTCACCAATAGGACACTGAAGAAACACACACTTATACTAAGAGGGAGGGTGAACAGTATAAGATAAAAAATTTCCTTCCAAACAATAATTGCAATAATAAATAAATGCACAATATCCATACACATAAGAGACGAGTTTTATGTGGAAACGCCCTTTCGGGAGAAAACCACAATAAAATATTGCTTATATTTCTTCAATAAAATTTGTGGGCACCAGACCACAGGAGAAACCAATCCCCTTGTATAAGTTCATGGGCACCAAACCACAGGAGACACCAATCTCCTTATTCAAGTTCGTGGGCACCAACCCACAAGAGACACCAATCTCCTTATTACAATATCACAGGCACCAACCCACCAAAGACACCAATCTCCTTGTTACAATAGCACAGGCACCAACCTTAAGAAGACACCAATATCCTTGAGGTACCAACCTCTGGTCTAAAGGCACCAACCTTCTGCTCACAAATCTTATCAAAAACTTTGCTCAAGTCTGCTCCCAAATCTACCTTAATTGCCACTTGAACCGTTGGTCATTGTCTTTCATGGATCTTGTCTTACCACATGGCATATATAATCTATCAACAACATTGACCACTATCCAACTTACACTTCTTCAACTTGCTTGGGACCCAGTGATGTCACCTAGAAATTCCACGTGATGTCACCTATAAATTCTATGTGAGCAGTATGCGGGCTATTGTTTGTAATAGCTATTTGCTTTTGGATCATGTCTTCAACACGCATGGAGTAGAGAGACTTCTAGGTCTACACTTGTATCTTCAAATTGAATTACCAATGGCTATGTCCTGCACTGGAACCTTTGTCTCTTCACAGTGTAAAGTCTCCCAACTGAAACTCGATTGATGATGGTTTCACCAAATGTATACAGCCTTCAATGTTGTTATCAGGTTCACTATGCTGCACAACTCCGTTGTCACTTGTTTCTGAATTCAACACCTACGATGTTTTCTTGATGGGCCCTAACTTATAATTTAGGAAGTTGTGCACTGTAGCAGCATTGAAATAAATATTTTCAAAAACGTTTAGGCTTAAGCTTTTTCATTTCGTAGTCTGCCTTTCTTCTTTGATTGTGTCTTACATTTTAGACTCCTTGCTACACAATGAGCTATGCTTTGTTCCCATATAACAACTCCATAGGATTTCACATACATCGAGAAACAATGCTCACAAAATAAATAGAATCTAATGTTTTATCACCTAGTAGTTTGTCAATGATTTCTATCCACGAGAGCCTGAATTTTTTGTTTGGTTAGCGACTCCTTCAAAACATATTTTCTTGGCTTACATTTTTCGGTAAGACCTTTCCTCATCGTAGATTTGACTTACTACCCATTGTATCCCTCCTGCACGATATTCAGCTCAGCTGCACTTGTTTCTCATCGTATCCTTCTTGCAAGTCTTGATTAAAATTAACTGCTAGCTTGGTTTCACCTTTCCTGAAGCCACCCAGTGAACTCTCCAATTATAATGTCTATAACTGTTGGTAGTCCTCGAGAGTTGCAAGCTATTAATCAAGTGTCCCAAACTCGACCAGCATCACCATTGATATCAGGTACTCTTCATACCATAAATAATCCCACATGATACCATTGATATCGGGTACTCCACCAACATCACCATTCATACCAGCATCACTATTAGAGTTTAGAAAAAAAATCTAAATTCTTTATCCCACATGCAATAGGATTTTTCTACTGTGAGGAAATAAAAGTGCAAGCTCGTCCGTTGGAAGTCAAATTGCCTTCGGGTAGTCTATGCTTGTGCGAACACTGACCGATCGTTGCCACGTGTCGAAATAACAAGATTTTATTGTGCCCCATCAACCCACCAAACTACCACATCAACGCCCAGTCAGCAACCAATAATACGTCGCTACGTCACCGCTGCCACGTCAACTCACTTAATATTTAATTTTTTTATTTAAATTTTATTTTAAAACTCACTTTTATACTATAATATTGAAATCTAATATTTAAATGTTTAAAAATCAAATAAAACCTTTGATATTTCTCAAACTCATAAGCAAAATTATCACCCTTGAAAAATATATCAGCCTTGAATAGTTCGCCAAGCACACCACGGAGTGCTAGTAACCACATCAACCTTTGACATCAATGACAACTCAATAATTCTAACAGACACGTTGGCTTCTTGCATACCTATGAATGGATCAAACACAGTTCTTACTAGCTTGGTTTGAACATCGATGTGAAGCAATTTGTAGATACCTTTGGTACATGATAGCATAAAAAAGAGAAAACAATTAAATCACTAGGCCTGCTTCAACCCTTACCCATTCTTGATTCATTGTGGACTGATATTTCCATGGACTTCATTGAAGGGCTCCATCTATTGGGTGGAAAAGTAGTTTTTTGGTTACATAGGAGAGTTGGTCACAACCAACCTATTTTTAATAACTGATAATAAGGGGTTAGGCATGTTATGTGCCCAAGAATGTAATTCGTGTTGGTCTATGTTATTTTTGGTGCTTATGAAGAAGGCCACATGTTAAATTAGGAATAGGTAGAGAGGAGGAGAGGAGGTATTAATGTGGAACAAAATTCCATCATAGGAATATGCCACTGGAAATAAATAACTTGAATAAGAACATCATAGTATGAACAAGTTAGAAAGCAAGAGGGCCAACTACCCCCCACACACATGCCGCAACGCTATGTTAATAGGGATTAGGAATGAATATTTTCATAGAATCATTTATGTAACTGTCATATAAATCATATATGTAATTATTTTAGAATATGTAGTCAAGGAATATTATCATAATATAGTAAGGAAATGTGCTTGTAAGTGTAGGAAAGTGAGCATTAGAAATTGTATTGAGAAGAGTCAATAAATAATACATGCCCTGATAATGAACTTATGATTTGGTTGCCTAACCACCTGTTTGGTTCCCTAACCACCTAGGATATATATATGTGTGTGTGTGTGTGTGTGTGTGTGTGCGCTTAACAATAAACAAATGGTGTTAAGGAAAATATAATGTAATAATAGAATCTACTCTAACATCCCCCTCCTTATTACATTATTTTGAAATACAAAGAGTGTTGCAAAACAACTCAAATTTGACACGTGCAAGTGCCTTAGTGAAAATATCCGCAACTTGTTCATCGATGGGAATGTACTAGAGCTGTATCTTGTGTTTTGGAACTTCATCTCAAATAAAATGATATTGAGTGTCAATGTGTTTGGTGCGTTCATGAAACACTGGATTCTTGACGAGCTTCAAAACACCTTGGTTATCGCAAAACAAGTGGATTGGAAGTTTCTTGGGAAGATTCATACTTGAAAGAATGCGACGTAACCATATCATCTCGCAGACTGTTCCACATGATGCATAATATTATGCCTCTGTAGATGATAAAACAACCAACTACTGCTTTTTATTGTGCCAAGAGACATGACCAAAGCCTAGATGAAAAATGTATCCATAAGTTGATTTCCTATCATCATTTGACTCGACATAATCAAATTTCGTGTAACCTTGTAAGAAGTTGTAATTCTTCTTGTATTCCAGGCCATATTCTGTACTACCACGGACATAATGAAGAACTCATTTTGCTGCTTTCCAATGACTAACCTTAGGTTTCTTGCATGGATCTTGAAAGATAATTCACAGTAAAACTAATGTCTGGCTTGGTGTTGATCAGATATATGATACTCCCAATCAACTAGTGATAGAGAGTTCCATCTACCTGAGGAGAAGTATCATATCGCGATAATTGTAGCCCTATTTCCATTGGAGTTGCTTTAGGCTTACAATCAGTCATGTGTTATTTCTCAATCAATTTCTTGGCATATTTCTTCTGTGTCACTCTGATGTGATTATTCTTCTATTCCACTTATAAACCAAGACAATAATGAAGAAGTCCTAGATCTTTCATCTCAAATGACTTTTTCAAGTCACCTTTCACTACATCTATCAATTTCTTTGAAATGCCAATGATAATTAGATCAACATAGAGTACTAGAATCACTATTTTAGAACCATTTTTCTTGAAATAGAGATTAGCATTCGAAGGAATTCTCTTGAAACCATGTTGCAATAGGTGATTGTCAATTTTTATGTACCAAGCTCGTGGAGCTTGTTTTAACCCATACAAGGATTAAATAATTTGCAAACCTTTTGTTGTTGGCCTTCAACCACAAATCCTTCTGGCTGAGTCATATACACTTATTCCTTGAGATCACCATTTAAGAAGGCACTTTTTACATCCATCTGATGTAGCTTCCATTCGAACTGAGCTTCCATAGCACAAAGTACACAAATGGTAGTCATTCTAGAAGTGGGTGCAAAAATCTCTTCATAGTCAATGCCTTCTTTCTGTGCATAGCCCTTTGCAACAAGGTGGGTTTACCTTATGCTTTTCTATAGTTCCATCTGCCTTATACTTCACTTTGTATACCCATTTGCAGCCAATGGGCTTCTTTCCAGAAGGCAAATCAACTAGCTTCCAAGTATTATTTTTGATGAGAGACATATGTTTTGCATCCATAGTTGTCTTCCACTGAGGCTCACTAAGTGCATCTTGGACTATGGTAGGTTCATGCTCATCCAATGAAGAGATAAAAACCCTATCATCATCCACATCCATATATTCTCCTTTATCTTCCTCTGTATCTACAAAAATTTCTTCAAAGTTTTGGTAAAGCTCATCAACCTCTGAAGTCGATGCTTCTACTCTCTTTTGATGAGTCATACTACGTGTACGAGGTCGATCTAAAGTTATATCTGGAGGTGTAGTCACTTTTAAATCTCTCATTGTGTTGGTATACCATTTGGGAATCTTCTTCTATGGGGGAGGAGTCTCTTTCTTAGGCTCCTCATCATCCAGGTATATAGTTGAAGATGTGTTATCTGGTGTGAAAGCTTCATCAAATACCACATCTCTACTGATGTGAGTGTTCTTGGTTTTTGAGTCTATCAAACGATATCCCTTGGAATGCTCATCTAACTTCTTTCTCTTTGCTTTTGGAATGTTCATGAATGCCTTACATCCAAAAATCCTGAGAATAGAAATGGAAGGCTTTCTACCACTCCATGATTCTTGTGGAGTCATTGCCTTAAGAGCTTTTGTGGGTGCTCTATTCAGGAGGTATGTTGTTGTATCGATATCTTCTACCCAATAATGTTGCTCAAGATGTGCCCCTATAAGCATACAACGAACCATTTCCATGATGGAACGATTCCTCCTCTCAGCAACTCCATTTTGTTGCGGAGTATAGGTTGTAGTAAGTTGCCTCTTAATCCCATGTGTACTAAGAAATGTGGAAAATTCTTTGGAGGTATATTCCCCCTAAATATCTAAGCGGAGGGTCTTAATAGAACATCCTGATTCCTTCTCAACACTTTTCTTAAACTGCTGAAAAAATATGAATGCCTCAAACTTCAGATGTAATAAGAAAACCCACTGAGTAGTCATCAACAAAAAACTAAAAATACCTCTTTCCCCCATAACTTTTTGGCATAGGATCGCATAGATCGGTGTGTACCAGCTCCAATGGTCTATTGGCTCGTGAAGAGCTCAACTCAAATGGTACTCGATGTTGCTTCCTTGCTAAGCAATCCGAGAAAACTGGTAAAATGGATGAAAGGTTGGGAAGACCTTTCACCATTTCATATTTACTCAACTCAAGTAAATATCCTGAACTTAGATGACCATATTTTTTGTGCCAAAGATAAGTGGCCTCTTTTGTGTTTACCACCATGGCAACATGAGGTGTAGAAATGACATCTAAAGAAAACAAGTCATACTTGTAGGAAGTTGTTGCTACATGTTTTCCCTTCCTTGTGATGAAGCACCGCTTCTTTCCATCCTCAACTCTGAAATCAACCACCATGTTTTTATCCAAGATTTGAGGTACTGGCAACAAATTGTTTGCCAATCCTAGAACATAAAGGACTTTCTCAATTTGACATTTTCTATCTGGAAGAGTGACTCAAAAATTTCCTTCACCTTGGACTCTGTAGGTCTTATCATCAGCTATGGTAACTAGTTTACCTTCCTTAGCCTCAAATGTCTCAAACCATAATTTATCACCAGTCATTTATTTACTGGCTCCGGAATCAATATACCACACATGATCCTTTTTCTTAGTTGTGTGAGTCATGAGCACCTTGTGTGCCCTCTCAAAATCTGAGTCTAATTCCTCAATAACAACATGCCCCTTTGGTTGCTTATTCTTCTTTTGTAGTTTGTTCTTGCCCTTCTTTTGTGATTGTTTATTTTTTAACCAACACTTGTTGGTGTCATGGTTGTTCATATCACAACTTTTGCAATAGTTCTTTTGTCCTTGTTGAGTTTTCTTGCCTTTGGAACCTTTGGAAGATGATCCCGCCCTCTAAACGTTACCCTGTTTCTTTGACCACTATTTTGAGTAAGCATTATCTATCACTTCATCTCTTTGAAGTTGATTTACCTCCTCAATTTGAAGTAAATTTACCAACTCCATAAAAGTAACTTATCTCATGGACACTTGAAGGGATGTGATCAACACCTTGTAGTAATATGGTAAAGCTCTCAAAATGATTGAAGTTAAGAGCTTATCCTCTATTGTTTCTCCAACTTGGAATTCAATTCTACCACTCTACAAAGAAATAATCCTACTGTTTCACCATACTTCATACTGAGAGTATGAAGTTGGGATTGAAGGTTAAGAATGGTGGATTGATTATTCCCTTCATATATGGTAACTAATGCATCCCAAACATCTCTATCATTTTTAGCATCACAAATGTGAGGTTGTACTTCATCAGTAGTAGCAAGTAAGATAAACATGAGGGACCTTCTATCCTTTTTATCATATGCTTTCTGATCTGTACCTGCTATAGTGAGACGTTTTGTAGTGCTAGTCATTACATCCCACAAATATTCAACTTGTATAATGGCTCTCATTTTGGTTTTCCATGGAGTAAAATTGGAACCTTTAAGCAACTGTGTATCTGAAAGATATTTGTGTATAGTGCCCATTATGAAGGTTCCTTATATCACCAAAATGGTGTCTCTTTCGATGTACCACAAATGAGTACTGAAAGAGAATTCACTCAAATTGATGGCACCTACCTAGAAACCCTTTCGAAAAATGATGATTAGTTGGAGGAAATTAATCCAAGCAATAAGAATGAATTAGGGTATATGATGGAGTGAATATCAAAATAAAATTAGTTTTTTCTTGTTTATCCTTGACAATTTATAGAGAACAATATCTCAGACATAGTTGTTGCAACTATATTAAACGTTAGATATAGTAGTCCAAAGCACAATAGCTTTACCTGTAAGTGTGAGCCGGAGGTACCGTATATACCGAACACTACTATGCAATAAATTACACAAAAGGATTTAAAATTTGGGGTCTTTTAGCTTACAAAAAACATAATGTGCAATTCTGGATTTGTATCCCTCCTTGTAAGAAAAAATGCACTATTGTGTCTTGAGATTTTGCAAAATAAATTGGTGCTCCTAGGATTTGTTTTGTTGTCAAAAATTTCTATCAATTATGCAAAGACAAATAACAAATTGTACCTTTGAATATTTTTTTCAACAAAAAAAAGAGTTTTTGTCTGCACGCGAGGTTTGATCCCCCGACCTCCCGCATAAAAAGCTTTGTTGTGAATGACCAACTGTCACGACTGCCGCTCTAGACGAGTGCAAATGGGAAGCCCTTTGTATTTAAAGTCTTTTAGGGTGATTCGTATTTGCAAATAAAAATACCTTTACAAAAAAAAATAGTTTTGCTACTGCACGGGGTTTGAACCCTCAACCTCCTGCAAAGCACCCTAGCGCTAGCCCGGTAAACCAGTCGGGCTAGCGCTCTCGACAAACTTTGAAGGAGAGTGCGTAATATTTGAAGACACCACCTCAAGAATTTTAGAAAAAAAAATCTAAATTCTTTATCCCACATGCAACGGGATTTTGCTGCTGTGAGGAAATAAAAGTGCAAGCTCGTCCGTTGGAAGTCAAATTGCCTTCGGGTAGTCTATGCTCGCACGAACATTGACCGATCATTGCCACGTGTCGAAATAACAAGATTTTGTTGTGCCACGTCAACCCACCAGACTACCACGTCAACACCTAGTTAGCAACCAATAATACGCCGCTACGTCACCATTGCCACGTCAACTCACTTAAAATTTAATTTTTTTTTTTAAACTCACTTTTATACTATAATATTTAAATCTAATATTTAAATATTATAATATTTGAATTTTTAAAAATCAAATAAACCCTTTGATATTTCCCAAGCACACAATGAAAGATATATCTACCTTGAATAGTTCACCAAGCACACCACAGATTGCTAGTAACCACATCAACCTTTGACATCAATGACAACTCAATAATTCTAACAGACACGTTGGCTTCTTACATACCTATGAATGGATCAAACACAGTTCTTACTAGTTTGGTTTGAACACCGATGTGAAGCAATTTGTAGATACCTTTGGTACATGATAGCATAAAAAAGAGAAAATAATTAAATCACCAGGCATGCTTCAACCCTTACCCATTCTTGATTCATTGTGGACTGATATTTCCATGGACTTCATTGAAGGGCTCCATCTATTGGATGGAAAAGTAGTTTTTTGGTTACATAGGAGAGTTGGTCACAACCAACCTATTTTTAATAACTGATAAGAAAAGTAGTTATTGTGACAAGGTGTTCACCATTAAGTTTTAGTAGAAAATCTACCGCATTTAGGGGTCAAAGCTAAAACAAAGCATATCTTTTCATCTACAAATTGATCATCAAACTAACATGGTTAAAAAATGTCTAGAGATATATCTTATATTCTTTATCTTTAACCAAAAATCCAAGTGGATTCAATGGCTTCCCCTAGCGGAATGGTGGTACAACACCACTTTCCATACAACCACTAAGATGACTCTATATGAGGCAATATACGGCCAATCACTTCCAACACTAACCTCTTACTTTCCATATAGTTTAAATGTCTAGGTAGTTGATACAATCCTCACTCAACAGGATATCTTAGCTACCTTGAAGCATAACTTAGAGATCACGCAATATCACAAGAAACAAGAAGATCAGCATAAGACTGGAAGGGAGTGTGTAGAAGGTGACATGGTTTTCCTTTATCTTCAACCCTACAAGTAGATGTCTTGAAACGAAATGGGTGATACAAGCTTACACCCAAGTTCTATAGACCTAATAAGGTACTCTAGTGGGTAGGGAAGGTTGCTCACAAGTTAAAGCTTTCGATGTCATATCTTGTTTGAAGAAGATGGTAGGGAAACATATCCCAATACAAATGGTTGTTCCAAAACTAGATGAAGGATCTATTCTTCTTGAATAGATAGTCATCCTTGATTAATGAACTTGACACTTTTTCTCCCCAATATCACTAAAGTCCTTATACAATGACATGGGCTCCAACCATAGATGCCATGTCGGAACCATTGTAAAAACTCTAGCAACAATTTCCTCACTTTTCAGATTTGAGGATAAAGCTTTTCTAAGGGTTTAGGCATGTTATGTACCCAAGAATGTAATCTGTGTTGGCCTATGTTATTTTTTGTGTATATGAAGAAGGCCACATGTTAAATTAGGAATAGGTAGAGAGGAGGAGAGGAGGTATCAATGTGGAACAAAATTACATCATAGGAATATGCCACTGGAAATAAACAACTTGAATAATAACATCATCTTATGAACCGTTTAGAAAGCAAGAGGGCCAACTACCCCCCACACACATGTTGTGACTCGATGATAGGGGTGAGGAATAAATATTTTCAGAGAATTATTTATGTAACTTTCATTTAAATCATATATGTATTATCTTAGAATATGTAGTCAAGGAATATTATCATAATATAGTAAGGAAATGTGCTTGTAAGTGTAGGAAAGTGAGCATTAGAAATTGTATTGAGAAGATTCAATAAATAATACATGCCCTGATAACGAACCTATGATTAGGTCCCCTAACCACCTATTTGGTTTCCTAACCACCTAGGATATATATACGTTTAACAATAAACAAATGGTGTTAAGCGAAATATAATGTAATAATAGAATCTACTCTAGCATCCCCCTCCTTATTACATTATTTTGAAATCCAAAGAGTTGCGAAACAAATCAAATTTGACACGTGCAAGTGCCTTAGTGAAAATATCTGCAACATGTTCATCGATGAGAATGTATAGGAGCTGTATCTTGTGTTTTGGAACTTCATCTCAAATAAAATGACATTGAGTGTTAATGTGTTTGGTGCATTCATAAAACACTGGATTCTTGACGAGCTTCAAAATACTTTGTTGTCATAAAACAAGTGGATTAGAAGTTTCTTGGGAAGACCCATACTTGAAAGAATGCGATGTAACCATATCATCTCATAGACTGCTCCACATGCTCCGCAATATTCTGCCTCTGTAAATGATAAAGCAACCACCTGCGACTTTTTACTATGCCAAGAGACAAGACCAGAGCCAAGATGAAAAATATATCCAGAATTTGATTTCCTATCATCATTTGACCCAGTATAATCAAAGTTTGTGTAACCTTGCAAGAAGAAGTTATCATTCTTCTTGTATTCCAAGCCATATTATGTACAGCCACAAACATAATGAAGAACTCGTTTCACTGCTTTCCAATGACTACCCTTAGGTTCCTGCATGGAGATCGAAATATAATTCACAACAAAACTAATTTTTGACCTAGTGTTGATCAGATATATGAGACTCTCAATCAACTGGTGATAGAGAGTTCCATCTACCTAAGGAGAAGTATCATATCACGATAATTGTAGCCATGTTTCCATTGGAGTTGCTTTAGGCTTACAATCATTCATGTGATATTTATCAATAAATGTCTTGGCATATTTCTTCGGTGTCACTCTGATGTGATTCTTCTTCTATTCTACTTCTAAACCAAGACAATAATCAATAAGTTCTAGATCTGTCATCTCAAATGACTTTTTCAAGTCACCTTTCACTACATCTATCAATTTCTCTGAACTACTAGTGATAATCATATCATCAACATAGAGTACTAGAATCACTATTTTAGAACAACTTTTCTTGAAATAGAGATTAGCATCTGAAGGACTTCTCTTGAAACCATGCTGCAAAAGGTGATTGTCAATTTTTATGTACCAAGCACTTGGAGCTTGTTTTAATCCATACAAGGACTTAACCAATATGCAAATATTTTGCTCTTGGCCTTCAACCACAAATCCTTCTAGATGAGTCATATACACTTCTTCCTTGAGATCACCATTTAATAAGGTGATTTTTACATCCATCTGATGTAGCTTCCATCCGAACAAAGTTTCCATAGCATAAAGTACACGAATGGTAGTCATTCTAGAAGTGGGTGTAAAAGTTTCTTCATAGTCAATGCCTTCTTTCTGTGCATAGCCCTTTGTAACTAGGCGGGCCTTATGCTTGTCTATAGTTCCATTTGCCTTATACTTAACTTTATATACCCACTTGCAGCAAATGGTCTTCTTTTCGAAAGGTAAATCAACTAGCTTCCAAGTGTTATTTTTGATGAGAGACATATGTTCTACATCCATAACTGCCTTCCACTAAAGCTCACTAAGTGCATCTTGGACTATGGTAGGTTCATACTCATCCAATGAAGACATAAAAACCCTATCATCATCCACATCCATATCTATTCCATGCTCCTTGGCTCGAATCGCTCTTTGATTCACTACAAGACACTACAACACCTTGGATTTAATAGCAACCTCCGACGCAAGCCTCTGCTTTGCCACAACCGCCGCGTGAACCGTTGTTCATCGTCTTTCTTGGATCTTATCTTACCACATGGTATATTTATCATACGTCAACAACACTGACCGCTATCCAACTTACACTTCTTCAACTTGCTTGGGACCCAGTCATATTGCCTAGAAATTCCACATGGGTGATACGCAGGATATTTTTTGTAATAGTTGTTTGATTTTGGACCACGTCTTCAATGCACATGGAGTTGAGAGACTTCTAGGTCTATACTTGTATCTTCAAATCGTATTAACAATGGTTATATCCTGCATTGGAACCTTTGTCTCTTCACAGTGTAAAGTTTCCCAACTGAAATCCGATTGATGACGATTTCACCAAATGTATACTACCTTCAATGCTGCTATCAGGTTAACTGTGCTACGCAATCCATTGTCACTTGTTCTTGAACTCAACACCTATGATGTTTTCTTGAAGGGTCCTGACTTATCATTTAGGAAGTCATGCACTGTAGCAGCATTAAAATAAATATTTCAGATAACGTTCAGGCTTAAGCTTTTTCTTTTCGCAATCTACCTTTCTTCTTTGATTGCATCTTACGTTTTAGAATCCTTGCTACACTATGAGCTATATTTTTTTCCCATCTAACAACTCCATAGAATTTCACATACATCGAGAAACAATGCTCACAAAATAAATAGGATCTAATGTTCTATCACTTGGTATTTTGCCGATGATTTCTATCCGTGAGAGCTTGAATTTCCTATTTGGTCAGTGACTCCTTCAAAACATCTTTCCTTGGCTTACATTTATAGGTAAGAGACCTTTCCTCGTTGTTGATTCAGCTTCTCAAATGTGCTTGTTTCTCACTATATCCTTCCTGCAAGTCTTGATTAAAATTAACTTCCAGCTTGGTTTCACCTTTCCTGAAGCCACCTAGTTAACTTTCCAATTATAACATCTATAACTATTGGCAGCCCTCGAGAGTTGCAAGCTATTAATCAAGTGTCACAAACTCCACCAGAATCACCGTTGATGTCATGTACTCTTCATACCAAAAATAATCCAGCACATACAACAAACAAAAGTAATAATAAAGAATCATTAAAACACTCAGTGATGCATTCTCTTCTAAAGTTTTGGCTTTGTCTACTACCAGCGCTGGTGAAAAAAGCCCAGATTCCACACTTACACCTAAGAGAGTAACCAATAGTACAAGTGTAATGAAACCATTACACCGATAGTAAGTCCTTGTTTTATCGGATAGTAAGACACCTGGGATGACCTTCTCGGGCAGTAGAAAATCAATCAAAGCCTCACAAATTCCTAGTAAACATCCTTGTTGTGTTTATTCGTCAACAATTCACTAGCCTCCAACTAATTCCAACGTCTCCCAATTTGCGCTCCTCCAGTTACCAAAACTGCAACGTGCACCTCAGACACAAACTGCTAGGATTTTTCACTTCTTGCACACCTACGACACTGCACTCCAATCCTGTGGGTTCTTAACATTCTATCGTTCGCCGCTAGCTCAAGTTTTTTTTCGTCGCAAGATCCCCTTTGTCGCGTTGTCTCCGTATTTTCATATCCGGGGCTACACCTTTGTCGAAGATGTTCAATCAAAGCGTGATTAATTCAATGAACTTTTGGCCTTATTTATATGTAAACATTTCATCTTTGATTTTGGTGCCCAAAGGTCGGCTCACTTAATATTTAAATATTTTTATTAATATTTTATTTTAAAACTCACTTTTATATTATAATATTTTTATCTAATATTTAAATATTATATATTTAAATGTTTAAAAAACAAATAAACCCTTTGATATTACCCAAACTCATAAGCAAACTTATCACCCATGAAAGAATATATCTACCTTGAATAGTTCGCCAAGCACACCACGGATTCCTAGTAACCACATCAACCTTTGACATCAATGACAACTCAATAATTCTAACAGACACATTGGCTTCTTGCATACTTATGAATGGGTCAAACACAATTCTTACTAGCTCGGTTTGAACACCAATGTGAAGCAATTTGTAGATACCTTTGGTACATGATAGCATAAAAAAGAGAAAACAATTAAATCACTAGGCCTGCTTCAACCCTTACCCATTCTTTATTCAATGTGAACTGATATTTCCATGGAATTCATTGAAGGGCTCCATCTATTGGATGGAAAAGTAGTTTTTTTGGTTACATAGGAGATTTGGTCACAACCACACTATTTTTAATAACTGAAAAGGGGTGGAAAAGTAGTTATTATGGTGGTAGTAGACATGTTAACTAAGTATGCTCACTTTTACCCCTTGGACCATCCTTATACTGTAAGTACTAGCATAAATTTTTATAGAATAGATCTTTTGGCTTCACGAGATCCCTCACTCCATAGCCAGTGATTGTGATAAGGTGTTCACCATTAAGTTTTAGTAGAAACTCTATCGCATTTAGGGGTCAAAGCTAAAACAAAGCACATCTTTTCATCTACAAATTGATCATCAAACTAACATGGTTAACAAATATCTAGAGATATATCTCATATGCTTTATCTTTAACCAACAATCCAAGTGGATTCAATGGCTTCCCCTAGCGGAATGGTGGTACAACACCACTTTTCATACAACCACTAAGATGACTCTTTATGAGGCAATATACGACCAATCACCTCCAACACTAACCTCTTACTTTCCAGATATTTTAAAGGTCTAGGTAGTTGATACAATCCTCACTCGACATGAGATCTTAGCTACCTTGAAGCATAACTTAGCGATCACGCAATATCACATGAAACAAGTAGATCAACATAATACTGAAAGGGAGTGTGTAGAAGGTGACATGGTTTTCCTTTATCTTCAACCCTACAAGTAGATGTCCTTGAAACAATAGGGGTGATACAAGCTGACACCCAAGTTCTATAGACCTGATAAGGTACTCTAGTGGGTAGGGAAGGTTGCTCACAATTTAGAGATGTCGATGTCATGTCTTGTTTGAAGAAGATGGTGGGGAAACATACCCCAATACAGATGGTTGTTTCAAAACTATATGAAGGATATATTCTTATCGAATTGATAGTCATCCTTGATTAATGAACTTGACACTTTCACTCCTGCAATATCACTAAAGTCCTTATACAATGACATGGGCTCCAACCATATATGCCATGTGGGAACCATTGTAAAAACTCTAGCAATAATTTCCCCACTTTTCAAATTTGAGGACAAAGTTTTTCTAAGGGGTTAGGCATGTTATGTACCCAAGAATGTAATTTGTGTTGGCCTATGTTATTTTTGGTGTATATGAAGAAGACCACATGTTAAATTAGTAATAGGTAGAGAGGAGGAGAGGAGGTATTAAAGTGGAACAAAATTCCATCATACGAATATGCCACTGAAAATAAACAACTTGAATAATAACATCATCTTATGAACCGGTTAGAAAGCAAGAGGGCCAACTACCACATACATGTCGTGACTCGATGTTAATAGGGGTGAGGAATGAATATTTTTATAGAATCATTTATGTAACTGTCATATAAATTATATATGTAATTATATTAGAATATGTAGTCAAGGAATATTATCATAATATAGTAATAAAATGTGCTTGTAAATGTAGGAAAGTGAGCATTCAAAATTGTATTGAGAAGAGTCAATAAATAATACATGCCTTGATAACAAACTTATGGTTCCCTAACCACCTAGTTCGGTTCCCTAACCACCTAGGATATATATATGCGCTTAACAATAAACAAATGGTGTTAAGGAAAAATATAATGTAATAATATAATCTACGCTAACATCCCCCCTTATTACATTATTTTGAAATACAAAGAGTGTTGCGAAACAACTCAAATTTGACACGTGCAAGTGCCTTAGTGAAAATATCCGCAACCTGTTCATCGGTGGGAATGTACTGGAGCTGTATCTTGTGTTTTGGAACTTCATCTCGAATAAAATGACATTGAGTGTCAATGTGTTTGGTGCGTTCATGAAACACTGGATTCTTGACGAGCTTCAAAACACCTTGGTTGTCGCAAAACAAGTGGATTGGAAGTTTCTTGGGAAGACCCATACTTGAAAGAATGTGACGTAACCATATCACCTCGCAGACTGCTCCACGTGTTGCATGATATTCTGCCTCTGTAGATGATAAAGCAACCACCTGCTACTTTTTACTGTGCCAAGAGACAGGACCGGAGCCAAGATGAAAAATGTATCCAGAAGTTGATTTCCTATCATCAATTGACCCGGCATAATCAGAGTCCGTGTAACCTTGCAAGAAGAAGTTGTCATTCTTCTTGTATTCCAGGCCATATTTTGTACTGCCACGGACATAATGAAGAACTCGTTTCGCTGCTTTCCAATGACTAACCTTAGGTTCCTGCATGAACCTCGAAAGATAATTCACAGCAAAACTGATGTCTGGCCTGGTGTTGGTCAGATATATGAGACTCCCAATCAACTGGCGATAGAGAGTTCCATCTACCTGAGGAGAAGTATCATATCGCGATAATTGTAGCCCTGTTTCCATTGGAGTTGCTTTAGGCTTACAATCAGTCATGCGATATTTCTCAATCAATGTCTTGGCATATTTCTTCTGTGTCACTCTGATGTGATTCTTCTTCTGTTCCACTTCTAAACCAAGACAATAATGAAGAAGTCCTAGATCTGTCATCTCAAATGACTTTTTCAAGTCACCTTTCACTGCATCTATCAATTTCTCTGAACTGCCAGTGATAATCAGATCATCAACATAGAGTACTAGAATCACTATTTCAGAACCACTTTTCTTGAAATAGAGATTAGCATCCGAAGGACTTCTCTTGAAACCATGCTGCAATAGGTGATTGTCAATTTTTATGTACCAAGCTCGTGGAGCTTGTTTTAACCCATACAAGGATTTAACCAATTTGCAAACCTTTTGCTCTTGGCCTTCAACCACAAATCCTTCTGGTTGAGTCATATACACTTCTTCCTTGAGATCACCATTTAAGAAGGCACTTTTTACATCCATCTGATGTAGCTTCCATCCGAACTGAGCTGCCATAGCACAAAGTACACGAATGGTAGTCATTCTAGCAGTGGGTGCAAAAGTCTCTTCATAGTCAATGCCTTCTTTCTGTGCATAGCCCTTTGCAACAAGGTGGGCCTTATGCTTGTCTATAGTTCCATCTGCCTTATACTTCACTTTGTATACCCATTTGCAGCCAATGGGCTTCTTTCCAGAAGGCAGATCAACTAGCTTCCAAGTGTTATTTTTGATGAGAGACATATGTTCTGCATCCATAGCTGCCTTCCACTAAGGCTCACTAAGTGCATCTTGGACTGTGGTAGGTTCATGCTCATCCAATGAAGACATAAAAACCCTATCATCATCCACATCCATATCTTCTCCTTTATCTTCCTCTGCATCTACAAAAAGTTCTTCAAAGTGTTGGTAAAGCTCGTCAACCTCTGAAGTCGATGCTTCTGCTCTCATTTGATGAGTCATACTACGTGTACGAGGTCGATCTAAAGTTAGATCTGGAGGTGTAGTCACTTTTGAATCTCTCATTGTGCTAGTATACCATTTGGGAATATTCTTCTATGGGGGAGGAGTCTCTTTCTTAGGCTCCTCATCATCCAGGTATACAGCTGAAGATGTGTTATCTGGTGTGAAAGCTTCATCAAATACCACATCTCTACTGATGTGAGTTTTCTTGGTTTTAGGATCTATCAAATGATATCCCTTGGAATGCTCATCATAACCAAGAAAAATACATTGCAGGGATTTCTCATCTAACTTCTTTCTCTTTGCTTTTGGAATGTGCATGAATGCCTTACACCCAAAAATCTTGAGATGAGAAATGGAGGGCTTTCTACCACTACATGCTTCTTGTGGAGTCATTCCCTTAAGAGCTTTTGTGGGTGCTCTATTCAGGAGGTACGTTGTTGTATTGACAGCTTCTGCCCAATACTGTTGCTCAAGATGTGCCCCTGTAAGCATACAATGAACCATTTCCATGATGGAACGATTCCTCCTCTCAACAACTCCATTTTGCTATGGAGTATAGGCTGTAGTAAGCTGCCTCTTAATCCCATGTGCACTAAGAAATGTGGAAAATTCTTTGGAGGTATATTCCCCCTCGATCTGAGTGGAGGGTCTTAATAGAACATCATGATTCCTTCTCAACACTTTTCTTGAACTGCTGAAAAAACATGAAGGCCTCAGACTTCAGATGTAGAAAGAAAACCCACATCTTCCATGAGTAGTCATCAACGAACAACTGAAAATACCTCTTTCCCCCATAACTATTTGGCATAGGACCGCATAGATCGGTGTGTACCAACTCCAATGGTCTTTTGGCTCGTGAAGAGCTCAACTCAAAAGGTACTCGATGTTGCTTCCCTGCTAAGCAATCCGAGCAAACTAGAAAAGTGGATGAAAGGTTGGGAAGACCTTTCACCATTTCATATTTACTCAACTCAAGTAAATATCCTGAACTTAGATGGCCATATATTTTGTGCCAAAGAGAAGTGGCCTCTTTTGTGTTTACCGCCATGGCAACATGAGGTGTAGAAATGGCATCTAAAGCAAACAAGCCATGCTTGTAGGAAGTTGTTGCTACATGTTTGCCCTTCCTTGTGATGAAGCAATGCTTCTTTCCATCCTCAACTCTGAAATCAACCACCATGTTTTTATCCAAGATTTGAGGTACTGACAACAAATTGTTTGCCAATCCTGGAACATAAAGGACTTTCTCAATCTGACATTTTCCATCTGGAAGAGTGACTGAAATATTTCCTTCACCCTGGACTCTGTAGGTCTTATCATCAACTATGGTAACTGGTTTGCCTTCCTTAGCCTCAAATGTCTCAAACCATGATTTATCACCAGTCATGTGTTTACTGGCTCCAGAATCAATATACCACACAGGATCCTTTTGCTTAGAATCTGTGTGAGTCATGAGCACCTTGTGTGCCCTCTCAGAATCTGAGTCTGATTCCTCATAAGCAACATGTCCCTTTGGTTGCTTATTCTTCTTTTGTGGTTTGTACTTGCCCTTTTTCTTTTGACCTTGGTCATGTGGTTGTTTATTTTTGAACCAACACCTGTTGGTGTCATGGTTGTCCATATCACAAATTTTGCAATACTTCTTTTGTCCTTGTTGAGGTTGCTTGCCTTTGGAAC